>OY979685.1:7710985-8985686 GCA_963855955.1 Luperina nickerlii
AATGAAATGGAAAATTAGGTACACGTAACATACACGTTTTTGCACCAAATCAACTGAAATGTAACGTGATACAAAATAAACAGGTAAAAATTTCCTAAGTATATTTTATTTTGGTGAAGGGCGGGCATTTTTCTCATGTATTCTTGTGTTATTCGTGCTGATATGAGAGAAGAAGACGAAAGATGTCTGCTAGCGGACAATGACCTAATTGACCGCTTTTACAGTCATTGGTCCTTTGTGAACGTTGCCTTTAGAACCAGAATTTGAAATGCGATTGGTAAATCATTAATGTTGTAACGCTTATACCGATAAAGCTGTCTAAAGGTCTAAACCGGAAAGGGATCGGCACCGTATCAACTCCTAATCGCCTCGCCTCAGGACAAGCTCACGAACCACGGTGCGGTGCGTTACGGCTCGTCGTCCGCGCGCTTACGTCTCTCCGTACCCGAGCTTATGTTTCTTCGTCCACCCTTGCCCCTCTCACCTCTCCGGCCTGCCTGCTGCACCATCAACCAGCGGTAGGCGAGCCGTAAGTGCGGCGTCGTCTAGCCGTAGCCGAGTCGACGTATCGGAGCTTCTGATCCGCTTTGGTTGCGTGCTTACGTTAGGTTGACGCCTGTTTGACGGCGAGGCGAAAGGCGATATGGTGCCGATCCCTTTCCGATTTGATACGTGTGCTATGAACTTTTTTATATACATGTAGGTAAATCCAAGCTGGCAAGGACATCGACGAGCAACCTGTTACCAGGGTTTCAGTTTCCGCGTCGACGTTCCTGTCATCCTGTATTATTAATATTATTTTAAGCTAAGTATACACATAACATAACAACACAACATAAACACATACATAAACATAAAGGAACATAAAGGGCTAAGGAAGGAACACGGGTGGGTTTTAGTCAGTAAGAGTCTGACACTCCCTTCCGCTCCACCCAGAGCGGGAGGAGTCATTTGATGATTTCCCATCCTGAAAAAAAAAATAATGAAAAAAAAAAGTATACATATATTATGTCTTAAATTAAGGGCACTTCTTACAAATCTTATATTTATACGAAGTACCTTAGAGGTACCTACTCTTACTCTAAGGTACTTATATTGTAAGAAGGAGGCTCGACTTTGCAAATTGAAAGGCACGGTGAGAACGTGTAAGTTAAATTACAAAGTTTTCAAAGCGTGAAAGATTTTCAAAGCGTGTTACGGTGTGACGTACCTTGACAGATTTATCTAAGTTAGCCTGTTCAGTTTGTCTGCCAGTTATCGTTAGAGATCTTGGTGGTCTAAAAACTGCAAGCTGACAGCTAAATTTAATAAATATTTTCGGATACACGGACCGTTTTAGTTCGAAGACGTTTGACGTTTATCTAATAAAACTTTTTTACAAAAAATAACGGTTGTTTTTTTTTTTGTTTAAAAGTTTTTATGTTTCACTTTTTGGTTGTACGTCTCTCCCCCACACAAATTCATATAACACTGCTTGGTATGTGAATATCAGTGACAGGAAGCTATTGAACACATCTGCCTACCCCTTCAAAGGGTACATGCGTGATGTTATGTTGTGTGATTGCGTAAACAATGCATACATATGCAATAGCAGCAATCGCGGTTGATTTGCTGGCATTTATTGAAGAGTTCCGTTGTCTGTCTCCGAAACTCCGACACTTATCATCAGACCTTTACGAAATTTAAGTGAGTCCATTTCGGAGTAAACTTCTTTCGAGCAAAAAAAGAATTTTGCAAATCCGTTTATATATGACGGAGGTAAGCCCAAACATACAAAAAAAAAAACATCCGAATTGAGAACCTCCTCCTTTTTAGAAGTCGGTTAAAAATGTTTTTATTATATTATATTGTATTTTTGAATTGATTATCCTTCCCAAATTTAATGTTAACAAAACAAATTTTGTTTACATTGAATTTGGGAAGGATAATCAATTCAAAAATACAATATAGGTAAACTTAAAGTATTTTAACCAAAACGCTGCTATGATATTTTTAGGGTACCGTGCCTCAAAAGGAAAAACGAAACCCTTATAAGATCACTTCATTGTCCGTCTGTCTGTCCGTCTGTCAAGATCCTTTTTATCAGAAACGCGTAAAGATATCAAGTTAAAATTAATATCAAATACCTGCAATCCCTTGAAGCAGTGAAAAAATTTACTTCTAAGTCAACGCAATCAAAAGATACGGGTGTTTATGTTCCGTTTATGCCGCATATTTTGACACTCGCAAGGAAATCGAAACCTATACGGTACTTCCTGTTGACCTAGAATCATGAAATTTGGCAAGAAGCAATGTCATGTAGCACAAGTATAGGAATAAATCCGAAAACCGTAAATTTGCAGTTTCATTACAAAAAAAAATATTGAAAATAAAAAACATACCTACATATTGTACGGAACCCTTGGTGCGTGAGTCCGACTCACACTTGACCGGTTTTTATTTTATTTTATAGGGCAGTTCTTCTTCTTCTTCGTTACTCTGGCGCGACTGTATTTTAGATCTTGATGGACAAAAACTTCGCCACTTCCACGGCATCGTCGGTAGCCGCGCAGAGGTCACTTTGACTGCATATTTTGGGATACTCAGGGCAGGATAACAGGCGGAGCATGGTTTGCGACATAGCTCTACAACCACCCTACTGCCGTAGCACAGTGAAACAATGCTATAATCAATAGGTATTAATTTTATTCCACTTTCCAAATAAAGGGTACGAGTACTCGAAATGCTGATATCTCAAAGTCTATTTAACATGCTTGCCTACATGACAAAGACGACAATACCCATACCATCACCTAGTTCAAACCGAACAAAAGATTTATTCTATCACTAGCAGCGCCCCGCGGTTTCTCCCGATCAAGTTCGAAAGACACGTAGCGCCATCTATTACCATAATAACGTTATTGTTGTTTTCCTCGGGGACAGCACTTTTTTTTGGGATGAAAGGTGTACCCTATGCCCGTTTCTGTACATCTGACAACGTATGTGCACAATTTCAGGATGATCGGTTCAGTAGTTTAAGCGTGAAAAGGTAACAAACAAACAAACTTACTTTCGCATTTATAATATTACTGTTGGTGTACTGGAAGTGCTTAGTCTGTAAAAGTTGAGCATTCAAGAATGATGTGACGTCATAGTTGCTAGTGACAGATAGTTTTCCTTTACCATTGTTGGATGAATCAATGAAAATGTCTTGCTAGTTTAGAAGCTTTTAAGATATTGCTTTCAAAATATTGAAGAGGAAAAAAATTCGAGCTCACCGAAAAAAGACCAACTCAATATTTTTCTCGTTGAAAGTTATACAAAACTTATAACTTCTTGACAAAATTTTGATTAAACGCTATTAAAAGCATGTTGTTTAGATAATACTTCACAATAGGGTAGTTGACTAAGAAAATATATTTAGTCCATCAGTTAGATTACTAAAAAATATTGTATACGTATTTTTTCTTTTGTC
The DNA here is from genome assembly GCA_963855955.1 of Luperina nickerlii. Classification (NCBI taxonomy): domain Eukaryota; kingdom Metazoa; phylum Arthropoda; class Insecta; order Lepidoptera; family Noctuidae; genus Luperina; species Luperina nickerlii. The sequence goes on from OY979685.1 coordinate 7,714,440, forward strand.
TGGCAAACAAAAAATTACGAAGATACAGCGCTTGGAAATTTCGTATGACGTCACGCCGTGCTACAAATTTTAGCACGTTATTACGTCAAAGCCCCCCACTCCTGAACTTTGATGTGATATATCTTTGTAATTTTTTATCTAATTGATAAAACAAAAAATACGTGTTCAATATTTTTTAATAATCTTACTGAGGGACTAAATCGAATCGATTTATTTTTACCCAGGCAACATCCCTATTGTGGACAAAGATAAACCCGTTCCAACTGGAACAACCTATTTTGACGTAGGACTAGTGTCTACGTCAGACTAAAATATTTTGTTCCTAATGTGCGCAGTGTTAAACAAAGGCGAAACAAAAATAAAACTCACTAGAGGACTAAACAACTCGTATGTATTTAAATAATTCAAATGTATACTTATCACGGCCTAATTTATGTTGGTAACACACGTTGCCTGTCACCGCTTTCAGGACATTACATATGTCACTTTTTTATTTTATGAATAATATGAATATGTAAACTCCTTGGAGCGGTCTCATTTGCAGTTGTAAATATTTTTGACATGATACATTATTGTTGTTTTGTGTCAACGCTTTCATAGTAATTTTAAAAGTTTAGAAATGTATCAAAAGTACCTATACACTTTTTTAAACATTTATAGTATATTCTGAAAACTAAGCATAATGCTTTGCAATAATTATAATTATTGCAAAGCATTATGCTTAGTTTAATTAAATAATTATTAGTTTAATTAAATAATTATTAAATAATTAAATAAATAATTAAATTATTATTTAATTTATAATCTGTGGTTCCACTAACATTATTATGAAGACACAATCAATGCATCAAAATTATTAACATAATCTTTTTATTGTTTTTTTTTTACACTGACAGTTACAAACAAATATGAAGTAAGTAGGTACTTGGTATTTGATCAAAATGTATGAAACGTCTGCTTTTCTCCACTATTTGGTACTTTCCCCTCTTTGCTAGCCCCGTGATTTCACCCGCGTAAGTGTCGATCCCGGGGGAATATCGGGATAAAAAATCCAGGGTTTCATACAAAATTTTATCAAAATTGATCCACCCGTTTGAGCGTGAAGTAGTAACAAACATATAAACACACACACACTCACAAACGTTCGCCTTTATAATATTAGTGTGATTAATCAAACAAAAAACATAGTATATAAATACATTCAGGACTGAGTCTCATTACTCATGGTCTTGTATCTAAATGAACAAAGTTACAACATTAGGTTATCCGTTGACTGCGGATAGATGATCGTCAGCATCCTACCCCGCTCAACGTCCTCAATTAGCAAGGAAGATATACGTATAATTATACATAAAACTTATACTTATATAACCAAGCAGATGCTTATTTTGTTCATTTAAATAATTTGCGAAAAGCGATGTGGAAAATACATCTATTGTCAATACTTTTTAGAAAGATTACCGACATTACCTAATTATTTTTTAAATAAATTATTAATATTTTTTCTTTTTATTAAAATCATTCACAACAATTTACGGATTTTTATTACATCATTATTCATTAAATAATGAACCTGCTCTGGACGTTCGTGACTGCAAATTAGTATCTTAATAGCAATTAAAAATGGAACCGAAAATTCCAAAATAAATAAATTCAGATATATTTTTCCTACCCTTAGGAGCGAGGACCGTATGCGGTGGCTAGCTGAAATCGATCCTCCAGCTTAGTCCCTAAAACTGCTATTTTTAGGATTCCGTACCTCAAAAGGAAAGACGAAACCCTTATGATCACTTCGTTGTCCGTCTGTCTGTCCCTCTGTCAAGACCTTTCTTCTCAGGAACGCGTGGAGTTATCAAGAAGAAATTAAACCAAATACTCAGGGTTGCAATCCCTTGAAGCAGTGAGTGAAAATCAAACTTCTAACTCGACGCAATCAAAACATACGGCCGTTTATGTTCTGTTTATGCCGCATATTTTGACACTCGCAAGGGAATTAAAACCTATAGGGTACTTCCCATTGACCTAGAATCATAAAATTTGGCAAGAAGCAATGTCATCATGTAGCACAAGTAAGGGCGTGTGCACACCACGTTTTTTAAACGCGCCGTTGACGCGCGTTTGTAGCGATACAGACGCGATACGCACGTCTGGTAGGATAGAAGCACGCCATCGACGCACGTTTCTAAAACGCGCGTCAACGGTGCGTTTAAAAAACGTGGTATGCACAGGCCCTAAAGGAAAAAATCCGAAAACCGTGAATTTGTAATAACAATATTTATAACTAAAAAACCCGTGATAAACTATTTACATACAGGACCTACAAAGTACGGAACCCTCACTGCGCGACTCCGATTCTCACTAGAACGGTTTTTTTCAGACACATAAGCGCCTTTCCAAGCCGATACTTTTCATCCACTTGGGCCACATCGCTACGCAAAATCGAGTCAGTTCTATATAATTTGATTGTGCCCCGGATCGAACGTGAGTTGATTCCTAAGGTGCCAAACGGCCCGCCCTTTTAGTCCACAAAGCCTACGTGCCCCGAGCCTTGTAAATTGGAAGCGCACTTGGCAACCAAGTTAGCTACTGAGTTTCTTTAGATTCAGATAATTGAAGTGTCCTGTAATGTCTTTGGTTAAAATTTGATCACTTTGCTGGGGACATGAGAGTGGCGAGTGGATTTGTACCCGGTTGATGGCAATAACCTCGCCTCCTATTGCATGGGACATAAAATAGCTAGGGATATGAGGGGGTAATTTTGGTACACCTCTGCATAGGTCATCGGGGTAAACAAGCGTGATTTTATGTTATGTTATGAGAATGTCACAAATTTTGATCGAATATCTTCTATAGAATATGGTAGTGACACATTTCGCACACATCACATAGTCTGGCATAAATTTACAGCCGCCTAATTATCTATGCTGGTGCAAAGATTTTCTTAGAGAGAAATCTGTTTGATTTTCTTTAATGACCGCTTAATAACTAAGGGGTTTATTATTAGATGATGATCAAAGTTAAGTGACGTTTAAACGTCAAAAATTTATGGTTCAATAGTCGCTAATCACTACTTAACTTTATAATAATAATAATAATCGATCAGAGCGGCGCGCAATGATTGTAGACATAACCGTCCCGCATCATGAGAACCTCGTGAAAGCCGATAAAGATAAACAAATCAAGTATCTTGACGTGGCTCGCGAGGTTGCTGACATGTGGGATGTGGACTCAGCGATCATTGTGCCGATAGTTGTAACAGCCAATGGATTAATAGCCAAGAGCCTCGACCAGCACCTGAGAAAGCTCTCGTTGGGCAGCTGGATCAAAGGCTTGATCCAAAAAGCGGTACTTCTGGACACGGCCCGCATTGTTAGGAGGTTCCTCTCTCTGGACCGCCAGTAAACTTGGACCCTGTTCCCGATACCGGTAGGCTACTATTTTTTATATTTTTAAATGTTTTTATATTTTTTTATACTAATATTTAAAAATATAATTTATATGTATTTAGTTAAATAAAGGAAATAATAATAAAGCCTTCTTTATTTTCATATCTTTTCTTATTTTTACAATATTCAAATGTTGTTAGTAATATTAGTAGTTTCACTTAAACTAATTATTGTTAGTACAGTTATTTTTTTCCAGTAATATGAATCTCATTTTGAGTAAAGGCCTCTAGATGCTTCCTGCTGCCTGTTGTTTGTGCAGAATAAACAAATTTTCTTTCTTTCTTCTTTCTTTCCATAGTTTGTCTTCACTTTTACTCATCCAGTCTTTACCTGCATTGTTTATTATATCATCAGCCCATCGTTTATTAGGTCTTCTAACTTTTCTCAGACCGAAGATCAAGAATGTCATAATAAGACAAACAACAAAAATAACAGATGCACTTAGCACGCTCTAAGGTTGAAATGGAAATGGGCAGGACACGTGTGGGCAGATAACAGATGGACTAAATGGAGTACCTTCTCGCTGGCGAGTAGTAACCTTAGAGCTTGTGCAAGTGCATTTGTTAATTTTGTTGTTTGTCTTATTATGACATTCCTGATTTTCTGTGATTCATGGATCTTTAGGATGCTCCTTTCCATGGCTATCTGTGTTACATTTATTTTCTGTTTTATTTTATTTGTGTAAGTCCATGTTTAGCAGCCGTATAGGAAACTAGGCAAGAGACAGGCATACATAAGGGTTTTCTTTAAATTCATACTGTGTTTCCGTTTTAGAATTTGTCTTAGCGACCAAAACTTCTTTCATGTAATGTAAAAAAAAAATGTTTTTTCTTCTGTCTACTTCATCGTCGTTGTTGGTTTTTATAAGAGATATTTGTTTACCCATTTATATGTATTTTTCCACATATTCGATGTTGTTTCCTTTTATGTTGATGAATACTTAACTTCAAGCAACGTTTATTTAAAAAGGAGGAAGTCATACTACAGCATCGAAGCCTATTCATTCATTTCCGCCTAAGTACAACATAATAATTTAATTGAAAAAGTAACAGCCTACTTGGCGCAATAATAAAATGGGATAAAACAAATCGTTTTATTTCATACTTCACATAAAAAGTTGAGCAAATACAAATCCAGGATGGCGACAATTCGACAGTCACGTACATGTCTTATTTTACGCCAGCCTGCTTTATCTTCGCACGTTGGATTGCTTGAATAAGACCCAAATGATCGAAATACATGTTTCGCAAGGTGTTGATTATAACGTAGCTGTGTTATACTTTTGTTCCTTTATGGTTATTGGTCTTTCGAATATTCTGGAGTCGTTTCAGCTACGCTATTTAGGATTCTTGGTTTAATGTATTCGTTTGTCAAAGTAATGTAAATATTGCATATTTTATTTATGACAACAACGTTTTAGGTTTGTCACGCGTTATACATTTGCCTAGCATGGTAATTATAGCAATTCTACTCTCAAAATTTTATTGCAGCTTCGAAAGAGAAGGCTCAAAAAAAAATTCTACAGCGTGCGGTACAAACAGAAATGAAAACAACTTAGCATTGCTAAAATTAATCTTTCATGTCGCTTTTACGATGGTTTTCTATCATGATATTTATCAACAGATTTACTTATTCTTCTTAGCGTATCTATGGCAATCTAAACGGACTGGATACAGAATTTCGGCTACGTGTTTGATACCATCACTAGCGTCCATCAATTTCTGTAACGTGCAGATGACCAGGACACGTAGGGCACGGTGTTAACTGTCTATGAATCTCCACCTGAACAGGTTTTCCTTGCATCGGCCAACCTAGGTCCCAAGTCTGTGTAAAGACTTCCAGGTTAGCCAAGGCAACTCGTGTTCAGTTGGGAGCTTTACTGATCACACCTAGGGATTAATAAAAGTTAAATTTTAGGTTTTTAGAGAGCAGTGGTGGCCCAGTGGAAACGGCCGCAACTAATGAGTTGTAGGTTTGAACCCATACAGGCGCTTTACTTTGTGTAAATTATTTCATCACCACTGCTCTCAAAACGGTGAAGGAAAATATAGTGAGCAAATCGGCATGTCCTAGAACAAATAATTTGAAGACATGATATCTACCAACCTGCACTGGACCTACGTGGTGGATTATGGCCCACTCCCTTTCACAGAGTGGAGGCCTGTGGCAGTGTGAAAATTATAGGCTGATTATGTTAGTTTTTTTTTATATTACAAAGTAATGTATGGTACAGATCGGCCATATAGCATCTATTTACAAAACTCCTGCATACTATACTGAATCTCAGCAGAATCCGAAACCTGCGATCGTTTACTCTATCTTTCGAGTATATTCAACGTTACAAATCACAAACGGAGCGTAAGGAATTGATATGAACGATATGGAAATATGCAAACAGCATATTGCGACGTAAAACGTTCTAGAGCACGTTGGCGGTGATTCTGTTTCCTTCCGACTAAAATATTGGTTTTGTAATTTATTTTGGTACTATTATTGAAAAAGAGGCGGTGACGATTAAAAGTTTTGTAGCTGTTAAACTAATGCCCAGTTCACATTAATCAATTAGGTTGCTTTCCAGACCAGTGCTGGAAGGCAACTGAAATAATGTGAGCCGGTGGAATGCACTGGAATGTATCCATTACACAGTCTACTTTTTCATTTCAGCTCGCCCAATCCAGCGCCACTGGAATAGTATGGACGGCCAATCCAGTGTTGGATTAAACGTTGAACAGTGAACACGCATTGTTGTTATATGTCTGACTTTATGACTGGAATAATGTAGACGATATTTTAATTATTAAAATCTCCCGGTGGTCATCAGTGACCAAACCGCCAGAAGAAGATTAAATGAAGTTAATCTTCACGCTCGTAAACCGCTTAGAGTTCCAGCTCTATGACGAGGAAATCGAGGGCGTCGATTATTGTGGGCTAACGCATGTTTGACCGGACACGCAGTGAGCTCATGTTTTTTTTTTTAAGATCAGTCGCGCTTTGGATTTCACCTCGATTCGAGAAGAGTGCGTGTTTGGTGAATAGGAATTCACCAAACACGCACTCTTCTCGAATCTGAACTCTGGCGACCAGGAGGTCGCCACAGTTCAGAATACTCACGAAATTTATCCGTACCAGGGCGGAACGATTATGGTGTGGGCTGGAATTCGCCGCGATGGAAGAACGAATCTCGTTTCGATAAGAGGTAATTTCAATGCGGAATAATGCTGTGACGAGATCGTGCAAACTACGGATGGCACTTACCTATAGTAGTATGGCCGAGATTTCATGTTCATGCAAGATAATGCGTGTGTACACACAGCCAGGCTGTTGATTAATGTGCTCTGCGAGAACATAATCAAACTATTAGAGTGGCATTCGCAATCCGCTGATCTCAATCCCATAGAGTATGCATGGGATTTGCTCGGGAGAAAAGCGTTCAGTGACCTTTCTCAAAATTTCAACACGGAAGAAGAACTTTTTGCACATCTTTCGAGAGTCTTCATCTGCCTAGCCTTTACCCAACTATGTTGGGGTCGGCTTCCAGTCTAACAGGATGCAGCTGAGTACCAGTATTTTACATGGAGCGACGAGCTCGAATACGAAACCCCTTGGTAAGACTGGTTGTCAGACTTTCGGGCTTCTGACGACCCGTAACTGGCAAAGATACACGAATGTCAGCCGGGACCAACGGTTTAACGTGCTTCCCGAGGCCCGGAGGGGTCTTGGTATATAAAGATGGTCACCCATCCACGTACCAACCGCGGCAAGCGTAGCTTAACCTGATCGATTGACCCGTGCGGCAGTTATTACTCAGCCACAAGGCCCTCTTCACATCTTTCAAGAGTATGTAGCGATATTCCACAGATGACAATAGGCAACCCGATACTCAGCATGCCGCGCCACGCCGATGTAGAACCGTCGCGAATGCCTTGGAAAGTCCAACAGATTATTATTTTTTTTTAAAATGTTATTTGGGCGTTAGTTTTTTTTTTATCTACCAAAAAATTTTTTTACGTTTTTGGTACAGACGCCAGCACATCAAGCTACCCGAAACTGTCAAATTTTCTCAATTAACTTTGAACCTTAAGCTTTAGCGATAAATTGTAAAATCTATTAAAGAAATTTGATAGATAGTAGCTTCTTTTGATAAAAAATATGATACATAAAAACTGTTAAAATAAAAATAATTACTATGAATACCTTTTTCTAGACTTTGTTGAGTAGTGTATTTATTAAACCCTCATCAAAAGTACCATCAAAAGTACAAACTAATCTGTCCACAACACACAAGACTTCGAAACACAAAGTTTCATCAATAAAGTAATAATAAAAAATAATTTATTTTATTGTATGCAGAATCCGCCTCAACTTTCTTTGGAGAAAGATGCGGGTGTTCTGCCAAGTTTAGCATTTCTCTTTAAACTTGCCTTGGCTATCCTCAGATGGTGTCTCCTTTGCGACAAGGTTAAGTACCTTTAAGATTTAGTGAATACCCCTAATTGGTCGGTTGGGATTGGCATTGTTATTGGTTTTGATTTAGTTTTAAACTAATTGATATAATTGTTTTGTTTTGAAATTGGTAATGCTCTTTCCGTTTGTGTGAGAGGGTTTAGACGTGCAGTGGGAAAACTACGGTGTCGGTTAGAATAGTTTTAAAAAATTAATTAATTAATTTAATTTTAATTTTGGATTGTTGTTTGTTAAGTACTATTTGTTGTACTCTGGACGCTTTTAACGCGTACGTCTTTTTTAATTTTTTACATCGTTCTCACATTATATAATTTTAATATCAAAAGTAATGATGTAACTAATATTTTTGTAAAATATGATTTAAAAAGAGTGTCCATGGAGTTTCTTGCCCGTTCTTCTCCATAGGTACCTACGCTTTGGAATGAGCAACTAGCTTCATATTTTCTGACTGACCGACTTCTTGACAATTCAAAAGTGCCTGTAAATGGTTTAATTGAAATAAATGCTTTGAGTTTGAGTTTGAAAATGTAGAAAAGCAAATTGTTATTAACTTATCTTGGCAAAATTTTCGGTAAAATGTCGTTGGAGCAGTTTTTATTAAAATGACGTTGTAGCAGTTTTTATTAAAATTACGTTTTTGTTTTCTTATTGCTTAACGGAAGAATGGGAAGAACGTCTCAATGACGATTATTTCCAATAAATTATAATTATTATCATGCAATCTTCAGGTAAAGCTCAAAATTTCAGTTACCGATTTCTACTTTAAATGATTGGTCTTTTAAATGGTTGGTAAGGCAAAACGATAAAACACTCAGAACCTTGACAGGCGGCACCTTTGTTGGGGACTATTAGGTACTTATCAAATACATAAATACGTATTTGTTTTAGATTTATCAAATATTTATCTTATACACCTAATCGATTAAGTATGGTGGTCTTTCTTATCTAAGTAGATGATAGCATTTAAGGAATTATAGATAAAGCTATATTTAACAAAATTTACAACACTAATTTTGACGGTATATATTTAGCTAAAATAAAACTGTCACTATTATAACATGATAAAGTTATCTTTGAAGTTCATGTTACAGTAAAGGTAGGAAATATATTTATGATTAATTTGCGATGGTTGGCGAATCCTACAAACAAAGCCATGAATTTTATTGTACAAACGCCAGCACATCAAGCTGCTACAATCTGTCAAATTTCTTTAAAAGATTTTCAACTTTATGGCTAAAATATAAAGTTCAAAGTTTATTGGGCAAATCTGACAGTGTCGGGTAGCTTGATGTGCTGGCGGCGTCTTTACATATATTTTCAAAATGAAAGGAATTTTCAGTGTCAAAATGGGCTGCTTGAATGAAAAATTCATGTAGAAATACTATACGTTTGTAAGCAATTTCGATGGCAAAATGTACCCCTCCCTAAACACAGGGTCAAGAGCCATATAAAAGTAGGTACTAACATTATTAATTAACAAGCACAAAAACCCGTTTACAACTACATAAACACTACTTATTTTAATTACTCTGTTAGAGAAGCTATGTTAGCAATGACTATGTTTACCTACTTAAATGGGTTTTTTAATCTTTTTATACTATTCGACCTTTAGCTGTAACTTGTTCTCCAGTAGAAACAATTCCGAAATACGAATATCAACAGTGATAATAAGCTAACATTCTGCATCTAGCCGGTGTAACGTCGTACGTTACATTTTGCATAATTAAACACATTTTAACTAATTTAACAACAAAATCACAGCAACATTCCAATGTTTACATACATCAACTGTCAAACAAACGCAGACGTCAAAATATGACAACCACAGAATATTGCAAGTACCTAGTGCGGTAGTAAATAGTGATTACTAAAAGCACAAAATGTTCTGCTATCGGCGCGCGAGTGAGAATTTATCTATGCGCCCGCGCATGTCCCATCTCTATCCAACGCGTCTTTCGTTCGTCATTAGGAATTTTGGTTTTTCCCGAAGCGGTCACACGTCTCACCAGATAATTGATATCAGTGATTTCACACGTGTCTTAACTCGCCATTATCCGGGCTTAAAAACAACTACCTAATCTACATAATTCTCCGCCATCGAGCATTTAAATTCGGTGTCTTTGAAACCCCCATACTGGGTAAGTGTTGGATAGCATTTTCATGCGTATATTTTGTGTTTTTTTCTTGCAGGTTAACTTGGCATGTATGCTTATTTTATCTGAATTTAATATACGCTAAATAATGTAATTCATTTTAATCTAAGGCCTTCTGCTTAATGCATTTTGACTTTTCGTGCTTCACACTCAAAATGTATTGCATCATGCCTTTTTTTACTCTTCCATTTTGTAAACTCCGTCTGATTGTGACAATCCACCAACACCTTCATTAGCGCACTGCTATTGCTACTCGCTCTGCTTAGCTTGGTGTCGCAATCAGCGGAGTTGACCAATGGTCATCTCGTGACACGCTGGACGTCATGTTCCAGGGTCCAAAGTTCCGGTTAGGGAACACCTCAAGCTCACGGCCGCACATCTGGAGCTACGCGGCTGGTTCCGTCGTGACTCGTGCGTGCTGTAACGTCCAGGCATCGGACGTCCCATTTGTTGGCCGTCTTGCCAAGTGGGCCGAGCTGACTTACGAAGGTCGGCGCAAACACCTGTCGACCGGCACCCCTGCGCATCCAGCGTGGCACCTCGCTGCGGTCATCGCCACGCCAGCTATCAGGGCAGTACAGCGCTACCCACAGGGTTGACTCTGGGAAAATTGTGACCCGTAGACCTACCCACACCTTTTCTTTTTCTAAATATATATTTTTATGTTGACAAGGTTGCGTGGTCTTATTTTTATAACCTGCGCCACGCAAACCCCTTTCGTCACATTGGCGCCCTAAAACGTGGTTTTACGGTCACATTTTCCTCAGGGTTACCTTGTGGGTATTTTTTTTTTGTATGTTGGTGTATTTTGGTGGTTGTTTTGTGTAAAACGTTCTGGTTGCCAGCAACTAAGGTGTACGCAGCGCTACCTTGTTTTTTTTCTTGTTTGGTAGGAACGGATTGCACTGTTGCAACTTAATTGTTAATTTTTTTTTTTATTTAAAAAAAAAGAACGCATTTATCGTTCTTTTATAGTGGTAGGGCCAATAGTAACGGCTCGCCCCGGGGAGGTACCACGCTCATTCCTATTTCTTCCGGTAAGCAGCTCTGCTGTGTGCCGGATGAAGGGATTGGGTTGCCGGGTTATCAATTACTGGCTACTTTAGACTTAACAACATTGTCTACTGGTACACAAACAGTGTTTTTATCAAATAACACTCATATGTGTCAATTTTTTTATCATAACTTAGAGTCAATTTTATAATAAAACTTAGAATCATTTATTTTATTTATTAAAAAACATTGTAAGAACAAAAATTAACAATTTTTAAAATCAAGCATTAGAACTTAAAACTAAAAATAGTATCACACAACTTGTATCTACAAACTTGTATATTGGAATTATAGCCTAATTATCAATACATCTTGTACTTGTTTACATTTGACCTAGATCACTAATGTTCCATACAGTGAACGTTTTTATTGTTGACAACTCAAAAGTACAGTACTATTTCATTGATCTACCAGCTGTTTCCAACAAGTATTGCAACCACAATTCCCACCTACCTCCTTTTAATTAATAATTATCCAACTAACTGTCTACCTGCCTATTGACTTGTTACCCTTGCCTTGTTCAATATTGTTGTTACTAAGTACAGTCAACAGCAAAAATTTGTCATTGGGTGTCAATAGTGACTTATATTTTAATTTTAAAAAACTAGTATAGTTACAAATTTCAGTATTTAATACCATAAGCGTACACATTAGTTGCACCGATTATTTTTAATATGTTTAAAATAAGTAAACAAACTTCAAACTTTAAAAACAAAAAAAAAAAATTTTTTTTATTACTTTTTATATTTCATAACGTAGTTTCCTTCACTTTACACGGACAACAACCAAGACGTTAATTTTAGTTTGTTTTGTAACAGTCGGAGTATTTGACGCTTATCATGCCATGCGGATTGCTACCCAACACAACTCAATTTGAAATAATAACATATTATTCTTGTTTTCACTTCATTTTTTTTTACTATATTATGTTTAAGCCACTGCATAACACAGTGCATAACTTCAACCTCAGACGGAGACACGCTCACTAGATGTCATCATCAGTGTCTTCACACGTGTCGTAATCCGTCAATTTTTTCGGCCACCGTATTCAGCCCCGATGGAGAACCACGCTCACTTGATTTTATCATGTGCCTTACCCGTGGTCTCTCCACATTTATCGGAACCTCTGGATTGGTTGTTGCCAAACTCGGTACGTTTCACTTACCGGGAGTTAATATTTCTGAGCGGTTGCAACTCATTAAATAAGCCTATGCAGGAGCGGGTGGATACTCCTTAAATAAGCCTTCGTCCAGTTTTTAATTTCCATTTTCAATAGTATAAACCCAGTAAGTTCTTTGCTTCTATAAGCCGAATGTACGTCTGTTTTGCGCGAGTAACAAGTCAACTATGGACATGTAACTCTCACATAGCTGCTAGGGCGCGGACTCACCTCTTGTTAAGGTAGTCTGCCAGTATGCAAAGATTACGAATATGAGATATGAAGGATGAACGATGAAGAATACAAGGGGTCGTAATTCAGATGGAGGTATAATAGGAGTAAAGGATTTTTACTGAGGTAAAAACCCTCACCAAGCGGCGGGGTACTGTAACGTCGTACGTTACATTTTGCATAATTAAACACATTTTAACTAATTTAACAACAAAATCACAGCAACATTCCAATGTTTACATACATCAACTGTCAAACAAACGCAGACGTCAAAATATGACAACCACAGAATATTGCAAGTACCTAGTGCGGTAGTAAATAGTGATTACTAAAAGCACAAAATGTTCTGCTATCGGCGCGCGAGTGAGAATTTATCTATGCGCCCGCGCATGTCCCATCTCTATCCAACGCGTCTTTCGTTCGTCATTAGGAATTTTGGTTTTTCCCGAAGCGGTCACACGTCTCACCAGATAATTGATATCAGTGATTTCACACGTGTCTTAACTCGCCATTATCCGGGCTTAAAAACAACTACCTAATCTACATAATTCTCCGCCATCGAGCATTTAAATTCGGTGTCTTTGAAACCCCCATACTGGGTAAGTGTTGGATAGCATTTTCATGCGTATATTTTGTGTTTTTTTCTTGCAGGTTAACTTGGCATGTATGCTTATTTTATCTGAATTTAATATACGCTAAATAATGTAATTCATTTTAATCTAAGGCCTTCTGCTTAATGCATTTTGACTTTTCGTGCTTCACACTCAAAATGTATTGCATCATGCCTTTTTTTACTCTTCCATTTTGTAAACTCCGTCTGATTGTGACAATCCACCAACACCTTCATTAGCGCACTGCTATTGCTACTCGCTCTGCTTAGCTTGGTGTCGCAATCAGCGGAGTTGACCAATGGTCATCTCGTGACACGCTGGACGTCATGTTCCAGGGTCCAAAGTTCCGGTTAGGGAACACCTCAAGCTCACGGCCGCACATCTGGAGCTACGCGGCTGGTTCCGTCGTGACTCGTGCGTGCTGTAACGTCCAGGCATCGGACGTCCCATTTGTTGGCCGTCTTGCCAAGTGGGCCGAGCTGACTTACGAAGGTCGGCGCAAACACCTGTCGACCGGCACCCCTGCGCATCCAGCGTGGCACCTCGCTGCGGTCATCGCCACGCCAGCTATCAGGGCAGTACAGCGCTACCCACAGGGTTGACTCTGGGAAAATTGTGACCCGTAGACCTACCCACACCTTTTCTTTTTCTAAATATATATTTTTATGTTGACAAGGTTGCGTGGTCTTATTTTTATAACCTGCGCCACGCAAACCCCTTTCGTCACACCGGTTTGGCAAATTAAAATTTGGTATTTAAATAGGGTTCAGTTCCCTCCTACCGACAGTTCTATTCTTTTTGGCACTCGTACACAATGAAGTAAGTTTTTTTAAATATATTTTTATTATATGGACAGCTTACAGGATGGCAGGGACATCACGCACAAACTGTTACCATGGATTTAGTACATTATTCTGGACCTCCCTGTGTTGATGTTTTTCGTCGGCAGGGGGTTCAGAATCATGTAAGTGTCCCTGACAACCTGGCCAGACTGTATTGGTATAATTTTGTAGATATTTTACGTGGTGAGTTCTAACTTCAGATCCGTCTGATCTGATCAATATTGTGTACTGTAAGCGATTGATTTTACGGCTTTAACATCGATCATCTATGACAGCCGAAACGATTACTTACTATTAGAATGAAACCGTTGAAATTAAACAGTGTAATTTTTCTTGTGGTATAGTAATAGGTTGGGCGACTATGTCCTTGCCAATCTGCATGTGGGTTACGTAAACTCTTTTATAACATAATAATTGTTATGTATGCACACCAGAGTAAAAAAAAAATGAGTAATAAATGGAATTGTATGTTATCTAATCACCATCAACATCAGTATTAAAATATTAAATAAACACTCTTTTAATAAAATTAATTCGCTACTATAATATGATCTAATTATACGTATAGTTCAACAATCTTTAACGCAGTGTTTTGGTGTTCAACAGACCTTTTTACCAGATATTAACAGCAGTGATAGCAGTAACTCTGGTTACTGCTTGCAAAGAAGATAATCCAAAAATAGAAATGAGAAAATTACCGGAAGGACTGCAGATTGGCGTGGCAACCGCTGCATTCCAAATTGAAGGCGGTTGGAATGCGTCAGGTAGATATTAGTTACTCACGTCTTAAATAATCCGTCTAGAATTAAGGGTAAAAAGTGATGCTTTTCTTTCAATCTGTACACAAAGAGAGATGCATCGCACAATCATGTAGGTATACATAGGCACACGGGAAAAAGTTATTAGCCGTGTATCGAACGTTATGAGAATAAGAGGCCATTTTCTTGACTGAGTTTTCAATAATTCCCTAAATTTATGTTTACTATTTCAGACAAATCTCCAAGCATCTGGGACACCTTTGCTCATACCCCAGGTCTAATAAAAGATGGCACAGATGGAAACGACACTTGCAAATCCTACGAATATTATCAGCGAGACATAAAAATGCTCAAGTTTCTGGGGGTCGACTACTACAGATTTTCCATTTCATGGCCAAGAGTTCTGCCAAGTGGATTCGCAAATAAAATTAGCCAAGATGGTATTGGGTATTACAGTAATTTGGTTGATGAATTGTTGGCGAATGATATCGAGCCAATCGTCACAATCTTTCATTGGGACTTGCCACAAAGTTTGCAAGATTTGGGAGGTTGGGCCAACCCTCTTATTGTTGGCTGGTTTGAGGACTATGCCCGTGTGTTGTACGATGCCTTGGGTGATCGAGTAAAAACCTGGATAACTTTGAATGAACCGAAACAATTTTTGATATTTGGATACGGAACAAACATGTTTGCTCCTAATATTGTTTCACCTGGAATTGGAGACTACATTACTGTAAAGAACGCGCTGTTGGCACATGCTAGGGCATGGCATCTGTACGACAAAGAATACAGAGAAAAACAGAAAGGTAAATAACTTTTTATTTATCTAACGTAGATATATTATATCAAAGCAAACCATGCCAATAAAACGGCATTCCTTCAAACGTGTTCTCGCTCTTGGGTCTCTGCATATTTGTATGGATATAGGTACGGTGTACCTAAAGATTGATAATTAATAACAAGATCTTATTTTTTTGTTTCTAGGCACTTGTGGTATAACAATAGCAACAGATTTCCGTGAAGGCGCCACGGATTCTCCCGCGGACATAGAAGCTGGCAACGTGGCGATGGACTTCGAAGTCGGTTTATACAGTCACCCAATATTCTCGTCCACTGGTGGATTCCCTGAAAGGGTGGTGAAACGTGTTGCAGAAAAGAGTGCTGAGCAGGGTTTTCCCAGAAGTCGGCTGCCGGAGTTGTCACAGGAGGAAATCGAGTTCATAAAAGGTCAGTGCTATTGACTTTATGCATACTGGAACTAGAATGCGGCTGAACGATGGCCACAAGACATCAAATTTCTAGGCGCTAAATATCGATGACGATCGATCTCATTCTAGTTGCTCTTTAAGCCAAAAAAATATGCATAAGGCAAGGCATCAAAGGTTAATTCATCTAGAACCCTGACATTTTCGAGCAGTGACAAAGTGAATTTGGCACTTGTTACAATTCGCATTCTACTTTTCTACTCACTTCCACTTGTTAAGCCCAATGTCATCATATACAGCCAGTCCAAATATGTTTTTATCTGTATTGGTTTAGGGACTGCTGTTTTATAAGAGGCTGTCCCGTAAATCAACTTCATACAGGAGATTTTCAATTTGTTAGTACATTAAACTATCTCTAAATATTACAGGCAGCAGTGACTTCTACGGGTTCAACCACTATTCTACTGTGTTCTATACAACGGACAATTATACGACGGGATTATTCCCGGTTCCCTCCTATGATGATGATATCGGGGCAGTTGGTGACTACGGGTGTTATGATCTGGCCCCCGTGATACATACTACTGTAAGTTTTAGATTAAAATTTAATTAAAAAAATTTGATCTATTTTAACTTAACAATGCTTATTAATATAGAATTTACACGACATGATCAGGAAACTAAATGGAGTTTGTAGCTACTATCTTCCGGGCCATTTCCTGGGTTGGATTTGGCTTTCAGTAAAATCAATCTCCACAACCCAGTTAAATGCTAGCCAATACTGATATTCTGGGGTGAGATGAGTTGTTTTTTTCCCTGTGACTGGGATCAGTCGGTCTGGAAACGGTCGTTTACAGTGATTTTCAAAAGTAACCCAAATATTTTGAAACAGATATAGCATATTGTATTTGTTTCAAAATGAATCATTTTTCCTTGTCAAAAAGAAAGAATTTTATGAACTTTCAGAAAATCCCCAACGGCATCAGAAAAGCTCTGAATTGGGTCAAAGATTCATACAACAACCCGCTAGTTATGATCACAGAGAATGGATACGGTACCTTTGGCGGGAACGATGACCTTGACAGAATTGATTACTACAAAGCGTATTTGGACGCCGTATTGGATGCCATCGAAGTGGACGGCTGTAACATCGTTACGTACACCGCGTGGAGTCTTATGGATAACTTTGAATGGAATTCTGGACTGACGTAAGTAGTTATCATGCCGAGATTAATGAATATTACTTAACATGTACTTCGGATTGACATTATTCCTGCCACTATTGGATAAAAATAAAAGACAGAGACCGGAACATACCAAATTAACTATATTAAAAATGATAGAAATAGATTATGTAAACGATTCTGAACAAACTACTTTTATAATGTGCATTAATTCAATTACACATTGTATAAACTTAAGTAGTAGTGGGCGGGCAACATTGTTCGTTGAATAGATGGCTGATGGGGCTGAAAACTTTTGGAGTAAAGACAAGCATGGAAAGGCCTCCCATTAGCTTTAGCTCAAGTTTAAAGTGCTATCTCTGACGTGCGTACTATCTGAATTCTCAACTACTATAATATTTATTAATTTTCAGGGCTAAATTCGGTCTTTTCGAAGTCGACTACGAAGATGATAAGAGGACCCGCAAAGCAAGATTATCAGCTCTATGGTATAAAAATCTGATAGCCAATAGGACTTTAGACCCTGCTGATGTACCACAGTTTGAAGAAATTGAGTTTTAATGTAAATATAAAATAAAAGGTCGACGAACTACGATAAACGGCTCTTAATATCGAATCCTGCATATCCTGTCAGCTAGACGTTACAGGGACTGATGCACGCTGGTGTTGGCGCCAAACAAGTGGCCGAATTCTGGGCCGAGTCTATTTGGACTTGGCCCAGTCCAGTCCTTGGCAATCTATTTAGATTGCCATCAACACGCTAAGAACGCACACGCTGACGAAGTCTCGGGCATAAGCTAGTATTAAATACAATTTCTATGATTCACGAGTTGAACGAACCCGTTAGAAGATAGCTACGTGTTGTAGCGTGTAAGATGACGAGTTTACGACCTCACATCCGGCATGTGGATGAGATTGTTAAAATATTGTGATAAGTGTAATCAAGAGTTTTTGTACAAGGTAAAAAAAGAAGGTGGATAGATTCCTATTTGGTAACAAGCGACCCCGACCCTGCCCATGCATAGCATGGGTGCAATGGCGTCATATCAAAACATCGAGATATAATTATTTGCTAGATCTAAGTTAAATGTATGTACCTTCAATAAACTTAACATAACATCAAGACCTACCTGTTGGACATATACCTATACATATACATATACCTATTGGATACCTACATTTGTTTAAGTCATATGTAAAAGAGGGCTAGCCTTATAAGCCTTTTTTTTTTGAGGATGGGAAATCATCAAATGACTCCTCTCGCTCTGGGTGGAGCGGTAGGGAGTGTCAGACTCTTACTGACTAAAACCCACCCGTGTTCCTTCCTTAGCCCTTTATGTTCCGGGCCAGCGGTAACCCTTTCGGACAATCCCGCTGACCCGGCAGGCTTCGGCCCTTGCGGGCCCGTTCGTTTGATGCTGACATCTCTTTGAGGCGCGCGTGGAACACGTACGCGCCGTCCGGCACGGGCCTGGTCCTGATCGGACGGTGTGCTACCCATTACTCTCCACCCGCAGGCCCGCGCCTACGGTGGCCGGAAGTCGTCGCGCGGCTCCCGACGCCCGGAGCGTCTCCCGCGGCGGCTGGGACGGGAGGCTCTCTCCCTCAGCCGTCCCGCCGCCTCCTTCGCTAGCATGACTGCTTCGCAAAAGGAGGCGACTGCCCCCCACTCCCTCTCGCCTCGGACCATGACTTGAACCAGGCCCGGACGCGAGAGGTCGCCGCCGCTGCCGATCGCCTCTACGAGGGCACGGCGGTGCTCCGCCCAAGCGGGGCAGACCTCCACCGTGTGCTCCACCGTGTCCTCTGGGCAATCCTGGCAATGGTGACACCCGGGCGTTTCCTCCCGCCTGATTATGTGCAAGAACTTCCCGAAACTTCCGTGTCCAGTGAGGACCTGCGTCAGGCGGTAGGTGAGGGCGCCGTGACGCCTCTCTAGCCACTCCTCAAAGAGGGGTCTTATCGCCGCTGTCGTGGCGTGCCCTGCGCTGGGTTGCGACAGTCGCTCTTTCCATGCCGCCTTGAGATCGCGCCGGAGGTCCGTCCGCTCCGCCGCAATTTGCTGCGGAAGCGGAGTTTCCCCCCGGCGTAGTGCCTCCGCGCGCCACTCATACAGGCGCGCGAGGACTATCGCCTCCAGATCCCATGGCGGCAGTCCGGCAAGGAGGCTTGCCTCCTCGCCGGAGATCGTGTGGTAGCCCCGGATCAGCCTTGCGGCTACCACCTTCTGAGGCGCGTTCAAATAATGGGCGGCTCGCCGCCGCAGTGAACGCGCCCACACCGGGGCCCCGTATAGGGCCATGGAAAGCACGACCCCCGCGTAAAGCCTCCGGCAGCCTTATAAGCCCTACCTAGCCTTCAACCGGGCACAATTCCAGGCTCCGGGCTACTGTTGAGAAATTTCAGATACAAAATCCAATAACGCTTTGCCTGACATGGAAATCGAATCCAAAACCCCATGCCCAGCAGTGGCGCTTGCGGCCAACGAGGCAGACACCCGGAATAAAGGATCTAAATAATGATCAAAAACACTTTTAAAAATCCACTGTGTAGTTTAGAATATCTAGTCACTCACACAGACATACATGAAAATCCACTTTGTTTTACACTATCTACAGATTTAGATTGCTTGCATAAATATTGCATTAAACCTAAAACTTTAATCAATGCTTCACCTATTTCGCCGGCTAACCTAAGTGCAGGTGCACTTCAGCATTTAGCCGCTACAGGTAAACAAACACATTTATAAAGATTGCACAAAAAATCCCCTGTCGTTATCAAACAATTTCAGTCAAACAACCAAGGAATCGAAGATAAAGTGCATGTCAACAAGACAATATTAGTATAATAAAAATATGACAGTAGGTTAAAATTGGGGTTTCCAGATCAGATAAGATCTGGAAACCCGCAATTTTCACCATTCATTCATTCATGAGTGTTGTATTCAGAATCCTCTATTCAAATGAATGTTGTATTCAGAATCCTCTATTCAAAGTGAAGGTTGCATTCAGAATCTTCTATTCAAAATGAGTGTTGTTTTCAGAATCCTCTATTCAAAACGCAATTTTTACTCCTTCATCTTTTCATTTATTCAATTTTATGTTATTCACTTTTTATATATTTAGATTAGATCCTAAAACCTACAGTTTTCACCATTAATTCATTCATGAGTGTTGTATTCAGAAACCTCTATTGAAAAATGAAGGTTGCGTTCAGTATCCTCTATTCAAATTGAGTGTTGTATTCAGAATCCTCTATTCAAATGAATGTTGTATTCAGAATCCACTATTCAAAGTGAAGGTTGCATTCAGAATCCTCTATTCAAATGAGTGTTGTTTTCAGAATCCTCTATTCAAAATGAGTGTTGTATTCAGAATCCTTTATTGAAAGTGAATGTTGTATTCAAGTTATTGAAATGAGACTTGTATTCGTTTTATTTTAAAATCTTTTTTTCTTTAATAAATTGAGGTCTTGATCTATCAAAATATTTTTATTTCACATAAACCTAAATGGACACTTACGAAACGTCAGAAGCTAGGTGCACGGTTCCAATTGGTTGTTTCCTATGGAAAAGAGCCGGCAAGAAACTCCATGGTTACTCTTGGTTTCCAGACCAGATAAGACCTGGAAACCCGCAATTTTCACTCATTCAATCAGCACATTAGAAAGATCTGGAAACCGCAATTTTTCTCATTCATCATTAAATCCATTCAGCACATTAAAATTCTGATAGTTGATTGCGCTCACACATTCTCCGATGTCGTCTTACATCGGATTTCTGATATACATCACTGCGTCGCTGTCTCAGTTATGTAGATGAAGTATTGATACCTATTTGTATTAGAGAGTGCATACCTATATCAACTAAGTTTTATACGTGTTTTATAATGTCGGTAGAGTTCTTTAATCTCAAGAAGCGACGTGAATTATTCGACTTTTCAACCTTACCCTCAAAGATTTAAAAGTCACATGATGTCGCTTCATGACGTAAAAGAACTATTGAATGTGGGTGCTTATGTGAAAGGTTAAAATAAAAATACTTTATCATTGAATAAGGATTATGATTTATTTTACGACATATTATTTGATACTTTTACAGCAATTTCTTTAACCGATTTATAAATATCATCCATGAATATGTTTTTAACTACATGCTGCACGCACAATTCGGCATCACAATTACATAGCGAACTTATGGTATCAGGAAAATTTTCTACATCATAAACTTCGATCCTGATCACTTTAGCACCACGCGTAAGTTTTTTTAAAGAGGTGAATGCAGCTGTTGAACTTCTCTTGAGCTGTTTGCTGCTGGGGCCCTCCAGATTCAGTTGGTTTTCGTATTTCTGTCCTACCACAGTATTCATAGGAGCGAAGTTGAAGAGGTCGTTTTCGGAGTCCTTAAAATGAAAATACAGAATGCAATTAAATTCGTGTTGTATCAGGAATAGAAAACTCTGATGTCGAGGACTTATTATGTATGTTTGACCCGTTTACAATAATCAATCAATTAATACATTTTATTTGTAGATAAAAATAATGTTATATTTTTATTGTTGGATAATATATTGTTAAAGTTAAAGAAAATATTAACACTCACCGACATTACGCAAAGGTACCGTTTTTATTCAGTCAGGACTCAGGACTCAGCAGGAGCAGAAATTGAATGATCGACTTTAAAATTATTTATCAATTTATATATGTTAATTTTAATGTATAGAGTTCAAAGTCTTACATTTTTTTTGTTAGATGTTGATATTCCGGACAAAAATGGTGTGGTAAATTGAAACCTCAAGACATCACGGCGCCAAACATTTTATTGTTAACTATAATATTGATAAAATATACACTACTGTACGTTTGTGCACTGTACTTTTTTCATACATTATTATTGAGAAGATTCGCCAAGCAAAACTATCGCATGTGAGTAGTATGTCTAATTTGCAGTGTAAGTTCTAATTTTATTTATGGAGATGGATTGAAATTGAAACCTCAAGACATCACGGCACCAAACATTTTATTGCTTACTATAAATATATATTGATAAAATAAACACTACTGTACGTTTGTTCACTGTAATTTTTTTTATACATTTTTCTTAAGAAGATGCGGCTAGCAAAACCGTTGCATGTAAGTAGTATGTCTAATTTGCAATATAAGTCCTAATTTAATAAGGAGATGGATGAAAACAAAATAGCAATATCGACATACTATTGTTACGCCTAGTTTTGCCTTCTATTATTATCTTATTCTTCAAACTAATACTTTTTTAAATCACCAAAAGAACTTTACTTAATGTTCACGGGTAATGTCACCGTCTTTTGCTTGACACAGTCGGGTAATTCTCTTACTGTGTTATATTAGTATAGAATAAATTAATAGTAATAATGTTAATGTTGTAATAAAATAAAATAAATATTATATAAACGAAGTCGCGGTGTTTAACTAGTATGTAACACTTGGACTGTAGTTACTATACCTAGTCAAATATTAATATACACTTTAGATATCATAATTTAAGGTTGAGATTTGTAGATTTGGTTATGATTGCAAAGCATTTGTCTCGTGAAGAAGTCCTGAGTCAGGATTTTAGGATCACGCGTGCATTACATATATGGAAAAACTTCACGTGGATCCCGGCTATTTAAATATTGGAGAGTGAATTAGGAGCATCACTTCAGCTACCAGGTGCTCCAGATCAACATCAAGTACTTATCAAGAATCAGTGCAATAAGGAAAATGTAAGTAGCTTTTTAATAAAATATATATTAACTTATTTTTACTATCGCAGTTTAGTAGCAATGTATCGAATATAGTTGCAGCAACAGCTATGGGCCAAGGGGTTCGACCCCCCCTAATCTAGCGCGATATAGTATTGTGGTTTAATAGAGTATTATTTCTGTGATGGCTATGTGTCAGTATTCTAAAAAGATGTATTTCAATATTAGGTGTAGATAGATAGACAATAATAAAATAATAATAATTAATTAGAGTAGTGTACCTACCTGACGTCAAAGTGGGATATTATTTATTATTATTATATATTCAGATAACAGAGATCCATTGGGTTAGTAACAATAGTCTTAACCTATGTTAGTACTCAACTAATAACACCGACAATGTACAGCCGGCCGATTCTATAAAAATCTCACCGTGAAAACTTAGGTGATGTGAGTTTGTTTTTGTTAGGAATTGACACTATAAATTGACAGCTTACTCCACGCTCACTTCACCTAAGTTTTTCACGGTGAGATGGTTACAGAATCGGACTGCAGGTGACAAGTGATCTCACCAATGATATGTGCATGAATCATTATTTGATTGTATTAATATTTATTTATTTGTTTCACTCCATTTCAGGTCGCACGAAAACGCCGAGACCCTTTTTCCCTCCGACGTCGACGAGGAACCTCAGGTTCGAAAAAAGAAGCATGACGGGCGTAAAAGGAAGCAAGCATCAACTCGCACGACGGAGCCGGCACGAGGTTCGTGGTCGTCACTATCGAGAGTAAGTCCGGTGCCAGGGCCGTCCACTTCCGCGACACCTGCCGTGTCGTCCCATCCATCAGCTTCAAAGAAGCCGGTTATCAAACCCATCCCATCGAGGAAGTCCACGGTGTACGATCTGTTTGGAACCGATAGCGAGGACGACGAGAAAGCGGTCCCTGCAGTTACTGGTAAAACACCGTTAACTTCATATATAACACGACGCCTTGCAAACGGTCATTCGCGCCAAACCCACGAAAACAAGCCGGGAACGCACTATATTGATTTGAAAATATACCGGTGCGATGAAATAGAGAAAGTTCCGCCAGTGAATAGGTGGCGCCAAGCAATTGTCACGCTTAAAAATCAAACCTTTGACAATACAGATGCTTGGCAACATTTGTCTAATTTTATTATAGCTACACGAAAAGAGTATGTTAAGTGCCCAGCATTTGTAAGTAACTATTATTGAAATAATACTTAATTACAAAAGTAGGCACTTATCCCAATATAACACATGCCTATTCACTTATACACTTTTTTGTATTACTGTCTTCTAGTGATTAAGATATTATCTTAGTATTTCAAGAATAGTAATAGTAAAATTATGTAACAAATAATAGGCAGATTGCGATTACATTATTATAGAAGACACTATTGCTATACTTAGATAAATGAATAAGAATAAATAGATCTAAGGTGTAAATCTATTATAATGCAATTGCAACTTTAGCCGGTACTCACTTATGCATATAAATAAATCATGTAATCGGTTATAGAAATTAAGTATTAATAGGAATTCATATTATATCAAATTTTATTTAATGTTCATGGATTTTTTTCTTTCTTTCTTACAGTTACACCTAGACCCGGAATCAGAACAAATAACAATGATATAATAATATGTCAAAAATGTCACATTGAAATACCTAAAATTGAATATCAGTATCATTTGAGAACGAATTTGCATAAATCTAATTGCATACTAAAAACTGAAATTGAAAATATCGATATAATAGCCACGGCTTTTAAAAAGAGAATCATAAGTTACAAACTGAATCCATCAATGGAATACCTAGCACCTGAGGAATTCCTAGTGGATAATCGGCATAACGTCATAAGACTAATTAACGATTGTTTGATAAAACATAGTTGTGTTAAATTAAACTTTGAGCTTTTTGCTTATTTCATTCTTCCAAAATCTGATGAGCAACAGCTTAAATCATTTAACACAAAATATGAAATTGTATATAATAATACAGATATAAATGAATTATATTTAAAAACAATAAATACATTTGACAGAAAGCTCTCAGAGTTCCAACATTGTGAATCTGGTTGGTCTTGTTTATTTATAAGTCATCTAGAAATTAACCTTAACAAATACTCTCCTTTGAAAGGTGGCACTAGACTAAACTAGAAGTTGTTTAAATATTAAAAACAGCGATAACAACTGCTTTTTATGGAGTATTGTCGCAGCGTTATATCCCACCCAAATAAATGTTTGCAGAACAAGTTTATATCCACATTTTTCAAAAGTTTTAAATATAGATGGTCTATCATTTCCCCCATCATGTAAAGATATTAAAATATTAGAAAATTTAAATCCACACATAAGTATTAATATATATGGATTAGATAATAAAAACATGGTCACTGGTCCTTTATATGTGACAAGTTTAAGATAAAAACAGCATGTCAATTTATTGTACTTTGAACAGAAAGGTTAACGAGCATTATCGCTTAATAAAAAATCTATTGAGATTGATCAAACGTCAAATAAGTAAACATAAAGGTAAAATATACCTATGTGAGACATGCTTACAAGTTTTCAAGAGTGAAATGAGATATAGTGCCCAAAATAAGTGTCCTAAGATTTTGACAATATTGCCTGAAAAAAATAGTATTCTTCAATTTAAGAACTTCGAAAGAAAATAAAAAATTAATTTCGTTATATACGCCGATTTTGAAAGTCTTTTACTAAACTGCAACATAAATGTAACTGAAAATACTCGTACCTATAAGGTTCACGAACCTTCATGTTTTGGTTACTATATTTGTTGTTCACACAATACGGATCTGAATAAGTATGTTACTTATAGAGGATCTGATTGTGTAGAAGTATTTATAAAATATTTAATAAGTGATTTGGAGTACATTCACAGTATCTTATTAAATAAAATACCCATGGCACCTTTAACTAAGGCCCAAGAAAAGGATTACAAAAATGCCACTACATGTCATATCTGTAATTATGTGCTTTTTGACGATAAAGTAATGGATCATGATCACATTACATCACAATACCGAGGCGCAGCACACTCTCATTGTAATTTAATGTTAAGAGTTTGCCCTTTCGTGCCTGTTATTTTTCATAACCTATCTATGCTATGACTCTCACCTGTTTATAAAAGAATTATCGAAATATGAAGGTGCTTTTAAAATTATACCAAATCCAAAGAAACGTACTTATATGTCATTTACAAAAGTACTCCATACTAAGAATTCATTAAAATCAAGGCCAATTCAAGTTAAGTTCTTAGATTCTTATCAATTTCTTAATTCAAGTTTAAGCACATTAGTAAATAATTTGAATGAAACCGATTTTGTTAATTTATCAAAAGAATTTCCAGATATTAGTTATAATCAGTTAACATTGTTACGACAAAAAGGAATTTATCCCTATGATTATATGAATGCATATTCAAAATATAACCAACTTCCATCGAAAGTTTGTTTCTATAACAGTTTGAATTGTCAACATATTAGCGATGATGAATACGTATACGCACAATCTATTTGGCAGTCATTTATATTAAATCACTTGGAGAATATACAGATTTATATTTAAAGACCGATGTATTACTTCTTTCTGACGTATTCGAAAAATTTGGACAGACTTGTCTCGATCATTATCAACTTGATCCAACGTATTACATTACTGCACCTAGTTTAAGCTGGGATGCAATGCTACTGTACACAGGTGTTAAATTAGAATTAATTCATAGTTTAGAAATGTATAAATTTTTGGAAAAGGGAATACGAGGAGGCTTGCCACAATGTTCTCTTCGTCATGCCCAAGCTAATAATAAATATTTACCAAATTATGATGCTTCTCAAAAATCAACTTATATGATTTATCTTGATTGTAACAATTTATATGGTTCAAAGAAAATGCCTATTTCGGATTTCCGTTTTTTTTTTTGACAAACGATGAGATTAAAACAATAAATGTGTTATCAATATAAGATGATTCTGAATATGGATATATTTTAGAAGTTGATTTAATATATCCTGAGAGTTTACATAATACGCATAGTGATTTACCTTTTGCCCCCGAGAGGTTCACACCTCCTGGAGGCAAAACACCTAAATTATTTGCTAGTTTATATAACAAATTCAACTATATAATACATTATGTTCATTTGAAGGCATGTTTATTGAATGGACTAATTTTGAAAAAAATTCACCGTATTTTAACTTTTAGACAAGAATATTATTGACAAAAATATATTGACTTGAATACTACATTACGTCAAGCTTCAACAACCGTATTTGAGAAAGACTTTTTCAAACTCCTTAATAATGCTATATTTGGGAAAACTATTGAAAATAGACGCAAACAGGTTAATGTCAAATTAGTTACCATGTGGGATAATTACAATAATAAAAATAACAAGCACCAAGATGCAGAAAAATTAATTGCAAGACCAAATCTGAAAAGTATTGCAATCTTTTCTGAAAATTTTGTTGCTATTCAATTAACTCCTGAAAAAATTATATTAGATCGCCCTATCTACATTGGGTTTACAGTTCTAGAATTCGCAAAGGAACATTTGTATAAATTTCACTACAACTTTATTAAAAATAAATATAAAACTCGTGCAAGACTGTGTTATACAGACACAGACAGCCTTCTTTATTTTGTAAATACAGAAGATTTTTATGAGGACATAAAAAACTCTGTTGCAAAATTTGATACGAGACATTTCCAGTCTGATAATTGTTCCAGCATTCCAAGAGTAGATACTAAAATTCCAGGACTATTTAAAGATTAAGAACTCGAGGGTGACATAATAAGCGAATTTGTAGGACTGTGAGCTAAACTATATAGTATAATCACTTCAAAAACTCGCATCACAAAAGCAAAAGGAATATCTAAAGCTGTTACTAATCGATTAAAATTATCTCACTACAGTAAAGCTTTAACAAATAATGTCAATTTTAAATGTAAAATGAATGTAATTAAATCACTCAAGCATGTACTGTACTCTCAAGAAATTCATAAAGTAGTATTAAATAGAAATGATGATAAGAGAAATACTCACGAACCTAATTGAAACTTTGCCTTGGGGTCACTGTGAAACTTTATTTTGAGAACTAATTTCTAAATATAAATAATTATCTTTAAATCAATAAATTATAATGTTATTATAAACTTTGTTTATAATATTGGTATAAGTATAGTATACATTATTAATTTAGTGAGTGGTACTGTTGAATTTCGTATTTAAATAATTATGTAATATCTGAATAAAACATTTACAACTGATGCATGACTTTCTATTCTTATTATGGCCTTACAGTGTTCTTCATTTTATTAATATTTAGTATCACTAACTACAAATATAAATATAAATACCATACTAACTTATTAATTATTTACAGCAAGTAGAAAAATGAAATGGATAAGCACTATAAGTAGATATACCGAAAAATACGCTCGTTTTACATTTGACATGACAACTTTAAACTAATCTCAATCATTTGTTTTTTATCATACTTATGCTTTATATATCTATGTATGGGTAAAATTGAATTAATAATCAAAATGAAGTTGATCAAACAACACACATCACTTAATGTTAATCATATAAATCTTGGTGACTTTGATAACCACATAAGGCATAGCATTTTGTTACCAAATACGATTCGTTGTATTATATGTGGTCCTTCAAAATGTGGAAAAACAAACGTCGTGCTTAGTTTATTGTAACATGAGAATGGTCTAAAATTTCAAAATCTTTATCTGTACTCGAAAACTAACTTTCAACCAAAATACAGGTTCCTACTAGAAGTTAGAAGGAGAGTGCATCAAGTTAAGTTTCATGAATTTAATGATAATAAAGAAGTCATAGCCCCGCATGAATTCTTGGTCAGTTAAGACTGCATCGCAATTAGAGAAACCTCGATATGTAATTTTTGCTTGCAAACCAACAGAAAAAATAATAAAATCAAAGACAGTTCTCTGTTTGATCACTGTGAGGTTACCAACGTAACACTATTTTTGAATTCACAGTATTATCCTTACGAGCCACTAAGCTTAAAATTTTCCGAGAACAAATACAATATAATTATTATATGAAATGTATGTGAAATTTCGTCAGTCGTATTACAACTATCCTGCAGACCCGTTGTTTGATTGGGTCAGTTTCAAGGACAAGGCTCCTCTCTTTATCATAGACTGTTCAAGACAAAACGATAGTTTGAAAACAGGCCCTGTAGATGTAGATGGTAGATGCCCAGCAGCAAACAGCTCAAGAGATGTTCAACAGCTGCATTCACCACTTTAAAAAAACTGACGCGTGAAATTTCGACAGTCGTATTACAACTTTCCTGCAGATCCGTTGCTTGATTTGGTCAGTTTCAAGGACAAGGCTCCTCTCTTTATGATAGACTGTTCAAGACAAAACGATAGTTTGAAAACAGGCCCTGTAGTTGTAGATGGTAGATGCCCAGTAGCAAACAGCTCAAGAGATGTCCAACAGCTGCATTCACCACTTTAAAAAACTGATGCGTGAAATTTCGTCAGTCGTATTACAACTTTCCTGCAGACCCGTTGCTTGATTTGGTCAGTTTCAAGGACAAGGCCCCTCTCTTTATGATAGACTGTTCAAGACAAAACGATAGTTTGAAAACAGACCCTTTAGATGTAGATGGTAGATGCCCAGTAGCAAACAGCTCAAGAGATGTCCAACAGCTGCATTCACCACTTTAAAAAAACTGATGCGTGAAATTTCGTCAGTCGTATTACAACTTTCCTGCAGACCCGTTGCTTGATTTGATCAGTTTCAAGGACAAGGCCCCTCTCTTTATGATAGACTGTTCAAGACAAAACGATAGTTTGAAAACAGACCCTGTAGATGTAGATGGTAGATGCCCAGCAGCAAACAGCTCAAGAGATCTCCAACAGCTGCATTCACTACTTTAAAAAAACTGACGCGTGGTGCTAAAGTGATCAGGATCGAAGTTTATGATGTAGAAAATTTTCCTGATACCATAAGTTCGCTATGTAATTGTGATGCCGAATTGTGCGTGCAGCATGTAGTTAAAAACATATTCATGTATGATATTTATAAATCGGTTAAAGAAATTGCTGTAAAGGTATCAAATAATATGTCGTAAAATAAATCATAATCCTTATTCGATGATGAAGTATTTTTATTTTAACCTTTCACGTAAGCACCCACATTTAATAGTTCTTTTACGTCACGAAGCGACATCATGTGACTTTTAAATCTTTGAGGGTAAGGTTGAAAGTCGAATAATTCACGTCGCTTCGTGAGATTAAAGAACTCTACCCACATTATAAAATACGTGTAAGTTATTTGATATAGGTATGCACTCTCTAATACAAATAGGTATCAATACTTCATCTACATAACTGAGGCAGCGACACAGTGGCGTATATCAGAAATCCGATGTAAGACGACATCGGAGAATGTGTGAGCGCGATCAACTATCAGAATTTTAATGTGCTGAATCGATGAAATGATGAATGAGTAAAAATTGCGGGTTTCCAGATCTTTCTAATGTGCTGATTGAATGAGTGAAAATTGCGGGTTCCCAAGTCTTATCTGGTCTGGAAACTAAGAGTAACCATGGAGTTTCTTGCCGGCTCTTCTCCATAGGAAACGACCAATTGAAACCGTGCACCTAGCTTCTGACGTTTCGTAAGTGTCCATGTAGGTTTATGTGAAATGAAATATTTTGATTTTGATAGATCAAGACCTCAATTTATTAAAGAAAAAGATTTTAAAATAAAACGAATACAAGTCTCATTTCAATAACTCGAATACAACATTCACTTTCAATAGAGGATTCTGAATACAACACTCATTTTGAATAGAG
This sequence comes from Luperina nickerlii, assembly GCA_963855955.1. Classification (NCBI taxonomy): domain Eukaryota; kingdom Metazoa; phylum Arthropoda; class Insecta; order Lepidoptera; family Noctuidae; genus Luperina; species Luperina nickerlii. Next base: position 7,745,163 of record OY979685.1, read on the forward strand.
GATTCTGAATGCAACCTTCACTTTGAATAAAGGATTCTGAATACAACACTCATTTGAATAGAGGATTCTGAATACAACACTCAATTTGAATAGAGGATACTGAACGCAACCTTCATTTTTCAATAGAGGTTTCTGAATACAACACTCATGAATGAATAAATGGTGAAAACTGTAGGTTTTAGGATCTAATCTAAATATATAAAAAGTGAATAACATAAAATTGAATAAATGAAAAGATGAAGGAGTAAAAATTGCATTTTGAATAGAGGATTCTGAAAACAACACTCATTTTGAATAGAGGATTCTGAATGCAACCTTCACTTTGAATAGAGGATTCTGAATACAACATTCATTTGAATAGAGGATTCTGAGTACAACACTCAATTTGAATAGAGGATACTGAACGCAACCTTCATTTTTCAATAGAGGTTTCTGAATACCACACTCATGAATGAATTAATGGTGAAAACTGTAGGTTTTAGGATCTAATCTAAATATATAAAAAGTGAATAACATAAAATTGAATAAATGAAAAGATGAAGGAGTAAAAATTGCGTTTTGAATAGAGGATTCTGAAAAGAACACTCATTTTGAATAGAGGATTCTGAATGCAACCTTCACTTTGAATAGAGGATTCTGAATACAACATTCATTTGAATAGAGGATTCTGAATACAACACTCAATTTGAATAGAGGATACTGAACGCAACCTTCATTTTTCAATAGAGGTTTCTGAATACCACACTCATGAATGAATTAATGGTGAAAACTGTAGGTTTTAGGATCTAATCTAAATATATAAAAAGTGAATAACATAAAATTGAATAAATGAAAAGATGAAGGAGTAAAAATTGCGTTTTGAATAGAGGATTCTGAAAACAACACTCATTTTGAATAGAAGATTCTGAATGCAACCTTCACTTTGAATAGAGGATTCTGAATACAACATTCATTTGAATAGAGGATTCTGAATACAATACTCATTTTGAATAGAGGATTCTGAATACAACACTCATGAATGAATGAATGGTGAAAATTGCGGGTTTCCAGATCTTATCTGATCTGGAAACCCCAATTTTAACCTACTTATGACGAACACGATAACGACACAATTTAATAGTACACAATCAAGTTATGTGAAAAAGGTCAGAAAAGTCCCCTGTGCAAAACAGCCCTTGCATTAAAGACAGTAAAATATCATCAACATAGCTTATTCGATTTTCCTCTCACACCAAGAAGGAATGTTTGGAATTCATTAGCAGCATATTTTTGTGTCAAACTTAGCTATGATTCAGGAAGTGCGGTGTCGCAATCCCGATGGGAAGTCTGCGACGGGTTTCTTAGGGCTGCAAGAATTTATTAAAATTATTAAAATTAAAATAAAAAAAATAAAAAATATTATTAGTTGCTGGCTTTCTTCAAATCTTATCGTTTTGGTGGCGTTGTTTATCAGTTGATACTTATGTTAGGGGAAGGTAATTATTTACTGACCTATTATTGATTAGAGTAGTGGGAGAGCAATGGTGAGTAACAGCCCCGACTTACGTCTCGGATTCAAACCCAGAGAGGCAAAATACTTTGTGTAATTTATTTCATCACCACTGCTCTCAAAATGGTGATGGAAAACATCGTGAGGAAATCGGCATGTCCTAGAACCAAAAAATCGAAGGCATGTGACATACCCAACCCGCACTGAGCCCGCGTGGTGGATTATGGCCTGCTCCATTTCACAGAGGAGGCCTGTGTCCCAGAAATGGGAATATTATAAGCTGATTATGCTATTATTGGATTCGGAGACTAACGTATTGTCAGTTCACAGCAGTATATTATTATCTTATTTGCGGTAAGAGAACACAGTGCAATTGCGAACACCAGTTCGTTGGCCAAATATATTCGATAGCCTCGGTGATTATAACAATAATGTTATAGTAGTGTAGTATTAATGCGAAATTTACCTTTCTGACATTACCAATAGACCCTAGAGATATTTAATGCAATAGCCCCACAAATAATTTTTTTAGAAAAAAGCTCATTGCACCTCCTAGGTTCCCCAATTTTGGAAGATACTTTTTCTCCTTTCATCGAAGAAAAAATCTAAAATTTCAATGACATTTCGGACAGACTCTCCAAAATTAATTTACATTCGGCATTCACCCTGATTGGATACTGTTGTTTTGACCCAAATTTTATGTATTTTCTACGCTCTTCCCCTTTATGGAAGCAGGCACACCTCTTGGACAAAATTGGCCAAATTATTCGCAGCACACTAACATCCATTCTTAATGTGGTCTTGGACGACTGAGCGTGGCTGCAAGCCACACTACCCATCCGTTTTTGTGGCCTCGGCGTCCGCAAAATGACCAGTATTAGCTTACTGGCGTTCCTGTCCCCTGTCCACAGCACCGTAAAGTTGACCGGGAAGATTTTAACCCCCTCCCTGGTTGACTCTTAAAATGTCGTGCTTGGCCGACGCGGTGAACGCCTGGAAAATGGCTTGCCCGGATACAGTTCGGCCGTCGAACCCATCTTCCCAGAGGCAGTGGGATGAGCCGCTCTGCAGGTTGGTACGGAATAATCTTATTAATACTTCCACCAATACTGCTGAGCGTGAGTGGGAGTCGGGCCAACTAACCCAACATAGGCACTTTGCTGGGTAACTCCACCTTCCGGCTCGCTACTTGTCTGCGTCTGGGCGCCCCTTGTGTGGCTCCACATCGCTGCCAATGCGGTGAAGGTGTCGACTGCCTCGGGCACCATGGCTTATACTCCAGTAAAAGCGCAGGCCGGATAGCACGGCATGCCAGCATTAATGACATCATCCGTCGTGCTCTTGTCACCGCCGGGGTGCCCGCTGTTTTAGAACCCAACGGCTCAAATAATTATCGTATATATTATCGTATCTTTATTTGTTTGTTTTTTTCTTTTTTATATTCCTGTTTGTATCAATTACGTTTTAAATTAAATTGTATTATTTTGCTTTTTGTACGCTATACCAGTAAAGCGTTTTAATAACTGGTTGCTTTAAAAATATAAATAATTTGTCATAATACTTTTTGATGAATAATAATTGTTTGCTGCACCGTGCGACGTCATCACGTCGGCTCCGGCTGTCGCTGAAAACCAGCGCTGGGGCTCTGTCTTGCATAAGGTCGCAGCATAATGCTGAGCGATAGCCGTTTTGCGTGGATGTGACGCATGTCAACCTTTTCTTATTGTTTTTTTTTTGTTTTGTTCTTTTTTGCGTCATGTTTACCGCAAATAGGTAAACGTATTTTCTTTCTTTCTTTCTTCTGGTATACACGTAATTGATAAAGTATGGTGGTCTTTCTTATCTAAGTAGATTGCAATTTAGGAATTATAGATAACGCGATATTTACAAGATTATCAACATTTATTTTGACAGTATCTATTTAGCTAAAACCAAACTGTCACTATTATAACATGATAAAGTTATGTTTGAAGTTCATGTTACAGTAAAGATAGGAACTATATTTATGATTAATTTGCTTTAAGAAAGGTGTGTTTGGCAACGTTGCGAGAATTCGCTGGAGGCGAGAAGCACGGGACCGTTAGATATGGCGATGGTTAGCGAATCCTTCAAACAAGTGAAGCAATGAATTTTGTTGTACAGACGGCAGCACATCAAACTGCTACAATCTGTCAAATTTCATTAATACATTTTCAACTTTATGGGTAAATCATAAAGTTCAAAGTTGATTGGGCAAATCTGACAGTTTCAGGTAGCTTGATGTGCTGGCGTCTGTACCTATACATATTGTCAAAATTAAAGAAATTTTGTCAAAATGGGCTGCTTGAATGTTAATACGTTTGTAAGCAATTTCGATGGCAAAATGTACGCCTCCCCAAACATAAGGTCAAGAGATAGATAAAAGTAGGTACTAACATTATTAATTATCAAACACCAAAACTAGTTTACAACTACATAAACACTACTTATTTAATTACTCTGTTAGAGAAGCTATGTTGGCAATGACTATGTTTACCTGCTTAAATTGGTTTTTTTATCTTGTTAAACTATTCGACCTTTAGCTGTAACTTGTTCTCTAGTAGAAACAATTCCGAAATACGAATATCAACAGTGATAATAAGCTATCATTTTGCATCTAACCGGTTTGGCAAATTAGAATTTGGTATTTAAATAAGGAACAGTTTCCTCCTACCGACAGTTCTATTCTTTTTGGCACTCGCACACAATGAAGTAAGTTTTTTTTTTAATAGTTTTTATTATATGGACAGCTTACAGGATGGCAGGGACATCACGCACAAACTGTTACCATGGATTCAGTATATGATTCTGGACCTCCCTGCGTTGAAGTTTTTCGTCGGCAGGGGGTTCAGAATCATGTAAGTATCCCTGACAACCTGGCCAGATTGTATTGGTATAATTTTGTAGATATTTTACATGGTGAGTTCTAACTTCAGATCGGCTGATCTGATCAATATGTGTACTGTGAGTGATTGATTTAACGGCCTCAACATCGATCATCTATGACAGCCGAAACGATTACTTACTATTAGAATGAAACCGTTGAAATTAAACAGTGTAATTTTTCTTGTGGTATAGTAATAGGTTGCGCGACAATGTCCTTGCCACTCTGTATGTGGGTTACGTAAACTCTTTTATAACATAATAATTGTTATGTATAAACATCAGAGTAATAAATGGCACTGTATGTTATCTAATCACCATCAGCATCAGTATTAAAATATTAAATTGTTATTGTTAACTGCAAATATCACATGTATGCTGATGATATTCAATTGTACATATCCTTCAAGGGTGAGGAAACATCTTTGGCAGTGCAGAAAATGAGCGAGGACATACATAGGGTGGTTGCATGGTCGGAGGAAAACTCTCTGGTTTTGAATCCTCTCAAATCCAAATTTATGGTGCTGGGTTCGAAAAAGCAAGTTAGTACGATACTATCTGCCAACCCTGAAATTACTATCATGGGGGAGAAAATTGAGAGAGTGGAGCAGGCATGTAATCTAGGGCTGATTATGGATCCAGAGCTGCGCTTTGAGGCCCATGTGACAAATGTTCTTCGGAACTGTTTTTATAGGCTAAAGGTCTTATATGGAATACGAAAATATGTAAGCGAACCAGTACGGAAACAACTTGTTGACAGCCTCATTCTATCAAAATTAAATTACTGTGACACAGTTTATGGTCCATGCCTGCTTTCAAGAACCGAGAGTGTAATACAACGTATCCAGAATGCCTGTGTTCGCTTTTGTGTTAATGTCCCACGAAGAAGTCACATTACTCCATTCACCAACAAACTAAAATTATTAAAGATGGCTGCCAGGAGAAAGCTACATTTAGCCAACTTGTTGTTTGGTATCATTACAACACAAAAACCGCACTACCTTTATGAAAAGTTGGATTGGAAACAAAACTATCTAAAGTATGGTCTTCGCTCCATTGTTAGCCCTCTCTCGGTGCCAATGCACAGAACTACGGCTTTCAGAGGGTGTTTCAAGTTTGCAGCCACTCGCTGTTGGAATGATCTCCCACCACCAATGCGCCGCCTGAAAACAATACAATCCTTTAAATACCAACACAAAAAGTTACTCTTACATGAACAAACTTCCCTTCAATCTTAACAATGTACTTTTGTGTTGGTTCACTGTACCTCAGGGGTCATGGCTTGCAGACTTTGGTTTGGGATCTCCTAAGGTGGGCTGCTTGAAACTTTGTTATTCCTTCTGTTGTGGATCTGTTTTTATGTATGTTTCACTAGAGCATTCTTCCCTTACTCTTGGGAGCGCCACTTGCTACTGCTTCTGTAATTTACGATTGATTCTGGTTAATCAGCTATTCTCCATAAACCGTCTTGTGAAGTATAGTGGATTGATGAATAAAGGGAAAAAGAATATTGTATAATTATATAAACATATCCTAATTTATTTATCTAACCTATTTAACTTATTATTTTATTCATTATAATCACGATGCACTTACCATTTTTTTTCCCTGGACTGTAGACTTTGGTTCTCTTTTGAGTCGCCAAGTTTATTCACTTCATCATTTTGCACCTTATAAAATTCTAACACTAACTTGACAAACAACGTTTTACAAAAACCTTAGGCACCTACACAATCACCCATAATCTGTGTATAATGTACCTACTATCATAATTATCTTATCGTCCCATAACATTAATTATATTATAATGCACCATGTTAATTTGCTAATTTATAGCACGTCCAGCAGTAAGTCAATACGTCAAATCGATTTGTGACAGTTGCGCTCGCGCACAGATTATTAATAACCGGCGGCGCGAGTCGTTGCCCGGAATGTTACCAATTATATATTTCATGTTCATACCACTTTTTGTAATGTAGATTTTTATTTCTTATTTTTGATTATTGTTTTTATTAATATCTAATCGTATGCTGCACTGGCTGACGTCATCACGTCAATCACCGGCTGTCGCTGAAAACCAGCGCTGGGGCTCTGTCTCGTATAGGGTCTTAGCATTATGCTGAGCGTTGGCCGTTTTGCGTAGATGTGACGCATACTCTTTCCCAAATTTTTACTTTGTTTTTCTGTTGCTTGTGTTTTTTATTTTTATGCGTCATGTTTGCCGCAAATAAACGTATTTTCTTTCTTTCTTTCTTTCTTTCTTTCTAAATAAACACTCCTTTAATAAAATAAATTCGCTACTCGCTTCGCTATGTACTCGTAATTATAGTTCAACGCTCTTCATTAACGCAGTGTTTTGGTGTTCAGCAGACCTATTTACCAGATATTAACAGCAGTGATTGCAGTAACCCTGGTTACTGCTTGCAAAGAAGATAGTTCAAAAATAAAAATGAGAAAATTACCGGAAGGACTGCAGATTGGCGTGGCAACCGCTGCATTCCAAATTGAAGGCGGTTGGAATGCATCAGGTAGATATTAGCTACTCACATCTTATATAATCCGTCTAGAATTTAAGGTAAAAAGTGATGCTTTTCCTTCAATCTGTACACAAAGAGAGATGCATCGCACAATCATGTAGGTATGCATAGGCCCACTGCAAATAGTTATGAGCCGTGTGTTCGAATGTTATGAGAATCAAAAGCCTTTTTCTTGACAGAGTTTTCAATGATTCCCTACATTTATGTTTACTGTTTCAGACAAATCTCCAAGCATCTGGGACACCTTTGGTCATACCCCAGGTCTAATAAAAGATGGCACAGATGGAAACGACACTTGCAAATCCTACGAGTATTATCAGCGAGACATAAAAATGCTCAAGTTTCTGGGGGTCGACTTCTACAGATTTTCTATTTCATGGCCAAGAGTTCTGCCAAGTGGATTCGCAAATAAAATTAGCCAAGATGGTATTGGGTATTACAGTAATTTGGTTGATGAATTGTTGGCTAATGATATCGAGCCAGTCGTCACAATGTATCATTGGGACTTGCCACAAAGTTTGCAAGATTTGGGAGGTTGGGCCAACCCTCTTATTGTTGGCTGGTTTGAGGACTATGCCCGTGTGTTGTACGATGCCTTGGGTGATCGAGTAAAAACCTGGATAACTTTGAATGAACCGAAACAATTTTTGATATTTGGATACGGAACAAACAGATTTGCTCCTAATATTGTTTCACCTGGAATTGGAGACTACATTACTGTAAAGAACGCGCTGTTGGCACATGCTAGGGCATGGCATCTGTACGACAAAGAATACAGAGAAAAACAGAAAGGTAAATTACTTTTTCTTTATCTAACGTATATATATTATATCAAAGCAAACCATGCCGATAAAACGGGATTCCTTCAAACGTGTTCTCGCTCTGGGGTCTCTGGATATTTGTATGGATATACGGTGTACCTAAAGATTGATTAACAAGATCTTATTTTTTGTTTCAAGGCACTTGTGGTATAACAATAGCAACAGATTTCCGTGAAGGCGCCACAGATTCTCCGGCGGACATAGAAGCTGGCAACGTGGCGTTGGACTTCGAAGTCGGTTTCTACAGTCACCCAATATTCTCGTCCACTGGTGGATTCCCTGAAAGGGTGGTGAAACGTGTTGCAAAAAAGAGTGCTGAGCAGGGTTTTCCCAGAAGTCGGCTGCCGGAGTTGTCACAGGAGGAAATCGAGTTCATAAAAGGTCAGTGCTATTGACTTTATGCATACTGGAACTAGAATGCGGCTGATCGATGGCCACAAGACATCAATTTTCTAGGCGCTTAATATCGATGCCGATCGATCTCATTCTAGTTGCTCTTTAAGCCAAAAAAAACATGCATAAGGCAAGGCATCAAAAGTTATTCCATCCAGAACCCTGACATTTTCGGGCAGTGACAAAGTGAATTTGGCACTTGTTACAATTCGCATTCTACTTTTCTACTCACTTCCACTTTTTTAACCCAATGTCTTCATATACAGCCGTACCGTCCACATATATTTTCGTTTGTATTGATATAGGGACTGCTGTTTTATAATAATAATAATAATAAGCCCCACCGCCGTACCTCTACGTTGACGTCTTGGTGGGGCTTGCACGCTCCGAACTCCGAACTCCGAACCGGAAGAGTTTACTTTGCCGTAACAGGTCTAAGGTGAGGAGCCAGACCAAAAGAGATACAGAAATCCGCAGGGCAGCATGTGGCGAGCTGTTGGGCAGTAACGACCCCACGGACCCTATCTCCTGGGAGAAGTCTTGTTCCTCACCTCTGGCTTGCCTTTATTGGCCGGCTAGAGTGAACAATGACAAAGAACAGAGCTCGCACCTCATTCTTGCCTTTATTGGCCGGCTTGAGTGGAGATTCGCAAGAGCAAACGTGCTCGGAGGAAGGAAGTATTCCAGTAAGATGCTGGTAGGGATCTTGACCGTACTTCCGGGATTGTCCTGATAGCCGTGGAATACCTCTCCACTCCTCATAAGCACCTCAGGACATGTTGCCCCCTTGTTGCTACGTCACTATGTGCTAGCAACCGTTTCCGGGGGCCCATTATTGAGTGTGCAAGTCTCTGCCATTTTATCCGTGTAGCTATATATAAAACACTAGCGGTCGCCCGCGGCTCCGCTCGCGTGGATGTCGGTTACCGCTGCAAAAAGTCTACCCAGGTCAAAAGACACGGTCAGCAAAATGATTCCCAGGTCAATTCACAGGCACCGACACTAACATCGACGACGCAGTCATTATCCGCAGGCTGCATAGATTGTCTTTATGAGGATGAAACTATTATTTAAATAACCGTCTTCTCTTGTCACAAACATTATAGGATACTGTAGTGGATCATAGGATCGAAGAAACTCTTTTGAGCTATCAGTCTCTACCGTGTAAGACTATATCCCTGGAACCTTTGTCTTCATCGACCAAGAGAACGGCTACCTCGTTTACAGTAGGAGCATTATATCTGCCTCTGTGTGCTGTCTGTGGAGTGCGATCTGAATGAATAATTAACTTTAAATTATCTGAGGAGTTGAGTTATAAGTTTTGTTTAAAACGTCGTATATACACGTTATGATTATTCAGAGCGGTCTGTAATTCGCAAATTAAATCCAGTTTTAACCCTTAACTACCTACCACCTATTTTTGTAACTTAACCACCTACGTGCGGTCGTGGAGACCGCTCATTGAAAACCACCTTAAATTCAGGATCTACAGTACTAACAAAGGATTCAAATGAGTAAAATACTTGTTTGTATGTTTAGAAATTTATTTTAGAACTTCAAATAACAGAAACTATAATAAGATCTCGATATTTGTTATAATCTTTCAAAAATAGTAATTTTAAGACAAAAAGACACTCTTCTAAAATAATGAGATGTGATAGATAAGGAACTTAAAATTTCAACTTCTTTGGATTAATTTCTTTAAATTTAGGATACTAACTATCAAATTAAAAAAAAAACTTATCATTAAAGAAAAACTTCAACAAAATTGCAACCCCCAAACATTCATAATTTTTCGCGGCAATTGCAGCATATTTTTTTGGCACAGTCCAAACAAATTGGAACCTTGCACATAAAACATAAGTAAGCAGTCTTGCGTTTCTTTTTTGGATCACACGTGAAACACGTTTTGCGAACTTCAAGTTTTTCCACTTCAGATGTGCTTGGTGAATCTTCACTTATCTTCAGAATACCACGAATAGAGCTCTTGATGTCTCGCTGAATGTGATCATTTTTTAAGCGACGTTCCATATGCGGTTTTGTGCTTGTGGTTGTGTTCTGCCAACTTTTTTAAGAATTTAAATCGGCTTTCAGTCTTTTGAGAGATATTACTCAAACTAATTTTTGTAACATGTCATCTGTAAACAATAGTGTCCAAATATCCAATGGCGTAGAATTATTGAGCATAACTCGACAAGCTGGTCTTAGCCCCGGCGTTTGCTGTATGATATTATGCCGTGGTGTTCTTGCACGAGCGGTGTTTGGCACAGATGCCCAACGAAAACGATTAGCACCAAAATAATTTTGTTTTCTGGACCTACGTCTAGATTGCAAGCGGGACAGCGGAACATCATCATCTGAAGAATCAGTTTCATTCGACGCCCTTGATGGAGATCTTGATCTTGGAGAGACTGTACCTGTTGGTTCAGGCTGAGATGAACTGCCTTGCACTGAAATCGCATCATCATCACCCTCGAGCTCAGACTCGGATTCACAGTCTTCATCCTGTACAACATCCTCAGCCACATCGGGTTCCACGTCACTACAATCCTCGTCTGGCATAAACTCCTCGTCTGACACCTCTTGTAGCAACCATCTTTTTATGTTTTCGTCGTTTTTATTCATTTTTCACTAAAACAAAAAAAAATCGGGTAAATGAAAAAAATCACGTAACCACCTACGTGCGGTCACACAGACCGGTGACGAAAGATTTTTACTTACCCTGGCTAAACGCGCGCACGTGTACACTCGCCGAGCGCAAGCGCGGTACTGATTTATGTGTAGAAAAGGTATATGGACGCGCAGTGTCCAACGACACACACAGATCAAAATATTTGAATTTAAAAATACGTTGCGGTCTCAGAGACCGGTGGTAGGTGGTTAAGGGTTAAGGTTGGTGCGATGCTTGATCGCAACGATAACTGGTCTGCATCCGAAATAAAATATATTTGCAAGAACTGTGGGTTTTGGCCTGATGGTGGTAAAAGGCTACCAATGAAATGATACACCTGTCCTACAATTTTAAAAGTGGGCATATAATTACCTTCCCTGATTTCTTTTGCGCCAATTTTTGCGCAGAAATTCGATTGCGAACTCTATTTTTGGACAACTGCTGTCTCTCTGCCTGAGCTCTAAGTCACTGCAAACGCTCGACACTCGACTCTCTTTCGCGCAACTGAGAGGTCCTTATATTTTGTTCATGAAGACGTTGGGAACGCTCCAGCCTCGACGCTTGAGCGCGTAACTCGGAGGTTCTATGACTTTGTTCGGCAAGGCGTTGCGAAAGTTCGACACTCGACTCTCGTGCGCGTACCTGAGAGTTTCTCTGATTTTGTTCAGCAAGGCGTTGTGAACGTTTAGGTGAAGATTCTCCCATACGACGTATTTTTCCTGCCCGTGCTTGAGAACTATGTTTAGAAAGTTGAGACCTGGCTCTCTTAGGCATTTTCAAATGTTTAAGAAAATGTTAGTAACGTGTAATATTCTAGCTCTGAAAAGAACTGTTGTGTAACCCTGAAAAGAACTGTTGGTTAGCCCTGAAAAGAACTGTTGGTTACCCCTGAAAAGATCTGTCGGTTAGCCCTGAAAAGAACTGTTGATTAGCTCTGAGAACTGTTGTTTAACTCTGAGAAGAACTTTTGCGTAAGTGTAGTTTTAAGAACCGCTGCGTAGGGAGCCGACCGATAGATCTAAACTCCCCTCCCGCACGCGCACCCCCGCCTTGGTGACGCTCACTTCGCAACGGGCCGTGCAGCAGAAATCGTAATATATTTTAGTTTCGCCATAACATCAAAACCAAACGTCCAATTTTAATCATTCAAAGACCAAATATTATCTACAAAAACTGTACTTAGTGATGCAATAATTTATTTTGATAAGGATGATGATGATGATGATGGGACTCCCTTTTCCGCACTTAGACTCCCATTCGGTCCGTTGTGCGTGGGGATTCTGGCTAACCGAGCCAGCCTAGCTCCGCCCAAAAGCACAGAAGCTTCCTGGGAGCTTCACAGGCTTCGCGGAGCGACCTCATTGTTCCGAGGATTTCTGCACGTTGAGAAGCCACGGCCTCGCAATCCAGGATGACGTGGGCGGCTGATTCCTCGGCATCAAGGCAGCCCCTGCAGAGGGGGCTGTCCGTGGCGCCTATGTTGAAAAGATGTTTGTTAAGGAGGTTATGGCCCGTAATTGTGCCTATTATTATTCTAAGGTTATTTCTACTCAGGCTGAGAAGTTTTTTGGTTAATCGCGGGTGTATCATTGGTAATGCCAATTTTGACTGTCTACAGTCTGTTGCCCGTGACCATCTGTTGTTATGGAGTTCGGTCGATCTTTGGCGAATCCATGCACGAAATTGTGAGAAAGGCAAAGGGAGAAGTGGGTACGGGCCTAACACCCTCATATCAGAGCCTCTCTTCGCAAGTTCATCTGCAGCATCATTGCCCAGAGATTCACTGTGCCCTTTGATCCACTGGAGAGTAATGCGATTGGACGTCGATAAACTCTCCAGAGCTAGATGGCATTCAAAAATTAGTTTGTTGTTAGTTTGTTTGCTACCTAAAGCTTTAAGCACAGATAGGCTGTCGGATAGGAATTTAATGCCGTAGTTCCGGATGCCTAAGCGCTTTACTGCTATTGCAGCTTGTGTTAAGGCAACACATTCGCATTGAAAGATCGAACTATGTGTGCCTAGTGGTATGTGAAAGTTAATATTGAGGTCAAGGGAGTGTACGCCAGCACCTGAACCGTTTTGTGTTTTAGAGCCGTCTGTATAAATGCGCACTTCGTTGACTCCTGACTGATCCTTTTCTTCCTGAACTGTTTGTATAATGTAGTTCTTATTAAACATCGGTTGGTTTGGTGTTCTATCACACGGGGCAGCGATGAGAGGCTGGTACTCAATCGCCCGGTCCAGGATTTTAGCGTGTGGACTAGTAATGTTTTTGCCCCATATGCCCAGATGCATTAGCCTGATGGCAGCTAGCGCCGCTTCCTGCTGTATGTACAGGTCAAGGGGAGTTAATTGAAGGGCTATCTCCATGGCTGCTGTTGGGGTGGTTCTCATGCAGCCAGTGGTAGCTGAGCAGGCCAGTCGTTGGAAGCGTTGTAGTCTGGTAATGGTGGTCGAGAGTTCTGTCCTCGTCCACCAAACCAGAGCGCCATATGCCAACATTGGCCTGATCAGCGCTTTGTAAACCCACAAGGTAATCCTCGGAGAGAGCCCCCATGATTTTCCTAACATTTTTTTACATTGGTAGAGTGCAATTGTGCTTTTATTAAGTTTGTAGTCAAGATGCTTGTTCCAGAGCAGTTTGCTATCTAGAATCACCCCCAAGTACTTGACTTCGTCTTTCAATGTTAGTTCCGTGTTGAAAAGTTTTGGGAGCCTATGAGGTCCAAGAGTTCTCTTGTTGGTGAACATTATTAGTTCTGACTTCGAGGGGTTAACCGATAGTTCGTGCTTCGTGCACCAACTCTCGACTATTTTGAAGGCCTTTCTCATGAGATCACATAAGATGCCCTCAAATTTACCTGAAATCAGAATTGCTATGTCATCCGCGTATCCCACTGAGTACAGACTGCTGGCGTTGAGCTCTAAAATGAGCTCATTTACGACTAAATTCCACAGCAGTGGTGACAGCACCCCACCTTGTGGGCAGCCTCTACTCACGATACCTCGTGTGGTGGTGTTCACGGTAAATTGAATAGCTCGGTGTTTTAACATGTTATTAATCCATTCTATGAGTGTTCGCGCAACACCGTGTGTGGCAAGTGCCTGTTCGATGCTGACGAAGTTAGTTTTGTCGAAAGCACCTTCTATATCAATGAAGGCGCCTAGGGTTAGGTTTTTGGCTTTAAGAGCATTACCTATGCGTGAGACTACGCTATGAAGTGCTGATTCAGTTGATTTGCCTGCACAGTAGGCGTGTTGATTAGGATGTAGAGGTCGTTGTAACGAAACCTGGGATCTAATCTTCCTATCCCCCAGCCTCTCCAGTGTCTTCAAGAAGAACGAGGAGAGGCTTATAGGTCTAAAAGATTTGGGCTGGGTGTAGTCGCCCCTACCAGGTTTCGGTATAAAGATTATTTTTACTTCCCGCCATTTCAAAGGAATGTAGCGGTGGGCCAGGCAGGATCGGAACACCTTAACGAGGTGATCGGCCAATATATCCTGACTCCACCTGAGCAGAGCCGGGAAAATACCGTCCAGTCCTGCTGCCTTGAAAGGTAGGAAGGTGTTGATTGCCCATGTTATTTTGTCTTTATCAATTACTTCCAACGCCACTTCCCAATCCAGGCTACACGTGGCCCTATCCCTTTGCATTTCCCAGCTTTGCTGGGCGGCAATTTGGCATCCTGGGAAGTGGGTGGTTAGAAGTAGTTCACTTGTCTCAGCGTCGTTTGTTGTGTATGTGTTATCTGTTTTTTTTAGGCATCCTATTGAATGGTTTGTCTCTTGGGCAAGACAAGTTTTGACCCTCATTGCCTGGTTGTTACTTTCAATGTTAGTACAGAAACGCCTCCAACTATTCCTTCCTCTGAGGCGTATCAGTTTTTTATATATTTTACGGGCTGTTGTATATCGGTCCCAATCTACTGGCGACCGTGTGTTCCTAGCTCTGTTGAACAGTCTTCTCAGCTTGCGTCGGTGTCTTTCCAGCTCAGGACTCCACCAGGAATGGCGAGCTCCCTGCCTAGGTGTCGTGAGGGGGCAAGACTGTTCATAGCTAGATATAAGTATGTGTGTGATGTTGTTTACATGTTCGTCTAAGTTGGTTACTGGTATTTCAGCCGGAAGGGCGGGAAGTCTACTTAGTTCAGCTTCGACGAGTTTAGTGAACCTGACTTGGTCCGTATTGCGAGGAATTCTTCTTGGCTGTGGTTTGGTTAGGTTGAAGTTAATGGTATAGCGGATCCATCTGTGGTCTGAGCATGATATCTCGGTGGACACATGCCAGTCCTGTATGGAGTTAGATATGCCTATGGTTGCTACAGTTAAGTCTATTACTGTTTGTGATCTCGCATTTATGAAGGTAGGTTCGGAGCCCTTGTTAAGTAAAACAAGGTTATTACTAAGAATAAAATCAAGCATTTCCTCACCTCGATTGTTGGTTTTAACATTACCCCAGAGCGTGTGATGCGCGTTGGAGTCTGTCGCGATGATTAGTTCCAGTTTCTCCTTTTCACAGTACTCAACCAGTGAGGCGAGCTCTGGCAGAGGCACGTCCTCATCGCCTGGCAGGTATGCCGAGGCTAGTACAATGTCCGGGAGTTCTTGTTCGGTTCTGAAAAGCCTGACTGCTGTCAGGTCCCTTGAACAGAATTCGTTAATTAAGAGGTTAGGTACATGTTTTGGAATAAAAATGCAGGTGCGCGGGTTACAAACGGAGGTGTCTAGCAGCAACTTACCCCCGATGTTGCTAAGACCACATATTCTGCCACCCCTGATCCACGGCTCTTGGATGAGGGCGATGGTCTTTCCTTGTTGTTTTTCCAGCACTCTGCGCAAGGTGGCCGACGCAGATTGGCTGTGCTGGAGGTTTGTCTGCAGGATCCTAGTCCCGCAAAGGAGAAGAGCAGAGGCTGCTGTCCTCGCCCTCACTACTCTCCCCTGGCGGAAAGCAATCCTCGTCCGAAATCAGACCGGACGAGGGTGGATCCCTCGTTGAACCCGCTGTTGAGAGAACCTCCAGCGCGGCCATGGAGGTCGCCAACTCCACCGCCCCCCCAACAGTCTCCATCGCAGAAGGCGACGGGGAACGTGCAGGAGGCGGTGAACCAGGCTCCCTCTCAGGCGCACCCGAGGCTGTTCCAGATGTTGTTGCGGCGGCATCCTCCCTGGTACCACCCTCCTCCAGGAATCGGATGTAGATACAACCCATGAGGTAGTATACCCGCCGTTGCTGGTCTTTTATTGTTTTGACCATGGACTCCGGCACACGAAAGAAGAGACAGGTGCCCGGGGGCTCCTGCCTGGCCCTTTCGTGTGTCAGGGTCCAGGTGTTCATTTTGAGGTTCGGGTTCTGCCTCGCCAGCATCCTGAGGAGTTCCGCTGTGTCCTCGCTGTTCTCGGGAACAAACAGCATGCACATTACCTTCTTGGGTATGTCAGCTTGAGGCCGAACGGTGAGCTTGGTCCCCGGTAACGGGGACGGAATGTTATTTATGACCCCTTTGAGCCAGGCCATTGTGAAGTCGTCCTCACACCATGTCTTGAGGACGCCTTCAGCGAAGTGGGCCCGACCTCTAAAATGGATCGCGGTGTTTTGGTTAGTGTCAGTTAGTTCGGTCGGTTCAGGAGCCTTAAGCAGAGCCCGGAGCTGGTCTTCGATGACATGGCGGATCCCCTCCGCTTGCTCCTGCGTCATTTCCAGAAAGGGCTCGGTCATGACGGCAACACATAGCTCGTTGCTCCTGTA
Source organism: Luperina nickerlii (assembly GCA_963855955.1). Classification (NCBI taxonomy): domain Eukaryota; kingdom Metazoa; phylum Arthropoda; class Insecta; order Lepidoptera; family Noctuidae; genus Luperina; species Luperina nickerlii. The sequence continues at coordinate 7,761,724 of OY979685.1, forward strand.
CGACGCAGCCGCTTCGGCGTAGCTCACCAAAGTTCCGTCAGCCAAACGGGAGCGAGCAGGCTTGCTTTTCTTGCTAACCCCGGTTGGTGTGACGGAATCTTCGGGACGCGAACGCTTCTGCGCCCTGGCCGGTGGTATAATATTTGTTTTATTAGGGTTTTTTCGCCCTCTTGGCCTCTCGCTGCGCTTGCGCTTAGCGCCGGTGGGGGCCTCGCCTTTTGGCATCTCAGCCGTGGCCGACACCGCCTTGAGGGGGGTTTCTTTGTTGGTGCCTGTTTGCCCTGCTCCTGCACGTGGGGCTTTGGCCAGACTCGTCAGGTCCCTCTCAGGGTCCGCAGTCGTTGACGCAGCCCGTGTTTTGGGCGCATCCACTTCTGCAGTACTCCTCGAGTCACCATGAACGAGTACAGTCCTTGGCCTTTGTGTCAGGGTTATGTTAGGGGGCGCATCCGTGGACGCAGATGAGGTTGGGATCGCTCGGGACGCAGCCAGTTGTGGCGCATCCTTTGCGGTTGCCTTCCTCAACGCATCCTTGGACGCAGCCGAGCGTTTTTGCTTTTTGTGTGCGACCTTAGACAGTTGCCGCTTAGGTGCATCTTGAGACGCAACCCTTGTGTTGGATGTGGATGGCGCATCTGAAGACGCAGCCCTAGGTAAAATGGTTTTTGTTAGCGCATCCGACGAGCGGGACGCAGCTTGTGGTTTGTTTGTTGACGGTATCGTCTCTTTATCCATTGGTTTGGATGTTTCTAATTCACCGTTGGAGCTCTCCACCCGCCACGGAGCCCTCAGTCGGGGACGTCGCCCGTTCAACGAGCGATCGCCAGAGCTACTCCTTCGGTATAGGACCAGCCTAGCAAGAATTTGACGAGCCCGCACGCGACGGAAGATCACGGGACTGTATACGACACGAGACTATGCCGCAACTCATCCCGAGACCCCACGCCACGCCGGCTGCCCTCCCCCACTAGGCCGCTCCTCGCTTGACATCCCGCTTATGGGATGCCTCAGCCGGTTGATAGTGGGTAGCTACCCCACTACCTCCCGTGTAAGAGGAAATCCGGGCCAAAGTGGTGTGTTGTGTGCAACCTGCTCCACTCAACCACCAGGATTCCTTCATCTCTCCGTACGGGTCCCCGCGCACGGCACAAACACGCGGGAGGTCATTGCTGTCCATCATCTGCTCTTGTTTGATGGTGAACACCCAGGGGCATGACCTCGCCACCCCTGAGGTAAGTCGCCCGGTGATTTCTGTTACGTCTAATTCATATGGAATTAGACCAATAACGGGGAGCAACCTCGAGAAGGAACATCACCAGACTTGCCTTGAGGATCTACACGACCGCTGCGCTCTCCCTCAAGACCACGCCACCCTGCCGCCTCTGATGGAGGAGACAAGGTAGGTTTGCGTCTACAAAACCAAGCCAAGCAGTAAGCAGCGAAGCATGTTGCTGAAACCAAATCATAAATTTGCAAACACAAACCCCCCCATTTTGATAAGGATTAATAGCATGAGTAAAATAAATGCGTTTAAATGTAGTCCAAAAAAAATTTCAAGATTTTTAAATAAAAAAATGGTTAGTGTGCCTCACTCAACATAGATAGGTATGGTGTGTCGCGGACTTTTTTGTAGATATTTGTAAGATCTACAATTAACTAGCACATTTTATGGTTCTATATTGTATAGTTTAGGCAGCGTGCGCAAAATAAGTAACTTTTCTGGTTGATTTTTTACACCTTGTGTCCGAAAAACCCAAATATCTTACGGAATCCTATTTTTTTCCAATATAAAATTTAGCCTATGTTACTCGTGGATAATGTAGCTTTCGAATGGTGAAAGAATTTTTAAAAACGGTCCTGTAGTTTTTGAGCCTATTCATTACAACTAAACAAACATACAAACAAAGTTTTCCTCTTTATAATATTAGTGTAGATTGATCAGGCAGGGGTCATAGTTCTTCCATAGTCCTTGATAACCAGTCCACTTTAGCCAACCAAACCCATAGTCCAATTTTTATTTTTCCATATCCTGTAATAGCCCTACACCAACCGGGGGTTATCCTTGGGTGCACTTGCATAGTGCATACAGGGATAATCATCGGTTGGAGCCGCATTTCATTAAAATTTACAAAGGGGCCTCTGCGAGTTGGCTTCGGCCCCTCGTACGCCTTCCAAAGGACTGGGACCCCATGGTCCCGAGATATGTAAAATAAAAATAATAATAATAACATTTAATTCAGACGTAGTCCATATACTGTTAGTAGTTAGTTAGTAGTAGTTTAGTTTATAAGAGTGCTGTTTTATAAATCAACTTCATACAGGAGATTTTCAATTCGTTAGTACCTAGGTACAGACGCCAGCACACCAAGCTACCCGAAACTGTCAAATTTTCCCAATCAATAGTAGCTTGATGTGCTGGCATCTGTACATTAATCTATCTCTAAATATTACAGGCAGCAGTGACTTCTACGGGTTCAACCACTATTCTACTAAGTTCTATACAACGGACAAATATACGACGGGATTATTCGCGGTTCCTTCCTATGAAGATGATATCGGGGCAGTTGGTGACTACGGGTGTTATGATCCGGCCCCCGTGATACATACTACTGTAAGTTTTAGATTAAAATTTTATTAAAAAAATTTGATCTATTTTAACTTAACAATGCTTGTTAATATAGAATTTACACGACATGATCAGGAAACTAAATGGAGTTTGTAGCTACTATCTTCCGGGCCATTTCCTGGGTTGGATTCGGCTTTCAGTAAAATCTACCTCCACAACCCAGTTAAATGCTAGCCAATACTGATATTCTGGGGTGAGATGAGTTGTTTTTTCCCTGTGACTGGGATCGGTCGGTCTGGAAACGGTCGTTTACAGTGATTTTCAAAAGAAACCCAAATATTTTGGAGCAGATATAGCATATTGTATTTGTTTCAAAATAAATCATTTTTCCTTGTCAAAAAGAAAGAATTTTATGAACTTTCAGAAAATCCCCAACGGCATCAGAAAAGCTCTGAATTGGGTCAAAAATTCATACAACAACCCGCTAGTTATGATCACAGAGAATGGATATGGTACCTTTGGCGGGAACGATGACTTTGACAGAATTGATTACTACAAAGCGTATTTGGACGCCGTATTGGATGCCATCGAAGTGGACGGCTGTAACATCGTTACGTACACCGCGTGGAGTCTTATGGATAACTTTGAATGGAATTCTGGACTGACGTAAGTAGTTATCATGCCGAGATTAATAAATATTACTTAATATGTACTTCGGATTGACATTATTCCTGTCACTATTGGATAAAAATAAAAGACAAAGACCGGAACATACCAAATTAAATATATTAAAAATGATAGAAATAGATTATGTAAACGATTCTGAACAAACTATACTTTTATAATGTGCATTAATTCAGTTACACATTGTATAAACTTAAGTAGTAGTGGGCGGGCAACATTTTTCGTTGAATAGATGGCTGATGGGGCTGAAAACTTTTGGAGTAAAGACAAGCATGGGAAGGCCTCCCATAAGCTCTATCTCAAGTTTAAAGTGCCTCTGACGTGCGTACTATCTGAATTCTCAACTACTTATTTAATAATTTATTTTCAGGGCTAAATTCGGTCTTTTCGAAGTCGACTACGAAGATGATAAGAGGACCCGCAAAGCAAGATTATCAGCTCTATGGTACAAAAATCTGATAGCCAATAGGACTTTAGACCCTGCTGATATACCAAAGTTTGAAGAAATTGAGTTTTAATGTAAATATAAAATAAAAGGACGACGAACTACGATAAACGGCTCTTAATATCGTATCCTGCATGTCCTGTCAGCTGCACGTTACAGGGACTGATGGACGCTCGTGATGGCGCCAAACAAGTGGCCGTATTCTGGGCCGAGTCCATTTGGACTTGGCCCAGTCCAGTCCTTGGCAATCTATTTAGATTGCCATCAACACGCTAAGAAGAGACTACCGTAAAAAAGTTTAATTTTATAGAAAATACTAGATTTTGGGCGTTGCGCGAGCTGCAAGCAGCTCGCGGGGTCGTGTTTTTGAGGAGTATTTCTTACCCTTGTAAAATTTTGAGAATTGGACAGTAATCCTTAGCACTTATAGGATTTTGTAATAATAGCTATTTATTCACCAAGGGGAGTAATCTGTACTTACCCTCGAGTGATATATACTGCTTTATACTACACTTGTGGAGTTGTTGTTAATAAATTGCTATAATTGTCACTGGAATCACTTATTTTAACTTGTGATTTACACCGCCATACTTTAAACTTTACCAAGAAAATTGTTTCTAAAAAATACGTCAACCAACAAAATAAGTCTTTTTTTTTTCTTATTTTAGCGCGTCAAACAGTTTTCGCGCCAAAAGACGTTAAGCCGCATGGCTCTAGTGGGGACGCGGCTTAACGTCTTTTGTGATTTGTTGTGATCAACAACACTCAACAACACCCAAAACACTCAACAACATTCAACAACACTCAACAACACTCAACAACACTCGACAACACTCGACAACACTCAATAACACTCAACAACATTCTACAACACTCAACAACACTCAACAACACTCAACAACACTCGACAACACTCGGCAATACTCAACAACACTCAATAACATTGAACAACACTCAACGACACTCAACAACACTCGACAACACTCGACAACACTCGACAACACTCGACAAAACTCGACAACCCTCAACAACACTCAACAACACTCAACAACACTCAACAACACTCGACAACACTCAACAACACTCATCAACACTTAACAACACTCAACAACACTCCACAACACTCAACAACACTCGACAAGACTCAACAACACTCAACAACACTCAACAATATTCAACAACATTCAACAACACTCAAAAACACTCAACAACACTCAACAACACTCGACAACACTCAACCACACTCAACAACACTCAACAACACTCAACAACACTCAACAACCCTCAACAACACTCAACAACACTCAACAACACTCAACAACACTCAACAACACTCAACAATATTCAACAACACTCAACAACACTCAACAACCCTCAACAACCCTCAACAACACTCATCAACACTCAACAACACTCAGCCACACTCAACAACACTCAAAACACTCAACAACACTCAACAACACTCATCAACACTCAACAACACTCAACAACACTCAACAACACTCAACAACACTCATCATCACTCAACAACACTCAACAACACTCAGCCACACTCAACAACACTCAACAACACTCAAAACACTCAACAACACTCAACAACACTCATCAACACTCAACAACACTCAAAACACTCAACAACACTCAACAACACTCAATAACACTCAACAACACTCAACAACACTCAACCACACTCAACAACACTCAACAACACTCAACAACACTCAACCACACTCAACATCACTCAACATCACTCAAAAACACTCAACAACCCTCAACAACACTCAACAACACTCAACAACACTCATCAACACTCATCAACACTCACCAACACTCAACAACACTCAACAACACTCAACAACACTCAACAACACTCAATAACACTCAAAAACACAAAAACACTGTATAATGCTTTCTGTCTCATTTGCTCCCACGTTAAATCTTATGTCTATTACATTGACAGTGACAGCGGTGTGAAGTTATTACCCATCCAAATTAGACACTACAGGCTGGCATAATGATCCCAATGCGTTTTCGAACTTCTCAAGTTGAAAGCGTTTTATTTTATGCTACTAAATATAGATGTCACCAAAACTCGTGTTGACTAAATCTAACGACGTGACTTCGCAAATGAGTACACTTATAGCATTCGTTCATTCACTTTGAGCGAATGCTGATTGCCCGATTTAATAATCACGGTTAAAATATTCGTGGTGAGCAGTGAATACTTAACCGGCTGCATAAACGATGTTTAGGAATTCATCGGCCGATTACTCAAACATTGGTCAAATGACAGTCCGTGAACTCGGCGCTTAGGCAGTCAATACAAAAACGCTGTCCGCCATGTTGTATTCTTCCCCCCTTTGCTCCTCTCGGTCTCGCAGGTTCGCTCCACTCAGGACCTACCTACCACCGGAAAGCTATCGTGACCTTATCCCTACGCTACGCTACGCTACGCTTCGCTTTACCGCTACCTAGTTTCCGAGATACGATGGGGGAGGGGTGAAGGGGGGGAGAGGGGGGAGTTTTGAAAAAACTAATTTTGACCTACTCTGGGCCCACGGACATGAATCTGAAAAAGAAAATGTTCCAAGTCTTAACTTCCGAGATCCGCCTAAAGGGGGGAGAAGGGGGAGAGAATGGGGGGAATTTTGAAAAATGGTTTTTACTTTTCCGAGCCTCCTCTATACGAATCCGTAAAAAAACAAAACCCAGGTTTCTTAATTTCCGAGATACGATGGGGGGAGGGGTGAAGGGGGGGGAGAGGGGGGAGTTATGAAAAATGATTTTGACCAACTCTGGGCCCCTTGATATGAATCTGAAAAAAAAAATGTTCCAAGTCTCTTAACTTCCGAGATCTACCTCTAGAGGGGGGGAGAAGGGGGGCAAGGGGGGCAACTTTGAAAAATGGTTTTTACTTTTCCGAGCCTCTTCTATACGAATCCGTAAAAAAACTAAACCCAGGTTTCTTAATTTCCGAGATACGATGGGGGGAGGGGTGAAGGGGGGGAGAGGGGGGAGTTTTGAAAAATGATTTTGACCAACTCTGGGCCCCTTGATATGAATCTGAAAAAAAAAATGTTCCAAGTCTCTTAACTTCCGAGATCTACCTAGAGGGGGGGGGGGAGAAGGGGGGCAAGGGGGCAACTTTGAAAAATGGATTTTACTTTTCCGAGCCTCCTCTATACGAATCCGTGAAATAACAAAACACAGGACTCTTAGTTTCCGAGATACGATAGGGAGGGGGGAGAGTGGGGTGGAAAAGGGGAGGTTTGGGATTTTTCCCATACTCGTGAGAGTTACTTCTATACGAATCTGTAAAAATATACCCACCTCCCCCTTCACCATCTGGGAGAACAATTATGTCAGTGAGTCAGTCAGTCAGTGGTAATCGAGCTTTATATAGTATAATAACTAGATTTTGGGCGTTGCGCGAGCTGCAAGCAGCTCGCGGGGTCGTGTTTTTGAGGAGTATTTCTTACCCTTGTAAAATTTTGAGAATTGGACAGTAATCCTTAGCACTTATAGGATTTTGTAATAATAGCTATTTATTCACCAAGGGGAGTAATCTGTACTTACCCTCGAGTGATATATACTGCTTTATACTACACTTGTGGAGTTGTTGTTAATAAATTGCTATAATTGTCACTGGAATCACTTATTTTAACTTGTGATTTACACCGCCAAACTTTAAACTTTACCAAGAAAATTGTTTCTACAAAATACGTCAACCAACAAAATAAGTCTTTTTTTTTTCTTATTTTAGCGCGTCAAACAGTTTTCGCGCCAAAAGACGTTAAGCCGCATGGCTCTAGTGGGGACGCGGCTTAACGTCTTTTTTGATTTGTTGTGATCAACAACACTCAACAACACCCAAAACACTCAACAACATTCAACAACACTCAACAACACTCAACAACACTCGACAACACTCGACAACACTCAATAACACTCAACAACACTCAACAACACTCAACAACACTCAACATCACTCAACAACACTCAACAACACTCATCAACACTCAACAACACCCAAAACACTCAAAACACTCAACAACACTCAACAACACTCATCAACACTCAACAACACCCAAAACACTCAAAACACTCAACAACCCTCAACAACACTCAACAACACTCAACATCACTCAACAACACTCAACAACACTCATCAACACTCAACAACACCCAAAACACTCAAAACACTCAACAACCCTCAACAACACTCAACAACACTCAACAACACTCAACAACACTCAACAACACTCAACATCACTCAACAACACTCAACAACACTCATCAACACTCAACAACACCCAAAACACTCAAAACACTCAACAACACTCAACAACACTCATCAACACTCAACAACACTCAACAACACTCAACAACACTCAACAACACTCAACAACCCTCAACAACACTCAACAACACTCAACAACACTCATCTACACTCAACAACACAACAACACCCAAAACACTCAAAACACTCAATAACACTCAACAAAACTAAACCACACTCAAAACACTCAACAACACTCAACAACACCCAAAACACTCAAAACACTCAACAACACTCATCAACACTCAACAACACTCAATAAGACTCAACAACACTCAACAACACTCAACCACACTCAACAACACTCAACAACACTCAACATCACTCAACAACACTCAACTACACTGAACAACACTCAACAACCCTCAACAACACTCAACAACACCCAACAACACTCAACAACACTCAACAACACTCAACAACATTCAACAACACTCATCAACACTCAACAACACTCAACAACCCTCAACAACACTCAACAACACCCAAAACACTCAAAACACTCAACAACACTCCACAACACTCAACACTCCACAACACTCAACAACACTCAACCACACTCAAAACACTCAACAACACTCAACAACACTCAATAACACTCAACAACACTCCACAACACTCAACCACACTCAACAACACTCAACAACACTCAACAACACTGAACAACACTCAACCACACTCAACATCACTCAACAACCCTCAACAACACTCAACAACACTCAACAACACTCAACAACATTCATCAACACTCAACAACACAACACCCAAAACACTCAAAACACTCAACAACACTCAACAACACTCAATAACACTCAATAACACTCAACAACACTCAACCACACTCAACAACACTCAACAACACTCAACAACACTCAACCACACTCAAAACACTCAACAACACTCAACAACACTCAACAACCCTCAACAACACTCAACAACACTCATCAACACTCAACAACACTCAACAACCCTCAACAACACTCAACAACACTCAACAACACTCAACAACACCCAAAACACTCAAAACACTCAACAACACGCATCAACACTCAACAACACTCAATAAGACTCAACAACACTCAACAACACTCAACAACCCTCAACAACACTCAACAACCCTCAACAACACTCAACAACACTCAATAACACTCAAAAACACAAAACCACTGTATAATGCTTTCTGTCTCATTTGCTCCCACGTTAAATCTTATGTCTATTACATTGACAGTGACAGCGCTGTGAAGTTATTACCCATCCAAATTAGACACTACAGGCTAACATAATGATCCCAATGCGTTTTCGAACTTCTCAAGTTGAAAGCGTTTTATTTTATGCTACTAAATATAGATGTCACCAAAACTCGTGTTGACTAAATCTAACGACGTGACTTCGCAAATGAGTACACTTATAGCATTCGTTCATTATAGTCTCTGAGCGAATGCTGATTGCCCGATAATAATATAATAACTCGGTCTCGCAGGTTCGCTCCACTCAGGACCTACCTACCACCGGAAAGCTATCGTGACCTTATCCCTACGCTACGCTACGCTTCGCTTTACCGCTACCTAGTTTCCGAGATACGATGGGGGGAGGGGTGAAGGGGGGGAGAGGGGGGAGTTTTGAAAAATGATTTTGACCAACTCGGGGCGCCTTGATATGAATCTGAAAAAAAAAATGTTCCAAGTCTCTTAACTTCCGAGATCTACCTCTAAAGGGGGGGAGAAGGGGGGCAAGGGGGCCAACTTTGAAAAATGGTTTTTACTTTTCCGAGCCTCCTCTATACGAATCCGTAAAAAAACAAAACCCAGATTCCTTAATTTCCGAGATACGATGGGGGGAGGGGTGAAGGGGGGGAGAGGGGGGAGTTTTGAAAAATGATTTTGACCAACTCTGGGCCCCTTGATATGAATCTGAAAAAAAAAATGTTCCAAGTCTCTTAACTTCCGAGATCTACCTAGAGGGGGGGGAGAAGGGGGGCAAGGGAGGCAACTTTGAAAAATGGATTTTACTTTTCCGAGCCTCCTCTATACGAATCCGTAAAACAACAAAACACGGGATTCTTAGTTTCCCAGATACGATAAGGAGGGGGGAGAGTGGGGTAGAAAAGGGGAGGTTTGGGATTTTTCCCATACTCGTGAGAGTTACTTCTATACGAATCTGTAAAAATATACCCACCTCCCCCTTCACCATCTGGGAGAACAATTATGTCAGTGAGTCAGTGAGTCAGTCAGTGAGTGGTAATCGAGCTTTATATAGTATAATAATAATATAATTATAATAATGTTCCAATTCTTAACTTCCGAGATCCGCCTAAAGAGGGGAGAAGGGGGAGAGAATTGGGGGAATTTTGAAAAATGGTTTTTACTTTTCCGAGCCGCCTCTATACGAATCCGTAAAAAAACAAAACCCAGGTTTCTTAATTTCCGAGATACGATGGGGGGAGGGGCGAAGGGGGGGAGAGGGGGGAGTTTTGGAAAATGATTTTGACCAACTCTGGGCCCCTTGATATGAATCTGAAAAAAACAATGATCCAAGTCTCTTAACTTCAGAGATCTACCTAGAGGGGGGGAGAGAAGGGGGGCAAAGGGGCAACTTTGAAAAATGGATTTTACTTTTCCGAGCCTCCTCTATACGAATCCGTAAAACAACAAAACACGGGACTCTTAGTTTCCGAGATACGATAGGGATGGGGGAGAGTGGGGTGGAATGGAAAAGGGGAGGTTTGAATTTTGAAAAATGGTTTTTACTTTTCCGAGCCTCCTCTATACGAATCCGTAAAAAAACAAAACCCAGGTTTCTTAATTTCCGAGATACGATGGGGGAGGGGTGAAGGGGGGGAGAAGGGGGGCAAGAGGGGCTACTTTAAAAAATGGTTTTTACTTTTCCGAGCCTCGTCTATACGAATCCGTAAAAAAACAAAACCCAGGTTTCTTAATTTCCGAGATACAATGGGGGGAGGGGTGAAGGGGGGGAGAGGGGGGAGTTTTGAAAAATGATTTTGACCAACTCTGGGCCCTTTGATATGAATCTGAAAAAAAAAATGTTCCAAGTCTCTCAACTTCCGAGATCTACCTAGAGGGGGGGGAGAAGGGGGGCAAGGGGGGCAACTTTGAAAAATGGATTTTACTTTTCCGAGCCTCCTCTATACGAATCCGTAAAACAACAAAACACGGGACTCTTAGTTTCCGAGATACGATAGGGAGGGGGGAGAGTGGGGTGGAAAAGGGGAGGTTTGGGATTTTTCCCATACTCGTGAGAGTTACTTTTATACGAATCTGTAAAAATATATCCACCTCCCCCTTCACCATCTGGGAGAACAATTATGTCAGTCAGTGAGTGAGTGAGTGGTAATCGAGCTTTATATAGTATAATAACTAGATTTTGGGCGTTGCGCGAGCTGCAAGCAGCTCGCGGGGTCGTGTTTTTGAGGAGTATTTCTTACCCTTGTAAAATTTTGAGAATTGGACAGTAATCCTTAGCACTTATAGGATTTTGTAATAATAGCTATTTATTCACCAAGGGGAGTAATCTGTACTTACCCTCGAGTGATATATACTGCTTTATACTACACTTGTGGAGTTGTTGTTAATAAATTGCTATAATTGTCACTGGAATCACTTATTTTAACTTGTGATTTACACCGCCAAACTTTAAACTATACCAAGAAAATTGTTTCTACAAAATACGTCAACCAACAAAATAAGTCTTTTTTTTTTTCTTATTTTAGCGCGTCAAACAGTTTTCGCGCCAAAAGACGTTAAGCCGCATGGCTCTAGTGGGGACGTGGCTTAACGTCTTTTGTGATTTGTTGTGATCAACAACACTCAACAACACTCAACAACACCCAAAACACTTAACAACATTCAACAACACTCAACAACACTCAACAACACTCGACAACACTCGACAACACTTAATAACACTCAACAACATTCAACAACACTCAACAACACTCAACAACACTCGACAACACTCGACTACACTCGACAACACTCGGCAATACTCAACAACACTCAACAACACTCAACAACACTCGACAACACTCAACAACACTCAACAACACTCAACAAGATTCAACAACACTCAACAACACTCAACAACACTCGGCAACACACGGCAACACTCAACAACACTCGACAACACTCGAAAACACTCGACAACACTCAACAACACTCAACAACACTCGACAACACTCAACAACACTCGACAACACTCAACAACACTCAACAACATTCAACAACACTCTACAAGATTCAACAACACTCAACAACACTCAACAACACTCAACAACACTCAACAACACTCGACAACACTCAACAACACTCAACAACATTGAACAACACTCAACGACACTCAACAACACTCAACAACACTCAACAACCCTCAACAACCCTCGACAACACTCGACAACACTCGACAACACTCGGCAATACTCAACAACACTCAACAACACTCAACAACACTCGACAACACTCAACAACACTCAACAACACTCAACAAGATTCAACAACACTCAACAACACTCAACAACACTCGGCAACACACGGCAACACTCAACAACACTCGAAAACACTCGACAACACTCAACAACACTCAACAACACTCGACAACACTCAACAACACTCAATAACACTCAACAACATTCAACAACACTCAACAACACTCAACAACACTCGACAACACTCAACAACACTCAACAACACTCAATAACACTCAACAACACTCAACAACACTCAACAACACTCGACAACACTTAACAACACTCAACAACATTGAACAACACTCAACGACACTCAACAACACTCAACAACACTCGACAACACTCAACAACACTCAACAACACTCGACAACACTCGACAACACTCGACAACACTCGGCAATACTCAACAACACTCAACAACACTCAACAACACTCGACAACACTCAACAACACTCAACAACATTCAACAACACTCAACAGGATTCAACAACACTCAACAACACTCAACAACACTCAACAACACTCAACAACACTCGACAACACTCAACAACACTCAAGAACATTGAACAACACTCAACGACACTCAACAACACTCAACAACACAACAACCCTCAACAACCCTCAACAACACTCAACAACACTCAACAACACTCCACAACACTCAACCACACTCAACAACACTCAACAACACTGAACAACACTCAACAACACTCAACCACACTCAACATCACTCAACAACACTCAACAACCCTCAACAACACTCAACAACACTCGACAACACTCAACAACATTCATCAACACTCAACAACACAACACCCAAAACACTCAAAACACTCAACAACACTCAACAACACTCAATAACACTCAATAACACTCAACAACACTCAACCACACTCAACCACACTCAACAACACTCAACAACACTCAACAACACTCAACAACACTCAACCACACTCAAAACACTCAACAACACTCAACAACACTCAACAACCCTCAACAACACTCAAAATACTCAACAACACTCAACAACACTCAATAACACTCAATAACACTCAACAACACTCAACCACACTCATCCACACTCAACAACACTCAACAACACTCAACAACACTCAACAACACTCAACCACACTCAAAACACTCAACAACACTCAACAACACTCAACAACCCTCAACAACACTCAACAACACTCAACAACACTCATCAACACTCAACAACACTCAACAACCCTCAACAACACTCAACAACACTCAACAACACTCAACAACACCCAAAACACTCAAAACACTCAACAACACTCATCAACACTCAACAACACTCAATAAGACTCAACAACACTCAACAACACTCAACCACACTCAACAACACTCAACAACACTGAACAACACTCAACAAGACTCAACCACACTCAACATCACTCAACAACACTCAACCACACTCAAAACACTCAACAACACTCAACAACACTCAACAACACTCAACAACACTCAACAACACTCAACAACCCTCAACAACACTCAACAACCCTCAACAACACTCAACAACACTCAATAACACTCAAAAACACAAAACCACTGTATAATGCTTTCTGTCTCATTTGCTCCCACGTTAAATCTTATGTCTATTACATTGACAGTGACAGCGCTGTGAAGTTATTACCCATCCAAATTAGACACTACAGGCTAGCATAATGATCCCAATGCGTTTTCGAACTTCTCAAGTTGAAAGCGTTTTATTTTATGCTACTAAATATAGATGTCACCAAAACTCGTGTTGACTAAATCTAACGACGTGACTTCGCAAATGAGTACACTTATAGCATTCGTTCGTAGTCTCTGAGCGAATGCTGATTGCCCGATAATATAATAACTCGGTCTCGCAGGTTCGCTCCACTCAGGACCTACCTACCACCGGAAAGCTATCGTGACCTTATCCCTACGCTACGCTACGCTTCGCTTTACCGCTACCTAGTTTCCGAGATACGATGGGGGGAGGGGTGAAGGGGGGAGAGGGGGGAGTTTTGAAAAATGATTTTGACCAACTCGGGGCCCCTTGATATGAATCTGAAAAAAAAAAATGTTCCAAGTCTTAACTTCCGAGATCTACCTCTAGAGGGGGGGAGAAGGGGGGCAAGGGGGGCAACTTTGAAAAATGGTTTTTACTTTTCTGAGCCTCCTCTATACGAATCCGTAAAACAACAAAACACGGCTAGTTTCCGAGATACGAGGAGGGGAGGGGTGAAGGAGGGGAGAGGGGGGAGTTTTGAAAAATGATTTTGACCAACTCTGGGCCCCTTGATATGAATCTGAAAAAACAAATGTTCCAAGTCTCTTAACTTCCGAGATTTACCTAAAGAGGGGGAGAAGGGGGGCAAGGGGGGCAACTTTGAAAAATGGATTTTACTTTTCCGAGCCTCCTCTATACGAATCCGTAAAACAACAAAACACGGGACTCTTAGTTTCCGAGATACGATAGGGGGAGAGGTGAAGGGGGGGAGAGGGGCGAGTTTTGAAAAATGATTTTGACCAACTCTGGGCCCCTTGATATGAATCTGTAAAAAAAAATGTTCCAAGTCTCTTAACTTCCGAGATCTACCTAGAGGGGGGGGGAGAAGGGGGGCAAGGGGGGCAACTTTGAAAAATGGATTTTACTTTTCCGAGCCTCCTCTATACGAATCCGTAAAACAACAAAACACGGGTCTCTTAGTTTCCGAGATACGATAGGGATGGGGGAGAGTGGGGTGGAATGGAAAAGGGGAGGTTAGAATTTTGAAAAATGGTATTTACTTTTCCGAGCTTCCTCTATACGAATCCGTAAGAAAACAAAACCCAGGTTTCTTAATTTCCGAGATTCAATGGGGGGAGGGGTGAAGAGGGGAGAGGGGGGAGTTTTGAAAAATGATTTTGACCAACTCTGGGCCCCTTGATATGAATCTGAAAAAAAAAATGTTCCAGGTCTCTTAACTTCCGAGATCTACCTAGAGGGGGGGGAGAAGGGGGGCAAGAGGGGCAACTTTGAAAAATGGATTTTACTTTTCCGAGCCTTCTCTATACGAATCCGTAAAACAACAAAACCCAAGTTTCTTAATTTCCGAGATACGATGGGGGGAGGGGTGAAGGGGGGAAGAGGGGGGAGTTTTGAAAAATGATTTTGACCAACTCTGGGCCCCTTGATATGAATCTGAAAAAAAAAATGTTCCAAGTCTCTTAACTTCCGAGATCTACCTAGAGGGGGGGGGGGGAGAAGGGGGGCAAGGGGGGCAACTTTGAAAAATGGATTTTACTTTTCCGAGCCTCCTCTATACGAATCCGTAAAAAAACAAAACCCAGGTTTCTTAATTTCCGAGATACGATGGGGGGAGGGGTGAAGGGGGGAGAGGGGGGAGTTTTGAAAAATGATTTTGACCAACTCTGGGCCCCTTGATATGAATCTGAAAAAAAAAATGTTCCAGGTCTCTTAACTTCCGAGATCTACCTCTAGAGGGGGGGAGAAGGGGGGCAAGGGGGCAACTTTGAAAAATTGATTTTACTTTTCGAGCCTCCTCTATACGAATCCGTAAAACAACAAAACACGGGACTCTTAGTTTCCGAGATACGATAGGGAGGGGGGAGAGTGGGGTGGAAAAGGGGAGGTTTGGGATTTTTCCCATACTCGTGAGAGTTACTTCTATACGAATCTGTAAAAATATACCCACCTCCCCCTTCACCATCTGGGAGAACAATTATGTCAATCAGTGAGTCAGTGAGTCAGTGAGTGGTAATCGAGCTTTATATAGTATAATAATATAAATAATGTTCCAAGTCCTAACTTCCGAGATCCGCCTAAAGGGGGGAGAAGGGGGAGAGAATGGGAGGAATTTTGAAAAATGGTTTTTACTTTTCCGAGCCTGCTCTATACGATTCCGTAAAAAAACAAAACCCAGGTTTCTTAATTTCCGAGATACGATGGGGGGAGGGGTGAAGGGGGGGAGAGGGGGGAGTTTTGAAAAATGATTTTGACCAACTCTGGGCCCCTTGATATGAATCTGAAAAAAAAAATGTTCCAGGTCTCTTAACTTCCGAGATCTACCTCTAGAGGGGGGGAGAAGGGGGGCAAGGGGGCAACTTTGAAAAATTGATTTTACTTTTCGAGCCTCCTCTATACGAATCCGTAAAACAACAAAACACGGGACTCTTAGTTTCCGAGATACGATAGGGAGGGGGGAGAGTGGGGTGGAAAAGGGGAGGTTTGGGATTTTTCCCATACTCGTGAGAGTTACTTCTATACGAATCTGTAAAAATATACCCACCTCCCCCTTCACCATCTGGGAGAACAATTATGTCAGTGAGTGAGTGAGTCAGTGAGTGGTAATCGAGCTTTATACATTAACGGTCTTATTCATAATAAGTTATGGAACATCTAAAGGCTTGCTAAAGTCTCTTTGTCAAAAATTGGTATTCATAAACGCATTTTAGCACTAAAACGTTCTTTAAACCTACTATAAAGTTATGAAACCCAGAACCCTACTTTAACAGTATTTTAAGGAAAAAATGGCCGGCTTTACATCAGCTGATGACATTTGACGTACAATGTAACATGTGCAAAAAGTCAGTTTCGTAAACAATCGTACTTCGAGGTTCGAGGAGCTGCAGTTGTATTTCATTTATTTTGCACTTCTGTTTAACCAATTTAGTTTATTTATTATTATATACCTACAATGCAAAATAGAAGCGAGGAAAAATATAACGCAACAAGAAATACTGTGGGACGCTGCTGCTTTGGACTGTGGAAATTACGCTTTCAATGTTTTTTACATGGCATACATGCAAACTAGGAAATGTGAAAACAACCATAGTGGCTAGAGCAGTACTTTACAATATTGCAATTGACCATGGAGACATGCAGTTAGAAGGTAGCAATATCATGAATATCATACAAAGTCACCCAAAGAAGTTGCAAGGGGAAATGCAAATGCTATTTTACAAATTATCAAGGAAACATTCCGCCGAGGTAGCCCCACTTTACCAGGTTGGAGGTACACCTTCCCATTTGTGTCCGGAGACGGTTCAGGGATTTCCGTGAGGATCACGAAGTTTACACCCTGCAGGAAGATGCTCCAGTAGGATGCAGCAGTAGGGTGTGGTTGTGAAGCTGTGTCGCAAACCATGCTCCACCCCCTATCCTACCCTATGTGTCCCAAAACATGCAGTCAAAGTAACCTCTGCGCTACCACTGACGACGTTGTGGAAGTGGCAAAGTTTTGGGCCAAGATCTAAAATGCAGTCGTCGCCGCGACACGAAGAATATAATAAGGAGACATTTTAGCGAGTAGTTCATTAATAAAAAGCTTATGTACAAATATCTGTTTAATTTATTTATTTTTATATTACAGAACAACATTTTTTAAATGTTTCTTTTCATTTGCCATCTATGCCATCTCTTCTGCAGGCCGTTTCAGTTTATGCTATTTGTAGTGAAGCACCATCCTTACTAGTTCTACTGTCCTGAAACACAAAATTAATGTTATAATTCTTTCTCTTCATTATCTTCTAAATACTAAAATAATTAAAGAAGTGGTGGCATAAAAATAACTAATATTACTAATACTAGTAATTATTAGTTATTGTTATGGCGGCGGTTTTTTTTTCTTACAAAATAAAGAGTTTTGTACAAGTAAACGAAGTTCTTGACATGCTTACTCAGGAACTTTGTAAGTTTTAGTAAATTGGATAGGCACCTAATTCGTAAATCATGCCAGGCCGCCCCTTTTTCGCGTTGGTTTCGATCAGTATCAGTGTTTTTATTTTCTATCTTCTTCTTAGTGCGCCCAGAATTTTGCTACTTGTTTGGCGCCATCATCAGCGTGCAGCGTCCACCTTCATTTTCCATTATGGAGACCCTCTCCCTGACCAATTCTTCCAAAAAGATCTAAGGAAAAGCAATGTTTAAGAAATTATGAATGTTTACAAAACAAAACTTACTTTGAACACTTTTTAGCTGTAACAGTACACACCTCATCGTCCTCCAACCAATATTCACTTCTTTGCCCTTTATTGTTACTAGTCTCCGGTCTTAATTCCATTTCTTATAGATACAAAAAAAATGTTCAAAAGTTTTCGCTCGCGCCTGTTGATTGACATAAAAAACCATGTTATGACATATTAACGCGTCAAAACCGTCAAAACTGACGAAACTGTAGACAATAAATTAGTTTTCCATACGTCTTATTGTCTATGGTCACAATTATTCAGTGCATAGACAGATATTCTCGTTTGATGATTCAATATATTGACCAATTTGTTGGACGATTTCATTATAATGGCAACATATTGAAGTTAAAGGACATTTTAGTTATAGAACGTTTATGAAGCGTTTATGAATACAAAATTTTATCGAACGTTTTAAAGGCTTAATGAGCATTTTAACTAAAGTATGTTTTAAACCTTCTATAAGCTTTTTTTATGAATAAGACCGATAGTATAATATAAATAATGTTCCAAGTCCTAACTTCCGAGATCCGCCTAAAGGGGGGAGAAGGGGGAGAGAATGGGAGGAATTTTGAAAAATGGTTTTTACTTTTCCGAGCCTGCTCTATACGATTCCGTAAAAAAACAAAACCCAGGTTTCTTAATTTCCGAGATACGATGGGGGGAGGGGTGAAGGGGGGGAGAGGGGGGAGTTTTGAAAAATGATTTTGACCAACTCTGGGCCCCTTGATATGAATCTGAAAAAAAAAATGTTCCAAGTCTCTTAACTTCCGAGATCTACCTCTAGAGGGGGGGAGAAGGGGGGCAAGGGGGCAACTTTGAAAAATTGATTTTACTTTTCGAGCCTCCTCTATACGAATCCGTAAAACAACAAAACACGGGACTCTTAGTTTCCGAGATACGATAGGGAGGGGGAAGAGTGGGGTGGAAAAGGGGAGGTTTGGGATTTTTCCCATACTCGTGAGAGTTACTTCTATACGAATCTGTAAAAATATACCCACCTCCCCCTTCACCATCTGGGAGAACAATTATGTCAATCAGTGAGTCAGTGAGTCAGTGAGTGGTAATCGAGCTTTATATAGTATAAATCGAGCTTTATATAGTATAATATAAATAATGTTCCAAGTCCTAACTTCCGAGATCCGCCTAAAGGGGGGAGAAGGGGGAGAGAATGGGAGGAATTTTGAAAAATGGTTTTTACTTTTCCGAGCCTGCTCTATACGATTCCGTAAAAAAACAAAACCCAGGTTTCTTAATTTCCGAGATACGATGGGGGGAGGGGTGAAGGGGGGGAGAGGGGGGAGTTTTGAAAAATGATTTTGACCAACTCTGGGCCCCTTGATATGAATCTGAAAAAAAAAATGTTCCAAGTCTCTTAACTTCCGAGATCTACCTCTAGAGGGGGGGAGAAGGGGGGCAAGGGGGCAACTTTGAAAAATTGATTTTACTTTTCGAGCCTCCTCTATACGAATCCGTAAAACAACAAAACACGGGACTCTTAGTTTCCGAGATACGATAGGGAGGGGGGAGAGTGGGGTGGAAAAGGGGAGGTTTGGGATTTTTCCCATACTCGTGAGAGTTACTTCTATACGAATCTGTAAAAATATACCCACCTCCCCCTTCACCATCTGGGAGAACAATTATGTCAGTCAGTCAGTGAGTGGTAATCGAGCTTTATACATAGGTTAGGTTAGGTTAGGTTAGGTTAGGTTATAGTGGGGGTCCCCCCACAGCGCATACGTCCACGTCGTGATCCCCGGGCAACGCCGTGTCTGACCACCGTAACGGAGTGGCAGACCGGCGGCTAAAGTGCGCTGTGACTTGCAGCCAACACGCGGACGACTGCAAGTATGCCGAAAAAGCAAAGACGAGACGCCTCCGGGCGCTTTTTAACCGATTGTTCCTCCGGGGACGACACAAACGGCCCTTCTCAGGGCCAACACAGTGGCCCTTCCCAGGGCCAATCCACCGGCCCTTCTAAGGGCCACGTCGAAGCTGGCCGCGCACCATCCGTGGCCAGTTTATCCAGTTTGCAGGCGGAGTTTTCGGACTCCGGCGAGTCCGCCATGGACACGTCGGCGGCCGAAAACGACCGCGCCCAGCGGAAGCGGGCCTACCTGAAGCTCGGGTCCGGAGGCTCCTCGGGGTCTGTGGGCAAGTCGGGGAAGAGGCCGAAGTCAAAAAAGGCCTCGACTCCTGCTCCGACTCCTGCTTCGAGTCCCACCCACGACGTGGGTCTGGTGGACGCCGAGCGTCAGTTAGGCCTGGCAAGGAGGGAGCAGCTGCAGCAGGACCTCGAGGAGAAGGTCGCTGCCAGGGAACAGCAGGCGCGGTCCGCCAGGTCGAGGGCTGGCTATGGCACATCCAATGTGCTGTACGCCGACCACTCCCTGGCGGAGCTGGAGCGCATGGCACTCCAGGACAAGGAGGAGGTACTGGAGGTCGCCTCCAAGTCTTCAAACCTGAAGGGGACCTTCCAGAAGGCCCTCAAATGCCGGGCCGTGAGCTTGCACGGCATTGTCACCGAGCTGGTGCAGCGCACGGCCACAGAGGAGACGCGGCAGCTGCAGGCGAGGGTGGATCGCCTGCAGCTGGAAGTCAGCCAGCTGCACCAGAAGCTGGCTGAGGCCACGGCCCGGCAAGCCCAACCTGCGCCTGCTCCTGCGCCTGCCCCTGGTCCGGCGGAGGGGAGCTCCTCTACCCCTGGCAACCTCGTGGAAATAATCCGCAGGGTTGTCATGGAGGAGAGGGCCTTCATCAGGAGCTGCCTCGCCGGTATTGAGGACCGGCTCCTGCCGGAAAAGCGGCTCCGCCCGCCGCTAGCGGCGGATGAGAGTCCGCCACCGACGGAGCCGGTGCCTGTACCTGCGCAGCCTGCGGGAGACCCGAAACCGGGTGCACAGACCCAGGCCCCGAAGCCCTCCAAGGGCAAGGGAAAGGGCAAGGGGAAGGGCAAGAGGAGCACGGTGGCCCCTCAAACCCCCACCACAAGCGCGGAGGGAGCGTCTGCCACTCCGGCAGCCCCCCAGAACACGCAGCGGGAGGACGCCATGCTCCCCTCCACCACCCCGTCCAACCAGGCGTGGACGAAAGTGGTCAAGGGGGGAAAGGCCAAAAAGTCCAAGCCCGCTGCGACTGCTCCGGCAGCCCAGAAGGCTCCGGCGGGCGGGAGGAAGTTGGTTCCTCCCAAAACTGCAGCGGTCGTGGTGACCATCACCCCGGAGGCCGCAGAGCGGGGCGAAACGTATGAGTCCGTCCTAAGACGGGCTCGTGCTAACGCGGATCCCTCTCGGCTGGGGATCGGTAACATCACGTGCCGCCGCACCCAGGCCGGAGCCCGAATTTTTGAGTTCGGGGGGGAGCAGCGCAGCGCAAACGCGGACCTCTTTGCAACAAAGTTGCAAGAGGTCATCGCGGATGTGGCGACGGTCGCCAGACCCGTCAAGACTGCATCCTTGGAGGTGATCGATATGGACGATTCGGTCACCAAAGAGGATGTGGTGGCGGCCGTTGCCGCTGCGGGAGGCTGCAGCGCCAGCGCCGTGAAGGGGAGAGCCATCAGGCCCGGCCGCCGCGGCATGGGCGCAATCCGCGTCGAGTGCCCAGTCGCGGCGGCGGTGGCCGCCCTTAAGGCGACCAAGGGACGGCTGCTCGTGGGTTTCAGCTCGGCTGTGGTCCGGCTGCTTGAGGACAAGCCTGCGCGGTGCTTCAAGTGCTTCGCGCCGGGCCACACCCGATCTACGTGTCCCTCCAAGTTCGACTGGGGAGAGTCTTGCTTCCAGTGCGGACAGGAGGGACACAGGAGTGCCACTTGCAGCGTCGCCACGCCACACTGCCCGGCGTGTGCTGCCAGCGGCCGCCCCGCGGGGCACAGGATGGGGGGCAGGAGTTGCCAGCCTCCCGCGAGGAAGGGCATAGTGCCGGCGCAGGTTCGCCCTGTCGCCGCCACCGCCGCTGTCGCCGCCGCTGTTACTCCAGCTCCAGCGGCGGTGGCTGAGGAGGGGGGTGCGATGTCGGAATAATGGTTTCCTATCACCGCACCCTCCAGGCGAACACCAATCACTGCAGAGCGGCCCAGGACCTGCTGGTGCAGGCCATGGCTGAGTGGTTGGTGAACGTAGCGGTGGTCGCCGAGCCCTACTCGATCCCCGGCAGTTGGCTGGGTGACGAGGACGGCTTGGTGGCACTAGCGGCGCGGTCCTCCACAGACTCCCCTCCCCTCTCGCTATTAGAGAGGGGACCGGGATACGTGGCCGCCGCGTGGGGAGAGATAGCCCTCGTGGGCGACTTCCGACTCCTCCCAGGTGGAAGCCAGCAGGCGACGGGTGCGGGGGCACCCTCGCCTGTATTGCACAAGCTTCCACCAGTGCCGGACGGGAATGGCCAGGTGTTCCCGGTCATTCCCGTAGCCCCCCAGCCGGGGGGATCATGCGGGGCCCGCCAGTTAGGCGGGCATGCGCCGGGGGGGTTGTGGACGCAAAGGCTAAGCCGGATTCCCATGACCCCCCCATCAAGGCGATGAGGGAACACCGCTGAGTTTTAGTGGGTATACTGCCACCCTGGCAGGGAGTCCCACATACTCCGTGTCGTCCCCCGACGAGCGGAGATGCGTAATGTCATTTCTCAGCGACAAAAAAAAAAAAAAAAAAAAAAAAAGGTTAGGTTATAGTATAATAATTTTGAAAAAAGATTTTGACGAACTCTGGGCCCCTTGATATGAATCTGAAAAAAAAAATGTTCCAAGTCTCTTAACTTCCGAGATCTACCTAGACGGGGGGGGGGGGGAGAAGGGGGCAAGGGGGGCAACTTTGAAAAATGGATTTTACTTTTCCGAGCCTCCTCTATACGAATCCGTAAAACAACAAAACACGGGACTCTTAGTTTCCGAGATACGATAGGGATGGGGGAGAGTGGGGTGGAATGGAAAAGGGGAGGTTTGAATTTTGAAAAATGGTTTTTACTTTTCCGAGCCTCCTCTATACGAATCCGTAAAAAAACAAAACCCAGGTTTCTTAATTTCCGAGATACGATGGGGGGAGGGGTGAAGGGGGGGAGAGGGGGGAGTTTTGAAAAATGATTTTGACCAACTCTGGGCCCCTTGATATGAATCTGAAAAAAAAAAATGTTCCAAGTCTCTTAACTTCAGAGATCTACTTAGAGGGTGGGGGTGAAGGGGGGCAAGGGGGGCAACTTTGAAAAATGGTTTTTACTTTTCTGAGCCTCCTCTATACGGATCCGTAAAAAAACAAAACCCAGGTTTCTTAATTTCCGAGATACGATGGAGGGAGGGGTGAAGGGGGGGAGAGGGGGGAGTTTTGAAAAATGATTTTGACCAACTCTGGGCCCCTTGATATGAATCTGAAAAAAAAAATGTTCCAAGTCTCTTAACTTCCGAGATCTACCTAGAGGGGGGGGAGAAGGGGGCAAGGGGGGCAACTTTGAAAAATGGATTTTACTTTTCCGAGCCTCCTCTATACGAATCCGTAAAACAACAAAACACGGGACTCTTAGTTTCCGAGATACGATAGGGATGGGGGAGAGTGGGGTGGAATGGAAAAGGGGAGGTTTGAATTTTGAAAAATGGTTTTTACTTTGCCGAGCCTCCTCTATACGAATCCGTAAAAAAACAAAACCCAGGTTTCTTAATTTCCGAGATACGATGGGGGGAGGGGTGAAGGGGGGTGAGGGGGGAGTTTTGAAGAATGATTTTGACCTACTCTGGGCCCACGGACATGAATCTGAAAAAGAAAATGTTCCAAGTCTTAACTTCCGAGATCCGCCTAAAGGGGGGAGAAGGGGGAGAGAATGGGGGGAATTTTGAAAAATGGTTTTTACTTTTCCGAGCCTCCTCTATACGAATCCGTAGAAAAACAAAACCCAGGTTTCTTAATTTCCGAGATACGATGGGGGGAGGGGTGAAGGGGGGGAGAGGGGGGAGTTATGAAAAATGATTTTGACCAACTCTGGGCCCCTTGATATGAATCTGAAAAAAAAAATGTTCCAAGTCTCTTAACTTCCGAGATCTACCTCTAAAGGGGGGGAGAAGGGGGGCAAGGGGGGCAACTTTGAAAAATGGATTTTACTTTTCCGAGCCACCTCTATACGAATCCATAAAACAACAAAACCCAGGTTTCTTAATTTCCGAGATACGATGGGGGGAGGGGTGAAGGGGGGGAGAGGGGGGAGTTTTGAAAAATGATTTTGACCAACTCTGGGCCCCTTGATATGAATCTGAAAAAAAAAATGTTCCAAGTCTCTTAACTTCCGAGATCTACCTAGAGGGGGGGAGAAGGGGGGCAAGGGGGCAAGTTTGAAAAATGGATTTTATTTTTCCGAGCCTCCTCTATACGAATCCGTAAAACAACAAAACACGGGACTCTTAGTTTCCGAGATACGATAGGGAGGGGGGAGAGTGGGGTGGAAAAGGGGAGGTTTGGGATTTTTCCCATACTCGTGAGAGTTACTTCTATACGAATCTGTAAAAATATACCCACCTCCCCCTTCACCATCTGGGAGAACAATTATGTCAATCAGTGAGTCAGTGAGTCAGTGAGTGGTAATCGAGCTTTATATAGTATAAAATATAATAATTACTCCTAATGTGTGATTGTTTAAAATGCTAAATTGGTCAAACTCAAACTCAAAGCATTTATTTCAATTAAACCATTTACAGGCACTTTTGAATTGTCAAAAAGTTGGTCAGTCAGAAAATATGAAGCTAGTTGTCACATCGGCTGTATAATTTATACTAATTCTTTTATTTTGTTACCAAATCTTTAGGCCCATCTTCCTTTAGATTTAGAAAGAGAGGTTCACTCAAGATAAGACAGAGACGACGTTTTACGAGAAAAAACTTTTTACTAAAAACTCTATACACCACGAGGCCGCGTAAATACTCGAAAAGGTATATGTTATCTACATCCACATTTTCATAACATCCTATTTAGTATGCGTTTCCACCAGAGATGAGCGAGGATGCGTCGCAAGGAATGTGTGTGAAAGTAACCAATAACATCGCTTCGTTTTCATAGCTTGAACTAAGCTGGCGTTGGTATTGGTTAGTTTTACACACATTCCTCGCTACGCATCCTCGCTCATCCCTGGTGGAAACGCAGCCTTATCCTACCCTTTTTCTCTCCCGTGTCAATTCAATGTACATCATTCTGTGGGTTCCTCTCTTGTGACAGATTTGGCAAATTGTCAGCGACTGTTCCCCTCATTACACTAAGCCTCTTTGTATCAGCTCGGTTCCCTTACAAGGCATATTTTGCGTTTCAGTTGTCATAAATAGAAAGATCTTTCTTCTCGAATATACAAGAATATTTTGTTGTACGTAGTGCTATTTCCAGGGATTGTTAGGATTGGGTTTGAATATAAATATTGTTTTTTGATAATTATACTTGTTTTAGGGCTCATTTAAAGGATAATGTTAAGATAATGTTATAATTGACAATTTAAACGTGTTTATTAGTGTTGGTTATTCTCCTTTTACATACATACATACTCACGCCTTTGGTAGGAAGAAATTACAGAACGCCACCTGCTACGAGACTTACTCATTTTACCTCGTTTACGTTCATATATCTGATCATACACGCACGCGAGGTATTTTCCTTTTAGTGAAGAAAATGATCTCTTTTGTGAAAACCTATTATTTATGTATATTATTATTAATCAATGTGTTTCCATATATAGGATAAACCGATACATAATGATTAACCGTTTGAAGTCCAGTTCGTCAGATCTCGCAGTCTGCGATTCTCCTAGGGCTCTGTTAGAGTCAGAAACTACTCGGACTTGCCCGAAAACTCAAACTCAAACTCATAGCATTTATTTCAATTAAACCATTTACAGGCACTTTTGAATTGTCAAGAAGTCGGTCAGTCAGAAAATATGAAGTTAGTTGCCCATTCTAAAGCGTAGGTACCTATGAAGAAAAACGGGCAAGAAATTCCATGGAGACTCTTTTCAATTATATTTTTACAAAAATATTAGTTACATAATTAATGTTGACTTTATAATTATATGTGAGAACGATGTAAAGACGACGTATGCGTTAAAAGCGTCCAGAGCACAACAAATAGTAAGAAAACAACAATTCAAAATTAAATAGGTAATTAAAAATAAGCCGAGGCCGAAGCTAAGTGATGACCAGCCCCAACTGACGGCGCCCGTTCACGAACATGACGCATAGATCAGCACCATTTAGCTCAATCATTTTGAAGGGAGCTAAATGATCCGACACACACGCCACCGTCACCGAGACAATTGTGTGAGCATTACATACTGTCAGCCGCCAGGGCACATTCAAGTCAATGAAAGACCGGTAAATGGTACACAGGGTTATAGTACATACCTAGAACTCACATCTGTGCAATGCAACTCACATCTGTGCTATGCAATTATACAATACAAAGGAAATTGAGTTTATACAATGCAAAGATAGAAATTAACACGAGAAGATGTCATGGGCGTAGCCAGCCTTGGGCTCAGGGTGGGGCAGCAGTCAACCTATCCCCCCCCCTCCCCCGGTAATTTTTTTGTAACTTGAGCCGTTTTGGCTCTGCGCCTATGCCAATTTGTTAATCTGTAAATTTAGAGGTTTATATTTTCAGGTAAAGAAAATAAACAATTACACACAGGACAGATATTATTATTATAGTTTTATTTATGAATAGTCGGTGTTTATAAATTTAAGTTTATAAGTAATATTACTTCAAGAGAAGCCGGCGTGGGTTCTGGCAGAACCTATTTAGCACTTCTACAAATGTATTTTTTGATTCGGCGATCCTCGTTCTGTGCACACTTAGCTTGGTTGAGCGAAGCTCGCTCTATTGTACAGGTCGTACATGGCTGGGCAAGAAAAATAGCGAGCGCAGTTTTTACACTGGGATAAAATTGCATTTCCGAAATTTTGATCAGATCCGCCACTTCCATTTCCTTCAATGCATTAATTTCCGTATTTTTTTCTTGTCAGAGCCAGGGTGGGGCAAGCGCCCCAGCTTGCCCCAGTGTGGCTACGCCCATGGAAGATGTCCTTCAATCTTAAGTACCGACAGAGTAGTATAGAAATTGCCTAATTACCACAGTAATATGTAGGAACATAAAATAATAATATTCCACGAAAATCTATATGTTTTTTTTCTTTTGTTTGAACACGCTAATCTCTGGAACTACTAGTCGGGTATGAAAAAAATTGCATTTGTATTTGTTCGCCCACTTCTTGAGGAAGCAGAACATAACATAATATCACGCTCTAAGAAGCCAAGCATATAAAAAAAAACACTGGCACTCCGGTAGTGCCGACAGAAGTGAAAACTTGAACAATTACGAGTGTATTTTGTGAATCGTCTTATAAACAAAACACGCGTGTTAAGGTGTGTTCCTTATTTTATAGGGTTTTTTGCAAATCAGGTATGATGACCAAAGTGACTGGTTTATTCTTCTCGTGAAAGGAATTTATTCAGATTTACAAATAAGCACACAGGATAGACTTCAGTTCGTGGTGTTGGTCGCGGCAGTGGTAAGAAAAGCAAGCCGCTCGCATGGAGCTCGTCGTCAGTTATATATCCGTGGTTCAGCGCCATCTCGTCGTTGTTGGATGAACTACGTAGTTAGTACGCGAGGCCCTCGTAGTTCTTCCCGATGTGCATAGATGGCGCTGTCCTCAACAACGCGCGTCTTACGTTTTACGTCTTACGAATTTTCGATCAGGGTCACGTGACCTGACGCGAGTTTAGAAGTTTTTACCCATTCCAAAAAAAGTACACAGCGCCGCTAAAGAAGTTTTCACTTCAAAAAAGTCAGAAAGATTGCTAAACGAAAACGAAGTAATAGCAGGAAGCCGATGCAATGTGAAGGAGTGAAATTTCACGCAGACGAAGTCTTGGGCATAATATAGTATTAAATACAATTTCTATGATTCACGAGTTGAACGAACCCGTTAGAGTATAGCTTCGTGTTGTAGCGTGTAAGATGACGAGTTTACGACCTCACATCCGGCATGTGGATGAGATTGTTAAAATATTGTGATAAGTGTAATCAAGAGTTTTTGTACAAGGTAAAAAAAAGAAGTTGGATAGATTCCTATTTGGTAACAAGCGACCCCGAACCTGCCCATGCATAGCATGGGTGCAATGGCGTCATATCAAAACATCGAGATATAATTATTTGCTAGATCTAAGTTAAATATATTTTCAATAATCATAACATAACATCAAGACCTACCTATAGGACATATACCTATAGAACATATATACCTATAGGACACCTACATTTGCCCAGTTATGTTTAAGTCAAATGTAAAAGGGGGCGAGTCTTATTGTCAACCGGGCACAATTCCAGGCTCCGGGCTACTGTTGAGAAATTTCAGATACAAAAATGCAATAACGCCGCTACAGGTAAACAAACACATTTATAAAGATAGCACAAAAAATCCCCTGTCGTTATCAATAATTTCAGTAAAACAACCAAGGAATCGAAGATAAAGTGCGTGTCAACAAGAAAAGATTAGTATAATTATATAAAAATATGACGAACACGATAACGATACAATTTAATAGCAGCTTCTGTCCGCGACTTCACCTGCATGAAGTTTTTTGAAGTGAAAACTTCTTTAGGTGCGTGCGGTGCGGTAGTTTTTGAGATTGGCAAAAACCATTGAACTCGCGATACTGTTACCGTAACCGAAACCTCTGTTTTAAGTTTTGGCCATTATAAAGACATCAACGCGCGGTGAATTTTCTTTGGGAAGAATGACCTTCAAACTACCCCTGCTAGTACACAAAACCTACTTAATTTACATACCATAAAAATAGTTTGCTACTTTAATCAGTCAAATTTCTTTAATAGATTTTAAACTTTATCGCTAAAGCATTAGGTTCAAAGTTGATTAGGAAAATTAAACAGTTTCGGGTAGCTTGATGTGCTGGCGTCTGCACCTACTACTGTCTCTGTATCACGCAAAGGTCGACTGGTAGAAAATGCCTATTGCATTAAGTCCGCCTCTGTACATTTGTGTGCTTAAAGTATTAAAAAAACGCACTTTTTTGTGATACAAGAGATTTTGTTTATAACCGACGAAAGATTTTATCGCTAGGGGATCTAGAAACATGTGCTCGATTCATGGTAACAGTTTGCTAGTCGATGTCTCTGCCACCCTGAATTAAAAATATTATCATAGATCATCTTCATTGCCTCTTCTTTAAACCTTCTTGCTTTTTCTTCGTACATTTGTGTAACACTTGAAGCTTAGGCACTAGTTCAGAAAAATGACCTGCGTCTATCTTTAATTTTAAACTAGAGAATCACTTACAAACCTCTTCACATTTGATTTCTTTATAAAATTGTTGCGGCAAACCACATAAACCAACGAAAGAATCAAGTGAATGAAATTTTCAAATGTCAACTTTTATGAGATTATCATATCAGTCCCCAAAGAAAAATAATCCGTAGAACAAACATTTCCTTTAGCAAAAATCTTATATAAACATCCATAACGAATTCCATCCGACTATAATCCCTCTGCTATTCCAAACGACGCCCGTGGGAAGCCATTTCAGCACAGCCCTATTTACTCGGAACAAAGCTCGACAGAATAAATCCAGAAAGAAAAACATCGGAACACAGCTCACCTATTCGGTTATAAAGTTTTCCGAATTCGTCAACCCTAGTTGTGATTCGGGGCAGGGGTGCCCACAATGCGGTGTGTTTGCAATAAAAGAGCAATACGGTGCGCAGCGGCCGACGTGGACGCGATATTTGGCACCGTCGTATTACAGAGCTGCTGGTGCTATAGAAGTGACGTCAGAGCCGATTTGGGGGCAGAAATACTGACCCAATTTTGTAAAGGTCCTCAAGTTGATAAGGCGATATGTATTTCTAAATTTAGAATAGAAAATAGACTCTTTACTGTTTAACTGTGCACCATAACAAATTACCTTATTATGTAACTATTATCTTGCAATAATACTATCTTACGAAGGCAGAATTTTGTCTGTCTAGTCTTGTATCCCATTGACGAGAAGATTGAGTAATCAGGAAGCTATGCATGCTCCGGTTAATGTCTAGTGAATACACAACAATGAGAAATACCTGTAGCAACTTTTACTTGTCACTTTTAAGCCTGGAGATTTTTATTTAGATAGGTATTAAGTTCTATTTACGTTTTTATTATTATGTTTCTGCTTAAATATAGTTTTCAATGTTTTTGTAGGTATATTGTCGTATGCTAGCTGACATAAATAGCAAAAAAAATAATGAATTTATTGTGTTTCGTAACGTTAATTACTTCTTGTTGAATAGAATCAAGTTCTCCTAACTGAACAGACAGCTGTAATAACTACTCAAAGCATTTATTTCAATTAAACCATTTACAGGCACTTTTGAATTGTCAAGAAGTCAGTCAGCCAGAAAATATGAAGCTAGTTACCCATTTCAAACCTTAGGTACCTATGGAGAAGAACGGGCAAGAAACTCCATGGACGAGTGTCCAGAGAGAGAGAGAGAGTAATAGAGTTATTAAATTATATTTTTACAAAAATATTAGTTGCATCATTAATGTTCAATTTATAATTATATGTGAGAACGACGTAAAAAAGACGTACGCGTTAAAAGCGTCCAGAGTACAGCAAAATAGTAAGAAAACAGCAATCCAAAAATAAAATAATTAAAAATAAGCCGAGGCAGCTAAGTGATGACCAGCCCTAACTGACGGCGCCCGTTCACGAACATAATGCATAGATCAGCACCATTCAGATCAACCATTTTAAAGGAAACTAAATGATCCAACTCACACGCCACTGTCAGCGAGACATTTGAATGAGCGTGACATACTATCGCCAGTCGCCAGGGCACATACAAGTCAATGAAAGACATATTACCCGGTAAATAGTACATAAGTAGTAATGGTACAAAGTACATACATAGAACTCACATCTGTGCTATGCAAATATACAATACAAAGGAAATTGAGCTTATACAATGAAAAGATAGTCATAAAATCTTCAGCAGCTGCAACAGTATTTTCAAGTGTTAATCAATTAGTTGTAGCTGTAGAGCAGGACCAGCATTGAGCCAGGCATTTTTATCAGCGATATAATCCCTTAACTTATAATATGCCTGACTGCATAGTGTGCGTTTTATACAAGACTTGAATTTTGTCTCATTCAGTTGAAGAATGTGGGGAGGTATTTTATTATAACATTCTCAGTCTACTTTGAATATAAATGACTTTGGATTTTGAAATAGCATGATGTACCAGAAACCCATACTAGAAAAAAACGTGGAACAAGCATTTTAGAAATGGAGACTTTCCAATTTATCTCTGCCGCAATCAAATGCTGCGTGGAACATATGCAATGATTACGTATTTATTCATTTAATTTGTTAAGGAATAACAAACAGTAGCATTTATGTAAATCATAACGTACTCAAGTTAGCAACATGGTCACAAAGTTCTTCACAGATTACTCCAAGTAATTATAGCTAGCTAGAGTCAGATAAAAGTCAATCAAGTAATTTGAAAAAGGTTAGAAAAGTCCCCTGTGCAAAACAGCCTTTGCATTCAAGACAGTAAAATATCATCAACATAGCTTATTCGATTTTCCTCTCACACCAAGAAGGAATGTTTGGAATTCATTAGCCGCATATTTTTGTGTCAACCTTAGTTATGATTCAGGGAGTGCGGTGTCGCAATCCCGATGGGAAGTCTGCGACGGTTTTCTTAGGGCTGCAAGAATTTATTAAAATATTATTAGTTGCTGGCTTTCTTCAAATCTTATCGTTTTGGTGGCGTTGTTTATCAGTTGGTATTTATGTCACGGGAAGGTAATTAATTACCTACCTATTATTGATTAGAGCAGTGGTGAGTAACAGCACCGACTTACGTGTAAAAGGTCTCGGGTTCGAACCCAGAGAGGCACAATACTTTGTGTAATTTATTTTATCACCACTGCTCTCAAAATGGTGATGGAAAACATCGCGAGGAAACCGGCATGTCCTAGAACCAAAAATCGAAGGCATGTGACATTCCCAACCCGCACTGAGTCCGCGTGGTGGATTATGGCCAGCTCCAGCTCACAGAGGAAGCCTGTGTCCCAGAAATGGGAATATTATAAGCTGATTATGCTATTGTTGACTTCGGAGACTAACGTATTGTCAGTTCATAGCAGCATATTATTATTATTATCCTATTTGCGGTAAGAGAAAACAGTGCAATTCAAACACCAGTTCGTTGGCCAAATATATTCGATAGCCTCGGTGATTATAACAATAATATTATAGTAGTGTAGTATTATACACCTAATTAAGCACATCTAATAATTTAAAATAATATTGAATTGCTACTTAGCCCTCTTCCTCTCTCCTAATTTTGCTATGCTCGACACGGTCCATATTGATCTCTTACTTTGTAATACCATCTATGTAATACATATGGGATTTTGTTTTTTTTTCAGGATGGGAAGTCATCCAATGACCCGTCTCGCTCTGGGTGGAGCGGAAGGGAGTGTCAGACTGTTATCGACTAAAAACCACCCGTGTTCCTTCCTTAGCCCTTTATGTTCCGGGCCAGCGGTAACCCTTTCGGACAATCCCGCTGACCCAGCAGGCTTCGGCCCTGACGGGCCCCTTCGGTTGATGCTGACATCTTCTTGAGGCGCGAATGGAACACGTACGCGCCGTCGGGCACGGGCTTGGTCCTGATCGGACGGTGAGCTACCCATTACTCTCCGCCCGCAGGCCCGCGCCTACGGTGGCCGGTAGTCGTCGCCCGGCTACAGACGCATATACATATGGGATGCAGTAAAGAATTGAGTATTGAGTATTTATTCATAATCTATTACTTTCACAAGATTAAGCAGTGATTGTGATTTTGTATACATAGGACCATTACACTGATTATACAGGACATCCTTTAAATGGTTACTATAAAACTTCTTCATTAATAAATTGTGTCGAAGTTTTTTTATAAGAACTTGTATCTTTACGTTACGATTGCTGAGTTAACAGCCTTACCAAGATATTAAGGACGATGGTAAAATCATTATTCCTCAATGTCGAGTCTAAATCATATCAGATCTACTTACAAACGGCATTGAGAAGAGGGATTGTTGCAATATTGAAAACTTTGCATTTGAACGGTAGCTCGGGCCGGTGTTGCGAGTTCGTTCATTTTCGTACTCATATTGCTAAAAATGGCAGCATTGGGCCCCATTTTCGTTTGATATTTAAGCTTCCGTTTTGAAATAGGCCTTTGGGGATAACACGGGGTCTGGCTAATTGATGACGACGGACCTGGGTTCCTATATTTACACTGTATCATGGATTTACTACCTTTCCAAACGCCGTGTTTACTTGAAGAGAGTTTCTCAACCGACAAGAAGTGAGAATGTAGTATCTTAGTATGTAGGGTCTTAGCATTATGCTGACCGATGGCCGTTTTGCGTAGATCATGCGACGCATATTTTCCCTCAACTTGTTCTATTTTTGTGTTTTTGTTCATTCTCTGCGTCGTATTTTCCTTCTTTCTTTCTTTATGTAATGCAATACTCGTAATAGCGAAATTTCAAGCGTTTTACTCGTATTGCAATCATGATGTCGCATGCTTAATGGAACATTGACCCATTAGTAGATAGGTCAGAGATTAATATTTTTTTTAACTCAGATATCATCAATAGATTATCGTTCGTAATACGTTCAAAATACAAGCATCATGATTAATTAATAATCGACTTAAATCAGTTTTAATTTTATGCGTCAACAAATAGGATAAATCCTCATAGC
Organism: Luperina nickerlii; assembly: GCA_963855955.1. Taxonomy (NCBI): domain Eukaryota; kingdom Metazoa; phylum Arthropoda; class Insecta; order Lepidoptera; family Noctuidae; genus Luperina; species Luperina nickerlii. The sequence goes on from OY979685.1 coordinate 7,795,988, forward strand.
AAGATCTTCTTTAGCAATATCCCAAAAATCATCTTTTTGAGTTAAGTCAGTATTCCATTAAGCATGCGATGTGTTTACACTAATTGTGTAAACGAGGCATTAAGTTCTAAAGCTGGTTTTCAAGTTCTGAAGAGATGCGTTTTTAATTTGAAGACAGTAGAGCAGTGGAGGTCAAGTGGTAACGGCCGCGACTTACCGAGTCGTAGGTTCGAACCCAGACAAGCGCTTCACATTGTGTAAATTATCTCATCACCATTTTTTTAAAAGCGGTGAAGGAAAACAGCGTGAGGAAACCGGCAGTTTCTAGAACCAAAAATTCAAAGACATATGAAATCTATCATCATCCGCACTGGGCCCGCCTGGTGTATTACTGTCCACTTCGTCTCACGGAGAGGAAGCCTGTGTCTCAGCAGTGGGAAGTGGGAACATTATAGGCTGAGTATGTTATGTTACAAGTATCTACAGTACCCGGCAATAAATATTGCACATCGACCTTTGGAAAGAGACAATCGGCTAATTTCGGCTTCGTAGAGCGTTATCTCTGTCGCACGAAATACAAACAGTCCGGTATCTATTAGGAGCTGTTAAAACAATTATGATTTACTTCTTTTGATAATTATTTTTATTCTTTGTATTAAATACACCAATTTGAATTAGTCGATGTGCAATATTTATCGCCGGGTACTGTAATACAGCTGGTACCAACCTACATACGGCGTACCTTGGCTTATCACATCTACGTTACCATACAATTTGTTCCATTTCTTCGTTAAACATCTGTTACAATGTCAACATCCTGCTAAACGGTGTCAAACTGAGGCACATTATTCAGAATGTGTGCATATTGTCGTGTACTCGTGTTGTCAAATGTTTCAGTATGTGCTCGTTTCCTTTAAATAATTGCTTGTCAACAGACTAAAGACTTAAACGAAAATATTTTCAATGAAAATGGTGCTTGTCGCTTTATTTCTTTCCGTTGTCTCTCAGACTTGTAAATGGCTTTGGAAGAGGTCCATACATTATATTGGTAAAGTATAATTATGTCAATATAATTCTGTTAGTTATATCTTTCACACAATTCGTCCATTTGAGTCCGCCTCTTTTCTTATAGCTATTCATATTTATACATTTTCTTGTGTAAGCCCTTCATTATTTTGTACCGCATTATATGTAGCAGGATACTCTTCCCCCTCCTACTTACTATCTACCATCAAAAGAGCATCTCCCTGCAGGATGTAACCTTCCGTAGTCCACTTGGAAGTCCCTAAACCGCCTCCAGACTCCCAGACCCAAGTGGGAAGATGTTACTCCAACCTGGTAAAGTGGGGTGACCTCGATGGAACGGCAGTAAGGTGTGGCTGTGAAGCTATGTCGCAAACCATGTTCCACCTGCTACCTGCCCTCTGTGTCCTAAAACGTGCAGTCAAAATGACCTGCGCTGCCACGCCTGCCACCGACGACGCCGTGGAAGTGGCGAAGTTCTAAAATACAGTTTTGCCAACGACACGAAGAAGACAAAATGTGATACCTACTACGTCAATCGATTAGGGTACTATTAACATATTTTTAGATTTTTGTACAATATATTGTGCCCCATCCTGAACGAAAATCGCTGCAAACTGCTTAATCACTCTGCTTATATCTAAAGTTACGTTCGCCGGAAACAATATCGCGCCACCGCCGTTTGGCGTCCTATTAAAAACCGTTCAGGCCGCAATCACAAAATAAATACGTACAGAAGGTCGGTCCAAAAAGCATGCACACAACACACTTAAATGAGTATAGTCTGTTTCAAAAGTATCTGATGGAAACGTACTTGTGGATGCCAATTTGTAGTGCTACTTACAAATTGAGTGCTTTGATTTGATTATTTGAATACTTAAAAAGCCGTAAAATTTAATTTACTTTTTGATAATTTTTCAATTGCAGTTTCATAATACAACAATTTGGAAACATTCTGATGAATGTGTTACTGATTTCTTCTAGTAAGCTTGCGTTAGAATTTTACCTGAACAAGGTTTGTATACACTTTCATCAATAACTTGTGTGAAAGACTTATGTACAGGGTATATAGACGCGTACGTACGGCTATCTCAATCTATCTCGGTTATATGCCAGTCGCAAGTGCGCTTGGTCTCGCTGTACGTGACACGTATGTTTGCGCGCTTTCGTTTGTTGTATGGAGCTGATCTTCTGTACCTATAAATTCCTGTGCCCAAATGTTCCCGACTCATTTGCATACGCCCCTGCTCACCAAATTTAATACCTTGCGGGAGTACCGAAAGAATAGCTGTTCTTAAATCTACGGAATTTGAATAAAGTTTGTTTTGATACTCTTTTACGTAACAGGTTGATTTTCCTGAGGGAAAATGAACATTGTTTCACTTTGCAGATAGCGAAAAAAATTAGTATTTTCGCCAACTAAATTATTAGTGGGAACATTTACCTAAGAAAACTTGTTGCCTGGGAAACGCAACGGAGGATGCACTAGTGCTATAATTATAATTAGTTAGCCGATCACATAAGAAGCTCGAGATCTTCAATGAAGCACACGGTTAGTGACCCTTTGCCAATTTTTAAATGTGCCTGCTCTTGAACTCGATCAGGCCTGATGAAAACCGATGGACGAGGATCCATCGGGAAATTTATATCCTTAATTTCCGATAAAAACAAAGTCGTTCTTCAGCTTATCCAGTATTTCCCAGCCCTGATTGCTAAAGCCAAATAGGTGAGAGATTAGCTAGAATATACTAATTGATACATCTTTGTTCATTACTTATTTATCTAGAATCTTAAACAAAAGATATATACAACACATAACACATTCAAAGTAGGCACCATAAAGTATTAAGTAGGCGTACCTACTCCTTCACTTATAGGATACCATAGCATGCACGGTAAATTATTGTAAACACAAACCATACAAAATCACTTATGCTTGAAGTTAGCACTCCCTGAGGTGTTACGTAATCATACTTAATGCTTTCCCCAGGCGTTTATTACGTAGTACATCACGTCGTAAACAAAGTAACCAACTTTGTAAACAAATCAAATCGTTAATTAATATGCAAAATCTAAATACAGCCTCATTTGAATGAGCATTAGAACGCTCCGATAGCTTTCCAACGTAATAAAATATTCTTAAGGAGAATCGGTAATGCTTTAATGCTATCGATACCGTATTGATAGGTACTTACTGACAAAGTTTTGATTACAGATATAGCTAAGTAAGTATATAGGAATTGCTACTTAATTTTCAGTAGACACAGTAGATATATGTGGGAACTTGGTTTTTATTCGTCGAAATGAAACTGTGTGACAATGTCATTCCACTCCACTTCACTTCAATATCCATTTTTGATTGGTCAATACAGCTTACATGTCGCCAATATTGTATTTTTGACGAATCGTTCCCCAATATTCTCCGAGCAAGTATAGATTATTATCCTCGTTCAGGTCTATCGAAATAAGCTTTTGTCTCTGCCGATTGCACCTTCCCTTATACGTACAACTCACGCGAGCACACTCACATCCTAGTGCAAGATTTGCAGATTCAGCAAGACAATTATAGCTTCATCAACACATCCGTCCGCCGCGCTTTTCGATTTTATCATGATTATCTTCTTCTTCTAATATATAAAATTCTCGTGTCACAGTGTTTGTAACAAAACTCCTCCGAAACGGCTCGACCGATTCTTATGAAATTTTGTGTGTATATTCAATAGGTCTGAGAATAGGACGTCAACTATTTTTCATACCCCTAAGTATTAAGGGTGGTCCACACCAAAATTTTTTATTTTATTTTTTGGATAAAATTTTTAATCTTATCGAAACTTACGCGGGTGAAACCGTGGGGCGCAGCTAGTTACATATACAAAACTATCATAGAATAGAATACTCTTCATAACACTATACGAATTACAGATATAAATATAAAATTTTACATAGGGTATCACATTGAGCTCTCGTGTCGCTAAAAGCGATCTAAAGTGGTCTATCATCTGGAGTTTTACAAGAATACTTTACGTAGCACCACTCAATAATAGCCATTGGTGCCGTTTCCCTTGTTCACAAACTAAACTAAGTTTTAACTCGCGTCGTCGCGTGACAGGCATTAACGTCCGCTGAACGCGACTTCAACGTCGCGTCTGCGCAAAGTTAACGTCGCGTTTGTTGGCAACAGGTACAATTACGCGATCCTGCTCTGTCCGTGTAGGTACGGGCGAGGGCTACGTTATTGGAGTACAGTGGCTAAATTATTAGAGTACAGTGCGAAATGTTCACTTTCTTGTGATCGATTAGACCATAAATTGACGATGAGATTTTCTTTTTCTTTTACGTAATTCTCGTCGAAGTAGTAAAGCCAACAAGTAGTGCTTCCTCGTCTGAATCCATTATGATTCTGATTGTACGCCTCAAATAGTATCATGTGCGCGACGTTAACGTCGCGTTAAGTGGACGTTAATGCTTGCTACGCGACGACGCAACGTCGACGTGCAACGTCAACGTCACGTCTGCGTGGCGTCGACGCTGCGCAGACGTGACGTTGACGTCAATGCTCGTAAAACGCCAGTGGGATAGCGGCCTAAAGTTTACTAAAGTTACGTCAATTTACGTCGGGCGCTGATTAATTTGACAGGACTAAACTAAAATTTATCTTCTGTCCTTTTCCTAATGAAATAGAAAGAAAAAGATGCACTGAACTTAAATTTAGTTTAGTTTGTGAACAACAGAATCGGCACCATTGACCGACTACAATTCCAATCTACCACAAAGGCGTGAACATTCTCCAAAAACAAATTATTCTACACTTTACAAAGGCTCATTTGTATCAAAATATATAATAACCGCTCACATCTACTACTCGTATTAATCAGCATTGATTGAGACATACATTACATTAATAAAACATTTCATTTCGTGTCGATTCGCGTCCGTGACGGACACGGACTGAGCGAATGTCGATATTCAATGTGAAGTTACTACAGAGCATAGTAGCGTCTAGAGACGCCAGTACTAATAAATTTCGTGTCTTATGACGTTCTGCTGTGGAGATCGGCAGCTGACGTAGATTCAATTTTTATTTTACAAAAGAGGCTAATCTATAAAATGATTCCTTGTGAGACTGTTAGAAATAAATTCAAAGAAACTGATACTAACTCTGCCTTCTCTTTATATTTTAGAAAGTATATTGTGTGCTCGCAAAAACTTAGGACTTTTCATAATAAGAAGCGAGTTCCTTAGTATAAATACACGTGGTAAAAATTAAATTGGGATACCCAAAAGATTAACAGCTTAAAACAAGTAAATAATTTCTTATAAATAAACAGTATCCGCTTTTATAACAAGTTGCCTAAGTCAGTTAAAGTACAGACGCCAGCACATCAAGCTACCCGAAACTGTCAACTTTTCCCAATCAACCTTGAACCATATGCTTTAGCGATAAAGTTGAAAATCTAGTAAAGAAATTTGACAGATTGTAGTAGCTTGATGTGCTGGCGTCTGTACTTAGCGATGGAAAGTTCAAAACCCACATCAAACGTATCCTTATCAAAAAAGCATATTATAAGATTAAAGTCTACATTGAAGACAAACAACATGTTTGCCAATAATTTTAATTATTAACGGCATAACTATGTAAATGTCTATTAACTGCTCCCAAATTACGATGTTTAATTTTTTACATACCTACTTCTTTAACGTAATATTCTCATTATTTTGACATTAGATATTTATCAACTCTTTATTAGTGGCTCTTGTGAATTTAATTTAGATTTTTTTCAGTTGTAATGGCAATCATCTCATGTCATTTGTTTTGTTTTTTTTTTATTTTATTTTTTTATTTATCTTTTAAATAAATTCTTTTATATTTTGTGAATGTGAGAACGTTGTAGCCCTTGCAGAGTGTAGATTCGTAGACCATTTTCTACTTTGATAAGTACCTGGTACTTGTTGACAGGCCTACACTGTCCTCCCATCCGTATTAACACTGTAATATGAAAACATTGTAAAAGTCGATTATTTTTAAAAGAGTAACTGTGGAGTTCCTTGCCGGCTCTTCTCCATAGGAAACGACTAAATTGGAACCGTGCAACTAGCTTCTGACGTTTCACAAGTGCCCATGTAGGTTTATGTGAAATAAAATATTTTGATTTTGATTACGTGGTGTCAAATGTGCATTGAGCACAAAAATTCTGCCACGGAGCGCCTCATAAGTAGTCAGTTTCTCTAATTACGTCATCATAATCCGATCCAGCCTGTCCCTCTACCAGCGAAGCCTTAAGCCGAGGTCCGTACCCCACAAGGGGTGCCCTTAGCGTGTATTCGCTTGGTTTTTACGTTTTTGAATCCCTGGCTGGAAGCCTTAATTTATTGAGGCACGCACAGAAAAGTTCGGTTAAGCAGACGACAAGTTTCTAGGTTAAACTGAGAGATGTCATTTCCAAAAAACAAAATGTATCTATGTCATTTTGTGTCGTATTGCGAGTAAAGGCCGCAGCACACTTGTAACACCCGACGCCATCCCACGCTTACTTATTGGCCGAAAGACTAATAAATAGCTCATCGAGATGAAAAATGTGGCCAATGAGTAAGCTTTATTGATGTCGCATAAAGTGGTGTGTTATAAGTCTGTTTCCGCCTTAAACGGTGACACGCTTGGTTTGCACATAAATTCTTGACAATGCCGGCTCTAGCAGCGGCCGCCGAGATGTCTTCGTGATCTGTGGGAGATACGAATCGAATGGTTGAACGTAACTTTTACCTATGCAGGAAAGTTTTCTGACATCATTATCATTCCATGTAATTAGGTAATGTTATGAATGGATGAAAATTTTCTACTGAATAATTATAACGATTTTTTTTAACGTTCATAATTATCATAATAGAGTACCCACAGTTTTATTTACTGAGATAAATTATAGTTATAAATACTAGCTAGCTAGCTAGTACTTAAAATGTTGTCATAGGAAAATAGGTAAAACGGGCTGGTGTCCGCAACTCCACGTCAATGCGCGTATTTTGCGCGAGAAAACACTTTGATCTTAGCCAAAAATATCACGATGGTCATAGGACTTGGAAAAAACATAAGAATGGTCATAGTTTAGTTTAGCCTAAAATCGTCTGCAGATAAAATTGATAGTCTAAAAATAATCAATTCTAGATCTAAATAATAAACATGAAACCGTGAACAAGAATTAGCTTGTGCATTTTTATGTTCGCTTACTCTTATACTTAAAATGTAAAGTGCCGAGTCTTTTTTATAGTTTCTGGTTTATCCCATACAAAAGTGGTTCACATTAATGAGTAGCTACAATGAACGCCTAAGAGGTTTTCAGTTATTTTAATTACACCCTGTCTATGTATAGATAAACAATTGTTATTTCTTGATAATAAAATCTAAATGAAACTACTCGCACAATACTAACTCGTTAACGACTTATCGCATTTTTTGTTAATTAATACATGCGTTGGTACAAGCATCGGTATAAGCATACTAGGCTGGTGTTCTTATCGCTGTAAGTGTACTAGGAGACAGACACGAGGCCGCTAAAAGCGATACCTGAATATCGTCACTATTCCACACCTACTAAAATGGTGTGCATAAATAGTGGCAAATTTAGAATGATAATCACACCAATATTATAAAGGCGAAAGTTTGTGAGTGTGTGTGTGTGTTTATATATGTTTGTTACTTCTCCACGCTCAAATGGCTGGACCAATTTTGATAAAATTTTGTATGGAGGTAGCTGACACCCTGGATTAACATATACTTTTTATCCAGATATTCCCCCGGGATTGACACTTACGCGGGTTAAACCGCGGAGCGCAACTAGTCTAGAATAAAAATATAAACGTTTTTGAAGTGAAAACTTCTTTAGGTGCGTTGGTCATTTATTGAGTTGGGAAAAAACCATTGAATTTGCGCCAAAACTCGCGCGGTGTCGCTTACGGTAACAGCGTAAGCGACACCGCGCGAGTTTTGTTTACAAGCGATTAAAAATATACCCGCTTCGGATGTGTTCGCCTGTCCTCGGGATGTACTCTGTTTTAATGTATATCAGATATGTCAGTGAGTGACGGCAAAGTATTCAGTTTGTGTTTTGTTTTCACTTCTGTCGGCACTCCTGGAGTGCCACTGTTTTTTTCTGTATTTTTTTATTACTGAATGGCCGGCTCTTCACCTCGATCACGCCTGATGAAAAACGATGGATGAGGTCTATGATGCGTGCCCAGAAGATGCATTTAAGTTATGTACTTAATGCCCATATTTGACAATAGTGAACAAACAAGGAGCTAACTTTGTGAGAGACTTATAGTGCCTGAAGTAGGTTTATATAAAAAGCCTGTTTTACAGGTCACCAGGGCCCTCCCGCGGCTAGATGCCTGTGATTTGGACAATCACAAGAATGCAGTATTATATGCTATAGTATAAGATATGTTCCATTATAATCGATGAATAAACTGTTCAAGTGTGCGTTGCGTTTACTTCGCGCGTTTGTGCTACTTCAGGTAGGATGTGGGCTTGCTCGCCATCCAACAACATAAAAAGTAGTTTATTGTTAATTGATTGCATTGGTCGAAAGTAGGATACCAAAATAAAAATCCTTTAAATAGCGGAACGTAAAAGCCCATCCGTCAATCCCATTTACTGGAAATATTGGCTTCTCTAAAAATAGATAGGTACAGTTTTGTGTTTTTTTTCTTTCTATCAGCCTTCTGAATACCATATTGGGAAGGGTTGATTGCCCGGCTGTGAGGCACTGGAATACCATTTACGAATCTGGAGGTGCCCTTTGTAATATTAAATAGCGCGATTGTAAATAATAATGATAAATAAATAATTAATCATTTTACTTACAAAGTTAGAAGTATTATTTACTAACAGTGTATAGAATGCTAATTTATTTTAAATAAAATTAAATAATACGGTATGCCTGGCTTGGCTTGTTATTAATATTATGAAACTGAAAACATTCACTTCACCGATCAGGTTATATCTTGCATCTTTCTAATTTTGGTGTCCTTCATATAGAAGAAATATGGCAACGGGATTTTATCGTGCACTGGATTTTCAACTCTCGATATTAAGCTGAACATGGAAAATCAATCCAACAGAGTGCATCCCAGCGCGTCAAAGAAAACACGAAGTTGGATTTTCAAATCTCGACCCCAAGCAGTGCGTTGAAAATCCAGCGCTCGAAAAAATGCCGAGGGAAAAAAGCGCCCATGTGAACCTGAGCTTAGAGTGCGATGGACGAGAACAGAGGGGCAATTCTACTAATTTTAACAACGTTCACAGTCTGATCTCAGTCTCAATCTGTCAAAAATACTTAAAATTTCCCTACATTTTGACAAGTTTTTGACATTTCTTTGTCGATGAGATGAGACTGCGACTAGATTTTGAACGTTTTAAATTACGAGAATTGGCCTTCTGATAATGCGTGCGCGTGTCGCTTGACGCAAGTAGCATTGGTCGAGGCCGTGAACTAGGCCCTAAAACAAAACATTGCAGAACACCTATCAAATTACAGAACTTTCCGCTGTCTCCGTGGCCACTCCAAACTGTTTGTTTGTAGTGCTAACTCAATACAAATTAGCTATGCACCGCGCCTGCATACATTGAGTGACAGTAACTGTGTTATACCTTCTGTACTATGACGTATACAGGGTGTAATTTTAATCACCGTTATCCTCTTAAGGGGTCATTGTACTCACCATTGTGAACAACTTTTACTATGGGGCCGAACCTGAAATCGTGAAAAAAAATCAGCTGTTCCCTACATGTTCGCATAACTGGTCAAAATGTAGGGAACAGCTGTTTTTTTTCGCGATTTCAGGTGTGGTCCTATTGTAAAAGTTGTTCATAATGATGAGTACAATGACCCCTTCAGAGGATAACGGTGATTAAAATTACACTCTGTATACTATTCAGTGATATATATATTTAGAATGGTAGTGTATCATTTAAGATTTAAGAAATTTTGTACTGTACCGTATAAATATGTGTTATTAATACAACAGTGAGAGAGCAGTAGTGAAGTAGTGGTAATGGCCGATTTACGATTTGGGGGTCGTATGTTCGAAGCAGACAGACACTTTGTGTTAATAATTTCATCATCATTGTTCTCAAAACGGTGAAGGAAAACATCGTAATAAAACCGACATGTCCAAGAACCAAAAATTCGAAGACATGTGACATTTACCAACCAGACGGGACCCGCGTGGCAGATTACAGCCTACTCCCTTTCGAAGAGAGAAGGCCCGTGTCCCAGCAGTGGGAACATTATAGGCTGATGATGCAATGGGGGTTTTCGTGAAAATTTACGACACCAGTTGGCACCACTTTGACAAGAGGTCTTCCATTTCGACAATGAATATAAAATATATGATGACGTTCATCATTCGATTCATTCATTCGTTCATCATTCAGTCATGACGAAAGAAAATATAGGCTCTTTGACAGATGCCTCGACCTGACGTCTCAGTGCTGCCACCTAGCGAACGACATTTCAGAAAACCCTCATTAATACAACTACTCGTACCTATAATTTCATATTACCCTACTGATTGACGATTTCATGAACGCATTTACGGCAAATTTAAACTTAATAAATATTTGTTACGGTCGCGAATCATAAGTTAATCTACCTAGGCCCTAAGGGCGATGAGCTAAGGCTACCTTATCACATCACCCTTAGGGCTGGCACTTACCTAGCGAGACGCAGCGCGGCGCGGTCGTCATTCCCAAACAAATATCAACGTTGCGTGCCTAGAGAATAAATCATTTGAGACGTTGTTAGTTCGAAGTGTATTTATTTTCAACTTTATTTCAACGGGTGTAAGGTCGATATTTGTTTCGCAGTGACGAGTGCGCTGCGCTGCGGCTTGCCAGAAGTGCGCCGACTGTGATTTTTCTAATAGCAGAGTGGTTAAAATAAGGAAAATGCTTGGCTGCCAGGGGTTTCTTCAAAATCAGTCAAGACAAGAATGTGGCCTAGAAAATTTACTAATGGGTCATGTTTTTAATTTAAATCCATTTTTAGGATTTATGCAGGTTTCAGCAATCATCAACTAATTAAGCTAAGCAAGTCTTTTACGAAGAAACAATAAAAAGGTTATAGTAAAAATCAAGTTCATATCCTAATTTATCCATCCACCACACCTTATCAAGTCACTAACCCCTTTTTCTATTTACAGTTTATTTTCAGCACAAAACCACATGTAAGCAGCGCTTTCCTGTTTTAGCTTTGAACTTAATTTAGAGAGTACCTACCTGTAGCCTGTAGCTACAATCTGGATACTCAAGGGACTTTAAAACAAACGCGAGCTGGTGAGGTTGCGGGCTTAAATAAACTGTGACGCGATTCACGTGTTTGTTCTCTTGAGCACGGAACGACGCCACTAATAAAATTTGTGGCGCCGATTGTGCGTTGAGCACATCACTTCTATCACTGACTACCCTTCAAAACCGTTAGTTCTAAACGTCATTTGTGTCGTATCGACAAGCGTGGCGTGAGACGCCCCCTAGCTAGATGTACCAACGACCTTAGGAAAGTGGCTGGGACAGATTGGATGCGGAAGGCGGAGAACAGGAGGGGGTGGCGCCGCCTGAGAGAGGCCTATGTCCAGCAGTGGACTGCGATAAGCTGAGTTGTTTTTGTTGTTGTATTTATATCGTAGTATGATAACACGGTAAAAACGCTCGGTTCGTGTGGGAAGTGTTGACAATGCCCCTTCTAGTAGCGAAATAGCAAGGTAGTATAGGGGGTGCAGATGGGAGCTTCACGATATAATTGAAAGAAGCATCGACTTGAATTAAATATATTCACGACTTTACATGGTCACGTTATTTCTAGCAGTTCTTCTAAAACAATCCTACCATATTAAAATATTTGACTTTTGCTTGAACGTTCGAATGGAACACACCGGCAATTATAACCAGCCTGTATTTACTGCTAAAGGTAGAGCTACACACAGCACAGCACAGTCTCTACGGTACTTAGATATTGTTTGCCTGAATGTCCTCAAATAACAATCAATTCAGCCTATCGCAGTTCACTGATAGACATAGGCCTCCCCCAGACTGCGCCACAACACCCTGTCCTCCACCTTCCGTATCCAGTCTACCCCATCCACCTTCTTTAGGTCGTCCGTCCGTCTAGCTGGGGGGCATCCCACACTAGGCTTGCCGATACGTGGTCTCCACTCCAGGACTCGTCTGCTCCACCGGCCATAAGTCCTTCGACAGACACAGCGAGCTCACTGCCATTTCAGTTTGCTTACTCTGCAAGCTATGTCGGTAACTCCGGTTCTTTTCCGGATAATTTCATTCCTGATTTTATCTTTTAAAGAGACTTCGAGCATAGCTCGCTCCATAGCGCGCTGAGCGACCTTGAATCTGTGGACCAGCCCAACCGTCAGTGTCCACGTTTCAGCACCGTATGTCATAAATTAATATGCATCAAACACTCCACACAAGAAAAGTACCCATTGATACAAAGTTACAATTTACAATTAAATAAATACACAGGGCGGATGGGACAGGGTGTCGGTTGTTTTTCTCAGCCACACGACGAGGCCAGCGACCCTACCGCCGACTCGGGAGGAGGCACGACTCCCTGTCGTTTCGGGTGACGCAGGTGCTATCGGGGCATGGTTGCTTCGGGAAGTACCTGTGTCCCATAAACAGGAAGCCGGACCCCCGGTGTCACCACTGCGTCGATTGCCGGGAGGACACGGTGTGGCAGAATGTGCCGCTTAGGAGCCGCGCCGTGCCCTTATCTCAGAAGTAGGCAGTGACCTCTCGCTGCTGGCCGTAGTCGAGTAAATGGTCGGCAGTGAAGAGTCCTGGGACGCGGTGGTTTCCTTCTGCGAAACTGTTGTCTCGTAAAAGGAGCCTGCGGAAAGGCAGAGGGAGATTTCATCCACTCACCCGGCCCGCAGCAGGCGCACAGGGTGTCGGGGGAGGGAGGATAACGCCCTCTTTCAGCCCCCCTAAATGGATTCAGGGGCGACGGACTCGGGGACGTCCGGCTGCCCACACATCAGGACCCGAGGTGGCAGCGCGTAGTGTTCCACGCGCGCCCCTCTTAGATGTCGCGGGGGGAGTCCCCACTGATCCAAGAAGGCCCGCAGTGGCAGGCCGGCACCAATCAGGGGTTGCGGAAGGATCGTACATTCCCGTGACCCCCGTTGTAGGTGTGAGATGGAACACCAGGGTGGTCTTGACGTGGTATCGCCTGCTTTCGAAAACACTCTTCCACTGGTCTTCAAAGGCATAAAAACGTCTCTAAACAGGTAATCTTTTGGCAACTCCTCCCAACAAAGTTATAATTACATCCATACCTAAACATTCTAATTCCTAAATCAGTACCCACCTACGATATGCTAAAACCACTAATTGAAAGCTGTAACGACATACCTACAAACCTGTATAATTCAGATACGTAAACGAGAATTCCCCAAAGCACGTTCATTGAAATTCTATTAGCAATATACACGTACATTTGTCGAACTTATTTGATTGTGTCGGTGTAAATATTAATCTATTTCAGTCTACGCAGAGTACGTAATGAACGAGTGAGAAACGTGATCTGGTTAAAGTGATACGCATTTGAAAGATACATAATGAATAACGCAGTATTTATGGATCCTTCCCTTTTTCATTTCTATAATCAACATCAACAATTCAGCCAATCGCAGTCCACTGCTGGACCTGGATAGGCCTCTCCCAGGCTGCACCACAACACCTGTCCTTCCTTCCGCATCCAGTTTGTCCCAGCCACCATCTTTGGGCCGGCAGTCCATCTAGCTGGGGGGCGTATCACACTACGCTCGCCAATACGTGGTCTCCACCGGCCATCGGTCCTTCGACAAACTTGGCCAGCCCACTGCCACTTCAGTTTGCTTATTCTGCAAGCTGTGTCGGTAACTCCGGTTCTTTTTCGAACCAATGTTTCTTATTATCAGCCTGGAACAGCCCTCTGCAGGCCAAAGGCCTCTTCTCATACAGAGAACGCTCGAGCATTAATCACAAAACTTGGTCAAGGTGAATTGGCGATTTCAGACTTAATTTTAATATAAGTCCAGATTTCATCACGATGTTTTCCTTCACCGATGTGTGTAATGTCTAGCATGTAATACATTAGCTAACTTACTTACTTTAGAAATTACTTATGAATTGAAAACGTCACATTGTTGTTTGCCCGGATTCAAACCTTGTGTACGAGAGGTGAGGCCTTAACCACTGGGCCGTTACCAAACCTTATCCACCATTTTTCCTAATCGATGAACAATCACCATAAAAGTTTTTGAAGATGCTTGATACTCAATCGATAAACAGATGAACGGATTTGGATAAAATTGGTGATTAACGCTCACCACCAAACACTCTAATATGCTATATTATCATGCTATAATGTTAATAATATAATCAACCTATAATCTCACTGTCACTGTGAGAGGGAGTGGGCCGTAATCTACCACGCAGGCCCAGTCTAGGTTGGTAGGTGTCACATTTCTTCGAATATTTGGTTCTAAGCCATGCCGATTTCCTCAAGATGATTTTCTCACCGTTTTTAATAATCACTTATGATTATTAAAAACGGTATTATGTATTAACATACACTGATTTTTTTACTAAAATACATAAAACATCGTTTATTTATTAAATAAGTTTTACTGATTGTAGGAGAAAATTGTGGTCACATTGCAAATCTACGCACGTGCACAGTCGCACACGTATAAGGGTCTAGCACAGTAGGTACTTCGTCCGTTTGGTTGTTTTGACCTTACAGCGGAAGTGTGACGGTAATTTACGTAGTTTTAATATTTTTTGGGATTAAAAATTATTTTTATTAAAAATGTCTTTACGTAATTAAGAGGTGCTACAACAGAAATCGATTCAGTAAACGATTCCGAACAAACTACTTTCATAATGTACAATTAATTCAGTGACACGTTTTATAGACCTTGTCCTGGTTGAACACACAGGATAGTTCGGGTTTTCGTGGAATGCGAGTGTTACCAAAGGGCTCTCCAGCTTACCCTTATAGAGGTATGAGGAACAGGGTGTAAAAGTTCACTTAACCTCCATAGAAAAAGGAGAATCCTCCGACCAGACGGGTGTATGGCGGGTAACTGCCCGATGGTTCATGTTGGGCCGTTGTATATAAGCTAGTTGCGCGGTAAACTTTGCTTGCGAGATGCAGGATTTTGCGTGACGTCAGTATGATGCGTTGTTCGCATGTGGCGTTGTAGATACCGCTACACCCTTACATAAATATCAGCATACCGTTAATAAATATTGCATTATTGTATGCCTAAAAATTGAAACCGTAACCGCAACAGATTTTACATTAGGTGTTCGGTGTGGATTCGTTTCGACCATGTTTCGATTTATGCTTGTATCTGTAGTGTGTCCTGTCTCAGGGGAATTATTTCGGGTTGAAAGTTTGCAAACCCCTGTACTTATTTGCAAATTTCTTCTATTCGGGTTAGTTTTACTGTTTTGTTTATTTTATAAATGCGATTTTGTTTGAATCTATGTTTGCGCAATTTTCATTTTTCTTTGCCAGCTGATATAAGATATTCCAGCTGATATGAATTATGGCTTACAGTACTGCAGGGTAAACGCCTCGCTTTACAAAGCAAACTCAACTTATTTTCCTCTTAAAAACCAATATTATTGTAGCAGACATACCTCGAATATTCTAATTTGGTATACATTAAGAATTCAATAATATTAGCGGCGGCTTCAGTGACAGACAGCCGACGGCGGTTTAAGAGTCCCCGTAATTTGAGTTAATTGGCCTTGACTTGATTATTTCGTTCATTTTTAGTGCCTTTTTAAACCATTTCCGCAAAGTGCTTGCGCAGATTTGACCTTTTTAAGTCGGTTTATTTTTATTCGGTGGGCTGTATGTATAGATTTTTGGGTTCATAATGTTTCCTTATTCTATTTCCCAGAGTTCGAAAAGGGAGATTATGGATTGTTATGGATCAAAAATGAACCACAAAATCATATTCCATAATTAAAAGAAACCTGGCAAGAGCGAGTCGGACTCTCGCACCGAGGGTTCTGTACCATAACATGTTTTTAAACTTTCATTGGGGAGGCCTATATTCGTTAGAGAATTTTAACACTGCCCAGTGCCCACTGCGGTGTAGAATATTGCAGTTTTAGGTCAGCGCCATCTCTTGACCGATACTGGAACTAGTGTAAGTTTTGTTGATGATTTCTGAAAAAGTGTGCTATTTAGAGACATCGTTTTTTATCACATCGAATTATTTCAGATTTTTCTCTTTGCAAACTTCGGAGATAAGTGGGGGGGAATGGTATTTATTTTTACATTTTTCATCAAAAGTCGAAAATTGTGCGGCCTAAAAAAATGAAAAATGTTTGAGAATGTGCAAACTGCGCTCTTTCATATGACACCCCCACATGCCCTAGTAGCTCCACTTCGAATTTTTCAGAACCCTTTTCAGTCCCTGTTGCAAAAAAAATATAAATATTTTTATTTCTTTCTTATTTGAAAAATAGTTGGGTAAACGTCATCTAAAACTATTCCAAATTTCAAGTTGATAGCATTAGTATTTCTCGAGATATCCAGCTGTGACAGACAGACAGACAGACTGAGTCTCACCATAAGGGTTCCGTATTAGCATTTTGCTACGGAACCCTAAAAAATTTGAAAAGTTTCTAGAAGTCATAAACCGGTAGCTGATTTCGCAAAAAATTGTAGTTATTCAAGTTGATTGCATTAAAATCAGTCTAACAAATTTTAAATCTAGCCTACGATTTTCCGATCTTTTAAAATGCTAATTAAGTGTATCGTATTTTCATACGAGGGAACATTTTTCTGACGTTACGTTCATGTAACAGAATACTTTGTGAAAAATTTGTAGCCACTAAACGACATACGAGGGAGGGACATGATTTATGAGCTTGGTTTTAACGAAATTTTTATTTATTTAACAATCTACGGTGCGAAAATTGTTTAGATAATAAATTGTGAGAATCTATTTAAATTTATTATTTATTTATTTGACTTTGAAATTAAAAGAAAACAGAGTTTAGCAGGTTTTGGATAAAATAAATCATGGTGATTTGATGATCTTTTTGGGGTTCCGAAGTCAACTAGGAACCCTTATAGTTTCGCCATGTCTATCTGTCCGTCTGTCCGTCCTCGCTTAATCTCTGTGATCGTTAGCACTATAAAGCTGAAATTTGGTACCAATATGTATATCAATCACGCCGACAAAGTGGTAAAATAAAAATTGGAAAAAAATGTTTTATTAGGGTAGCCCCCCTATATGTAAAGTGGGAAGTGATTTTTTTTTTAATTTCAACCCCAACGTGTGATACATTGTTGAAAAGGTATTTAAAAATGAATAGGGGTTTACTAAAATCATCTTTTGATAATGTCAATAATTTCGGAAATAATCACTCCAAAAGTAAAAAACAATGTGTCCCCCCCCTCTAACTTTTGAACCATAAGTTTAGAAAATATGAAAAAAATCTCAAAAGTAGAACTTTATAAGGACTTTCTAGGAAAATTATTTTGAACTTGATGGAAACAACAGTTTTTGTACAAAAAAGACAAAAAGTTGTACAAAATAATTTCTGGACTAAGTTTGTAGTATAATCGTATATGCAAGCATTTTTTTAACTTCGTTTACATATTTTATTATCCTGAACGTATCTTTTTTCAAACAAAAACAAAAAAAGAATTATTAAAATCGAATCCCAATATTTTAAGATCTATGATCGACTACGATTATTACGCGAACATAATGGATACCCACTTTTAAACTCATAAGTGGGAACACTTATTGTGACGGACGGGAAACTACGGAACCTTACACTGAGCGTGGCCCGACACGCTCTTGGCCGGTTTTTTTTTTATTATCAGTACGAGTAAAGTTCATGCCGTAATGAATATATTAGCCTCTTAGCAAGATGAAAGCTAGGCAAAGATTGTAAATAGCTAAAGAAACAAAGATCTTCAGTGAATGAAAATCCTTTCAATTTCTTTTGTAACTTATGCAAAAACCCGAGTAGAAACAAACAAAACGTAATCTATGCTATCTTCAGCGTCTGTTCCAATAGTATTTGATGAAAACAAACGGATCAAAAACCCTACCTGTGGATGAGTGGATGCCAATTTGTAGTACCACTTACAAATCGTATGCTTTGATTTGAATATTTAAACCTGAAGTTCTAATTCTAAATAGCAAGGATGTTTTTCATTTGACAATGGAGATAAAAACTGCCACTTGCTCATGTCACTACTATACAACGCCCAAGAAATTAACAGCTAGCTATCCATATTTTTTTTTTTGTAAACAGGCGATTTGTTTTACTCATAATTAATCAATATTTCCCGTGGCGCAATTGTACAAAAATACGGGGTCCCGTGTTGCCAAAGATGTTAAACGACGAAACATGTGGGATTGAGGTCTCCGTAAAAAAAAATTGGAATCCTGATATATGTATTATCGTGATGCGCTATCCTTTTTAAATCTGAAGACTTTTATGGGAAAAATTCTCTCGTATTAATAGTTGAATTATATACTGGATAACGGACACAACGGAGCTGTTTTGTAAAAAAACTAGCGATTTTTTAAAACAGCGGATTCTACATTCCATCTGCGACATATACATATTATATTGCATACTTATCAGTGGCGCAGGTTCCATAAAACTAGATTCCTAGCGGCTTCCCTTTGAAAAATGGCACCGTCAGTATTCTATAGACAAATAATATGTGGTCGTCCAAATCAAAAGGGACCTTATGGCAGTAACTAGTTTCCGAGATATTAATAAATTTGTAAAATACCTCAAAAAAATCGTTTTTTTATTAGGTAACTGTTTTTTTAAAAAGATGATTGTATTTACTACATGTAGATGTGTTCAACTTTTCGAAAAGTCAATTTAAAAGTTTTGTATTCATCTAAAGTTTAGTAAAAAAGGAACCTTATGGCGGCAAGACCTAACAAATCGTTTTTCTTGTAATTCAAACCATAATATTATTATATCGACATTTTAATATGTTCACAACACAACAAACAAGTTTATGCAAGGATTGTAAGAATTTCCATTAGTAATAATCATAGTCAATCAAAGTATACCATCAGTTACATAACTTCACACTAAAACATAACTTTTTTGTACGGCATACTTAAATTGCGATTTTCTCGAAACTTATAATTTCGATCAGTGACCTTCAAAAATTCGTAAAAAAATAACGGTAGTGGTTAGAAGGTTGGTTCTTGGGTCTATAGTTCGGTACATTTATGTAGTTTTCAGCTCTGTAGATAACTCATTTCCACCATAAGGTCCCTTTTGATTTGGACGACCACATATAATCATATTAAAGACTAGCTGTACCCGCGACTTCGTCCGCGTGTAATAGTGACTTGGCAGCATATTTTGAATTACATATACCGTCGTTTGGGTAGCTAAAAATTTACTTTACAGTAATGCTTCTCTGTATACGATATTTGACGTATGGCCATCGGGCATGAAAGCATACAGGCTCCTAGGATTTCTAACCCGTGACAGAGCCACACAGTTGTATGTGACCGTGCGAGAAACAGCTGACACTTAGATCTACACCCACAACTTTCAGCGTCTGACCTTGGGCTTTATTAATTGTCATCGCAAAACATACTAAGGCTGACTGGAAACTGGATTCGTTTAAAACTAAATGGAAAATTGTTTGGAATGAGAGGAATCCGAGGAATGAAAACACTTTCACCTTTTCTACACCCTGTTAAAATCTCTGCTTCTATCAGATTTCGTTGTAAATTGGTCACTTTCAACCTGGTGCCATTGCAAAGTTTTGGCGGGCTTAAATTTCTAAGAAGCATTATGGGTATGCCTACTTTTAATTTTATTTTATGTGCTGGTAGTCCAGGAGCATTGAGGGATTCTAAAAATTCTACTGGGTAGCTTGTAGATTCTCCTTCTTCAATGACTCTGTTAATGGAGATATACTCAACATAATCCCCCGGAACATAGCTCAAAATTTCAGCGTTTATTGTTGCTGCTTGGTCGTTATACGTGCGTTCGCTACGAATAACTGAATCCTTATGGCAGCGGCGAGTTTTTTTTTTTTTTAACTATGGCATCCCGTAGTTGACCTTGAGAGGTCGTGACTACTTAACCGGACTATCCTGTGGCTGCCTTGAGAGAACTCAAAGCCTCCAGCCAGGGGCTTAAATTAACTAAGTATACTAAGTGACTACACGCTAAGGGCACCCCCTGTGGGGTACGAACCTCGGCTTAGGGCATCGCTGGGTAGAGGGCAGCAAGTTGAGATAGGCTGGATCGATTTTTGATTATTTAAGAACGATGGGTCGGCTTTTCCTAATTGACTACTCTGAGAAGAAAGGCCGAAACAAACTCAGATGTCACAGTCGGGAATTTAAATCTACAGGCTCAGCTGCGGCGCGGGCTGACACAACATCGAGCAAGGGTCGGTGGGGAGGGCACGCTACGATAGCGGCGGTAAGACCCCTCTTTGAGGAGTGGCTAGAGAGGCGTCATGGCGCCCTCACCTACGGCCTGACGCAGTTCCTCACCGGACACGGAAGTTTTGGGAGGTTCCTGCACATAATCAGGCGGGAGGAAACGCCCGGGTGTCACCATTGCCAGGATAGCCCAGAGGACACGGTGAAGCATACGGTGGAGGTGTGCCCCGCTTGGGCGGAGCACCGACGTGTCCTCGTTGAGGCGATCGGCAGCGGCGGCGACCTCTCGCGTCCGGGCCTGTTTCAAGCCATGGTCCGGGGCGAGAGAGAGTGGGGGGCAGTCACCTCCTTCTGCGAAGCAGTCATGCTAGCGAAGCAGGCGGCGAGACGGCTGAGAGAGAGAGCCTACCTTCCCACCGCCGCGGGAGACGCTCCGGGCGTCGGGAGCCGCGCGACGACTCCCGGCCACCGTAGGCGCGGGCCTGCGGGCAGTGAGTAATGGGTAAGCTAACCGTCCGATCAGGACCAGGCCTGTGCCGGACGGTGCGTACGTGTTCCACGCACGCCTCAAAGAGATGTCAGCATCATTCGGAGGGGCCCGTGAGGGCCGAAGCCTGCCGGGTCAGCGGGATTGTCCGAAAGGGTTACCGCTGCTGGCCCGGAACACAAAGGGCTAAGGAAGGAACACGGGTGGGTTTTAGTCAGTAAGAGTCTGACACTCCCTTCCGCTCCACCCAGAGCGGGAGGGGTCATTTGACGACTTCCCATACTGAAAAAAAAAAAAGCGTCGGTGGAGCGGGCAGTGGCGTGGCTCTCAGCGCGCTTTATATAGCCACGGACGCGCAGGCGCGAGGCGTGTCGTGTACGTGCTCTGATAGAAAACCTTAACAAATGTTCGCCGTGATTCTTTAAATTGACATAACTTTTTTATTTATGAACCGATTGACATGAAATAAACACTAAATGTTAAGTGCAGCTTACTACAATATATTAGTGAAAACCGCATCTGAATCGAATAAGCCGTTTCTGATATTAGCGTGCACAAACACAGAGACAAACAGACAAACAGACAAAAAAAAATGTAATTACAATTTCGGATTCGGCATCGATATAATAACAACTCCTGCTACTTTTTTTTTTATATATTTCTATTGTACAGACACCACTTTTCTACAATTTTATTATATGTATAGATATATACTCCTGCTTACCTCTTCCAAAAATTGACCCTTCGCTACTGATATTTATCATATTAGATCAATGCTAAAATTAACATAACTGAAGTTTTTCTGTCAGGAAGATCATCCTCGAGTTTGTTTTCGACTGCGATCAACACCTTAATTGCGTAACACATTACCTATCAATCGAAATCTGAATAATTTTGAAGCAAATTGCTAATCCATTGCTGCAACTGTTCGAAAATGTGTCTGCTCAAAACGTAAAATAACGCAATGAATGTTGTTGAATTGTCAAAGTGAAACCGATTCCGATTGATAATGTGTTACGCAATTGGCCCGCAGGTTATTACTGTCGTACGCCTCCAGTCTTCTCCAAATAATGAACTTCAAGTTAATAAACAAAAAAAAAAACCATAAATTATAAAACGTTCATAATTTATTGTCTCTTCCACTAAAGCTTCCCTTTTCCTGGTGATATACTCGAAGTCTCATACATATTTATCTAGTTTTCGTTTAATTTGTGATCGACACCAAATAAACATAAACAAAACAATGGAGATTTGTAGACCTTGAATAGTGCTATCATTTATGACGAGCTTTCAGTTTTAAACCCCAAGGAGGTTAATTTTTAATCAAAATTTTCGTCGAAGATAATTCAACTACAATTTAAATAAATGTTAATCAAACAATAATTGTTGGTAAAAGTGAGATTATATTAAAATGATAACCTTCTAAATACAGACGAATGTGTCACATATTCCCTTTAGTGAGTGATTGCGTAAGAATTTAACCTGTACTACGTTAGTACTACAACGCCACATGCGGACAACGCGTCATACTGACGTCACACAAAATCCTGCATCTTGCTAGCAGAGTTTACCGCGCAAATAGCATAAATACGACGGCCCAATATGAATCATCGGGCAGTTGCCCACCATACAACACCCGTCTGGTCGGAGGATCCTCCCATTTCTATAGAGTATGAGTAAACTTTACACCCTGTTCCTCATACAGGGTTTGTTTACACTTCCAACGGATACATTTGGAACAGACTAGATATATTAACCACATGCCACCACCACCACACCTTTTTTTTATTATTGACGGGGAAGGTATGTGTATCTCGTTATTATCAGCCATATTTTAAGTATTGTGGGCGTTGGGTAGTGTTGGTTATTGCGCAATAGAAAAACGGTTTGCAATTCAAATCACTTTATAATTTCACGAACAATTTAATCACACTAGTAAATTACACACTGTAGGTACATGACACAACCAGATACGGAACGCGGGACAGTTTCTGAGCACATGTTGTTCGTACGATGTCCAATGTCCAAGTGAGCTCCACATCGTTCTGTCGAGCTGTCATCGTGCGTCGACCCCCCACGAACTCACGCTAGATTCTGCAAAGCGCCACCAGATAGCGCTCGCGTTGTGCGAATGGTCAAACGAATGACTTCATCGAAGCTTGTCGTCACAGCGCTTCCGCCTCGTTGTCAAGTCAGCTCCCGTACTAATGATGTCTTCGACATATCTATAAAAATAAACTTTTATTAAATTTTCTCACTTCGTTTTTAATTTACCTCAAAACGTTCAGCATCGAATCAAATAATAATTTATGAATTAAAATGGCACGTGCATATTATTAAGTATTCATGCTTTAGGAACATAATTATCAACGACTGTCAGGTATTTTAACTTAATTATTGGTAATTCATTACTGGTACTTACTGTTCTGGTTTTGACATCATATAAAATTACGGTAATATTTTATTCATAGTGTAGGTATTTCTCTTTTGTTTCCGTTTTTTTTGCCACATAATTTGTTCGAATAGCATATCGGATAAGGGTATTTTAGTTTTTCAGCCTACACGCTTAGGCATCCTCCTCAAGACAAAAATATTCCATTAAAATGTACCTATATTCGGCTAAAAGTCTTCTAAAGTAATTGGTTTATCAAATGGCACCAGACCCGTTTATTTTGTTTTCAAGTGCTATAAACAGTTTGTTTATGAAACATATTTTTGTTGGTTCATTAAAAACGAATTTCAAGTTACGTCCCGTCAACGTTGCTCGTAAAAAATACGGCTCGTTTTACTGCTGGGTCGTTTAAGGGCGTGTAGTGGCTATAAATCATTTTGTTGAGACTTTTTTTTTCATGACATTCGTGATGATGAAATTAATTTTTATGTTCAGTTTGTTTTATTTTAATGCGGTTGGCTTGAAAGGGTTGCTGTAAGTGTTGGTAGCAACAGGTGTGTAGACACCTAATGAAAATTGCGCGACGGAAATTCGGAAATGCGTTTAGAGACACTTGAAACATCATAATTCGAGGTTTGGTTCTCGCCTTTTTCCTCCTCCAATATTGGACCAATGAGGAATTTTAGGAAATAGGGGAAAACATAAGGACATATAAGTGGTTAATATTTATTATTCTGTAAGAAAACATTGCTTTATGACCATAAAGCAAACGCTCTCGCCTGTTTTCTTTCTGGTTGATGGGCATCAACCAGAAAGAAAACAGGCAAGTGCATTTCTATGGAGAAAAAACCACCCGCATTTCCTTTTTAAATTACCCACAACACATTAGGCTGAAATTAAAACGCCGAAATTTTGTCGCGGAAACGCAAGAGGTATCGCTGCGCTTAGATGAAATAAAAATATCGATAGAATTACCAGAATCGTTTTCACCGGTGAAAGGAGTGGAGGGACGCTCGCCCAGCTGTGGGAAGAACGAGCTAGTAATAATAATGTGTAGTCCCTCATACCGTGATGATGATTAACCTTTGGGCCGTAACGTGTTCGGAACGTGGATCCACGCGTGGTACAATAGCATTTTAATTGCTTCTGTAATTACGGCATTCAACCGATTAATACAATTCGCAATACAACTGAACATCCAGCTGTTTCTAGAATATACAATCATCCCGATAAAATTAAATATTACCCATAAAATATCCTCATTTCAATATCTCGCTATCACTTATGGAAACAGTAGGTACCTATGGTACAGCGAAGACACGGTGCCTCGTAAATCTAAGTCGTCATAAAGATCCTGCTCATACACTTCCAATTTTATCGAGAGCCCAATTTACCGTTCGACGTCGTAAAATATTTGGATTGGAGATAGTGCCTTATCTACATCGACAGTTTCATACTGGGCGATGTTTGATTGCCGTCGTTTTGAGGATATTTTTTTTTTAAAGAAGGATTATGTTAGTTTTGTGTTGTTTATTCAGCTTCAGCGAATATGACTATGATAGTAGTGAGTAGTGTTGGCCCATTTTATTATTATTATTAACTGCTCTCATCGCCGCAAGGTTGCCTGCTTGTCGGTCTTCTACAGATTGTACTTCGGTGAATGTGCCCAAGAACTCCACGACCTCATTCCACCAGCCCCCTTCTACCTTCGGATATCCAGACGCCCTGCAAGTTACCATCCCTGCCTAGTTGCTATTCCACCAGTTCGCACTAAGCGTTTTCAAATGTCCTTTATAATGCGCACAGCAAAAGAGTGGAACTCTCTACCTGCTTTTGTGTTCCCGAGTGCATACAACCCGAATCTCTCTAGACTAGAGTCAAGAGCAAATCATTTCAAATAAAAAAAAAAAGAACGGTGATGGGAAACATCTTGAAGAAACCAAAAATTCGAAGACATCCCAACCCGCACTGGGCAAGCGTGGTAGATTACATCCCCCTCCCTCTCGAAGAGAGGAGGCCTGTGTCCCAGCAGTGGGAACATTACAGGCTGATTATAACAACATGTTTACTACAACAGCGGTGCTATTCTGTAAAAATCTCCCCGTGAAAACTTAGGTGAAGTGAGCGTGGAGTAAGCTGTCAATAGTATCAATTCCTAGCAAAAACGAACTCACTTCACCTAAGTTTTCACGGTGAGATTTTTACAGAATCGACCGGCAGTTCAATTTGTGGCTTTTGACGTATAGCTTGCCAATTTAGGCAACGAATCTCTGTAGTTCACCATGTCATAAATAAAGAATCGCAATTCTTAATCACGTTATATTTTTTTGTTCAAAGTCAATCAGTATAAACGAATGATGACACTTTTTGTACTGCAAAGCTCTTGCTGAAAATGGTTTTCTCTATAACGTACGCGATAAGTACGAAGTAAGTAATGTCAAGACGACAGATAATAATATTTCAGATAGATTACTTTCAGGCGTTGTATCAATTTTGCGATGAGGATAAGTCAGCCATAAATATTCTATGTATTTCAATTATTCTGGTAATATAATCTCTTCCGGAATTATTAAAACGCTCATACATTCTAATAATCCTGGCATCTAAACACAAATATTTTGATAAACAGAAAGAACAATAATATTTTCATTAGTAGCTTTATTTATATTATGTTTTCATCTTAATATTTATTATCAGTAATAAATCTAATATAGATGTATTTCATCGTAATTTTAAATTAGGGATGTTAGTTTAATATTATTCTTTCAGTAATTCAGAGTTAGAAACTATTATGTAGGTAGGAATATACCTATATAATGTTTAGTTACATGAAATAAATACATAAGTTTCCTTTCACTAGAATTATAACAACAACAAGACAATTGTTTTAAAACTGTAACGAAACTAAAACTTGTTTATTCGTGTTTTTCGAGAAGTTTAGTATTAACCGACACTTTCTAAGTAGTTTGTTACTTTCCTTTTAGTTTTGAAACTTCCACAAAATGTTATGTTAAAAAAAAGGTCCCCAGACAGTACAGTACCCGGCGATAAATATTGCACATCGACCTTTGGAAAGAGACAATCGGCTAATTTCGGCTTCGTAGAGCGTTATCTCTGTCACACGAAATACAAACAGTCCGGTATCTATTAGGAGCTGTTAAAACAACTATGATTTGCTTCTTTTGATAATTATTTTTATTCTTTGTATAAAATACACCAATTTAAATTAGTCGATGTGCAATATTTATCGCCGGGTACTGTATATCGGCCACGGCGGCCAATCTCAACGGAGACTAGCCTTCGGCGCGGGAGATATTATAGTGCACAAGTATGTAGACACAGGGCAGTCACTCTCATAGTCCGATGGGACGGTGATTCGACACGACCGGAGAGAGATCAGGCGCAGGACCAAAGGCTTAACGTGCTTTCCGAGGCACGGGGGTATCACACCGCCAACTTCCAAACTACGGGCGGTTACTATGAAATTCCCAATGGAAAAACTCAATAACACTTTGCCCAACATACGGCAATCGAACCGAGGACCCCACGCTTTGGACCTTTGGGGTTGCGGGCGCACAGAGTGGGGACTCTGTCCGCCCACCAAGTGACCCCAGGGAAGACGGTGGCACAGTGATCACGTGCTGCCGTGCATAGCGAGGCTCAGGGGAGGCCCCTTTGCAGTCTCCCCAGGGATGTGCCTTACAGGCGTTGCACGGGGGGGGGGTTCCGGAATTGGTCTTTTAAGAGGAACCGGGACCACCCCAATGTGCTGATGGTGATCACCGGGGCGGTTTTAGTGAGGTAAAAATCCCACACTCCCCGACCTCTCTCCCCGGAGGTCGGGTGCCTTTTGCTTGCGACCACGAAACGAACGGGGCAGTAAAATGAAACTGAAAAGATGACTGAAATGTTAAGTTATGCAGGGTGACAAGGGCATCGACACGTAACCAGTTACCATGGATTCCATGCATGATTCTGAACCCCTACGTTGAAGTTTTTAATCGGTTATTTAAATAAAAAAATTCTGTTCCATACATTTTGACCGCGTAGGTATTGCGCTTTTCTATAAAATAGCAGATTCTTTTTTTTTTCATAACCTACGAAAAATGTCTACGCTTGGGATATCTAGAATCATGTACTAAATTCAGGGCTACAGTTTGCGTGTCAATGTCCCTGCCAACTTGTAGATTACCACTCTATTTAGGAAGAAATAAAAAACACTCCATATATTGTTATGTAATTATATCTAATTTCTTAAACGTAAACCCCATTAAAACCATGGCTATTAGTGCAACCGCCAAAAGTGAAGTCCAGTCCAGGTTTTGAAGGAAATTCCTAATCCGCTGCTTCAATTATAATTATCTATATTTAAAAAAATCTCCGGCTTGTCCACATAAATAAAGCAATGTTATTGATGAATTTTGAAAATGAAAGGCATTGGGATCGTGAGTGTGTTACACAATGACCCCGTAGGTATCCATATACAGAACATAGCTACAGCAACACATTCTTCTAGTGAATACAAGCGTAACATTACCTACAAATACAATTTCGGCCCGAAAAAATAACCTACAAATCCACTAGACCAGACGTCTATGAATGATATATGGTAAGCGTTTCCTCCGGCTATCTAAAATTTTTCATCGCCTCAATAAACAATGGAATGCTATAAACCTAAGGCAGAGCTGTGTCAAACTTACACACAAGTTTGATTAATCTCTAACCCTCGCTGCGTGTGGTGCGCTTCATAAAGATGTGTACACATGAGGGTAAAATTAGAGGGTATTAAAAAATTTGTTACATACTCAGTCTGTAACGTTCCCCCTGGGGACACAAGCCTCCTTTCAGTGAGAGGGAGTGGGCCGTAATTCACCACGCGGGCCCAGTGTGGGTTATTGATTATGATTGGTTGTAACAAATTTAAAATAGTGTATTATCTTTCATTAGTGGTATTTATTTTTTTACCAACCCACACTAGGCCCGCGTGGATTACGGCCCACTCTCTCTCTCACCAGGTGGTCTGTGCCCCAGCATTGAGAACGTTATAGGCTGATTGTATTGTAGTTTTTATGGCAAATAGGTGTTACAACCAGCAGTTGTTAGCCAGAAAAGGGTTTAATTCCTGCTCTGGCCTATCCTAAAATTGTCTCAAAACCCAGACGAAGCGACCAGAGGAGAGGTAAAATCTATTTTTGATTCTTCTGCTTGATAGGAAACCAGCTCAGCTCAGGTTGTCGATCTCTATCTATTCGACAAGGAAGTAGTTATTTTAATCGGATAACAACAATGAACATCTCTATTTTTTCAAAGAATCTGTGGTAAATTTATGTCTACGTAAAAAATAAAACAACTGCATTAATGAAAAACTGTGCAACCATGAGATTTCATACATTTCTGCACTGCTTTGTTTCTAAGCAAAAAATACGTCCTTTGTGGTCGGTTTTGTAGTGATTAACCTTTCGAATGTCTTATGTTACACAGTGCGACATAAGAACAATTAAATTCTATTGTGTCTGCTAATTAGACACTCAATGGGTTAATGATAATATTACTAAGTAGTTGAAAGAAAACGTATTTTCTTTCTTTCTATTTTCAACAAAAAAATAAATTTTACGAGCTGAAAAAAAAACACGTGATTTGTATTTGTTTTATTCGACAACAACACAATAAATATTATGTTGTTATTTATTGACTGCAACACAAGTTTTTACTCACTTTGATTAACGACGTCGTCGAGAATACAATTTATTTTCCTCATAAATAATCGAACTGCATCTGCTCAAAAAATTGTAAGCAACATAAAATATCTGTATTATATTTTTTTACATGTTCGAATGTAAACAGCGTGAATGATTCATTCAATGTGCATATGTATATTTTATTTGTCGGAGATAAATCCTTCGAAATGAAGGTACTGTTGCCTCGCAGTAAAAAGATGTTAAACCTTTTACATCTGTTGAACGTAAAATCAGGCTGTTTGCCCAAGTAGCACAAAATAGCTTTATAATCGATGGATAACAGAATTAGCATATTATTATAGCTTTATAAGAAGTTACATATAGGCATTATAAACCACTATACAGCTCTTGTAATGCTAATTTGGGCCCCAAATTATACAGCCTTAAGTGTAAGAATGGCATTTTAGCAGCATTATATTGGTTGTCTACCGGAATGATAAACGCATTATAATGGGCTGTGAAAACAGGTTAAAGCAGTGCGCATATGTTAAATGCGGCTCTTATACAGCTTGTACCATTACAAAGGCAAAATAAAAACATTTTCAAATATTATTTTTAATTTCTGTTATTATTAATAAATCTTGTGTAAAAAGAACATGGATACTTTCAACAAAAAAATATAAGTGCTACAAGGCAAGTAATTAAACTCTTGTTTTTGTTCTCTATGAGTGAATTAAGGTTGCGAGTATCAGTTTACTGTGAAAGTATGTATATATTTGAATCAAATATTTCATGCGCTTTCAAATTAAAGAGCTAATATTTATTACAAAAATATTATAAAAATATGTGGAATTGTAAAAAAAATTATGCTCTTACGAAGAAATCTTTAGTTTTAGTCATTATGATACCTGTATTGTACCGGCCGGTCAATACCATAGGTTGAAGTCCTTTCTAAAGGACTATTTACCATAAAATTAAATTTTAAATATTATCGATACAAAAATCAAAATGGCGTAAGCATAATTAAAAACTTTAGGCATGCGGATGCCGGTATACGACTTATTGCTTGTTAAAATTCTTGTCATTATACGTTTGTATAGATAAAGGCTATATAATATTATGATGAAATGCTTTTAAAAAGCTGGCATTAAAACAGCACCAATGTACACCGTTAAACAGTTGTGACCCATGCGAAAGGTCGTTATAAAACATAGAGCAGTTTTAAAGAATTTTAAAATGCTTTTTAATAGCCTAAGCCGTAATTAATGCTTACATACGGCCTACACTTTTGTATAATGCTTACAGCTGTATTAGAAGCTGTATAGAGACATAAATTATGTCTAAAATAAAACCTTTAGCTGCACAAAAGATTGAAAAAGAGGATTATATAGCTTTAGGAACTACAAAGTTAATAAAATGCTGTTATACAGAAGCAAGACATTGCTAAAACCCTTCAAATTCTATAACGAAGCTAGAAGAAATTTTCTGGTCATCACTTTTTCCATTATATCGATTTTGTGTTACTTGGGTGTGAAACGTCAGTAAAATATTCCAAAGAAAGAAATCAGTAAAATATTCCAAAGAAAGAAATATTTTTCAACTGGAAACAGGGTCTGATTAGTTTGCATAAGAGTATAAATTCTTTTATGTGGAATTAATATTTACTGAAAATAATTATTATAACCTCGTTCGTTAGCTAAATGATCATAGATACTTAACATATAATAATCGCCTATATAATGTTACCACTGCTGGGTCACAGGCCTCATCTTGGGCCGTAATCCACCACGGGCTCAGTGCGAATTGGTCGAAGTCATATCTCTTCGATTTTTTGGCTCTAGGACATGCCGGTTTCCTCACGATGTTTGCCTTCACCGTTTTGAGAGCAGTGGTGATGAAATGATTTACACAAAGTAAAGCGCCTGTCTGGATTCGAACCTACAACTCATAAGTCACGGGCGTTAACACTTGGCCACCACGGCACACTCTTAAATGATCACTTACAAATAAACACCACAATAAAATTTAGGTCATGTCCTTTACAAGTTTTTTTTAATAGTTTTTTTTAAGATTTTTCTTAAGACCTAAAACCCTTATACCTATACGAAATAGGGTATAACACAGATCCTGAATTTACATATCACACTAAAAACTGTATTATATTAACACTGCCCAGTCAGCTATTTTTATCCACTTAATTTAACCCTATGGTAATTCCATGTCCTTCAACCTTTTTTAATTAAAATTATTCAACCAATTCAATTGTGCACTCGTGTATAAACAGCTTTATTTTATTTGTCTGAGAACTTGTGTCAGTTAACCCGTGCGTGGGAAGTTTTCATGACGCATTACAATAAAGGTTATATGTATATATAGTCTGGTTCAAATGAGTTTTAATTGAAATTTAAGACTTGCGTACTTGTCTGTATAAACTTTAATAGTGTGGACGTCTTTGGAGTGCCTTTTGAACATAATTGTCGTTTAATAGTCAGTTCTTATGTCATTTTGAAAATTGTTGAATAAATTGATTGTGTGAAATTGTTTTTGGCTCTTAGGTAAAAGAGTTCACAATGTTTTAGGTCAAACTGTTAGGTCAATAACTAAAAACTAATCAATTGTTTTAGGTAAAATATTGTTTGCAATTAATTCAATTGATGAAGGGGTAGAATAGAAAGCAGACAGATAAAATACATTTCAATTTTATTAACCTCGATTCAAAGTTAATTAACCTACATTGCTCAAAAAACAATCAATCGTTCTTTTGATTGATGGTAGACATAATAATTAAGTCTCAACACCTAAATTCAATTTGATAAATTTTCTAATAGAAATACATACCTAAATCATTTCAAAACCCAAACTTAGCAGTTCTACTTGAAATTAAACCCGATCTAAATTCTGAAACTGCTCATCAGGAACAAAAGTTTCCGGTTTAATACATATAATTTCGCCCACACATAGCTTTGGAACAGTCGGTTCTAAACACAGAATAATGAATAAATAGAGTGATCAGATTCTTGCAACGGGGCGTGTTGAGAATAACAACGCTATAATGGACATTGAGATTGGGCATTTCGTAATTTATGATGTTATCAATTGGCAGCCATGTTAATTGCGTCTGCATGGAAAGGCTCAAAGTTTTATTGGGCGGTATCTGTCGCAAAAAATACTTTTAGGTACGTTATCATAATGACCACATTCAATCAAAATAAATTTATTGATACATAGGTTAATCTTTTGGGAAATGGCAATCTTATAAGGGGCTAGCATATTATTATGACTCTTCCGTGGTACAAACCTACCCGCCTAGATCGACTACCATTTCCATCAATTGTTTCTTGGAAAAAGATTAATGATCTTGCATAAAATGACTTTATTTTATAAATACTGTATACGTATAGTTTTTCAATTAATCAGTAACCTGTGCCTTTTTGGCCACAGTACCTCTTCAAAGTTGCCAAAGTATGCGTATGAATCTTCCATTTACTAATCACTCTAAGGTCAAAAGTGAAACAATACTTAAGGTGTCTGCCGCATTGTGATCCTCGTCCGTGTTTCTACTACAATTGTGCTTATTATCACACTGACACATTCCCTTTAGTTATTTTGTTGAGCTGGGCCGGGAAAAAAATTATATACAGAATTTGTAAAAAAAAAAAATATGAGCTTGGATGTCCTTATCCAAACTGGAAACTTTGTCCTAGATGTAAAACTACTGAACGTATTTATCTATTTGACTGAAGTCGTTTGGTCGCAATTGATTAAAGTAAAATGTACGTCGGCATCGCTCGTTAACAAGCAAGATAACCTAAATTTACATTTTTTCTCTAGAATAAACTTGGTAGGTATTTTGGGTCGGTAGATATTATTATTATTTGGTTAGACACACTAGCAGCTAAAGGCTCCTACAAACAGGCGCGACACACGATATAATCGCGCGCGACACAAAGGCACCGCTCGTTGCGCGACTTGCGGTTCCTTAGCGTCGTGCGCGATTTTATCGCGTGTCGCGCCTGTTTGAAGGAGTCTTAATTATCTGATGCGTGTGTATCAAATAGCTAGTGAAGGTATGATGTATAACTTTATTTGTCCAAAGCAGTGAAGTCTGGGTTTAAATAACGATAGGTACTGTGGCTGCACCTTACCTACACAGAGTGGCGACTTAGTCACCTGCAAGGGGGTGATTCTACCCGTCAAACTAAGCAACTTGCGCTATGAAACTCATAATGCGACTCGGGGAAAAAAGAACAAATTCTATGCAACAGTTGTGGTAGACAGACTATTTTGATGCATGTATGATTTTCTTTTTACGAATTCGATTAGGTTATATTGCAAAAGTTGTACAGTAGTAGTAGAATTACCCCCTTAACGGATGCAGGTGACTTAGTCGCCACCCTGTAATATTATTATTATTTACACCAATCTCAGAAAACAGTTGAATAGAAACGTCCACCCCATAACTCAGCACACACCATTACTCGGCCAAACACAACACATTAATAATTTCACCCACGAACAAAACACAGAGACTTTGAAAAGGGCACTCCAATAGAAAATAAGGGTAGGAAAAACTACTTATGAAAAGTAACAGAAGTAGAAATATGAATGGTTCATAGCACTTACGTGAAGTACTTCGGATGGGAAGAGCCAACAAAACTTTTGTAAGTTATTGTTATGTTACTTGAGAATTTTGTGAGAACATAATCTTTATTACTTCTGTATCGGAGTTGGGTGGTAAAGGAGGGTACAGTGTCTTTGATTTGGGAATGCGAGTAGCAGAAAGGTATTTCTATAGAAATTACTATGTGATAAGCTTCTTGTTTTCGATGTGATAAGTTTCTTGAGTGAATCCTGGCTAAAAGCGCGTTCTACATTTGGACCTTAGCATATGGTGAAGCAGTTATACCAAATCTACAGAATTTATTAAAAAAAAACACAATTCTCCGTGTGTGTCTGTAGATACTACAAGTTGCGTTGTAGCAGCAAGTCCTTCGCTTACTTAAACCAGTTCACTCATGCCTTTATTTTAACAGTATCCATTCAAAGTACTACAACATGGGTCAGCGGGATTGTCCGAAAGGGTTACCGCTGGCCCGGAACATAAAGGGCTAAGAAAGAAACACGGGTGGGTTTTAGTCAGTAAGAGTCTGACACTCTCTCAAATCACTAAATTCCAAACATAAAAACAACCACAAAACATAAAACATCCTGAAAAAAAAATGTATTAGAACATAATTGTTCTAGTAGGTAAAGCCGTGTTATTTTTGGTTCAATTTATGAAAAAAATATGACGATATTAACCTTGTCTGAAAACATATTTCTTTGGCACATCAGATCCTGGCAATAAGCCACAAAACAAAGCATTAAACACAACAAAAAGCCTACTAGACTAAAAGCTATTACTAAACGAAAAACATTTCTTTGGTTCGTTCACAAATCTCTCATTCAAGAATTTCTATATCAGATCTAAGTTATGCCATGGAGCCAAGTTCAGATATAACGGTGTTGATAATTTATATGTCTGCGTCTAAGGTCGGCGCCATGGTGTCTGATTGAGGGTAGGGAGACGCGTTTGCCAATTCCTATGGCGTTGGCGACCTCTGTGACTAGGGCCAGGACATTTTATTTTTATTATTTGTTGTTATAGCGACCATAATAGTACACACTCTGTGAAAAGTTTCAAGTGTCTACTTATTACGGTTCAAAAGATACAGAGATGGACGGACGGACAGCGGAGCCTTAGTAATAGGGTCCCGTTGGTACTCTTTGGGTACGGACCCCTAAGAAGGATTGTTAAAGTAAGAAAAAGTTACTCTTAAATCATAAAAAAAATACAGATTAATGTAGTAACTGAAACAGGTTTCAGTATTAAGAAAGCATAACTTAAAAATTATGTCTAGGCTCCTGAAAAATTTCTCATTCGGCAAGGAAAACCATAACATCATCTAAAAACGTAATATCACTAAACCAGACTGATAAAAGAGATTACTTTGGAAAGTTCATGAAATATCGGCCGTCATGTTTTTTGTAAATTCTACGAAACTCGGGTACTTACATCAATCACTTGTTGCGTTGGGCTCCGCTTTGATAATATTATCGAATCTTTTTTAATATAATGTTGGTGATACTTATATTCCTTACACTTTTCATTAATAATTTGCACACAGATAATGGTAAATCGGTTTTTTGTGGATTTAAGTTCATACAACTTAAATGATGTGGTTTTAATAAACCGTCGTTTGTTGTTTTTTATTATATCCACAGATCTGTAAATCCAAGATTGTACCAGTAATATTGGCAACAGATAAATGACTGAAAAAAGTAGCTTGAACCTTCCGAATTACATAATAGAATATAACTACAATGTTTCAGAACTCAACCATATCATAGTAGACTCTGTCAGTCAAGCCTTTTAAGTAGACTCCCTAACGTTTCCCTTCAATCCTAAGCAACCTAAAACAGCTGACTAGCCAAAATAACTCGTAAAACTTAAGTTCAGAGTTTTAGCAGTTCTCCCAATCCCCCTGACCTTGCAGGCATGGTCTTCATTGGAACTTTGCCCGAATGCTCGAATGCCCAAAATCTCCGAACGTCGAATGTCTGGGCCATAAATCACACTTTATAGAGATGCGCCGTGACCTTAAGATATTATTATTTTTGTCTATATTCGCAGTCCTTATTAATATGTTAATGGCTACCCGTCTGCCGAACGGGGACATAACTCGGCGAAATTGGTTCGGAGTTTGGCATGTTATTCAAGGCTCTGATTTGAATGATACGATGGTATATAATGGGTAATATTTGGTGTGAATTGTGTACAGAGATTTATTTTTGGGCCAAGTTCAGTAGGAAAATTTGGCACTGAAGAAGTAAGTACCTATCTAAGCTGTTCCAAAAATGTAGTTTCTCGTCGGTTATATAAAATGTGCGTTCAAGGGTGACATTGTATGTAGATC
Source organism: Luperina nickerlii (assembly GCA_963855955.1). Classification (NCBI taxonomy): domain Eukaryota; kingdom Metazoa; phylum Arthropoda; class Insecta; order Lepidoptera; family Noctuidae; genus Luperina; species Luperina nickerlii. The sequence continues at coordinate 7,831,979 of OY979685.1, forward strand.
TTCACGGCCACGTTTTTGTAAGAAAGATGGAACGGTATGGAAATCGCTCCGTCTTTTTTCTGACGCACACCTTTTCGTTTTTTACTCTTTTTTTTAGTTTATCCTCTAAAGTACACCAGCTGTGCAATAAAGCTAAAATTCTTTTTCATACGCTTATTGGTCATATCACAGGATATGATAGTCATGAATCTACTAAATAATTTACAGATCGAGCGATACTTAAATATTCATATAAAATCTAAACTGATACAAAAATTTTATTAAGCAAGGTATCAAAACATTTTATATCAATTGAGATGACCTATAAAAATGTTAATCGATTGTTAATAATTTCTCTTCGCTATACGATTACCGCAAGAATTCGTCGATAAATTTTTAGTTATTTGTTGTATACCATTGACAAAGATATATCTAGGATATCTAGTTCCCCATGGGAAATCGTCACCTCGCTATCAAAATTCCATGCATAAACAATATTCTACGTTCACATTATATTTACTTAGATGACTTCTTGTAGGTGTGTATGTTATGATTCCCCACTTGTACGTTTTCGTATTATTCACGTGTTCCACTACCTACTAGTACTGGTAGGTATTCTCTTTTTGATATGAACAGCTCACACCAATGGTAGGAATCTTGCTGGATTCCTCCCCGGAGGAGGATATTATTCTTTGTCGGTACGAACAGCTCATTTTTTAGGAATACCAGTCAACAAAATGGTACTTGGGCCGACTGACGTACATTTTAGTATTGCCGGTCGGGATTTCAGCGACTTGTTGCAACTGACGCCAAATAAAGCGTAATTAGCCTATAATTTTCCCACGGCTGGGACACAGGCCTCCTCATGCTATGAGAAGGAGACGAGCATTATAAAATTAAAATAAAACACGCAGTGAGTAAAAGTGGTGGTCAAAATAAATTCTAATCTCTGTATGCGTGAAGGCGTTTGCCCTTGCGGTAGTACAAGGTTGGTAAGGTAGTAAAAAACCGGGCACGGTGCTGTGCAAATGTTCCTAATATTACCTGGCAGTGAAAACAGACGTAGGTATCTTTGTGTGTTTGTAAGCAAAAACGTGACTACATTTGCACGGTAATGTTAGCAGGCGCGACATACATCAACCAAATGGATTCACGAATGTGATATAGTTGCGTGTATAGTCCTGTATTCCTCTATGCTTTTAGCAGACTGAATGGAGATTACGACACACGCTTTTGTGATCACTTTGTTTTCATTTTCGGTGTAAAAGCATATTGTGATTATCATGTAGTTGATCGTTGATTATATGTCTCAGTTTTGGAAATTGTTGCTTTATTTACGTTGTTGAGTAGATACATTTTCAAACACACAAAGCAATGTATTTTAAAATCCTTCAAAAATATTTAGATCATTATTGATAGTTTGTTACGTAATCAGTATGCTGGTGTGTAAAGATGTTTTGACTTTGCTTAATGCAAGTAAAGTTAACGAAATAAATCGCTACCAACTTAAATTGTCCGTATACTCAAATCACAACTGGTTTCAATTTGCCTAACAATATTTGAATTCCCTGACTGTAGTTTACGTGCATGTATAATAATTAATAGATTGTGTGGTTATATTTTTAAGTGTAAAATTTGTGTCAATAAATAAATAAACTACTTAAATGATGTATTAAATGTATTTATAATAAATGTATTTATCTGGATCGGATACGCCATTATTTTTTTACAATTTGCCGCTGATATACAAGTGTTTGTAACACCATAATAAATGCCTAAGTACTCATATTTTCTATTGACATAAAATTATTGTAGTGTTCACATAACAATCGACATCATGGTGATGATGCAATCCGACCGATTTCGTCCATGGCGATTGCTTCAACTCCGCAGCAGCTGCCGTTCGTGAGCTCGCATGTGGCTTATGAAGCCAATCTTCTTTAAGAAAATCCTCGCACAATGTGGGCACGTGAGAACACCATCTATGAATTATAGTTAATTGCCGCAGCTGGTCGGGCTTTCAATTGGTCACGCTTGGCACCAAGCTCAAGGCGCTGCCGCAATTCAAAGTCATAAACTTTGGTTTTAACCAAAGTCCTCCACTAAAGTCTTTGAGCTGCTTGCTGCTCCCACCGAGACGGCTGCAAGTCGTACCTGCTAAAGTGATGCTTAAACACATCTTTATACCTGAGGAGCTGGCCGCCATGCTTGCGCTTGCCCTCCTCAAGTTCACAATAAAAGATACGCTATGCTTAGCTTACTCGCTGCGCTGTCATCCGTGACACATGACCGCACCACCGAAGTTGACGCCGCATGAGATAAGAAAACATCATGGTATGAATAATATGAATGAATGCTCTCCATACAGTGTAATAAGACCCATCACATAGCCGTCAACTACGCATTCGGTACATTAAGCTAAGTAACATCGCACAAAAATAATTGCCGGGAAACGACTTTTATTTTTGGTGTGAAAATTTTCTGTTTGCGGTAGTGAGCAATGTAACGCACGTATTTTAGATTATTTATAGGCAATTAATTATAGTTAATAATTCTTTATGCTTTTACTGATGGAATATCCACTTAGGACAACAGAACTAAGCAAATACAAACTTAGTAATGACCGCTAATTATCGCATCGGGTCGCATTGCCCTACGTTCTTCTTTGTGTACCAACTAATTGCGCAGAATAAAATAAGTACATGCACCTCATATATTACCTTTTTAGTAATTAAGGTGTACCTATTAGCTGACCCGACAGATGTTGTCCTGTTTTTGAAGTGATTTGCGACACGTGGCGCTATCTATTATCATAATAACGTTATTGTTGCTTTTCCGGGATGAAAGGTACCCTATGTCCGTTTCTGTACACCTGACAACGTATATGCAAGATTTCAGGATGATTGGATTAGTGGTTTAGGCGTGAAAAGATAACAAACAAACTCACTTTCGCATTTATAATATTATTAAGATAAATAATAAAGTGTATTCTATTTGTATTTCTCAACAAAACTCTTTTCTTCTTTTTAATTCGTCGTTCATTCGTTAATTCGTTCTTAATTCGAACGCACCACAAATTGCTCGGTTACCCGAGCAATTTGTGGTGCTTACTTTTTAGACAGCTGTAAGCCACTATTTCAAAACTTAACATTCTACCTTTGCCATGTTTATATATCTTTGAAATATGTATTTTTGTTAAGAAGAACTACAATTTATTTGAATCGAGCACGGACAGGCCAAATAGCCGGACACGGAATAAAGATAGACTTCGGCTGCCACCAATAAAACTAAAATTATTTCAGAAAAATCTATACTGCATGTCGATTATTTTTTACAATCATTTACCAAATAGTTTGCAAGACTTACCACTGACAATGTTTAAAAAAATACTTTTCACACTATTACTAGATACTTAAAAGATATTATACCACTAAGGTTCTATTATTGACTTCGGCTGCCACCAATAAAACTAAAATTATTTAATAAAAATCTATACTGCATGTCGATTATTATTTACAATCATTTACCAAATAGTTTGTAAGACTTACCGCTGACAATGTTTAAAAAATACTTTTCAAACTATTACTACTTAAAAGATATTATACCACTAAGGTTCTATTATTGACTTGTCTTCTAAATAGTTACAAGTCAATAATAGAACCTGTAATTTGTAAGTTAAATTAATTGACATCGCTGATTGTGAATACATTTGCACGCCAGGTTATGGCAGAATATACTAAAACAAATTCACTGTAACACCCTATATACAATATTGTTAGCAAATAAATATTTTGATTTGATTTGAAATGGAAATTGATAGATTTTAGGAATAAAAATATATCTATTATCACATCCTCAAATTCTGCCATCCATTGTGTACCTATGCATGCTGATATAAAACCGTCAAAGATACCGGACTGACGTGGTGTCGTTACAGCTGAGCGTCAGGTCTTTTTATAGGTTCGATAAGAGATTTAGCCGAATCCACTCTAGGTTTGATAATTTAAAAGACATAAAAAATAGCTTTATGTACACATCTGCCTACTTGTACCGGGAAAAACAGCTTGATGCTATAAAGTCTGTTCAAACATAATTTTCAAATTAATATTATTTCAAGTTAAACAAATATCAACTTTATTTTAATGGTGGTTAAGTTGATTTCAGAGTGACTAGCACTATTGAAAAAGTTATAAAAATGTTTGAAGTTGTAGCGTAAACTAACTTTATGGTGTATGGTTTAAAGTTATTTTTCCATAAACTCATTGTTGTTTAAATTTTTGGCAAATAAATGTAACGTAATTTTAAATAGGTAGGTCGATCGAAGATCGAGGCTTATTTCAATACAAAAACCCATAACATGTTCCTACAATTTACTGCCGCCCTTATATTTCTTCTTAAATCCCAACGCTTTCCACTTTCAGGCGTTTTTCTTTCAAGTCTACGACAAACATTGAGATATTTTATGTCCTTCGCTTTTGTTTTGTTTGTCAAACGACTTCAAATATATGTTTTGTTTTGGACTTACAACAGTTAACAAGGGATTTATTACAAGGCTACGAATTTTTTAAGCGTCATGGTTATCACGGAATAGTATTATATTTTTTATCAAGTATTTTCCATTCTAATTATTGGATGTTGTGACAAACCTAAATTCCCAGCGTATCGTGAAGTCTGGTCGTGTTAGTAATGGGCTAGGAATAGAAAGCAGTCACAATAGCATCCTGAAGGCTGTAGCGGCTGACACTTGCTCCGCTATAATGGGGCAATTTGTGCGAAGACTGATACCCTAAATAGATGTCTTAATGTTTTAGTTATTGGGTGGTCTTTCCATTAATTTGTCTTTAGTTTAAGTTTCTAATAATAGTATTTTAATTTATGCATCTCTTAGTTATCCGAAATAAAAAAATTATTTATTTATTTGAATTTCTTTAAAACTTGCACCCCACATTGGATTCCATTTTATTTTTCTCATTATCTTTTTAATTTTTTTTCGTTTTCTAGATTTCAATAACAACTAACACAATATAATAATAAAATATAACATTTTCCCGACACTATAATCAAAACAGCGACAATGCACAACTTTCCACGAATCTCGTTGATCTATTAGTTATCCGGTGAACGAGGATTTAAAGTTCTCATTCAAGAGACCCATTTCTAAGAAGAATCAAATTGTTCCCCTTACAGTAAATAAAACTACCTTTCTTAAGGCAATCGTTTTCAGGGGAGCTCTAAAAGATTGCAATGGACAAAATTCTCACATTAAAGGTGCACTTACACTTACATGGACAATTTTTTCAACAATTATCGCCTGACAACCATAGCCAAATTTTGAGACAGGTGGCCCAATGGTAACTCCACTTATAAGTTGTAGGTCGTGGCTTCATACCCAGATATGCGCTTTAAGGCTCCTGCAAACAGGCGCTACACGCAACGCGAATCGCGCGCGACACGAAGGCACCGCTCGTTACGCAACTTGCGGTGCCTTTGTGTCGCGCGTGATTTTATCACGTGTCGCGCCTATTTGAAGGAGCCTTTACTTTGTGTAAATTATTTCATCACAACTGCTCCCAAAACGGTGAAAGCATGTCATAGAACGAAAAATTCGAAGAAATGTGACATCTACCAACCCGCTGGGCCAGGCGTGGTGGATGACGTCCCACACCCTCTCACAGAGAGGAGGCCTGTTTCCCAGCAGTGGGAAAATTATAGGCTGATTACTATGCTGCCCAGAATTAAGCAATTTAAGTTGCCCGTGTAAACGTACCTTAAGATTTCCGTATTTCTGAAACAAAAGAAGGCGTAATTGTCGTCAAGTAGCTTCCCGGGAAAAAAGGAAAAGTTTTCAGTTCCCGGGGAATATTAAGAAGTTATGCTTTTGGACGAATAATTTTTTAATAGGAAACTTGATGTAGGTACCGTTTTGTTCTGTTACTGAGTGCCTTCAAAGCTTAAAAAACTGTGTTATTTCGGTTTTCGTTATTTGTGCCAGCTTATATGTAACAATATTTTATTATTTTAAAATATGTTATTTTTAAGCTTTTTGATTTAAGTTCTCTTAAAATATTAGTTGAAAATCACAAACAAGGTCATAAATGCACTTATCTTCTTACCTTAAATGAAATAAAAAAGTGTAAAAGATATATAACAAAACGAAAAATCGACAATATAATTTTATTTTTCATGGAATAATGACCATAATGGCATATCTTACTTATTCCATACACATTATAAATTAAAGTCGCTTTTCGTGGTTGTCTATATGTCCGCGTTGTTCTTCTAAACTACGCACCGGATTTTGATTCGGTTTTCGCCATTATTCATATAATTTATTTCGGTATCTTTGTCGTCGGTTATCAAAATCTGTTCAATACATTTTGAGCGCGAAGCTATTGCACTTTTCTATAAAGGCTCCTTCAAACAGGCGCGACACGCGATAAAATCGCGCGCGACACAAAGGCACAACCCGGCCACCCTGTGTTGGTATAATTTTATAAATATTTTACATGGTGTGTTCTAACTTCAGATCCATCTGATCTGATCAATATGTGTACTGTGAGTGGCTGATTTTACGGCTTCAACGTCGATCACCTATGACAGTCGAAACGATCACTTACTATAAGAATCAAACTGTTTAAAATTAAACAGTGTAATTTTTTCTTGTATGTGCAAGCAGCAGTAGCGTTGGTATTGCACATTTCTATGAAACAACCGATATTTTTTGATGTCTGACGAAAAATTTCATCTCTGTACTAGAATCTTGTGCTGAATCCAAGGTTACAGTATGCGTGTCGATATACCTGCGAACCCTGTATAGCACTAGCGATCCGGCCCTGCTTCGCAAGATTTTTACGACTTGAAAAAAAAATCAAGACTTCATTGTTGTAGTTATGCTTAATCTTCATGTATTACGTATATAAACCTTCTGGAATAAATTCGATGTCCCTGCCACCCTGTATAGTAAGTCATCTTGAGCGATAATCCTTTAATTATATGTTCTGTGGGTGTACCTATACTATAATATTATTGTAGTGACCTCGTGACCTCATTAAACCCCACTCAAAGATTGACCTTCCTAAAACTCTTACTGCACTTTTACACACAAACATCAGTCAGTCTCGAAACTGTTTACTATGCATAGGTGAAGACAGATATATACCTAATTTAATTTCACTTAGTGAAGTAATTAAGTTGGAATCTCAGAATTGGGTCACGGTGAAGGATGCCAATAAAGTGTGAAACTTTGCGGGCATCCCTGAAAGTTACAAAGATAGAATAATATTAAGGAAATAATTAGGAAGAGTTTTTTCTGAGATATTATTGACTTAATGATACGCAAAATTTACGAATTATGAATAAAAAGAGCTACTCAAACAAATAAATAATTTTATCTAGTTAAATAAATAATAAATGTTTTTTTTTTTTGTAATATACCTCGATAAAACATGACATGGTAGACGGAAATGTTTGACAAAACCCACATTTCACTACTTTCGTCACATAATTTCTTTATTTTAGAAGCACAAGCCCATTGGTATTAACCGGACACAAAGGTCGCTAAGCGCTGACTACTGACAACGCTCGTATCCAACTCAATAATCGAAACCTCACGATCAATATCTGTGAAGTTTGTTTTGCATGTGTGTGTTAAGATTATACAACGTTATATTCACTGCGTTCATTTCAAGCGAACGTGTTTACATAAACTGCCTACACCATCACTGGTTTTTCTAAATAAAAACCTAATGCAAAATGGACATGTTAGAAATGGGCTTAAAGAAATTTTGTTTTTGAATCACTATCATGTGCAGTTTTTCTGATAGGGAAAATTGTCCAGATGGCTTTCTAAATAAAAAAAAATTAAACACACCATTATTTAATAAATACATATTTTTAATCCAGATGAGAACCTATTTTTATCGATTTTTTTTTTGTGGTGGATTTCAGCCCTCTCACAGAGAGGAGGCCTGTGTCCCAGCAGTGGGAAAATTATAGTCTAATTGAGGCCATGAGAGCCAGAGTGGCCTAACTGTCATTTTTTCAATACTGATTTTATTTGTGAAAAATGCTCTAAACGGTGACTTGTAGCGCCACATTGGCCTAAAAGTAGTTTTTAAAATGATCCCTAGATGGCGTTACGATCTACCATCTTTGCCTATTTGAAATTTACAAACTTTGGTAGCGCCACAGTGGCCTATGTGAGATAGGCCATTTTCGCACTATGGCAACACCAATTCATCTGTTATACTTTGACGTTTAGGCCAAACCAAATGTCAAAATTTACCGTTCGACCGTTTGTTTTCTTGCATCGAATTAAGTTTAAATGCTCAGTGATCGAATTGTACATATTTAAAATGGATAATATGGAACCCGGAACATCTAATAATGTAGAAAACACAATGCAAGGTAAGTTTTACATTATTTTTGATACAGGTTTTGTCAGAGTTGTAAAGAGGTATTTTCTATGCAAATCATTTTACTTTCAGAATTCTTTGGCGGGGATGAGGAGGACCCCTATCAAGATTCAGGCTCGGAATATTTGCCAACCAGATCACCATCGCCAACTGACACGAATCCACTAGATATTATAGGTGCAGAAAATCAGTCTCCAAATATCACTCATCCCACTGCAAGCTCACAAAACCGCAGTACCGAAGAGCTACGGAAGCCAAAAAAGCGACTACGACAGCCAAGTAAGTGGAAAAAAAATATCCGCAAAGTGAAACGTGCTAAAGGAGAGGAATATATAAATACAAAAGGGAACACTGTCCCTTCGAAAAATATAAACACGGATATTCCTTGTAAATGTGCACAAAAATGCCATGATAAAGTAGATGCTGCACAGCAAAAGGAACTCTTTGATAGATTTTATGCCATGGAAAGTTTCGATTTGCAGTCATCTTACATATTTTCATTAGTGAAAGTGTTACCTAAAAAGAGATCCTCTATTCCCACTGATCGCCGACAAACTGAGTCTAGACGCTCCACTGTACCGAATTCTGAAGGATTGTCAACTACGGTGTGCAAGGAATTTTTCAAAAAAAATATTTTCGGTATCTGATGGAAGAATATCTAGAGTCTTAAAAACTAAATTGTCCATTCCTACACCACCTATTGATAAAAGGGGGAAGCATGTTCCTGTCAATAAGACAAGTGAAGAAAAGATTTAACGAGTCAAAGAATTCATTGACAGATTCCCTAAGTATGAATCACATTACACTTTACACAAGAGCATGAACAGAAGATTTTTAGCCCCAGATCTAAGTTTGCCGAAAATGTATTCCCTTTACTGTGATGATACTTCAGAGGCAGAAAGGGTATCAGATTTTATGTTCAGAAAAGTGTTCAATGAACACTTCAACTTATCGTTTCATGCCCCTATGTCCGATTCATGTAAGAAATGTGACAATCTCAAGATAAAGATAGATGCAGCTTGTTCACAAGAAGAAAAGGACCAACTTGAGTTACAAAAAAAGATACATCTCGCAAAAGCTGACTCTGCTAAAGAAAATTACAATAAAGATAAAGATCTTGCCAAAGAAGATCCAGACGTCACTGTCATTGTATTCGACCTAATGAAAACATTACCTACTCCAGTAATATCAACTGGAGTGTGTTATTATAAAAGGCAGCTATGGACCTACAACCTAGGCATACATGATGCTTCAACTGACAGTGCAACTATGTGTGTATGGGACGAAACGACAGCTTCGAGAGGGCCTCAAGAAATAGGCTCTTGTTTATTGCGCTACATTAAGGAAAACGTCAAGACTAAAAAACTGATTTTATATTCTGACCAATGTGGTGGCCAGAACCGGAACATTAAAATGGCTACTCTTTGTCAATATATTACTAGTCATCCAGACTATGTTGTGGAAAAAATTGACCATAAATTTTTTGTAAGTGGCCATTCATACTTGGCATGTGTCAAGACTTTGGGTTGATAGAAAAACAGAAAAAATACTTTAAGAGTATTTTCATACCAGATGATTGGATTCAAGTTATAAAGGCTGCAAGAAAGAAGAATCCCTTTAAAATTATAAAAATGACAAAAAACGATTTTGTTTCAACGAAAAAACTGGAAAATAATATTACAAATCGAAAACTCACTGCAGAGAAATCAAAAGTAAAGTGGCTATGCATTCAGTGGCTCCTTTATCACAAGAACCACCCATTTTCAATATTTTTTAAATATTCAAATAACCCTGAGGTCTTATTTGAAAAAGTAGACATAAAGAAAAGAAATTCAGTTAATATAGCTGATTTAGAGCTTGACCTTTTGTATCCGGTGGGAAAACAAATAAGCGTGGAGAAAAAGAAGGATTTAATAGAACTTCTCATGTACATTCCCCCGGTACATCATGACTTTTATAACAAAACTAGCGACCCGCCCCGGCTTCGCACGGAAACATTATTATTATTATTATTATACATATAAACCTTCCTCTTGAATCACTCTATCTATTAAAAAAAAACCGCATCAAAATCCGTTGCGTAGTTTCAAAGATTTAAGCATACAAAGGGACATAGGGACATAGGGACAGAGAAAGCGACTTTGTTTTATACTATGTAGTGATAAAGGAAAATGTTTCAGTTAGGAATGACTTGTATGTGGGAGAGGAAGAAGTAGATAGTGATTGAGTGTGTAATAATACACCTTTATTATTGTAAGGATACTTTTTTTAATAATAAATAATTGGACTAACTGCTTTATTTTATTTTTTTCAAAAAAAAAAACAAATGCCAGAGTGGCCTATCTGAAAATAAATTAATGAATAGCATGCCTAGGGTTAATAAAACCACTAAAAGATAAACACTATTAATTAATAAAAGAGTTAAACAGCAAATAATGATGAAATATATTTATTTATTGAAGTAACAATTATTTTAAGTCAGGGCTCATTTTATTCCCTTAATACTGTAAACTTTTGTTTATGAAGTTAGGCCGCTCTGGCTCTCATGGCCTCAATTATGATGATGATGATGATTATTTTTGCACATTAAAACAAACAAAAAAAAAACGTATTTAAAACGTGTTAAATATATTTTTAATGCAAATTATAAGCCTTAATGTTATTTAAAATATTTTAAAACAACATTAAATGGCTTTCAAATAAATCCAACGAATTATCTCCATTTACAGTACCAGTGTAGTCCTACTTTAGACAACGACATTATTATGGCCACGTCAGTACATTACAAACATATATTTACATACTCTACTCTAAGCTTATTACTTTCTTTCTGAAATGTGAGTGCCTCTATAAGACTTTTAGGCTAAGTCCTGTAATCCTGGCTATATCAGCACATAACGTTCTCATAGCGAAACGCATAGGTACATTCTCCTCCCTCTGTATTTACAATTCATGAGAACGTTGACAATGCTGATAGGTTGTTTCCACGTGAAAAATCAACGGCATCGATTCTCATGTTTCGAAAAGAATGTTTAGATTTATTTGTATGGAATTAATTTACATGTTTATTCGCTTGGAAAGTGAGAAAAATGAGTTTTCCGTGGATGGGGTGATGGTATCGTGAAAATTGTTGTTTTTTTTGCGGTATTATGGATAATAATGAGAAATTGTGTCAGTTTTATTATGGTTTACATGAGCGTCTGAACAAAAGTGGTGATATAGTAGGTACATATGACGTCACATAAAAGTATCTATTCCTAGACGAGGAAATCCTTTTACCTAATATTTTCTTATTACATGGCTCATACAAAATAATGTGAAATGTTTTTTTTTGTTGTCGATAGCCCTGACAAAGTTTTCATTATTATGTATGTATGTATAGGTACTGTAAATAAACGCAAATGATACTGAACAAATACTCTCTCAAGAAATCAGCCTCCCTCCTTAAATTAAATTACAATCTCATAGTTGTTTACCCGCACCAGCATCATTTAATAACTTCAAGGAATCTTATAACGTAAATACATAATAACCAGCTGTTTAACGAACCGCTACATTTTTCATACACAACCCTTCAAAACTGAGCACAATTCGATGAAAAATTAAACCTCGTTCACGCAACTGGAAGCCTTTGCGTTTGTTACATGGATAAGTAAGTAAATGGAGTGTTCATGTGAGTTTGAACCTTTTTCTATATAAGCTGGCATTTTGATTTTGAGGACACCAGATCAAATACAAAATGTGCTGGGATATGGTGCCCTAAAGTTTCACATTACTTAGATATTCGAAGGTAAAGATGAGTATAATATGAGAACTTCACCTCAAAATATTTGGGCAACGTACACACGGCACGAAGCTATACGAGACTAGCTCATGTCACGGTAAAAATTATAAACAGTCTGGTAACGTAGTAAGAAGACACATACAAAATTATTAGACAACTATTAAAGTAATCTATGAATAGGTTACTTTATTAAAGAAAGAGCACAAAATGTACTTTATAAATATTTATTATATAATTATTTTTAAATATATTTTTCATTGCGTTTGCCAAACGGTTTGTTGTAATAAGCCAAAAGATACTGCCGTCCGAGATCCCGAAGTAATCCAAAAACCGCCGTTGGACAACTTTTCAGCGTTTAAATTCACGGTGTAAATCCCGTTGCTGAACCAGCGCCAGTATCACATCGGTGGTATATTTCCAAATGACGACTTCTGTGGCAAATTACACTGTGATAATACCTTTATACTCCATTCACTACCTACTCTATATTATATTGCAACAAAACAAAAAGCAATTTCGTCGTAATTATATGACCCAAATATCAGGCGAATAAGCCAAGATTGAGCCTTTTCAGGCCATCATTAAAAGCTCATTTTCATTCATTGAAGTGCTTCATAGTATGGAGACCTTTGTAACCTTAATTAACTTTGCTTTGAGGAGGAAGACGATAGAAAAAGAACAAGTATTTGTGCTGTAGTCAATCGGAATAGACTAAAGCGCATCTTTTAGGATAATATTACCTGGATTTTATTTTTTTATTTGACACTGGATCAAACAAACATTGAAGGAAGCTGAAATAGATGTCACCATCTTTTCAGCTCATAGTACCAGACTTACATCAACATCTGCCGTAAACAGATCTGGAGTCAATACTGATGTCATAAGAAAGACTGCAAGGTGGTCTCAAAGTTCCGCTATGTTTGCCACACATTATAATAGATCCATAATTCAAGATCTAATCCTGTTGATAGTGCAATATGCAATACAAACACTTAAGAGTACCGATTTAAACCGCTGTCAACAGAGGTCTAGTGTACAAGTTTAACAACAACAAAACATATAGGTAGACACAGTAGGGGAACCTGTTGAACCTTGGCACTATGTGTACCTAGGCCATTGGGCTCGTTTCAAATATTCACGCGATATTAAATTCTACTGTTTATGGTATTCGGTACGTCACTACCGACAATTCAATGTGAAGTTAGTCGCATACCGCCATTAAGCTGGTGTTTGGTGTTATCGACGGTTAAAACTTTTTTTGGCGAAAAAGTAAGTATTTCGAATTTATTTTGAAGTCTGATAGTTTTAAACGTTTTATAATAGTGACTTAACTGTTATATGCTATCGGTTCTTTTATTTAACAAGTGTCAACACAATAAAAAACTTACGAGATACGTAACCTCTAAACTATTTAAAATCCATCGTTTTGTTGTAGCTGGAGTAGTGTTGTACCTTGGTCACTGTCGATCAGTTGTTCCTTGGTCAGTGGCCAAGGTACAACCAGGATGTTGTACTTTGGCCGGGAGAATATTTTATTAAATTATTTCACACTTACGTAATATATTCCTAATCAAATGACTTTATTATTTCAGAAATCATGCCGAGAAGTAAAGAGAGTAAGAAAAGGACACCTATTAATGTGGATCATCTGACAAATGCCATTATAATGATTAAGGCGAAAGCGCCAGGGTAGCCCGCGAAATTCAATTATTTTTAGGTTCTTTTGTAATTTGCTGGTCAGTATTATGCTGTACGTTGATTAATATATGATTCGCGGCCGTAACAAATATGTATTTACAGAATTATAATCATTAAAGTCATCAACACAACTCTTTAAGACCACGTAACCCCAAAGAATAACTGTTTCATGAAATCGTCATTCTTTGGGGTTACGTGGTTTTAGAGAGTTTGTTACCGCCACGAATCATATATTAATCAACGTACAACTTAATATTGACCAGCAAATTGCAAAAAACCTAAAAAAAAATGAATTTCGCGGGCTACCCTGGCGCCTTCGCCTTAAGGAGAAAAAGTTCTCCACTTTCGGTGCTTCCAAACATTTTGGAATACATTTAAATTTCAATAAATTTATTATGTTCTAGAGATACAGAAGTACTGGAATTTCTACTAAATGCTTAAGGCTGAATAATATATTACATATTGATAGTGTTCTTATAAGAGCTAGGTAGTCCTAATGACTGATTAAAAAGTTAAGAGAGAAATTATAATTTATAAAGTTAATTGTTTAAATATTTTATTTTCTATTTGCTATATTATAGGTATGTATATTGATTTGCAATATTATATTATGTGATATCTTCAAATGTACCTACTAATTTTAAAGTTTGTGATGTGACAAAATAGTGGTTAAAAGTTAGTTGTTTTTGTTTAAAGGTTTGAAAAGCAAAAAAAAACTGAATATTATTTTAATTTTGTTCAGAATTTCTAAAGTACTTTGTTAAAGATTGTAATAGACCAAATAAAACCATTTTGGTTAAGGTAACCTGATAATTTGCTTAAATTACCCCCAAATTCTCAATGTGTCCTAGGTACAACGTAGTACTGGCCCAGGTACATAGGGTATGTTGTACCTTGGCCTTACTTACCATTTTTTTTTAAACCTTTAAAATATATGTTAATATGAAATATACATTGCTGATATTTTTGTGGTGAGTACCCAAATAATTGACATTTCAAAACATGCAAATATGATTTGTGTGCTGTATGTCAAATCACAATTAAAAATATATATCTAAAAAACTGTCCTAGGTACAACACGTTCCCCTATATATCCTTCATATTCAGTTTTTAAATATCTTTTAAATTGGTCTAATATTGAAGGAGAAAATAGGCGAGAGACAAACCTCAAATTAAGACGTTTTATTTAGGATTTTTCAAAAGTCTCTCCGACCGCCTTTCCTCTTAAGAACAAACTTAACAGTGTTGGACCTGATTTATCTTGAACTAGCTGAACCGACAGACATTGTCTTGTTTTTGATTCGAAAGACACGTGGCGCCATCTATTATCATAATAACGTTATTGTTGTTTTCCTCGGGAACAGCACTTTTTTTCGGGATGATAGGTATCCTATGTCCGTTTCTGTACACCTGACAATGTATATGCAAAATTTCAGGATGATCGGTTCAGTGGTTTAGGCGTGAAAAGGTAACAAACAAAAAACAAACTTACTTTCGCATTTATAATATTAAAAGTTAGGATATCCGAATTAAAGCAAGTTAGTGTTAACAGAAAAACAACAGACGAACGTTTACGACTGAAAGCTGGTACATCAAACAAACGACATTACTTAAAACTAGATTCAAGCCATTTGATTGATTGAAACTAGTTTTCAAGTATTGAGTGACGTTCTGTAATACGGGACCTAATGAAAACCCCGGGTTAACACTTTGTAGTTTCCACCTAATCGCTGCCTGATTGTCGTAGGTATTTTGTACTGAATGCTTTTGGGATTCAATATTTTTGTAGGAAAGTTAGGTTTATATTTAAGAGTTTCGTTATAAACCTAACTTTCTTACAAAAATACTGCCAGGGTCGCGGGTTGTTCGAAAGAGTTACCGTGGCCCTGGCACAGGCAACTGAAGGAACACGGGTGGGTTTTAGTCAGTATAAGTCTGACACGCCCTCATGCTCGCCCAGAGCGGGAAAAGTTATTTGATAATTTCCCACCCAAAAAAAAAAGGGTTTCGTTATTCAAAATAGACTTCAAAATAGTCTTGATTATACTGGAACACCTATTCGTATTTACCCAGTATCTTTTCGTTTTTGTAACCTGAAGTTTCAAAAATATCTCGTATCTCAACCAGGATTTTATTAAATAATTCACGGTCCGTCAGTCGATTTGTTATTCCAAATAAAGAAAAGTCTCAAACATAGATAAAAGAAAGAAGTGTTTTTATATATCTTAGACATCCCATAAACCTTGAGATATTGTCTCGTGAGGATTATACAAAATAACAAGCAAAAAAACTTGCATACTAAAAACAAATCCTATGTCGTTTCATAGAGGTCACACAGATAAACCACATACTTACAGTAAACTATATGATCTTTAATCATGACCTTGGACAAAAAGTTAACTCAACTTGGGAAAATGTCTCATGAGGATTTAACACAATAACAAGCAAAAAAAACTTGCAAATTTAAAACAAATCTCATATCTATACATAAAGGTCACACAGATAAACCAAATACAACAAACTATGAATATGACCTTGAATCATGGCCTTGTACTAAGAGTCAACTCAACTTTTCTACCCCTTGTGTTCTCACACTTTTCTCGTCGAGTACAATCACTGTCAAAATACGTCCGTCACCTTGAAATCTATTTTTGTTTGCTCTGTACACGAGAGAATTTTCTTTACTGCTTTACCGACTCAGTTTTTTCATAATGTCAATGCACAGTGTCAATGTCACGGAATGACACTCAAAATGTAGCACTGACCAATAAAACAGATTTGATTTATGCGTCCGGCTTGGAAAAAGACAAGAATGGGGCTTACAGGACTTAAACACGAAAAACGCAACTTTTAGAAACAATAAAAATATAAGATCGACTACAGTAAACAAAATAAGACAAATTTTTGATATTTTTCTGGACATTATGCTACGTAGATAGTGTGTTGAAAACATAATACAACTAATTTGATACGGTCGAAAAAAATCATGAAGATACCTCTAAAAACTTTCTTTTTTCAATAAAAACCATACTAATACACATACAATCAATCTGATTTTTCAGATTATTCTACAAGCAACATACTAAAATACTAATACTACTACTAGTGTTTCAATTTTTTGGTTCACATAATAGATTTTTTGTAATTAAATAATTGCTTCAATTTTGCAATAAATTACCAGTGTTGTGTCATCGCGCTTCTCTTTCTTTTCTATGCAGTCCGACAGTGACCGCGCTTTTCCTTACCTGGAAAGAATAGATATGTGAACGAGATGTTGGTGACGTTGGTGACGTTCGTGATTTATGCCAGTTTGACCATTATTTGCAAGCGATTAAATATAGTAATCTATGCAGTAGTCTACTTAGTGCCGTAGCTTCAAAATGTATTATGATTCCTGACTCGATAAAGGATAAAATGTAAAAACTGATGAAGGTATTAGCAACTCGACTATACGAAAAACAAGTGAGCAAAATAGATTCCAAGGGCTCTCGATTTTTGTTTGCTCCATCAGCTCTTTTCGCCCGGCTCCCGGGCTATCCCCTGTTATTGGATTGTCCTACACTAGGTTTAGCTGCGTTAGCTTCTGCATTGAAATGGCTGTATTGGTTTTGAAATGTTTTGTATATTCTTTTAGTTATTTATTTTATAACTGATTTTTCAATAGTCTGATAACTTTTATCTGAAGAATAAAAATGATAAATGTTTTGTTTTAGTCTTATTTTGTCACAAAGTTTAGCTTGTTTATGACCAATAGCTAAAACTTACGCTTACTCCCATTATAGTGTGAAAATGACTATTGTGTTTATCTTTATGTGAATGTTTTATTTTTAGTCCCTCAACTCAACATTTTAATTTCCCTTATTTTAATGAGTAATTTTACGTAATCTGTAACATAAGAAATGTTGCAGTGAACTGAGGTATTAGAAGTCCTTAATACCAGTCTATTGTGATTACTTGAACGACTTTATGCATAGTCTAATACTTAAGTGGTTATTACAGTAGAAAAGCACTGCAAGTGATTCACTCTCTCAGAAAAAAATTCTATATCACGAAAACTAAACGGCTCATAAGAGAACGCCCTGCTAACAAGAGAAATTGGGAGTCTTTCCTTACTTTTTTCAACTTGTAAGACACTTTCCAAGTTAGCAAGTTACCGCGCTCCTCGAACATAGAAGCACAGAAAATGTCAATAAGATTTACGTAATACATCGCATTTTGGACACAAAAATCTACTTTGATCTCAGATTTCTGAAGATTTTTTTTTATTCTTGCGTCATTGAATTACGGTGTGCTTTTGAAAACAAGATAAGTAAGTGATGTGGATTTTCTTTTTTTTAGCTTTTCAATACAATGACCGGCTATATCTACGTATGTATTTATTTAGGTTAGCCTACAACTGTTCACACGTTACATTTCATTTAAAAGTACACGATATAAGTGCAACGATCACTTACAGGCTAACACCACATGCACTATTTCATTTATATTATACATTTTTATTTTTGCAATTAATTATAAATTTTGGATGAACATAAAACAAAGCACAAATCTTGCAATTTAACAAACAAATCAACGTTATCAAATTAAATTAAATATATTAAATTAATTGGTAATAAAATAACAGGTAAATAAATTAAATTAAACTAAGATTAAATAATTGGTTTACATTAGATAATTATTAAAATTTAATTAACGTTAAATAAGTATATAAATAACAAATTGGCCATTCATAAATTATGTCTGAGTTGTGCGAATAGTATTCAATAAATAATTTACGAAATTTTCCTATGCTATCGTGGTGAACGTCGATCAGATTTACACATTCGCGGTATTGATGAGTTAGCACCTAAGACAGTTCTATGCAAGGGCGGTTAAAGCAGAGTGATGGGATTTCGAGGATACCGGGTCGGGGCACGAAACTTGTGGAGAGTCAGTAACTGTGGACAGTCTATTTGCTTTCTGAGGAGTTTGTATAGAAACAGGGCATCCATAACTTCTCTTCGAGTCGATAACGAGAGCACCTTGAAAGTTTGCAAACGGGATACATAGGAGTAGCTGCTTACTTTTCCTTTGTAAAAAGCAAGGTGCCATCATATAAATCGTTTCTGGACCCTTTCTAGAAGAAATTTATGAGTGGTGTAATGTGGTCTCCATACGATACTACAATACTCCAGTATGCTTTGGACAAGGCTATTATGTAGCAATATTATGTAGTAAACTTACTTCTTGTTCGTATCGTCCCCATAACCAAAACTGCTTTTTTCTATATAGAGAATAAAAGCTTATTACTTTATTTCAGGTCCGATGCGCCATGTTCTATGTTGTAAACCAATTTCAATATTGTTCGTAGCGTATCGATGGCAAAAAGTTCAAACATCTTTGGCCCAAAATTCAGCTGTGCGAACTCCGCTCACTGACTAAGATCATAAATTCAAATAATAATATTATCTTATTTTATTGGAAGGCAAAACGCTCCCTCAAAGGGAATTTATTGTATTTTCCAGGGAATTTATTGTATTTTCCTTTCGTTTATAACTTAAAAACAGATTTTTGACTTAGATTTTCTAATAAAATTCTAACTATATCATCTGCGATCCGATTTTATCCCTAGCTTTGTCAATAACCCTTTAAAAGCCTCAAAGAATACATTGATGCAGTGGAGAAATTGTACTAAATCATGACGTGTTTTATAGGTTTACTTATTAGCTTTAGTTGTGTTCTTACAAGGCTAGACTATTAAGGAACTTTTAACCGATCAAGTCAATTTATAAAGCGATTTCAACGCTTACCAAAAATAAACCAACTTAATTATTTTTCGACAAAAAGAATAAATACCCACCGAAAAAAATCAAATAAGCGCTAAATTAAAGCCGCCACCGCTATAACTACCACACACCGCCGGTACCGCTGGGCAGCATGAGATTTTGCTCAAGAATTTCTAACATGGTGAAAGTGAGACTGGAAGGATTTTTGAAAATGAATCCCCTAAAGGGGCTAAATACGAGATGAAAGTTTACACCTAATCTTATTTCTTGGTGGTCATTTATCTTTTATGGAAACAAACAAAAAGCGATCATTCAAATTGCAAACTTGAACGGTTGGAACGAATTTCCTGTCTTGTTTATATTGCCTACGATCTTCCCACATATCTTATTATTTTGACGTGTTAAGGGTTAACAGGTCTAAGCGAGTTAAGCTTACCTTGCCAACCCTTTCGTAGAGTTAACCCTTACAATTTATTATGGCATTTAAAGGGAGCAGGTTTGAAGGCGTGGGGGTAAAAAGCCCAAGGCTTGCATTATGTAGATTACTACACTACATACCAAGGTATATTTGGCCAAAATTTAAGGTACCTATTTTAGGTAGCAGTAACTTATTTTACTTCAATGTGTTTTCCTTTATTCGAAATTAGAAGTAGTTAGTAATTAGAAGTAGTAGGCTTCTTCTGGGTGAGCTCACTCCATCGTAGACTTTGTCATCTCTGACCTAAACTAGAGTCAAGAGCAAGCCCATTTCAAATAAAAAAAAAAATAAAAATAACATCGGCTTTTCCTTTTTTTTAATCTTTTTTTTTGTAATAGTTTATAGGTAAGGCACGTACGCATAACTGTGCATATTTTGTGACAAAATATTTCGGGTAATTAAAGAAAAACGTGTAACTTTAAACTCGTAAAGAAAGTTTGACTTAAAAATCGGGTCGGATTTCATCTGAAAAACTCTACCTACAAAATGTGGCTTATCAACAAACACGCAGCAACAAAAAAGTCGATTCCATACAAACTTAGCTTACTGGTTCTTCATGTACTTGGCCTGACTTGGCCTCTGTCTACACCAGCCGAACTTAGGTGGGCACGTGATATGAATAGAAAACCACTCTTTGACGACTAGCCTTTAAAAATATTCCTATTATTTTCTTCCGTTGGCCTAGTTTATTTGATTTGCTTTGAGGTTTAGAATGGTGAAAGAAACGTAGACAAAAAATATGTTAAGAATATTTTAGCAAACCGTCTGCATACTTAGGCAGTGGTCTGTCGAACAATTTTCATCAAAAACTATTATAGATCTAACATAATAAAACCAACTGCTTACATTTTTTTATATACGCAAATGAGATTGGCAGAAACCTATGTATTTTCACATACAGGCTTACCGTTTCATAGAATGAATATATGTATTAGAATGCTACAAAAGAGTATAACAAAATATTTAATGGTAAGACATACATTATACTTGGGGATATTAGATTGATTTATACATAACCTCAAAACGGACCACCAAAAATATTTTATTGTATGTGATTATTGATTACCTTTCAACATATCATTCTCTAACTTTTTTACCTCACACGACCACCCGTAAATTTAATATACTTATTATTCAAGAGCAACTACGTCAAATCTTATTTACTTATTTTTTTATCTAGTATATTTAAGTTTGCACATATTTCTATTGTATTGCACGTATTTTATAGAATGAACTATTTTTTTCTTCTTCACGATGGTGTTTAGTCCTTTAATTCATTTTTTCGCTAGATCTAATCGTACTATTATATCGATTTGGGTGTATTGTATGGCAACACTGACGTAAAAATTGAGACAATCGAGTGCCTGAACGTTAATGACTGAGTAACATCACTAGACTCAAACTGACAAGCAACAAACAAACTGCAATCTGTTTCACGTTGATTTTTAAAATACTTTAAGCGTGAGTAAACAAACTTAAAAATGGGATTAAACACAGAAAGACCTTTTTTTTTTTTTTTTTTTTTCAGGGTGGGAAATCATCAAATGACTCCTCCCGCTCTGGGTGGAGCGGAAGGGAGTGTCAGACTCTTACTGACTAAAACCCACCCGTGTTCCTTCCTTCGCCCTTTATGTTCCGGGCCAGCGGTAACCCTTTCGGACAATCCCGCTGACCCGGCAGGCTTCGGCCCTTACGGGCCCCTTCTTTTAATGCTGACATCTCTTTGAGGCGCGCGTGGAACACGTACGCGCCGTCCGGCACGGGCCTGGTCCTGATCGGACGGTGAGCTACCCATTACTCTCCGCCCGCAGGCCCGCGCCTACGGTGGCCGGGAGTCGTCGCGCGGCTCCCGACGCCCGGAGCGTCTCCCGCGGCGGCTGGGACGGGAGGCTCTCTCCCTCAGCCGTCCCGCCGCCTCCTTCGCTAGCATGACTGCTTCGCAGAAGGAGGCGACTGCCCCCCACTCCCTCTCGCCCCGGACCATGGCTTGAACCAGGCCCGGACGCGAGAGGTCGCCGCCGCTGCCGATCGCCTCTACGAGGACACGGCGGTGCTCCGCCCAAGCGGGGCAGACCTCCACCGTGTGCTCCACCGTGTCCTCTGGGCGATCCTGGCAATGGTGACACCCGGGCGTTTCCTCCCGCCTGATTATGTGCAGGAACCTCCCGAAACTTCCGTGTCCGGTGAGGACCTGCGTCAGGCGGTAGGTGAGGGCGCCATGACGCCTCTCTAGCCACTCCTCAAAGAGGGGTCTTACCGCCGCTATCGTGGCGTGAAAGACCTGCTGCAGCGTCAATGGTACATTTTTTTACTTAATGAAACCGACTCGCTTACCACCTCGAACTGTAATTAGGTAGGTATATATTTTGTTTTTTTTTTATCGTTAAAAATGGTTCAATACATGCATTTATGACATTGACGAACATATCTGGAATTGAATCAAATGAGTGCATTATCAAAACATTTTCTTTTTATTACGATTTCGTGATTCCGGTAAGACTTTATTGAAAAAATCGAACATTTTAAATGATAAATCCGTTACGTTTTTTTTTTTAAGTATAATTCGATTAATAGATGTTACAATACAGTGAGCCCAAAAAAAAAGGATCTCCTTTGAGAAAAAAAATAACAGAACGAATGAAGAATTTGTATGAATATCCAATATAATACCTATCTGAGTAATAACTAATACCCGTGTCTTTTCTCTTGGAAAAATCGGTATTATTCCGATTCGTTGCCTAAGTCGTGTTTTTCTTTGCTGATTGAAAACCGGCTGGTTTTCAATCAGCCAAAAGATTACAAAGTTTTCCTTGATATGCCTAGACAGGCATCAAGGAAACTTTGTAATCAAGGTCAGCAATCAACCGAATGAATATTGATAGGAGTTTTATAAAACGAATTCATCTGAGCTGTTTGTAAAACATCTTCTATATAAATATTGTTCAAAGAAATAAATTGTAACATAATATCACGCATGTATTCCCCGTAGGTACAGGCAGAGGTAGAGTCTGCGCGGAACTAGTTGGCCGCGCCTTAGGTATGTGAGCGGTGGGACGGAGGGGCAGGGGCGCTTGCTGTCATTAATCTCATGTGCATTGCGAACACTAGGCAACCCGCCGACTCACCCCTGTCCCCACCTAAGGCGCGGCCAACTAGTTCGGCGCTGACTATAGTACAGTATATTAAGTCTTCTGGGCAACAGACTCCACACGGTGGGTGCCTGAGGATGGACGGCGCAGCCGAGGCCGGCCCAGGAAGAGGTGACGAGACGAGCAAGACGCGTTCCGTAAGGCTGGGATCGAGAAAGATGCCTGGAAGGATTTGGGGTGGGCCTTTGCTCAGCAGAAGAACACGTATGTTAACTTGAACAACTTGAAAAAAAATCTTTTGTATTTAATAGGGAACGAGTCTATTACCGTCATACATACATAATCAGCCTTTTAATGTTCCCACTGCTGGGACACAGGCCTCCTCTCTTCGAGAGGGACTGGGCTGTAATCCACCACGCGGGCCCAGTGCGGGTTGGTAGATGTCACATGTTTTCGAGTTTTTGGTTCTAGGATAAGCCGGTTTCCTCACGATGTTTTCCTTCACCGTTTTCAGAGCAGTGGTAATGAAATAATTTACACAAAGTAAAGTACCTGCCTGGGTTCGAACCCACGACCTACAACTCTTAAGTCGGGGCCGTTACCACTGCACTGGGCCACTACTGCTGCTACCAACTAGTCACAAATAAAGATTCACGGCTGCTACTGAAACAATCCAAATGAGAAACCCAATAACTTTGCACAGATTGAAGATTAGACTTTAGACTTCATGCTTGTGACCACTAAGGAGACAGAGATACAATCAGGTTTAAAACCTCGTCTGTTGTGTCTCATTATCACTAAACCGCTAGGAATTTCATCATCGTATAGCTCGGCTAACCGCAGCTCACTGCGAGTTTGAGCGGCAAGCTCACACAAGCGCGCAGTGTGGTTGTGATCCCAGTAATATCGATGACACAATAACGCGTGTGCCTAAGTGCGATCACCGCAGGGTTTGACAAGCTGTAGACACTTTCAGCTTGTAAATGAACAACGTATTATAGTGTATTTTTTTAAAGCCAGCGGTAATGGGCCCTGGCGGGTCAGCGGGATTGTCCGAAAGGCTTACCGCTGGCCCGGAACATAAAGGGCTAAGAAAGGAACACGGGTGGGTTTTAGTCAGTAAGAGTCTGACACTCCCTTCTGCTCCACCCAGAGCGTCATTTGATGATTTCCCATCCTGAAAAAAAAAGGGATCAAAGTCAATATACCAGCGAGGTTACAGCTTAAAAATTAACACCATGTTATTTATTTTAAAATTTTACTTTCGTCATATGCCTAGTCTTTGACCAAAGACTATGACGAGGTTGGCTATCAGTGTAAACAAATAATTGTGTCTATATCTGAATACTAGTATTTTACAAGCATGAGCTTCACAACCCAGTACTTCGGTAACACGGTCCTCTGAAGTCTGAAAACTGGTTTAACCAAAGTAAGACTGGTTGTCAGAATTTCGTGCTTCTGGCTACCAGTAACCTTGCCTGTTAGGCAAGCTTATTAAGTTCGGTAACAACAGAAAAAGTAATTGTGTCAAATTAGTGACAGTTAAGCTCATATTATTTGGTACGTCTAATAGAAACAATACAGCAGTCTGTTGTGATTAAGCAAGTATTTTCTACGAAGAAAACGTGCGCCGAGAAACGAAAAACCTGTAAGATTTTTCAAAGTTGCCTAACAACTTAAATTTCATAACTTAAGTTACGACTAAGTACACTTTTTCCTTGAACTTACTAATTCTTGCGAAACCTGAAAGTATCGCGTTATACCAACAGACGTCTAAGCAACGTAAATATTTTCCACTCAGAAAGTATTGCGAAAAAAAGTTTTTATGTAGGTTTTTATGAGACCCAGTTAAAATCTATTATTATTTGTAAGTAAAATAGGTACGTTCCAATTTCAAAACTTCCTTCCACATTGTTTGCGAGCTAACTGCTAATTTAAATAATAGTGTCTCATTAAAAAAATATGGATCTGCGCCGGAAACATTTTCGCGCTATGATATTTTAGGATTTCAAGTGTCGCCTGAAACCGGACGAATCGCAGCATTCATGGATGAAGGCTCTTTTAAGGCAACCGTGTATTGTTGGTATAACGAATTCAAGCGCGATCGATTACTTTTGGGGATGAAGAAAGAAGTGGTCGCCCTTTGACGGTTGTTACGGAAGAAAACGTGCTAGCAGTGAAAAATTGAATCCAAGATAATGGGCGAGTTACGTATCGAGAGATTCAGCACATATTGCAGGTTGGAACGGGAAGACTTCACAAAATTCTACACGTGCATCTTCGCTTGAGGAAGATAGTTTCACACTGGGTGCTGTACAACCTCACCGATGCTCAGAAGCAGGCCTGGGTGGAAAGGTGCCGTGATATGATAAACTTTGAAGCAAGCTCGGCTCGGCTTGTTTACGACATCAATACAGGTGATGAGTCTTGGATTTATCAATATAATCCAGAAACGAAGCGCCATTCGACGGTTTGGGTGTTTCAAAACGAACCAACGCCTACCAAAGTGAAGCGATCTAGAAGCGGGGGGAAGATTTTGATCGCGAGCTTTTTCAATTTGACTGGCTACTTGGTGTCAATTTCTTTACGGAACCAAAGAAGCATCAACGCTGATTGGTATACTACCAAATGCTTGGCAGAAGTTTTCTCTGTTGTGAGCAATAAGCGACCAAACACAGAGCTCCGCGGGCTACTGCTCCACCACGAGAACGCGCCTTGGCATACCGTGTTCAAAACGAGGGATCCTGGACAGCACGCCGGTCAAACTCCTGGGTCACCCTCCTTACAGCCCAGATCTAGCATCGTGTGACTGCTTTTTATTCCCGAAAATAAAAAATCAATAAAGGTTGTATCTCAAAGGGATACAATTTTCGTCTCCGGAAGATGCGCTGTCAGCGTTCGAGCAGGCTGTAAACGAGGTGACTGCAGCGGACTGGAAAAAGTGTTTCGAAAACTGGTTCAGACGCATGAAACTTTGTATAGAGGCTAGTGGAGAGTACTTTAAAAGATTTAATAAAAAAAATATTTACCTATAAAACATTTATTTATATTTTAACTAAACTTTCTGAGTGTCCCTCGTATGTTGTTATGTAAGTATAGTTTCCACGAAAAAGTTTATTTGCTAAATAATAGCCAACTGATGGGTGTGTATGTGTTCCAAGGTGATACCTACTAAACGTGAAATATTATATTGTAAAAGAGTAGTTATTATGAGTTAATTTTTCAATCGCTGTGGCTGTTTTTTTTTATTTTATTTATCCTTTTGTACAGACGCCAGCACATCAAGCTACTACAATCTGTCAAATTTCTTTAATAGATTTTCAACTTTCAACGCTAAAGCATAAGGCTCAAAGTTGATTGGAAAAATTTGACAGTTTGGGTAGCTTGATGTGCTGGCGTCTGTACTTTATTTTAAATTTTATGCGTCATATTAGTCGCAAAAATACGTATTTTCTTTCTTTCAATTACCAATAACAATCTTCGTCGAATCCGACTCGGCTGGGCAGCGTTCGGGAAGCTACACAATATCTTCTCGTCCCACATACCGCAGTGTCTCAATACGAAAGTCTTTGACCAGTGCGTGTGCCAGTGATGACTTATGGCACTAAAATGTGGTCGCTCACAATGGGCCTTATAAGAAGGCTAAAAGTCACCCAAAGACTTTTCATCTGGACTACGACCCCATCAAATAATTATAATGTATTATGTTAAAGCATTACAGTATAGAAATGTTCTATAAAGATTCCGAGATCTCTAAATCTATAGAAGATTAACTATACTAACTCTCAAACTAACTAACTAGCTAAGATTACCTATTATTTCTTGTGCAATTTAGAACATATTAAAAAAAAAACTATATCTTAGAATGACGCGGCAACCCCATGCAAATGGCGCCTGAGTATCGGCTCGCAGGCTCATAGTGTTATGCAAATCTAACGTCAGTATGTATGTAGAAGGGTCGAATATTAAAATCTCGTTTATATGTTACACCTTTGGGAAATCAATTTTACGTGACGTTTCAACTTTTCAATGGAAAACTCGTTTCATCAAAGTTTCTATATAAATCCACTGTCGTGTTATGTGCAGTGAAACTTAATGAAGGAAAAATTAGAGATTGACAATACATATATTATAGATACGTTGATGTGTTATGGGAAGCAAAGAATGAGGGGAAACTATTTATCAAAGTGGATCAAAGACCCGGTGAAGATAGTAAGTAAAAGTGTTGTATCTCTTATAAATGCTGAAATTAATTGACCAGAGTTTATTTAGTACAGAGCAACACCATGATAATGTAGGATAGAGAGAGATAGAGAGAGAGAGAGAGAGAGAGAACGAGAGATAAAAGATAAGTGCGAGTGAGTAAGGCAATCTTAAGGCTACGTTCCAAATCTCACAAAAACATAATAAGAAATAATTTAGGTATAAGAAAATGCTAGAATAGGAGATAGCGAAGACGCAAAAGTAAAATACTGTGGCGCGGCTATCAACGCCCCACATAAAATACATGGAAGGCATTTGCTCCAAACTTTGACATCTTTAAGGAAGTCATCATCATCATCAACTACCTAGCCTTTACCCAACTATGTTGGGGTCGGCTTCCAGTCTAACCGGATGCAGCTAAATACCAGTATTTTACCAGTTACTGGGTAATACAATACCCCTTGGTAAGACTGGTTATCAGACTTTCGGGCTTCTGACGATCCACGAATGACAGCCGGGACCAACGGCTTAACGTGCTTTCTGAGGCACGGAGGGGTCACGGTACGTAATGATGGTCACCCATCCACAGACCAACCGCGGCAAGCGTAGCTTAACCTGATCGATCGACCTGTGCGGCTGTTATTATTTCGCCACGGGTCCCTCTAAAGAAGTCTAATAATGAATTATGAATTACAAAAAAAAAACACTGAAAGTTTGTATGTGTAACGTTAGTTTGTATAATGAAGAGTGGAAGTTAGGAGTGTTTGTGTGTGTAAAATAGAAAGTTGTAATATACCTTACATAATCCGAATGTATATTTATTGTACAGACGCCAGCACATCAAGCTACCCGAAGTTGTCAAATTTTCCCAATCAACTTTGAACCTTATGCTATAACGATAAAGTTGAAAATCCATTAAAGAAATTTGACAGATTGTAGTAGCTTGATGTGCTGGCGTCTGTACATCAAGTTTGTTGAGATCCGCTGATTGCGAATAGCACATAAACAATCGTTGTGGTAATGTTTGATGGATGCCGATATTCAGAAGTGGGCGTCTTTTGGCTGAATTTATAGTGATGGTGATGCCTGGTAGACCGACAATCTAGAGGGTTTGGTTATAATGTAACGGAAGCCCGGTCCAGTGCATCAAATAAAATACACTCTTGTGAAGACTTTGAATATGCTGAATTGATTGATAAGCGAATTCTGATGGTACCCTTTACGGGACGTAACAACTGACAAAATTATAGCATAACCGGCCTCTAAATTGTCAAAATTTTATTTCAACATTCCCATGAAGTGTAAGCGATACAATCCATCCACCTTACATTTATTTTTTAAATTTCGTAGCATCATGCTGAGATAGGAGCCTTTTGGCCTCGTATAGGACTTTCTGTTTCATTTTCCTTTTGTTACATTTTTTTTAAACTGGATTTTTATTTTGCGGTGTTTAGTTTATTTTGTGATCTTCCTGTACGACTCGCAATAAATACGTTTTCTTTCATTTCTTTTTTTCACCTTTGCGCGTGCCAATTGCTTCAACCAATTATGGGCAGAATTCCTACACAAGCTTTGTAAACAGTACGATATTGATCCGTTTCTAACTAGTGTATCGTCAGCTAGGAAGTGCTTAAGCGGTAAATTGTTCATGTAGTTCATTTTGTCATGGTGGTTGTTATGCAGTGCGAGCAACAGTAATTATGCTGTAGTTTATAGGTAGTAACTTGGTGTGAATCTCCTTAGAATTTACTTTTTCTTCTCTGTTTTTTATAAGTGGAGACCTGTAATTGGCTTTCAGACTAATGTCCTGTCCTTGATCTGTTTGTTTTAGTTGTAAGTCTCAAATGTTATTCAAATAAAAAAAATATTCCCACTGCTGGGACAAAGGCCTCCTCTTTTTGAGAGAGGTGGGCTCATGGGCTGTAATCTACCAGGCGAGCCCAGTGCGGTTTGGTAGATATCACATGTCTTCGAAATTGTGGTTCTAGGACATGCCGGTTTCCTCACGATGTTTTCCCTCACCGTTTTGAGAGCAGTGGTGATGAAAATAGTTTGCACACAGTAAAGCGCCTGTCTGGGTCCGAACCCAAGACCTACAGCTCGTAAGTCGGTGCCGTTACCACTCGGCCAGCAGTACTCTATACAAACTACGACAAAATTATACTTGATTTTTTTTTAAAGGTATCCGGATAAACTAGAAATAACCCAAGGGGAACAGGGATAAACCTGTACAAAAAAACGATTAAGTCCATACAAAACATGAACACCAAACATCTTTAACATCCATCACTCCAATTAGCAACGCCACACCACTTTAATTTGGCTCATAATCACTTACATTCATTTCCTAAAACGTTCCTGTTCTGTTGGAAGCGTAAGGCAGTAAATTAACACAATGTGTGCACTGTGGTCTTATTAACCGGAGTATCGTGACGTCATCGCGACATTTACACACACTCTCCACATTAGCTGCTTTATTACTCGAATGTAGCGCGTCGTTTGTTTCTGGAAACAAGACCTTAGGGTCAGTTTACATTCGGGTGGAAGGGGGGTGGAGGGGGGTGGAAGGGGTGCGTCAATAAAATGTAGCTACTTGTTTAGTTACTTTCTGGCGAGGATTTTTTATTGAATGCTCGAAAATCAAAAAGGAGATTCAAATTATTTAAATCACATACACATAATGTTTTGACTATAATAATGAATTAAACTCATTCAAAATTCAATTAGCTGCATATTTAATCATAAATAACATCCGTCCTATAGGCTGAATGCATTGGATGGGTACATTATAATTGCTACCGTGACGTCTGTGACGAACTTAATGTTATTATTTGTTTTCATGTATGTGACTATGTGTGTATTTGAGAATAAATAGTATATCGACGGCGAAGTGCCAATACCTCCTAAATTATTTTTTTTTGAGAAATTAACTTTTTTTTCGTTTTGAATTTAAAGGCGTTATTCGCATGTTTTAGTGAAATCGCAAAGTGTATTTTTATTACAACAACATTAAATTAAAATGTGGAAATACATATTAACTACCTCCCAACTAAAACAACGTGTCTATTTTTGAACGCTTTTATCCAGTATGTGTAAATTTTTGACTTTGTCAGTTAGGAGTTATTGGCGCTTCGCCGTCGATATGTAAACCTATGATAATGAATTCTTTTAACTTTTAGGCTGCGGACACGAAGTCAGCGGGCGCGGCGCGTATCAATGCATAGAATTATATGGAACTAGCCTCGAAGGCAGCGGCGAGGTGCAGCGCGGGGAGCGGCGTATGCCGGCGTATACGAGCGGTGCGCAGTGCGCACCAGTCTAGCGGTGCCCGCGCGTTGATGTAATGTTGTGCATTTTATTTTTGTTTTTTAATGACCTACGTTTCAAATTTTGGTATCAAAAAGATGTTGTCGCCGCTGTTTAGACATTTCGTTTGCAAAAAAAGAAACTGATTTCTCATAATACAGAACTACGTTGTTCTTGCGCCATGCGATCTGCCCACTAGCTTCGAGACCGAGTCTGCGTCGCCGCGCCGCTCCCCACGCCGCGCCGCCGCGCCGCTCCCCACGCCGCACCGCCGCGCCGCCGCCGCCGCCGCGCAATCGCTGACTTCGTGTCCGTAGCCTTAGTGACATATTTAGAGCTGCGAGTCAGCTGTTTCATCTAGAATTAGGTTTGAGCCAACATTTTTAAGTAAGGTGCTAGGGTGTGGCTAGAGTTTCCTAAGACTACGGTGGCCGCTACATAGCGTCCACAATTTACCGACGAGTGACGTCACTGAAATATTTTTTGTGTTCTCTTAGAGAGCCTTTTTTGACATCGCAAAGTCAAACCCCGTTGCCATAATTTTATGACACCGTCATTGCGCCGTTATGTGGCGGAGAGCGCTCTTCTAGGAGACCGTAAATTATGCAAGATCATCATCAGTCTATAATGGTTCGTTTCGGACACATGCCTCTCTAATCCACTATTCTGATGATGAACTAGAAGATAAATATAAAATTATCCGTTCTCACTTCCTTACTTCATTTATCTACTAGTTGTAAGTAATAAAACCTTTTAAAATAAACCCCTATTTTAAAATCTCTGTAGATAACTTTGCTTTATAATACGCAGTGATTAAAAATCCAAGCCCGCATGTCCTATGTGCGAGCAACAATGTCACATATCAAGCATTCACGCTGAATATACTCGTCACTCGTAGTACAAACTATACTACAATTTCTTGTAATTATTGAAAATTGAGCATACAGCTTCGTTTAATAGTTTGCATATACGAATGTAAATAACTTTGTGAACGATTTTTGATTTCCCAGAATTTAAAATAGTAGCAATGGATTAGCAATATCCTTCAAAATTATTCAGATTCAGATTGATACACAATACGCAATGTGCGTGTGTTACGCAATTAGGGTGTTGGTATTGGTAGGCCCGGTATAGGTACCAATTTGTTAGTCCGCCAGGCTTAAAACTACTCGTAATGATAGGTACAGACGCCAGCACATCAAGCTACCCGAAACTGTCAAATTTTCCCAATCAACTTTGAACCTTATGCTTTAGCGATAAAGTTGAAAATCTATTAAAGAAATTTGGCAGATTGTAGTAGCATATTGTGCTGACGTCTGTACATAAAGTAAGTCGGTAGTTAAAGATTTTTCTTTTGAGACTTGTGTTGTTCAAATACACGCTCCGATAGATCAAGACATAACGTGTATTTTTCCGATATCGGATTACCTATGCAGGAATACCTGCGCAGATCAACCAAAGTGTCGTATGTCTTATTACAAGAACTGCACAGTGCACAGCCCTATTCCAATCCAATACGTGTATTGCCCCCATAATGACCATCGTCATCACCATCTTTGCCATTGCCATTGCATTATTTTTATAACTTTTCTTTATTATATAAGGAAAATGTCGTCGGTTATACATTTAAAGTTCCTTCAAACAGGCGCGACACGACACACGACACAAAGGCACCGCAAGTCGCGCAACAAGCGGTGCCTTTGTGTCGCGCGCGATTATATCGCGTGTCGCGCCTGTTTGTAGGAGCCTTTACTCACTCTGTAGCTCATATTTTATGTAATATTGTAATGTGTAACCATTTATTTTCCCAAATAAATAAAATATGGGCAGTCTTCACTTTCAAAAAAGGTGCTACTAAAAGTCGCATCTAAAATGTGTTTCCTTACAAAGTGTAACGTATCTAGCTAATGGTGTTTATTTCGGTAGCAGCCGCGCTCGTTCGAGTAATGTTCTATGAAAATTACTGTAATCAACTCTGATCATAATTTTCTCGACACGACTATATTTCTAAGTTGCGTGTGTTTGTTTTGGTAGGTACCTATGCGTTTATTGATATTGTGATCTAGTGATATTGTATTAATGATTGGGTTAGACAGAGTTGTATTTTACATACGAGGTGGCAGGGACATCAACGCTCAAACTGTACCTTACCATGAATTCAGCACATGATTCTAGTTTCTAGTAGTCACGTAGAAAATCTGCGTCGGTTAACAAAAAAATATCAGCTGCTCTGTTTCATAGAAAAATGCAATACCTACGCGGTCAAAATGTATGGAACAGCATTTTTTTTTTAATAAAAATAAACGCTTTTCATGTGCGATTCTATTACCACTAACTGGGCACAATTCCAATTTCTTCTACAGAGCAATACCTAATGAAAAAACGCAACAACACTGGCCTACCTGGAAAAGTGGAAATCAAACCCTGAATCTTTTGCTCAGCAGTTGCGTTTGCAACCGCTAAAATAACGTTGCGTCGTTGCAAGGCAAAAACAATTGCATAATCAGCCTAAAATGTTCTTAATGCTATGAGACAGGGTTCCTCTCTTCTAGAGGGTGTGGGCTGTAGGTAATCTACCACGCGGGCGCAGTGCGCGTTGGTAGATACCACATATAATTATCTTCGAATTTTTGGTTCTAGGACATGCCGGTTTCCTCGTGATGTTTTCCTTCACTATTTTGAGAGCAGCGTTGATGAAGTAATTTACACAAAGTAAGTCGCCTGACTAGGTTCGAACCCACGAACAACTCGTGAGTAGAGGCCACTACCAATGTGCCACCACTGCTCTAAAAAAGCAAATGACTATATAAATTATGTATATTAAAACGAATGAAGAACCCTGCTATACATTCTTTCTAACTTTTTATGACAGGTGTGTAAGTAAATGCTATTTACATGCGATATTGAACCGAACCACTGCCTTAATTTAGGCAGTAGAATATAACACACCTGACTTACTGCAGAGGCTTTTTCTTGAATTTTGATGCGCGACGCCATTTACCTGGCATACATACGGCTGAAAACTTGGCGTATGACTTTGGCTTTACAAAGTATTTGGCTTTACAAAGAAAATATATGAAAGATGATATGGCTAGAAAAGGGGGAACTACTGAGAAGACGACGAATAGAGAACTATTAAAGAAAAAGATATGTTGCGCGATGTTGTTGTTTGTTTGTTGTTGTTGTTGTGTTGTTGTTGTTGTTGTTGCGTCGGTTGCGCTGTTGTCTGTTGTTGTTGTTTTTGTTGGTTAGAGTATTCTATTCTAGTCTATTCGATCCCAAATAAATTGGGATTTGGGCAAGAGAATGATGAATGACATGGTTGGCGAAAGCGATGAGCTCCTTCACTACCTTCAAATAGTTGTTATTCTGGTCTATGTTTTAATTTCTGGTTTTCGTTACTTAGGACAGAAGTCAAAAGAAAATTTCTTCTTTTTCAAAGTCAAAGTCATATTTATACATTTCAAGGAATTTCGTAAAATTAATTCAATTCGTCTTTTATAAAGGCAGTTTTTTATGCAGAAGAATAGGCAAGAAACTCTCTTTTTCTCTCTTTAAAAATAACATTCTCATGTTAATATAATACTGGCAATCACTTTTTCAAGGTTTCTGGTATTGTGTGTAAAATAAGAAAATTATTTTCGTGTTTTTACTTTTTTCACTTTCTACTCGGTAGCCACATGAAGTTAACTGAAGATTCTCGCAAGAAAACAGCAGGTATTCTTTCGTCGCGTATGTCACATATCTAACGGCGCACACATTTGGAGCGGATGTTATGAAATCCGCTCTACGTTCCAAAGTATTATTCCACCCAATCTCGACTCAGAATACTTACAAGATTTACAATGAAAAAGCATAGTCATGTTTATAAATTTTTCAACGTAACGTGTATTTTGACGGCCACTATTTTTTGGCTGTACCTTTACTAGTGTCCTTCTAAAATATACTGCATGTAAAAGCATTGAATTATCATTATTTTATAACAAGATAATACCTATTTTCAGGGTCAGTTATATTCTTTTTAAGACTACGGCATTTAAAATCCATACCTAATTTTGAAAACATCAACAAACCATTAAATATCTAGGTAATTACAAAATTAATAGAAAAGCTAATTCCCAAATCAAAATGTAAAAACTTCCGCATTAAACTTATCAACGTTATGATTATTATAGTAGTTTTCCATCCTTTAAATAGACTCCAATATAACTCATCATACTAATGACAGCGGTAAACATTTGACCTAAATACCTGAAAGACATCAATTGAAAGCCACACTGACTTTTCAAATCATTCAGTCGGCACATTCTATAGTTTTTTTTTTTATTTACAAGTTAAAATACAGCCCAGTATGTTAACCACTAGTATAGACTACTTAATTTTGAACCTTAACCTTAGCACAAAAAGTTCAATTTTCATCGCTTGCACCATCTAGCACTTCTTTACCTAACCTTATATCGAAGTCAATTGAAACTTCAGCTCTAACAACCAAAAAATAAAGTCTGATTTTAACTGTATTGATAGTAAGCAAGCATTTCTGAAACTGGCTCCATGTTTGCTTTGCAACTAGTCTTGAAACGATCGATGAGGCGTTCCGAGCTCAGATTTGCTATTTGAACTTAATGTTGATTTGTTGCTTTAAATTGCAGTACAAAACCAGTTTTTTTTTTTTTTTATTAGGAACAAGTTATTAGTTTAAAGCTTTCGATTCTTAACTGACAACTTAAAAACCATAGGTTTCACTTTTAACGCAAGTAAATACCCGAAAAGTAAAATTGCATGCACGGTACAGACGCCAGCACATCAACCTACCCGAAACTGTCAAATTTTCTCAATCAATTTTGAACGCTACGCTTCAGCAATAAAGTTGAAAAAATTAATAAAGAAATTTGACAGATTGTAGTACAGTACCCGGCGATAAATATTGCGCATCGACCTTTGGAAAGAAGACCCCTCCATGCCTGGAAAGAAGCTTTTCCTTTTATACCTAGTACTAGCTTCTGCACGCAACTTCATCTACGTGAAATTTATGGTCCTCCGACCACTCCATCGCATTGCCAGCCCACAAACCGAAATTAGCCGATTGTCTCTTTCCAAAGGTCGATGTGCAATATTTATCGCCGGTTACTGTAGGTTGATGTGCGTCTGTGCTTTGGCAGTTTGGTTATTCATCCTTTGCTATTAAAAACTCAGTATGTAAGTACGACCGCATGCTCATTTACTTCTGTCCCAGTTTCAATTAATGCCATATACTATTCATCGATGGTAATAATCATCATCACCATCTACCTATCCTTTTTCGTGCCATTCCCCAACCTATCTTAAAATCGGCTTAAAATCAAATCAGATGCATCTGAATACCAGTATCTTACACGTAGCGATCGCCTATGACCTCCACAACCCAATACCTGAGTATCTCTTACATTCTATTCATCTTATTAATAATTATATGGTATTTTCTGTTGTCTCTAGTTTTAGTTGCACATGTCTTAACCCTTTTTTTTCAGGATGGGAAATCATAAAATGACCCCTTCCTGCTCTGGGTGGAGTGGAAGGCAGTGTAAGACTCTTACTTTATTACAACGGTTTTGTGGGGCTTAGTTTATAAGTCTAATTACGAAAAATATAAAATAAATAAATTAAATAAATAAAATAAATAATACTGACTAAAACCCACCCGTGTTCCTTCCCTTTATGTTCCGGGCCAGCGGTAACCCTTTCGGACAATGCCGCTGAACATGTGTTAACCTTAGACTATAAACATATTTGAAAGGAGATAATCAAATTCTAAAATCTGCCTTGAATTTTTTCACCTACGTTATGTTTAGCTAATCTTCCATTTTGTCTTCCCTCATCTCTCTTTCCCTTTGACACAAATCCACCAATATTAAAATGCTGTACCTGTACCAACCAAAACTGTAAGTAAAAGTTCCATCTGAATTAACTGATTTATATTCCTCACACGAATCCTTCCCTCGTCTCGTCACTCCATTAAGACGCGTTCGTGATTGTTGGTGCTCATGTAATAGGTGATTTCCTTAGATAGCTTCCTTCCAGTGATGAAACGTGTCATTTTGTGACGCGGCGTCGCATACGTAACTAAGTGTTCCATATTCAGCTGGAGGCTCAAGGGTTGGCCTGGAATTGTTATTTTTGTACTTGCCTACCTCTGAATACCTAAACGTTCAATTTCATTTCAGTGATGAAACATGAGGCTATGTATACAGCCCCGGATCTAAGGGGGGGCAACCGGGGCACTTGCCCCGGGCGGCAGTTTCATGGGGGCGCCAAATCCTTGAGACAAGAATTCTAAATATCGAACAAATGAAGCCTCTTTTCCTACAATCTCATAGGTTTTTAACAAGTAATCGAATCTTAATATAATATGTTTGAAAAACAAACTTTTCTATTTCCATACGCCCAGTTATTTTTTGAACACATACCAAGTGATTTATGAACGCATCTTAACAGATCAAGTAAATTTTTGAACGCGTGCGTAGTGTCCGTGATCTTTCTGCCAAGGGGAATCCGCGTCACATACTATACGAGCCGAGCTGAATAAATTCAAACAGTTGAACGTCAAGTGACAACACTGTTTTTGTGGTTGATTGACGAGTAATCAGCGTTAATAAAATAAGTAATTTATTAGTGAAATCATATATTATCGTAGTGGAAATCAACAATTTGCAAGTTTTTCTCAAACACCGAAGGGAGGGGGCGCCACTATCAAGGTTTTGCCCCGGTTCGAAAAAATCATAGATCCGGGGCTGTATGTATAGTCATATCAAAGTAATGCCTGTGATATAAAAACCTATGAAACCAGTTAAAAACTAAATGTTCTCGTTTTTCATATTATCTGGTAAGCTTGCTCCAAAAAAAGACATTTAGATTTTAACTGATTTTATAAGTTTTTATCTAATAAGCATTATTTTGATGTTTTTTATAGGGTGACTTGTAATTTGACGCATTGGGAGCAATGCTTTTTCTTGATTTTTCTCTTAAACAACAAAAATATGATGTGAAGAATCTACATTGCAGGCTAATGATATGAAAAATAAAAAAAAAAATATTTGTCAAAAGCCTATAACCCGAAGTATGTTAAAAAATTAAGAGTTTGTACGTGCGCAGAAGATTAAAAACACATGAACTAAGTGACAAATGATCACTGATTAGCTTATCGTCGTTGAAGTTCTAACACCACGTAAGTCATTTTTGGCGGTTTTGACATTTTGATGCCATTCGCTAGAGAATTTGGGTTAAATAACTGTTTTTTGTAAATATTTACTGTTTCTAAATTAAATAGAACTATAATTAAGTATACACAAATAGAAAATTTGTATTATTATAGTATCTATAAAACATTATGCAATTTTTTCTCTCTCTCCTGAAAAGTTGCTATTTTTGACTTCCGTGGTGTTAGAACTTCAACGACGTTATCCACTGTGAGTAATACTAACTACTCGAAAGTCGCGGCTCAGCTTGCGACCTGGACGCAAAAACATGGCTACTTAACGCAAGAAGAATTGCAGGATGGTAAGAAGGTAGTGGATTGACGTAAACCCGTAAATCAATTTTTAAATAACTAAATTTTTCAATATTTCAACAATTTGCAAATTCTCCCTTTGCCAGCATTATCAAGAATAGAATAGAATAGAATAGAATACTCTTTAACTACTACTCTTTTACTCTTTTACTCTTTAACTCTTTCTCTTTATCAACTGCTTCATGAGCACCTCTAAATATTTTTTTTTTATATTTGTACTTCGTTAGATAGCCGATTAAATGAAAATGTCTTCCCCGTAATTTGTATGCTTAATACCGTAGTAAAATTTAGAGATAACTGGTGTCAAAGTTCATGTACGTGGACGGTTTTTAAAAATCCATACTAATATTATAAATTCGAAAGTCTCTGTCTGTCTGTCTGTATGTTACCTTTTCACGCCTAAACCAGTGAACGGATTTCGATAAAATTTGGCAGAGAGATAGATTGCATCCCGGGGAAGGACATAAGATAGTTTTTATCGACATACCTTGCAGGCGAAGCCGCGGGCGGAAGCTAGTGGTTAATAAACTTTTTCCGGCAACTTTATGTCATTGAAAGGTTAGTTAAAAATTAGGTACCCAATGGAATATAAATCAATGAAAGCCACTCAATTAGAGAGTTTAGTGAAAAGAGATATTTAGTGACTGCAATTCTGGGAATTTTCAAAAATACATAAAAATTGGGTTTTCTCGAACCCCAAGACTTTTTGCCTAAGCTTTATGGGGTGCTTAATTGTTGCAAATAACTCACACTCGTCCTGAAAATAATACGTCAAATTATAAGTCACCTTGTATAATCAAAAATTACATATCACTATTAATTTCCACTGTTCAACTAATGAACTTCACCAACCAATTACGCGATTAGGCAATTCGTTGCTAAGCTAAGTAATTAATGAACATTATCAGAAGGAAGAAGTTTCCGGAACAGCAGCAAAGTGAAAGATATTTCCCGCAAAAACTGTTCAATCCGCAATGGATATAAAAGATACACAGTATCGTAGAACTTATCATATGAAAAAATAGGTACCTACGTACATTTATCATACAGTACAAGAACAAAGTTGTGGTACATATGCGTTCATAAATCGTTCTGTACTGCAGCTTGTGAAAACGCATCGCAGACATCTACGTAGAAGTGATAAATGGAGGCATTTTTCACTGCTGATACAAGCGGTGAACTGTTTCAGATATTTGATATTGTTATACTAAGTTATAGTAGTTCAAAGTAGGCTGACGTTTATTCTGGAATTTGTACCTTGATAACTTTCTATGACTTACAAAACCAGAAGATGTATTCTTCTATTTTTAGTTAAGGCTAAATAATTCATACTAGTATATTTCAATGATAAATAGTATATTTTTTCCAAAACTAATATTTCAAGTACAGACGCCAGCACATCAAGCTACCCGAAACTGTCAAATTTTCCCAATCAACTTTGAACCTTATGCTTTAGCGATAAAGTTGAAAATCTATTAAAGAAATTTGACAGATTGTAGTAGCTTGATGTGCTGGCGTCTGTAGATACCTATGTACCTGTGAATAGTTATATCTTGCGGAAAATTGTTTCTTTTGTTTTTTTTTTATCTCCTGGGAAATAACCGCAGTTTGTCATACTATGACACGTGCCAAGAGGCTCGTACGGTCATATATCTACATTCAATCCATTCCATTTTTTCCCGGGGGAAATGATTGACTGCCAAGATCCTGATACCTTTTACCAGGTATGTTGGCAGGATATTAAATTGAAATACACCTATTTTATCAAGTTGCCACCTTTCCAGCGCAAAAGTGAAAAATATGCAGATACAAAACCAGGAGAAACAAAAAACAATCGTTGAATCTTATATTTATCGAACAGATAAAGAGACTTTGTTATATTAATATATAAATACATACATACTCTAAAACTAGTTATCTTTAACGATCCACTAACAATCTGAATATCCCCTAGGTAATGAGAAAAATAATTTACACTTTCTCTTTAACCTATAACATTTGTTCTGAGAAAAACAAAATTATGTTTGAGTTATTGGATCCACTAATATTCCAACAAATGTTATAGATTATTGAGCAGCTAAACTTACAAATAAATCTATGGATTTGGATCACAGGACGTCTATAAAGAAATGACCCAAATCCTAACAGTCTTGATCTAAACATCCGATACGGTATCCACTTCTATAACATGAGTATGCTTTCTCTTCTTATGAATTCCTTCGAACTCATTCTGTATCTCTTGCAACGACCGATCTTTCGTTTCAGGGACAAAGAAGTAGACGAATACTATTCCTACAATGCAAGTTATTGCAAAAGCCCATAGCGTCCAACCATGTTTTACCATGTCTACCAAATTCTGGTAAAACTTTGTCACAGCAAACGCCAAAAACCAATGAAAACCAGCAGTTAAGGCGGTTGCTCTTCTTGTCATGTGCGGGGGGAATATTTCTCTTAGCATCAACCAAGGAATTGGCCCGACACCAGAAGCATAAAAACTTACAAAAAGACATAAAGTGAAAAGTGGTACCCACGTACTACTCGGTGATAAATTGGATGCTTTTAAATGGTAAAAGATACCTAAACAGACTAAATTCCCAGCCATAGCTGCGAAAGAAATCATTAAAAGTATTCTTCTTCTAACAACTTTCAGAAGCATGGTAGAAAAGTACGTGGATGAAACGAAACAGAAGCCTAAAATGATAGCGGCGCTAGGAGGATTGAGACCAATGGCAAAAGTTTCGAAGATGTTCTTTGCGTAAAAGAGAACGGGGTAAATGCCACTCATCTGCTGGAATATCATGAGCCCGAAAGAGACAATAAGAGCTTTGACCGTGGACCTAGTACCAAACAGTTCCTTAAAGGTGACTCTGATCTTTGCAGAACTTCTGAGGCGGTCCTTCAGATCCCTATATTCGCCGTCGATGTCGTTGTCAATACCCCTGAAGTAGCGTAAGGCTGCCTTGGCTTCTTGGAACTTTCCTTGAGACATCAAATAGGCTGGTGATTCGGGAAGGAAGATGAAGGCTACGAAGAAAGCTGTAGGTACACTGGCACAGAGGACTGTCAACCAAGAACTGTTCTCTACCAGACCTGAAAAGTAAGATACAAAGCACGTTAAAAACTATTACCTAAACTGTACAAAAAACTGTCTAGTTTGGGGCTCACAAGTTAATACTTTATCGTAACCTAGCTGTAGGTAATATTTTAAGCTACTCATGTTGTCTTGACTTGCTGTTAACCAGTGAACCTGCTTACTGTTATTACCTGGGCAATAAATATATTCTATTTCTGTTTCTAACAAAGACATAAAAGAGGGGTAGCAGTATTAGTTTATACTGTTGGCTATCAAGTGTAGCATCAGCGTGCTGCCATTATTTTGTCTTATTAAACTTCAGCAAAAAACTAAAGATACTGTTATTTAAGTTGAAACGGCAAAATTGCTCACCAATAATATACCCAAACAGAACTCCGCAGCTGAAGTGAACGTGATAGAAGTTGGCCAAAGTCGGAAGAATGTGTTTTTCTGCTATATCTTCAATGTACGGAGGGATGCTGACACTAAAGGCTCCTAATGCCACTCCACCGACGAAGCGTCCCACGTACAGACCAGACACGTTTGGACTGTAAAAATGAAAACAAAGTTGCGTTACGTAGTTAAAAAGTGACATAACGTTGTACGTGTATTCCCGAAGGGCATAGGTGTTAAGTACACTGACATTTCGCCTGTCATGTATGAGTTTCGTGTAATAATTAGCGAGTCTATTGCTATTAATAGGATATCATATAGGAACAATAGGGAAGAAAAACGAAATAACCCTATTCCCGACTTCCCTAGGACCATGCTCAGCACTCACGCTTGCGACCAATATATCAACGAGGTAGTTAAAGTTGACTGTTGAGTTGAGACTTGCGAAGTATCAAACATTTTATTCCTGAGCTAATAGAGTCTGTTAGTATATTGTACGTTTTATTTAAACAATACAACGCGTACCTCGAAGCGACAAGTATCCAAGACACAACCAGAGGAAGGGCCAAGTAAAGCAGAGTCTTCTTTCTTCCGAAGTATTCGGATATAAGACCAGCAGGCCCCGCGCCCCATAATGCTCCAAGGCACAGTAGAGAAGCTACCCAAGATGCTTCAGAGGCTGTTAGCTGAAAAAAAGATTTTTTGATCAATTTATCGGCACTACTACCAAAACAATTTTTTTTACAATATAATTAGAGGAGTACGTAGGAATTTATTTATTTCTATAATATATTTAAATCACCACCATAAAACTTACGTTAACATAGAAATTTAATATTTTCTTAAAAGCTTGGGGCGTGAAAGTTTATAAGATAAGCCTAAAATAAGAAAGCACCAGAAAATACAAAATAAAAAAATACATTTAACACTAAAAAAATACATTTAATACATTAATATCGCTCTTTGCGATCTCTTCCAGGCAACCTTGAAATGGACAGTGATACTGAGGAATGATCTTTATTTCACGCCGATTCCTTGAGGAAGAAGACTTG
This sequence comes from Luperina nickerlii, assembly GCA_963855955.1. Classification (NCBI taxonomy): domain Eukaryota; kingdom Metazoa; phylum Arthropoda; class Insecta; order Lepidoptera; family Noctuidae; genus Luperina; species Luperina nickerlii. The sequence continues at coordinate 7,874,756 of OY979685.1, forward strand.
AGTTAATAATATAGGTATTTATTACAAAATATAACGTTGTTTATTTAAAAAAAAATCAATTGATGAACCACAATTTTAAAATGTTAGATTATGCAGAAGAATGAATCAGAAAAATGACTTTGCCAAAAGTCGAGAATATTGAAGCATATCGAAGCACCGAAACTGATATCTCCTAAAAGGATTCCACTACACATTTAAAATAACTGGAAACTTTCTAATTTCATAAAATTAAAGCTGAATTTATAAAAAATATATTATTGCTGGTAACCCAAAAAAGCTCAAACTAAAACCAGGTCCCATATCCAGCCATGCATAATAAATCTTACCGTAAAAATATAAAGCCAAGAATAATATACCCAAACTTACCGTAAGTTTAGTATGTTCTGAACTAAGTATGCTCGGTGTAGTGTTCTCTACGGCAATTACGTCTCGGGTCGGCGACGGAGGCTGTAACATACGTGTATTTATCGACTGCATTAATCTCGGACAGAAATTATAACCAGGATTATGTTGCCAGTATTGTTGTTACAGAATTAATTTATGGGTTAAGGAGAAAGAACTGTGTGGGAGTATAAATTACGTCTCTGGGTAATCTGTTTCCGATATTGTGGATTTCATAAAATGGATATTGAATTGTGTCAAGATAGGCATCGGTATGATTTTTTCTGCTGAAAGGAACATACCAGGGTATGTCATCAATCAAACTGCTATTTGTAGTGATTATGATAATTTTAGTAATGAGCAGGTAAAAGTATATAAAAAGGAGGGGGGAAAATAAGGACTGTAGATGATAATGAAGATCCAGTAAAATAAAGTATCTGTTCTAAAATAAATAAGTATAGTGTAATTCCTATATTAAATTCTGAACATTTACGAGAAGCCAAACAATAATAAACTGGAAAACTAATTTGGAAGATAGCAACGAAAGCGGTTAAAAACCATACCTAACAGCTGAAATAAAAGTCGCAGTCAACCGCAAGTATAACAAATAGTCCGGCTACGAATCCACTAATTAGTGCAGCAGTCATATGCATAAAATATACAAATGACCAACGAAGAGCAGAACCTACTCCAATTTAAATTCCCCTAAGTGCGCAGTCGTTTAAAAGTAAATGGTATTAAATTGTATCTCGAAAGAAACAACTCGAACAGAAAACTGCACTTCTCGTTTCAAAATTACAGCCCAAGCAAGTTCTCCGGTTTCAGTATCATAATATATTGTAAAGTTACTTTGCTCCAAAAGTTTGGTAGCATTCGCGCCTCTGTCAACGAGTTTTCTTTATGATATGGACCAGGGATGGTAAACCTTCTCACATCTGTTTGCCAAATTAACTTTTATTTTTAGTGCCCCAACTATTGTTGTATTGACTTGAACTATAAACTAAAATTACTTTAAAATCTTTTATTTGTGTTTTGATGGTCGCTTATAACAATTAAGATGTATAGAATTTCAACAACCTGGAGAACGCATGATTGAAAATGTACGTAACCCTTTAGCTGCCTTGTCAGGCACTTGTGCCTGGAGCGTTATCCTTAGTAGGTTTAACCTTGAAAATGTTTTACCTGGCAAATTTAGGTTTGACATCTCTGATATAGACTCTCAAAGCTACTTGATTGCTCTGAAGTCGCTTGGATAGATGCTTCGTTGCTTGTCTAGACCTGACTAATTGAATTTCGTGAAAGTTTGAAAATATCTTGTATTTTCAGCTAAAGAAAATTGACTTTAATTAGTATAGTTATTAATGAGATAAACAGACTTGTTCATAGCTGAGAAAGAGAATCTTTTCCAGTCGCAGAATTAGTATTTGAAATGTGCAGTAGCATAATGCTATCAAAGTTATATAACGCTAACATAGTATATCGATATTGCTATTCAGCAACACTACTTAAAATAAATTAGCTAGCGAAACTCCGTAGACGTGATCAGTGCCGTATTATCCATAAGGCACTTTAGGCCAGTGCCTAGGGGCCCACTATGACCAGGGGCCCAACACTCCCGATTAAAAAAAGGAAAAAAAAAGGGGATTGTGTGGTTTTATGAAACCACGGTAAAAGTGAAACTTTTTTTCACATTATAAGGTAAAAGCCAAATTGCGTTGTTGTGGTATGAAAAAAGGGGGGCCGGAAACGGGCCCCGAGATGGTTAATCCGGCCCTGGCCGTGATGGATATCAATATGTATAACCGACCCACCAAAAAAATATTATAATAATTTTTCATTTTTATTTTATCGTGTTAAGATGTCGCTACCCATCATTTATTTATTTATTTGCTTAGGCAAACTAGCAGCTAATAAGCAGATGCGTGTGTATCAAATAGCTTGGTGATATTTAATCTGTCTTCGAAGTTTTGCTAGCTAATTGCTGCTGCCGCTGCCGCTGCTGCGTTGCTGTTTGTTGCTTTGTTTTGCTTTTTGTTTTGCTAGTGATGGGCTGATTTTACTTTTTTTTTTTACTATACTATTACTGTGTAGTGAGGGTATGTAATCATCACTACACAAAGTATTGTAATACTTTATCAATATGCAACAGTCATTACATGACTACGTTTGCATCACTAACACATAAAAATGGACACATTTTCATGAATAATCCGAATTTGTCATACCAAATTCACATGGCATTAAGAAACAGTATTGTTGTTTTAAAATTCTGTTGGCAGATACAAACAAAAATGTATACTCTTGTCAAACTAGATACAATCAACTGACGGACTTGTGGGTACAAGTCCGCCAAGAAGCTATGTGAAGCCTGATACCATCAAAATTATTTGGCAATGCAGCGCTATCTGCTAAAGTAAGTGTTCCGTTTGCCAGCAGGATGGAAACGTTGCAGATAAAATCGCAAATTGTGGACTTTGGACTAACTAGACTTCTTTCAAGTCGACATGAATTATTTTCTGTGGAAGCACTCTCTAGAATTCTCGCCAACTCAGATCACGTGCAACCCAACGAAAAGATCTAAACAGGTTACAATTTTAGAGAGAAATACTAAAATTGACAAATACAGCTATGTTTTCTAGAAAGCTCGAACCGAACTTTTGCTAACGAGAATATGTGTTGCATGTCCGATGATAACTGGATATTGGAACTGACTTTCAAATATACGAGTCAACTAAATAATATGTAAAAATAAAGAATAACAGCTGCATACAACAAATTTGACTGACTTACCTGCATTGCCCATTTTGAGGGTTGTAACAACATGCAAACATATATCTACAGCTGGGGCAAGCAAAAATAATCTTTGTTAATGTATAAATAAACATTATGGCACGCAAATAAAGTACGTACGAAGTTGCAATATGATAACTTCCTATGTCATGGTTTCACCGCATGCGGTGCGCTGTCAGTCTCTCGGAGTAGTTCGGCAAACTTCGATAAAGTTCGTGTACTTAAAGTTTCCGCTGTGTTTAGGAAACTAACAAGAAACTGGGGGCAATCATTACAGATTGTTCAGTAATTTGATCACAGCATTAAGTTATTGCTTTCACTGTGTTGCTTTCACTCCAATTACGCCAGTTTGTCTAGAAATTCAGTCAAATGGGTTAATTTACGAGGTTAGCTAGGATATTGTTATAAATTTATTGTAACTCTGAAGGCCGTGTGACATACAGCCGTCAGAGTTACAATAAATACTTTTTCTTTATTTAGGATGCGTTTTCACTGAAGCGGAGACGTGCAGGAATCAGCCAATTACATTGGTTGAAATCCACATCGCGTAGCTCAGCTCGCCGGTGATTGGTTAATTTAGATTCCTGCATGCCTCCGCTCCGCTCATCTCCGTAGAAACGCACCATTCGTTGATTAAGTATTTATGTGAAGCTCGATTCTAATGATCTTGTCTTATATGCAACAACGTTAAAAAAACATTATACATCTGCATCTAGTTTGCCCAAATCTGACGTTGACGTAACCAACACAGGTTAGTTCAGCCGTTTTTCAACTTTGATATAGACCTTTTAAAGTTAGAAAACAGTTACGTTACCCGCCTAGCTTTGTCTTTGGTCAACTTTATACCTACTAGCCAATTTTTTAAAATCTATCTTATTCGCCAACCCGTTTTAAGCAAGTGTCTTGATCAATGCTCGTGCTTTCTGTGATGAGAAGAGGCTTGCAGTGGGACGATAAAAGCCTGATATTATTTTTGAAGTGAAAACTTCTTTAGGCGGGTTCGGCATTTTTTGAGACGGGAAAAAATTACTGAACTCGCGACACTGTTACCGTAAGCGACACTGCGCGTGTTTTGTTTATAAGACGATTAAAAAAATACCCGCTTCGGATGTGTTCGGCTGTCCTCGGGGTGTACTCGGTTTTAATGTATATCCGACATGTCAGTGAGTGATGGTAAAGTATTCTGTATGTGTTTTGTTTTCACTTCTGTCGGCACTCCCGAAGTGCCACGTTTTTTTTGTCCCATTCACTTGATAACACACAATGTTTATTTTCAAACATCGCACGAAATAGGTGCCGTTTGTGATATGATAATTGACACCTTATCACTAGACTACCGTCCGTAGCTGCCGACAAAGCGATCAAATGAAACTTTCCCTACAGTTTAATTAATGACAATTCATTATATGATATCAAGTACTGGATTATAAATTGTCTCGTCGTTATCAATAGCAGACACGTCTCTGGTAATAGGGTCGATCAATGTACTAGTTATTGGCTTATGTGATTCATTCATGATACTATATTTTCTCATTCAATCCATTGTGTAATTAGTGATGGATTTGCCGTTCCATTCTTCGTTCCACTGATTCTTATAGATAAGAATTGGTATCACATTGTGACGGTCTCCAATAAGTATTTAGGTGCATAGAAAGGAGTACATCTCCTTGATAGCAATGTTAATTTCACTGTCGTTGATAACACCCTCATACTGAAAATTAATATTGTGTACAAAGAGTCCTTAGATCTCTTCTTTCTTAAATTTTTGGAGCTATTTTCATCTTCATTCAGCCGAATGACGCCTGCTGTTCATTTTATTGTTATAATTAGGCTTCCCCCAAGCGTCGCCATGGCGCTCAGAGTTAGTTTGTTTCAAAATAATGTACCTAAAATTATTATTACTTTGATTCCATTAATCGTTTGAAAAACACAGTCTGTCTTCTATTTTTGTTCCGTTATAAAAGTTATTGTTTCATAAATCTCATTCATTTTCAAAAAAAAAATAAAATGCGCTTTAGTAAATTCAATATAATTCTCTCATAAATAACATCAAAAGCATTATGTAAAATTCTGTTAATAACGACTCCTTTCCGAGCATAATATTTTAAAATTCATAAACTCGTTTAGCAGAAGAAAAATAATGTTCGGAGTAAAATTCAAATCCCGAAGAAAAAATCTATGAAATTTAATATAACCCGGTAGGCACTTAACACTGTGAGCCGAGATTTAAAAAGTCCTAAGTTTGGGGAATAACAAACGAGCTAGATTTGTGTGGGAGGTTTTTGGGCGCAGATCCAACATTTGGTGGTCGCACAGAAGATTTGCTGATTGTAAATAAGGCAAGCTTGAAGAAAATGTTTTTTTATTATTCTCAATTATGTATTATTCTGTTTTTGACTGGCTTCAAAAAAGACGGAGGTTCTCAATACGTTGGTTTTTTGACAGTTTTAGTTACCTGGTCTCAATTAATAACTAAGAACTGACTGATTGACGAGTGACTGCTCTAAGTCTTGGCAACATGACAAAATCTTTCTATTGCCAACTTCCGGCCGAAAAAAAGAAAAGAACTTTAAATTACAATGGCTTGAATCAATAGATATTCTCGACTAGTTAATTGTTATTAAGAATCACAATTATTGACATCTTGCCAATGATAAGCCATAGTCAGTGTCTAGCTTTCTCTTTGTGTTTTAGTTGGTTTCAAACTTTTGTTCTTTGATTACAAGTTCCCTAAATCTGCATAATTGAGTTGACGACGCCGCCGTCATCAAAATGAGGGAAAGATTTCGTTGCGTACAAAATACCGTATTACTTTGATGTCTCCAACATTTGCTTAACGAAGCCAATTACTCATTTGTATAAAGTAAGCCCTGGCTGGTGTCTTTTGTTTTTTTTTAATATTCTACTGCTATGCGGGTTTTATTTATTACGAACGATATATTTTTCTACATCATCTTTTTGTTTTTGACTTTTTGTACTGCAAATAAATATTGTTCGTAGTAATTGTCACTAGGTAGGTAATAGGTATGGCAATATATTGAAATAATACCATTTTTTAATAAGAAATTTTTTAGAGCTCCTTATCACCAAAGATTACGGAATAACGCAGCTTTACCCAGGTTTTCATTTCGCGGTGCTAAGAATTTAGTTTTATCTTGAATTAAAACTTGCAAGATTGAAACGAAATGAAAACTTACTTTTTATCGAAAAGAGAAAATAAAATATTAACCAAATTAATATCTAATTAATATTCAAAGCAATCATTGATACAATTAAGATTCAAAGTATCTTAAAAGTGTTTAGTTTGTACTTAAGAATTGTAATTAAAATACGAATGAAGCTTGTATTTAATTAATGTCTCAGAAGAAAGTGGTTGTTTGCTAATAGGACATTATTATTATTCAACAAGTGTAGACTAAAGTATGTCAGTGATGGAATGGTGATAAACCCTAGAATTATAACTTTATTTTATTACCGCTTATAACTAATGATCACCTGGGAGGCTAGTTTATTTTATGAATAAATCGAAACTTTGGACGCGGAATCAGCCTCTAGCGCGTTGCGGGTTACCCTGAGTTGGCACGAACGTACAGACGCCAGCACATCAAGCTACTACAATCTGTCAAATTTCTTTAATAGATTTTCAACTTTATCGCTAAAGCATAAGGTTCAAAGTTGATTGGAAAAAATTTACAGTTTCGGGTAGCTTGATGTGCTGGCGTCTGTACAATCCCATGCGTTCCCGCAGTATCATATGAAACAAAAAAAAACCGACTGCAGGTGGCCTGTGAGTCGATGATTAGTAGGGTTATGAGTCGGCACACTCAGGGTAAAAATAGAAATATCGTTGTCAATATGATGAAATGAAATTATATTTGTGCAGTGTACGACTGTACGCAGCTCTTTTAACAAACGATCACACGTAAAATTTTTGGTCAATATTATAAAACTAGACTCGTGGGGGCTCGTAGTTAAATACAAACAGCCACACGGTTCGGCCTGGAACCCGACCCCAACATATTTCGGAAAAGGTTTAGTAGATTGATTGGTTGATTTTAAAACTAGAGTGCGCTCAGCTATGAGTCAGTGACTTAGGCTAGTCGGACCTATACCCTATACTATACAAGATAAGAGAAATACTGGAAAGGCTTTGGGCTCTTGACTGTGTAATAAGTATAGTCTTACCCCATAGGGAAATACAGGACTGCTGTTATGTAGAAAGGCGTTATGAAGGCATTTTGTCCTTCAGTTAAAATAGCCATGATTGATGACAAGTACAGTGCGTGCCACGTAAGAAGAGACTTGACACACCACGTGGTCTGACATGCGCAGAACACGATTTTAGGTATCTTTAGCGGTATGAGGTCTGAGTGCGGGACGGGACCGGACGTCATAGGGGCGGCGGAAAGAGCGGGGGAGGCGGGGTCAAATCTCTTCTTACGTGGCACGCACTGTATGTTTAAGTCCCATGTAATAAAAGGCGAGCCTATTGTCACCGGGCCCAAATCCGGACCTCTGGGCTGCTGATTACCCACAAAGATGTTTGCCCAGCGTTCAAAACGCAGCGTCGACCCGCTCATCTACAACCCCACGCAGCGGTTGTGAATAACCGTGGCTTTATTGCTGGCCGCTAATGAAAACATTATTTATGATCTCTATGCTCCTTCCCTCCCCACCCCTATCTAACGGGGTAGCCCTGTACTCACAGTGCTTAGGCTAGGGATACACTTGAATGTTATAACAACTTGCGAGTTGGAAGTTAGTATTTTTGTTGTGGTAAAATGGCGTATTTTCATTGCTATTAAAAATAATATTTCAGTGTTTAACACAAACTGTGCAGTCAGAATATTGTCATTTACTGCAGTCACCGATTTTTAAACAGCAAGAATGGACAGGAAAATATGTAGGTATTAAAAGAAAATATGAAACTGAGTCAGCTTGATTGGATCTGATTTACAATTGCTATGCTATGTGCCGCAATAATCTCATAAAACTGTATATAATCAATATCACCTTTTTTGGCCAAATTATCAGCATCGTCATAAAACGTGGTTGCCAATCTGCTTCTATGCAATGATGCTAGCCTTTTGGGCACTTTTCCTGTTGATAGCAATGCGGATTTTTTAGGGTTCCGTACCAAAATGGTGAAAAAGGAACCCTGATGGTGCGACTCGATCTGTCTGTCTGTCTCACACAGCTAGATATGTCAAGAACTATTAATGCTATCAACATGAAATTTGGAATAGTTTTAGATGACGCTTGCCCAACTATTTTACAAATAAGAAAGAAATAAAGTTGTTTATTTTTTGCAGCAGGGACTGATAAGGTGTCTTAAAAATTAGAAGTGGGGCTACTAGGGCATGTGAGGTATCATATTTAAGAGCGCTGTTTGCAAATTCTCAATCATACTTTCTTTTTTTTAGGCCGCATATTTTTCGACTTTTGACTTACCTCAAAGGGGCCGTACGTCAAAAGAGGCAGTGCTGATGATGACCAAGCCACACAAACACCAGCCGCAAATGCGCCAAGATTTACTACAAAGAAGAAAACAATCTATACTTAATATTATAAAGCTGAAGAGTTTGTTTGTTTGGTTGAACGCGCTAATCTCTGGAACTACCAGTCGGATTTGAAACATTCTTTTTGCATTTGATAGCCCAATTCTCGAGGAAGGCTATAGGCTATTTAACATCACGCTATGACCTTTAGCAGCCGAGCAAAAAGAAAAAAGTCAGAAAGAACGCTAAGCAAAAACGAAGTAATAGCGCGGGCAGGCGATGCGATGCAAAGGGGTGGGTCGGAGTAACAAGAAAATTCACGCGGACGAAGTCGCGGGCAGAAGCTATAATATTATAGAAAACAAAACAGCATAATTGGTAAAAAATAGGGGCTGGAAGGTCCAAAAAAATTTAATCCAGGAGACATAATTAAACAACGAAGCATAAAATAGAGACTTCTTTTAAAAAAAAAATTATTATAAAAATTCCGAAGCAGCCAATATTCTTCTCGTGTATCGGCAGGTACAGACTATACGAGAACAGTAATTCAAGCCGTTGCTAAAATAAAATATCATCTAGTCATCCAGATGTTAGCGTGACTGTCGGCCCAGGGTGCACCGGATATCTCACAAGCGATTTGGTATTAGCACATGCAAAAAGATTCATTTTTCCACTACACTGCCAATATTCCTATAGTGCTTTAGGCATCTTCTGGGCCCGCTCATTTCATAATAGACCTCATCCATCGCTTTCCATCAGACGTGATCAAGGTCAAGAGAAATGCTGAATAGGCCCCTATTCAGCAATAAAAAAAACAATGTGTATTGCATGTTACCTCTATGCAAAACAAGCCTGTTCAACTGCAGCACTCGTATAAGCAAATTTACAACACGACCAACTTAAACAAAAAAAATCGCAGTCTTAGACTTCTTAAGCACCCGGTAGCTGCAGAGATAGAAATTGGAATGTAGAAGCAGAAGGATATGAGATCTTACCTATTCCAGTAGCAATGTACTGCGTAGTAATACCAGAAGTGTCTCGTTTGATATCCGGCACTGTGTCCATTCGCCGTAACGTCTTTGTGTTCATTCCATTCCTGTTATCTGGTTCCTCGGTTGGATCATTTTGTGCTGCGGCTGCTTCCGCGTCTACAGTTGAAGTGCTTTGCTCGTCCACTGTAACAAAAATAATAATTGGTTACAATAATATATTATTAATTTAATTTAATTACTTATATTAAATCCCATGCGCGCTAAGCACAACAGAAATAAAGAGGAATAGGTTTATTTGTCACAGAAACACGTGCATTAAAAAAGGAAATAAACTCGATTAATAAAGAAAGATTAAAACATAATAGATCTATAATCGCGAGCACAAAAAAACGAAAAGACTCGTACATTTAATTTCTGGATGTATTTTTGTTTCGCATACCTGATACCTAAGTGTTTTTACATACATTCTGATACAGCCGTATTACAAAAAATACCCGAACTCGTAATAGGGAACCCGTTTACCCTATACCTACAATGTATATTGAAATATCGCTCAAAGTTACAAAAGTCTACAAGACACAACATACATGGTTTTGCCTTAAGTAAATTTTGAGCAAGTACAACGGAATGTTATATATTTTGCCAAACAACTAAGAAGAGCATACAACCAACGATATGAAAATATTCTTGAGTGCCACTCATATAGTCAAAGGCAGTGTTAAATGGCGGTCAGCTAAATGGACTGACGACCTAGTTGAGGTCGTGGGGTGTTATAGAATTCATGCGACGTAAGATCGTTATGAACATTTTTCAAGAGATTCTTCATTCGGCATAGGCAAAGGAGTAAATATTTATTTAGTGACGATTCCCAAAAAAAGATATACACAATGTATGACACAAGAATAATGGGCAACATCAGGTATTAAGTTAGGAGGTGTACTCCTTCACGTATAATAACAAAGTTAAAAGGTATCATGATAGATAGATAGATAGATAGGTAGATAAACCATTTTTTTTGGCGCACACAAAAGACAGCACAACACACAAAAGTACCTACAATATTAGATGATAACCAAATTACACACACGATTATAAAACAAGGTGCCGATAAAAAAAAAACAAAATGTAAACACATCGAAATAAAAGGGACACTATGACGAATACTTAAAATAAAATTAATAACGAAACATACACAGTGCGGTGTGTGTCTCAAGGTTGCACCAAATGGGAGTCCAGCAGAATCAATAGCACCTACTCACTTTTTGCCAAATTATGTTTAAATCCCTCCGCTATTTTAGTGGTGCGAAATTTTTGCGAGAGTTTATAAAAACTCACGTAAAAAAAATTGAAATTTTTTGGTTTTTTTTTTCTATATAAACACACGAGCGGTACGCTTCAACGGCAGAGGCAACTCCAGCCGTCGACACACGTCGACGGCCGCCGTCCACATTGTTTTATAACAAAACTTAGATGCAACTTTAGTTTGAATTGGTGCCCTATTCTTCAACTAGTAAACACACAGTAACACATGGCAAAAAACAATAACACAACATTCATAAAACCAATACCATCTCAGGATTTTATTGTTTAATCTACAAAAATATAGTTTGGTGTAAACCTAAAATACGTGTCTTGGTAACCATTGTTGAGAAGGTTTCGTGTAAGCTATTTGCCACAGCCACACAAGACGCCACAAATTGCTGGTAGCTGGAACCACTGAACGTGGCTACACTGCAATTTAGGCAGAGCTAAGAAGCAATAGACTTGGCTTCTTGGGTACATTATTTGATTTAAAAGGTGCGAGTGAGAAAATATGGGTTGAAGAGAGAGAGAGAGAGAGAGATTGATGTGACCGTCTATCCGTTTCAATTCTGATCTGTCATTGCTTCAGTTTTAATTCTTCTTTAGTTTGTTTCAATGTGATTTGTGGTAGGTATAGTTATTTTACTCTAGGTGCATCGTCTTCACATATTATAATTATTAATATATACAAAATAGTTATTGTAAAACATTTTAATAGAGTGACGATTTAGTTTCTTGCCCATTCTTCTCCATAGAAAAAACCTTTTGAAGGGACGCCTAGAATCAATTCTATTTTATTTAATGTTAATGCTGACATTGAAAAGTGCCTTTTATGTGCCCATTTGAAATAAATGCCTTGACTTTGACTTCAAGGATATTAAAAATGATAACAAATATACATAGGCATTTTGCTAAAATATTTAGGATTTGTGATGAAACTCTAGACGGCATAAAAACCAGCACACTACCGTTCTGTTATTGTATGCATTATAAAGAAAATATATCATCATTATGCTATTTCTTTTTTTTTATTACTAGCTTCTGCCCGTGTAAAATTTCTTGCTCCCCCGACCCACCCCTTCGCATCGCATCGCCTGCCCGCATTAATACAGTACCCGGCGATAAATATTGCACATCGACCTTTGGAAAGAGACAATCGGCTAATTTCGGCTTCGTAGAGCGTTATCTGTGTCGCACGAAATACAAACAGTCCGGTATCTAGGAGCTGTTAAAACAATTACGATTTGCTTCTTTTGATAATTATTTTTATTCTTTGTATAAAATGAAAAAAAAAGGTAATGGTCGATGTGCAATATTTATCGCCGGGTACTGTACTTCGTTTTCGCTTGATGCTTGGTTCCTAAAAGTCCTAGCGTGATGTTGAATAGCCTTAGCCTTGTTCAAAGATTGGGCTAGCATTTGTTAGCCGAATTCAAAATGAAATTTTCAAATCCGACTAATAGTTCCAGAGATTAGAGCGTTAAAACAAACAAAATCCTCGGCTTTATTATTAGTATAGATAGAAAGATATAGATTCCATTTTATCATTAAATTTGTTCCTCTGTAGGAACTGCTACCCAAAAGAATCAAAAAAAGAACTGGTACAAAATGTCCGATATAATTAATTAATACAATTCAACAAAATAACTAATTAATTTACTTATGTAATAAAATTATTATTTAGGCAATCTCATTTCTCGGGTCTGCTAGAGATAGCAAAAATGCGAAGTGTAAACAATTACGGTTTTTTTAAAACATCACCTTTTATTTGATAACGTGCGTGTGGAAAAACAATTGTACCGTGTTGTCAGATAGTCTTATTATTTAAGAAATTCCGATAATTGATTTTTTTTTTTACTTTCCTTACAATATTAACCAAAAAAACCCAAGTTGATAATCTATTTTCCAAAAAGGCCATACTGGTCAAGTCATCTGGATGCCGTTGGTAAAAATATTATATAAATAAATTATATAATACAGGGTGATATTGAAAACTTGCGCCAAATCGAAATGGGAGGTGCAGTAACTGTTCATTTCCCAAAAATATAATTATTGAAAAAAAAAGTGTAACTATCATCTTAAGATCTGATTTTTCCATCGCCAGATAACTTTTATTCGAGGAATAAAATTGACGTTTGACAGTTTTTGTATGAAATAACTGTCAAAATATCAAAATTAATCCTCGAATAAAGTTATCAGATGATTGAAAAATCAGCCCTAAATAATGCAAACTGTGCTATTTGCCTTCAAGTAGACACGAATTATCGTCAATCCAGTACTTATTTTTTTCAAAGTTATGTTACTAAATATGAAAATTAAATTATCAAGTTGGCAACGCGTTGAACAAGCGGTATTTACCTAATTTTGACCGACCCTACGAAAAAAAAAGGGCGCACGACGACGTGTCCAAATCACTTGCCTACGCGCACGTATGTGCATCCCTTTCCTTAATGACACGCTCTAAATTTACTTTATAATACGTTGAATTAGATATTTTAATAATTTGGCGCACCTATTCAATTGCTATAATTAGGATAAATAACATTTAATTTATTACCTATATCTACAGTTCAAAGTTTCAATTAAGATGGTAAATTCCCAATCGAAATTTGCAGATATTCGTAACACCTTTAAAATATTAAGAATAGCCTTTTTTGTATAAATGAAAGCGAATATCAAAGAATGAAATACTTAGATTAAAGAAAATTATTATTTTTCTTTACAATAAACTAGATTATAATTTTTTTAACACATACAAAAAGTTACAAAGCCACGAGAATTCAGTAAAACTACTATTTCATTCTACACCATTTAGAGGTAATAAATTTATATATTAATATTATAATATATTTAATAATAAATAAATTTTCTTAATATTATTTTCTTCGTCAGGTCTATCGACATCATAGGCGTATCGACACGATCCCAGCGTTTCCTGTACTCTACAAGATTATAGCGTATTGGAAACGGTTTTACTTTTCCATTTATTTTTATATGACTCACAGAGCTAAATCACGACGCTATTATTGACTACCGCTAACTGATTTAGCTAAGAATGGACTTTTGGATTTAGAAAATATTTTCTGTTTACCAGGGCTTCACTCTAGGGAATTTACCACTTGTATCCTTATAAAAAGTAGACTATATTCTGATTATCATAATCTACCTTTCTCCCGTGTGAATTTCATCCGATTCCGTCCTAGTTTTATAGATTGTTTAAGTTGGTGAGTTTCTTGTCCGTTGTTCTCAACACGAACCTACTACGCTTTGGAATGGACAACAAGCTTTATCTTTCTGACTGACCGACCATTTGACAGTTCAAAAGTGCCTGTTATTGATTTATCCTTACAAATATTATAAATGCGAAAGTGTGTCTGTCTATCTGTTACCTCTTCACGCTTAAACCGCTGAACCGATTTAGATGAAATTTGGTACAGAGATAGTTTGAGTCCCGGGAAAGGGCATAGAATAGATTTTATCCCGATATTTTCCTAGGATCGAAACTTATGCGAGTGAAACTGCGAGTCGCAACTAGTTTGAAAAAAATGCTTTGAGTTTGAATTCATAAGTTCGAAATAAAAACACCGGGCAAGATAAACTTGTTGCACTGTAGCTACTTACCGTGGCCTTAAGCACTCAGTGCCGATAGATTTTTAAAACAATTAAAAAATACGGTTTATTGGATACATAGAGAGCTGATTTAAACCTAGCTGCTGCCCGAGAATTCGTTCACGTGACATTAATACCTTTTAACTCGTCGCGCGTCCAATTAGCAGACACAATAGAAATTTTATTGTTATCGATACACATGGTGTACACTCGACGTGCGAAGAGTTAATTGTCTTTCTTTTTCTAAAATAAAAATAGCCTAAGTTACGTCTATATTAATTATCTGCTAGTGAAAGTCGCGCCAGAATCGGTCCAGCTGTTTCGGAGATTAGCCGGAAGAAACAGACACATCCAGACAATTTTTTTAATAAATTATAATTTCTGTAGGTATAATTATACTTTCATATGCATCTAATTACTGATATTTTGACATTACAATAAGATACTTCAATTTTGTTCATATGCATGTATATTATAGATTTGTATAGATATTGGTATAATTTGGAAACATTGAAACGACGAAGAAGAACGCAAAGCTACAAAGTATCGACGCAGTTAATGGAAAATATGATACTTTTACTTAGAACTAAATAACACAAGCTGTTCATTCACAACACACATGCATTACGGCTGTAAACAACATAATAATTGCTGATATCTCCTTTATAGTTCGAATGACACCTCACATAATTATTATATACTAACAACCCGCCCATGCTCTGCGCGCGTGCGATCTACTGATGTGGCGATATGACAAAATATTGAGACATCAGTGCTATAATATCTATAGTACGGCCATCGAGAAAATGCATTGCAGTCACCTGTTAGTGCGACAATTCTAGTAACTAGACATCAAATTCGCAAAACACACGTATAAAACTGACAGGAACGAACGCATTCTCTCGTCGGCCACACATTACGTTAAATATGAATCTATTATACATACAGTGGCCTCCAAAAGTTACTTGACATTTCTCCACTTCAGCTAAGATGCCACATTTAGATTTAAAATAAAAAAAAATATCAGGTAGGTACCCCTAAGCCCGTTTTTTAGGGTTCCGTAGTCAACTAGGAACCCTTATAGTTTCGCCATGTCTGTTTGTCCGTCTGTCTGTCCTCGCTTAATCTCTGTGACCGTTAGCACTAGAAAGCTGAAATTTGGTACCAATATGTATATCAATCACGCCGACAAAGTGGTAAAATAAAAATTGGAAAAAAATGTTTTATTAGGGTAGCCCCCCTATATGTAAAGTGAAGTGATTTTTTTTAAATTTCAACCTTAACGTGTGATATATTGTTGGAAAGGTATTCAAAAATGAATAGGGGTTTACTGAAATCATTTTTTGATAATGTCAATAATTTCGGAAATAATCGCTCCAAAAGTAAAAAACAATGTGTGTGTCCCCCCTCTAACTTTTGAACCATAAGTTTAGAAAATATGAAAAAAATCTGAAAAGTAGAACTTTATAAGGACTTTCTAGGAAAATTATTTTGAACTTGATGGAAACAACAGTTTTTGTACAAAAAAGACAAAAAGTTGAACAAAATAATTTCTGGACTAAGTTTGTAGTATAATCGTATACGCAAGCATTTTTTTTATCCTATTTTATTATCCTGAACGTATCTTTTTTCAAACAAAAACAAAAAAATAATTATTAAAATCGAATCCCAATATTTTAAGATCTATGATCGACTACGATTATTACGCGAACATAATGGATACCCACTTTTAAACTCATAAGTGGGAACACTTATTGTGACGGACGGGAAACTACGGAACCCTACACTGAGCGTGGCCCGATACGCTCTTGGCCGGTTTTTACCGACTAAAACCCACCCGTGTTCCTTCAGTAGCCTGTGCCAGGGGCCACGGTATCTTTTTCGAACAACCCGCGGCCCTGGCAGACCCCTAAGCCCTTACTAGATTATTTTTTATTGTAACTTATAGGTAGTTGAATTAGTCAATAAAAACGTAACAGCAGTTCAAACATTTGGATCACTAGAATTTTAAATCATAATTGCGATTTGTCACAGCTGAAGCGGAAAAATGTCAACTAACTTTCGGAGGCAGCTGTATACAACGTGAAACGTTAAATGCGCAAAACCTCTTAAGAGGTCATTGAACTCATCATTATGAACAGCTTTTACTATGGGACCAAACTTGAAATCGCAAAAAAAAATCGAGTTATGCGAGCATATAATAATCATATAAAAATCACATATATTAATGTATTTATAAATTATTTATGTATTTTTTCTTTTTGACAAATTTAATTATGTATTATAATTATTATTTTTAAGTGATCACAATTTTATTCTGGGTTTTTAACTGTTTTAATATTATATTTTATAAGTAATTTTAATGTATGTTTTTGAATCTATGGACTAGAATTATGTCTGAAATAAATAAATAAATAAAATTAAAAATTAAAAAATATAAAAATCAGTTATGTACATATTAAAAATGTACATATTATGTAGGGAACGACTGATTTGTTTTTCGCGATTTCAGCTTGGGTTCCATAGTAAAAGTTGTTCATAATGATGAGTACAATAACCCCTTAATAAGTTTTGCGCATTTAACGTTACACCTTGTATAACATCTGTAATAAGTGCTCTAAATAATGGTGAAAAACAGACTCTATTGTGCTATTAGGAAAATCTAGGCGGTCACACAAACAGACATGAAAAGCGACTTTGTTTTATAGTATGTATAGTTTACTCATATCTCCTTCTCAGTTCGAATGGCACCTAACATAATAATTAGTATACAAAGTCCGTAATCTGTAACAAATACGTATCAATCGTTAATAGAAACGATAACATATTTATGTGCACAGGTCACCCACACTTACTACTTCCGTGGAAAAACAAGCGCCAGGGTAGCCCGTGAAATTCAAATTTTCTTACGTTTTGACCTTGGTTTTGTCTGTCAGTGTTATCCTATTGAATGACTATTTCCATGATTGCATGAAATCTAAACTTATTGATTTATATTGATCAATCAATAAGATTATACGAAATTAGAGGGTTGTATTGATGATTTTAATGATTATAATTATGTAAATACATACTTGTTACGGTCACGAATCTTATTTTGTTCAACATGCAACCTAACACTGACCTGCAAATTGCAAAAAAACTTAAGAAAATTTGTATTTTGCGTACACCAAGTGTACAGGCGTAGCACATGAAGCTACTACAATCTGTCAAATTTCTTTAATAGATTTTCAACTTTATCGCTAAAGCATAAGGTTCAAAGTTGATTGGGAAAATTTGACAGTTTCGGGCAGCTTGATGTGCTGGCGTCTGTACATAAGAGAAGGTGCTCGAAATGTCAACAGTACACTAAATGTATACAACTATTGTCATTTTTCTACTGACATTGTCTTTGTGAAGACAATGACTTCACTGCGTCCATTCAACTACTCCGACACGTGGGATGTGTCGACAGGTACGCGGGAAAACGTGTGAGAAGTTAAAGGACGGTAAAAGTCCACTTCTTTGGTGAAGAAGTAATTATTCGAAGAGTGGTAATAGAAGCAATAACCAGGTTCTAGTTACAACGACAAAAAAAATAAAAAGTAATAATAATAATAATTTTATTTTAAATGGTTGCTGAAATGCAGCTTTCATGCTGATTCAGAAACATTATACCTTAACAATAAAGTTGGTCAAAGTTCAGCTAAAATATTTTAATTTATAACAAACACATTTTCGGCAAAAGTTATTTGTTTGTATAATGTTATCGGATAAGAGCCTCGTGATGACTTATTCGTTTTTACGACACATATCATTGCAATACACAATACCATTATCGATAAATACACAGGCCACACCCTCTACTCCTACAAATAATTATAATCTGTCTTTCGAATAAATTGTGTTGGTGTTTGTTTACAGGCTAGCCTAAAGGCTCCTTCCAACAACCGCGACACGCGATAAAATCGCGCGCGACGCAAAGGCACCGCAAGTCGCGCAACGAGCGGTGCCTTTGTGTCGCGCGCGATTATATCACGTGTCGCGCCTGTTTGTAGGAGCCTTAACTAACTCATCATCATCATCTGCCTAGCCTTTTCCCAACTATGTTGGGGTCGGCTGCCAGTCTAACCGGATGCAGCTGAGTACCAGTATTTTACATTGAGCGACTGCCTATCTGACCTCCACAACACAGTTACTGGGTAATATGAAACCGCTCGGTAGAACTGGTTGTCAGACTTTCGGGCTTCTGACGACCCGTAACGACAATCAAAAATCTACGAATGAAAGCCGGGACCAACGGCTTAACGTGCTTTCTGAGGCACAACTAACTATACGAAATAAAAAGTACTAGGCTTTCATAAAATCAAGACAGTCTTAGGCTGGTTTTCTACCAGAGATGAGCGAGGATACGTAGCAAGGGATGTCTGTAAAACTAACCAATACCAACGCTAATTTAGTTTAAGATGAAAATGAAGCGATTTTATTGGTTGGTTTCACACACATTCCTCGCTACGCATCCTCGCTCATCTCTGGTGCATAGAGAGGGACTAACTAAGGTAGCCGTCTACAGGATAGCGGGCGATCATCGGATTGCCCTTGATCCGCTGTAGGTAAACGTTCTCTAGCGGATGATGGTCACGACTCAATGTGGAACTAGCAACCATTCAGCAGTCACATCGGAAACAAAGCAACCAAATATCTTCAGGTTGGATGCGCAAGCGTTAAATAATGACGAACGATTACATAATGGCACTATATTTTTTCTTATAGTTAATTAAAAGTGTGTCATTGCTTCATTGTATTTATTGGATAAGAAAATCTCGGAAGATATTTCTACGTCCCTAAACTAAGAATTAATGAAAGCTATTGAAATATTTTCTAGTAACATAAAAAACCAAAGTTTTTTATTTTAAAACATAGGTGTCAAATAGGCGCTATAAAGAAAATTGGCCCAGAGATCTCTATGTGGCGTAAAAATATCAAATAGATGTAGGCATACGAAATCACAATTTAGTAAAACCAGTCAGTAAAAAGTTACTTAGATACAAATAACGGACACCCATGCAATTAAAAAAAAAACATCATTAACAAAGAAAACATCTTATCTAACACTGTCAAACAGAATTTCAAGGTCTTGTTAAAAGAAAAAAAAATAACACCTACTTTGTTATTCCAAAGTACACTTGCCAACAACTGCACTGAGGTTCTTTTTTCAAACTCACAAATAGAAATAGTACTGTCAGAGTTGTTGCATCGGCGACTGGAAGCTCAATAACATAATCTTGATAACACAGCGGACGTTGGATACGTCAAAAAATAATAAATCAGGGATGGACAAACGTGGGCAGCTGTGTTTTCGTATTTGATTACACTGGCTGGATGGACGGGGTGTAGATTGATAAATAATGATAGATTTTTTGGGGTTTTGGAAATGTTTAAAAATTTTGAGTTGAGTTGAGTTGAAACAACGGAAGTTTTGCACGCTATTCTCGAGTTTATTTATATCAAAATGTCAAAATATTAACTGTATTAATGAGAACATCAATTGATAATGTTTAATAGATGGTGGACGTTTCTCGGCTGAAATGATGAAGACGATGATGAGGTTCACATTCATTCATTCATTCATTAAGCTTGAATATAGAATACTAATTCACGAACACAAAAACAAAAAATTACAAACAAAACAGTTATCTAAAACTAAGCCCAAATCTTTGAAGCTTGTAAAAATATCATCTACAACTTTCTCTTCCTCTAATACCGCTCAAAACGATCAAAGAAAAGGTGCGAACCAAATTAAAAATACACATAAACAACTTGTTTCACTAAGTTTTTAATCATTTTGTTTGCACGCCTCCATCTTGACTTTTGATAATTTCCCTTTCCTTTGGCTTCAGAAACTTCGTTTTAATAAAAATTGCAAAGGAACCGATAATTTTATTTATTAAAATCATTGACTGTGACAGATTGTGTTTTTGAAGGGATTCGTTATTGAGGTACTCTTTGTAAAGTTTTACATGGAATTGTTTTTGAGGAGCCTTTGGCTAAGTACTAACAGCCGCGAGGGTCGATTGATCAGGTTAAGTTACGCTTGCCGCGGTTTTTCCGTGGATGAGTGACCATCTTTACATATAAAGACCTCTCCGTGCCTCGGAAAGCACGTTAAGCCGCTGTCAATCGTGAATCTTTGGCAGTCGTTACGTGTCGTTAGAAACCCGAAAGTCTGACAACCAGTCTTACCAAGGTAAGCAGTAACTGAGTTGGGAACGTCAGTTAGTCAGTCGCTTCATGTAAAATTCTGGTATTCAGCTGCATTCGGTTAGACTGGAAGCCAACCGCAATATAGTTAGGAAAAGGCTAGGCAGATGATGCATGGAATTGTTTTTGGGTAGGCAATATTTGAACTCGAACTCCCTTATTATAAAACAAGGTTTTTCTTTAGATCAGGTTTAAGCATTGATATATAAAAACCATATCAATGGGTTTAAGCCACCGAGTCAGTTATTGAATTAAGGACCTAACTGTTACAGAAATGAAGTTCTAATGTATACTAAAAATGACACCTTAGTTCGATGTTAAGTTGCCATTTTAGTATTAAGAACTTTGCCTTAATCGAAATAAAGTTCGAAATACAAATACTAGCTCAAAAGTTTAGGATAAAACTAAAGCTAGATTTAGTTTTGTGATAAGACGGAAGAATGAAACGAAAGTAGAACTTAAAGTGCTTAAAAATGTTTCATGTGTATACATACATTGTCAGATTTGTTCTATATTTTTAAGAATCTAAGTTCCATTCAGTTCCTTTCATTTTTTAGATTTTTATACCCCTCATTGATTTCGATTTGAGATAGTCTTAACAAGCAAACTCAAACTTAGTCAAACTTTTCATTCTTCAATTGATGGATTCCCAAAGCCTCAAACCGCAATAACACATCACGCCCGTATTCCCCAAAGGGTTATGCAGAGGTGCACCTAAATATTATAGTACACCCAGACCACAGTGAAAAAAGAATCAAAATTTAACTAAAACAGTATATTCACGGCCGCATCTTGCGTACCCCTGGCGCGATACCCCCGAGTCGTCCCGTAACCTCCCGCCTATCTATCTTAGCGCTAAACGCCCATAAACAGGCACAGATAAACCCGTTATCAACGTCGTGATTTTTATTAATAATATACATACATACTTACGCATTTATTAATGTAGTAGGATACACTATAGGTAATTAGCACGTTCAAAAGTGCCTTTTATGTGCCTATTTGAAATAAATGCATTGACTTTGACTTTAACTTTGAAGTATGTAATTGAATGTAGGGAGGCCAAAAAATAGTAGGTTGGTGGTGAATGATAGTGTGGCGGCTGACTGGAAAGAATGGAAAAGCAAATCATCTGCTGACCGAAATACCATAGGAAGTTAGGAACGTAAGGACAGGCATAAAAAAACTTTTACAAAAAAAAAATACAACCGAGTTCCAAAAAAACACTATAAAGTGAAAAATAACTTTAATTTCGGAAGTCGGTGACGTTGGTTTTGCAATTTCATTTTCTGCCACAGACTTACGAAATTAAAGTTATTTTTTAGTTTGTAGTGTTTTCTTTTAAAGTCGTTTGTATTTTTGTTTTGTTAATTTTTTATTTTATTTTCCACTTTTTAGTTGTACCTATCCTATACAAATTCGTATAACACTACTTGCTATGTAAATATCAGTGACAGGACAGAATAATATAATATCATCAATATAAACTAAGTGGAAAAAATACGAATATTGAAGCTCACTAAAAAACTACCTAAGCAAAGGTAATAAAATTCATATGGGTGGTCCCATATGAATTTTATTACCCTGAAAAATACTTTATCTATTAAATAATAATTTTCGAAATCGATCTACAATTGCCGGAGATAATCAATAATAATATTATTATATAATATCTCACTCCATCGTAGACTTTGTCTCTGTCATCTCTGACCTAGGCTAGAGTCAAGAGCAAACCCATTTCAAATAAAAAAAAGGATATCGCGTACAATACATAAAAAAAAAATTCAACCGAATTGAGAACCTCCTCATTTTTTTGAAGTCGGTTAAAAAGAGGAAGTCAGACTAACATACTCGTACCTACCTATTTCTACCGTAAAGTTGTGTTGCTGTATTCTGGGGTATACTCCTTAAGCACGAAGTCCGTAGTTTCGGGCACTTTAGTTATCCTACGCCGTCTCAATTACGGACATATTATTTGTTCGGGGCCTTAACTAAGAATGAATGACAACACGATTTGACAGTTGTCCCTTCTCCCGATAAGTATTTGCTCATCCGAAAAATTTTATTTGACGGATCAACTTCTTTTAGACAGGCCCGTATCTTATTTGATGGATTTAGAGAGACACTACTTCTAACTAGAAGGTCTACCTGGTGGGGGTAGTCTCAGGCACATTACAGCTTTTTCTGTAGAATGGCATCTGCGGTAGCGGTAACAACCTAACAATCTGGTGGACTGTCGGCTTGTTTTTCAGCCAGGAACATTAAAAAAAATATCTATACTTATATACTTATTAATTTTAATTAATATTATAAAGCTGAAGAGTTTGTTTGGTTGAACGCGCTAATCTCTGGAACTACCAGTCGGATTTGAAAAATTTTGCATTTAATAGCCCAATTCTCGAGGAAGGCTATAGGTTACTTAACATCACGCTAGGACCCTTAGGAGCCGAGCAAAAACCAAAAAAGGCAGAAGAAAGGTAAACGAATTAAAAGCGCAGGCAGGCGATGCGACGGGGTGGGTCGGGGGAACAAGAAATTTCACACAGATGAAGTCGCGATCAGAAGCTAGTATCTCATAAAGTTGACAGTTTTGGCCTACTAAATGATCAGTATACAAAGTTTAATTTCCCTATAAAAATTGTTAACTAACCTAAAATCCTGCAGGTAGTCTGATACATAATATCGTAATGAAAACATACAAAATTGACCTTAACTTTATTTCTGTTTTTAAATAAACTATTAATGTATGTATGAAAAGCCACGGGTCAATCAATCGATACGATTTTAAATCACGGCCACATCTTGCGGACGGATACGATTTTAAAAGTTGCGTAAACTTATAAAATTGTGAGCAGTTAAAATTATAATCTTATTTTAACAATTCTGTCCATCAGATGAGATTAATTTTTTTACACTTTATGTAAATAAACCACAACATCTAAACTATAGGTACAAATGCTATAACAAACCTAACTGTCAGACTCCCTTCGAGGATTTATAGCAGGCCTAATAACAACAACAAGCAATAATTAGCGTCCAGTTTTTTCCAAAAATTTTCACACGTTATAATATTCTACAATATTAATTCCACGTCGCACAACTTGTCACCGCATCGTTTACACTAATTATCTAGTAAAATATCCTCTTCATTAAAACACACATCTAAACAGCAATGCTTTTTAACTAATAAAGGCTCCTGCAAACAGGCGCGACGCACGACGCGAATCGCGCGCGACACAAAGGCACCGCTCGTTGCGCGACTTGCGGTGCCTTGTGTCGCGTGTCGCGTCGCGCCTGTGTGCACGAACCTTAAAAGCCGAGTTTCTGAATTTTTCCGGGAATTTTCACACGCTATGTGCTGCAATATTAAACATCCCACACTTTGTAGGTCCCCCTATGCCGTTTACACTTATCTAAGGTGACCGAGCGTGTCTAAACGGCCCGCCCCGTTCATTATCTTTTTTTTGGTCGAAACAAAAACTTTTTTACCTGACCCTATAGACGTGATAAGCTGGGATATTTTTAAGTTTTTCTAGTAATTCCATTGTTTTGCAGATAAGGGGTGTGTTTTTTCTGCGGTTTTCAAATATAATCGTTTATTATTGTGTTTGGAAATATTTAAAGGCTTTTTCAAACAGGCGCGACACGCGATAAAATCGCGCGCGACAGAAAGGCACTCCAACTCGCATAACGAGCGGTGCCTATGAGTCGCGCGTCGTGCCTGTTTGCAGGAGCCTTAATGATTAGTTATGTAATTGTACTTGGGGTTATTATGGTGTTTGTGTTGGCACTCAAAGCTTGTGCTAGATTTCGATTTCTTCAAACTATTAAGATATTCTATAGGCCAGAAAGTTCCTTAAGACGGTACGAGTTGACTGGTAGAAATTGTCACGTCATAAGGAAAAGGCGTTATGCTTCATGCGATTTTCTCTCTTTCTATGTTCTTTGTATTACATGATACGAGTGTGTGCGTGCTAGAACAGTGGTGGCTCGATGGTAACGGCCGAGACTTACGAGTTGTAAGTCGTAAGTTCAAACCCAGTCAGGCCGTTTACTTTGTGTAAATTATTTCTTCACCAATGCTCTCAAAACATTGAAAGGAAAACTTAGTGAGAAAACCGGCATGTCCTAGAACCAAACATTCGAAGACTGGATTACAGCCTACCCCCTCTTACTGAGAGGAGGCCTGTGTCCCAACAGTGGGATCATTATAGGTCGACTATGTGTGTGCGTGCGTGCGAGTATCGTGGAAGGAACTTCTTTCCTAACGGGGGTCCCCCAACCGCACACGTTTTTCTTTTAAGACTCCTGCAAAAAGGCGCGACGCGCGACGCGCGACGCGACCTTCAAAGGCACCGCTCCCTGCGCGACTTGCGGTGCCTTTGTGTTGCGCGCGATTTTATCGCGTGTCGCGCCTGTTTGAAGGAGCCTTTATGTGTAAAATATTGAAATCGAATTGAATCTTCAACTGTTTTATATTAAATAACCATACTAATAACGAAAAAAGTTAGGTGCTATAATGATTTTCCCTTCAGATGAGCTAGAAGTTTAGTTGGTGGCTGGTCAATATTGAAACAACAAAAGATGTTAAGATAACAAGAGGCAAAATAAGAAAGAAGTTTTCACTAATAATTTTGAAGTCGCCAGAAACAATTAGGCATATCAGTATAATTTTTAGGTTTCCGTACCCAAAGGGTAAAAACGGAACCCTATTACTAAAACTCCACTGTCCGTCTGTCTGTCTGTCGCCAGGCCGTATCTCATGAACCGTGATAGCTAGACAGTTGAAATTTTCACAGATGATGTATTTCTGTTGCCGCTATAACAACAAATAATAAAAATAAAATAAAGTTAAACTTTAAAGGGGTATAGAAGAAACGGTTTTTTTGGCGTTTTATGCCTTGTGGTACGGAACCCTTCGTGTGCGAGTCTAACTCGCAATTGGTCGGTTTTTATTTCTCAAGAATGTAATCATAATATCTATTAGGAAACTACTTTCATCGTGGAAATATATTGCAGCCATTACATCCTGAGGAGAGCATTATTTATCTGAGTGACTGATGGGAACTAGAACATCTTTAGTTATCAGGTTTCTACGATTTAGGTAGACTGTTCTTTTATGATTCTTTCCTGAAATAATGCTTATGTCTCGTAAAATAACAATGAAACATATATGTGAGCAAAATGGTACCTATAAAAGTAAAAATCCATGTTGGTTTTGTTTTTAGTATTCAGTTCAAGTTTACCAACCCACCCGCGTGGTGGATTCCGGCCCACTCCCTCTCATCGAGAGGAGGCTGGCTTGTGTCCCAACTATGTAATATTGATATTCTGATAATGCTATATTAAGTCAAGTTCAGCTACATATCACGGTATGTACGAAATGTGAATAATGTACAGACGCCAGCAAGCAAGCTACTACAATCTGTCAAATTTCTTTAATAGAATTTCAACTTTATCGCTAAAGCATTAGGTTCAAAGGTGATTGGGAAAATTTGACAGTTTCGAGTAGCTTGATGTGCCGGCGTCTGTACCAAGAGACAAAAAGTAAGGTTCTGTTTTCATTTAAGTTACTAAATGGCGTGAAGACGCTGAGTTAACGTGGCGTAGATCTATAATATGGATGTTGGGAAATTATGGAGTTGACATCTAGTCTCAACTTCGGCGCCACCATTGAGTACAAAGCCCAAACTGCGGCCAAGAAGCTGGGCATCCTTAATAGGGTGAAGCGATACTTTACGCCTGGACAGCTATTAACTCTTTACAAAGCACAAGTCCGATCCTGCATGGAGTATTGCAGCCACCTTTGGGAGGGCTCAGCGAAATACCAACTTGCCGCGCTTGACTCGGTGGAACGCAGAGCTAAGAGGCTCATTGGTGACGAAAAACTGGTGGATGCCAAGCTTCACAGCTTGGCTCATCGCCGCAAGGTTGCCTGCTTGTCGGTCTTCTACAGATTGTACTTCGGTGAGTGTGCCCAAGAACTCCACGACCTCATTCCACCGGCCCCCTTCTACCTTCGGACATCCAGACGCACTGCAAGTTACCATCCCTACCTAGTTGCTATTCCACCAATTCGCACTAAGCGTTATAAAATGTCCTTTATAATGCGCACAGCAAAAGAGTGGAACTCTCTACCTGCGTTTGTGTTTCCGAGTGCATACAACCCGAATCTCTTCAAAGTAAGAGTGAACAGGCTTCTTCTGGGTGAGCTCACTCCATCGTAGACTTTGTCTCTGTCATCTCTGACCTAGACTAGAGTCAAGAGCAAACCCATTTCAAATAAATAAAAAAAATAAAATTATCTTTAGCGCTTCCTTTGATTAGCGTAGGGCATGTGAGATTCAAATGATATCTGAAGATCTAACTGTGATGAGAACAATATCGCACCTACATCTTGACGAGATATTTTAAACCACCATTTATTTTGATGAATTAGAAAGATAATTTAAAAAAAATGTTAAATTTTAAAGAACACAACAAAACAAAATAGGTACCCTCATGTATAAAAAATTACACTCATTGAATGCATTTAATAGTCAATTACGTTTGACGTTCGAAAAGTGCTGAATCTCAGCCTAATTTTAATAAATGACTTTTGATTTTCATTAGCGGCATATTTAATCACAAATAACAGCCTTCCTAAAATACACTATCCTGTCCTTTCCCGGGACTCAAACTATCTCTATACCAAATTTCATCTAAATCGGTTCAGCGGTTTAAGCGTGAAGAGGTAACAAACAGACAGACAGACACACTTTCGCAATTATAATATTAGTACGGATTTATTGCTCTCAGTAGTCAGCAGTGAGCAGTGATGGTGGTCCAGTGGTAATGGCTCCGACTTACAAGTCGTAGGTCGTGGGTTCGAACCCAGCCAAACGCTTTACTTTGTGTAAATAATTTCATCACCACTACTCACACAACGCTGAAGGAAAACGTCGTGAGGAAACCGGCATGTCCTAGAACCACACATTCGAAGACATGTGATATCTACTAACCCTCTACGGGCCCGCGTGGTAGATTATAGTCCGCTCTCTCTCGAAGAGAGGAGAACTGTGTCTCAGCAATGGGAAAATTATAAGCTGATTATGCTAAAGCATTGTTCTCATGTGACTTTGTGTCTTTTTGAGAATTAACATCTTTAAACCTATAGTAAGTTTGTATATATATTTTTGTTTTTTTTTATTTTATTTATTTATTTTATTTTACCATTTATGTACATACATATATAAACAGACACGAAATAAAACAGAACAATAATAAAACAGAAAAATAGGTACTAAGGTGATGCTTATTTCATAAGAAATCTCTTCCAGCATACCTGCGATAGAACAATAAATAGAGAGATGTAGACAGCGTGAAAGAGTAAAGGAGACAAAAAATTAATACATACAAACAAAAAAATATTTAATCGTTTTTTTATACCTTTAAATTTCTAAACGGCTGGTTCACACTTCCCGTGACTGGCTTTTACTTTGGCCAGAGGCTAATCATCGCCATACAACGTGGTAATGCCGCCACATGGGTACATTACCAGTCGACAGCGATCCAGATGAATTTTTCCGACGCAATTTTTTAGTTTCTGTATAGTTTTAGTTAAGTTAGAATTGAATTGTGTTATTTTTGGTTCTGTTTCTCCTTTTTTGTAAATAGATAATTGCTTCATATCTTGCTCAAGTAAATTGTATGTAAGTAGATAAATACCTACACTACATAGTACCCATAGTAAGTTCGTAGATCGAAAGAAGAGAACGCATCAATCAGTATTGTGATGAACTTGCACTTATTTATGAAGTTAGATATTAATATTATCATTGGCACAGTATAGCAGATAATTATAATTGGATTAGATCACCATGTAAACATGATATTTATCAACAGGAACGATAAACGTTCGAACGATAAAAGTTGTCAGTGTGTCCGTAGTGCTACCGGACATAGAGTACCATAGTGTACTAAAGTACTAGGATTATGTTATTTTGACGTTCAAAAAGTGCTGATTCCACCCTAGTTTGAAAAAAATACTTTTGATTTCCTTTTTAATATTAAAAGGAAAGTAAGAATTGATTTTTTTTAAATTTAGACGGGTTTCTGGTTGTTATGATTGTTCAGCATATTCGGTTGGTCATAAATGACTGTTGAACATCTTATAAGATTAAATTCATTGGTAATCAAATTCAATGCTGATTTTTGCAAAAAGAGTTGGGTCAATAAAATATCGGGGTGAACAATGACCCCAAACTAGCTGTGCCTGTGTCTTGTCAAGAGTCAAAAACCTCTGCATATTTATATCCTCGAAACTTCTTTTTCTCTTTACTTTTGGAGTCCCAGCTTTTGACAAAGGCCACCATCGAAGGTTAGGCCGTAATCTATGGTGCTCTTCCTAACCAGATAACTGCACGTTCACGCATCGATCGTGTGTAGCTTGCATGTGCGTACGCACGTACGCCGTATACCCTTATCATTTGCATAGGATTTTTTTATCTATGGCGTGGCTTCCATATTTTACGGATTGCAGTAAGCTTACTGTATGTGGATACCTAATACCCGTTAAGGCGTGAAAATGTAACAGATAGACTGGTACTGTCAGCCTGCATCATTCCACTGCTGGTCAAAAGCTTCTCGGCCTCTCCCCATGATTTCCAGCTCTTTCGAAGCAGGGCAAAGCTGGACCACTGGTCATTTATTTTGTCCAGCTCATCCCGTCTTCTTCTACGGGGTCTACCGCGACGCCCTCTAGCTGTGTCAGGGCTCCACGAGGTGGTTATTACAGACAAACTGACAGACAGATAAATAAGAAATAAAGTAGTTTCGCATTTTCAATATTAATATGGAAGTATTAATGTATGAGGATTCTATTAAACCAAAAGTCTCTCCCCGTATTCCTAATGGTCATAGCCAAGACAAGATAAGTCATCAAAACCGGGAGTCAAGGAGATTTTCTGAAGAGGAGCATTGCGATATTTTCTAGAAAATTAATCCCGGATACTCTCACTATCTGCCTGCCAACCTTTATCACCTGTTATGCTCAAACAAGTGTAACAGATGATAAAAAAATGGTAATGGTAATTAAAAATACGCGACAAAGTGCAATCATTGTTTATTAAAACCAAAAAAAATAATTTAATAAACATCGCGATATAGAGTTACCTACAGTCGTGAAGAGATATTGGAAACAAGATTAATATATATGAAAACACATTGTGATAATTATATATAGTCGTAGGTAGGCCCTTATAAGAATTGATAAATCGTAAGAGTACCTAGTTGCGATTAAGTAGGTAAGTACTACTTATAGAAAAATGAACATCCCGTAAGTGAATAATAAAAAATTAACTGACAAACAGATTTGTTATTACGTTGTTATATACAGGGTGGAAGAGACATCGGCACGTAAACTGTTACTATGGATTCCGTACACGATCCTGAAGCCGCTGCGACGTTTTTCATCGATTATAAAAAAAAAGATTTTCCATACATTTTGACCGCGTAGACATTGCATGCTTCTATGAAACAGTCGCTTTTTTTTTATTTCTACACTAGGGGGTCGAGAATCTTGTAGTGATTCAAGGTTACAGATGTCCCTGCATAGTACTCGTATAGCAACATGCGAGTGTACGATAGAGCGCATTAGAATATCCACCACGAGTGGTCGCCGTCGACGAGCGTCGACGGCTGCCATCAACGCGCAACAATATGCCGCTCGTGTATTAGTGCACCGTACAAAATATTTCGTGTATGTGTTACGGCTAATAGCCGAAGTGCGGCTACACCTAGTTTTAGCCGGGTACAACTAGGTGCACCTTACTTCGAAGCTCCTATTTCTGTGTAAAAAATTTAAAGTAATCTAACCATTTTTTTTTTTCGTGGAGAAATGCTCATGCATTTTCCGCGGGGAGATAGTATAGTGCAGTTATGTGGGACTCTAACCCATTAAAACTCCACGGTGTCCTCTACCGCTTACGGCAGGAACACAGGCACGCGTTAGCACTCATCCGTGAACCCGCCGCGGCTGTCCGTCACCGGACCCTCCACTGGGGAGTATTCCCCATCACCGGCGCACCAGAACACATAGCACGCCGTGACCACCCCAGGGACCAAACCACCATATGGGCGCCAGACGACTCCGTGTCACCCCGTGGCGCCCTTGGTCCCCCTGCGACGGGTCAGGTCATTGGCCCCGCTGCCTGCCAATTTTCGGCCGCAGAGGATAGGGAGAGCGAAACCTACTTGTTGGCTGCTACGTCGTCGGCTTCCGGCAAAAGCCCTGACGAGCGGGGTCCTCGGGGTTCCTTTTCGCTTCACCGTGGGTGACCAAGCCACGGCTACTGAGCCCCCCGCCTCGACAATGCGGTAACCCACCGGGGAGATAGTAACCTAAACAAACCTAACCTCGGGTTGCCCTTCGCTCGCTCTTGGATCCTACATCGCCTAATGACCGACCGCAACCATGCAACCGGTGTCACCCGAAGTACACACGAACCGCATGTGGCCGGCTGCATTTAGTTGTACCAGGCTAAAACTAGGTGTAGCCGCACTTCGGCCGGCTAAAACCAGGTGTAGCCGCACTTCGGCTATTAGCCGTGACATATGCACACTTAAAGAGAAAAGAAACACATACCAATTTACCTCTACCTACCCCTTTGAGGAAGACAGTCGTAATGTCAAGTTATTATGAATCAAGCGCAGCCCCGCCTCATGGTGTGACCAAAGGTACCTACTTATACGTGACGGCCCAGTGATCTAGTTGCGTAAGTATGTTTAGTCTAAGACGAGCCGCGGGACCTTGACCCTTACTTATCTATTGCAACATGCTATCTGAACACAAGCGCCAGGAAATAAGGTATCTAATGCTATAGTTGCATTGGATTGAATTGTGGTGAATGAATAGGATTGGTTAGGCTGTTTTTCTTCTGAGATCTAGATGTAGTAAACTACTGAGAGTACAACGATTTATGGATCTTTTGGCACGTGACCATAATCGTAACTAATGCCACCATCTTGGTTTTAGAGTTTCGTACCTCAAAAAGAAAAACGGGACCCTCTTGTAAGATTACTTCGTTGTCCGCTTATCTGACAGTCTGTCAAGATCCTTTTTCTCAGGAACGCGAAGTTGAAATTAATATCAAATAACTCGAGGCTGCAATCCATTGAAGCAGTGAAAAAATCAAACTTCTAAGTAAAACAATCAAAAGATACAGGCGTTTATGTTCCGTTTATGCCGCATATTTTAACACTCGCAATGGAATCAAAACCTATTGAAAAAATCTGAAAACCACTGTAATTAAATTATAAAAAAAAACATATTTTAAAACTACTTTTTAAATATTTATTTCCCTCGGTGCGCGAGTCCGAGTCTTGACCGGTTTTTTTTTTATTTGGTGACAAGTTTACCAAATTTAACAAAGTTTACGGCAAGAAGTGCTTGCTATCTATGAACAGAGATCTCTGTGAACAGTGCTTCCTATGTACCGAGATATCTACAAACAATGTTTTCAATTGTTTTCTATCAACAAAGTTTTCGGCGAAACGTGCTGTCTAGAAAAAGAGATTTCTATTTAGCTTTCTGTATGCAGTCGTATCGTACAAGCGTGTTTCTATCTTAGGTCCCACACTCATATCATATGAATAGTTACACACCGATTTCTCTCTTTCAGTCGTCAGTAATTTGACTTTCGAAAGAAGAAGACAAAGCGTTGTGTAACTATACAGACGCTATACAACGTTTATTAGTAAGGGAGTTAGTGTTTACTATACGTATTTTGTTTTTTTTTTTCTCTTCTGTGTCGTACCAAATACATGATTTATCTATCTAGGTATCTTAAATATAAAGCATTTCACGCTGGAAGGTACGTCAGTTCACTTACCTATTAAGCACCAAATTCTGCCCTGGTATTATCTAAATAAAATCCATTCGTTAGTTACGACATGAGAACATTTTCATGTGAAAGCTCACTAACACCCAAACGTCCCGGACTCGCAAAAAGAATGTGTTTCTAAATTGAATTAAGTTTGATTCGGATCGTTCGCTTTTGCTAACCTTTGTTAGGGCTTGTAACTTTGTTTGTTTTATTTAGGGGTACAAAATAATGTCAAACTGTCCATTTTAAACAAGCATTCAAAAGTAGTGCTCAGTATAATATGAGTTCAGGACAAATGTCTCTTTTCAGAGATCGACGAATATTTCTCAAAGCGATATCACATTAATGTTCCTATTTAATATTTTTTAAATATAAACTACTTCTTCTTTTCGTGTCGATGGTACTCTTTCTCGTTTTTTTTCTTTTTTTATATAGTTTGAGCCCAGTGGGTGGCCACGTTGATTGCGGCATCAGTGGCATTCTTTAAGTCATCTGAGGTGCAGGTGAATGGACACTTAGGACACTCCAGCGAGTTGAGCATGGTCTATAAACTACTTAACTATAGGTACAGACGCCAGCACATCAAGCTACTACAATCTGTCAAATTTCTTTAATAGATATTCAACTTTATCGCTAAAGCGTAAGGTTCAAAGTTGATTGTGAAAATTTGACAGTTTCAGGTAGCTTGATGTGCTGGCGTCTGTACCAACTTGAACATAAATTGTCATTCAATTTCAAATTCTAACTGCCTCGTTGGTCTAGTAGATGCTCGATGATAATGATGATGCCCGGGCACCTAAAACGCTGTGAGTTTTTCAATTAGAAAATCCTCAGTACGAGCCCGAAGCCTGCATTTGTGCTTAATTTATTTTAATGGCCTACACCCCATTAGATTAAACTTAAACAACTTTTTTACAAAAAAACAACCGACTTCAAAAAAAACGCTACGAAGTGATAAATAACTTTAATTTCGGAAGTCGGTGTCAAAAAACGAAAATGCGGAACCAACGACACCGACTTCCGAAATTTGGTCACTTTGTAGTGTTTTTTTTTTTAATTTGTTTGTTTTTTTTTTTGTAAAAATGTTTTTATTTTTCACTTTTTAGTTGTACCTACTCCACACAACTTCAATTAACACTAGTGCATTGAAGAATTGAAGACCCCGATTAGCAGAATCATCAAAATTCGCATAGAACTTGCGGAGATGCAGTACATTTGTGCATATAACTTCGTATATAAGAATAATTAGGTACCTAATGTATTATATACTTAAACCTTCCTGAAAGTATGTAGATCACATTAATAAAAAAATCATCAAAATTTGCGTAGGAATTGCGGAGATGCAGTTCATTTATGCATATAACTTCGTAAATAAGAATAATTACCGAATGTATTCAACAATTACGTGTAACGTTAAATGCGCAAAACCTCTGTCACATCATTACATTTGGACTCATCATTATGAACAACTTTTACTATGGGACCAAACTTGAAATCACAAAAAAAAATCAGCTGTTTAGTACATTTCGACGAGTTATGCGAGCATAAAATATGTAGGGAACAACAGATTTTTTTTTCGCATTTTCAGCTTGGGTCCCATAGTAAAAGTTGATCATAATGATCAGTACAATGACCCCTTAAAAGGTTTTGCGCATTTAACGTTACATCTTGTATATTAAAACCTTCCCAAAAGTATGTAGATCACATTAATGAAAAAAATATCAGAATTAGTTCCTTAGTTTTTGAGAAAATCGCGGACATACAAACATACATACATACATACGAGTCGAATACAGAACCTCCTTTGTTGAAGTCGGTTAAAAACTCATGAAACACATTTTAACGATTATTAATTCTACTTGTGCATGAAGTTTTAATAAATAAAATTAAATGATAAGAAAGCATTACAACCCACTGCTTACATCTTATAACACCAGCGAGAATTGTTATACCACGCTATTCAAATTAGCGCTCCAACACTCGAATCTGCCGGTCTATTCTGTTAAAATCTCACCGTGAGATCTTAGGTGAAGTGAGCTGCCATTCCATGTGATGCTAGGGATTGCCATTAATGACAGCTCACTTTAATCTCACTTCACCCAAGTTATCACGGTGATATTTTTACAGAATAGCACTACTGCATCAAATCTGTCTCGAGTTTCCTTCTTCCCAACATTAATCTTCTTTTCACTTTTTGGTGTCCGCTATACGAGAATAGCTAACACTATAGTGAAAAGATTAGCCACTCAACAATGTTGGGAGCGGCCTTAATTTACGTGCACTGGTCATACTGAATTGTGACTATTGTATAAAATAAAATAAGAAGCCTTTTTTTTTCAGGATGGGAAATCATCAAATGATCCCTCCCGCTCTGGGTGGAGCGGAAGGGAGTGTCAGACTCTTACTGACTAAAACCCACCCGTGTTCCTTCCTTAGCCCTTTATGTTCCGGGCCAGCGGTAACCCTTTCGGACATTCCCGCTGATCCGGCAGGCTGCTGACTCGGCAGGCAAATAAGAAAGAAAGAAAATACATTTATTTAGCACAAACTAGAAGCCTTTATTACTACTTTTACAATTTTCACCAACATGATATTATAACGGGTGGTTTCTTTGATATCCAAACTGTAAGTAATTCCCAATTGCCCTCATTAGTTATATTTAATTTGATAACGATAACCTTTGCTTTGGGTTGCTTTGAAGTGATCCACACTAAATCTACATATATCTTAATTTTCCAAGCGATAGTTTAGATGTTTTATTTACGTATTATACCTTATTCGATCTAAGAAAGAATGAAGATGATTTTGATAGTATCGATATTCGATATTATTATAAATTACTATTTTTAAATACCTATTTTTAAGATTTTTCTAAATACCTATTTTTGAGATTTAAAAACTAAATACCTATTTTTGAGATTTTTCAAATTCTGGCAAACAAAGACCTAAAAAACTAGCTAATATAACAGCAGTTCTAAAACATGCGGACTTCAGCAATAGATCTTAAAGATTAGGAGAATGGGCTGGAATTTAGTTTATTTCTTTCCTATCTTAACTACAGTCCCCAAAACTTCCCTCTCAAATCCATTCTGAGGCGCTAACGATACCCGTAAACAAGCCACGTAGAGCTTCCAAACTTTTCTAAATCATTAATATACAAAAGAACGTTTTGGATAATCCTTTGGAGGGGCGCAAGTGTATCTAAATAAATAGTGGAGAACTTGCCCGTTTCGAAGACCTAAATGATTCGCTAAGTCGTTTCAATGTTTGTTAAGAGGTGAAATACCTAAGAATTTAATTTAAGTAGCACTATAAAGAGGTCTTAAACAAAACATCTAGTGTGGTTCAGTCCTGTACTAATCCAACAAAATTTACTTTGTGTTCAACTGTATCAATCGAAGAATTTTACTTGTGCTTTCAGTTGTTGTTTTTCTTTTTATTTTGTTTCTTTTTTATCATGCACACTTGTTTTTCCAGTTCACTTTAGACATTAGCAGCTAGTCAACATCGGCTATGCTTACCATTTAATAAAAATTGTACAGAAACGAATGAATTGAGTACTTACATATAAAAGGAAACCTTGTTTGAGCTAGTTAGTTTTCTTTTTCCGTGTATAAAGATCACAGTTGGTGATATAGTCAGGAAGGACTAAAGTACTAAACTAAAACTTACTACACACTGCACTAAACTAACTCTAAAGGTAAGCTGGTAGGTCCCTTTGTCTTTCCACTAGTTCAGTGATGTCTAGATGGATTGCCTTGACTTTCACGTGATGGTGAAGTTTGTGTTCTACTGCATTTTTTTTAATTTGTGTGTGAGAATCTTAGTGAATTCAATAATCTTTTATTTTTGCTTTTAGAACAACGACAATTCTGCGTCTGCTCACAATCCCAATGTTATCATTTTGACAATTCTACAATATTCATTGCGTTATTTACGTTGTCGAGCATAGGATGTTTTCAAAAATAATATGCAGCAAAACATTTTTGATGACAAATGAGCAGCATCAAAAAATTCGCCACGTTGGATGATTCTTTGGCCTAAAAATAGACCAGGCCTCTGGTCACGTGAAGAGTCGACCAACCACTTCGTGATGGCGTTAGTGTTTGCTTAGCTTGTTATTATTAACAAGCTAAGCAAACACTGATTAATTATTGTTGATTAATTGTTGTTGTGTTGTTGTTATTGAGTAATTACAATATACAATCTAGCACTAAAAAATATATATATTATATAACAGAGCCCCGAGGTTTAACCTGCATAAATTTCGATTCCGTGGGAATATCGGGGTAAAAAGTACCCTATGTATGTGTTAATCTGGTTGTAAACTATCTGTGTGCCAAATTTCATGCAAATCGGTTCAGTAGTTCTTACGTGAAAGAGTACCATCACATAACATCCATCCATCCATCTATCCTCACAAACTTTCGCGTTTATAATATTATTAGTTTAGTATTAGTATATTAGTATTAGTAGGATAGTAGGATGTACAAGCAATGTACAAGTGATGACATGAGACCTGAAAAGAAAAAAAAAACGATTAATTATGAATGTGAAACTATGTTATGACGTCTATGCAATTGACGTCTGCACGTCAATTGCATAACATAGTTTCACATTCTGAACAAACTGAACAGATGAATGCGACGGACGTATCTGCATACGTCCGTCGCATTCATCTGTTCAGTTTGAATTCTCCCTGAATAATAATTTACCCTCTGCATAAATGCTCACAAGCTGCTGTTATCATTCGAGATAATGACAAAACAAGTTTGGTATCTTTTATAAATTTTCCTGTGGCAAATCGATGAAAATGTAACATTTATTTGAAATTCAAATCTTAACTCATTTTACAAGTTTGCAACTTTGTGAAAGTTTGAATGAAGCAGGCCAGGTCCCTAGTCAATGGAGCTGTGAATGCTGCAATAATTTTGATCAGAGGATGTATTCAAAATTATCAAATATTTTGTTAAACTTTCCATCTAAGCTTATCCAAGACTGTTAATGAATCATCTCATTTTTAGCAGCAGAAAATATTAAAATGATTGATTCAAAACATTACTCCTTTAGGTAAGTAAATATTTTTTTACTGTGTGTATATTTTATAATTATTGTACTGTACTATACGGATGTTAATAGAAGTACTGTAATAAAAGGTCTCTCACAAGGTGGACCGATGACCTTGTACACGCAGAAATCCGCTGGATGCAAGAAGCACAGTATCGGTCGATGTGACGACGCTTGTGAGAGGCATAGACCTCATTTGAGCCTAAAGAGTTGGTGGACATAGTATAGACCAACGTCTTTCGGCTCAAATGATGTTCATGATGTTTCATAACTGATTTTGAGGGAAAATATAAACTTCCTTCTATGAACTAGTAACTTAAGAGAACGATTTTCGCGGATCACTTTTTTCGGATAGAAAATCTGTGTAATACTCTTTGCCGCAAAATGATTTAGGTCGGGTTTATTTGGCGATCCAAGAAAGTTACCCCACAAACGAGTCACTCGCTCGACTGCTTAATGCGAAGCCTTTAAATAGATTTTCCGTAAATACAGCAGAACTTTAATAAACTTATCCAGAGTTGGTTTAAACAGTGTAGGCAGCGCCATCTATGTTGAGAGGAGTGCACTAGTACGGTGTTGCATTCAGTGGCACGGTATCTCGTACATTGTAATAGGATCGTGATTTGAATAATTAGTATTGCATGTAATGGAAATGCAGTTATTGTGTGTGTAGCTAGGGAATCCAGTGTTAATGTCAAAATTTAGCATCCACTCTGTCACGGCTACTGACTACTTAATCTTCTTACAGTGACTTGAACTATCGGTGATAATAACCACAACACGAGAAAATATACTTACACACTCCCTCAAAAAATCTTGGAAAATCTTCTGGAACTAACTTCGCATATCAAAACTCACCTGAACTTAAGTCGTATTCAAGAAATTGCATTAGCTGACAACAAAAGAACGGGGATTTTTAAGAAATCGCTTTAACTCCACGAGGAAATATCAATTTAACTTATCTCCACTGAAAAGAAAAACTTTCCATCCAGTCGTCGTCAAGTTGGTTTTCGATTACTTGTAAGGTTGCCACCAGTTTCATAGCCGACTTTGTGATTTGAAAGAGGGTCGTGCGTTTTGATTGAATATTGATGCAGAGGAGACATAGGAATACAATGCAACGTTCAGCGATCCATCAAAAAACTTGGTGATTATGGATTTTTTTCTATTGTATATTACCTGTTGTGTAGAGTTCCCCTGTTGTTAAACTAGAAATATTAGCCAAGAAGGTAGACGGACGGTGTAGTAAAAGACAGAAAAAAAGTTCGAGTCTGACTCGCTCAGCCGTTTTTTCTTCTATCTTTTACGAGCAAAATTTTTCTGAACACGAAGGGTTCCGTACAAAGCAAAAAAATGTTTTCTTGTATGAGGTCTCCCTTAAATGCTTAACTTTATTTTTATTTTTTGTTAGTATAGCGGTAACAGAAATGCACACTATGTGAAAATTTCAACTGTTTACTTATTACGGTACGGAAGTACATAAAAAGTATATAAAAATAATTAAATTGCTGTGCATTCCTAATAATCAAATGAAAGTTTTCTCTTTATAACATTCTCAATGTTTGAATATACCTATTATTTCCTGATATGTAAAAGTGATATGAGATGATGTGAAATATTTATTAAATAAAATATATTCCTGTAAGTAGATGTTCTAAGACACTGTTGGTAATTATTTAAAAAATAGACGGCGCTGGTATTTCCTTTCTGACTGATCCCTGAAAAGAACGCCCAAAAAAATCAGAGATCATGGTGTCTTCCAAAGTTCAAACATTATATTATTATTAAGATATATATAAATACGAGTCAAACAATACAGGCCATGTCTGGAAGGGCCCTTTGAAGACAGAGACACTGCAACTTTTTTGCAGCAGTGTCATCCCTAATCACTCCACAAACCCGTTGATTGCCTGAGCCTTAACTTCTTTGAATTAACAGCGACTATACTTGCTGAAAACACATTTCTTTTGAGATGTTTTAAGATAAACGTGGCTCAATTTAGTTTCAACTTAATTTGTGGACGTGCAGTGTTCGGAAAACCCAGAGCGGGATTCTAAGGCAAATATAACAAAACCTCTAACGGTTTTGCTTGGATGGCTTCTTCTTGCATATGTGTATTCCACTCTTACCTACAGTAGCTATTAAGGTAGGAGTGCTTTATCATTTTTGGCAGCCACAGAGTTTTTCTTACTAAGCGTTGGTAATTTACAAAGGTATTTTAATTACAATGCGATCATTGAAACGTTACATTGTAGCACCGTTAGTTGTTATAATTACAGCCTTCTTAGTCTTTGTTTCCAAGATTTATGTTGACATTTGTAGGTAATCTCTAGAACATTACCTATGTTAACATATGTACACACATTGAGTTTAATATTAATAACTGCACCGCACTGCGCTGTTTGACTGTCCCGTTGGTCTCGTGGTCGCAAGCGCGACTGCTGTGCGTGGTGT
This sequence comes from Luperina nickerlii, assembly GCA_963855955.1. Taxonomy (NCBI): domain Eukaryota; kingdom Metazoa; phylum Arthropoda; class Insecta; order Lepidoptera; family Noctuidae; genus Luperina; species Luperina nickerlii. The sequence continues at coordinate 7,914,953 of OY979685.1, forward strand.
CCTGGGTTCGATTCCCAGCTAAGGTTAAGTGTTATTGGGTTTTTTCATTAGGAATTTCTCATAAGCAGCCCGGAGTCTGAAGTTGGTGTGTGGTGTGATGGTCGGAAAGCACGTAAAGCCGTTGGTCCTGCACCTGATCTCTCCCCGGTCGGGGCGGATTGCCGTCCCATCGGACTATGAGAGTAAAGGAACAGAGAGTGTGTTTGCATAAACACTTGTGCACTATAAATCTCCTGCGTATCTGACTAATCTCCATTGAGATGGGTCACCGTGACCGAAATCGGTCCAGAGGATTATTATTATTATACTGTAAGACTGTTACTTCAATAGCTGGCAACTACATACCTACTTGATTTCTGGCTTACTTTATATATAGGATTTTGAGACCTTTACCTTTACCTTGACCTTTATATGTAAGAGTTTAGCGTTTACAATTTTAATAAGGCGCTGATTTAAAGAGGCAGTTGTTTATTGTAGTTACGGTAAATTTAAATTATAAATTCGAAAGTAAACAAATCGGAATTAAACAATAAGAAATCTAAATTGGAAGTGGAAGTAGCGCTCGCTTGACTCGCGCGCGGTTGGTCACAGTTCCAACCTAACCAGGCCATCAATGTATTACAGTGCTTGAGTATGTTTGTTGTAACATTGTAGGATGAAATAACCGACCAATTTTCTTCTTATGTTTAGTTTGTGTTTTGCCATTACACTAATTTACCGTAAAACGCCGAAAAATAAAATGACTGCACGTTATTTTTTCAAGTGTTCATAATAGCCCCTATTAAGAGTTGTAAAAATGGTATGACCTTTTAATAACATACCGCTCTGTTCAGATCCAAACTTAGATAGACTTATTTTTATTTATTTTTTTCTGGGTGGGAAATCATCAAATTACTCCTCTCGCTCTGGGTGGAGCGGAAGAGAGTGTCAGACTCTTACTGACTAAAACCCACCCGTGTTCCTTCCTTCGCCCTTTATGTTCCGGGCTGTAATTATAACTTAGATAGACTTGACTTTATACCCGCTCATTAACCAACATAATTTTTTCAATCATTTTTAAAGCAATCTTTAAGAACTATACGATGGGTTGCCTTGAAAAGGATTTAAAAAATCTTTTTAATTTAATGTCACCACGAATGTCATCATCATTTCAGCCGAAAGACGTCCACTGCTGGACATAGGCCTCCCCCAAGCACCTCCACTTCGACCGGTTCTGTGCTTCTCGCATCCAACGGGTTCCTGCGGCCTTCACACGGTCGTCGGACCACCTTGTGGCAGGCCTTCCAACGCTACGTCTTCCGGTACGCGGTCGCCACGAATTTCACTCTTTCATATTGTGTGTTTTGTCATTCCGTCATTCACTAATCACATTCATATTTAATTTCTAACCAAGTTTAAGGAACGCGTAGATATTTTAAGTTAAATTTTCTATCTAAATTAATTTTAGCGGCTTAGGTAGTGGCTATAAATCATGGAATTTACGAAAACTGTTTACCTAAATAGTTGTAGATTGTGTTTAAAACTTAAGCATATTTCATCAGCAAGAGTTTCTTTAACAACATTTTCGGGAGGTAAAGTTTTAGACGTTCCTTGATAGTTTCGGAAGTATCTCAAAAGTTAAAGCTTTCATTATCTTTGCTTTTTTAGTTTACGTGTTTAAAGTACCTATTATAATAATTATTTTTTGCCTTCATACATAACTACTCATTATCATTCGCATCTATGTTTAGTGATAATAAAACTGAAGAGTCTGTTTGTTTGAAAGCGCTAGCTAATCTCTGGAATAATCAGTCGGATTCGAAAAATTATTAATTGTATTTGAAAGCCCAATTATTATTCTTGAGGAAGGTTTTATGCTATTTAACACCACACTAAGACCCTTTAGAGCCAAGCAAATAGAAAAGTCTAAAAGAACGCTAAGCAAAAACGAAGTAGGTACATAAAAGCACGGGCACGCGATGCGATGCGATGCGACGGGATGTCAGGGGAACAAGAAATTTCACGCGGAATAAATCGCGGGCTAGTGACTAGATATAATAGTGAAAACGAATAATAATTAATAAGTTTACTCTTTTTCTCTTTACCAAACAGATAAAGTTACGTAGCAATCTGTCATTTCCACTACATAAGTACCTACTCTTAAGGTTGTTCCACTACTGACCAAAGAAACTTCAAATACCTACAGAGAAAGAAAAATGTGATAACATCAGTTGTGAAAGAAATACAAAATATAGGTATGTACTTGGAATACTTAAATAAATCCGTACAGCCATAAAATTGCCTTCCAAATTTCTTCCTATATTATCAGTATTAGCTTCCAATTGAATGTACAGCTCCACGTTACCCATGAACGGACCCCAAAGCACTTATATTGTGTGGGCCCTTGATTTTTATACCCCAGCCGCCCCAATGGGCTCATATGGTTCTCTTATGACCTTGTAAATTTGCTCTTTTCATTCAATACTGGGATCTTTCCGGCTTTTTCTAGTATTGTCCGGAATCATAAATTGGAGTAGACACGCCTACCTCTTGTATATGAGTAGGTATGTGTTTAATTTATGCGTGATATTTTTATGGTTTTGCTTCCAGGTTGTTTCTTTCAAGTGACTTAATAAGGTTGGCGATAACCACATTAACACGTTCCCTGTCCCAGAACAAAAATTTCAAAAATATTCGTACGTCCATCGCTCAGTTTCTTTTAAGTTGACAATAATTATATAAGTGTTTATATCTATACTATATCAGTTCAAAAATTGTATATTTTTCAGGCCAAAACTGAAAAATAAATTTATGACTCCACAAGGAGTCAAGGACGTGTAAACTAAAAATTGTATGACTTCTTATGGAGTCATGGACGTACGAGTTTGGCACAAACGTGACTCTTTTGGAGTCATTGGACAGGGAACGTGTTCCACCAATGCTTGGTTGCAGTTTATGCCACAGACTATGAAAAATCTGTTTTTTTTTTTTTTTGTTTAGCCTATATCTGTCTCACTGCTGGGCAAAGTCCAACTCAAAGTCAAGTCCTCCCAAGAACTCTTTCTCACACCAGTTTGAACCAGCCCTCGCGCGGTACGCATCCAGGTCATCTCACCACCGCTTTCTGAGCCAACCTCGGCGGCACCGTCCATCTGCAGGCACTCATAATGTGAAGACTTTTGCTCGGCGGTCGTCCTGCATACGGCTGTGACCCACCCATTCCTATTTGAAAATAATGTTACCATGGATTTTTCACGATTCACATTAGCATACTTATGCTTACCTATAGATTTATTTGAATCACCGGCAACGTGTGTTGTTTATAGTATGATGACTATGACACTCATATTTTTTTAAATAAGAGTTTTAGAGGATGTCGGTATTTTAAAATATCATGATTTTCATTAGTGTTTACTTTGTCCTGTGTAGGTATAAAATTCGTAGTACCTTCATCTCGGTTGATGAGTAGACCAGAAAAAATGCCATTAAAACAACTTTGCATTTCCTCAACATAAAAGCTTTACATGACTAAAAATATAAATATAAACTTCAAAAGACAAAAAAGAAATGAAGTCTGTGCAAGAAGATAATATGCAAATTAATCCCCCTTGCCAAGCTTGAGACCATCGGCCCCTCTCCCCGCTTACTTAGTATCCCTAACGCGAATTTTATCCATTTTTAGTAGATCCCGTTTCCATCAATCATATAGTGTGATATTCGTCTCTACCTGCAGATAAATATAAACTGGAAGAGGCACGCAGGCGGCCTACGGACAATCTGTGCAGTCCAAGCTATGCACTTAGATTCGTTGTACATATATGAAAATTTAGGCGTCATCGTCAATTGTGATTGTCAAACACAATTGACATGCACGAAAAAAAATCTGGCAAACAATTGAAACCTGGCAATCACCCTCTCTCTCACACACCGCCACACACACGCACATCCTAATCCCAATAATGAAATTTACTGATGATTCAGACATCAGATTTTGTTAGAAAATAAAATGCCACTCCAAAAGCATTGTCCACTTACATTTCAGATGCTAGTACCGAAACCAGAATTCCGAAGTTCGTGATGTGGCTCGTGCTTTTACTCTAAATGGCATCAAAGAATGTAGTTGTATCGTGTCGGTGCCTGTGGCTATGTAAAGTAATAACTTGTGTTGTGTGCAAAATCTGGTCTGAGGTGTGTTGAGTTTAAAATGGGATTTTAGAAACGGCAACAGGAGGCCTAATTAGCTAGAGATGGACTGCTTTCTTTGTTCATAATATTTGTTTATAAAATATGTAGGAAAAGAATTATTTACTCCAAAATTTTTGTGAACCTAAAACAAAATCTGCTATAGGCATTTGCTAAAAATTATGCTGCACGCTTAAAAGGCAAAAATAATGTTAATTGAAAATGAAGTTAGCTACTAGGACTTTTTTAACCACAATTGTACAATACTGGATACGAACTCCACAAAATAAATTGAAAAACGCGCTATCTAGTTGCCTATAGATCCCGGTTCGTCCCGATCCATCAATCACTTGCAGATAACGCGTAGAACATGCTGCGATCTTGGTGAGCTTCATTTACGTCGCCGCCTAACAACTCCTGTTAAAAGTTATTTGCGAGGAGAAAGAAGGTACTAATTATGCAATCAATATTATTCACTTTGTTGATGATAAAAAGATTCAATATGAAAATGCTACAGCCGACAGTAGCATGATAATCTCAGAGCGCGCTATACATTTGCTGAGAAAGTAATATACATAGTATCATAATTCGTCATTCTCCTGCCCTTATCCCAATTTATTTGGGGTCAGCGCAATATGTCTTTTTATTCCATACTTTTCTATAAATACATTATTACAAGGGGGTCACCCCCTTTCTAACCATATCATCATTCACACAGTCCATCCATCGTTTGATCGCTTAGTTTTTGAGAAAGTAATATAAAAATAAAAAATCTGAGGTGGGTAACCTCAATAATATAACCATTCAATGGATCAAAGGACACAGCGGTTCGTTAGGTAATGATGCAGCCGACGAGCTTGCCAGAAGGGGGTCGAGCATGGCACCAGTGGGACCTGAGCCCATCGCGCCACTCCCCTTCGGGTATATACGCACTCTGGCAAGGAAACGCACTAGAGACCAACACAACAAACTATGGACGGACCTAGGCGAATGCAGGCAGGCCAGGGAAGCACTTCCCACATTGGACGGCCGCCTCACGAAGCAGGTTCTCCGTCTAACTAAACAAAAGCTGCGTATAGTTACTGCAGCTTTAACTGGCCACGGGTCATTCAATAAACACCTCTTTGTCATAGGAGTGACAGACAGTCCGCTGTGCAGGGCCTGCATGGAGGACGACGAGACAGCGGCACATGTGCTTCTAAACTGCCCGGTGGTCGCCACGTACAGGACAAAGTACTTCGGTAACCCAGGTACCCTACATGAGACGGTCAGTAACACCAAGGCGTTACTGGCCTTCCTCGAGGAGCTGGGGTGGATCGAATAATCGATTTTCCCACCCGTACGCAAAATACGCGCATTGACGTGGAGTTGAGGACACCAGCCCGTATTACCTATTACCTATTACCTATCATTCACACAGTCCATCCATCGTTTGATCGCTTAGTTTTTGAGAAAGTAATATAAAAATAATAATGTATTTATTTTTATTATTTAATAATCATTCGTCCCGCATGATGAGAACCTCGTGAAAGCCGAGAAAGATAAACAAATCAAATATCTTGACTTGGCTCGCGAGGTTGTCGACATGTGGGATGTGGACTCAGCGATCTTTGTGCCGATAGTCGTGACAGCCAATGGATTAATAGCCAAGAGCCTCGACCAACACCTGAGGAGGCTCTCGTTGGGCAGCTGGATCAAGGGCTTGATCCAGAAAGTGGTACTTCTGGACACGGCCCGCATTTTTAGAAGGTTCCTCTCACTGGAGCCCTGACCGCCGGTAGATTGGACCCTGTTCCCGATACCGGTGGGCTACTATTTTTTTTATATTTTTACATGTTTTTATATTTTATTATACTAATATTTAAAAATATTATTTATATGTATTTAGTAAAATAAAGGAAATAACGTATTTATGTTCACATCAAGACACAAAAAAGTTCAAGGTACGGTCAGCATCAAAAGTCGATTAACACTTCAGTTTTTTAAATCTTAGTTATTGAGCAAAATATTAACACTTCAGTTTTTTTAAATCTCAGTTATTGAGCAATACATTTGTTGAAAATTGCATCGTACTTCTGCTGCAATTTTGAATAAATATTTTGCTCAATAACTGAGATTAATAAAACTGAAGTGTTAATCGACTTTTGATGCTGACCGTACCTACTCATATTGCAGTTCTATATTTATAGAATCCTAAGAAGTGTCTAGCTATTTTGTACCATTATGCGTTACAACTGACTGTCATCTTCCTTTACCGGGGGGTAACACATCGAGAAATTATGATAGGCATTAGGCATCTATACATATTATAAATTAATGTAGCTTTTCGTGTCGGTCCGTGTGATCGCGTTGTTCTTCTAAACGCATCGGATTTTGATACGGTTTTCACCATCATTTACAGAATTTAGTCCAGAAGGTCTAAGTTTATAATACATTAATATTGAACTTACATCATATAATGTAGATATCAGATATCTATATACAATTACGGTTTTTACGAATTAACAATCGAGATTCTCGATTGTTAATTCGTAAAAACCGTAATTGTGTAACACACTATCAGTATCAGACTTTCATTTTGACAGTTCAATTAACATTCATTGCGTTATTAACGTTGTTGAGCAGTCACGTTTTTCTAACATATGAAGCAATGGATTAGCAATATCTTTCAAAATAATTCACATTGAGATTGATAGTGTTTTGTGCAATTAGGGTACAGGGCGGGTCGCAACTAGTTAATATTGAGTAACTAATGTTTGTCTTCAAAATACAGACAGTTGAACGCAACCGACTACTGATTTCTGCTTGCCGTTTAAACCTTTTTGTACAAGAGCCTACATAGGTAAATCACAGAGACTAGCGGCTGCTATTAATTTGAGTTATTGTAAGCCATCGCCTTAATAATACAATTAGAAACGCACCCAGATTGTGGTGCGAAATGAGGGAGGGGAAACGGCCAGGCGTTTTGCAAGATTGATATTCCTGGCTTTTATTAAATGCTCTTTTACGGATACTCCTTTCATTATCACGTTATTATTTTAATGAAAAAATACTGATTTAATAATGTGCGGGTTGCAAGGTTGTAGGTAATATTAAATCACTGATTGTTTTTAGATTTAAATAGTTTATTAAAGGTTCTTCAAGTTTCTTGTATAATGTGTTAAAGTAAAATGTTATGTTAAATTCTATGTTAAATGTTAATGAATGCACCCGGTCCGTTTGGTTTTAGATTTAAATAGTTTACTAAAGGTTCATCAAGTTTCTTGTATAATGTCTTAAAGTAAAATGTTATGTTAAATTCTATGTTAAATGTTAATGAATGCATCCGGTCCGTTTGATGCCTGGTAATGCACTGATGTTAAAGTATTATAAAATTGTCACTTAGATACAAGTACAGTGATTGTTGTAGTTGTAATCTGCTGCGTTAGCAGGTGTTCGGTTGCTTAGACCGAACAAATAATATAGTTTATTTTGAAAGTTTAGTTGTTCTTTTTTATTTTAATTAACGTCTAATTCGTTGTCTGTTGAGGCAATAAGATCCATCAGTTATTTACTTAGGGACAACAAACAGTTCATCATTAAGTAGTATGTTAATTAGAAAATGTGATAATTTTTCAATATAATTTATTTTTTAATTTGTTAAGGCAAGTTTTGCTCATTGCATTGAATCTTCTTTGTTTTCTGTTACCGCTTATTTATACAATAATAAAATTGTTAATTTCTTAATTCCAGACTTATTTGATGTCCGGCAACTGGTACTTGGAATATAGTGCATTGAGTCACTAACTTTTCGATATCACTTTTGATACGATAACGTTTCAAAATGTACGCCAGAGTTGTCTTGACCACTATCATTGCATATAATTTACCTGTAATGGAAGATATTATTGTTATTTAAAGACATAAACACATAATATTTAAATTTTTACTACGAGAAACAATTACCCTGTTTGAATCAATTAAATGGTTAATTTATTGCAATAACATTGACGGCTCATTATTTTTATTGCACAATATATTTCCATTGCACCGTGTAATATCAGTATCACGCAATACTTATTAGTTTATTTTTTAGCTGTGACAAGGAACACATTCAACTATCCCCAGTAAGTAAATTTTCTCCTTTTTCTTATACCACTCTTTCGACAAGAGACGTTTTTTTACGTTTTGCTACAAGTAACAACACGATAGCTGCAGCCAAATCTTGGTCTGATATGCTCATGGAAGATTGGCAAGTCTTGCTCACGTGAACATTGATGCTTATGAGCCGTTAATATTGTTTCTTCAATATGATTGATCGTTTGAGTGCAAGGAGTGATTGAATATTATTGCACAATAAAAATATTGCACAATCATAATGTTGTTGTAAGGCCGGCGTAAGGAAAAGTAGAATCTAAAAAGATGGGTCTCAGATCTTTACTTGGTATTTAGGTATAGTTACTTACCGATACAGTTTCGCCTGCCCAGGCTGAAGGAAGCAAACGTGCTAGGTTTCTCAGGCAAGGTGGCAGGGTCCAGCCATCGCTCCGGTTTGAACAGTTCTGCATCAGCTCCCCACGATGGATGGCGGTTGAGCCCATACACCGATATAATGTAAGTACAATTAGCTGGCAATGTGTAGTTTTCTGAAATGTATAGTCAATAAAGTATCGGAAATAGATGATTTGTTTATGGTTCTAAATTCAATTTATTGTTTTTAGGGTTCCGTAGTCAACTAGGAACCCTTATAGTTTCGCCATGTCTGTCTGTCCGTCTGTCCGTCCTCGCTTAATCTCTGTGACCGTTAGCACTAGAAAGCTGAAATTTGGTACCAATATGTATATCAATCACGCCGACAAAGTGCTAAAATAAAACTTGGAAAAAAATGTTTTATTAGGGTAGCCCCCCTATATGTAAAGTGGGAAGTGATTTTTTTTTTAATTTCAACCCTAACGTGTGATATATTGTTGGAAAGGTATTTAAAAATGAATAGGGGTTTACTAAAATCATTTTTTGATAATGTCAATAATTTCGGAAATAATCGCGCCAAAAGTAAAAAACAATGTGTCCCCCCCCCTCTAACTTTTGAACCATAGGTTTAGAAAATATGAAAAAAATCTGAAAAGTAGAACTTTATAAGGACTTTCTAGGAAAATTATTTTGAACTTGATGGAAACAACAGTTTTTGTATAAAAAAGACAAAAAGTTGTACAAAATAATTTCTGAACTAAGTTTGTAGTATAATCGTATATGCAAGCATTTTTTTCACTTCGTTTACATAATTATCTTATTGTGACGGACGGGAAACTACGGAACCCTACACTGAGCGTGGCCCGACACGCTCTTGGCCGGTTTTTTTTTTGTTGTTAGGTTGGCACAACTGTTGTCCATTTTGGCGCGGAGGTTGAATTGCGTCTGTCATTTAGAATAAATACAGTGTTGTTTTTAGTTAGATCATTTCTAGTGTTTATTGCAAATTTCATAATGGACAAAAACATCGAACAAAGAATTTGTCTTAAATTTTGCATCGCCAATGGAATTTCGTGTTTAAAGTCGCTGAAAATGTTACAGAAGGCTTACGGTGAATCGACGTTATCAAAAACACGTGATAATGAGTGGTACAAAACGTTCAAAAGCAGTTGAGATATGCTGGAAGATTTGCCTCGCCTCGCCTTGGTAGGCCATCAATGTCTTCAACTGAAGTTAACATCGTAAAAGTGAAGTAAAGAGATACTTAAAATCCTCATTCAAGCTTGACAGATATAACCACTGAACTTTCTGTGTCTCACGAGTCGATCCGTATCATTTTAAATAATCACTTGGGTATGAAAAATGTTGCCGCTCGGCTAGTCCCAAAAGACCTGAATTTTCTCCAAAAACTCAATCGCATAAAAGTCGCTGAAGACATGCTAGAACGAGTCAATTCCGACCCAACATTCATGAAACGCATTGTTACTGGTGGTGAGACGTGGGTTTAAGGCTCACACGCGCGACACGCGATATAATCGCGCGCGCCACAAAGGCACCGCTCGTTGCGCGACGTGCGGTGCCTTTGTGTCGCGTGTCGTGTCGCGCCTGTTTGAAGGAGCCTTTATGGGTTTGACATGCAAACTAGTCAAGAATTTTCGGAGTGGCGCCTTCCAACCGAACTGAAACCGAAAAAACCACGCCAAAGTCGATCAAATGTCAAAGTCATGTTGACTGTTTTTGACTATCGCAGTGTTGTGCACTCCGAATTCTTACTGGAAGGTCAAACGTAAATAAAGTATATTATTTGAGCATTATGCGGCGTTTAAGAGAGCAAATTAGAAGAAAAATGCCAGATTTGTGAAACGAAAATTGTTGGATTTTGAACCACGATAATGCGCTTTCGCACAAGGCCATTATTGTGAACGATTTTTTGACCAAAAAGTCAACAAATACCATCGAGCAACCATCTTATTCACCATATATGGCTCCAGCTGACTTCCTTCTTCCTTCCTAAACCCAAATTACCACTTCGTAGCATCCGTTCTCATTCGGTAGAAGACATAAAGGAGAATTCGCTCGAATCGGATTATTCGTTGGCGTAAGTGTATCGTTTCTGAAGGAGCATATTTTTAAGGCAATAAAATAAATTTGGATGAATAACTAACATTTTTTGTATTACTGATCTTTTCTCGGTACTTTTTTGACAGAGTAATATATTGGTATGAAGGAACGATTACAATTGCAAAACAAAAGAATACAAAGTAACAGTTATTCGTACAAAGTCGACAAAATTAAAAGAAAATAAGTATTTTATTATTATAAATCTCATGTTACTAAACCTACCTTACCTTATACGTATAAAAATGGCATACTCAGAAAATGGAGAATAATGAATGGAGAATAGGATAAAAATAATGAAGACACAAAATTAAATGAGTAAAGAACAAATCCAACGAAGTAACAAAATTAAATCCGTTTGGTTCTTTCCTCAAAAAACCATCTAGGACAGTAGTCTGCATGGACTCAAAACAAGACTGACTGACCTATGAATTTGTTTCGATCTTTCATCTATGAGTAGTCGGATAGGAAACACCGTAATCTAGTTTTGAAATATAATTTTATTTTGACGAATAAAAAAGTATTGTTTAATCAATTTATATAAGTGGATATCATTTAACAAGAGTGAGTCTTCGTATACTTTATGTAAGAAGCACATTGCCATTGCTTGTTATTCTATTGATTCTATCACGTAAAGAATGTAGTTAGATTAAAATTGCATAATAGTCTTTTAGGCTAGATTGTAATTAATTATTAAGCACTTGATCCTTTTTAATAAAAGATAAATTACTTCTTACCTTAGCTTGTTCTAACTACACGCCTGTAACCTTCAAACAAGTATCAATGTTTCATTTCTATTTACTAATAATAAAATACATACTCAAGTAAACATCTGAAGAGGAAGTCCTTGCAAACCTTGGAGCTGGAGGATATAGTCTCAAACTCTCTTTTATCACCGCTTCGAGGTACACAAGCTTTTGTATATCGTGTCTGTTTAACTCCCTGTCTTCATTTCCGAGTACTTCTTTTAACCTGTTTGTACAATTTCAAAATAACTTCCGGGTATTATAATTAAATATACAATGCGGAGATGACAATACAACAATAAATTAAACTTCGTATACCTAATGACCCAGTCTGCATACAAAAATTCAATCAAATATATCCAATAGTTTAGTCAATGGACATTATTATTTATTTTTAAAATTTTCTACATGATATATCTATTACCAAGCCAGCACCGACAGGTTAAAGACATCTGCAGTTAAACACACCATGTTGCCAGCTCGCTACTTCAATATCCTTCACCAAATTTGTTCTTAAATTCTATTTCCAGATGCGAACTAATGCATATTATACCTTATGCTTGAGACATGAGAGTCAAGCATGCGAAAGTTATTACTTACTACAAATATTACATTTTTTACAAACCTGTAAAAAAAGGGTGCCCCGGCACATACCAATTTCTTTATTATTATTATTTATTATTTAATACTTCAAGCACATAAATGTACAGAGGCGGACTTAATGCCATAGGCATTTTCTACCAGTCAAAGTCAGTTTTTAGGTTTCGTTCATTTATGTTTGATGGGTCAATAATACCGCGCTGTTGCCTCAATATTTAAAGTGTGTTCTTTTTTGTTTACTGCACTTTTATGCTATTAAATATGTTACAAAAATCACTTTTTTAATTTCAACGTTAGGATTTATTTCATGGTTCCTAAATACTCATAAGCATTAGTATTGTTTAGTGTTTTCATTTATTGCTGTATTGTCATCTACACATTATATTTAAATGTATCAAATATTATAATTATATTAATTATTATTATTCATATTAAATATCTTACAGAACATTAAATCGTAACGCACAAAATGCATGTCGCTGAAAGTGGGTTAGGCCACAACTTCTATCACGGATCAAAAATACTATTCGTCTAAACATCACCCAAAGTGACATAAACTTAGCACAAAGGGAATAAGTAAAAATTTATGACAAAATTCAGTTTAAAAATATAATATAACAAAAGGTTATGAAACGCCCCGTTCGTAGTATGTTTTACTTACAAGTACTACAGTATTGTATGTATGTTTCCGCCGCGCTTGAAGTTATCCATTTTTTCTCCACTCACACACATACCACAATTTTTCTATTTTTTTTTTCAATTAGAGGTAAGGGAAATCTATTATTGTTATGAGTTTCAGCCGATTTGAAATAACTTGTTTAAACTAAACTCACCATCTGTACTAAAACATACCTACTACAAATGAGGCGTTTGATAACTTCAGGAACGAAGTCGGCTTAGGTCCATCGCTGGATTTCAAGCCCTCTAGGCTTAGGCTTATGGACCTTTTGTTGCATACTTACTCTTTATAAATTCGTTCTTGTACATCTTGATGTGACCCAATCAATACTAAAGTGAATGTCATTGTTATAGATGTAGTATCGTAAGCACCCACTATAAAGTTATCTAAGTGATCCCTGATTTCATCATCAGTGAAGGCACCTTTTTTGTCAGCCAAATCCAACATTCTATCCAAAAATGGTTGGAATTGTTCTGAAATTAAACAGCGTGGTTTTTTTTTCTCCTTTATGATAATTTATTCACAATCTAGCCTATTCTTATTAAAGTATCGATAGCAATCTAAATGGACTCGGCCAAGAATTCGGCTATTTGTTTAGCGCCATCACCAGCGTCCATCACAGTTCCTGTAACGTGCAGCTGACAGGATACACAGGACACGATATTCAGTGTCCCATCGTTTGTGGAATAGCGCCACATTTACACTCCAAGGCGGAGTCGTCTATGAATCAGGTTTTCTTGTTTCGGCCAACCTGGGTCCGGAGTCATCCAGCCTATTAACTAATTAATACGTAATTGAAATATGACTTTAACTGCTGTAACTATAAAATTAAGGAAACTTCCTATAACGTCTTTCTTATTCACCATGTTAAGAGGAAGATTCTTGATTCGCGTGTTCTTTATAAATGCCATTATTTATAAAGAAAACGCGAATCAAGAAAATCAGTACTTGCACTGTAGTTTAAATTCACTCACATTGCACTAAACAAATTCAAAAAGTTAGTCAGAATATGGTATCTTAATACAAACTCTAATTTGTGTCAAAGACCTAAAGCCGAGAATACGTGGCAATAAATACATCACACAATCCAGATATTATTAAAAAAAAATACCTGGTGCAGGCTCCAGGGTTTTATATGAAGTGCTGATTAATTTTAAGGAAGATTTTCTATTCTTTATAGCCTGAAATCAAATATGAAACATGAAAATCCAACAAAAATACTATAATAAATACAATAATTACTACATCGATAAGAAGTAATACGTGGGAATTACCGTTTCAGTTATATCTCTCAAGACTTTTATGAGGCTGTCTTGCTTTTTTTTGTATGAACACCGATTGAATATATAAGGAATATGCAACCAGACTCTCTGTAATCTCTCTATGAAAACAATAAATAAGGCTTCCGTTGCTTTAGCATAGTTTTTAATAGTTTCACTGTTCTTATCAGTTTTGAACCCAAGTGTTGTCCCTGTAAAGTTAATAAGATCTTTAAAACAAAAGTAAGCCAACCGAAACTAATCATTTGGTGTCGTTGGTTATACATTTTTCGTTTTTTGACACCGACTTCCGACATTGTAATATATTTTTTTTGAAGTCGGTTGTTTTTTTGTAATAAAGTTTTTATATTTCACTTTTTAGTTATAGTTGTGTGGGGTATCCCACACAAATTCATATGACACTACTTGCTATGTAAATATCAGTGACAGGAAGTTATTAAAACATCATCAATATAAACTAATTAGCAAAATAAACGTATTATTGAAGCTAACTCAAAAACTACTAATGCAAAGTTGATAAAATTTATAAACAATTTCACAAATCGGAATACACAGGGTGTGTATTCCGATGATGATGTTCGGAGACAGACAACGGAACTCTTCAATAAATGCCAGCAAATCAACCGCGATTGCTGCTATCGCATATGGTATGCATTTTAAACGCAATCACATGACATAATATCACGCCTGTACCATCTAAAGGGGTACGCAGATGTGTCCAATAGCTTCCTGTCACTGATATTCACATAGCAAGTAGAGATTAAAAAATTAAAAAACAACCGACTTCCAAAAACAAAACACTACAAAGTGAATAAAATAACTTTAATTTCGGAAGTATCGCATAGGTATATTAACAGATTCACTGTCCATAAAGTAGACACAATAGTTAAACAATCAACATGAATCCTATGTGATTCATGGGACAGGGAATGTGTTAACTGACATTAATCATTTCTAATTAAAGGTACTAACGGCACGTAATTTCGAAGAAATTACTGATCATGTAGGGCTGCACTTCAAACGGTCCTTTTCCTACTTCAGAAGCTAGTTGAGAGACCAGACTCTTCGCATGAGTGATGAATTCTTCCACATATGTGTGCACCAATTGTTGATTGAATGCCAAATTTAGGAGCTTGCGGTGCGGTTTCCATACTGAAACTAAAGTAAAAGTAACGTAGAAAAAACGTGTCGGTCCACG
This sequence comes from Luperina nickerlii, assembly GCA_963855955.1. Lineage (NCBI taxonomy): Eukaryota > Metazoa > Arthropoda > Insecta > Lepidoptera > Noctuidae > Luperina > Luperina nickerlii. The sequence goes on from OY979685.1 coordinate 7,930,184, forward strand.
CACAAGAAAGGTTCCGTAGTTACGATGAATTAACAAGAACAAACTTAATATCGTAGTTTAAAAACACTTTTTACATAGGTACATTGCAACTCCAAGTATAAGTTTGTACGCACAATATTGAGAGATTTATTAGGGCCCGCATTCAAATTTTCTTACGTTTTTTGCAATTTGCAGGTCAGAGTCGTGTTGATTAATGATTATAATATTATAATGATATGATTCGCGAGCGTAATAAGTATGTGTTTACAGAATTATAGGTAATCATTAAAGGTTAGGTGTTACCTGACACTGTACAAAAATACAATTGTACAGTCGAAATTGGTATTGGCCTCAGCGGAGCTAGCATATACGGGATTGAACCCCTAAAAGGATTGGTGCAGAAGGTAAAGGCAAACCACTGCATCTATCCTCCCAAGACAGTCAATATGGAAGTACAACGTAAAATAGCACAATAGCAACAGGCGCCGCGTCGTTTTCGGGACACGCAGTGAGAAATGGACTACTGGCCATGGAGGAGTAGGAGACCAGGCTCTCCATGGAAACTATGCTACTGGAATCTCCGTCAAGCTACGTCAAACCCAGACGATAGGCACATGGAATGTGCGAGGCTTACTTCACCCGGGAAAACTCGATATCCTGGTAAGAGAAATCTCTAGATGTGCCCTGAACATCTGTGGGCTCAGTGAAAAATACTGGAGGAACAGCGGTCACTCACTGACAAACACATAATTTACCACTCAGGCAATGACAGCACCAGTCGAAATGGAGTCGCATTTCTTATACCCAAAGAATTAAGAAATTGTGTGATGAAATACGGACCGTTCAGCGATCGAATAATCAGTATTAAACTGAAAGCAACTTTTATTGCGAAAAAATAATAAGATTATGGTTCAGTCAAATCATCGAAACGTACCAAAGGATGTTTAAAAAAACAAGCCCTCTCAAGGTAAAAATAGGACACAGTTTATATGAAAAATCTTATTCCTTTAATTTATAAACTTGACAATTAGGCCGAATTATAAAGAAATTATAAAGTCGTAATCATTATTTTTGAAAAATACCTTTTTAGAGGGGTGGTATACCTTTTTAAAGGGGTGGCGGGGGTTATATAAATGTGAAAGTTTGTATGTTTTGATGTCTGTAGAACGGCTGGGCACACAAAGTATACAACCTGAATTAACACAGGATACTGATTATCACGGTAGGACGTTCCCGTGGGATAATTGTGTTATTAAAGTAAATTAAAAAGTTAATGGATATAAACTGGTATTTGAACCTTGTAAGGTCATTGTTAAACCTATATTCTGGTGTGAAGACATTCAAACCAAATCAAAGTTTATTTAGTAACCTTTTACACTCGAGCACTCCCAGGTTACATCACACACAAACTTCAGCAAGGTACGTGGGTAAGGTGAGCGAAACTAGTGGCTACTTACCATCTGCTGTTGTAAGTCCCCTGCCATACATCACTTTTGCAAAATTGTACATGTATGGTTTCTCCAAACAGTTATTTGCTACCGTAAGACTATCGTCGGGGTCTGATATTACTGAAATAAGAAAATTAGTGTTAATATTAGCCAACCCCCAATAAATTGCGATAATAAATTATACTGATCGCAGAATAATTATATTCATCTTCCATAAGTCTGTATCAATAAACATGTGTATATAATCTGGGGAATTAATATCATTATTATCAAAATATTCGTCATCATGAATATTTGTTTCTTTCGTGTTCTCATTTATTAATAATTGTATCTGCATTGTGCATGCAGTAAAATTTTAAATGCTTCCAACAATTGCCGTTAAAAATATACAGGCCAAAAAAACAGATAATTACATGTCAAAAAAACAGATGGCGTGGAGGTTTAGACACAAAATGTCGTGAATTTTCTTTTGAGTATACAGAAACCATAAGAGCGAAAAAGGAGGAAACCTTACCATACACAGAATGGGTACCGAGACGCACTTGAACAGGCTCTCCTTTCTGCAGAGCATAATCGTATAACTTTTTCTCAGTATTCCATGATTCTGAAAACATAATTTACGTCATCATAATCCTGATAATTACGTAAAATGAGAGCAAAGTGATTAAGGGCAAGGTTGCCGTAATTTTGCAAACTATGTTTGGGTTGGCTTTCACTCTTAGTTTAGTTTAGTTTAGTTTATTTATTAATAATTATAAAAATTACACGTCAAGTTTTGAAAAATCATACATTAAAGAAAAATAATAATAATAATAAAATTACCCAGGTCATAATAATAATTCGGAATACAACAATAAATAAGTATGATAAAAGAACCAAGTCAGTACCGGACGCAGCTGAATACCTGTATATCACATGGAGCGCCTGCTTTCAACTACCCAGCAACTGGGTAATACTGTTTCTTAATTAATACTCATCTATCATACCGATTGTTACATCATGATAGTATGGAGATATTTTTAATAATGAAACAGGTATTAGTATGGTAGACTCTAGCCAGCGTACTTTTAATAGATTTCTTTTGAGAATACATTAATTGATAGATTAACAAAAAATGGTCAGCACTACAAAAAAAGGTATTCAAATTCGGTTTTCTGTGGATTATACTGAAAGCAGGTAGGTAGTTGATTTTATAGCAGAATAACTAATACATACCGAGACCCGTCAGTGCCTCGGAAAACACGATAAGCCGTTTGGTCCCGGCTGTCATTTGTAGATCTTTGACAGACGTTACGGGTAGTCAAAAGCCCAAAAGTCTGACAACCAACCTTGCCAAGGGTATCGTGTTACCCAGTAACTGGGTTGTGGTGCGGAGGTCAAATAGGCAATTGCATTCGGTTAAACTGGAAGGCGACCCCAACACAATTCGAAAAAGGCTAGTCAGAATGATTGAACAAAATCTTAAAAAATATTTAACCACTTTTGCTTACATGGTTTTACCAAATGAAAATTATCAGCAAACTAAAGGAATATTTAAGTACTCAAAAATACTTACGTTTGTAATTCCCAAATAGCATATGTGCATGTCCTATGATCGGCAAAGCACCCGGGTACATGGGTGGTTGCAGAAGACTACGAGGTTTCATCCAAAACCGCAACACGAAAACAACACTCCCTATAATTATCAGCGCTGCTAGTAACATTTTTGGGAAAAAGTAATTAGTATATTTGATGAGATGGTATCTTTCACGTAACTATTTTACCGTTGCAACAGCTAGTACAGTCAGTACCTACTTATGTAACGTATTGACTCAAAAATTATACTTGCGCAATGATTTTAATATATTATATTAGCGATTGCCAACATCAAACACAACCAACTTCGTATAATATTTCAGATTCCTACAATTTGTTTGCTACATGTAAGCATATTTAACTCACCAGGTTATAGCAGTTAACTTTGTTTTAGGGTTCTGTACCCAAAGTCGTTATTGGCGGCTGACATTAAATGCATGTCATTATAGAACGTGGACCGTGGTCGTATGAATCTTGCCTAATAATTAGGCAAAATCTGATTATCCTACAGATTGATGGTTCAGAGGTTCCTAGACATGTCGCAATCGCTTACAAAGCGCTGCGTGTTTCTACGACTTTCAATAGGAAATTCAGAGCTCACTCCGAATTTACTAGACCCATTAAGTTGAAATTTGATAAACATTATAAATTTTTAAGGCCCAATCACGGATAAATAACGTACATAAATAAATTTTGGTTAAGAGGGTGAGTTTTGGGGTGTAAATAAAAAAAACAAGTCTTGTAAACTGTAATGTGTGATATATCAAATGACCCTTTCATTTGATATATGGCTTGCTATGAGGGTCTCAAATATATTATGTTTTATAATTTTACCCCTTACTAATAAACGTATTATATCAGCTTAACAGTTACACACCGATTTCTCTCTTTCATTCGTCAGCAATTTGACTTCACAAAGCGTTATGTAGGTAACTATACAAACGCTATAAAACCTTTATTAGCAAGTAGGTTAAAAATATTATGTGTAAGTTATTTAATAAAGTAGAAAAGAAAATACCATTCTTCGACCCCCCCCCCCCCTATGTCTACAAAACAACCGAGCCGTTTTGAAAAAGTACGGATATTAGTTCTTTACTTAAACGAAAAACCTATAAGAAGTATAATAATGTTCTTAAAATAACATGGTATATCTCTCAATATTGTGCGTACAAACTTGGCGACCCCAACATATTATGTAAGTACTAGCTTCTGCCCGCGACTTCATCCGCGTGAAATTCGTACTATCCTCTAAAAACTTCGAAAATATATGTTTATGATCTTTATCATTCATTTAGACAAATAAGTTTTCAGGCCAATTTTTGAGTTTATAGATAAAAGGGATCAGATTTTTCAAATAAACTGTATTCCCGCTTGTCACCCGACAAGGGTGGAACACTACAAAAGTGGCGATAAGACCCCTCTTTGAGGAGTGGCTAGAGAGGCGTCTCGGCGCCCTTACCTACCGCCTGACGCAGGTCTTCACCGGACACGGATGTTTCGGGAGGTTCCTGCGCATCATCAGACAGGAGGAAACGCCAGGGAGTCACCATTGCCAGGATCGCCCAGAGGACACGATGGAGCGTACGGTGGAAGTCTGCCCCGCTTGGGCGGAGCACCACGGTGGTGCTCGTAGAGGTGATCGGCACTTCGGCAGCGGCGGCGACCTCTCGCGTCCGGCCCTGGTTCAAGCCATGGTCCGGGGCCAGAGGAAGTGGGGAGCAGTCGCCTCCTTCTACGAAGCAGTCATGCTAGCGAAGGAGGCGGCGGGACGGCTGAGGGAGAGAGCCTCCCGTCCCAGCCGCCGCGGGAGAAGCTCCGGGCGTCGGGAGCCGCGCGATTACTCCCGGCCACCGTAGGCGGGAGAGTAATGGGTAGCTCACCGTCCGATCAGGACCAGGCCCATGCCGGACGGCGCGTACGTGTTCCACGCGCTCCTCAAGGAGATGTCAGCATCAAGAGAAGGGGCCCGTAAGGGCCGAAGCCGTGAGGCCGAAGAAAAAAAGGGGTGTAATTTTTAAAATATCGTTTGGGATGTGTTCATAACTTGACTCAAAGTTTATTTATACCAATTTTCGAGTTAATTAAGCCACGCAGTAAAATCCTCCCCTGTATAATTAACTACAACTTTTCAACCCATGAAAAATTTTTTAATAAAACTCACTTTCCCTTTTGATGGTGTTTCATATCCACCACGTTGGATTTTATGGCTGTTGTTGTTTTTGTAATCAGTGACCCAATAAACCATACAAATGATACCATGTTGATTTTCAGACTTTGTCACCCCCTTTTCCCCCTTTTAGGGGTTGAATTCTAAAAAAACCTGAAACACTCAGACGTACTCCTGTGATGTTTCGAATAAAATAGTCTAACTAATCGTGTTTCTCCATACAAACTTTGGACCCCCATTTCACCCCCTTAGGGGGTGAGTTTTGGAAAATCCTGTCTTAGCGCACGCCTATGTCATAATAGCTATATGTGTGCTAAATTTCAGCGCAATCAAAAAAATAAAAAATTAAAGTGTTTGATGGATTTTTAAATTGGTTTAGCTGTGCGTTGATAGATCAGTCAGTCAGTAACGGTTACGGTTAGATTTGAGAAAAGGCTAGGCAGATTGATTAATTGTGCGTACAAACTTACATTTGCAGTTGGAATGTATGGGAGATGGGGCAGAATATGTTTTATTAACTACAATGTTAAGTTTGTTCTTAGGATACAGTACCTATTGTTTTTAACAGATTTAATCATTCATGGTAGACAACATATCCTTCGTACGGAACCCTCTCCACGCGAGTTTAACTCACTCTTGTCTAGTTTTCTTGGACCTAAAAAGAAACGTGCGGCGAACAAACCGGAAATTCGCGTCAAGGTTAAAACTTTGACGCGAATTTCCGGTTTGTTCGCCATAACCATAACATTATTTATTTTTTATACAAAAATTATAACATAATTCATGGAATATCAAATCAACAGAGCTTTTCAGTTTGATAGCCGTTAGACCAGTCTGCCAGAGAAAAAAAAAACGTCACGGTAACAGTTGGTCTCGCAGCACTGAGGGTTCCGATTCATCTTTTATTTACCTACTACAATGCTCTTGGTAAAGTAAAAAAATAAAATCGTATGTTATACTTTAGCGCAATAAAAAAAATAAACAATCCAGTGACAATAATTTAAAAGCATTCTGGAAGTTGGCAACGTTGCAAATAGAAGTCAATTATTTCGTTGTTTTGAATAATGTACAGTGGGCTGCAAAAATCCATGGACAGTACAGAAATAAAATAGTGTGAAGTGAGAAATGACGCCATCTAGCGTAAAACCAGTTAATGACTCACAAAACTTAATTATGCTGTTACTAGATGGCGTTGCTTTGCTTTATATGACAAAATATTTTTGTAGTTTCTTTTTCTCTCTTCAAACATTCAAACAATTTATAATTAACAGTTTCTTTTAAAGATAATTGTTCCTAACTTCTTCTTCAATCGGTCCCTCATTACTGAGGATCGTGGTCACTGGACCCCTTTAAGCGGACAATCTGCCTCCATCTATTTTGGTCCAAAGTTGCCATCACCACCTGCTGAAAATTGCTTGAGGACGTAGCTTCTTTCATTTGGTCGGACCATCGTGTTGGCGACCGACCTCGTGCTCTTTTGCCTTCGGCATTGCCAACAATAACCAGTTCTTCAAGGCTACTATCACCCCTTCGCATTATGTGGCCGAAATAGGTCAGAATACGCTGTAGGCATATTGTAGATAATCGGGTTTTGACATCGAGTTGGGAAAGGATAGACACATTTGTGCGTTTTGCTGTCCATGGTTTTCGGAGTATCCGCCTCCAGCACCACATTTCGAATGCATCTATCCTCTGTCTTTCTCTTGCTCGGATTGTCCACGTCTCAACTCCATAAAGGAAAATCGGGAAAACTAATGCTCTGACCAAACGGGCTTTAGTTTTATTACTTATCGAACGATTTTTCCAGATGTTCTGGAGGCGTGTCATAACTTCTTTAGCCATGGCTAACCGTCGTTTTATTTCTGGGGCGCAGCTACCTTCATTATTAATATTAGAGCCCAGATAAATGAAACTGTCCACAGTATCGATGCCTTGGATGTTTTAGGCGCCCGATAGCTTTCCCGCACGATCTATCACCATAAGCTTGGTTTTCTGCCTATTTATAGCAAGCCCTAATTTGTCACTTTCCACCTCCAGTCTATGCAGTATCTCCTTCATATCGTCAAATGTTGTAGCAAGGAGAACGGTGTCGTCAACGTAACGCAGATTGGAGATGCGCTTTCCACCAACAGCAAACCCCTTTTCCCAGCTCTCGAGAGTTTTCCAAATAATATACTCTCCATACACAGTGAAAAGCAGAGGTGAGAGAATGCATCCCTGTCTAACGCCTTTCTTGACGCAGAACACATTTGAACAGTCGGTGTCGGCTACTTTGACGAAAGAGCGGTTGTTGATGTAGAAGCATCGGACTAAAACAATAAGAAGATTTTGAGGCGTACCCATGTCTAACTATTAACCTACTATGTTAAAATTGAATATCAATTTATTAGTGAGTAGGTACTTGACTTTCTAAGTTTTAGTTTTCAAACTTGAGAGGGTAGGTTGGCTATGGATTTATAAATAATTGGTAGGTAGTATAAACAATACTTAGATCGAAGAGTTATGAAATTATAACTATGCTCAATTGATCGATCGCTAAATTCATTTCGATTACCTTCCACATTCGAATGCCTTTTGTTCAGTTTTTATTTTTAATCAGGTGAATTACCGCGGACTACCTACAGTATTTGTCTGTCCTTCCCCTTTTTAAATCTATCCTAAGGTTGTCTTTAAAAGATCGCTCTTAGCGATAAGACCACCCATGGTGTCACCCTTTGTACAGTTTCTATATTTATGTCTGTAATTTATATGGTGTACATAATAAAGAGTATTCTATTCTATTCTAATTACTTATTTTACCAAAATGAGTACGCGAGTTGTAATATTGACTTCGTTACAAGAGCCCAAATAATTGGTATGCATATCCATAATCAAGGCAAAAACTTTTCAGAAATAGCCAGAGAGACCAGAGAGTGTAAACGTAAGTAGTATTATTTTTACACTTTTATATTAAAAAACTCCATTATTTGTTTGTTACAATACTACATAATAATCAGTATTGGGTATTATATATTTTTGTTTTATTGTTGCAGAGAAAAACAGTTGTTCAGTGGGTACGACGATTTGAAGAGGAGGGTTCTTTGCAACAGCATCAAACTGGTAGATCACGACTGATAAACACATTGCATCATCAAACCATGATATGAGTATGAAAAAAATGGATTTCTGCCGATGAACCACTATGCTGGTTTATTTGACACAAGTGTTGACACTGTCCGTCGCGTCGTGCTCTTCATAGTGAAGGGCTGCATTATCGGAGGCATGCTGTGAAACCCTTGCTCACGGAAAACCATAAAAGGCCAAGATTACAGTTCGCCTTGGATCACATAAACTTCTATTGAAGTATTGTCATCTTTACAGACGAAAAAACTTTAAGTCCAGTGAACACGGACGCTTATGTTTGTGGCGTCGAAATAATACGCGATACACAAGTGGTCACGTAGCTTTATTTAATATTATTTTACTTAGTACTTATGATTTATATTAACTGGAGACCAGGTTATGTGTTTATAACCTGTTACTTACGTATTTTTATTATCTTAAAAAGTTATGAATACTTTAAGTTCAAACAACATAGTTTTTAGTTTTTTTATGTTACCTACTAACCATTTGATATGTTTTTGTGCAATTTTGTGGTTTTAGCCTACCTATTTAACCCATTTTTATCCGTTTGACCTTTGTAATAAAATCATCTGGTGTCCTGTTTATTTTTATTAAGGTTACATAAGCTTCAATCCTCTTTCCGATTTTGGAAACGAATACTTAAGCTATGGCCTCAATATTAAGTTATACCTACATAATATTATACCTACGATAATTAATAAACTGACTTAAATTTGAATAATAAACTGTAAGAAATAAACCTCCACATTTTTTTGCCATTGATTTAAAGAGGCAGTTGTAAATAGCGGTTTTGGTAAGTTAAAAATTATAAATGGCACGTTTAATAACTAGTTCAGCAGTTAAAACTAAGCAGTAAAGTTAACAAAAATGAGTAATAAAAAATAATGAAATGGATCAGTGAATATTAATTGAGCAGGAAAATAATTAAATGGGCGGTAAAAATTATTGAACGAGCGGTTACGTATGGGCAGTAATAAATCGGAATTTGTCGGTAAGTAATCTCATTCTAAGCTATTCTATAAACAATGGGGTGGTTAAGTAGTTTTCGAGATATAGCGGTGTGACGGACGGACAGACGGACGAAGTCGCACCATAAGGGTTCCTTTTTACCTTTTTGGTACGGAACCCTAAAAACAGTACTTAAATAGTAATGAAAAATTAAATTACTTTTGCTTTGACTGAAGGAATTAAAAAAAACAAATTGTATAATAATAATAGGAACTTTTATTCGTAATTCGAAACATACTTAAGTAATTAAAATGACATAGAATTAGCTTAGTAGCAGCTAAAATAAACTTATTGTATAATAAGAGCAGGTTTTGCTTTCGACGGTCTGCCTCTCTTCCTTTTTTGTCCGAGTGGAATGTTTTTAGCTTCAACAGGAGGTACGGCGTACTTTAAGCGTATGGACAGGCTAGGCAGGACAGGCAGGATTATATGTTTGCACATGTACATTTTATAAATGTTTGGGCAAGTACATGTTCCTTGAGTCCATTCTTCTTTATTTTGCGGCAATATAACTCCCCATTTATTGAATAATTGCTCTTTAAACTCATCAAAATGTTCTGGTGGATTTTCAAATATTGCGCATTCTTTAGCTTCTGCAGCAGGTACTTAATAATACGTCAAATTATCATTATCATTATTAGGTATGATTACAATCTCTTTCGGTAATTTGGCCCAATTATATGAATCTGTCCAGTTTTTCAAAGTTATTTCCGGCTATTTTGCAAAATAGTTTTCAGATGGATTCTGTGTATACTTTAGAGTCCACTCGTTCACCATTTCTTTAGCAAGTACCAAGAAGTGTGAAAGCTGTAAACGATCTCTCAGAGTGTTCCTGTCTTTAATTACTTTATTAAAAGCTTCAAGAGCGTTATTCGTCGAAGGTGACGATGGCGCTGCACGGTTTTGCAACAGCCAATGATCTCTGAAGTACTCAACAAAACTTTTTTCATGTTCATATTTCTGTAAAAAGTATACTGTAGCTTTGTCAAAAACATCTTGGTCAGTTAAGGAATGTAGGATGTCAATATCTGCCAAAATTTGTCTCTGAGCAGCTTTCTCTACAAGGCTTTCAACTTTAGACTGTATGTTTCTTTTGGCGTGGGCCCAGCACATACGTACCTTGGTATCTTCAAATTCTTCATTGAAAGCATTTTGAATGTTTTTTGCGTCAGCTACCAAAATAGTCGGGCTGAAAGCACTACTGAATAGTAACTGTATATTATCTTTCATGCTTTTGAAAACTAGTTTAAAATCATCCTTTTGTTCTGTGGTAGAAACAGCCAAGCACAAAGCATGGAACTTTCTTTGTTTATCTGTATGTTCCTACAATAAGGACAGGGTAACCCTGCAAGATTAGTTTGTAGGTTGCGTCTGCGTGTAAGATATTTACCTCTTGAGCTATTTCTAGAAGATATTTACTCGACAAAATGTATGATATGTGATATGATGTATGATAAAATAACCGACGAATTGATTTTTGAAGTGAAAACTTCTTTAGCGGCGCTGTGTACTTTTTTTGGAATGGGTAAAAACTTCTAAATTCGCGTCAGGTCACGTGACCCTGATCGTAAGATTCGTAAGACGTAAAACGAAAGACGCGCGTTGTTGAGGACAGCGCCATCTATGCACATCGGGAAGAACTACGAGGGCCTCGCGTACTAACTACGTAGTTCATCCAACAACGACGAGATGGCGCTGAACCACGGATATATAACTGACGACGAGCTCCATGGGCTTGCTTCTCTTACCACTGCCGCGACCAACACCACGAACTGAAGTCTATCCTGTGTGCTTATTTGTAAATCTGAATAAATTCCTTTCACGAGAAGAATAAACCAGTCACTTTGGTCATCATACCTGATTTGCAAAAAACCCTATAAAATAAGGAACACACCTTAACACGCGTGTTTTGTTTATAAGACGATTCACAAAATACACTCGTAATTGTTCATGTTTTCACTTCTGTCGGCACTACCGGAGTGCCAGTTTTTTTTTTTATTACTGTCTATGTTTTACTGTCGCAATAATTAATCAACCGCCATTAAATTAAATAATGCTCAATATGTTTTTCAACTGATCATAATAACATCTCGAATATTTAAATAACAGCTCAAAAAATTAGTTCCCATTTATTAGTTTATTTATTATTACTTTTTGTTTGGCGAGCCCACAAGGCGAGCCTATCGGTTGATGTGGCGACGCTTGGGAGAGGCCTATATCCACCAACGTCTGTCGGCTCAAATGATGATCATGATGTTTCATAACTGATTTTGAGGGAAAATTTATATGTGGTATCATTATTTCACAAAATGACAGTAGCTAATGTCAAATCTGGAATCGAATTAAAATTCTGACTTTAGTGTTAATATTGAGTAACTAATGTTTGTCTTCAAAATACAGACAGTTGAACGCAACCGACTACTGATTTCTGCTTGCCGTTTAAACCTTTTTGTACAAGAGCCTACATAGGTAAATCACAGAGACTAGCGGCTGCTATTAATTTGAGTTATTGTTAGCCATCCCCTTAATAATACAATTAGAAACGCGCCCAGATTGTGGCGCGAAATGAGGGAGGGGAAACGGCTAGGCGTTTTGCAAGATTGATATTCCTGGCCTTTATTAAATGCTATTTTACGGATACTCCTTTCATTATCACGTTATTATTTTAATGAAAAAATACTGATTTAATAATGTGCGGGTTGCAACGTTGTAGGTAATATTAAAGCACTGATTGGTTTTAGATTTAAATAGTTTATTAAAGGTTCTTCAAGTTTCTTGTATAATGTCTTAAAGTAAAATGTTATGTTAAATTCTATATTAAATTCTATGTTAAATGTTAATGAATGCACCCGATCCGTTTGGTTTTAGATTTAAACAGTTTATTAAAGGTTCTTCAAGTTTCTTGAATAATGTCTTAAAGTAAAATGTTATGTTAAATTCTATGTTAAATCTTATGTTAAATGTTAATAAATGCACCCGGTCCGTTTGATGCCTGGTAATGCACTGATGTTAATGTATTATAAAATTGTCACTTAGATACATGTACAGTGATTGTTGTAATCTGCTGCGTTAGCAGGTGTTCGGTTGCTTAGACCGAACAAATAATATATTTATTTACCATTTATGTACACACATATATAAACAGACGCGATATAAAACAGAGCAGAAAAATAGGTACAAAGGTGATGCTTATTTCATAAGAAATCTCTTCCAGCATACCTGTGATAGGACAATATATAATTAATATATAATATAATTAAATAATAATAATATAATTTGGTAATAGTTTATTTTGAAAGTTTAGTTGTACTTTTTTATTTTAGTTGTCGTCTAATTCGTTGTCTGTTGAGACAGTAAGATCAATCATTATTTACTTAGGGACAACAAACAGTTAGTTAAGTAGTATGTTAGTTAGAAAATTTGATAATTGTGGTCGTCCAAATCAAAAGGGACCTTATTGCGGTAACTAGTTTCCGAGATATTAATAAATTTGTAAAATACCTCAAAAAAATCTTTTTTTTATTAACTGTATTTTTAAAAAGATGATTGTATTTACTACATGTAGATGTGTTCAACTTTTCGAAAAGTCAATTTAAAAAAGTTTTGTATTCATCTAAAGTTTAGTAAAAAAGGAACCTTATCGCGGCAAGACCTAACAAATCGTTTTTCTTGTAATTCAAACCATATATTATATCGACATTTTAATATTGCAAAGTAGGTTTTAAGTTTATGCAAGGATTGTAAGAATTTCCATTAGTAATAATCATAGTCAATCAAAGTATACCATCAGTTACATAACTTCACACTAAAACATAACTTTTTTGTACGGCATACTTAAATTGCGATTTTCTCGAAACTTATAATTTCGATCAGTGAACTTCAAAAATTCGTAAAAAAATAACGGTAGTGGTTAGAAGGATGGTTCTTGGGTCTATAGTTCGGTACATTTATGTAGTTTTCAGCTCTGTAGATAACTCATTTCCGCCATAAGGTTCCTTTTGATTTGGACGACCACAATTTATCTACGGTAAGGCAAGTTTTGCCCATTGCATTGAATCTTCTTTGTTTTCTGTTACTGGTTATTTATACAATAATAAAATTGTTAATTTCTTAATTCCAGACTTATATGATGTCCGGCAACTGCTTTTTGGAATATAGCGCATCGAGTCACTAACTTTTCGATATCACTTTTGATACGATAACGTCTCAAAATGTACACCAGAGTTGTCTTGAGCACCACCATTGCATATAATTTACCTGTAATGGAAGATAGTATATTGTTATGTAAAGGAATAAACATATTTAAATTTTTACTACGAGAAACAATTACTCTCTTTGAATCAATTGAATGGGTAATTTATTGCAATAACATTGTCGGCTTATTATTTTTTATTGCACCATATTTTTTTCAATTATAATTATTTCAATTATTTTATTCACCATAATTTTTATTGCACAATATTTTTCCATTGCACCGTGTAATAACAGCATCACGCAATATTTATTAGTTTATTTTTTAGCTGTGACAAGGAACACATTCAATTATCGCCAGTAAGTATATTTCTCCTTTTTCTTATACCACTCTTTCGACAAGAGACTTTTTTTTTTCGTTTTGCCACAAGTAACAACACGATAGCTGCAGCCAAATCTTGGTCTGACATGCTCACGGAAGATTGGCAAGTCTTGCTCACATGAATAGGTACATTGATGCTTATGAGCCGTCAATATTGTTTCGTCGAATCTAAAAAGTTTCGTAGAATCTAAAAAGATGGGTCTCGGATCTTTACTTGGTATTTAGGTAAAGTAACTTACCGATACAGTTTCGCCTGCCCACGCTGAAGGCAGCATACGTGCTAAGTTTCTCAGGCAAGGTGGCAGGGTCCAGCCATCGCTCCGGTTTGAACAGTTCTGCATCAGCTCCCCACGATGGATGGCGGTTGAGCCCATACACCGATATAAGGTAAGAACAATTAGCTGGCAATATGTAGTTTTCTGAAACGTATATATAGTCAATAAAGTATCGGGAATAGATGATTTGTTTATGGTTCCAAAATAATTTTTATTTTTTTATTTGTTGAAAGGTTGCTACAACTGTTGTCCATTTTGGCGCGGAGTTTGAATTGCGTCTGTCATTTAGAATAAATTCAGTGCTGTTTTTAGTTAGATCATTTCTAGTGTGTATTGCAAATTTCATAATGGACAAAAACATCGATCATAGAGTTTGTCTTTAATTTTGCATCGCCAATGAAATTTCGTGTTCGAATTCACTGAAAATGTTACAGAAGGCTTACGGTGAATCGAATTTATCAAAAACACGTGCTTATGAGTGGTACAAAGCGTTCAAAAGCGGTCGAGATATGCTGGAAGATTTACCTCGCTCTGGTAGGCCATCAACGTCTTCAACTGAAGTTAACATCGCAAAAGTGAAGAAAACAGAGACTAAAAATCCTCATTCAAGTTTTGAGATAGCCGCTGAACTTTCTGTGTCTCACGAGTCGATCGGTACCATTTTAAATAATCACTTGGGTATGAAACATATTGCCGCTCGGCTAGTCCCAAAAGACCTGAATTTTCTCCAAAAACTCAATCGCATAATAGTCGCTGAAGACATGCTAGAACGAGTCAATTCCGACCCAACATTCATGAAATGCATTGTTACTGGTGATGAGACGTGGGTTTAAGGCTCCTACAAACAGGCGCGACACGCAATATAATCGCGCACGCCACAAAGGCACCGCTCGTTGCGCGACTTGCCGTGCCTTTGTGTCGCGTCTCGTGTCGCGCCTGTTTGTAAGAGCCCTTATGGGTTTCAACAATTTTCGGAGTGGCGCTTTCCAACCGAACCGAAACCGAAAAAACCACGCCAAAGTCGATCAAAAGTCACATGACTATGTTGACTGTTTTCTTTGACTATCGCAGTATTGTGCACTCTGAATTCTTACCGGAAGGTCAAATGCAAATAAAGTATATTATTTCAGCATTATGCGGCGTTTTAGAGAGCAAATTAGAAGAAAATGCACAAGGCCATTATTGTGAACGAATTTTTAACTAAAAACTCAACAAATACCATCGAGCAACCACCTTATTCAACAGATGTGGCTCCAGCCGACTTCTTTCTTTTTCCTAAACTCAAATTTCCACTTCGTACAAAAATGGAGAACAATTAATGGAGAATAGGATAAAAAATAATGAAGACACAAAATTAAATGAGTAAAGAACAAGTCCAGCGAAGTAACAAAATTAAATCTGTGTGGTTCTTTCCTCAAAAACTATCTGGGACAGTAGTCTGCATGGTCCTCATGGGTCCATATGTCTGGACTCAAAACGAGACTGACTGACCTGTGAGTTTGTTTCGATTTTTCTTCTATGAGTAGTCGGATAGGAAACACCGTAATCTAGTTTTGAAATATAATTTTATTTTGTTGAATAAAAAAAGTATTGTTTAATCAATTCATATAAATAGATATCATTTAACAAGAGTGAGTCTTCGTATACTTTATGTAAGAAGCACATTGCCATTGCTTGTTATTCTACTGATTCTATCACGTAAAAAATCTTGTTAGATAAAAATTGCATAATATTGTATTTTAGGCTAGATTGTAATTAATTATTAAGAACCTGATCCTTTTTAATAATTGCTTGTTATCAAACAATTTATCCTGCCCCCAAATCACCTCACCCCTACTTACCTTAGCTTGTTCTAACCACACGCCTGTAACCTTCAAACAATTTTCAATGTTTCATTTCTATTTACTAACTAGCTGTGCCCGCGACTTCGTCCGCGTGTAATAGTGACTTTTCGGGCAGCATATTATGAATTACATATACCGTCGTTTGGGCAGCTAAAAATTTACTTTACAGTAATGCTTCTCTGTGTACGATATTTGACGTATGGCCATCGGGCATGAAAGCATACAGGCTCCTAGGATTGCTAACCCGTGACAGAGCCACATACAACTGACCGTGCGAGAAACAGATCTACACCCACAACTTTCAGCGTCTGACCGTGGGCTTTATTAATTGTCATCGCAATACATAGGCTGACTGGAAACTGGACTCGTTTAAAACTAAATGGAAAATTGTTTGGAATGAGAGGAATCCGAGGAATGAAAACACTTTCACCTTTTCCACAACCTGTTAAAATCTCTGCTTCTATCAGATTTCGTTGTAAATTGGTCACTTTTAACCTGGTGCCATTGCAAAGTTTTGGGGGGCTTAAATTTCTAAGAAGCATTATGGGTACGCCTACTTTTAATTTTATTTTATGTGCTGGTAGTCTAGTAGAATTTTTAGAATCCCTCAATGCTCCTGGCATTGAGGGATTCTAAAAATTCTACTGGGTAGCTTGTAGATTCTCCTTCTTCCATGACTCTGTTAATGGAGATATACTCAACATAATCCCCCGGAACATAGTTCAAAATTTCAGCGTTTATTGTTGCTGCTTGGTCGTTGTACGTGCGTTCGCTACGAATAACTGAATCCTTATGGCAGCGGCGTGTTTTTTTTTTAACTATGGCATCTCGTAGTTGACCTTGAGAGGTCGTGACTACTTAACCGGACTATCCTGTGGCTGCCTTGAGAGAACTCAAAGCCTCCAGCCAGGGGCTTAAATTAACTAAGTATACTAAGTGACTACACGCTAAGGGCACCCCCTGTGGGGTACGAACCTCGGCTTAGGGCATCGCTGGGGAGAGGGTAGCAAATTGAGATAGGCTGGATCGATTTTTGATTATTTAAGAACGATGGGGTCGGCTTTTCCTAATTGACTACTCTGAGAAGAAAGGCCGAAACAAAATCAGAGGTCACAGTCGGGAATTTAAATCTACAGGCTCAGCTGCGGCGCGGGCTGGCACTACTTCGAGCAAGGGTCGGTGGGGAGGGCACGCCACGATAGCGGCGGTAAGACCCCTCTTTGAGGAGTGGCTAGAGAGGCATCATGGCACCCTCACCTACGGCCTGACGCAGGTCCTCACCGGACACGGAAGTTTTGGGAGGTTCCTGCACATAATCAGGCGGGAGGAAACGCCCGGGTGTCACCATTACGAGGATCGCCCAAAGGATACGGTGGAGCATACGGTGGAGGTCTGCCCCGCTTGGGCGGAGCACCGCCGTGTGCTCGTTGAGACGATCGGCAATGGCGGCGACCTCTCGCGTCCGGGCCTGTTTCAAGCCATGGTCCGGGGCGAGAGGGAGTGGGGGGCAGTCGTCTCCTTCTGCGAAGCAGTCATGCTAGCGAAGGAGGCGGCGAGACGGCTGAGGGAGAGAGCCTCCCGTCCCAGCCGCCGCGGGAGATGCTCCGGGCGTCGGGAGCCGCGCGACGACTCCCGGCCACCTTAGGCGCGGGCCTGCGGGCAGTGAGTAATGGGTAGCTCACCGTCCGATCAGGACCGGGCCTGTGCCGGACGGCGCGTACGAGTTCCACGCGCGCCTCAAAGAGATGTCAGCATCATTCGGAGGAGCCCGTTAGGGCCGAAGCCTGCCGGGTCAGCGGGATTGTCCGAAAGGGTTACCGCTGGCCCCGAACATAAAGGGCTAAGGAAGGAACACGGGTGGGTTTTAGTCAGTAAGAGTCTGACACTCCCTTCCTGTCCACCCGGAGCGGGAGGGGTCATTTGATGATTTCCCAAACTGAAAAAAAAAAGCGTCAGTGGGGCGGGCAGCGGCGTGGCTCTCAGCACGCTTTATATAGCCACGTCGTGTACGTACTCTGATAGAATACCTTAACAAATGTTCGCCGTGATTCTTTAAATTGACATAACTTTTTTATTTGTGAACCGATTGACATGAAATAAACACTAAATGTTAAGTGAAGCTTACTACAATATATTAGTGAAAACCGCATCTGAATCGAATAAGCCGTTTCTGATATTAGCGTGCACAAACACACAGACAAACAGACAAACAGACAAAAAAAAAAGTAATTACAATTTCGGGTTTGGCATCGATATAATAACAACTCCTGCTACTTTTTTTTTATATATTTCTATTGTACAGACACCACTTTTCTACAATTTTATTATATGTATAGATAGATAATAAAATACATACTCAAGTGAACATCTGAAGAGGAAGTCCTTCCAATCCTTGGAACTGGAGGATACAATCTCAAACTCTCTTTAATCACCGCTTCGAGGTACACAAGCTTTTGTATATCGTGTCTGTTTAATTCCCTGTCTTCATTTCCGAGTACTTCTTTTAACCTGTTTGTACAATTTCAAAATAACTTCTTGGTATTATAATTAAATATACAATGCGGAGATGACAATACAACAATAAATTAAACTTCGTATACCTAATAACCCAGTCTGCATACAAAAATTTTATCAAATATACCTATCCAATAGTTTAGTCATTGGACATTATTTTTAAATTTAACATTTTCTACATGAATCTGTTACCAAGCCAGCACCGACAGCAGCTAAATACAACATGTTGCCAGCTCGCTACTTCAATATCCTTCGCCAAATTTGTTCTTAAATTTTATTTCCCGATGCGAACTAATGCATATTAAATCGTAACGCACGAAATGCATGTCGCTGAAAGTGGGTTAGGCCACAATTTCTATCATGGACCAAACATACTAATTCATCTAAACATCACCCAAAGTGACTTAAACTTAGCTCAAAGGGAGTAAGTAAAAAATTATGAAAAAATTGAGTTAAAAAAAATATAACAAAAAGTTATGAAACACCCCGTTCGTAGTATGTTTTACTTACAAGTACTAAAGTATTGTATGTTTCCGCCACGCTTGGAGTAAACCATTTTTTCTCCATTCACACACATAGGTACCACATTTTTTCTATTTTTTTTTACTTTTTCTATTTTTTCAATTAGAGGTAAGGGAAATCTATTATTGTTATGATTTTCAGCCGATTTGAAATAACTTGTTTAAACTAAAGTCACCATCCGTACTAAAACATACTACAAATGAGCTGTTTGATAACGTCAGGAACGAAGTTGGCTTAGGTCCATCGCTGGATTTCAAGCCCTCTATTTCGTTGCATACTTACTCTTTATAAATTCGATCTTGTACATCTTGATGTGACCCAATCAATATTAAAATGAATGTCGTTGCTAGAGATGTGGTGTCGTAAGCACCTACTATAATGGTATCTAAGTGATTCTTGATCTCACCATCAGTGAAGGCACCTTGTTTGTCAGCCAAATCCAACATTCTATCCAAAAATGGTTGGAACTGTTCTGAAATTAAACAGCGTGGTTTTTTTCTCCTTTATGATAATTTATTCACAATCTGGCCTATTCTTATTAACGTATCGATAGTAATCTTAATGGACACGGCCAAGAATTCGGCTACTTGTTTGGCACCATCATCAGCGTCCATCACAATTCCTGTAACGTGCAGCTGACAGGACACACAGGACACGATATTCAGGGTCCCATCGTTTGTGAATCAGCACCACATTTACACTCCAAGGCGGAGTCGTCTATGAATCAGGTTTCCTTGTTTCGGCCAACCTGGGTCCGGAGTCATCTAGCCTATTAACTAATTAATACGTAATTGAAATATAACTTTAACTGCTGTTACTATAAAATTAAGGAAATCTCCTATAACGTCTTTCTTATTCGCCATGTTAAAAGGAAGACTCTTGATTCGCGTGTTCTTTATAAATGCTATTATTTTTACAGAACACGCGAATCAAGAGAATCAGCAATCAGTACTTGCACTGTAGTGTAAGTTCACTCACACTGCACTAAACAAATTCAAAAGGTTAGTCAGAATCCCATCTTAATACAAACTCTAATCTGTGTCAAAGTCTTAAAGCCGAGAATACGTGGCAATACATCATACAATACAGATATTATTAAAAAAAAAATACCCGATGCAGGCTCCGGGGTTTTATATGAAGTGCTGATTAATTTTAATTCTGATTTTCTATCGGTTATAGCCTGAAATAAAATATGAAACATGAAAATCCAACAAACATACTGTAATAAATACAATAATTACTACATCGATAAGAAAGTAATACTTGGGAATTACCGTTTCAGTTATATCTCTCAAGACCTTTATGAGGCTGTCTTGCTTTTTTTTGTATGAACTCCAATTGAATATATAAGGAATATGCAACCAAACTCTCTGGAATCTCTCTACGCAAATAATAAATAAAGCTTCCGTTGCTTTAGCATATTTGTTAACAGTTTCACTGTCCTTATCAGTTTTGAGCCCAAGTGTCGTCCCTGTAAAATTAATAAGATCTTTAAAACAAAAATTAGCCTACCGAAACTAATGATTAGGTGTCGTTGGTTATACATTTTTCGTTTTTTGACACCGACTATCGACATTGTAGTGTTTTTTTGGAAGTCGGTTGTTTTTTTGTAAAAAAGTTTTTATATTTCACTTTTTAGTTGTACCAACCCGACACAAAGTCATATAACACTACTTGCTATGTAAATATCAATGACAGGAAGTTATTAAAACATCATCAATATAAACTAATTGGAAAAAAATTGTACTATTGAAGTTAACTCAAAAACTACCAATGCAAAGTTAATAAAATTTATATGGTGGTCCCATATAAATTTTATTAACTTGAGTTAGCTTCAATAATACAATTTTTATCCATTAAAAAACAATTTCACAAATCGGCATACACAGGCTTATTGATAAAACATTAACTAACTCTTAAAAGGTCATTGTACTCATTATTACGAACAACTTTTACAGTGGGACCAAACCTGAAATCGCGAAAAAGGAAAACACATTTTGACGAGTTATACGAACATAAATGTAAGGAACAACTGATTTTTTTTTCGCGATTTCCGGTTTGGTCCCATAGTAAAAGTTGTTCATAATGATGAGTACAATGACCTCGTAAGAGGTTGTTAATGTTTTACCAATAACCCTGTATATAACGGAGTTCTGAGGTAACAAACATTAAAAAATATATATTCAACCAAATTCAGAACCTCCCCCTTATTTTGGAATCGGTTAATAAATAAAACTACCTACCTGTCTACGCCTTTACAGTACCGCTAGTGGTTTGTTATCAATAAATAGACTTTTAATAATAATTGAAGAGTTTCGTTGTCCGTCTCCAAAATTCATCAACAGATTTTTAAGAAATTTTAATAAGACTATTTCGAAAAATAAAATGATAAATTAATTAAATCAATTCATAAACATGAACAAAAAAGTTATGCCTGAATTTACTTGCATAGAAATGAGGGTGTACCGTGGTATACTGAACACATCTGCGTATTTCTTTAGAGGGTACATGCGTGATGTTATGTTGTGTGATTGCGTAAACAATGCATACATATGCGATAGCAGCAATCGCGGTTGATTTGCTGGCATTTATTGAAGAGTTCTGTTGTCTGTCTCCGAAACTCATCATCAGTGCCCTGTTTATGAAAACTTACAAGTCTACAAGTTCACAATTTACACTTTACAAGGAAGTTGTTACGAGTTTTTGTAAATTCGCTCCCCCCACCGAATAATATGGTAATCGATAAATCAAAATTTTACAGGAAAAATAAAAAACTGTTTTATGCGTATATCTCGGCACGGGTAGATCGTAAGGTAGACATTTAAACGTCAAAACAAAGCTAATTTTTTTACAATCTAATTTATATTATGATTTTTTTGTAATACTTTAATAAAATTAAGTTATTCACAAAAATAATGTTACTGAAATTAAATGGCAAAAGTATAGTATGCAACGCATCATTACCATATTATTCGCGTGTAAACGCAACAATGTAGTAGTCAATATTAATGCATTATAGTATTATTCGTTGTAATACAGTGTCAAAAAACCTAACGGCAATATGATATTACGATATTATTCGTGTGAAATCCAAGCGATAGTGTATAATGTAATATTACATTACAGTAATATTCGTCGATGTGTGGTGTCAAAAGATTAACAGTAATATAATATTGCAAATACATGTTTTATTAAATAATCCAGTACTTATTATTTGATTTGGCAGAAAAATAACAATAAAAGAGGAAGTTGATATTAATACTAGATAATTTATAATAGCGTTTTATTAAAATTTATGAAATAAAACAAAGGTTTTATTATTTATCATAATCAGTCCTCTTATTTATTAACTAGCTGTGCCCGCGACTTCGTCAGCGTGGAATAGTGACTTTTCGGGCAGCATATTTTGAATTACATATACCGTCGTTTGGGTAGCTAAAAATTTACTTTACAGTAATGCTTCTCTGTATACGATATTTGACGTATGGCCATCGGGGATGAAAGCATACAGGCTCCTAGGATTGCTAACCCGTGACAGAGCCACATACAACTGAGCGTGCGAGAAACAGCTGATACTTAGATCTACACCTACAACTTTCAGCGTCTGACCTTGGGCTTTATTAATTGTCATCGCAAAACATAGGCTGACTGGAAACTGGACTCGTTTAAAACTAAATGGAAAATTGTTTGGAATTAGAGGAATCCGAGGAATGAAAACACTTTTACCTTTTCCACACCTTGTTAAAATCTCTGCTTCTATCAGATTTCTTTGTAAATTGGTCACTTTTAACCTGGTGCCATTGCTAAGTTTTGGGGGGCTTAAATTTCTAAGAAGCATTATCGGTACGCCTACTTTTAATTTTATTTTATGTGCTGGTAGTCCAGGAGCATTGAGGGATTCTAAAAATTCTACTGGTTAGCTTGTAGATTTTCCTTCTTCCATGACCTTGTTAATGGAGATATTCTCAACATAATCCCCCGGAACATAGCTCGAAATTTCAGCGTTTATTGTTGCTGCTTGGTCGTTTCGTGGCGTCAAAATAGCTCTTTCGCAAAGCCAGAAATTTTCGCACGTTGGTATTTGCGTTGCGTTTCCATACACAGATGATATGAGGTCTCGCATTGATGAAACTATGTTGCATAGGTTTTCATTAAGAAAAACTTTTCCTTGTTCCTGCGGTAACACACCGTTACCAATCTCAAGTAGCAAATCTGAAAATTCTTGAGCATTTTCGTTGCCTCTAATTTGCGCACGCATATTTAATGTCAAATGCAAAGGTATAATGTAATGCCACAGTCGAGAACTCTTTAGGCAGGCTCTAACTTCAACAGCCCTTGTTCCACGTGGTATGACAGGGAGAGTCTGACGAAAATCGCCACAAAAAAGCATAGTAATGCCATCCATGGGTTGATCACTTTGGTTGACATCACGCAACGTTCTGTCTACTGCTTCTACTGCTTTTCGATTGGCCATTGTGGACTCATCCCATATAATAAGGCTACAATCACGAAGAACCTTAGCTTTATCGCTGTTTCTTGAAATATTACAAACAGGGCTTTCTGTGCGGTCTAAATCGATCGGAATTTTGAACATTGTATGAGCAGTTTTCCCACTTTGGCAACAATGTGGCTGCTATGCCTGATGAAGCGACAGCAAGCGCGATTTTACCTTGGCTTCGTACCTTCGCCAAAATAACTTTCGTAAGAAATGTTTTAACCGTTCCACCGGGTGCATCTATAAATAGCATTTCTTCCAAAGTACTATCAACGCTCACCAGATCAAATATCAAACGCTGTTCATCAGTTAGCCTCGAGAGTGCGCGTCCATGTACGTACTCTGATAGTATACCTTAAAAATGTCCGCCGTGATTCTTTAAATTGATATAACTTTTTTATTTATGAACCGATTGACATGAAATAAACACTAAATGTTAAGTGAAGCTTACTACAATATATTAGTGAAAACCGCATCTAAATCGAATAAGCCGTTTCTATTATATTGTAAACAAAAATAATACACAAATATAATTGTTTTATACTTTACGTGGAAAAAGGCATGCATTTCTTACGCGAATATAATGGTAATCGTCGCTTACCGAAAAAGTTAACGATTGCATGATCTGTAATAACATGTTATGGTATTATTCGTGCTAAAAGTGTGTTTAGATTTTAAGGGAATAATGTTGTTATGTTCATTACGGTACCATTGAAATTATTGTACTTTTATAAATATACATAGAAAAATTACAAAAAAAATTACAAGATGATAATTAATGCTTTAGACACTGAATATGCAATAAAACGTAAACTGTCGTAGTACCACATTACCATGTTATTCGGTGGGGGGAGCGAATTATGTTTATCAAAACAATCTACAGGGATTGTTATCGCATAGGTATATTAAATAACATTTCATTTCTAATTAAAGGTACTAACGGCACGTAATTTGGAAGAAATGATTGATCATGTAGGGCTGCACATCAAACGGTCCTTTTCCTACTTCAGAAGCTAGTAGAGTGACCAGACTCTTCGCATGAATGTTGAATTCTTCCAGATATGAGTGCACCAGTTGTTGATTGAATGCTAAATTTAGGAGCTTGCGGTGCGGTTTCCATACTGAAACTAAAGTAAAAGTAACGTAGAAAAAACCACCCAAGTGCGTGTCGGTCCACGCACAATGAAAGGTTCCGTAGTTACGATGAATTAACAAGAACAAACTTAACATCGTAGTTTAAAAATAATTTTTTCATACATTCCAACTCCAAGTATAAGTTTGTACGCACAATATTGGAAGATTTAATAGTCTTACGTTTTTTTGCAATTTGCAGGTCAGAGTCGTGTTGATTAAAATATGATTCACGAGCGTAAGAAGTATGTTTTTAAAGAATTATAATCATTAAAAGGAGGGGGTTAGGTTTTACCTGACGGTATACAAAAATATAATTATACAGTCGAAATTGGTGTTGGCCTCAGCAGAGCGGGCTATATAATACGGGATAGTAAGCTCTCTTGAAGTGCTGAGAAATGCCTTGTGTTACGCCTGTGTGACAAGGCTTCAAAAGAGCACCACCAGCCAGTCCGATCTGCCTACGTCCACGATCGTGCTCCCCGGCCAATGCTGCGTCTACACCCCACGAGTGTCACAAACTTACCAAATCTTCGTAGGCGCAGTAGCAGACAGGGCCAAAGGGAGTAATAGGCGGCTCAAAACCGAACCATCAGTAAGGTCTCTGAAATGTTGGGGGTTCAAGGGTCGTTAGAATCAGACAACCAGCTTGATAGAATGTCCTTTACTGAATATATCTAGTGAATCTATGTTACAATGCGCATTGATGTAAACTGCTTACTTAGCTTAAAATGATACTTATATTCTAAAGGAGTGTACTTACTACGTTATGCACTATTAGGGACCATACATACACTTCATCTCAACAGCCTTGGATTGAACCCCTAAAAGGATTGGTGCAGAAGGCAAGGGGAAAACACTGCATCTATCCTCCCAAGACAGTCAATATAAATAGGTAGTACAATAGGAAGTACAACGTAAAATAGCACAATAGCAACCGGCGCCGCGTCGTATCCGGGACACGCAGTGAGAAATGGACTACTGGCCATGGAGGAGTAGGAAACCAGGCTCACCATGGAAACTATGCTACTGGAATCTCCGTCAAGCTACGCCAAACCCAGACGATAGGCACATGGAATGTGCAAGGCTTACTTCACCCGGAAAAACTTGATACCCTGGTAAGACAAATCTCTAGATCTGGCCTGAACATCTGTGGGCTCAGTGAAAAATACTGGAGGAACAGCGGTCACTCACTGACAAACACATAATTAACCACTCAGGCAATGACAGCACCAGTCGAAATGGAGTCGCATTTATTATAAGGTGAGCGAAACTAGTAGCTACTTACCATCTGCTGTTGTAAGTCCCCTGTCATACATCTCTTTTCCAAAATTGTAGATGTATGGTTTATCCAAGCAGTTATTTGCTATCGTAAGACTATCATCGGGGTCTGTTATTACTGAAATAAGAAAATTAGTGTT
Organism: Luperina nickerlii; assembly: GCA_963855955.1. NCBI lineage: Eukaryota > Metazoa > Arthropoda > Insecta > Lepidoptera > Noctuidae > Luperina > Luperina nickerlii. The sequence goes on from OY979685.1 coordinate 7,956,259, forward strand.
AATATCAGCCAACCCCCAATAAATTGCGATAATAAATTATCCTTATCGCAGCATAATTATATTCTTCTTCCATAAGTATGTATCAACCAACATCTGTATATATTCTGGGGAATTAGTATAATTATTATCAAAATATTCGTCATCATGAATATTTGTTTCTTTCGTATTCTTATTTATTTTTAATTTTATTTGCATTGTGCATGCAGTAAAATTTTAAATGCTGTTAAAAAAAACAATTGCCGTTAAAAATATAAAGCCCAAAAAAATCTGATAGGTACAGTCAGCTGCAGAGAAATGGTACCCCACCAAGACTTAAAGATTATCGCCCGAGCACGCTCGGGCCCGCGTGTCATATGAGCCTTGAGCAGCTCCCTCACCTGCCGCCGCACCCATCTCTGCCCGCGTGCATCCACCGATCCGCCTCAAATCATATTTGCAAATCTGTACATATAATAAAATTTTAGAAAAGTGGTGTCTGTACAATGGAAATTATATAAAAAAAAAGTAGCAGGGGTTGTTATTATATCGATATAATACAGTAAGTACGAGTCTGTGAGGATCTCGTCGGCTTCGAGGATTTACATCGTTTCCTATTTTAAATAAATTCTTATGTTTCCAAACAAACATGCATATTTCATTAATATACAGACAAGGTAGCGGTAACAAGCCAAGTTTCTTAAATACTGGCTGACATGATTCCTCAGGATGAAGTCCGTATAGAGGCCTAATGCATTTTTTTTTTGAGCAACAAATGTTCTATTCTGGTCGGTACTGTTACCCCATATTATAAGTTCATAACGTAATATGGATTCCACATACGCATGATAAGCTAATATAGCTGTTTTCAGATTAGTACTTTTTTTACTTGTCTAAGAGCATACACAAATTTATTTATTTTGCTTGAAACATTCTCTATATGCACTTTCCAATGAAGATCTTCGTCAATTGTAACTCCTAGGAACTTAGTCTGTGTTACTGGTTTAATTTTGGGTATATTTAATTTCAAGTTAAATTTATGATTGTTTGAATTATTAAATTTTATGTAATAGGATTTGTCAAGGTTTATTTTCAAGTTATGTACATAAAGCCAGTTAATTAAAATGTCAATTGTATTGTTAATGTCAGTTTCGTGGTCGTTAATTGTATTTTTTTTTTATTTATGTCACAAAAATAGAGATGTCATCAGCGAACAATATGCACTTGTTTCGTTATTGTAATGATGTCATTTATATATATCAAGAATAAGATCGGCCCTAGTATGCTTCCTTGTGGGACACCAAACTTATTACGTCTATACACCGATGAGTGTAACGTTACTTCTTTATCTTCGTTAATGTTTGTTATGGTAACGCATTGTTGCCTGTTATCAAGGTATGATTTCATCCATTGTAAAGTCGGCCCTCTAATGCCAATTGCGTCTAACTTTTGCAGTAGTAGATCGTGTGAAACTAGGTCGAAGGCTTTCGACAAATCAAAAAATAATCCTGTGGTTAGATTTTTGTCATTGATGTTAGTTAATGCATAAACTAAAATGCATAATTGTTTATTGAAATAACATTTATGAGGGCATAGATTGCTAATGTTGTAAGACTTGCCCTTTGGAAAGCCATGCTGCTCTTTTTATATAATATTGAACTTTGTACAGTAATTTTCAATTCTTTTGTACATACATTTTTCATATATTTTAGATAAGATGCATATTAGGGTGATAGGGCGGTAATTGTTCAGGTCATGTCTGTCTCCTTTTTTATAAAGTGGTCTAACAACTGAAAGCTTCAAAGCTTCTGGAAAAATATCCTCATAGAATGACAAATTGATCAAGTGTGTTAGTACTTTAAAAATTTCGTCGACACAGATTTTAATGATTTTTGTGTTAATTTCGTCGTGCCCTACAGAATGCGTGTTTCCGCTTAACTTCAATTATTGACATCGGTTGGCGGAACATAGAGCCTACAGTTATCTACATTATTGCTAGAGTTACCGGTGACGTTCGGTGGCATTGATTTGTTTGTTGAATCGATATAATGGTTATTAAAGGCAGACGCTATTTCTACTGGATTGGTAATAAGTGTGTTTATAATTAATACTGTCTATATTATGTCTGGAGTTTGTATTATTTAGCTCGTCTTTTATAACATTCCACGTAGCTTTGCATTTGTTATCGCTTTTAGCTATGTATTTGATATTTGCGTTTTTCCTAGAATTAAAGATACATTTTTAAAGGAGATTGGCATATTTAAGGTAGGTAGTCTTATTAATCGCAGTTTTGTTTTTATAAAATTGATGGCGCAGTGACCGTTTTGTTTTACAACTTTTTTTTAAGCCTTTGCTTATCCAACTTTGTTTCTTTTTGTTGTTTAAATTTACTTTTACTTTTAATTTAGGGAAACAAAGATTGTTAAGTAGGCATAACGTTTCATGAAAATTATTGAATGCTGAGTTTGCGTTGTTAGTCGTGTGTATTTCAGACCAAGAAAGATTACCTAAGCATTCCTTAAACTTGTTGATATTCTCTGAACTATAATCTCTTTTGTATATATAATATATTGCTTGATTTTGGGTTTTATGTTTTATACGAATAGTTAACATTTGTGCTGTATTGTGGTCAGACAAGTGAAGTGACAAAACTGCAGCAGTAGCGTCGTGAATATTACTCAGAATGTGATCTATACATGATGCCTTACGTGTTGGTACATCAATGTGAAATTTCAGATTATAGCTGTATGCTAAATCCTGCAATTGAGTAGTAATACTGCCTTTTTTAAGGGTGTTAATATTAAAATCACCCGCTAAAACTATTTTCATTCTAGATTTATATTGTTGATGTAGATTATGCATGAGACTATTTAATTTCATTGAGAATTGGTTCGGGTTTGATTGAGGTGTTCTGTAGACACAAATTATAATTAATTTCTGATGTGTAACTTCAATTCCGCAAACTTCGAAAGTGTTTTGCGTGGCGTAACTTTTATAAATAGAAAGTCTTTGAATAATAGGTTCTTTTTAGCAAAAATACAGGTACCACCTCTTTTTTTCTCTCTACAGTAGTTAGAAGCCATCTCATAACCGTGAATTTTAATGTACCTTTCGTAGTCTCTTTTGATAAAGGTTTCGTAAAGGCATATTATGTCTGGGTCGTTATGTTCTTCTTGTAGTTCTTGTAAAGTTAATTCTAGAATTTCTTTTTTTGATATGATATTAGCAATATTTTGGTGAAGTATTTTAAGGTTATGGGTTACTGGAGGTGATCTTTTGGGCAAGAAAAAATGTGCTATTTCGTTTTATCTTAGGAACATAGTACGGAATAGTTCCTCTTTGAGTTTTTTCTACGGGATGTATAAAGTTTAGTGGTTGTGGTGTAGAATTCTTGCGTTGAAAATAGAAAGGAATTGTTCCTTTCTTGGGTTCATTTACATTGGCTTTTAATTTAAGACTTGCTTTGTTACTCGCTAACTTCTTCATAAGTTCTCTTGGGTTTAAATAGTTCTCGCTGTAGTCGTTATAGTCTATAACAGGGGTGGCCAACCGGTCGATCGCGACTATTAGTTCAGTCGATCGTAGCAAGGAAAAAAATATGAATGCGTAGAACAGACTGGGGTAAGTAATAGATGATATAACAACAACATCTCTAATATTTACAATATATAACAACGGAACCTATAATTTTATTTAATATAGCGAATAGTTAATATAATGAACGATTGATATAATTTTAAAATAACTAATTTTCATAAGCATAACATACATTAAATATAAAATCGTTTGACATACCACTCAAAAGATATAAAACTTATTTGGTCTAATAAAACAATAACTTTGTATTTTGTTTAAGAAATATTTAAAAGTATTTTTTCTTTGTTTTATTCTTTGTAAGTTCTATCGTAGTTATAGGTAATAGTCACCTAAGTAGATATTAAACATAACTAGTAACTAATTACCACCTGCGTTAAGATAGGTCGACGGAACCCCGCTTCGCGGGGCTCCTATTTCTGTGTGGTTTAAAAAAAAATAACCACGAAGGCTAAGGCGGGAGCTCCGCTCCGCTTCGCTCCCGCCTTAGCCTTCTAACCTAACCTATCCGAGTCGGGGTACTCTGAGTCGGGGTGTTAACCATAATGACGTTTTTATATACATATATTAAACGTTAGACCTAATGATTTTCGATTAAATAAACAATATACATATTAAACGTTAGGCCAAATGATTTTCGATTACATAAACGTTATATCAAACAACGTTATACTAATTAAGTTTTAGAATAAATAAATGTTATATATAAAGAAATTATATCAACAGTTGGTATATCTCACGTTGATTATATCTTATGAACGATAATAAAATGAAATTAGACCAAATGAGTTTATACGTTATGGGACGCACCCAACAGACTGCGCAATGTACCTAATCACTAACTGCTGCACACATTATCTTGTATCATTTTTCAATCGCCATTCCGTCACGTTATTTATCCTCTCTTCTATGCAGTTTAGCTCTCTTTTGTTTTCGGTGCGCGATAACAATAAGCGGGAAGCATATGGGACGCTGGAGTGAGGCGCGGGCGGTTGTCAATCCGTCAGTCAGTTGACGACAGACTAGCGGAGTTACGAGTGGTTACGAGTTATATTTCCCCTCTTAATAAAATAGAAAATACAAAATAATAATTGTGTACTGAACTATGCTGTTTCATTTAAGATTTCAAGTAGTATGTAATTGGTAGATCGCACAGGGTGTCGTCAGTGAACAATAGATCTTGGGTCTAGGCAAGTTGGCCACCCCTGGTCTATAAGGTAATTTATCTTGTTACATATGCCGTGTGTGTTAGTGGTTCCACATTCTAAAAATTTACAATTTTTGTAGTGTTTACACAAGTTTCTGATACGACAGTTGATATTATTTATATCTAAATGCTCATTTTTAAACACATTCAAGACTACTATCATGTTGTTATAAAATGTATCTAACACAATTCGTAGTTGCGATAAAACAAAATTTAAATTATGATCGTTTTCTCCCACACAATTTACAAGTTTGTCGTTAGGGTTTAACTTAGTATGACGACAGTTCATTATTATTTGATTGCTTAATGCGTTGGGTTTTGTTTCAGAGATTATTTTATACCTTTCATACTGAGTATTTTTTCTTGATTGAATGATAGCTGCTGCTAGGCCGACACATTGTTGAGAGCCAATGATAAGGGTTCTATTTGGCTATTCACTTTGTTGTTCTCGAGTACAAGCAGATATTTGTGGGCAGATTTTCGCCACCTGAGATTGTTGACGGTTGTTATCATTATATCGCGGGTCTCAAACCATAGGGGCGTATCCACCAAACACCTACTTTTCAGGAGAGACAAAAAACTTAATAACTTCTCTTGTGATTGACCTAGCTTATTGTGTTTTTGCATGTAGCTATATATTTACACTACGATTATTATGGGATGCTTGATTATAAGGTATTACCGCTATTATACTACTTTTTGGTTGATACGTCTATTTGGCATGACGACTATACGGTAAAACTCCGTCAAAATTCTTCCAAAAATGCATGGATGTTATGGACGCAGAACCCGTCTCGTTAAATTATTAATATTTATACAAATATTAATTTTTACCTAGTTGGTGACTTAAAATATTGCAATTCAGGAATGAGAACCCATCAAAACTACCGTTATTTACGTGATTTTAAAAATTCATACGCCTGTCTGGCTTGTCATTAATATTGAGAGGTGTTTGAATTCAAAGTAGATGTATAAACCAGTTTTGTTCTACAATCTAGAAAAAAAACAAATGATAGTAATTACACAATGTTTGTGTGAAGATAAAAATAATAATAAATATAAAATTTATTCATAAATCTGATAATTAATATTTTAAATTACTTAAAATCACAAATATTTGAAATTGAGATCAAGGCACATTATAAAGAAACCAAATGTAACTGAAATCTTATAAAAAAACGTCTAAAAATTAAAATTTCTTAATAATAAAACTCTTATGAACATAAGTAGTTGAAACTTAAGTTGTCAATGTGTCGGCGCAGACACATCCATTTTAATTTAAGGAGGTGCTGGTGAACATCTGTTTCTTGAAGTTGAACTACACCATTCAAAACTACTTCTTGGCCTCTATTACTGTCCCTCTTTACGTGTTAATTTCTTTTCATCTTTTGAAAATCTATTAAAAATGTTGATCCCTTCTTACAGGCATAGGATAATCATGGGTGACTTTAATACTTGTCTTCTGAAAAAAGACCATCGCTCTTTATCTCTGACTAATATTTCGGCTTCCAGTAATCTTTCTATTCTTCCACTGAGTGCCACTCACCATATTCCTAACTCCTTCGCTTCTTGTCTTGATTCTTGTTTCCTCTCCTGATCGCGTCGCTGAGCATGGCCAATGCTCAGCCGATGCCTTTTCCTATCATGACCTGATCTATCTCTCTTATAAAATTCGCCCGCCTAAGGCGGCAAAGATTCTTATGCAACGCAATTTCGGCGGAATGAATATTGACGATCTTTGCAAGGATACCAACAATATATATTGGTCTGCTTTATTTGTGTCTACATCTGCCGATGAGCAAGTTTACATTTTTACGGCTAAACTTATAGAGCTTTATGATCATCACGCACCTGTTCGAGCTGTTAAGGTTAGACATTTGCCAGCGCCGTGGCTCATAGATGACATTAAAGCAATAAAGCGACGAATGCACAAAAAAGCGACGGCGAAGTCTAAGTTTAAGCGTAGGCCTAATGACGTTAACAGGGAAAGATATGTTTCAATCCGTGCTCATTGCAATAAGGTGTGTAGGAATGCTTATCGCCATCACATTCATACTTCTGTCCAAAATGGGGACGCATCCAAAGTTTGGAAATTTCTTAGATCATTGGGGGTCGGTAAAACCCGACAAGAGACAATCCCAAAAGATTTAGACATTGATACAATGAACAATCATTTTACTGCTTCGTCCGATTTTGATAGGACGATAGAATTTAATACACTGCGTTATCTTTCATCTCTTCCGACTCCCAGTTATTCTCCATTTGTTTTTGGTCAATTCTCCGCATGAGATGTTAAGAAGAGCATACTATCGATTACTTCCAATGCAGTAGGAAGTGACTGTATCAGCCGTAATATGTTAGTCCCTGTGCTGGATGTAATCCTTCACGTCATTTGTCATATCCTCAATTTTTCTGCATCTAGTGGCGTCTTTCCATGTTCATGGAAAAATGCTCAAATAATTCCATTACCTAAAAAAGCTAATCCGTCATCCTTTTCTGAATATCGTCCAATATCCTTCTTACCCTTTTATCCAAAGTCCTTGAACGGTTAATCCACGATCAAATAAACACTTTCCTCTTCAAAAATAATCTCCTTAACTCTTTCCAGTCTGGCTTCCGTCCTGGTCATAGTACCACCACAGCGTTTCTGAATATTACGGATGATATAAGGTCAGTCATAGAAAACAGTAATCTAACGGTCTTAGCTTTACTAGTTCAGTAATGCTTTTAATACCGTTGATTTAGATGTTTTGCTTGGCATTCTATGATCTCTTAATGTATCTCCATCGGTGATTGACTGGTTTCGTAGTTACCTGTTCGGTCGCCGACAACGTATTTGCATCAGTGAGACACTGTCTTCCTGGAGTAATACTTCTGCCGGTGTACCACAGGGTGGCGTTCTTTCCCCTTTACTTTTCGCAGATTTTATTAACTCGAATCTCCGACGAACTAATTTCTTCCTACCACTTTTATGGAGATGATTTACAAATCTACGCGCGAGCTCCTCTTGGAAATCTATCCGAGGCTATCTTATTGATTAATCGCAATCTGGCTCGTATATGCGACTGGAGCAAGAGGTATGGACTTTTGGTTGACCCCATAAAGACGCAGGTTGTTGTGGTTGGCAGTTCTAGGACGGTCTCAAGGATTGACTGGACGACTCTTCCCCAAGTTTCTTTTGATAACTCTATTATTCCTTTCAGCGAAAAAGTTAAAAACTTGGGGATATTCATTGACAAGGACTTGTCTTGTACTGCTCAGCTACAGGAAGTTAGCCGCAAGCTATTTGTATCCGCTGCATCTTTGAAGAGTGCGTAATTTTCTACTAACTGCCACCAAGATTGCGCTTGCCCAATCAACAACAATTAAACAACAATAATTCATCATTATAAAAGAGAAACAACATAAAACAGACATTGAATTAAGGTTATTTTGAGCAAATAAGAAATTATTATAATCGAAAATACCATTATTGATAAACACTTTATCACCGTCTAGTGCTAAATGCAGGATATTGTCTCTTCGCTTCATGATTTATAAATAAATAAATATAAAATTACAATCGTTATGATAGCTCTCTGCAGAATGACTGTGTTGGGTGTTGTTGACATGACTATACGTCCGCGTATTGAAGAAATCTTGAGACAGCAATATACTAAAATGTAGACGTATGTGCATACGTCTGCAGTGATTACTAAATATCCCCAGGATAGTGTTGATATTGACGGTCATATGCGCATACGTCTATATGGCTCAACATAAAAATTTCAGGTTAGAATAAAATAAACAGCCGTATGTACATACGTCTATATGGTCCGACACTTTTTCTTTGGTTTATAATAAAATTGAAAGTCGTACATGCATACGTCTATGTGGCACGTCAAAACTGACTTAATAAGCAATAATATTGCTCTTACGTCTAATATACGGCTCTATGGCTTGAAAATAATTATAGACTGTCTATCTTACGGCAAACAATATTTTGCAATTTATACAAAAAGTAATTAATATTAAATTAGAAGAAAAATACAGGTTATGTATTGCATATAGTAGAATCCAATGGTATTAAAAACGAAAAATCGCATTTTTGCGTGTACGCCCCTATGGTTTGAGACCCGCGATATTGTTCGAGCGCGTCTATTTGTTTCTTGAAAGATGTAAGCTGTTCCCGTGCGTTTTCCAATTATTTTTGTAGGTCTGTAATTTTCTGTTGTAGCAACACAATTTTGATACTTTTGTTATCACTTAAGTACATTCATTTTGCTAGTAAGTGGAGTGGAAGGTGTAGAGAAAGTCCGTTGTAGTAGGGACTGTTTTCTTCGTCTAATGATATCTGCGTTGTTATCGATGGTGGGAGAATGGCAAAGCGTTTTTAACATTTTTATTTCCGTAGTTAGTTTATTTAATTATTGACGAAGATTGTTATTTTCTAATACTGTATTTTCTAGCTCATTCTCGGTGCTATCGAGCTTATTTGTGAGTTCTTTTATTGTGTCTTTCATTTCTAAAATTGTTAAAGTTTCAGATATTGTCCCGTCTACGCTTTGAGACAGTTTATTAGGAGTGTTGTAAGATTCCGTCGATGTTTCATATTCGGATAGTATATGGGAGTCGAGTACTTCGGACATATTAAGACTTGTTGGTTGTACAGTTTCAGACTGTTGGTTTTTATCAGCAGATTTGCATATCTGTTCTGGGGAAGAACGGTTTGCTTGACGTTTTTTCCTTGATGTGATGTTAGATATATAGCTTTTATTAGAGACTATTTTATTTTTGATGCATGGCGAACATCTCCATTTTTTCCTAGACTCTTGGTCCATAAGTCGGTAGGTCTGTTCTGGATATCCAATGCAATCTAATTCATAGCGGTTGTTACAAGTTGAACATAAGGCTGTTTTTTTAATACATATCAACAGATTTCTTGCATCTAAAGCAAGTGACCTTCTGCGGCATCTTGCGGTCAATTCTTGTATTCACTTTAGCTGACATTGTATTTGTATGCGTATTTTCCCTAATTTAGTTTTTTTTTGCGGTAAATACTAATGACAGGGAAAATGGAGTTTATAAATATGGTAACACATCTATGCTTACTTTCTTTTGATGTGCCAAAATGCTATGTTTCAAGTCGTTAGAAAGAATGAATGATATAAACGTAATTCATATGTCAACCGTGTTCTGCTACTCGCTGATAGATGTCGCTGTTTCTCTGTACTGCAATTATCGACTTGTTTGAATAAAAATAACGAACAGCTGGTGTGAGTAATTTTATCACTTTTAGACGTGTTTTATACAACACACCATAAATTTTATATAATTATGATTGTTTTGTAGGCGATTGTCTTAAAATTTAGATTTTTACACTGGTATAACTTATAGCACAAGTTTATTTAGTTTTTTTTGTCAATGTTTACATATTTGAGACTCAGTGTTTATATGATAACCCGGTATTTTCAAACTATTATAACATTGTTACTGCTTGTTTACGAGTCTTACTATTTTTCCTATTTTAAATAATTATTTAATTACGAGCACAATCACAAATCTTTTTAATAATATTAAACGAAAATCACCTACTAAAGAAACTAAAAAATAATAATAAAGGTAAATAAATAAAAAAAAACTTCTCATCCGCGGATTTGAACTCGAGACCATCACATTGCTAAGCCGCAGTGTAAACCACTAGACCAACACGCCATTACAAAAAACTTAAATAGGTTCGATGTCATTACCAAGAGGGGTTACCATTACTATGAAGCGAACTGTACATGTCAAAAAAAAAAATGCGTGGAGGCTTAGACACAGAATGTCGTGGATTTTCTTTTGAGTACACAGAAACCATAAGAGCGAAAACGGATGAAAACTTACTATACACAGAATGGGGACCGAGACGCAGTTCAACAGGCTCGCCTTTCTTCAGAGCATAATCGTATAACATTTTCTCAGTATTCCATGATTCTGAAAACATATTTTACGTCATCATAATCCTGATAATTACGTAAAATGAGGGCAAAGTGATTAAGGGCAAGGTTGCCGTAATTTTGCAAACTATGATTGGGTTGGCTTCCACTCTTACCGAATGCAGCTGCATACCTGTATATCACATGGAGCGCCTGCTTTCAACTACCCAGCAACTGGGTAATACTATACCTTTAATACTCATCTATCATACCGATTGTTACATCATGATAGTATGGAGTTATTTTTAATAATGAAACAGTTATTAGTATGGTAGACTGTAGCCAGCGTAATTTTAATAGATTTCTTTTGAGATTACATTAATTGCTAGGTTAATAAAAAATAGTCAGCAGTACAAAAAAAAAGTTATTCAAATTCGGTTTTCTGTGGATTATACTGAAAGCAGGTAGTTGGTTTTATAGCAGAGTTACGGGTAGTCAAAAGCCCAAAAGTCTGACAACCAGCCTTGCCAAGGGTATCGTGTTACCCAGTAACTGGGTTGTGGTGTGGAGGTCAAATAGGCAATTGCATTCGGTTAAACTGGAAGGCGACCCCAACACAATTCGAAAAAGCCTAGGCAGAATGATTGAACAAAAATATTTTTTTTTTTTGCTTCCATGGTTTTACCAAATGAAAATTACCAACAAACTAAAGGAACTTACTCAAAAATACTTACGTTCGTAATTCCCAAACAGGATATGTGCATGCCCTATGATCGGCAAAGCACCCGGGTACGTGGGTGGTAGCAGAAGACGACGAGGTTTCATCCAAAACCGCAACACGAACACAATACACCCTATAATTATCAACGCTGCTAGTAACATTTTTGGAAAAAAGTAATTAGTATATTTGATGAATTGGTATCTTTCACGTAACTATTTCACCGTTGCAGCAGCCAGTACAGCCAGTACCTACTTACGTATCCAATAACGTATTGACTCAAAAATGATACTTGCTCAATGATTTTATTATATTATATCAGCGATTGCCAACATCAAGCGTATATATATCAACTTCATATAATATTTACGACTAGCTGTGCCCGCGACTTCGTCCGCGTGTAATAGTGAATTTTCGGGCAGCATATTTTGAATTACATAATTATTATGCCGTCGTTTGGGTAGCTAAAAGTTTACTTTACAGTAATGCTTCTCTGTATACGATTATAGAGGTATGAGGAACAGGATGTAAAGTTCACTCATCCTCCATAGAAAAGGGAGGATCCTCCGACCAGACGGGTGTTGTGTCTGGCGGGCAACTGCCCGTTGATTCATGTCGGGCCGTTGTATCTATGCTAGTTGCGCGGTAAACTCTGCTTGCGCGATGCAGGATTTGCGTGACGTCAGTATGACGCGTTGTTTGCATGTGGCGTTGTAGATACCGCTACACGATATTTGACGTATGGCCATCGAGCATGAAAGCATACAGGCTCCTAGGATTGCTAACCCGTGACAGAGCCACATACAACTGACCGTGCGAGAAACAGCTGATACTTAGATCTATACTCACAACTTTCAGCGTCTGACCTTGGGCTTTATTAATTGTCATCGCAAAACATAGGCTGACTGGAAACTGGACTCGTTTAAAACTAAATGGAAAATTGTTTGGAATGAGAGGAATCCGAGGAATGAAAACACTTTCACCTTTTCCACACCCTGTTAAAATCTCTGCTTCTATCAGATTTCGTTGTAAATTGGTCACTTTTAACCTGGTGCCATTGCAAAGTTTTGGGGGGCTTAAATTTGTAAGAAACATTATGGGTACGCCTACTTTCAATTTTATTTTATGTGCTGGTAGTCCAGGAGCATTGAGGGATTCTAAATATTCTAATGGGTAGCTTGTAGATTCTCCTTCTTCCATGACTCTGTTAATGGAGATATACTCAACATAATCCCCCGGAACATACCTCAAAATTTCAGCGTTTATTGTTGCTGCTTGGTTGTTCTACGTGCGTTCGCTACGAATAACTGAATCCTTATGGCAGCGGCGTGTTTCTTTTTTGTTTTTAACAATGGCATCTCGTAGTTGACCTTGAGAGGTCGTGACTACTTAACCGGACTATCCTGTGGCTGCCTTGAGAGAACTCAAAGCCTCCAGCCAGGGGCTTAAATTAACTAAGTATACTTACTAAGTGACTACACGCTAAGGGCACCCCCTGTGGGGTACGAACCTCGGCTTAGGGCATCGCTGGGGAGAGGGCAGCAAGTTGAGATAGGCTGGATCGATTTTTGATTATTTAAGAACGATGGGGTCGGCTTTTCCTAATTGACTACTCTGAGAAGAAAGGCCGAAACAAACTCAGAGGTCACAGTCGGGAATTTAAATCTACAGGCTCAGCTGCGGCGCGGGCTGGCACTACATAGAGCAAGGGTCGGTGGGGAGGGCACGCCACGATAGCGGCGGTAAGACCCCTCTTTGAGGAGTGGCTAGAGAGGCGTCATGGCGCCCTCACCTACGGCCTGACGCAGGTCCTCACCGGACACGAAAGTTTTGGGCGGTTCCTGCACATAATCAGGCGGGAGGGAACGCCCGGGTGTCACCATTGCCAGGATCGCCCAGAGGACACGGTGGAGCATACGGTGGAGGTCTGCCCCGCTTGGGCGGAGCACCGCCGTGTCCTTGTTGAGGCGATCGGAAGCGGCGGCGACCTCTCGCGTCCGGGCCTGTTTCAAGTCATGGTCCGGGGCGAGAGGGAGTGGGGGGCAGTCGCCTCCTTCTGCGAAGCAGTCATGCTAGCGAAGGAGGCGGCGAGACGGCTGAAGGAGGGAGCCGTCCCAGCCGCCGCGGGAGACGCTCCGGGCGTCGGGAGCCGCGCGACGACTCCCGGCCACCGTAGGTGCGGGCCTGCGGGCGGTGAGTAATGGGTAACTCACCGTCCGATCAGGACCAGGCCCGTGCCGGACGGCGCGTACGTGTTCCACGCGCGCCTCAAAGAGATGTCAGGATCAACTGAAGGGGCCCGTCAGGGCCGAAGCCTGCCGGGTCAGCGGGATTGTCCGAAAGGGTTACCGCTGGCCCGGAACGTAAAGGGCTAAGGAAGGAACACGGGTGGGTTTTAGTCAGTAAGAGTCTGACACTCTCTTCCGCTCCACCCAGAGCGGGAGGGGTCATTTGATGATTTGCCATACTGAAAAAAAAAAAGCGTCGCTGGGGCGGGCAGCGGCGTGGCTCTCAGCGCGCTTTATATAGCCAAGGAAGCGCAGGCGCGAGGCGTGTCGTGTACGTACTCTGATAGAATACCTTAACAAAAGTTCGCCGTGATTCTTTAAATTGATATAACTTTTTTATTTATGAACCGATTGACATGAAATAAACACTATATTATGTTAAGTAAAGTTTACTACAATATATTAGTGAAAACCGCATCTGAATCGAATAAGCCGTTTCTGATATTAGCGTGCACAAACACACAGACAAACAGACAAAAAAATAATTAATTACAATTTCGGGTTCGGCATCGATATAATAACAACCCTTGCTACTTTTTTTTATATATTTCTATTGTACAGACACCACTTTTCTACAATTTTATTATATGTATAGATTCAGGCCTACAATTTATTTGCTAGATTTAAGCATATTTAACTAACCGGTTTATAGTAGATAATTTTGTTTTAGGGTTCTGTACCCAAAGTCGTTATCGGCGGCTGACATTAAATTCATGTCATTATAGAACGTGGACCGTGGTCGTATGAATCTTGCCTAATAATTAGGAAAAATCTGATTATCCTACAGATTGATGGTTCAGAGTTTCCTAGATATGTCGCAATCGCTTACAAAGCGTTGCGTGTTTCTACAACCACGTTCAATAGGAAATTCAGAGCTCACTCCGAATTTACTAGACCCATTAAATTGAAATTTGATAAACATTATGAATTTTTAAGGCCCAATCATGGACGAACAACGTAAATAAATGAATTTTGGTTAAGGAGGTGAGTTTTGGGGTGTAAATAAAAAAAAAACAAGACTTGTAAACAGTAATGTGTGAGATATCAAATGGCCCTTTCAATTGAATTATGGCTTGCTGTGAGGGTCTCAAATATATTATGTTTTTTAATTGTACCCCCTTACTAATAAACGTATTATATCAGATGAATTATTACACACCGATTTCTGTCTTTCAGTCGTCAGCAATTTGACTTTACAGAGCGTTATGTAACTATACAGTCGCTATAAAACGTTTATTAGCAAGTAGGTTTAAATATTATGTGTAAGTTATTTAATAAAGTAGAAAAGAAAATACCATTCTTCGACCCCCCCCCCCCCCCTATGTCTACAAAACTACCGAGCCTTTTTGAAAAAGTACGGATATTAGTTCTTTACTTAAACGAAAAACCTATAAGAAGTATGTTCTTAAAATAACATGGTATATCTCTCAATATTGTGCGTACAAACTTGGCGACCCCAACATATTATGTACTAGCTTCTGCCCGCGACTTCATCCGCGTGAAATTCGTACTATCCTCTAAAAACTTAGAAAATATATGTTTATGATCTTTATCATTCATTTAGACAAATAAGTTTTCAGGCCAATTTTTGAGTTTATAGATAAAAGGGATCAGATTTTTCAAATAAACTGTATTCCCGCTTGTCACCCCCACAGCGGTGGAACACCACAATAGTGGCGATAAGACCCCTCTTTGAAGAGTGGCTAGAGGGGCGTCTCGGCGCCCTTACCTACCGCCTGACGCAGGTCTTCACCGGACACGGATGTTTCGGGAGGTTCCTGCACATCGTCAGACAGGAGGAAAAGCCAGGGAGTCACCATTGCCAGGATCGCCCAGAGGACACGATGGAGCGTACGTGGAGGTCTGCCCCGCTTGGGCGGAGCACCGCCGTGTCCTCGTAGAGGTGATCGGCACTTCGGCAGCGGCGGCGACCTCTCGCGTCCGGCCCTGGTTCAAGCCATGGTCCGGGGCCAGAGGGAGTGGAGGGCAGTCGCCTCCTTCTGCGAAGCAAACATGCTAGCGAAGGAGGCGGCGGGACGGCTGAGGGAGAGAGCCTCCCGTCCCAGCCGCCGCGGGAGAAGCTCCGGGCGTCGGGAGCCGCGCGATTACTCCCGGCCACCGTAGGCGCGGGCTTGCGGGCGGAGAGTAATGGGTAGCTCACCGTCTGATCAGGACCAGGCCCATGCCGGACGGCGCGTACGTGTTCCACGCGCCTCAAAGAGATGTCAGCATCAAGAGAAGGGGCCCGCGAGGGCCGAAGCCGTGAGGCCGAAGAAAAAAAGGGCTGTACTTTTTAAAATATCGTTTGGGATGTGTTCATAACTTGACTCAAAGATTATTTATACCAATTTTCGAGTTAATTAAGCCACGCAGTAAAATCCTCCCCTGTATAATAACTACAACTTTTCAACCCATGAAAAAAAAATTAATAAAACTCACTTTCCCTTTTGATGGTGTTTCATGTCCACCACGTTGGATTTTAAGGCCGTTGTTGTTTTCGTAATCAGTGACCCAATAAACCATACAAATGATACCATGTTGATTTTTAGACTTTGTCACCCCATTTTCCCCCTTTTAGGGGTTGAATTCTAAAAAAACCTGAAACACTCTGGAGTACTCCTGTGATGTTTCGAATAAAATAGTCTAACTAATCGTGTTTCTCCATATAAACTTTGGACCCCCGTTTAACCCCCTTAGGGGGTGAGCTTTGGAAAATCCTTTCTTAGCGCACGCCTACGTCATAATAGCTAGGTATATGTGTGCTAAATTTCAGCGCAATCCATTTACCTAGTGGTTTAGCTGTGAGTTGATAGATCAGTCAGTCAGTAACGGCAACGATTAGATTTGAGAAAAGGCTAGGCAGATTGATTAATTGTGCGTACAAACTTACATTTGCAGTTGGAATGTATGGAAGATGGGGCAGAATATGTTTTATTAACTACAATGTTAAGTTTGTTCTTAGGATACATTATTGTTTTTAACAGATTTTATAATTTATGGTAGACAACATATCCATCATACGGAACCCTCTCCACGCGAGTTTAACTCACTCATGTCCAGTTTTCTTGGATCTAAAAAGAAACGTGCGGCGAACAAACCGGAAATTCGCGTCAAGGTTGAAACCATAACATTAATTATTTTTTATGCAATAATTATAACATAATTCATGGAATATCAAATAAACAGAGCTTTTCAGTTTGATAGCCGTTAGACCAGTTTGCCAGAGAAAAAAAACGCCAAGGTAACAGTTGGACTCGCAGCACTGAGGGTTCCGATTCATCTTTTATTTACCTACAATGTTCTTAGTAAAGTAAAAAAATAAAATTGTATGTTATACTTTAGCGCAATAAAAAAAATAAACAATCCAGTGACAACAATTTAAGAGCATGCATTCTGGAAGTTGGCAACATTGCAAATAGCTGTCAATTATTTCGTTGTTTTGAATAGTGTTGTGATTCCTGACCCGACCACGACATGGAACGAAGATTTTACTATGGCACAAAATGGTTATTCTAATTGTGTTTTATTGTGCCACTTATCCCAGGAATTTGTACCTTGTACTTTTTGAGTAATAAGAGTACGATTGTGGTCGGGCTGGGGATAACGATTCCTGACCCGACCACAACCAGATCTAATAAAATATCAATAGTGTGAAGTTACTGATTATGCCAAAAATATGTGTCAAATTGTACCTAACGATACTGATCTTTTCTGTGCTTCATTTTAACTAAATAACTGATAGAAGTACTCAAATAAGGCACTTACGAAAAATTTATACCAACTACACACATTTCAGCTTTAAAACTAAAAGCAAAAAGAGTCGTACCTCGTTACGTGAATAAAGTTGTATATATGATAAGTGCATTGCGAAATTCCATTATTTTTTTAGGTTTTTGTAATTTTCTGGTCAGTAGGTATTAAGTTGTACGTCAATCAAAATATATGATTTGCGGCCGTAACAAATATGTATTTACAGAATTATAATCATTAAAGTCATCAACACAACAGAATGACGATTTCATGAAACAGTTATTCTTTGGGGTTACGTGGTCTAAAGCTACATACGCACTATGCGGTTAACCACAATGCGGTCAGCCGTCCGGTAGACCGCAGGATGCGGTTGCGCTTGCGGTAAGCCGGGGTGGCGGTTAGCCGCAACCGCAACCGGAACGTGCGGTTAGAAACCGTCGTGGTTTGCGGTTGGATCGACTCATTTCCAAGATGGACGTCGAAGAATTCGCAGCTATTTACTACATTTACTCGCGTTATATAAGATTGCTGGCCTATTTTGTATCTCAATTATAAACTTTTCTGTATCGAAATCCATAGTTCATTATCGATAAAATGCGCGAGCGTCGGTGAACACGTAAACCGTCAATGGCGGGGAACCGCAAACTAGCCCCATCCGCGTAGTGTGTATAGCAACCATGCGGCTGGCCGTCTGTCGGGCCGCAGCGCTCAGAACGACCGGAGCGGTCGGCCGGCAGCCGCATCGCAGTGCGTATAAAAACTACTTCCTCGTACAAATTTTTGATTCCGGTCAGCCGGACGGCTGGCCGCATTGCGGCTAACCGCTTAGTGCGTAGGTACCCTTAGAGAGTCCGACCGGTTTTTTATACAAGCTTAACACACTAATATAATGCTACAAAATATAGTGGTTGTATTTTTTTTAATAAATACATATAAGTCGACACACGACACGACATAGAAGTCGTGAACACATCCAATAAAATAAAATAATAAAGTGCTTTATATATAGCATAATTTCACAAAATAAAACTGCTTGCAAAGTCATAATAAAATTGCATAGCGTGTGGTTGACACACTTTATTTCTTGATTATTCAATTTTATCCGAATCAAGATATATTCTGTGATATGAATAGTAAAAGAATTTCGTGAGCCATAGGCACAATTAGACACATTTTTGGCATACTCAGTAACTTCACACTATTGATATTTTATTAGATCTGGTTGTGGTCGGGTCAGGAACTGTGATCCCCAGCCCGACCACAATCGTACTCTTATTACTCAAAAAGTACAAGACACAAATTCCTGGGATAAGTGGCACAATAAAACACAATTAAAATAACCAGTTTGTGCCATAGTAAAATCTCCGTTCCATGTCGTGGTCGGGTCAGGAATCACAACACTTTGAATAATGTACTGCAAAAATCTATGGACAGTACAGAAATAAAATAGTGTGACGCGAGAAATGACACCATCTGGAGTAAAACCAGATAAAATTCAAACAAAATTTTATTATGCTGTTACTAGATGGCGTTGCTTTGCTTTATATGACAAAATATTTTTATAGTTTCTTTTTGCCTCTTCAAACATTCAAACAATTTATAAATTAATAGTTTCTTTTAAAGAAAATTGTTCCTAACTATTAACCTATTATATTAAAATTGAATATCAGTTTATTAGTTGGTAGGTATCTGACTTTCTAAGTTTTAGTTTTCAAACTTGAGAGGGTAGGTTGACTATGAATTTATAAATAATTGGTAGGTAGTATAAACAATACTTAGATCGAAGAGTTATGAAATTATGACTATGCTCAATTGATCGTTCGCTAAGTTCATTTCGATTACTACGTTCGAGTTCCTTTTGTTCAGTTTTTATTTTTAATCAGGTGAATTACTTATTTTACCAAAATGAGTACGCGAGTTGTAATATTGACTTCGTTACAAGAGCTCAAATAATTGCTATGAATACGCATAATCAAGGCAAAAACTTGTCAGAAATAGCCAGAGAGACCAGAGAGTGTAAACGTAAGTAGTTTTATTTTTACACTTTTATATTAAACTCTATTATTTGTTTGTTACTATACTACATAATAATCAGTATTGGGTATTATATATTTTTGTTTTATTGTTGCAGAGAAAAACAGTTGTTTAATGGGTACGACGATTTGAAGAGGAGGGTTCTTTGCAACACCATCAAACTGGTAGATCACGACTTATAAACCATTGCAGCATCAAACCATGATAAGGTAGTATGAAAAAAATTGATTTCTGCCGACGAACCACTATGCTGGTTTATTTGACACAAGTGTTGACACTGTCCGTCGCGTCGTGCTCTTCATGGTGAAGGGCTGCATTATCGGAGGCATGCTGTGAAACCCTTGCTCACGGAAAACCATAAAAGGGCAAGATTACAGTTCGCCTTGGATCACATAAACTTCTATTGAAGTATTGTCATCTTTACAGACGAAAAAACTTTAAGTCCAGTGAACACGGACGCTTATGTTTGTGGCGTCGAAATAATACGCGATACACAAGTGGTCACGTAGCTTTATTTAATATTATTTTACTTAGTACTTATGATTTATATTAACTGGAGACGGTTATGTGTGTATAACCTATTACTTACGTATTTTTATTATCTTATACAGTTATGAGTACTTCAAGTTCAAACAACATAGTTTTTAGTTTTTTTATGTTACCTACTAACCATTTGATATGTTTTTGTGCAATTTTGTATTTTTAAGCCTACCTATTTAATCCATTTTTATCCGTTTGACCTTTGTAATAAAATAATCTGGTGTCCTGTTTGTTTTTATTGAGGTTACATAAGCTTCAATCCTCTTTCCGATTTTGAAAACGAATACTTATGCTATGGCCTCAATAATAAGTTATACATAATTATAATACCTACGATAATTAATAAACTGAGTGTTTTTGAATAATGAACTGTAAGAAATAAACATCCATAATTTTTTAATTGTGACTTTTTGTTTGGCGATCCCACAAGCCGAGCCTGTTTACCTGCGATGACTCTGCGCTTTTTCCTGTTGCTCAATAACTACCAACACGAATATTAAATTATTTAAAATACCCATTAAGTAACTACCAACATGAATATTAAATTATTCAAAATACCCACTCGTTATACTTAATTATTCATATTGGTTTCTTTTATTATTTTTATAATTTAAGCTACGTATGCTGGTAAATGTAATGTAATAATTAGATAGATGTATTAGCTATGTAAGTCCTTGCTCAAACCTATGTACTTAATAAGTTTCTTCCCAACTCCTTACTTACATTTCGTAAATTAGTCATAGTTGTGAAGAAAACAACACCATCCAGTTTATTTTCGAAAAATTGAACTCAAACGTTCACAGGAAAATAGACATTAGGGTATCCATGCAATTTTTCAGGGGAGTGTACATGTTACGGGCAACGTGATTAACTGGGCATTATTAATAAGGACCGGCCATTATTAATAATGCCCAAGAGCGATGGGCTAAGTGATTAATTTATCACTTTGACCGGCCATTATTAATAATGCCCGACGGCCCGTGGTCCATGTAATAAGTCAGTGTTTGAGATAGCTTGAATTTATCATTTGGACCGGGCATTATGAATAAGTCCCTACTTGTAGCCGGGCAATGTGATAAATTGGGTTCCCTCCCTATCCATTTGCATAAAATTTTAAGACCTAATATAACTTGGCATACTTTTTCTTGTCCTAATTATAAATTTTCGCATAAATTATTTACGCATAACAGCTTACGCATAATTTTTTTACGCATAATTTCTCTAACCATAATAATGATTAAGCATAACATTCTAAAGCATACATTTTTTAAGCATAACACTCTAAAGAATAACTTTATCAAGCATAACACTCTAAAGCATAACTTTATTAAGCATAACTTTATTTAGCATAACAATAATAATAAGGCGTAGTCGACGACGGAGCCCCGCTTCGCGGGGCCCCTATTTCTGTCTGCAGGGTTTAAAGGAACCTTCGAACCTAACCTGTCCGAGTCGGGGTGCCCCAATTCCAGAGCTCGCTTCGCTCGCTCTTGCATCCTAAGTTCTCATTTAATAAACAAAAACACTACAGTTCACCTATTTTATTACTTTGCCCAAGATAGGGTGGGCATTATTCATAATGGCCGGGAAAAGTGATTAATCTTGCTGTTTTAATCACATTGCCCAATTGAGTCGGGCATTATGAATACAGACCGGCCATTATTAATAGTGCCCGGACTTATCAAATTGCCCGTAACATACATATCAATATCAATAAAGGAAATGATTACCTACATATCGCTCTATAGTGCACTAAAATAATAATTTTGAATTGAAATCGTTAATATCGTAATACTACGCATATTTCCCACAACTTGTTCTTTTTTGTATTTGTGTTCTTTCTCTGCATCATGTTTACCGCAAATAATCGTTTTTTTTTTATTTCTTTTTCTGAATCGGTTACATAATGTAAATTGATAAATTAATGAAACCAGCAAAATACTTAACAGCTATTTGCGACACCAACTTTCGGAATGCACAAGCTTAAACCTAATCAGCCTATAATATGCCAGTTGCTGGGATAAAAGACCTCCTCTCTGGGAGACGAGGTGGCCCAGTGACTTTCAGAATGCACATTCTTTATCGGGAACAGAAAGGAATCTGTATAAAACTCTCTGTCAGATATCCAGTTTACGCAGTCTTTATTTGGATATGGTAAATAAATCAAAATGTAAGTATAGAAAAGGTGGTGAAGAAAATGTTGATCTCATGTAGCTCAGTATGCAGATATTTTTGCCTTACAAAAGGTGGTGTTGAAAATGTTTTAATTTGTACTGTGTATAGGCTAGTCATGAAAATTGTAAGCTTTAGATCTCGAGGGATCTTCTGTACGTCTTATAGATACAAAGTTACAAGCGGAAGAAAATTTTATATTTACAAAAAATCGTCGTAAGTAAGTATATTGTTTACATTGAGTGTTTTACACTAAATGTTTTTAAAATAATTATTTTTAAACCGTTTTGAGGTTCCAAGTAGGTTAAGAGCGCTATTACAAAATCGAAGTGCTGTTTTAGGTAAATTCGACGGCGCGCGGCAGCGGATGAGCACGTGTGCGTCTAATGAGGTACGCTACACACATGCAAATTGCTATGCGTCGGATGCCAGGAACAAACCAACAAGAGCCTTTGCTACTTTGTTTTCGAAATAAATTAAATTACTGTTATTATACATAGTTCATGAAATACCAATGAATGTTACCTAGAACAGCAGTTTATCTATAGAGTTACTATAGGGTCATAAAAATTTACTTGATTTTTTTTATACCACTAATGTGGCAAACTAGCGTGCGGCCCGCTTGATGGTGTGTAGTTACCGCAACTTATATACGCTTGCAATGCCAGAAGCATTACTTGCGCGTTGCCAGTTTCTAAGAATGAAATCGCACTGTTACTTTTGTAAGTAATTTATTCAGCAGATAGGTAGGACATTTAAGTACCTACTTATTAATAGAAATAAATGCAATGTGACATTGTTTCTACAGTATGGATAAAAAAGTCAAAATGAAGTAAAAAAGACAAATAAAAAGTAATTTTATTCAATAGGCTGAGAATCTGCACTTTTCGAATGTCAAAATTACATAAGACAGTCCCCAAAAACGCCCGCCCTTCACCATTTCCTAGTGCTTTCGCTGAGAAGAAGAAGTGGCGTAACAAACACCCCAGCATTACAGGTTCTCGGACTCGCACACGAAGAGTTTTGTACCACCGTAATTATACATTACCGATAAGGATTGAGCGAGGCATATTTCAGGGTGATAGTTTGAGTCCACTTTGGTTCTGCTTAGCCCTGAATCCTCTAAGTACACTGCTGGAGAATTCAGGTCTAGGCTATTGGCTGAGGAGAGGTGGTCAGGTTATATCGCAGCTCCTCTACATGGATGACCTAAAACTCTTTCTCCCCAACAATTTGCAACTGATGGAGCTACTGAAAGTAACTCAAACTTTCAGTAGCGCCATTAGGATGGATTTTGGTGTGTACAAATGTGCGGTCATGCATGTAAAGCGAGGGGAGATTGTGGAATCCGTGGGAATTCAACTCTCGGATTCCACAAACCTTAGAGCCCTCTCCGCATCTGAAACCCATAAGTATTTGGGTATGTCGGAAGCGTTAGGGATCAATGTTACTGACATAAAGCAATCGTTGAAGGAGCGCTTCTTTGGCCGCCTGAAAAAAGTACTTAATAGTCTTCTATCAGGTGGAAACAAGGTGTGCGCCTTCAAAGGGTATCAGGGAATATTTCCTAGAAACCGACGTGGGGATGCATCGATATGTAGTCATAGTGGACAAGGGCCTCACCCCGCTCTCCTTGGCTAAAGAGAACTGGCGCAAACCAGTTGTGCTTGACACTACTGATCACATGGAAGTATGGCAGAGTAAAGAGCTTCACGGACGCTTTTTCCGAGCCCTACATGGACCCGATGTAGATCTATTAGTTGAAATACAATTAGTTGAAATATAATATTTTAACCATAAAAAAAATGAAATCGAAAAAATCCGATCATATAGTAAAGCAATTAATGCCTCAATTCCTCAAGGAAGTGTCATAGGATGTCTCTTATTTTTACTCTATATCAATGACCTACCTAAGACCATAGAAAGGCCATGTGTCTTATTTGCGGACGATATATCCATATTGGTCTCTTGCCAAAACAATGGAAATATAGGAGAAACTCTCAATTCCATACTTACTAAAACATGCAACTGGATGAACGATCATAACCTCGAGATAAACTACTCCAAAACTAAAATAATAACTTTCCACCCTTACCAAAAAACACCTATAACTTTAGATTTTAATTTCAATTACTCTAAATTAGAAACCGTTAACGAATTTACTCTACTAGGACTAGTTATAGACACACATATAAACTGGAAATCACACATACAGAAAACTCACTCAAAAATTTCTAAATTCTCTTACGCCCTTCGTGAAATAAAAAAGACCACCAATTTACAAACAGCTCTCACCACCTATTATGCTTATGCCTATGCATGGCTTAGCTATGGTGTTATCCTTTGGGGAAACAGCACAGATGCACAAACACTTTTCACCTTACAAAAGAAATTGGTTAGAATCCTGGTTAACATTGAGCAAACAGATAGTTGCAAACCTTTCTTTCAAAACTATAATATTTTAACCCTTCCCTGTATATACATTTTAGAAACATGCAAATTTGTCCGGAAACATCAAGCGCGAACAGACAGACAGACACACTTTCGCATTTATAATATTAGTATGGATTATTACATCTCTTAATATTTATATTTATTCTGTTTATATTTTATATAGAAGCTATTAGTTTATCTCTAAAATACCTACATCATTATTATAATATAGTAGTTTGTTATCATGTAAATGTTATAAAATTAACAAATGCTTCCACTCTCCTACCTCACTTATTTTGCTGTGCCCGACAGGGTCCATATGATCTAACTATAAGTTTACCACCTAAGAATACCCATGTGGAATGCAATAAAAGTATTGAGTATATCTACCAGCGTCTGTAGCCTGGCTGCGTTTCGGTGACCTCTTTGGAGAAACCAAAGGGTTTGTTTTTGCAATTATGGACGAAGTTATGATGACGAACAATTACCGAAGATTTATTGTTAAAGACGGCACGGTTGACATCTGTCGGGCATGACACCGGCCGGGGGAATCAATCAGGTATATCATCTCCGGGTGTTCTCGCCTGACGTCGGAGAGTACTTGCATAGACACAACCTTGTAGTCAGGATAATCCATCACCAGCTTGCTATGAAATACAGCCTTGTGGAATCGGAGGTGCCGTACTACAGGTATGTGCCCGACCCAGTTCTCGAAAATGGTAATATCACATTGTACTGGGATCGATCCATCATCACTGACAGGACTATTGTTGCCAATGAGCCTGATATAGTGGTGGTGGATCGATCAGAGCGGCGCGCAAAGATTGTTGACATAACCGTCCCGCATGATGAGAACCTCGTGATAGCAAACAGCGAATGGATTAATAGCCAAGAGCCTCGACTAACACCTAAGGAGGCTCTCGTTGGGCAGCTTGATTCAGAGAGCGGGACTTCTGGACACGGCCTGCATTGTTAGGAGGTTCCTCTCTCTAGAACCCTGACCGCCGATAGCTTGGACCCTGTTCCCGATACCGGTGACCTAGTATTTTTTTATATTTTTAAATGTTTTTATATTAATATTTCAAAATATAATGTATATTTATTTAGTTTAATAAAGTAAATAATAATTATAAAAATAATATTCTCTGTAGTGGCAAGTGTGAAACCACAGTCTACATGGTTTCCTCGAATCTATGATTTCAAGAAGCACGTATTTCTAATAAAACTAGTTTTTTTCTGGTTCTGGTATTTTCAGGTTCCAGGGGGCCTAAAAAGACCACTTTGCAAGAATCATAAAAGGATAACATTATGAATCATAATGGACAGTTAACTATTAAGTTAATTGTATCAAATCCCACTGGTGAAGGATTTTTCAGTTTTTTTTTTGTCTGTGCTAAAATACCAATTAATCCAATCCAAATCCAATCCCAATCTCTTTGATTATACCTACGTAGTGCAGTGAAAAAAAGAAAAACACGGACTGTCTTCGCCATATTATTATTTATAATGTTATCCTTTTATGATTCTGTCAAAGTGGCCTTTTTCGGCCCCCAGAAATAATTATCTTTGAAAACTTTCATTACTTTTAGTTGGTATTGAGTACCAGTCCACACTGCAACTACTTTTCTGAAAATAATTAATTGAATAAAAAAAATCAGAAAAAGAAGAAAATAACAAAATAAATAAATAAATAAGTGAGATGTCCGCATGATAGACCTTTTTAATCAAATAAAGAAATTCTTGGACACGAATCAGAACAAAAACCTGTTTTAATTTAAACGATGCCTGACTTCCATGTTCCAACACATTGTCATAATAATTTATTATTAATCCGTGCACTGTAATGTCATCGCACAATACGCTGCAAGCAGCCGAGCGCGGCGGACTATTTTCGGACAGTTTGCATGTTGTGTGTGCTTTAAACTTGTCTTAGCTGTTGTTTGGATTGGGATTAACCAAATGCGAAGAATATAACGTATTTATATAAGTCAGCTAGAATATTATTGGCGATAGAGGATAAAGGAAGTAAAAAAATACGCACAAATAAACGAAACATAAAAGGATGAAAGGGAAGCGCTAATCGATAATAGAAATATTTGATGTACTTAATCAATGATGTATAAAACTAAATACGTCATTGTACTTAATTAACAAAATATCTAATGGATTCTTGTATATTGTAAAATGTGACAACTACCCACCTTTAATTTTCCGTCTCCCTTCTACACCCTCATGGATGACAAATCACAAACTGCACAGAAGTTCGCCTGGGTTCGCCCATTGCCAGCTCTTGAAGGATGGGTGAAATGGCGCCATTCCGACATCGTACGTCTCATTCGTGTGCAAATAGGCCAGGCAACATTGGGTACGTTGACAAGCGAACGTGGTTCAACGATGCAATAGTTGAACATAAACTTTATTTTTATTTGTTTGTCTTGTATTCTGCAGGCCTCACATCTGCGAATGGGACGCAGCAGTGCCGTGGATAACGCAACCACAACCACCGGGCCGAGAAGACAGAGGACATCCGTCAGCTAACCGAACCTAGCGTGAGCATGAGCAAGAGCAATTCCCAGTAACGAGACTGTATAGTATTTTATCAGTACATTTTCATGCAACATTCACCGACAGAAACACTGGCACATACTCAAGTGGGTAGTATTAGAGAATGGGATCCGGTTGCAGGAAGAAAATACATGTTTGTAGTGCAACAGAAAAAATATAATTATCGAACATAAGTTATTACGGTTGCTAGGACACACACAGCAGTAGACAAGATAGTTTATATAGGTTTGCAACCTCTAACACTGCCCCTTAAACTTATCTTGTAAACATACATCAGTAGCCAAACCTAACTCGTTTACAAAATACTTATGTTTCTCTACCGACAAAGGTTTAGTTAAGACATCCGCCGTCATTTTGGACGTTGGCATGTAATT
Organism: Luperina nickerlii; assembly: GCA_963855955.1. Lineage (NCBI taxonomy): Eukaryota > Metazoa > Arthropoda > Insecta > Lepidoptera > Noctuidae > Luperina > Luperina nickerlii. The sequence goes on from OY979685.1 coordinate 7,983,807, forward strand.
TATTTTTACATCACCATTGCTGACTGCCTCCCGGACGAAATGATGACGTATGTCTATATGTTTTGACCTTCCATGAAACATACTACTTTCAGTCAATTTTAAGGCCGACTGATTATCATTGAAAATAGTTATTTCAATGTTACTACCTATACATTCATGCAAGAAAGTTTTTATAAACAGTGCTTCTTTACAAGCATCGGAGAGCGACATGTACTCCGCCTCAGTACTCGATAACGCAACGGTACGCTGTTTCTTACTTTCCCAACACGTAATAGAATTCCCAATTTTGAAAACATATCCCGTATAAGAACGTCTATCAATTTCATTAGAAGCCCAGTCTGCATCAGCAAAACCCGTCACAGATAAGCCAGTTTTCTTATAGGTAATGCAGTAATCTACTGTACCTTTAAGATAACGCAACACGCGTTTAGCTGCTTTCCAGTGGACATCGGAAAAACAGTTATTGAATTGACTTAATACGCTTACAGCGTGACATATATCAGGGCGCGAACAGACCGCTACATACATAAGACAACCGATCAATTCTCGATACTCCAAACTGTCATCCTTTTCTTCAGCTTTGTACAATTTTTGGCACTGCATTGGAGTTTCAACAGATTTGCAGTCTTGCATTTTGTATTTCTCTAATATCTTTTTAATATAGGCACTTTGATCTAGAGTGATCTTGCCATTCTCTTTCCTGATTCTTAATCCTAGAACTCTTTCTACAGGACCAAGATCTTTCATCACGAATTCTTTCATCAGCAATGATTTAGTTTTAGTTTTTTCCGCATTACAATTGCTAAAAATGACTAAATCATCAACATACAATGCAATAATCACAAACTTGTCGCCATTTCGCTTTATGTATACACATGGTTCAGAAACCAATCTCTTAAACTTGATTTTGTTGACAAGAACATGATTGATCTTTTCATTCCATGATTTAGGCGCTTGTTTTAGACCATACACAGCTTTGCGTAGTCGATACACCTTGTTATTGCCTCTACCTTTTTCAAAACCTTCTGGTATTTCCATGAAAATGGTTTCTTTTAAATCACCGTTTAGAAAGGCTGTTTTTACGTCCATGTGGTCAATCTCCATGTCGTACTCCACAGCCAAAGCTAATAACATTCTTATGGTTTCGTATCTCACTACAGGTGAAAAAGTTTCAAAATAATCCACTCCATACTTTTGTGTAAATCCTTTTGCCACTAGACGTGCTTTGTATTGTAATAGTTCACCGTTAAGCCCTCTTTTCTTCTTAAATATCCATTTGGTCTTTATTGGCTTTGCACTTTTCGGCAAATCGGTTAAGGTAAAGCACTTATTGTCCAAAAAGGATTGATACTCGTCTTTCATAGCAGCTCGCCACTGCCTGGCTTCAGGACTATTCAACGCTTCTTCAACTGTTTTTGGATCATCACTGCCACACGCTTCCCCCGTCAAAAAAACTACACAGGAAGGAGTTCTCATCAGCTTCCACGTATTCTGCTCTCGAGTCATCTGTCTCAAATGAAACATCTGGAACATAAGTAGCATCTGAGTGATGATCTGTGCTCAAGTTACTGGTCGAAGCCTCGCTATCATTAGCATCATCAGTAGTCACAGAAGTTTGTTCAGACACTGTTCTATGCTCGGATACACAAGGAGTCTTAAGTTCTATAACCATATCTGATTCTACTTTAGTGAAGTTCAGATGCTTGAGGAATTGATTCTCAATAAACTTAACATTTCTCGCTATTGTTAGCTTATAGCTCTCAACATCCAAGAGCCTGTATCCTTTTGTGTTCTCACAATATCCCGCGAATATATAAGGTTTAGATTTGCGATCCAGTTTATTACGATTATGTTGTACAGCATATGCTAAACAACCAAACACACGTAAGTTATCTAAGTTTACCTTATGTCCAGTGTAAACTTCTTCTGGAGTTGCACCTCTAACTGCCTTTGTAGGTGAGCGATTTTTAATGTACACCGCAGTGTTCGCAGCCTCAGCCCAGAATCGTTGATCCAAACCTGCTTCCAGAAGCATACAGCGCACCGCCTCCATAATCGTGCGGTTCGCGCGTTCGGCAACTGCATTTTGCTGTGGACAGTGAGGAACAGTAGTATGATGCCGGATTCCACACTTACTCAAATACTGCTTAAATCTCGTATTGATGTACTCGCCACCATTGTCGCTTCTTAGGATTTTAATCTTTTTATTAGTCTCGTTCTCTACCAGAGCTTTAAAAATCAAAAAACACTCAAAAACTTTGTCTTTCGATTCTATTAGATAACAAAATGTCTTCCTAGAAAAATCGTCAATAAATGTTAGCAAATATCTCGCACCGCCTATAGATTTCACTGGCATAGGACCGCACACGTCCGTGTGAACCAGCCCTAACACCTCACTTGCACGTGAAAAAGATTTCTTAGGGAAAGGTAAATTAGTAACCTTACCTTCAATACAAGCGATACATTGTTCGTATGTTGATACATCATAGTCGATACCAGCCGCCATACCACTCTTGAGTAGGTTCATGCTGCGACTATTCAGATGTCCAAGCCGACGATGCCATAAACCCTGAGATTGAACATCTACCCGGGTACTCAAGGAGACGCTTACTGGCATACTGTGTTTGCGCGAAACGGAACTTATAGACGCATCCCCGGTTTCTAATTTATAAAGACCGCATGCATCCCTTTTTGCTACAGCTACTACCTTTCCGTTTTTGTAAATTTTACAAAAAATCGATATAAATTTTACTTCAAAACATTTTTGTGTCAAAACACTGACAGATAACAGATTACATGACAAGTTCGGTATAAAAACTACATTACTGACAGTTACCCATTGGTTTTGTAAAAAAAGTTTCACATTACCATGACCCGATGTAAAAAGCTTTTCACCGTTCGCAACGCTTATTTCTTTTGGCGTATCACACACAAAATCATGCAAAATGTCTCTATTATTAGTCATGTGGCAAGTTGCACCACTGTCGACGTACCACACATCTCGATCCAGCTTTACCGTCAGAGCCGACAATATAGTCGTCCTATTAGGAGTTTTCTGAACCTTCTCCTCCTCTTGACAACTGGAACTAGATGGCTTATCCTTATGCGAAGCTTTCTGTCTGCAATCTCTAGCATAATGACCTAATTTTTTGCATCGAAAGCACTTGGGACGCTTCGAGATCGAAGTCGAAGTCTTTAGGGCATTCTGTTCCGTACCTTCTGCATCACCTCGTCTCTGTGCCTCCTGGAGTAATTTAGTTTTCACCAGTTCACTTGAGAGAGAAAGGGTACTATGCTCTAACGTCATAATGAGTGGGTCAAACTGTTTGGGGAGCCCACTGAGCATTATTATAGCGACGAACTCATCTTCCAGAGAAGCATTTATGTCTTGCAGTTGTTGGGCTGTATCTAGAATTTTTGTAAGATACGCCTCCATACTCTCAAACTGCTCTAATTTTAAACTAAAAAGCATTCTGAGGAGACTTAATCTTCTACACAGACCTTTGTCCTCGAACGAATTCTGTATATTCTTCCAGGCGTCAAACGCAGTATTGCAGTTCCTGACAACGGAGTAAACAGATGGCTGAACACTGAGGCAGATTCGTGCTAGCGCTTTTTCCTGTTTCTTCTTGTCTTCGCATTCTGGTTTATTTTTCTTATCGACCTCGTTGACACATTCAAACAAGTCTTCATGAATAAGCAACATCTTCATTTGAAATTTCCAGGTGGTGTAATTATTTACCCCGGAGAGTTTTTCAATTGCGATGGATTGGTTACTCATTTTCGCGATTTCGTAATTATTACTTGATAATGTAATTAATTATATCATACGCGTTCTGTTTCCTCACGCTCTGCTACCATATTAGAGAATGGGATCCGGTTGCAGGAAGAAAATACATGTTTGTAGTGCAACAGAAAAAATATAATTATCGAACATAAGTTATTACGGTTGCTAGGACACACACAGCAGTAGACAAGATAGTTTATATAGGTTTGCAACCTCTAACAGGTAGGTATATAGGTACTCATACATTATATAATTGAGACATTTAGTGTGACTATATCAAGCTTCCTTTGCGCTTCCAAAGCGTAAAAACATATATTGAGATAATTACTCTAATTTGATGGTGGCAAGTTATTCCATACTTTGGAAGCCGCATAACAAAAGCTGCCTCTAAAAGCAGCCGTATCCTGAGACTGAGTCGAGAGTTGTTGTGAGCATTGCCTTCTTCCGCATTCCCGTCTACTCGCAACTCAGCTTGTCAGACGAGTAAAGGTAGTCTGTAATAAGCCGAGGCAGCTAAGTGATGACCAGCCCCAACTGAGGGCGCCCGTTCACGAACATGACGCATAGATCAGCACCATTCAGCTCACTGCCTGCCATGACATGCCTGACTGCATAGTGTGCGTTTTATGCAAGACTTGAATTTTGTCTCATTCAGTTGAAGAATGTGGGGAGGTATTTTATTATAACATTTGAAACAGTACCCCATAAAAGATGAGTCTACTTTAGCCAGTCTGAAACCTGGTTGAATAAATAATCACAGCAATAAAATCAATACAATCAATACCTCCTCTCCGACACTGCTACAGCAACATTTCTGCTAGAACAATGTCGGATGAAGGAGCAGCCCAGTCTTCCCGTAATCATCGTGAGAACGATGTTGGGGCTAACCCTTTGCACCAAGGACGCGGCGCGCTTGCGCATGGTCGTGTGAAAGCAGTCGGTGCGCGCCGCTGCGAACATTATACCCGAGGCACTGCAGTATCGGGGTAGACCCATCACCGCCCTAAACGCGTTATTGTACTGGACGCGGGTGGCTCTATAACTTCTATTAGAGTAGTGAGCCCCCAGACTGCACGAGTACGGCGATGTACAGTACGCTCTAGAGAGCATAGCCTTGACCCCATTAGGTTGGGTTCACACGGCATTGTCCTGCACGTTTTTTTGCAGTATACGTCTTAACGAATAAATAGTGGCACATACATTGTACATAGAACCATTCACATGTCGTTTGTACTGCGAAAAATCGTACACCGTTTATGCGTTTACACGAATACTCAACGGACTTGTCAAGCAAATCGAATGAACTTTAACGTATTCGGCTTGCAGTGGCACATAGTATAGCTCTGTCTCGTTCACTCGACACGATGTTTATACGTTTTTCATCGAATCGTTTTTGGTAGGCTTGAATTTTCCATTTGTTTTAATAAGTTTTCAAAACTTTCAATAGACATCCGAAAGTAATTAAAAAACTTCTTTTCATCGTTTCTAAGTTTATCATAACTTCTCAAATAGTTTAGTACGCCCTGATTCTTCATTAATAGGAATTACCCAAAACCTTCTGCTCTGTCGGCAACGAAACCGTTGACGCCGTCGATTATACCAATATAAAAGTACAACCAAGCGTGGATCCATCACAGACGTCTACTCACTGTGACAACTGTGTGAAGACTGTTGCTATTCGTTTTTTACACGAATGAAAATCTACCGTATGAACACCCGGGTGATTGTACGTTAAAAAAACGAATACTAAGAAAACGTGCAGGACAATGCCGTGTGAACCCAACCTTAGAGCACCGCGCGCGGCGATCATGTTCGCTCTAACAGACAAAGCCCTTCGCTCCCGGTCCATGTCTGCGTGATCCTTACATAGTTTCACAACCATAGTTCGAAACAGACTTTAGTTTACGCTGGCTGGCATTACTTTTTTATATTTAGGTTAAACTAAATATAAATACTAATAATAAACTTACATTGTTTGAGATAGTTTGTTGTTTCTTTGCTTTTCTAATAATATACCAACCAACCAACCTTGCATCTGGGCTTTTGTTCCCTTACCACTAGGGGGACAAAATCTCTTATGTAACAAAACATAAGTTAATCTAATATTGATGTCTATTCTCTATCTCTGAAAAATTATAAAACAATGTCGGTTTTAAGGGTTCCGTACCCAAAGGGTAAAAACGGGACCCTATTACTAAGACTCCACTGTCCGCCTGTCAGTAGGCTATATCTCATGAACCGTGATAGCTAGACAGTTGAAATTTTCACAGATTATGTATTTCTGTTGTCGCTATAACAACAAATACTAAAAACAGAATGAAATAAATATTTAAAGGGGACTCCCATACAACAAACGTGTTTTTTTCGGCGTTTTTGCTTTGTGGTACGGAATCCTTAGTGTGCGAGTCTGACTCGCACTTGGCCAGTTTTTATTTATCTGTGTGAACGCGTTGTTCTTCTAAAACACGCAATGTATTTTGATGCTTATTTCACGATAATTTAGAGAATTTATTCCGGAAGGTTTATGTAATTCATTCACATTAAACTTAATTAAAAAAAGAACAGAAAAAGGCAAGATGAATTTGGTATAGATATGAATTGCCAAATCCGCTAATACCGTTTCATGAGTATATCGAGCTGCTAATTTTTGCCTATGGCATAAAGGATTCCTAATAAAAACTTGTTGCTCTGGTTCGTAATCTTTTTCAGATTCACGATTCTTATTAACATTTTCAGTTATTTCAGTGCGGCAACGAAGTGAATTGCCGTTGAGAATATTGTATACTTTTAACATTCGTTTACGATGTTCTTGGGTATATTGTTGTAAGAGATGTTCTGATAGATTCATATCTAAAGGGGGATCCTTTGGGGATCAAAATGACCGGTAACTATATCGATAGGCCTACATTTTGTAAAGCTATGTATTGATATATTATATGCCACATATAGCATAAATTACTCGTATAAGATTAGTAATTGATTCTCCTCGCTGTTCTAATTTTAAAATACGCAAATGTTCTAACATTTAGCTACCTATTTTTGTACTTCCTGTCTATGAATATATGGATATCTATACCTAACTCTTTGTATATGTCGTAGGTTTTTCATAAAATTAGGTTTTTGATGAAAAACCTAGGTTTTTGATGAAAAACCGGAAGATGACACATTTTAAACTCAATTTCATCATAAACCTCTAACAATCCAGATTTTTGATCAAAAACCTGAACTAGTTTGGCTTTATGATAAAACGAGCGCGCAGTATTATTTCTAACGACGTCAGGTCGACGGAGCCCCGCTGCGCGGGGCTCCTATTTCTGTCTTCAGGGTTTAAAGGAACCTAACCAAACCGAACCTCGGGGTGCCCCTGACGTCGACCGTCTTCTTCTGGTTCAAAAGCACAAAAATAGACAAAATCACGTTTTTAACCGTTTCGTTTTTCGCCGTTTCACACACACATCACACGTAAACACACACATTTAAATGTAGGTATGTAATTTCATAACAAATAAATCATTGTTTATTGTTTCTTAATTGTTTTATTTATTTAAAGAAATAGCAACCAACATTGTTTTTATCATAAAACTAATACAGTCTAGGTTTTTGATAAAAAAACTGGATTTTCTCAGGTTTATGATAACATAAAGTAATAATTTTGTCTTCTTCCGGTTCTTGATCAATAGCCTAGGTTTTTGATCAAAAACCTAATTATATGAAAAACCTACGACATATAGACTGAATATTTCATTTTATTAGTAAATGTTAATTGCTCACCTTCAATATATAAAAACGTCTGCATATTGCGAGCATAATGATTCTAGATTAATGCGTTCCTCTTCATTTAAATGGTCAGTACCAAGGCGCGATAGCTCGTCTTTTACGCATTGCTTCTGGTGTTTAGTGCGCGTGCACTCGACATTATGAAATTCTGCAGGCATTGCACTATCCATTAAAAAAATATTATATCATTTCTACTTGGATTCTGTACTTCTAATAAACCCCTATTCTGTTTAACCGTAGTAAAGCATTCACGTATGATACAGTTTGAAATAGATTGTTCAGGAATATAAGCATCTCCATCGCGAACGTTTATTGGAATTTTTAGTATCTTAGATGAACCTGCTGGAATAATATTCTCATAGGATTTAGTATTACGTGAATCATAGATTCTAATAGGGTTTGAAGCGAACTTAGTTGTAAATATTTTTTTTTATAATCTATCGCAGCTTCCCATTTTTCTAGCAGATCGCTACCAATAAGTCCATCAAAGTAATCGTGGAACTTATATCGAATGAAACTGTACCTGAATCATTAATATCATTAAACAAGTAAAATAATTGAATAGTCGTTTTTAGTTCTAGCATGGACACTATCCACTTCAAATGGAGAATAGTTTAATGGGAAATCACGTTAGTATTTTTAGACAGCATTAAGACATAGAAATGACTGGTTCGCACCTGTATTTACGAAAAGCTTAAGAGGAGGGGACGCGATTTGAGCGTATGGAAGGTACCGTCGAGTTTAGAGATTTATTTTAATTTTTCGGATTTCGGGGTTTTCTGAAAATCCGACTCCTTAGATTCTTTAGCGTCCTCTGCTTCCGGGCTGGGACTGCTGGAGATATTCTAAACTTTCCTGAGGGGGTGGTTGATACTCATAGTACAAATTTTCTGGGTACTCATAGTAATCGTAATAAGTTCCGTCATAATCGGTAAAGTAATCATTGAACAAAGGATCGTTATAAGAATCACTAAAATGCATCTCCCGAGTTTTGAAATAATTATTGGGTGAAGGGTTGCCTGATTTGGTCCAATCATGCCTAAACAAAGCGTTAGTAGGTGGTAATTGTCTGTTCACGAAATGGCTAACACTACTCATTGGGCGTGTATGCGCTGATCCAGTAGGCTGGTTAGGAAAATTCTGCTGGGCTATTTGAAATGGGCGACACTGGCGAGGTTGGAAATAATTCGGTTTCCACTGCGGTGGTTGTTGAGCTGGAAATTGGAATCGTGAAGGTCCTGGCATGCTATAACTATATTAGGCCTTGGATCATATTAAACGGCTGAGAGGGCATTTTAAAATTATTACCGGGTTGGTTATTGCTATTAATTCTTTTATCAGGTAGACGGTCGTTACGATTTTGTAGATACATAGTATTAGTTTCCTCATGAACAAATTCTAGTGCTTGTTCTATACTTTGAGGGCGGATACAACGCACGCGTGACCCTACAGGATCTTTTAATCCGCGCAAAAACGCCTGGAGCGTTAATTTCTTATATACGAGTAAATCCCTTTTAGGGTCTATAAAATGCCCTACAGATGCCATTGCAGTCACTTGCACCATTCGAGTTGATTAAGCGAGCAGCAGACCCTACAATTTTATTTAATATACCATTCATAAGTGCAGAGTTAATTAATTCGGAACCACCTTGAACATTATAATATTCTCTAACTAAATTACCACACAATTGAATAAACCTAGTCAGCACATTCAGGTTCCCGTCAAAGTCGGGTACCAACCGAAATGCTTTATAAAAATTCCTGGATTTTCATGGAAAAAAATTTTTGGGAGGTTATAATATTAGTATCTGCAGGCTAGGAGAAAGCGGACTAGGAGAAAGCGGACACTAGAAATAATGTAATGTACTTACATGAACATTATATCAGCCCCTTTGCGTAATCAATGTCTGGATTTCTCGATACAGCACGACGTGTAGATTCGGGATACTCTGGAGCGACTGGATAGTCGCACGGGCAACTTTACGATTGCGGAAATCTTACTTTTTATGCGAAACCGACCGCGAGTATCCTACCGACTGCGCCAATTACGTTCGGCTGCCATTGAGGATGCAAATAAAACCGATATAATTTACTTAAAGAATTTAATTAATATAATAATTACAATTAGATCGGTAAAACTAAGATGTGTGACCACTGTTCGATGTGAGAAACAAGAGTTAGCCAACCAATACACAATCTTCGGTCACACACTATAGGATTGCTGAGAAGGCGAATCAGAGCCACCAATTTGCTTCTAATGCACAATCATCGGTCCCACGCTATCGGATTGCTGAGAAGGCGAATCTCACGGTGTAGAACGCGAAACTACCATTCTATCTTCAACGAAAGATTACGCCGGAGACTAGTTGGAGACTACTTCCCTTGGGTCCCAGTCGTGTCGTAAATATTTTCTTTATTTCAAAACTTCATGGTATGCCTACCACATTATTTGTTTCGTCTTTCTGAGGTTTTAAAATAAATTGGTTCTTTGCATTTCCTGACCTAGGTCAAGATATAACAGAAGGCCAATTTTCGTAATTTAAAACGTTCAAAATCTAGTCACAGTCTCATCTCGGCGGCAAGCAAATGTCAAAAACTTGGCAAAAATGTAGGGAAATTACAGGTTTTTTCGACAGATTGAGACTGAGATCAATTGCCTCTCTGATATCAACATATTGTCGATGATTAAGCAATCTTCCATTAAGTCAAGTCTATTATATTTGTGATGGCGAAATATTTTTTTATTTTAAACTCTGATCACTTAAATCGGAAAGTTAAATCTGTATTATTCCCAGGAGTTCATTCCCAGGATCCCCCTGAGAATGAGAGGTATATATACCAACTGACTTGCCGCTGGTCATGTAAGAATAGTACACTCAATCACATTATTTCGCAGCGATTTTACTTGTAGTCTAGGTCCATTGCACGGATTAGGCATATTTAGAATAGAATAGAATTTTCTTTATTCAATTGAACAAGACTCAAGCTCAAACAAGATTGTTAGTAAAACTTACGACAATATTAGTAAGCACAGACACTAAACAAAAACACAAGAAATAACGGTAATATATTTAGGTTTCGTAATAAAGTTATTGGCATTTTAAGTTCTTCTAGTAACATTGCTGTTTTACTAATCAAGATGCGTTATTTTTGTACATTAGTGTTGGTTTGGTGCGTAGTGGTAGTAGGTTCGGGGACTTCGGGGACGCCATGGTTTCAATCAATCGTTGTTGCAAACAGGAGAACGATAGACACTCTCGACTGTGAGTACATAGGTACAATAAATTATGATGAGTAATTACAATGACAATTGTCCTGTCAGTCAAACGTTAGCGTCATTTACATACGATTACGTTTCCTTACCCACGATCTTTTAAGAGTAGAAACAATACTTTTATTATTTTTAATTCGTTTAATACTACTTTGAACGTTTTGGCTTCTGGAGATAGAGCCTAGGTTGCTGTAAAAACTTAAATTTATTATTTCGTAAGCTTAAAACTTGTTCCACCTATAAATACAAGATTGTGACCATGATCTTCGCAGTTCATCGCTAAGTTCGCAAAATGTCTGATATAGTGCTGTTAGTGATATTTATATGCGTAGTAATAGCTGCATGGTCGTGGTTGACATATTATCCCAACGTACCCCCTGACTATCCTGGGGGACTACCAATCATTGGACATTCACACAAGATCTTCGGGGATCGAAAACGTGAGTAAAATATGTTTTTTTAAACAGCCTCATTTGCATGACTGCTTCACAGAAGGAGGCGACTGCCCCACATTCCCTCTCGCCCCGGATCATGGCTTGAACCAGGGCCGGACGCGAGAGGTCACCGCCACTGCCGATCGCCTCTACGAGGACACGGCGGTGCTCCGCCCAAGCGGGGCAGACCTCCACCGTATGCTCCACCGTGTCCTCTGGGCGATTCTGTCAATAGTGACACCCGGGCGTTTCCTCCCACCTGATGATGGGCAGGAACCTCGCGAAACATCCGTGTCCGGTGAGGACCTGCGTCAGGCGGTAGGTGAGGGCGCCAAGACGCCTCTCTAGCCACTCCTCAAAGAGGGGTCTTATCGCCGCTATCGTGGCGTGCCCTGCGCTGGATTGCGACAGTCGCTCTTTCCATGCCGCCATGAGATTGCGCTGGAGGTTCCTCCGCTCCGCCGTGATTTGTCGCGGAAGCGGAGTTTTCCCCCGGCGTAGTGCCTCCGCGCGTCACTCATACAGGCGCGCGAGGTCTATCGCCTCCAGATCCCATGGTGGCAGTTTGGCAAGGAGGCTTGCCGCCTCGCCCGAGATCGTGCGGTAGCTCCGGATCAGCCTTACGGCTACCACCTTCTGGGGCGCGTTCAAATAATGGGTGGCTCGCCGCCGACTGCGGAACACTGGAACGCGCCCACACCGGGGCCCCGTATAGGGCCATGGACCGCACGAACCCCGCGTAAAGCCTCCGGTAGGAGGTGTTTGGCCCCCTCAGGTTGGGCAAGAGCCGCTTGAAGGCGGCCACGTCCCGTTCCAATTTGGGGGCCAAACGTCAAAGTGCTCGTCGAAGTTCCACCGGCTGTCGAGGACGAGACCCAGGTATTTCATCGTCGTCTCGACGCCGGTGTGAACCCCTCCTACCGTTAGTTGGGATCCCGATGGTGGCATGTTCCGGGGCCCATGAAATGACATGGCCTCGGACTTGTGCAATGCCACCTCGAGACCCAATTGCCTGATCCTCTCCACGAATATTGGAACCCCGCGTATCATCGCGTCGTCGGCCGCCGCCTGATGCGACCTCCCCTGCGACATAATTGACAGTTGTATCTACATATTTGTTATTAAATTTATCTGTTAGATATTCGTCTATTGTATAATAACTTTTATTAATTAAGAATTGTTTTAATTTATTTAAAAATGTTTTGTTTTCTTGTTTTATGTTTTCCGGTAGTTTATTATATATTTTTATTGAGGTATTCCACTCAGTGCACTGATGTGGACATGTGGACGAACCGCACCTGAGCACTTCTACTAACCGCACTGAAACAAAATTTTGTAACGTGCGGTTCGGTGGAACAGTTTATCAATATTATATTCAGTCTCAGAACGACACCTACGTAAAATATTTTTTTAGTGATGGGATATATTTTTCTGTTCAAGGCATCATCAGACAAAACATACCGATACGATTAAGCAGAAGTTAAGTCTTGTAACAGATAAATCATACAGTATTCCAGCTAGGAGTAAATGGTTGAATGAACGCACTCACACATACAGACTTCTACACGAAATCTAAGTATGTTTCAGTATGCAGTGAGTCAGGGCTGTTGCATCGAAGCAAGTTTAGTAATTATGCAACCATGTAGGCCAGATATGCAATTCGTAATATTAATTATTATTGATATTTTGCGCCATTTTGAACTTGTTAGTTGTTAGTTACTTAAACAATTGCTTGGAGAAGCGACCATGGCTTTCGTCTTGTCCAAGTTCATCCCGAGGCCAACCCGTTGAGGGGCTCCAGTTATGCTGTGCAGCATCTGGACTAACTATTTCAGCGTCTTTGCCATCATGACGATGCCATCGGCAAAGCGAAGTTAGAGATGTACTCCTCGGTGTTCACGTTGATACCCTGTCCAGTACAGTCCAGCGTCTCAACAACGTCTCCAACTCGTTGGTGAACAATTTCGGGGATATCACATTACCTTGTCTCACCTCTCTGAGCAGTCGGATGGCTGGTTTTCTTGTCCTGATTCTGGACAGTCATCTGTTCATGGAAGCATCATACAACAACTTATTGAAAAAACTAAGAATAATTTATGATCGAAGCTTACTTCAGGAGGCCAAGAGTAACTCCAAGGCAACTTGGGATGCCATCAAAATTATTACGGATACGAAGCAACGAAAGACCTTTCAAAACGATTTACTGAGTTTGAGTGAAAACCCTAAAGACTCAGTCGATATAGTCAATAAGTACTTCGTAAGCATTGGGAAAATACTAGCAGACCAAATCCCAAATTCCGGGTCTCCCACGTCACGTGGGAGACGCGGAATTTGGGAATATCCCATGTTACTCTATCCCATGTTACACTTGGGTATTTTGGAGGTGTCTGAACACGAACTAGAAACTGTTATATTGGCATTAAAAACAATTGTGAGGTCGGTTGAGATGGCACATCTGCATCCCTACTAAAATCGGCCTGCCTCTTCTTAATACCAGGTATAAAACATATATTTAGCCTTGCAATATCATCTATCATGAATCCTAGTTCTTCTACGATTATATACATATTATTGTCGTTAAAGCTTATGAATATCAAATCTAAACATGTTGACGTGGTTTGTGAGATACGCGTAGGTTCCTTTATATGGTTGTACGAAATTATGCTCTAACATGATATTGATCAATTAGTTTGTTTTTACGCTATTTCCTAAAACGTTTCTGTTAAAATCTCCTGCTATTATGTCGTTAGTTTTCTTTTATATTATTATTTATACAATGCAGTATTGTTTTAATTGGCTAATAAAAAATTCTTCCTCTCTTCCATTCCAGTACATGTTAATATACAAGTTTAGCTTTGGTAGTTTATATGCACATACTTCTAAACAATATTCAATAGTCATATCTCCAATATTACAAAATTCTATGTACCTAATTCTCTAATACGCAGTACTCAGAAGATAAAAAAACACCCTTGAACACAATTATTCAAAGGGAACTAACATTAAACAATCTAAATGAAATGATAATCTTCGCTTACGGCAAAAAAACAAATAGGTACATAATAGCGGAGCTACAAAATTCTATTTAAATGGAATTTAACGAGGCGCTTACCAAACTTAGAGAAGATATTGAAAGAAAAACAGATGCAATTTCTAAGGAAAACGAGCAAAGACGAGAAGATATAGAAACAATAAACATGAAAAAAGAAAACAACCATAGAAAAGACTCGATAATACTAAAAACAACAAAACAATTGATATGCACTGAGAACAACAGCAATAAAATCGTACTCTACGGTTTTCCTGTATATTATAAGGAGCCAGATTATGATCAGCAATGTAAATTAATTGATCTTTGTTATGAAAAACTAAATATCGATCTTACAGGGTATATTGAAGAAACATATAGATTAGGCAGAAACCGCAACCAAAACCGGCCTATAGTAATTGAACTCATTAGCAAAAGAATGGCTAAATACATGATAGAAAATAGACACTATCTTCAAGGAACAAGACTGTTCATGTCTGAATTCTCAGATGAAAATGCAAGATTAGAAAGGAAGGAAATGCGTGAAGAAATGCTGAAAGCTAGAAAAAAAGGCTTTTATGCTGTAATACAAAACATTCAATTGTTGATTTTCATCACTCTCGAAGTGATGGCAGTGTCTGTATTAGCCGTGGTTGAAATATACTACACAAATCATTCGTAACTTAGCTTTATCGCTTAGCGACCTCGCATATCTATCACGCTAAGGCATGTTGCCGTTCCCAGATTAAAAAAATACATAATTTACCACAGTCTTGGTGCATTTTAAGCTGTTTCGAGCCACTGCCAGACCTAGGCTAGTGGCTTTGTCACACAACATTTAGTTATTTATTTTACTCATCTAATCTAATAAATATTATACTTAGGTAGGTACCCACACGACAACTGAGTTGAAACTAAACTATTTTTGCTTTTCAGATCTATGGAATTTTATACGAGAATACCAAATCTCCTCATTGGAAAAAGGTGGTGTTTGCACGGTATGGTTCCCCAATCATTCGATTTACGGTAAGTCCTCTCATGTATCAAGCACGGAATCGCCGCACCGGCAGCGTTTGCAGCGTCAGAAACGGCAATACTAAATACAATTCGTAGCGACGAAAGAGCACTGAGCGCAAAACTTCTGTCACAGATCGCCCCAAAAGCCATGTTTCTATACAATCATATCACTTGGTTTTAGTAG
Organism: Luperina nickerlii; assembly: GCA_963855955.1. NCBI lineage: Eukaryota > Metazoa > Arthropoda > Insecta > Lepidoptera > Noctuidae > Luperina > Luperina nickerlii. The sequence continues at coordinate 7,999,305 of OY979685.1, forward strand.
GTTTTTTTTTTATTTTATTTATTCTTTTGATAGATCCTTCTTTTGTAAATATGTGAGGACTTTGTAGGCCTTGTAGACTTTAGATCTGTACACCATTTTTTATTTTATCAAGAACCTGGTACTTGTTGACAGGCCTACGCTGTCCTCCCATACCTACTGTAATTTAAAAACATTGTAAAAGCTAATTATTTTTAAAAAGAGTAACCGCGGAGTTTCTTGTCGGTCTTTTCCATAGGAAATGACCAATTGCAACTATGCACCTAGCTTCTGACGTTTCATAAGTGCCCATGTAGGTTTATGTGAAATAAAATATTTTGATTTTGCTACGTTATTTATGTCGTAGTGCAAATAAACGGTAACACGCTTGGTTTGTATCGAAAGTATTGCCAATGCCATTTCTAGCATCAGCAACCCAGGCGTCTCCCTGCTCTGTGGTTAAATCATACTTATAGAAAAGAAAAAAAACGAATCACAATAATTTTAATTTAATTTATGTGTTTCTGTTTCAGTGGTAACCGATCCAGAAGACAGCCTAACAATAGCCAATTCATGTTTCAATAAACCGTTTGTCTACGATTTTGCAAATGAATATTTAAATAATGGACTCATCACTGCAGAAGGTAATTACAAAATAACTAATTAGGTATTTAATATAATGCACGACAATATTGATTAATTGTACGCACGACGACATCAATCGAGCTATACTTCGTTTTTTTTTTAATGTATGCAAGCTTAAAAAATACTCTTGCATTGGCTAAACACTGTTTTGACGGTTAACATAAAAGTCCACGTTAATACCTATAAATAGGTATTTCAAAAATGTATGTAACGTTAACTTTTAGCATTTGCTTTGACTCCATGAAATTAGAACGATGCAATGTTTTTGTTTCAGCGTCTATTTGGAAAGCTCACCGCAAATTATTAAACCCAGCGTTCAACCAACAAGTGCTTAATACATACGTTAGTGAAATGAACGTGCAAGCTCGAAGGCTTGTTTCAGAATTAGCTTCTAAAGTGGGAAAAGGCCCGTTTGATGTGAGAAAGTTCATCATAAACTATACATTGTCAACTATAACCCGTAAGTATTATTGTGATAGTAACAGTTGTAAAGAGCATGGGTACTGAAGATAAAGGCTAACCTCGTGGCCACGAGCTGCACGCTTAAGCGACACGCGTCCTTTGAAAGCTACTGTGGAGAAAACACATGACGACACCGATAAGGCGCGTTGCAAATCACATCGCTCGAGCCCGTAAACGGGGCTTACCACTCGACTATCCGGGGGATATATGTAGACACAGATCACAATGATTTAGTCAAAATGATTGCTTGGTTTATGAAAAATATGTATTTTCTCTCTTTTGCAGGGACTTCGCTAGGATTGAATACTCAAGATCAAAATACAATAGATACAGATTATGCAGATGGAATTGAAGATTTATTAGCTTTATATTGTGATAGATTGCAAAAACCGTGGTTGCATTTGTCGTATTTATTTGACTGGAGTTCAATAAAGCGTAGACAAAATATACTATTGAAGAAACTGAAAAACATAATAGATCCAGTAAAGTTACTACTTTTGAGTTTTGAAAAAATTTGGCTTTGTAGAGCATCAGCTTTGATGTGTGACAGTCTCATTCTAAAACTGAATATGCATTTTTAACTACCGGCTGCGATACCCGTTAAATTGTACTGACTTCACACAAATGACGAAATCTGGATTCATTTCAAAATATGTCACGTTCCTACATAATTTATTATATTATTGTGGGGCCAGCTTGTAATGTTTGTACCATTTTATTTTAGATTATACATAAAAGAAAATCCGAGTTAAAGGCAAATAAATATCAGAATATGTATGATGAATCGACACCAGGTAAACAAATTAAACAGTTTTATTTACTTACCTTCTATTCTATACAACTAACTGATAAATAAAGGTGGGTTTGACTATGGTGAAACCCACCTTTATTTATTATTTTATTTTTATTTTATTTATTTTATGAGACCACTACCAGATGTAGGCCTCCCCATAGCATCGCAATAACGACTGCTCCTGTGCTTTCCGTATTGAGCATATATCCGCGACCATCTGCCTGACCACGCTTTAATGCCATAAGTAATAACTGGCATCACGCACTGGTCAACGTCTTTCGTTTTGGGACACTGGTATTTTGGACGAAATGGTACTGCTTTTAGAACGGTGCCCAGCCGAGAAGGATTCGACGAATGTTGATACGGCCGACAAATACAGATAGTTACTCTTCCAACTTGACAATAATATTTATTTATTTATTTATTTCATCATCAGCCTATAATGTTCCCACTGCTGGGACACAGGCCTCCTCCCAGTGAGAGGGAGTGGGCCGTAATCCACCACGCGGGCCCAGTGCGGGTTGGTAGATGTCACATGTCTTCGAATTTTTGGTTGTAGGACATGCCGGTTTCCTCACGATGTTTTCCTTCACCGTTTTGTGAGCAGTGGTGATGAAATAATTTTATACAAAGTAAAGCGCCTGTCTGGGTTCGAACCTACGACCTACAACTCGTAAGTCGCGGCCGTTACCACTTGGCCACCACTGCTCTCCCTTACATTATCCCTTACATTTAGTTTTATATTTTATAGTGTTGTGCACTTCTTTATTTATTTGTTAGTTATGTTAGTGTTTGTACTTAAAATAAGATTAGTATTGTTAGGTGTAAGGGCCGCCTTTTGCGGTGAAAGCCTCCTCCAAACTGTTCCAACTGACTCTGTCTTTCGCCAGTCTCGGCCATAAGTTTCCGGCTGTTTCCTTTAAATCGTCACTCCATCTTTTAAGTGGTCTGCCCTTCCTTCTCTTCTTACTAATTGGATACCAATTTGTAACGACTTTGTAACGAATTGGATACCAATTTTAATCTTTCATCGGTAGTTCTTTGTATATGGCCTGACCATTTCCATTTCAGTGTCAGGTCCTGTTTGTCCACATCTCTTGCCTTGGTTATTTTTCTTATCAGTGAACTTTTGACTCTGTCCTTCAATCTGATACTTAAGTAACTCCGTTCTATTCCTCATCGACAGCTTCTTATTTTACTTAGGAAGGATTTTTTGAGAGGCCAGGTTTGACATGCGTATGTGAGAACCGGTATTAGGCAGATATTCATTGCTTTTGTTTTCAACTTTATGGGTATGGGACCCTTGAAAATTTCCTTCATACTCCAGTACCTATTCCAAGTATTTTTCACTCTGCGATCGATTTCTTTTACTGTGCAAGATTTTGTTGAAATTAGGTGGCCAAGGAAAATATAGTCCACGACATATTCTATAGGTGCTGTCTGTATAGATAGGTATTTTGTTCACGGTTTGTCATGATTTTGGTTTTGTCCCAATTGATCTGTAGCCCAACGGTCTCACTGTGATGACTAAGGGAATTTAACATGTGGTTCAGTTTGTATGGGTTTTCCGACATTAGTACTATGTCATCCGCAAACCTGAGGTGTGAGAGGTACTTGCCATTGATATTTTATTCCCATATCGCTCCAATCGAGATTTTGGAAGATGGATTCCAGGACTGCGATGAAAAGTTTTGGGGAAAGTATACAATAATATAAAATAACATAAATACTAGGAACAAACACAAAATTGTTGTTCCTGGAACAAGGCTCAAGAAAATAGGTGGCTCGTTTAGATGCCAATTGCCAATGTATACGTTTTTGTAATAAGCTTCCTAGCCACATTCAAGAACTAAGCCTTAATAGATTCAAATCTTTTATAAAGCGAAAATTATGCTAGAAAGCCTATTATACTGTAAAAGACCATATTGAGGACAAAAAGGCGGTTGAGCTGCTCTGAATTTTGTTTTTATTATTTATTATGCTATTTTCCTCTTTATTTTTTCTAAATATCTATTTTCTTAAACAATGAAATGTACATTAACTGTATAAAGTATTACATTATTTTAATTATAGTGGGTCATTGTTTCCGTTTTAATCATGGTCTGGCAGTTTGAGTAGTTTATGCGGCCTACCCAAATGCCTTTGGTATTGTTCGTCGAATCGTAGAGCTCCTCAAGTTCTGAGTTGAGCTGTACGATTTTTGACAAATGCGTGCACTGACTGGACAGATCCACTCAATTTGAATCTTAATCTGAAAAAAATTCCTCGAAAGACCATTTGAGACACCAATATACGTGGTCTTTCATGATCTGACCAAGATTTTGTCTGGACTTTAAAGAAGACTGCGACCTCTGAGTTTGTTTCGGCCTTTCTTATCAGAATAGTCAGATAAGAAACGCCGACCTCATCTAGTAAAAAAAAAATGATTGACGTCTAAAAGTGTTTGTACAAACCTACTTACAGAAAAACAATTTATCAATATCTTTCACTACAATTCTAACGAAAGTTGTTGCATTCAAAGACATTCAGTTACAATGGCTTAAAACTATACAAAACACATTATTTTTCAGGCAAATTCAAACCATTACTAGATCAAATGCTGAATTTGGCTGAAGAACAAGATGTCTTTACAGACGATGACATCAGACAACACCTGGATACTTTAGTAGCCGCTGGTTACGACACAACTTCTTCGGCTATGACATTTATTTTGTTAGTGATAGGGTCAGACCTAGATCTACAAGAACGAATTTTTAATGAGTAAGTAACTAGGACATGCCAGTTTTCGCATGATGTTTTCCTTTCACTCTTTTGAGAGCAGTGGCGATGATTTGATAGTTTGATTGTGGTAGGCCAAAAATAGCGATCACGAATGCGGGTTTTTGTATTCATTACAGGTTACAAGATGTACTTGAACATAAGGATAACGACTTTACTAAACAAGATCTACCAAAACTCGTGTTCATGGAGGCCGTTATCAAAGAGACAATGAGAATGTATCCTGTCGTTCCTGTTGTCGGAAGAAAAATTGAAAAGGATATGAACCTGAGTATGTACCTTTACAACGTTGTTCTTTAGAACTTCTTCAGCGTACTACTCATTTACTGTTACTATTATAGCCTGCATACTGCTGGACAAAATTATATTCTTTTCTAGCTCGATGGATCCAGGGCCACTAATATAGGCCACTGGTTGTTTGTTTTGTCCAGCTCGACGACCCGCACATTTAATTTTGTATATTTTCAGAGAACTGCACGTTGCGAGCTGGGAGTACATGCATGTTAGGGCTATACGGTCTCCTCCGTCACCCAAGGTGGGGCCCAGACGCGGATCAGTTCCGACCGGAGCGATGGCTAAACTCTGCTACCTTACCGGATCATCCAAGTCTTAATGCCATGTTTGGAATTGGCAAGCGGAACTGCATAGGTATATACTACTATTAACATATTATTATACTACATTATTATTAATGCTCATATTAACCACTACGAGATGTCTGAGTCAATCAAAACATGAGAAGCGAATGTAGCTCAACTACATACATTCGCTTCTCATGTTTTGACGGGAAGAACGAATATTTAGTCAATTTCAACTATATCAATTCAGTAGCATTGGCGTGAAACTCAAAATTATAAAACAAACAAAAATTCACCACTACCATTTATGATTTAATATTAATGTTGATAACTAACAATCTTATTTGTTACTAGCCCGCGGCTTCGCCTGTGTGGATGTCGGAAATTATCCCACAAAAACATGCTACTGAGGCAAAAAGCCTATATTACACTTACTAGCTGTGCCCGCGACTTCGTCCGCGTGTAATAGTGACTTTTCGGGCAGCATATTTTGAATTACATATACCGTCGTTTGGGTAGCTAAAAATTTACTTTACAGTAATGCTTCTCTGTATACGATATTTGACGTATGGCCATCGGGCATGAAAGCATACAGGCTCCTACGATTGCTAACCCGTGACAGAGCCACATACAACTGACCGTGCGAGAAACAGCTGATACTTAGATCTACACCCACAACTTTCAGCGTCTGACCTTGGGCTTTATTAATTGTCATCGCAAAACATAGGCTGACTGGAAACTGGACTCGTTTAAAACTAAATGGAAAATTGTTTGGAATGAGAGGAATCCGAGGAATGAAAACACCTTCACCTTTTCCACACCCTGTTAAAATCTCTGCTTCTATCAGATTTCGTTGTAAATTGGTCACTTTTAACCTGGTGCCATTGCAAAGTTTTGGGGGGCTTAAAATTTCTAAGAAGCATTATGGGTACGCCTACTTTGAATTTTATTTCATGTGCTGGTAGTCCAGGAGCATTGAGGGATTCTAAAAATTCTACTGGGTAGCTTGTAGATTCTCCTTCTTCCATGACTCTGTTAATGGAGATATAGGTACTCAACATAATCCCCCGGAACATAGTTCAAAATTTCAGCGTTTATTGTTGCTGCTTGGTCGTTATACGTGCGTTCGCTACGAATAACTGAATCCTTATGGCAGCGGCGTGTTTTTTTTTTTAGCTATGGCATCTCGTAGTTGACCTTGAAAGGTCGTGAATACTTAACCAGGCTATCCTGGGGCTTAAATTAACTAAGTATACTAAGTGACTACACGCTAAGGGCACCCCCTGTGGGGTACGAACCTCGGCTTAGGACATCGCTGGGGAGAGGGCAGCAAGTTGAGACAGACTGGATCGATTTTTCATTATTTAAGAACGATGGGGTCGGCTTTTCCTAATTGACTACTCTGACAAGAAAGGCCGAAACAAACTCAGAGGTCACAGTCGGTAATTTAAATCTACAGGCTCAGCTGCGGCACGGGCTGGCACTACATCGAGCAAGGGTCGGTGGGGAGGGCACGCCACGATAGCGGCGGTAAGACTCCTCTTTGAGAAGTGGCTAGAGAGGCGTCATGGCGCCCTCACCTACGGCCTGAAGCAGGTCCTCACCGGACACGGAAGTTTTGGGAGGTTCATGCACATAATCAGGCGGGAGGAAACGCCCGGGTGTCACCATTGCCAGGATCGCCCAGAGGACACGGTGGAGCATACGGTGGAGGTCTGCCCCGCTTGGGCGGAGCACCGCCGTGTCCTCGTTGAGGCGATCGGCAGCGGCAGCGACCTCTCGCGTCTGGGCCTGGTTCAAGCCATGGTCCGGGGCGAGAGGTAGTGGGGGGCAGTCGCCTCCTTCTGCGAAGCAGTCATGCTAGCAAAGGAGGCGGCGGGACGGCTGAGGGAGCGAGCCTCCCATCCCAGCCGCCGCGGGAGACGCTCCGGGCGTCGGGAGCCGCGCGACGACTCCCGGCCACCGTAGGCGCGGGCCTGCGGGCAGTGAGTAATGGGTAGCTCACCGTCCGATCAGGACCAGGCCCGTGCCGGACGGCGCGTACGTGTTCCATGCGCGCCTCATAGAGATGTCAGCATCATTCGGAGGGGCCCATCAGGGCCGAAGCCTGCCGGGTCAGCGGGATTGTCCGAAAGGGTTACCGCTGGCCCGGAACATAAAGGGCTAAGGAAGGAAGACGGGTCGGTTTTAGTCAGTAAGAGTCTGACACTCCCTTCCGCTCCACCCAGAGCGGGAGGGCTCATTTGATGATTTCCCATACTGAAAAAAAAAAATCGTCGGTGGGGCGGGCAGCGGCGTGGCTCTCAGCGCGCTTTATATAGCTACGGACGCGCAGGCGCGAGGCGTGTCGTGTACGTACTCTGATAGAATACCTTAACAAATGTTCGCCGTGATTCTTTAAATTGACATAACTTTTTTATTTATAAACCGATTGACATAAAATAAACACTAAATGTTAAGTGAATCTTATTATAATATATTAGTGAAAACCGCATCTGAATCGAATAAGCCGTTTCTGATATTAGCGTGCACAAACACACAGACAAACAGACAAAAAATGTAATTAAAATTTCGGGTTCGGCATCGATATAATAACAACTCCTGCTACTTTTTTTATATATTTCTATTGTACAGACACCACTTTTCTACAATTTTATTATATGTATAGATTACTCCATAACATCAGCTATCTGCCAGTGAAAGTCCCGTCAAAACCAGTCCAGCCGTTTCCGAGATTAGCCGGAACAAAGAGACAGACAGCCAAAAATTTTAAAAAATACATTATGTGTAGCGGTACTTTCATATGCATTTAGTCCAAAGCTGTTAATTTGATATTACAGAAAGGTGTCTTTCTGTCAATTTTATTTATTTGTATCGATTATGTGTAAATGAATGTTATTCAAGCTGTCAACTAACTTTAATTGTCCGTATAGTAAAATCATAACTGTTATTCTTTGACAGTTTTATGAAATGGCTCTAACCCGGCAAATTGACATAAGGTACCATTATTCTGAACAATTAATCTCCCTGGCTTTACATTTATACCAAATAATATAGATTATAATCTAATACACACAATTTATAATTCCACAGGTAGAGCATTCAGCATGATGGTGATGAAGACAGCGTTGGCGCATATTTTAAGGCGATACCATGTTACTGGCGACATCAACAATGTAGTGTGTGAATATAATATCGCGTTGAAACCAATAGAAGGACATCACATTAGATTAACACTAAGGTCATAGATGTGGATTATTATGGTAGCTAATATTGTTTACCAGTGAATGTTTTCTGGCTGAAAATTAGATGATAATGTAATTCAACAGCAGCTAACAATTTATTTTTGTAATTTCATTTACCATTTCTTTAATTTTTATTGTACTGTATCAATAAAGTGTGGAATCTAATTGTAATATAATAGGACAGCTCTAGCCGCACCAACAGAAAAATAAAGAACGATAGAACCTACTATAGACACCATCCCTAATTTTTTTTTTTTTGATGCAATACATCTTTTTTTTGCTCATAATTTTCGTTACGAGTTACAAAATAACAAACCGTATGGTTCAGTTTGAAATGTATGGGGTTTCCTGAAAAAACATCTACAGATGTTTGTTTTCTATTTTTTGTCGCAATAAAATAGATAAAACATAATAACTGCCGACTTATATAATATGGAACATAAAACAACAACATCACGCCAATATTCGCAGATAAGTAGGCAGAAGTGTGTAGAATATTCACATTTTGCAATTTACTATATTTCTTGCCACATTTTTGTATTTGAAGGTATGATAACTATTCTATTCGTAGGTACCTATTACTTACTTAACTTCACACTAATATTTCTTGGAGTGTTCAGAGATAAAAACTCTATAATAGGTAGCTACATATTTTTACGCAAGTACCCTGGCACCCATACTACGCCATAATAAATACATTTTAACCTATGTTTTGAAACTGCCGTTTTCCCACTTCTATGAAAATGGAAATCATTCATCCAGTTTTCAAGGGTGGAGATGGGTATCTACCAAATAACTACCGTCCAATTGCGGTTCTAAGTGCTTTGTCGAAACTACTATAACGTCTAATAAACAAAAGACTTGTCTACTACCTCGAATGTAATAACCTTTTATCCTCTCAATAGTATGGCTTTCGTAAAAATAAATCTACTTGCGATACAGTTCAAGATATAACTTGTCATGTCATACCGCAGTTAAACAAAAATAAAAAGGTTCTTACGATGTTCTTGGATCTCGCAAAAGCGTTTGACACCGTTCCCCCCTTCTTCTCAAACTTGAAAATATGGGTGTTAGAGGACACAACTGGAACTTTTCCGGAGTTACCTAACAAACCGCACTCAAATTGTTAGGATTGATAATCATAACAGCAACGAGCTCCCCATCTGCTACGGGGCCCCCCAAGGTAGCATAATATTAGGCCCGAGAAATTACGGCACAGCAGACAGAGCTCCAGCGGGATCTCATGGCGACATGGAGAGTGCGACTGTCACAAAACAGTGCTGGTACACCACAATTGCGGCGATAAGTCTCCTCTTTGAGAAGTGGCTGGAGAGGAAATTATATTTTTCTAGAAATTTGTTTTATTTCCAGATCAATAATATTGTGATTAATTCAAATGCAACAGAAAAAAACCTTATTTCGAAACGTTATTAATACCTTTAAAACAGACTGTTGAATTTAGTGACCAAAGTATGAGACATTCATTATTGAACTTTGTAACTTTCTAAAAATAAAATAATTGATTACAAAACTGCATTTATTTTATAAAGCATGAACTAATCTTTAAAATGTTTACGTTAGAAATACATAAAATTGATTGTTTTTTTTTTCAGTTAAAGTACGTATGTTATTTTTGACTAAATGTAATACTGTAAATGATGTCAACTATCACTCCCTTAAAGCTTTGCACTCAGCTTCCAAACACCCTGTGTAGAAAATATAGACACTGCCATTAGTTCAAATAAGACATATTAACGGTTGCTGCGGCGAATGCACAAATAAAAAACATAACCGCTGTTGACTTGTTACATAACGGAAACTGGTTTGACTGAGCACGTGGAGGCCCACCGCGGTTACGGCGCGGCGGCGAGACAAGCTCCTCATAGACTGCAGAGTCACTTTCGCAATTATATTATTAGTATGGAAGTATAACAGATATAATACTATTTATTTCACACCAATTAAAAGAAAAACAAATGAATTAATCTATAAGTCATTAAATTTTTTTATTCTATTCCAAGAATAAAGATTTTACAATGCGTTAGCGTACTTAGAGCATAAATAGAAGTACAGTACCCGGCTCGGAACATTCTTCCTTTTCATGCATGAAAGAGTGGTAGTACAACTTTCCTAAGCGGCACATTATTGTGTTCCGACATACACGCGAACCAAGTCCCGGGCACAACTAGTAATAAGTTAAAAGGAAATAAATAGGCAATAGTAAAATAACTTCAAGGTTGCCAACCATACGAGGTTCCTCGTAAAAATATGAGATTTGTGGTACGCCCCGGGCACCTGAATTTGGTACTGGTACCTACTTCTCTCTCTTCTCTGTCTGGAACCGGTAACCAAGTACCGAGATGGCAAAAACAGCTAAGTACCGATACAGAACCTGAACTTTGTGTACTGGTTCCACATCCGCCGAACGGACAGCGAACTGAGACTATCCCCCCAAACGACTATTGTTCTACATAATTAGACCTTTACAACTGCATATAAATAATTTTTATTGGTTGCCATGTTTTTCGTGTACCAGCTTCCATACATTCTTGGACCATCCTCCTTTTCGTTAAAAGTAATTTTTTTTTTTAATCTTTTGTTTATCTTCAATATTATCCAAGTCCACCTGTCATGTTCCGAGATATTAACGTTCAGAGCTGGTTGAAGGTCCACATTTTGTTACAGTACCCGACGATAAATATTGCACATCGACCTTTGGAAAGAGATAATCGGCTAATTTCGGCTTAGTAGGGCGTTATCTCTGTCGCACGAAATACAAACAGTCCGGTATCTATTAGGAGCTGTTAAAACAATTATGATTTGCTTCTTTTGATAATTATTTTTATTTTTTGTATAAAATCGATAGGATCGAATAGGTCGATGTGCAATATTTATCGCCGGGTACTGTAATTTGCATACATCTTGTTGCTTCAAAAATCATGGATGTCACGTGATCAACTTTGAACGTTAACATCTCGGAAACGTGACACTTTACGGAGTTTGATCCTGTAATGTTTTCTGTTTGCATTGATGTCAGCTATATATTTATATAGGTAGGTTTCATGCGTGACATTTTAAAAAACAATGAAAATGGCGGACAGGTAGGTACTTATGCCACGGATCTTAAAGGCCCTTTTGGTTGTAGGTATTTTTGTGTAGGAAATTAAAATGCAGATATAATGTTCCATAATCTTTATTCCATAACCTAATCTTTATTTTGCCCTTTTGCATCGTTTTAGCAGGTGTAAACGTTGCGTGTTCTATTTTCACGGAATCTAAGTTGCCTACGTTTTGAATGGGTCAATTACATACCTAAATATTTTACACCGAACTTAAATTTTATTCTACATCCGGTTTTTATCACTTAATAATATGTTTTTCATTGGACAGTTGAGGTTAGTTTTTATAGACTAAATTTGCGTCGACGATTTTTCAATGAATAAGGGAGAGGAAGGCCTTTGTCCTTCAGTGGGACAACACAGGCTAGTAAGATAGATTTTTCAATTACAATTTAATGTTATTCAAAATAAAAATAAACAACAATTGTTGGAAAAAGTGGTAAAATATAAAGTTGAATTGTCTAATATTGTTTTTTTCTACATACTACATACATATAACACACTATCAATCGGAATCTGAATCATTTTGAAGCAAATTGCTAAACCATTGCTTCATAAGTTCGAAAAATTTGTCAGCTCAACACGTAAATAACGCAATGAATGATGTTGAACTGTCGAAATGAAACCGATTTCAATTGATATCCTTCAAAATGATTCCGATTGAGACTGATAATGTGTTACGCAATTAGGGTGCTGGTTATGTTTTCTGATCAGGAATTCAGATTCGAATTTCGTGAGACTAGCGCAGACGTTCATTTTCTTGTAAGTATTCGGAATGTATACTGCCAGTAAGAGAACTTAAAAAAAAAAACTAGAGTGAAACTTCTTTATAGATTTGCTCCCACGCCAAGTCCTTTAGGTCTCTGTTGTGGTAGTCCGTTTTATAAATATCCCATACGCATGAATATTTTTCCACCGGCATTATTAAATTTTCGGGCTCACACATTTTTTTACGTAAAATAATGACCGCCAACAAATACTAAACTACCTACACGTATTATGTTGTAGTCTGTGCTACACGTCCACTCGGCACAGCGCTCTGGCGAGGAATGAGCGAGGACTGATTGGACTGAACGAAAATTTCCGTGCGTGTGCAGCGGATAGTACAAAATGTATGCGAGTGCTGCGTTCGGGATGATGTCATTCGATTTTTTTCCGTTCTTCATTCAAAACGTTCCGGCCTGATTCCGAAACGAACGTTAGGAATGATTTCCGTCCGGAAAATATAAGAACGTTTACGCTTAGAGACAATTTTATATGAAATGATTGCATTCAGGTCTCCGAATCTGAATTCCTGATCAGGAAACCGTACGTATGCGGCCAGTCTTAGTCCGCGTATTCGTCACTCCGCTTCAGAGAAAATGGCTACCCTATTCCGCTACAGTATAGCTAAAGAACTTCCTCGCTCTTCTCCATAATCGCTTCATTGCTAGATACAGAAACTACATCATTATCAACGAGCTATTCCGATCTGATTCCCTGAACCCCCCTCCACCACTCCACCACCTCCCTCCTCGATTCCCTGCTTATTCTTCATCTGTTTTAATCTCTGTCTTATCCACTATAAACTTTCTCAACGACCAAACTATATCCTTAATCTTAAACTTATAAGATGTCCCTCCACTGGTTGTAAAACTACGTCAAATTGCGATTCTAGATTACTGATGTCACTTGTCACATCATACCGTCGCAAAATATGTGCAAGCGCCGTCTTCATAACCGTCATGGCGAATTGTTTACCTGTAAAATTATAAAATCAATTAGTTCGAAGCCGCAGAGCTTAGTGCTTAGTGTAACGCTGGGTGCTAGGTGGCACGCTCCAGCGACACGCGTCTTATGGCAGCGGCTGCGGAGTAAACGAGTAATAGAAGTTATTTGGAGCACGCCACGAATCCCCGCAATGCAACTTGCGGAGCGAAGGACGGAAACAGGAGAAGCGCGCGCGTGTCGCTTTTCGCAAGTCGCATTGCTCGAGGCGTAGGCCACACTGACTCTTGTTGTCGCACTTACTAAGTTCAAGCTACGCTACTCACTAAAAACGGCACAAACCTCCAATTCTGGGTCAAATTAAATTAGCTGGCGAAACTCCGCAGACGTGATGTGTATCGATATCTAAAAGATATAAAATGAAAAGAAAATAAATTGATTTGATGATTTTGGTTTAGGGGTCAACATCCGCAGATATTGCAGTTTGAGCCCCTATTAAAAATCAGCTTTTTTGTGTAAACTCCACATTCATGATAAGTATCAATATCTAAACACGATAAAACAAAAATAAAACAGATTTTCTAAACTCATTATTGATTTTTTGGGGGGTTACAACGACCGCAGTTAGTGTAGTTAGTAAATCTGTTTTATTTTTGTTTTATCGTGTTTAGTTATTGAGTCATCACGAATGTGGAGTTTACACAAAAGAGCAGATTTTTTAATAGGGACAAACTGCAATACTCACCAATGTTGACTCCTAAACCAAAATTATCAAATCAACATAGGGACTCAAACTGCAATGTCTGCGGACGTTGACTCCTAAACCAAAATCATCAAATCAATTCATTTTTCGTTTTACCATGTTTAGATATCGATATCCGTCACGTCTACGGAGTTTCGCTAGCTAATTTAATTAGACCTGTATAGCTGTGTGGGGGTCGGCCTTACATATTATGTACTTTTAATGATTTTATTTCTTATAGGAACTTACCGATACAGTTTCGCTTTCCAATGCCAAAGGGGGAAAACGTGTTAGGGTTGTCAGGCAAGGTGGCTGGGTCCAGCCATCGCTCCGGTTTGAACTGCTCCACGTCTGCGCCCCACGTGGGGTGGCGGCTAAGACCGTACAACCCTATGACGCATGTATTACCAGCCCGCAGCGTGTAGTTCTCTGAAATGAATACATATATACAAATGTAAACATATTGTATCACAACAGAAAGTTTTCCTGCAGCTCCAACGGTTAAGATACCTACCCTTACTGCCCCATCTTATAAATCCACCCTGTATTGATAGAGGGTATTGAGTTTTCGCCTCATTCCAAATACGTTAAAATATAATGTTTTTTATCGTTGAGAGATTTTTTTACCATTAATTGCTGTCGGCAGTTTATTTAAGATTTCCTTCGCGATTATAACACGTTTTTATTCCAATAATATTTTTAGACTATAAGGCTGGCCGCATACGTATGGTTTCCTGGTAAGGTTTCCTGATCAGGAATTTAGATTCGGAATTCCGCGAGACTAGCGTAGACGTTCATTTTCTTGTATTCGGAATTTATACTGCCAGTACGTAGAGTTACGCGTTCGTGAAAACACGAAATAAAGGGCAAGTTAAATAAAAGCTTGTAATAAAAATAATCACATTTTTGTTTGCTTTGTCTGTGCACATTTCCCAATCATTCAAAACTTCTTTACAGATCTGCTCCCATGCCAAGTCCTTTAGGTCTCTGTTTTCACAGAAATTATTAAATTTTTGGGCTCACACATTGTTTTATGTAAACCAATGATCGCCAAAAATACTATACTACTAACTTACACTCGGTACAGCACTCTGGCGAAGACTAAATAAAAAAGTCCGTGCGTGTGCGGCGGATAATACAAAATGTATGCGAGCGCTGCGTTCGAGATGAAGTCATGCGGTTTTTTTCCGTTTTTCGCTCAGAACGGTCCGGCATCATTCCGAAATGAACGTAAGGAATTATTTCCGCCCGGAAAATATAAGAACGTTTGCGCTTAGAAACGATTTTGTATGAAATGCGCGCATTTAGGTCTCCGAATCTGAATTCTTGATCAGGAAGCCGTACGTATGCAGCCAGCCTAATTAGAATAAAAACATGACTAATGAGACTATTATGATGACAAATGATTCGAATAAAAGGCCAAAGCAAATTTACATTAAAGGCCCATCGTCCACGACCGACGCTACTCAAAAGTAACGTATTATAAACTTACTCGTAAATCAACAATGAGTTGCCACGATGTCACACTCACAGCATTAGTACCTATTTCAATGGCGATCCCTACATGACTTGTTGACTTTCGTGGCGATTGATGGCGTCTTTTACGAAGCGCCATTGAAATTCTAGTGCT
The DNA here is from genome assembly GCA_963855955.1 of Luperina nickerlii. Taxonomy (NCBI): domain Eukaryota; kingdom Metazoa; phylum Arthropoda; class Insecta; order Lepidoptera; family Noctuidae; genus Luperina; species Luperina nickerlii. The sequence continues at coordinate 8,014,980 of OY979685.1, forward strand.
GTGCTATAGACGATGGGCCTCTGAAGCTAAGGTTTCCTAGAAGAGCGGCGGCCGCCACATAAAGGCCGCAGTGACGGCTGTCATGACAAGTCAAACCACACTGATGGCAGCGGGGTCTTTACGGGACATTACGTTGTCAGAAAACGCTCCCTAGGGAAACACACCAACTTGCTTTCATAAATAATTTTGTAGCGGTATCTACAACGCCACATGCGAACAACGCGTCATACTGACGTCACGCAAAATCCTGCATCTCAAAAGCAGAATTTACCGCGCAACTAGCATAAAGACAACGGCCCGACATTAATCATCGGGCAGTTGCCCGCCAGACACAACACCCGTCTGGTCGGAGGATCCTCCCTTTTCTATAGATTATGAGTGAACTTTACACCCTGTTCCTCATACCTCTTTAATGTTAACACCATTCACCGACAAATGACAGACATTATAAGACAGCCACCGCTCTTTTAGAAAACCAGCTTAATCGGTGGAAGGACACTGAACGGGAAACACAATAGAAGTTTTTTTTGTTATTACGTCTGGGGGTGCAATGTGTTAAGACTTTAGTAGAACAGTTTCTATGAAAACATCATGAAAATTTTGAGTGGAATAAAATCGCGTCGCACCATTGCGTCGCACCTGACCGCGGAAGTACCTATTTCAGTCTTCAAAATATCTAGTTGAGATCTCATCTCTGTTATTTTATTAATTTTAAGCAGGTATGCCTCCAGACCTATAAACACGAATTTAAATCCATACTAATATTATAAATGCGAAAGTGTGCCTGTCTGTCGGTCTGTTACCTCTTCACGCTTAAACCGCTGAACCGATTTAGATGAAATTTGGTATAGATATAGTTTGAGTCCCGGATAAGGACATAGGATATTTTTTATCCCGATATTCCCACGGAATCGACACTTATGCGGGTGAAACCGCGAGGCGCTGCTAGTTAGTATTAGTTATTTTTGTAATAACTTACTTAGTTTAACATCTGTGTGAAGTTTTCTAGCGATGCAAGGGATGGTCGGATACAACCTCATAGTCTCTTTTATCGCCGCCTCTAGGTACACGAGTTTCAGTAGATCGTCTTTACTTATATCTCCATCTTTATCATGACCTAGTACTTCTTGTAATCTGTAAATATGAATTTATAGAAAAAACACCACAACAGCAACCGAAAAACTTTCAATGCAATATTATTTTGTGGCTTAAAACTGCCACATCACCTTAGGCCACAATCAGCACCCTGATTGCGTAAGATGGTTTCAATCGCAATCCGAGAATTTTAAGGGATATTTCTAATCCATTGCTTTATAGGTTTAATAAATTTTTCAGCGCAACAACGTAAATAACGCAATAAAGTGGCCGAACTATCAAAATGAAACAAATCGCGATCAGTTGTCATGTTATGTGTGTTACACAATTACCCCGCTGTATTCCCCGAAAGGATGATAGAGGCCATAGAGGGGTAGATAGTAGGTCTTCATTTCGAGACTTGAGTAGATTTTAAAATCTCACGAGTCATGAGTTCTTTAAGTATTTTAAATCTATTGAGTCCTATGAGTTCTTTGAGTCTTTTGAGTTCTTTGAGTTCTATAAGTTCTTTAACTCTTTTGAGTCCAAATTACACAACAAAAAAAAAACAAAATAATAAAAAAAAAATACAATGTATGTGTGTGTGTGTGTGTGTGTGTGTGTTCAAAATTATACAATGGCCTTTGAAAGTTAGTTGAAATTTTTCCACGTTAGCTGTGATACGCCACATCATTTAAAATCCTAGTGATTAAAATGTTTTAACTGCTATAACGTTGTTATTGAATAATTTTACTATATTTAACTCAAAAGATTTAAAAGACTTAAGAGCTCATAGATTGAGAATCAATCGACATTGTAATAATATGCTTGACGTAAATGTAAAATAATAAATGACTATACTAGATTACCTATATGACTTAGGGCTGATTTCCGTCGCCAGACTACTTTCATTCGACAAATAAAATTGACGTTTGACAGTTTTTTGTATGAAATAACTGTCAAAATTTCAAAATTATTCCTTCACTAGAATTATCAGATGATTGAAAAATCAGCCCTAAAATAAATGAACGAATTGATACTAATGATTAATTTTGAAATAAAACGTAATATTTTTTGTAATTATGTTTAATTGTTAATGTGTAGTTTAACGTAAATTGTAATAATTAGAATCAATACATATGTGTATGAATTATGTAATTCGATATATACAATTTTCAGTGTCTTATCAGGGTACATGTTTTAATACTGTGTCATGAAAGAATGCATGCCTACTAACTAGTGTTTTGACTAGTTTGTTTCTAATATACAGTAACAATGTTTATTAATTCCTACTTCATTCACTTATAACTCCAAATAAGTACTCAGAAGGCTCAGCACCCAGTTCTTTTATACAAAGCTCGAGTCTTCCAATAAAAGACTTAAAATTCAAAAGGACTTGAGCTCTGAACATTTTTATCAGACTAGAGTCTTCAAAAACAACTGAGACTCCAAAGAGAATTTAAATATATTTATTGTAGGACTTAGTCAGGCAGGACTCGGGTTTCTTACAACACTAAGTATGATACACTCACATATCGCCAGATATGTTAAAATCCTAACCCACATATACACAAGCCGGGCTGCTTCTAAAAACGTTTTTATGAATAAACCACTTTTTCAAAAACAAATTTTCCCAGCAAGCAATCGAATCCAGAACAGTGGTGCTTATGAAACGAACACTAAAGCGACGTGGCGGAACTTCATTAGTTTATTAGTAAAATTCATAAAAAAAGGAAGAAGACATAATATGGCGCCAAAAATCGACCATTTTTTTTTCCAATTTTGATATACCCAGTGTCACTCTCACAGTAAATACGAATCTAACGACACCTCTCAAGCTAAAATCCATCGAGCCGTTCAGGCTACAGACTGTGCCAAACAATTATACATACATACATACTCTCGAAAAACATAACCCTCCTTCTGGCGCAGTCGGGTAAAAATGGAACTAAATAATTTTGCGAGTAGTAGAGCTTTAAGATGTGAAGGAGCTCGTCCACGTTCGAGTAGGCACTACTATCACTATACTCATTTCTACCGCCAAGCAGCGTTACTGTGTTCCGGTTTGTAGGGTATGGGTACAAATGAGACATTTCAGCTCTGTAAGGGACGATCTAGAGCCACTTACGGTACACATATATTTGTACCGGCTCGTCCTAATAAAGTTAATAGCCCGTCCTTGAGAGGCAACGCTCCTGCGATGCCACAGATTTTGAAGATTTCCATAAGACCACATAACATCAGATGGATCGTCGACTTATTTGCCAAAAATAACATAAAAAAATACATACTCATTGAAGATTCGTTCTTGAACATTCCTGTAAGATCCAATCACTAGCAGTGCGAACTTTAAAGACACAGACGTAGTGTCATAAGCAGCTACCACTAGAGTGTCCAGGTGTTCTCTAATCTCATCGTCTGTGAAGGCATCTTCTTCTTCAGCCAAATGCAGCATTCGGTCTATTAATGGTTTAAATTTGCCTGCAATTCATCATGAATTAGTTTTAATATACAGGGTGGCATACATCGAAGTGCAAACTGTAACTACGCACTTGATTCTAGACTTTCTAGTGGAGACCTTTATCGTCGGTTCTCAAAAAAAATCTGCTGTTTCATAGAAAAGTGCAACAACCATGCGCTTTAAATGTATGGAACAGATTTTTTTTTATTACTGTTGAAAATTTCGGTATTTACAGAATCACATACTGAATCCATGGTAACAGGTTGTGCGATGATGTCACTACTACCTACTACTCACTAGTTATTGAAGTTGATAGATCTAAAAGGTCACTTTGACTGCATATTTTGGGACAGAGTGCAGGATAGGAGGTGGAGCATGGTACGTGACATAGCTCCACAATTACTCCCTACTGATGTTCCGTTAAGGTAGCCCCCCACTTTACCAGGTTGGACTTACATCTTCCCACTTGTGTCCGGAGAAGGTTCAGAAACTTCCAAGTGGACCACGGAAGATTACACTGCCCCCTGCCCACTGCTCCCTGCTGGTAGATGCTCCTTTGGTGGTAGATAGTAAGTAGGACCGAATACGCCGTGGAAGTGGCAAAGTTAGTGGCAAAGTTTTGGGAATACAAGATTTATAATACAGTCGTTTCAGCGAACCGAAGAAGAAGCTAAAAGGTCAAACGTATTGATGAATGAACTTTTGTTTGACCCGAAATATGATAATTTAAGTATACATATTGTCATTATTTTTGCAAAAGCAGTGCAATTTTTTTTTATTGGTAATGTGTTCAAATAATATGAACATTCGTTACAGTCATGTTTACTATCAGTTACTTTCAGTATAATCAGGGTGCTTACTCTTTAATTTAATTCCGATAGATCGACATTGGAATTGTGACGTTTCGTACTCTTAAGTTCGATGCTAGCGCCAAATGATTTTTAGATTGGGTGTCCATTTTGGAGAACTAAGTGGAATTGGATTCGGGCTTGGCGTGGGGTAATTGTTGACAATATTGTTTTCAAGAGTATCGAATCACGTGACTGTAAAATTAACATTGAAATCATATTGGCATCTCATTGGAATTAAAATTAGTTTGGAGAGTAAGCCCCCAGAGTTTACAAATTTGAACCAGTACAGCAATATACCGCGAACAGTGGAAATAAGGACGGCCTACAAATATATTCCCAAACATATTATTACCTCGAAACTAAAAACGAACCGATTTTTAAGGAAAATTATAAAAGTAGTAATTACCTGCCGGTCGATTCTGTAAAAATCTCACCGTGAAAACTTAGGTGAAGTGAGTTTGTTTTTGCTAGGAATTGACACTATTGACAGCTCACTCCACGCTCACTTCACCTAAGTTTTCACGGTGAGATGGTTACAGAATTGCACTGCCGATATTCTCTCAAGGTCGTTTCTAGAATTTTTATTAATCTTCAATTCCAATTTCCGTTTTTGTATCAACTAAAAGCGTAATTAGGTTAATAAAAGTAACACTGAACAAGCCATCTAGACAAAACCATATTTCGAAGAATTCAACAGCCTTATCCACATTTCACATCATATGATTTGACGGACTATCAAACGAGTGAAATTGTTGAAGACATAGTAAGAGTCATCCAGTTTGGGTCTAAAGTCGGCTATCACTTAGTACCATTGCCTATTAGCCAAACTTTTAGGTAAAACGTAAATAATTAAAACAATCGGAACTAAACAATAATAAGCGAATTCAAAACAACAACAACATACCGGTTTCAAGATATCTTTCAATATTTTAGTAAGTTCGTCTTGTTTTTGCTTTAATGCACTCAGGTTGAATAAATACGGCAAATGCAACCACACTCTTTGACCTCGTTCTAAATATACTGCTAATAAATCTTCAAATGCCTTTGCATAGTCTTTGTCTATTAAAGTTTGATCTTGAGCATTTAGGTTCAGCGACGTCCCTGCAAAGATAAATGAATCAGAGAAATTACAAGCCGCAAGAATTAACTTGAGACTTCGCTCGGATGACGTAACCGCGGGATACTGAGGCGACAATAGCGAGAGTGGTATTAGCACGGAGATCAGGAGGGCTGCTCCGGTCTCAAGATAACTCTTACGGGATATAAAGCCAAATAAGTGCAGAGAATGCAGGAGAAGATTGGATGGTAAAGGCCATAGACAGTAAGATGAAGAATAAGATGGAAGAGGCCTATACACACGAGAGGTTTTATTAAAAACAATAATTAAACGAATAAGTAATGAAATTACAATTAAATGTTAAATACTTAATAGGGCCAAATAAATGGGTGTAAATAACAAAAATAAACAAATAGGTAGGTGCCGCTGCAGCAGTAAATCTTTTGTTGTAATAAATGATCACATCGAGAATATATTTTCAAAAGGTTTTAGATGGCATCGATTTAGAAAATGTAATAATCGTTGCACAAATAACAGTTTCACATGATCGGAAGGAAATCAAGTATCATGACTAGGCCCAAAGGTTGTCGCGATATGTAATATGTAGTATTCGATACAGGCAATGATATAAGAGCCTAAAATCTCGACCAACACCTGAAGGCCAATTCTCGTAATGGGGATTGTCCAAAATTTCTAACCATTAGATTTTATTTTATTTTTTGAAAATTTAGAGTATTTTGAGAAACTAATTTGAATATTTTGATGATTGGCTCGATAGTTATTTAATAAAAAAATATTGAATTATTTTAAGTTTTTAAGGTAGGTGACGTCATCAGTGGCATAAAGATTAAGTGCCGTTGCCTGACTAGTACATAATTAAAAATTTTAATCTGTCAACACAACGTCATCAATCCAAAGAGTACTGTCACATCTGTCAAAGTGTCAATAGGCCGAATAGACGTCTTAAATAATCGAATCCTATCTTAGCGTATTTATTTACAAATGGTTTTTTATGTGTAAGTGTCCTCCAAGGAATATACTACCCTCTATCGTCATTAGAACAATCGACGCGGCGACTTAGAAATAGAATAATAACGCACCTAGTATTGCTGCAAGTTGGAACAAAGCACTTCCTGTATTCCATAACTCTTCCAGTATATTAAATATTGTCGAGTGTTGAAATAATGTATGTAATGTAATATAAACAAGAATGTTTATACAGTGTAAACTCTTTATAACGAAACTCAAGGGACTGAGCATTTTTTGTCGTTATAGAGAGTTATCGTTATATGGAGTGAACAAATACCACACAAACTTTTTCGTCAACACAAATCGCTTTCCGTTTACTGGCCATGTTAAAAGTTTCAAAGTAGGTTTACGACTGATAATACGATAGGTACCCAGTATGCTTGGTCGAATACCATCACATCCGAGAAAACAGTGCCATACTGCACGTGTTCAAGGCAATTAAGGATAACAAAAGAGTGTTCGAGGCAATTAAGGATAACAAAAGCTAGACCGACCTGGGATGTTTCGGAGCTTCAAAGTCTTTTGTTACCTGATAACATAACATAAACAATAATACCGATAATAAATATTTACTGTCTAAAAATATGAACACATTTCTTCGTAATAGAGAATGGCGTATCGCTATAAAGAGTTTTTCAATATGTGGGTTTTAACGCAAACCAACCAAGTTGGGCTCACTTCAACGTTACAGGGAGTTTATTGTTATAAAGGATGACGTTATAAAGAGTTTACAGTGTATTTTTGACATATTTATAATAGTTTGACATTTGACAGATTGTAGACAATCTTACTTTTTTTTTCTGAGGTAACGATACAAAACTGTACGGCCAAAGCCAACGTAATTTGAAGGGCAAAGAAGGTCAATCGTATTTTATCAAAAATATCAATAAAATATGACTATTTTTCATAATTAATTAGTCCGTAATGATCAGTAACGCTATTCCTCGAAATGGTTTTTCAATTACAACATTTAAAAAAATATGATCAATGCCCATTTAAAACGTTCAAAATCTAGTCGCAGTCTCATCTCAGCGACAAAGAAATGTCAAAAACTTGTCAAAATGTAGGGAAATTTGAAGTATTTTTTGACAGATTGAGACTGAGATCAGACTGTGAACGTTGTTAAAATTAGTAGAATTGCCCCTCAGACCCTCTGCGGGGCAATTGCGTCACACAGTGACAGTAACAAAAATGGCCATAATTTTGACACTTCAATAACATTTATTACGTTACTAGCTGACCCGGCCACGCGTTTCTGTGGCTAACGTTTTTGTGCAATAAAATAATATTGCGATTATAAATGGAGATGTGAGCTATCCTATCTTTCAAGTTGGTTCAAACTGCACACGGTGTACAAATTTGATTAAAATCGGATAAGTAGTTTAGGAGTTCATCGCAGACAAACATCGTGACACGTAATTTATATATATTAAGATTTACGTTGTTGAGCAAAGAATTATTTTGAACGTATGTAGTCATGGATTAGCAATATCATTCAAAATAATTTGTGTTTGTATTAAGGAATCTATAGTCGTCATTGAACATTTCAGAATTCGTCATACTTACGACTAATTACATTCAATGTGAAGGTTATCAAATCCTTGCGGACATCAAACAGGTCTTTTCCTACTTTAGGAGCTAACTGAGAGACAAGGTTTCGAGCTTGCTCATTTATTTCAGTTACGTATGTGTTCAGCACTTGTTGATTAAACGCCGGATTTAATAGTTTGCGGTGAATTTTCCACGTAGATGCTGCAACAGAACATAAAGAGAAGCCCTCGTTATAAAAGCTTTTTTCGTGTGTAGGGGAATTTATAGAAAAATCGGGCGAGTTGGACTCGCCCAGTTAGGCCTCCAAAGCATCAAAAACAATAACGCTTTTTTTATTTAGGTTTTCTTTAAAAAAAAAAAACTAAAAATCAAACACGAAGTGAAAAATAATTTTAGTTTCGGAAGTCGCTGACTTTGACTTTGTTTTTTATGTACCTATTGCCAAATTGCCACCGACATCCGAAACCAACAGTACAGCCATGTAGGTTGTAAGATTGTATTGTTTGTGCATACGTTTCTTCTTTTGTGTTACAAGGTGAGGTATACCTAAGGGGCTAAGGCTAGCAATAAGGTTTTGGTGTACGGAACCATAAAGCCTGATTTACACGGTGCGATTGAATTGCATATGATATACTATGGATTTACACGGTGCGATTGAATTGCATATGGTATGCTATGGCATACCATATGCAATTCAATCGCACCGTGTAAATCAGGCTACAATAAAAGTTACACCGTCTAAACAGTGTTTAGATGATGCAAGTCATTTGTTGCTTTAACCTTTTGACCGCCACACGTCAAAAAATCAAAGACGTGCCTTCGGCGTCAAAGTCTGTCATGTAGTCGAACCGTGGCGTGCTGGGCACATTTTGGTTTGTCATCTGTACATGAATGTAGCGGTCAAAAGGTTAATTTTATTGTATGCCACATGCAAGATAGTCATAGTGTAAATGGAGCTTACGTATACCACTCGCACTTTGGCAGTTTTCAAACAATTTTAGCAAAGAGCGAGTTTAAAAAAAATCCTGCTTACATTTTGCTGTGACAAGTCCATTTCTACACAAATCCTCAGTAAAATCGTATAAATACGGTTTTTCCAGACATGTATTGGCCAACAGAAGACTGTCGTCAGGATCTGTTAACACTGAAACACAAATAAAGTAATATTGGTATTTATGAAGTACCTACTTCTAGTAACAGGTATCTATTCAAAATCAAAAGTCATTTATTCAAATTAGGCTGAGAATCAACACTTCTCAAACGTCAACATTACATAAGATAGTCCCCCAAAACGCCCGCTCTTCACCACTTCCTAGTGCTTTAGAGTTGTTTTAGTGGGAAGAAGGGCGAAACAAAACTCCCCAGCAGCACAGCTGTCTGTTCAGTTAGAAAATACTTGATTCTATACAATCTAGTAATTAACATTACGAGACACAAAACATTAAAATAAATTAAATTATTTGCCATATGTCAGCTATAACATGCTAATATAGCAACAAAAACATTGAAAACTATACTCATGCAGAAATCACACTAATATTATAACGGCGAAAGTTTGTGAGTATGTGTGTGTGTGTTTATAATATGTTTGTTACTTCTTCGCGCTCAAACGGCTGAACTAATTTTGATAAAATTTTGTATGGAGGTAGCCGACACCCTGGATTAACATATAGGTTACTTTTTATCCCAATATTCCCACGGGATCGACATTTACGCAGGTGAAACCGCAGGACGCAGCTAGTAAATAACTAAATAAAAGCCTCCAGGCATAAAGGTCATGCTCGCTTACATATAGAATGCTGCATTACGTTCATATAGCTGTAACTTGAAGTCACAAAATAATGATAAACCAAGGACGTTCAAAGTAAAATAAAATAAAAAACGTATGGGTGGGGTCTAAATAATAGCAGCCGCACAGGTCGATCGATCAGGTTAAGCTACGCTTGCCGCGATTGGTCTGTGGATGGGTGACCATCTTTACATACCGAGACCCCTCCGTGCCTCGGAACGCACGTTAAGCCGTTGGCCCCAGCTGTCATTCGTGGATCTTTGAATCGTTACGGGTAGTCAGAAGCCTGAAAGTCTGACAACCAGTTTTACCAAGGGGTATCGTATTACGCAGTAACGGGGTTGTGGTGGTCAGATAGGCAGTCGCTCCATGTAAAAATACTGGTATTCAGCTGCATCTGGTTAGGCTGGAAGCCGACCCCAACATAGTTGGGAATAGGCTAGGCAGATGATGTATATGATGGTCGGAGGACCCCGGCAGGAACGAAGTTCAAAATAAAATACCAAGATGGCGGCTGCGAAAATTTCTAAATGACGAACATTTTTAGTTTTTTGCAACCAATCATCTTGGATTATCATTTTGACCACAATATCGGCTTTAGTACCCTCTTAAACCATGAAAATGACACCGATGACGAAAAATGTTCAATTATATGCAGCCGCCATCTTGGATTTTCATTTTGACCTCACTATCGGCTTCAGCACCCTCGGAAACCATGTAAACTATCTCTCTCTCTTTTTCTATGACATAAATTAAAAGTCGCATTGAGGGGGCATAACACTTTTTCGTTACGTGACGATTTCTCGCATTTCACTCCTACCGCAAGCTCCGTAAAAGAACTTCATTCCAGTAAGCAATTAATTACTAATAACAATAAACAAACCATGGTCAGCAAGACGACCTGTCACCACAAGCTGTACCCGTTCACAAGCATAACACAAAGACCAGCCGTTAAACCCTTCACCATATTTGAGGAAAAGCGGCAACCCGACCCCGGACGCTACCACAAGCAGTGACATCTAAGAAAGCATGATGAACTTGCTGCCGGTTGCTCAGGCAAGAATAATAAGTATGATCAAATGTCGAGGTCACTAGCTTACCACATATTGCAATACAACTCATTCAAAACACATTAAAAAATTTGTTTAGTCATACTTTTTTTTTTTCAGGATGGGAAATCATCAAATGACTCCTCCCGCTCTGGGTGGAGCGGAAGGGAGTGTCAGACTCTTACTGACTAAAACCCACCCGTGTTCCTTCCTTAGCCCTTTATGTTCCGGGCCAGCGGTAACCCTTTCGGACAATACCGCTGACCCGGCAGGCTTCGGCCCTGACGGGCCCCTTCCATTCATGCTGACATCTCTTTGAGGCGCGCGTGGAACACGTACGCGCCGTCCGGCACGGGCCTGGTCCTGATCAGACGGTGAGTTACCCATTACTCTCCGCCCGCAGGCCCGCGCCTACGGTGGCCGGGAGTCGTCGCGCGGCTCCCGACGCCCGGAGCGTCTCCCGCGGCGGCTGGGATGGGAGGCTCTCTCCCTCAGCCGTCCCGCCGCCTCCTTCGCTAGCATGACTGCTTCGCAGAAGGAAGCGACTGCCCCCCACTCCCTCTCGCCCCGGACCATGGCTTGAACCAGGGCCTGACGCGAGAGGTCTCCACCGCTGCCGATCGCCTCTACGAGGACACGGCGGTGCTCTGCTCAAGCGGGGCAGACCTCCACCGTATGCTCCACCGTGTCCTCTGGGCGATCCTGGCAATAGTGACACCCGGGCGTTTCCTCCCGCCTGATGATGTGCAGGAACCTCCCGAAACTTCCGTGTCCGGTGAGGACTTGCATCAGGCGGTAGGTGAGGGCGCCGTGACGCCTCTCTAGCCACTCCTCAAAGAGGGGTCTTACCGCCGCTATCGCGGCGTGCCCTGCGCTGGGTTGCGACAGTCGCTCTTTCCATGCCGCCATGAGATCGCGTCGGAGGTCCGTCCGCTCCGCCGCGATTTGCTGCGGAAGCGGAATTTCCCCCCGGCATAGTGCCTCCGCGCGCCACTCATACAGGCGCGCGAGGATCATCGCCTCCAGATCCCATGGCGGCAGTCCGGCAAGGAGGCTTGCCGCCTCGCCCGAGATCGTGCGGTACCCCCGGATCAGCCTAACGGCTACCACCTTCTGGGGCGCGTTCAGATAATGGGCGGCTCCCCGCCGCAGTGAACGCGCCCACGCCGAGGCCCCGTATAGGGCCATGGACCGCGCGACTTCCGCGTAAAGCCTCCGGCAGGAGGCGTTTGACCCCCTCAGGTTGGGCAGGAGCCGCTTGAAGGCGGCCCCGGCCCGTGTTTAGTCATACTTACGAACAGACAAACTAAAGTTACGTTGCGTCTTATTACAGGCTGAAAAAGATCTAAGTTCACGCGGACGAAATCGTGGGCACAGCTAGTCTATGCAATATTCGATGAATCCGTGTAAGTAACTGCATATGCATAATTTCATAGGAACATGGTACATAAAGGGGCGCCACTTTAAGATTTTGCACCACCTAAAAATTTTTTCTAGGGCCGCCGCTGAGCATAACATTAAAAAAATACCAACTTTTAATTGAATTTAACATCCTGAACATGTGTTAAATTTTAATTGTAGACTTTATTTGTAGACTGTCGTAATAGTGAAAAAATCTCGATAATTGTAATTTCCCAAAAGAAAACAGTACCTACTATTTTTTTCTGGCCGGCACTTTAATTTTTGGGTATGAAATGAATGATGTCCTTTAGGTTAGGTTCACTACTATGCAAGATATATTTACAGGTGTTCAGCTTTAGACGTCGAATAAAAAACGCTATCTGCCAGATACATTAAAAGGAATAATTGCAGAAAGGAGGGTTAATTGGAGAAAGAATTTGCATGAAATAATCTTTAAGTTAACTAATTCTTATCAGGGGGCTTACTCTCCAAACTAATTTTAATTCCAATGAGATGCCAATATGATTCCAATGTTAATTTCACAGTCACGTGATTCAGTACTCTTGAAAACAATATTGTCAACAATTATCCCACGCCAATTTATGGTTCTAGAAAATACCGGTTTTTACAAGGCGATTTCCTGCACCGTTTTGAAAGCAGTGATAGGCACATCAGCCTTCATTATATGACATACAAAACTACTCTGTGGTCAATACGAAACTTATTAGGATGGCGAAATAACTTACCATATAGCAAATGTACACTGAAACTGAACACAATGACACCACCTTTCTCCAAAGAGTATTTACATGCTTTTTCTAGAAAATTCCACAAGCCTGAAACACAACAACAAAACTGCATTAGTGGAAAGTTTTAATCTAAAAAACCAAAAAAATACGATAGGTAGGTAGGTACTTCTAGAATGTAAACAATTAAAATGGGGTGGGTGGAAACATTTGTATGGAAAATTATATTTTCCATGAAATGTGATTTATGTAACTTGGGTTTAGCAGCAGAGTAGAGCTCTTTATGAAAAAGCTCCTTCAGAATAGCACCACCGTCATATTATAGCTGACCACTGCTAGCCACAGACCTATCCAATAGCAAGCCATTTAACTCGATCCTTGGCAACTTTCATCCAGCTGCTACAAGTTAACCTGCTAAGATTACCACTCCACGTGCCCTGAGGGCGTGTTACCTTACCTTTACTGATTCTCGGCCTACACTGAAGGACATGCCTACCCCAACTGCACTGGTTTCAGTAGGATCTCGACAAACCGAGGGTTAGATGAAATTTTAGGGTTTTACTAAGTCTGTATTTGTGACCGTAATGGCCTCCCCCTATTCAAATGAGATTTACCACGTATCTGATGACCCCCTTCGTAGAAAACAGGCTTTTTAATGTATACTTCTAACCGGTTGCTTGAGGAGGCTACAATTGTGTACGTCACAATCAGGGCAACCAAGTCTGGGCTCCGGAGTGTGTCAAACTCTAGTAGAACTCTTTGTGAAGAAGCTCGTCCAGGGAAGTAAAACCACCATCATGATCAGACCGAGATTAAATCTAGACATTATTAAAAGAGACCCCCGAAACCTCTGAATCCGACCCGAGAGACCGAGACCGGTCCGGTCCGGTCCGGTGTATCGGACCAGAGAGACCTCTGAATTTGTTTCGGCCTTTCTTATCAGAGTAGTCAGATAGGAAACGCCGATATCTTCTAGTTTAAAAAAATATAATTGACGTGTAAAAGTGTTTGTACAAACCTACTTACACAAATAAGATCATTATTTACAAGCGCACGATGACATGAGATACTTCAGCTTTATCTCTGGGATGGCAACACATCTGCGATGCCTCCAGTATTGTAGAGAATCCATCAGAATGGCTGTCGTTGGTTTGTTTGCCAACCAATAACAACAAGCTACTATTCTTATTCCTTCTCTGTCCATGCTGTAAGATTGTGGAACTCTCTTCCGTCTAACATTCGTGATTTAAAAACTATTTCTCTATTTAAATGTCGATTGAAAGAGCAGTACCTTTTCTCTATATTGTGAGTATATACATATATATATAAGAGGAGGGGTGTCTTCACGAATAAAAGCATCTTCATTGTTCATTGTGGTTTATTTATAAATCACTTTTTATATAATTTAACTCAATAATTATAACACTTTTATAATCGAATCAATTTCAAAATATTATTCGCTCTAAAAACGTCCGACTAACTCGGATGCCAAAGTACGAATGACCACTACCGTGCTGCGAACGCCTTTTATAAGCACTTTAGTACTGGAGGGGCATCGGTAGCGGGGCGCGCCGCATGAGTAGCTCGTGACGTTTCGTTGCATGCGCGCTCTGCGCGATGCTGATATGCCATTTTTTACGTGCGGAATATTTGCGCCGATACGGCCATTCTGATGATAGGTGCGTCCCTGCGCCGACATCTTAGATATCTGCAAAAATAACTTAATTAGTTTTCAAATACAAGTCTCGTTGATTGCCAATCATCCTCATAGCCTCAGCGCTAATTTTGGATTGATTTGCGAATCATTTTGAACATCAACCTCATAGCCTCAGCGCTAATTTTGGTCACAGGTTATAGAACCTCAAAGCCTCAACGCTTATTTTGGTTCAGCCTTAACTCAACGTTTATTTTACTTTCACGTGATTTTAGCCAATCAACCTCATAGCCTCAGCGCTAATTTTGGACTGATTTGCGAATCATTTTGAACATCAACCTCATAGCCTCAGCGCTAATTTTGGTCACAGGCTGTAAGAACCTCAAAGCCTCAACGCTAATTTTGGTTCAGCCTCAACTCAACGTTTATTTTACTTTCACGTAATTTTAATCATCATGTCTCGTTTTCGTTCATGTCTCTATCCATTGCCGATACGGCCACGTTACTTTGAACTCCAAAGTGTGGAGCTCTTCTTAAATGTTCATGGCAAACCTTCCTACATCGACCACGACAATTAATTCGACGAATTTCATATCCGTCGTGTGGTAAACCTTTCTTACTTCGAAGGGTCCGTCATATTTTTGGCTTAGTTAAGTGCCTAGTCTTGGTGGTTCTTTTAAGAGAACATATTCACTCTTCTCAAAAATCTTAACTTTAGCTTTACTTCTATCGTAGCGCATTTTTTCTTTTTCAGCCTCTTCGGTCATCCTTCTTGACACAACTTCTTTCATCATTTCTGGATCAACTCTTTCGTTACGCTCGTCAATGAGGTTTAGGAGGGACATTTTTTTTTTTCCTTGACTTGGCACAGATTAACAATTCTTTTCAGCATTAAGTCGTTTGTAACAAGTTTCATGAGTGTGCCCGGGAATAGAGCAGTAAGAGCATTCCTTTCTGTTTTTATCTTTAGCTTTGGCTAGTTCCGTTTCTCCGGAAGTGGATGTACTTGGCTGTTGTGGCTGTTCAGTGCGAGCACATGCAATTGAGTTTTGGCTACACCACCGAGCGCGATGTCCTTGTTTACCGCATACAAAACATGTCAAACCTTGATCTGATTCATTGCCGTCGATCTTTAGCTTCTTGTTAGGTATATGCTCTTGTGTCGATGGAAGCTTACGTTTGCGCATTGTTTTTGCAATCGCTATTAGCTCTGGGACTGTTTTGCACTTGTTGTTTAGAAGCTCTGTACGGAGTTCGTCTTCTTGTATACTACCGATCACAAATTCAACAGCATCTTCTTCTGTTGGATTCGGTTTGACAATTCTCTTAAACATTTTCCAGACATTTGATATGTATTCTGGTACGTTGTCTGCGTCATTAATGGTGTATCTTCGAAATTTCAGTACATCGGAAAAATATCGAGATTCCGGCTCAAATGTTTGTAGCATGTCTTCTTTCATTTCTGCCCAAGTAGTTGTTCTCAGTAGACAATCATCGGCCCAAGTTTGCGCCCTTCCTTTTAAAACACTTGCAGCTTTAAGACGTACTTCGTGATCCTTTAATTTGTATTCTTCTTGAGTTCTTGTTATGAGATTTACCCATTCTCTCACGTCCGTGCCTTTATCAGGGTCATAACTTGGAAAATAGACATCAGAAATGCGAACCGAACGGTTCTCTTCAGCTTGAAACATTTTCATCATTGAAGCAAGAGCAGCATGATTGTCTTGAGACATTTGAATCATCATTTCACACATTGTATCCTTGAATGTATTAGCCAGGAGTGCCATCGTTGCTGTGTTTGCAAGAGCAGGTTGTTGGCGTCGATTCGTCCCCTCTTCTGATATAAGAGGAGGGGTGTCTTCACGAATAAAAGCATCTTCATTGTTCATTGTGGTTTATTTATAAATCACTTTTTATATAATTTAACTCAATAATTATAACACTTTTATAATCGAATCAATTTCAAAATATTATTCGCTCTAAAAACGTCCGACTAACTCGGATGCCAAAGTACGAATGACCACTACCGTGCTGCGAACGCCTTTTATAAGCACTTTAGTACTGGAGGGGCATCGGTAGCGGGGCGCGCCGCATGAGTAGCTCGTGACGTTTCGTTGCATGCGCGCTCTGCGCGATGCTGATATGCCATTTTTTACGTGCGGAATATTTGCGCCGATATACAAAGTTGATACGACAGAGGGGCTTTTCTTTAAACTGCCTATACTAGATACCATTTTCAAGCTCTGTACCAAAAATCAATTAAATAGGAGCAGTAGTTTAGTCACAAATGATTTTTGAAGTTTTTGCTACGTTTGAACACGATGTATATTTCCTAACAGCTGATTATCTCATACGCATAGGTCATGCACCTTAAAACGATAATCTGAGTATAAGATACATTGTTGCCGCACAAGTACAACCAAATATTTCACGAAGCAATAAATACACACACACTTGCACTTTCACTATGAGAGTGACAATCATAGCAAAACCCCCGCGCCTTTTTCCCGCGCGTAAAAGGAATAGAAATAGGTCAGTATGTTGCTATTGCATTCTAGATCCTTGGGAATTTGCTAAAAAACTTTCTTTCAGTGGACAGTGCGCAAGCGTCATCCATTCGGGACGTACGTTACGTAATACGGGAGCCCCCCGCCGCCGCGCCTTTATGTTTTGTCGAACTCGCTGACAATAATTGTGATTTTGTTTTGTTATTGTGATAGACACTAAATAAGTTTAACTTGGGAATATTATTATTTAGTGTTAGTGTTTTTTTGTGTTTGACTGTTTTTATTGTGATAGGATACGTAATTAAACGTTGGTTGTGTGTGTGTGTAATCATTAAAGTGTTCAGCAATGCCTCGTGTAACTTACACGGCGTCAGAATACACTTACATGATTTTAATTTACGGTGAATGCCGTGGAAACGCAGATTTAGCTCTGCGAACATACCGAGAAAGGTATGGTGACCGGCGCAATAGCCCTAGGAACGCCGCGCGCCGGCACCATACAATTGGCAGTACAAAGATTACGGGAATTAAAGTGCTTAGCGACGGACAGTGATTTAATAAATAACAATATTCTCCGTCGGTATAATTTGTGCATTAATATGAATCGAGGACACATCGAGAATTTAAAAATTTTGTGTTTTTGTGTGTGCGCGTACTTAACAACCAGCCGGGCGCGGACGGCGCGAGCGGTCTAAACCGCCCGCCCCCCGCGCCCCCGCCAAGAGAGATAACACACACGCACACGCGCTCCTGCGCGACTTTGTTACCTAGGCATCTAACTAAGGTCAGTCAAATTTATTTATAAAGGGTGGTTGCGTTTCACTCTGACTTTAAGCTATTTAGTTTGTTTGAAAAAAAAAAAATCTCATTTTTGGCGCTTTCTATTTTTGTACTGTATCGAATTAATACTATACACGTATAGTATACGTAGTGTAATTTAATGCCCCTCTGTCATATCAACTCTGTATATATATATGTTTGTATATTTTAGCTTTAAGTATATTTATGTTAATTATTTTTTTGCGTTATATGTGTTGGTTTATTTAATATTCTATTTTTAGACTTCACACATTCATATTTTTCTCTTATTGTTCTCACACACTATTGTCTACATTTCTTTTTTACTTCTCCTTTCGCAGGACTGCTGGAAGAATTTTTTTTAGAAATAAGCAGTACCTTTGTACTTAAATTATAATTATGTCATATCTCTATGTATTCTACTGTGTGTACATAAATTATAAAATAAATAAAATAAAAATAACATTTAAAAACATGGCCTGCGCAGATTTCCTAAATGCCTTTTCTCTAGTTTCGTGTGGTCAGGAACACAATGGTACAGTAAGTGTTGGAAATAACAAGCGATGAATAAATATCCAAAATCTTTTGGTTACTTACGTTTACGATCTCCCATGAGGTAGTGTGCGTGTCCTATAAGCGGCAATGCTCCTGGCAACACAGGTGGCAAGCGGTGACGCGGTCTGAACCACGCAACATACACCAACAAACACGCAATGAGCACTAGCACGTACATTTTAATACGCAACCAGTGAATTTATGTTAACTTTAAAGGTAATGTTTATTTTATATATAAGGTACGGTCAACATAATACGCACATTAAATTATCTTTCAAATCTAGGATTAAAGGCTCACGCACACTGCGGTCTGTGATTGGAGGTCGACAAAATCTGCTGTTTGCACAAATTACTTTCTGGCCAATTGTATCAATCAATGAGTATCTAGTAATAATACCAGCCTATTATTGTATCTTTGCAGGCTGCTGCCCTTTCGCAAAAAAAAACTTCTTCAAAAAGTTGCCAAATAGGCCAAAATTGCATCGCAAGAAGAACCGTTTCGTGCCTTAAAGAGTTATTTTTAAAAGTTGGTCATTTGATTTCATCTGAGAATTCATGGATTCAAACATTTTTTTCCATGCATTTCGTTGTAGCATAAAAATGGAGTAACAATCTCAATAATGATGATGATATTGATAGATGTTTATGAAATACGTATAAAATGCTGGTCATAACATGTTTTTTACTTAGAAATCATTTTTAAAGATAGTCAAAAGTAACAATAATTCAATCTGCCTTTTCTGTCTCTATTGGGCCACCAAGTTACAGGCTGTGCCTAGTTTGGGGCCCACGGCTACTTCTACTCATGCACTCTTTAAACTATCATTATTACTGTTTGTATGTTTCCTAACTTGTGTGTGTCAATAAATTGATTATTATTAGCGATTGTGTCAAAGAAAAAGGAATGTTATGTGGAATGGATTAGTTCGGGCAACGCGCCACTAAATGAAGGACATCTCGGATATCGACCAGTGCGAGATTAAGGCGACCCTCGAGCAGCTAATGAACAACAAGGCTCCTAGGGATGACGGAATAACGACAGAGCTCCTTAAAGCGGGCGGGGCTCCAGTCTCACCTCCGTCATCCAAGAGGGTACAACGCCCGAGGCGTGGTACAGAGGTGCGGTGGTTCTGTTCATCAAAAAAGGTGGCAAATCCTTGCTGAAGAACTATAGACCCATCTCACTTCTGAGCCACGTATACTAGCAGTTCTCGACATCGACAACATTGACACTTGGAGCACTATCAACAACCTCAACCTAAACATTAGTAAATGCGTGGTCATGACCTACTCAAAAGCCACACAATATCTACACTATGAATAATGAGCCTCTGAAACGCGTCTTAATTGTATGTGATCTGGTCACTTCGATCCACATCTTACATTTAATCAGCACATAATACTGACCTGCAACAAATCCCGCAAAAACTTAGGTTTTTTCTTGCGTCAGGCCAAAATTTTCAATAATCGTCAAGCCATTACCATACTGTACAACTCTTTCATTCGCAGTTTGCTACAGACTAACAGGGCAATCTGGAACCCTCATGAAAAAGTGTATGCACTGGTCATCGAAAAGATTTAGAAGTCTCTTGTCCGCTACCTGTACTTAAAACTTTATGGTTATTACCCGTACATGTACCCAACACCATTTGTGCTAGGTATGATGAGGTACCAAAGTTTAGAGATCATAGTCGGGTACAATATTTCATCCACCTAATTCGTGGTACCCATTTCAATTCCTCCTTACTTCAGTACATCTCCTGTAACATCCCACTAGCCATTAGACACACACTTCGCCCTCGCCGACGACCTCTATTATAAATACCTCAAACTGGTACCTGGTACTGGTAAAGTTTAACTCTTAAGACCAGTCCATTGTACCTAGCCCTCACCCATATCAACAACATTCTGATATATGACGAGCCCTCAGATGTCTTCGCGAGTACTGAACTGAGATTCCTGAACACTGCTACTCGATACCTGGAGTCCATTGCCAGTCCCAATACAATCTCCTTGCATAATATTCTATTCTAATTTATCCTAATTCTATCTAATTTTATTTAATACTATCTAATTTTTATCTAATAGTGACCAATTTTGTTTCATTTCATTTAATTTCATTTGTTGTCTAGTTTTATTATGTGATTTAGTCAAAGATTTTTTTATTTGTAAAACATAGGTGGTGTTAAAACAGATGTTGTTAATAAAATATATAGTTACACTATGTTTTTCCGATGACAGCGTACAAATATGAATAAGTAATAGTTAACATCATTAATTTAAAGTGAATTCAGCAAAAAAAAATATTTTTCACTTCTCATGCTCTGAAAGTGCTTCTTTGTGCAGGGTATAGGCTGCACAAAATCGAATTTTGTGCACAAGGGCATTAACGTATCTACTCATAAATGTATTATATTAAGGCAAAGAAAATGAGCCATACAGCCAAATGCAATAAGAAGTTCATAGATAGAATTTGTTATTATATAATATTTACTTTAATTTATTTGCCTTATGTGTTTAAGATATAATAGATATTAAAATATTAATTCAAGTACGGTAGGTTAGTTGATTTAAGAAAATTATTATTACAAAATTAATTTAATAGTAGGCTGTATAGGTCTGCAGCCTAATATCAATGTCGTAAGATTTAAAAAAAAAATATTTCCTTCAGTATTCAAAACTGTTCTAATTTTACTTTAATTTTAATTAAAGAAATGTTATGTTATACTACTGTTTTATTTCCTCGCAATCGAAGTGAAAAGCAGAGTTTATAACTCGTCCACAAAACCATTTCTATCCTCGACATTACTATCAGCCCTCGCCTTCGGCTCGGGCTGCTAAAAGTCTCGGATAGAAATGGTTTGTTTTGTGCACTTGTTGTAAAATCTACTATTTAAAATGCCAACAGTAAAAAATAATTAAGTAATATAAAAATGTATTGTTGCGCGCCACAATAAATGCCTGGTACATGGTGACATTAATTACTACTGGCGCCATCTAGTATCGGGTAGCAGAACTAGTAGAGTCAAGATCCTTCTAGAAAGTTCGACGCTAGGACTTTCTAGAACAGACAGTCGGGACCGGTATGTACTCGAACATTCTAGATATTTCTAGAGTAGACGCTTGAGGCACTATATAAGGCCGGTGTGGGCCGCGAGCCGGACACAGTTGGATAAGCGATACAAGCGAATATATCGAAAGCGATCTTCAAGTGCGACTTAAGAGTGATCAGTAGTGCAATTGTGTTTTATAATTAGTGCGTTTGAGTTGTTATTAGTGTTGTTGTTTAAAGTGTCATTTTTTTGTTTATTAAATATTTTATTGTCACGAAGCCCAAGCTTGTAACAGTATGTTAAAATAAATGCTTCAGTCAGATAATTATTGTAGAGATATGTCATAATGTCTAATTAAAATTATAAACATTTTTTTTAGATAAAATTAACTCTGTGCGGCTGTGGAATTCACTACCGCCTGAAATTAGGGACTGCCAAACTGTTGCAGTTTTTAACCTTTTCACCGCCAACGCACAAAGAACGCGATGCCTCGCCAGGCGCCAAGCTATAAATGTATAACGAAATATACAGTAAACAGTAGTGATGAGGGTATCGTCATATCATTCGATGAATGAAATTTATACGCGTTAAGTTTTATTTATAATTTTAATAAATAAACACTGATTAAATATTTCCATATATGTTGTATGTCACAGTATCCCTAGTAAGAAAAACCAGTATAAATTATAAGTATAATCAAAGAAACAAACACATAACTCAATTGGAGCTTTAAGAAATGAGGTACATCTCTATTTCTTTCATGACGTCATCCTTGGACTTCATTTCAAGTCCTTGGCGCTCAGAGCACGTTAATTCAATTTTGATTAGGGATGTGGTCTATGGTCTTTCTTACTATTTTTATTTTGCATTCAGAATTGAATCTCACAAATAGGTATAATGTTTTATTTTATTTGAACTCTTATCTCTTGTTTATGATAATCTCCTCAAACTGTAAGGCCATTACAACTTTATTAAATTCGCACTCAAATGCTGTCATGAACCTTTCAGTCTCAGGGAAAAGATCTCCACGCCTGAGCCATTCGTTGGACGCTAATTTATCGTCGTTGGGTTGGCACAGGTCTTGGCGATGTCATCCATGGAGTGACTTTTGGGTCCACTCCGATATTTTAGTCAGTCGGTCAGTCTGTTTCTCGTTACTTTGTGTAGTTTTGTCAAGTATTTAACGGTGTCAGTTTTTTGTCATTATGAACAATTGCTTTGTGTAGAGTAGAGGTGGTACTTTTTGTGTTAAAATAATTATGTTCCTAGGGTATTTATTTGTTTAGGTTCGTAATATCTATTATGCCTCGTCCTCCCTCTTCCTAGGCAGTGTTAGTCGCTGTACGCAAGATCGAGGGTGGTGTTTCCTGTTTTGGTCAAAGTCGTGTTAATAACGCGTTGTAGGTTTTTAGTTCTGTTTTGGTCCAGCTTAATATACCAAAAGAGTATGTAAGAACGTTAATTGCAAAGGTATTAATAGCTTTAACTGTATGAATTAAAAATGGATTTAAGCCTATGTTTAAATTGGTGAGTAAGTTTATTTTTGATTTCTTTATGTTTAATTTGCTGAGCTTGAATGTATCTTAAATATTTATATGTTTCGTTTTCATTTAAAGAGTCTATGATTTCACCTGTCTGTATGGTGTATGAATGTTCGTAAGTTTAGCCTGCCCTGACTGAGTTGATCTTGCACTTATCGATACCAAATTCCATTCTAATGTCACTTGAAAATTAGTCTGTGGTTTCTGCGAGTTTATTTAAGTCATCTTGTAAAGAAGCGTACAATTTTATGTCGTCCATATAAAGCAGGTGGTTAATTTTACAGTTTTGTCTGTCAGTCTGTAAGTCATCTGTAGTTTCATTAAAAGTTGTATCCTGGCTTTAGTGTATTTAATTTGTTGGATAAGGGATTTAAGGCTAGACGTAGAGAGTTTGTGCTGTCGCTCTTGTCTTTTGGTATCATAAACTTAATTCCTTCCGCTATGTATGAAGGCATCATACTTGGATTTTTAATGAAGGTGTTGATGTAACTATAGAGGTATGGGTGAATGTGGGTAAATTTTTTATACCAAAAATTGTGAATGTTGTCTGAGCCTGGTGATTTCCAGTTGTGTAGTTTTTGAAGGACGTCATGAAAAGTTTATATTGGAATATCCTCGAACTCCATTTGTTCAGTGTGCCTATGGCTTTCTGTCTCTATTTTAATCCGCTCAGCTTCTGTGTCGTGAAATATTGGCCTCTCCCAAATTCTTGACCAAAATTGTCGAAGTTCATCTATTGATGGTAAACTCTGGTTATTGTTATTTTAACTTTCGCTGGGTACTATTTGGTTTGTTGTGGGTTGTGTTCAACCATGAACATACCACTATTTACACGCGCCAACAACAGCATCACAGCGTCAGCATTAAGAGCGACATACATACGGTCTACGCGCCGGCAACCGTAGTCACATCGTACGCACTTGGAATAACGGCCGTACTAAGCTGTAAGTCCAGGTGTGTACAGGTTGTTTTAATGTTCGATAAAATTGCTTTTCGTTATTTCTAAGCTTATTGTTTTGAGTTTTCCGAAATGTTCATTTATTATATCTGTTTATTCTACAAGAGTAAGTTTCTGTTTAAGCGTGTCTAAAAAGTGTGTGAATTGTGTATTCTGTTCTTCATGAGTTGAGTGTATTTTATACTTTTCTAAAATTGTGTACCTCTCTTACAAGCTTCCAACCTCTGTTTCCTTACATGTACGCTGTTAGTCTGCCGATTTTTGTTCTTAAGTCTATATCTCTCAATTCTAACCTTCTCTGCCATTTAGGTTTCTTAATTTGCGGTAGATTAATGTTAGCCGGATTATCAAAGGTGACCTGTGAAAGTTTACTTCCATTCGTTCTAGCAGCTGTCCAAGCAGCACTATATATAACTGTTTGTAGGGTTTCGAAATCTGTATCTGCGTTGGCATATTTTGGCAGTATGACATTATTAATGTAGCTTACTATTTGTGCCAATTTTTTGATGGTTTTTGTTTAGGTATGTAATTTCTTTTTGTGGGATGAATGTTTGTGAAATGTTTAGTGTGTGAGAGAATGTTTCTTCTAGTTCTTGACTTCTTTCCTGACTTATTTCTACATTTAAGGTATTATGCTCTGTGTTTATAATATTGTTTGTCAACTGTTCGAAGTCAATGCTATTCAAGAAATTGGGCTCATTTTCTACTTCGAATTCTTGTGTATGTGATTGCTATGCAGTTTCGGTGTTGTTACTTATGGATGTTTGTGTTGGGGTATTCTCTGCAGCTATATGTGAATGATGATATTCTGAATGCCTATAAGGATTTGTTTGGCTTAGTGTATTCTCTGCATATGTTTTTAGGTCTTGAAGCCGTCCATTTGATATCATTCTGTTATTTAGGACGACTCTTTTTTGGTCTGATATTCTCTGCTCAGATAAATGTGACAATTGTGGATAGAACTGTGGTAGGTACAAAAGATGATATGTAAAATTGTAGTGCAAAGACACATTCCGCCATATAATGAGACAGAACAATACTTCAACAAAAACTAAAAGTAGCGCATATTTTCATATAAAGAAATAGTCCTGTGTCACATCATTGTTCTCACGACATTGTTGAATAATAAATTTCTTTGGAATAGGCAACTAGCTTCATATTTTTCTGGCTGACCAAATCATTGACAGTTCAAAAATGCCTGTAAATGGTTTAATTGAAATAAATGCTTTGAGTTTGAATTTGGTGATGAAATTGATGAATCAGTCCCCCCATGTGAAAAGAGCCTTAAAGACTTGTGTCCGGTGTCCAGATTGTCACTGTTCCATAAATCTAACAAGTAATTATCATAAAAGGTAAGCCTTCTAACTGGTTTACAGCCACTTTTAAAATAAACTTGTTATTTCTACCTCTAAACTCGTCATCCTTAAACCCATTCAGTAATAATTACAATCAACTCAACTAAGTGTGGTTTGTTTACGGTACGGCGTATAAACCACGCCATAGAAAAAACTTACCTGTCAACAAGCTTTCATAGTGATTCATAAAACACTGATAACAGTGCCTACACACTGCGAATAAACTATAGTTTTTCACGGCAAGAAAATCGTGTGCGTACAAAGGGCGTAAGGCATGCGTAATGACGCACTCTGGCTATAATACAACTAAACTCTGTCCATTTTATGATGCTTGATAATAATCAATCAATTCAATTAAAACCCTTGGACTTCTTCTTAGCGTTTCGATGACAATCTAAATAGACTTGGCTCAGAATTGGGCTACGTGTTTGGCGCCATCACAAGCGTCCATCAATTTCTGTAACGCGTAATAAATAATATATGCATTGAGTTATGGTGAATTAGTCAATTACAGGCGTACACAGCACTTACATAATAAATTGCTTCTTAAATATACGTTTTAGCAAGACTTTTTACTCGTTGTGAGAATAGAAAAATTAATTGGAAACAAAGAACAAAACATTAAGTAAAAAACAAAATCATTATCGATATTAGAATTAAAAATCAAAATTATCATTAGAATCACAATTAAAATTAAAATAGTAATATTAAAATTAGCAAATAAACAGTAAAATTTATATTCAAAACTAGATTTTGGGCGTTGCGCGAGCTGCAAGCAGCTCGCGGGGTCGTGTTTTTGAGGAGTATTTCTTACCCTTGTAAAATTTTGAGAATTGGACAGTAATCCTTAGCACTTATAGGATTTTGTAATAATAGCTATTTATTCACCAAGGGGAGTAATCTGTACTTACCCTCGAGTGATATATACTGCTTTATACTACACTTGTGGAGTTGTTGTTAATAAATTGCTATAATTGTCACTGGAATCACTTATTTTAACTTGTGATTTACACCGCCAAACTTTAAACTTTACCAAGAAAATTGTTTCTACAAAATACGTCAACCAACAAAATAAGTCTTTTTAGGGTTCCGTACCTCAAAAGGAAAAAACGGAACCCTTATAGGATCACTTTGTTGTCCGTCTGTCCGTCCGTCCGTCTGTCAAGACCCTTTTTCTCAGGAACGCGTGGAGGTATGAAGCTGAAATTTATATCAATTACTCAGGTCTACTGTCCCTTGAAGCTGTGAAAAAATCAAACTTCTAAGCCAACGCAATCAAAAGATACAGCCGTTTATGCCGCAAATTTTCGACACTTGCAAGGGAATCAAAACCTACAGGGTGCTTCCCGTGAACTCAGAATCTTGAAATTTGGTACGAAGCAACGTCTTATAGCATAGATAAAGGAAAAATTACGAAAACCATAAATTTTTAGTTACATCACATAATATATATTTTTTTAATAATTTTAAACTTACTACCCATTTCCTCATAAACGCGTAGAGGTATTAAATTGAAATTCATACCAAATACTCAGGTCTATAATACCTTTAAGCTGTAACAAAATCAAACTTCTATGTCAACGCAATCAAAAGAAACAGCAATTTAAGCTGCATATTTTGAAACTCGCAAGTACTCGCAAGGGAATCAAAACCTAAAGGGTACTTCCAGTCGACCTAGAATCTTGAAATTTGGCATGAAGCAACGTTTTACAGCACACATAAAGGAAAAATTCCGAAAACCTTAAATTTTTAGTTACATTACAAAATATATATTTATTTTTTAATAAATATAAACTTATTACTTGCTTTTTACTTTAATTTATGCTCCTCCATCTTTCCCCATTGTAATGTTATGAATTTCATTTTGCAAAAAAAATACCATAGTTATGACTCGATTGTCGTAATGAACGAACTTTGTAAACCTTGCAGGTTTGTACGGAACCCTCGGTGCGCGAGTCCGACTCGCACTTGGCCGGTTTTTTTTTTTCTTATTTTAGCGCGTCAAACAGTTTTCGCGCCAAAAGACGTTAAGCCGCATGGCTCTAGTGGGGACGCGGCTTAACGTCTTTTGTGATTTGTTGTGATCAACAACACTCAACAACACCCAAAACACTCAACAACATTCAACAACACTCAACAACACTCAACAACACTCAACAACACTCGACAACATTCAACAACACTCAACCACACTCAAAAACACTCAACAACACTCAACAACACTCAACAACACTCAACAACCCTCAACAACACTCAACAACACTCAACAACACTCAACAACACTCAACAACACTCAACAATATTCAACAACATTCAACAACACTCAACACTCAACAACACTCAACAACACTTAACAACCCTCAACAACACTCAACAACACTCATCAACACTCAACAACACTCAACAACACTCAGCCACACTCAACAACACTCAACAACACTCAAAACACTCAACAACACTCATCAACACTCAACAACACTCAAAACACTCAACAACACTCAACAACACTCAATAACACTCAACAACACTCAACAACACTCAACCACACTCTACAACACTCAACAACACTCAACAACACTCAACCACACTCAACATCACTCAACAACACTCAACAACACTCAACAACACTCAACAACACTCAACAACCCTCAACAACACTCAACAACACTCAACAACACTCAACAACACTCATCAACACTCAACAACACTCAACAACACTCAACAACCCTCAACAACACTCAACAAAACTCAACAATACTCAACAACACTCAACAACACTCAACAACACTCAACAATATTCAACAACATTCAACAACACTCAACAACACTCAACAACACTCAACAACACTCAACAACCCTCAACAACACTCAACAACACTCATCAACACTCAACAACACTCAACAACACTCAGCCACACTCAACAACACTCAACAACCCTCAAAACCCTCAACAACACTCAACAACACTCATCAACACTCAACAACACTCAACAACGCTCAATAACACTCAACAACACTCATCAACACTCAACAACACTCAACAACACTCAGCCACACTCAACAACACTCAACAACACTCAAAACACTCAACAACACTCATCAACACTCAACAACACTCAAAACACTCAACAACACTCAACAACACTCAACAACACTCAACAACACTTAATAACACTCAACAACACTCAACAACACTCATCAACACTCAACAACACTCAACAACGCTCAACAACCCTCAACAACACTCAAAAACACTCATCAACACTCAACAACACTCAGCCACACTCAACAACACTCAACAACACTCAAAACACTCAACAACACTCATCAACACTCAACAACACTCATCAACACTCAACAACACTCAACAACACTCAGCCACACTCAACAACACTCAACAACACTCAAAACCCTCAACAACACTCAACAACACTCATCAACACTCAACAACACTCAACAACACTCAACAACCCTCAACAACACTCAACAACACTCATCAACACTCAACAACACTCAACAACACTCAGCCACACTCAAAACACTCAACAACACTCATCAACACTCAAAACACTCAACAACACTCAACAACACTCAATAATACTCAACAACACTCAACAACACTCATCAACACTCAACAACACTCAACAACACTCAACAACCCTCAACAACACTCAACAACACTCATCAACACTCAACAACACTCAACAACACTCAGCCACACTCAACAACACTCAACAACACTCAAAACACTCAACAACACTCAACAACACTCAACAACACTCATCAACAACACTCAACAACACTCAACAACACTCAACAACCCTCAACAACACTCAATAACACTCAACAACACTCATCAACACTCATCAACACTCACCAACACTCAACAACACTCAACAACACTCAACAACCCTCAACAACACTCAACAACACTCAACAACCCTCAACAACACTCAACAACACTCAATAACACTCAAAAACACAAAAACACTGTATAATGCTTACTGTCTCATTTGCTCCCACGTTAAATCTTATGTCTATTACATTGACAGTGACAGCGGTGTGAAGTTATTACCCATCCAAATTAGACACTACAGGCTAGCATAATGATCCCAATGCGTTTTCGAACTTCTCAAGTTGAAAGCGTTTTATTTTATGCTACTAAATATAGATGTCACCAAAACTCGTGTTGACTAAATCTAACGACGTGACTTCGCAAATGAGTACACTTATAGCATTCGTTCATAGTCTCTGAGCGAATGCTGATTGCCCGATAATATAATAACTCGGTCTCGCAGGTTCGCTCCACTCAGGACCTACCTACCACCGGAAAGCTATCGTGACCTTATCCCTACGCTACGCTACGCTTCGCTTTACCACTACCTAGTTTCCGAGATACGATGGGGGGAGGGGTGAAGGGGGGGAGAGGGGGGGAGTTTTGAAAAATGATTTTGACCAACTCGGGGCCCCTTGATATGAATCTGAAAAAAAAAATGTTCCAAGTCTCTTAACTTCCGAGATCTACCTCTAGAGGGGGGGAGAAGGGGGGCAAGGGGGGCAACTTTGAAAAATGGTTTTTACTTTTCCGAGCCTCCTCTATACGGATCCGTAAAAAAACAAAACCCAGGTTTCTTAATTTCCGAGATACGATGGGGGGAGGGGTGAAGGGGGGGAGAGGGGGGAGTTTTGAAAAATGATTTTGACCAACTCTGGGCCCCTTGATATGAATCTGAAAAAAAAAATGTTCCGAGTCTCTCAACTTCCGAGATCTACCTAGAGGGGGGGGGAGAAGGGGGGCAAGGGGGCAACTTTGAAAAATGGATTTTACTTTTCCGAGCCTCCTCTATACGAATCCGTAAAACAACAAAACACGGGACTCTTAGTTTCCGAGATACGATAGGGAGGGGGGAGAGTGGGGTGGAAAAGGGGAGGTTTGGGATTTTTCCCATACTCGTGAGAGTTACTTCTATACGAATCTGTAAAAATATACCCACCTCCCGCTTCACCATCTGGGAGAACAACGCTTCGCTTTACCGCTACCTAGTTTCCGAGATACGATGGGGGCAGGGGTGAAGGGGGGGAGAGGGGGGAGTTTTGAAAAATGATTTTGACCAACTCTGGGCCCCTTGATATGAATCTGAAAAAAAAAATGTTCCAAGTCTCTTAACTTCCGAGATCTACCTAGAGGGGGGGGAGAAGGGGGCAAGGGGGGCAACGTTGAAAAATGGATTTTACTTTTCCGAGCCTCCTCTATACGAATCCGTAAAACAACAAAACACGGGACTCTTAGTATCCGAGATACGATAGGGAGGGGGGAGAGTGGGGTGGAAAAGGGGAGGTTTGGGATTTTTCCCATACTCGTGAGAGTTACTTCTATACGAATCTGTAAAAATATACCCACCTCCCCCTTCACCATCTGGGAGAACAATTATGTCAATCAGTGAGTCAGTCAGTGGTAATCGAGCTTTATATAGTATAATTCAAAACGGTAGAACACGATAACGAGTGCAACAAAGAACATTCCCAAAATTGGCAGGCACATGTGGTAAAAAAAACAAAAATGAAATAGTAAACAATAAAAAGTAAAAAGTAAGTTATGAAATTATGGTTAGTCGCTAATGGTTATAAGTTTTCTGCGAAATTGTGAAAATGAGTCTGTAAATATATCAATATTGTTGCAGATATCTATTTTATTATAATTAGCCATTAATTATAATAAAAAAAAAAATTATAATTTTTTCTTCTCTATTCAAATTAACACCAATACACATGACCTAACTAGTAATTGAATCTTTGATGAACATGAACGAGATTCAACCTTTTTGGCGAAGCCACACACTATCGTAGTCAAAAAAACATTATTTTCCCTTTTTTATTTTGTGATGCATTTTTGTTTTGCGAACTGCCGGTTGATTCTGTAAAAATCTCACCGTGAAAACTTAGGTGAAGTGAGTTTGTTTTTGCTAGGAATTGACACTATTGACAGCTCACTCCACGCTCACTTCACCTAAGTTTTCACGGTGAGTTGGTTACAGAATCGCACTGCAGTGTCGAAATAAACGTTATTCTTTCTTGCTAATTTATAGTATGTTCTGATCACATGATCTCAGTAGTGGGTAGTAAGTATTTCTATTTATAATTTTATTTTAAAGCGTTTTTGCGTGCTGAAAAAAGTAAGCAAAATGTGTGGAGCGAGCGCGCTCTATGACTTTTTATCGTGCGATTATTTTGTCGCAGAAATGCAACGTATTGGTTTATATGGTAACGTATTAGTAAATCGCAACGACATTAAGAGTTGTATGATATAATAATAATGATAATAAAACAACTCAATTGTAATGTGTATAACATAAGGTTAAGTGGCTATAGTATACATACATATATGGTCTAATATCTAATCTTATTATTTAAGTAAATCAGCACCCCAATTGTGACATACTTCACAATCCGAGGTTTTTGAAGGAAATTCCTAATCTATAGCTTCCATATGGTTGAAAATTTTGTCTGCTCAACAACGTAACCAACGCAATGAATGTGGCTGAACTGTCAAATTGAATGGCATTGCCATCGATTGCTATTGAATGTGTATTACGCAATTAGCCCGCAATCACAAAGATTCAATGATGTTTTCTTTGCCCTACGTTCCGAGTTAGGGAAATAATCGATGTGTGCGTGCTTAAACCCGTACCGAATTAGCGTGAGCGCGATAACGATGACCCGTGAATCGTCATAGATGACGTCATGACATGTGCCATCTTGCGATAACGCCGACTATGCCTTCTAATAATATCACCGTGAGCGCTGTCAAAAATGACAGTGTGTGTGTGTGTGTGTGGATGTGTCTGGCTGTGTCAGTGTGTGTTTTGTTTTGAGTTGCATCCTTCTTTAAATTAAACTAACGTGGCATTTTCGAAATTGTGCTTCTGGCTGACAGTCGCCACCTAACCTAAGAAGAAAAAATGTGGTCTCTATACAAAGAAATACTGTAATAATATCGTTTTTACATTGAGTAAGCACTGTGAGCGCGTTCACGAGTGTTCCGAATTGTTGACAGCTCCATAATCGTAATATCTAAAACGGAACGCATGTGAGATGATGTGAGCGCTGTGAGCGATTAGGGTCAACTCACACCGACTTGAGTTGTCGGAGTGCTCGCGGCGCCGCGGGCGGCCGCGCGACCTTTCAAGTTTCTCAAGCGATACTATGTATTATAGTAATGAAGATAAGGTTTAAAATTATATGACACTGAAACTACTCGCCGCTTCGCCGCTCTTTCGGTGTGAGTTGACCCTTATAGCTAATTCGGAAAGCGGGGTTGGAGCCATCGGTCCCTTCAGGTGACGTAACGTTGCTTCGGCACAATAAGATCGTAATTAGAATATTGTTTCATCGATTATACAAACCGTTTCGACTGATTAAAATTTTGTCCTACTTCTTGATTGTTAGGGTTGTCCCTTCACGAATCAGGCAGTTACAAAGTGATGCTTACGCTAAGAATTTAGACAAGAAAACATATTGTTTAGTTTTTCTAGTTGATATCATACGGAGACTTAACGCAGTTTAACTTGTAATAATAATGAATTTAGATTTATTTACCGACTATATTCTCAGTTTTAAATGCGAACAGTGTCGTGACAGGTCACAGAAATCTATGTGGTTCTTACATCAAAAATACCATCTCAGACATTAATATACGAGTAAATGGTCCTTATATGAACTGTCCAAGAAATGTCCAGACTTTAAAAGTGAGTGTGACCTACCTGTGTGTGTGACTTGTTGGTTTCGGTGTTTCTTTTCGGACAGGAAACATCGACCTCGTCTAGTTTTTAAAATAGGTACACTACATAAATACGAAAAACTTTATTCCGACAAATACGAATTTCAAAATACCGATTTTCATAATTCCGAATGGTTCAAAATTATAACAACTCCGATTTATCATTCATCCTATTTTCATAATTCCGTAATTTCAATATTCCTAACGTTTATAAATAAGGCTCCTTCAAACGTGCGCGACACGCGATAAAATCGCGCGCGACACAAAGGCAACGCAACGATGCGAGCCGTTTGGTGGAAATCATATTTAAGTCACGCTCACACGGTGTCCGCCAACAATAGATTTTCTATTGTGTCTGTTGTCTGGTAGTCAACGTGGGTATATGCATGTTTTTTTTAACTGACTTCAAAAAAGAAGGAGGTTCTCAATTCGGATGTTTATATACATATATATATATATTATAAGACGGATATGCAAAAAAAAAATTTGTGTTCGAATAAGGTTTATTCCGAAATGGTCCCATTTAAATTTCGTATAGATCTGATGATGACTTTCGGAGACAGACAACGGAATTCTTCAATAAATGCCAGCAAATCAACCGCAATTGAAACTATAACATATGTATGCATTGTTTACGCAATCACACAACATAACATCACGCCTGTACCCTTTAAAGGGGTACGCAGATGTGTTCATTAGCTTCCTGTCACTGATATTCATATAGCAAGTAGTGTTATATGAATTTGTTTGGCGTAGGGAGGTACAACTAAAAAGTGAAAAATAAAAACTTTTTTACAATAAAAAGCAACCGAATTCCTAAAAAAAACACTACAAAGTGAAGAATACTTTAATTTCTAAATTCGGTGTCAAAAAACGAAAATACAGAACCAACGACACCAACTTCCGAAATTAAAGTTATTTTTCACTTTGTAGTGATTTTTTTATGTTATTTAATTACACCGATTTCTCAGTAATTACTCGGCCGATTTACAAGGTTCTGTGGGGTAATTGCTTAACACACTAACAGTAGAAACGTAATGAATGTTATTGAACTGTGAAAATGAATTTCACAGTTCAATAACATTCATTTACGTTGTTGAGCAAACAAATCTTTCGAACATTATATGAAGCAATGGGTTAGCAGTATCATAGAAGGTGCGATGGTTTCATGTCAATTTTATTAACTTTGCTCGAGGACTATTGAGTTGGCTTCAATAATAGGTTTTTAATCCACTTCGTCTGTTGTTAAGATAGTAAGTACTGGTACACAAATTTGTGTGTGGTATACTAAAACATAAAAGTAAAAAAAATACAAACTATGTATGTACAAAAAAAAAACAATAAGACACAAGAAATAATTTTAGTTTTGGAAGTCGATGGCAATTTGCCAATACACGAAAAACAATAAAAAACAAGCGCAGCTTTTTCTTTCACAAACCAACCTGACTAGCAGCCCTACCCAACCCCCGCCGGCCGGTCATAACAAAGACCTCTTCTAATTAGCAATTTAATACAGCGTTGTCTATTGAAATTCCCCTGGATCATTCCAACGTAGCTAATGATAGCTCCTTTATTCGCCTGGACGTTTATTCATCCTCTTTTGTCCATACACATTAAATTGAGAAGGCAATTGCTTCGAAAAATTATTGTTTGTGTGAATAATGTCGGGTTGAAAGCTTTAGTGATTTAATTAAAGGGGTGAAAATTATTGTTCTGATTAGAGAAGACAGCGATATTTTTTAGTAAATGTTTAACAAAGTCTATGGTTTAATCTTCACCATAAAGTTGACTTTATCTGAATGCATTTTCTATTATATTCAGGGTAAACTGTAATGTTGATTTGTCCACTCAGAACCAACTTTAATAGCCAACGCGGAGGCGAAATAGAGACCGACGATTTGAATACCTAATGACTCGAAACTATACTAATATTATAAAGAGGTAACATTTGGGAGTTTGTACGAATATGTAGGGGGTAATCAACGGAACTACTGATCCGATCCCGAAGTCTTTCTTTTTTTGTCTTGTGTAGTTGTGATATACCTGTGCGAGTCCCTGTCATAATCAGTCTATAATGTTCCCACTGCTGGGACACAGACCTCTTCTCAGTGAGAGGGAGTGGGCCGTAATCCACCACGCGGGCCCAGTGCGGGTTGGCAGATGTCACATGTCTTCGAATTTTTGGTTCTAGGACTTGCCGGTTTTAAGAGCAGTGGTGATGGAATAGTTTATAGAAAGTAAAGCGCCTGTCTGGGTTCGAACCTACGAGCTACAACTCGTAAGTCGCGGCTGTTACCACTTGGCCGCCACTGCTCGAGCACTGTGCGAGTCCCTATAAATACGTTTTCTTTCTTTTCTTTTAATAAAGTGATAATAAGAAATTTCACGCGGCCGATGTCGCGGGCAGAAGCTATAAGCCAATATAAGAAAAATATATGGGCTGCGTTCATTTTACGAGTAAAACATTTCTATTTCAAGTAATAAATCAAAGTTGGTCAAGGTTTTCAAATCTACCTTGTTTTGCCGACATTGAATAGTTATGAGTGCTAAACGGACAATTATAGGGGAAAATACGCTTGGCCAAGGTTGCTGATCAAGAAAACATGAGTAAAAAAAGATGTTAAGATGTGTTAAAACAACTTTTAGACATCTACAATAAGAGTAGGTTGACATCCAAAATATGTTTATGTTGTGAACCTAAGGGCTATTTTTGTCTGCTCATTGCGCGATAGATTCTGAAAAACGTTCAAATTCAAGTTGTAATCTCAGCTCTGCGACAATCAATGACGAACTTTAACTCGACTTTCGTCAAAGCAAAGCTGTATGCAATTTTCATCTTTGTCAACAAGTCATCATTTGCCTAGCCTTTTCCCAACTATATTGGGGTCGGCTTCCAGTCTAACCGGATGCAGCCGAATACCAGTATTTTGCATGAAGCGACTGGCTATCTGACCTTCACAGTCCGTATAGTTACTTTCTGGGTAATACGATACCCTTTGCTAAGACTGTTTGTCAGACTTTCAGGCTTCTGATGACCCGTAACGACTGCCAAAAATCCACGAACGACAGTCGAACGAACAGATAAAGATAAAATAAAGAATATGAAAACTAACAAAGATGTAAAGGCTCCTTAAAACAGGCGCGACACGCGATGAAATCGCACGCGACACAAAGGCACCGCAAATCGCGCAACGAGAGGTGCCTTTGTGTCGCGCGCGATTATATCGCGTATCGCGCCTGTTTGTAGGAGCCTTAAAAAGACTCGACTGTAGGTACATATATGTATCTCTTGTAATAATTTCCGATACAAGCGCACAATATGTGATGAGTGCGTGTCACTCTCGCAAATTTTAGTCCCAACAGCGAACCGAGAAATAATCTTTATATATTACATAACATAACATCACGCGTGTATTACCTGAATGGTTAGGCACAGCGGTGCTATTCTGTGAAAATCTCACCGTGAAATCTTAGGTGAAGTGAGCGTGGAGTGAGCTGTCAATAGTGTCAATTCCTAGCAAAACAAAACTCACTTCACCTAAGTTTTCACGGTGAGGTTTTTGACCGACCGGCTGGTGTACCTTAGTATAACCACATATCGCCCGTTATGTGTTTCCCATGGCGAGCCTATTGCCATCAACCAGCCACGATCCCTGACTCCAGGCTGCTACTGAGAAATTCCCGATGGAAAAACCCAACAACACTGCCCGATCCGGGAATCAAACTCACGACCTCATACTCAGCAGTATCGGTATCTTTATCTATGTCATTACCTACGACCTAATTAAAGGCTCGTACACACAGGCGCGACGCGACACGCGATACAAAGGCACCGCAAGTCGCGCGACGAGCGGTGCCTTTGTGTCGCGTGTCGCGTCGCGCCTGTGTGGACGAGCCTTAAATCATAATTATAAGTAATCTTTCAAACCAACATACAAAAATTCGAAATTTACAAATACCGTATCAATATTTTTACATCGACCGAAAACAAACCAAATTCGTTTCTATGACCCTATTCAATTCCACGACCAAAACGGTATTCGTGAAAAAGGAGCTCGTAGAATTGACATTCCTTTTATATTATCTGTTAGTCGCATTGCGCGGAGACGTGAATTTGTGGATACTGTTACTACTGTAGCAAAGAGTAAGATAAAGTCTGGATACAGAGGTGTATTTCATTCAGGCGCGGATCTAGGTTATCGCTCAAGGGGGGGAATTTCTCTCCGAGGAAGCGGAGGGATTGCTCAAGCCTGCGGCACCTATTTTCCCTAAACCCGAAGATGTGCCCGCTTTTCGTGGATGACTAGACTTATCTACCTTATCTTACTAGTATACTGTATACAAAGTAAATATACAGGTTATAAAACTAAGTTTATGTCTAATTTTGTGTTTTAGACTCAGTTTGGTCTAACTGAAGTATAGCCCGAAATTCTGATAACCAGAGTTACCAAAAGGGTATCGTATTACCCAGTAACTGGGTTGTGGAGGTCAGATAGGCAGTCGCTCCATCTAAAATACTGGTATTCAGCTGCATCCGGTTAGACTGGAAGCCGACCCCAACATAGTTGGGAAAAGGCTAGGCAGATGATGATAATGAGACTCAGTTTGGTCTAAGCCCACAGCCCTGTATCCGCGCCTGACTTGTTTAATGCCTACACAGCCACGACAGACAGGCTAGCTATTTATATACAATCATAATTTCAGGTCTCATCTTGTAGTACAGTAGGACGCACGTCAGAGGTAGCAAAACCAGTATAAGCTGGCCTCTTAATTTATTTTTATTCCGTCCGCCCTTAAGGTCAAAGTGTTACCACCGACACGTGCCGCCTTCTGTGGCACGTTTTGCGGTGCGAAAAGTATCGGTATAATAGTTTTAGTACATTCCTGTACTAATGGAAAGATACCTGCAACGATCGGACTCAAGCAGTAGTCTCAACTCCAAGAGACCAGCAACCGAAAATGTGGATGACTGGCGTACGCCTAAACGGCCAGCTGTCGCAAAACACGCAAAGTTCGATAGCGCCCGAGACATTCCAACACACAACAATTTTCAAGATCTGCCAGTAGATGGAGTCGCCAAAACATCTGGTAATGAATTCTACCTCAAAGCGACCGTAAAAGTCAAGAAAACCGGTCACATTCCTCCAATTATCCTGGATTTGAAAACCGAGTGGACCCATGAGGACGTAAAAGATAAAATTGCTCAGTTTACTAATCGTTACCACCTTCAATACAGAAATGGAGGCAAAGTTGCCATTATATGTCACACAGCTGAAGGCCACCAGGCAGTTAAAGATGGTCTTCGTCTTCAAAATGCCTCCTTTGTTACTTTCACCCGGAAGGACGAAAAGGTGCCTAAATCAGTGATTCGCGGACTTCCGGCATATGTTGAAGAGGAACTACCTGAGGAGCTGGAGAAACTTGGATTTGCCGGAGCCTCAGCAAAACCTCTTAAGTCTCGCAGTGGTTTGGACAATCCTTGTCCACCCTTTCTGGTACAGCTACCAGCAGGAGCTGATATCACAAAATTTCGGCAAATAAGGTACCTGTGTAGTTGTGTGGTTACCATCAGCAAATTCAAGCCAAATCGAGCTCATGGCACTCAATGCTTTCGCTGTCAAGAGTTTGGCCACGCATCCCACAACTGCAACAAGCCTCCTCGCTGCGTCAAGTGTGTAGCTCCTCACGCAACTGAATCGTATTCCAAGTCTGACCGCACCGAGCCTGCTCATTGCTGTAACTGCAATGAAGCTCACCCGGCGAACTACAGAAAGTGCAGTGTAAGATTAGCATATCTTGACAGTGTCGAGAAAAAGAAGGCTTTAGAGCGTAAACCCGTACCTTCAATGATTCCTCCGAAATCAATATCTTCGGCAATTCCCCCAAATCTGATGCATCCGATGTCTCAACCAACACCGACTTCAAATTCCAGGCCCTGGCCTACTGTAGGAACCAGGAACATGGCAGCGATGAAAAACCAGGTTCCCATTGATCACCTTCCTCCTGGCCCCAATGATGAGGCCTCAAAGGAGATGTTTGAAATTATACTAGCATTAAGAAACATAAAATCCCAATTTACTGCTTGCACATCTTGGTTGGACAAGGTCATGCTGGTACTGTCTCATCTTGGTAAATATGTTTGATTCCGCGGAACTCCGCCTGTTATCCTGGAACTCCGACGGAGTACGTTTAAAGACTCACGAACTACTCGATTTGGCGGTAAGTGTTTTGTCTGTTGATATTATTGGTATTTGTGAAACCAGACTAACCTCAAACTCAACTTTAGTTACACCTGGCTTTACCTGCTATCGCAAAGATAAACATCATACTGGCCGCGGGCAGGGAGTTGCTATTCTTGTAAGAAATGACCTTGATCATACGGCTTTAACTGTTCCTAACACTAAAAATATCGAAGTTGTCGGTATAACTATTAAAATATCAGGAATTGATCACATTGTTTTATCTATTTACCAGTCGCCTAATCTGCCAATGCTTCGTAGTGACCTTGATCTATTGTTCGGCTTGGGCTCCCATGTTGTTATCATGGGAGACTTTAATGCCAACCACTCCCACTGGCTCAGTAGCTACACTAATACGCGAGGCAGAACTCTTTTCAACCACATGCTTGAATCCGACTACGTCGTGCACAGTCCTAGCCTACCTACTCAAGTAAACTACTGTCCCAATCGCAAACCAACTAGCCCAGATTTGGTGCTGTCCTTAAATGTAAGCTGCATTAGTGACGTCGAAACGGTAATAGCATTGTCATCTAACCATTACCCCATATTCTTTACCATTGGAGGCTCACTGTGTCGCAAGGCTAAAACTCGATATTTTAAATTTAACTGCGCCAACTGGACTAAATATCGTTCTCATCTTAATAAAAACATCATGCTTAGTTCTAAGACGTTTAAAACTGAAAAAGAGATTGATACTGCCATTGTTCATTTTCAAGAAACTATTATCGATGCTAGAGACTCCTCCATACCATCCACGACTGCTGTGTTTAGCGATATCCCTACCAAGCTTCCTAGGTATGTTAAAAATTTAATCCGCTACAAAAACCATTTGCGTCGTATGGAACAAAAACTGCCCAGTGGTTACCTTAGAAGGCTCAATCGTAGTAATATAAACATCTTACAAACATACATAAACACTAATATCCGAAATTACTTCGATAACGTTTGGAATGCCAAACTGGCAAAATTTGATAACCCCAGTCAAGATATCTGGCGTCTAACTAAATCTCTCAAACCTAGATCTGTGAACATCCCTCCCCTTAAACTTTTGGATGGGTCCTTGACGGCTAGCACGGCCGAACAATGTAATGCTTTGGCGAATGCCTTTTGCGACAATATGAGCCTTACCACTAACTGGGATAGTGACTCTAAACTGAGGGATGAGGTATCGAATTCTATGTCTGCCATTAACAGTTACAATCTCGCTTCTAATTTTATAAAGCCGGCGAGGCCATTTGAGATTCGTAAAATTTTGACTAGGCTTAAATCCCGTAAATCTGTAAGTCATGACGGGATCCATAACTTGCTTTTAAAGAACTTGCCACAGAAAGCGATAGTCTATGTCACTAAAATTTTCAATGGCTGTTTTGGTCTGGGCTATTTCCCAAACATCTGGAAAAATGCTAAAACAATACCCCTTAAAAAACCTGGAAAAGACAGTACTTTACCCATAAACTACCGCCCCATAAGTCTGCTACCTTCTGTTGGTAAACTTTTTGAGTCTGTAATTTACACAAGATTATTACGAGCCACTGGGCAGTTATTGATCCAAGAGCAGTTTGGGTTTCGTGCCACTCATTCAACTACCCAACAGCTAGCCAGGGTGACAGAACACATATCCCACCACCTAAATCTCAAACAGTCCACATGTTAGTATGTTTCTGTTGGATATCGAAAAAGCATTTGATACCGTGTGGCACGAAGGCCTGCTACACAAGTTGCTCACTCTGGATGTGCCTATGCTTCTAATTAAACTCGTTCAATTTTACCTTGCGGATCGTAAATTCCAGGTTCACATCGGAAACACCACCTCATCACCTCAAAATGTCCCAGCTGGCGTTCCCCAGGGCTCCATTATAGGCCCCTATTTATTTCTCCTGTTCTTAAATGATATACCTATTCAACCTCGAACCAAATTAGCTTGCTTTGCTGACGATACTGCCTCTTATACCTCTTTGGATGATACGGATTTGATCATAGGTCGCCTACAATATTCTATAGATTTGCTTCTTGACTACTTTAAGAAATGGAAACTTAAAATTAATGAGGATAAGACGGAAGCAATATTTTTCTCCCGTGCTAGGCAACCCCCCTCAAGAACTTTAAATATAGCAGGCCATACAGTGCCTTGGAAAACTTGTGTGCGTTATCTTGGGATCAAAATGGATAGCCATCTAAATTGGTCCAAACATATTGCTGATTTGCGATTGAAGGGCGCCCAAGCCCTTGGCGCTTTAAACCCTATAATGAATCGCAAAAGTAAATTAAGTAGCAATACTAAACTAAGAATTTATACTACGCTTGTCCGTCCGTGTATAACTTACGCCTGCCCTGTCTGGAGTAGCACATGTTTCTCTAACCATCAACTACTGCAAGTTGTACAAAATAAAGCAGTAAAAATGTCCTATAATACCAAATTTAAAACGAATCTTAAGAAGTTACATAAACAAATTAAACTTCCCTTATTATTCAACCACGTAATTAAAATATCATCAAGATTTTATGATAAAAACAAAATTAATACTACTAACCCGTTAATTTCGTGTTCATTAACCTTAGACAAATTACCATATATCGATAGATACGGCACTTACCGTCTACCGCATCACTACCTTTTGTTCCCTCCACCGGAGTGTCCTAAGGCGCGAGCGACCAGTGGCTTGACCCCCGAGAGGCTGGCTGCTGCCGCCCCGGCCGGCCCCGGCCGCAGATACACCGGAGCGCGGGCGGCAGGGAGGCTCCGTCCGCTGATCATTGACTGATCGCACGGTTGCTTATTTACATACGTACACCGTGCGATCAGCATAATGTTAAATAATTTTTTGTTATACCTTGCAATCAGTAAATTATAACTAAATAATTTGTATATTGTCATCATGTACCCATGGTTATTGTGTGCAAAGTGTATGTTGTAAGCAGTTAAAACTACATATCTGTCATAAGCTTTGAAAGGTGAATCGCTAGCCTCATAAAGTGCCTAATTTTAATGAGTTAATGTAACTTAGGATAAGTGCATTTTGTTTATTGTTCATGGTAAATAAAGATATTTGAAATGAAATGAAAAAAATGAGTACATTCCTGTTTTTTTATGAAATGCATTGCAATACAAGTTAACCTCGCTCTTTTTTTGCGATTTTTGTATGGTAGGTAATAAAATAAATTATAAGCGCCCGACCATATAATTAGTAATGAAATCATCAAAATAACTCTATTTCAAAGAAACAACTCACGTCTGATTTCATTTATTCTATGGCAGAGTGAGTCAGTAGGCCAATTTCCAATAACCATTGATCTGGCCTGACCATCAAATAGGCTGTCGATATAGGGACCCGCGCAATGGCCCATTTCAATCCCACCATTGATTTGTTACCCAATGTAAGAAGACGACACGTGTTGCCGGGACTATCCATCAGCATGCGTCTGCCTACCTCGTGAGATATCTGATTCCAAGCCCATGTTACTTCGACCTCGACTGCTTCAATTATATTTAGAACCACCAAACTATCACGTCCTTATTATTTTAATAATCACACAACATCACGCCTGATTATCTATTGTGTATATATCACCGTGACAACTTGGGTAAAGTGAGCCATCAGTCCAGCTGATGCTAGGGAATGACACTATTGACAGCTCACTTTAAACTCACTTCACCTATGTTTTCACAGTGAGATTTTTACATGGTAGATCGGCGGCATTCACCGAAGGGTTAGGGAGAGTTGTACCTATAGCATACACACATTTCGCTTAGTTATGTTTAAATCCCAGGTAATAGGGGGCGCGTCTATTACCCCAAGAAAATCCCAATAACATTATTACAAATAAGCTAAATAAAAATTAGCATATTCTGGATAAAAACATCCGCTTTACTTTACATACCTACTGCATCTAAAACTAGTATTAGATGCAGTAGGTATGTAAAGTAAAGTGGGTGTATTTCGGAGGTATTAAATCTAAATAAACAAACTACATAATGGGCATTGTTCATATTTTTTTAAATGTTGTAATTGAAAAACCATTTCGAGGAATAGCGTTACTGATCATTACGGACTAATTAATTTTGAAAAATATTCATATGTTATTGATATTTTTGATAAAATACGATTGACCTTCTTTGCCCTTCAAATTACGTACGACTGGCCGTACAGTTTTGTATCGTTGCCTCAGAAAATAAAAAGTAAGAGGCAAGTATTGTCTACAATCTGTCAAATGTCAAATTAGACTTATTGTAAATATGTCAAAAATATAAACATTCTTGTTTATATCTCATTATTACATTACATACATTATTTCAACACTCGACAATATTTAATATACTGGAAGAGTTATGGAATACAGGAAGTGCTTTGTTCCAACTTGCAGCAATAATAGTAATAATGTCGCCGCGTGCGTTATTATTCTATTTCTAAGTCGCCGCGTCGATTGTTCTAGTGACGATAGAGAGTAGTATATTCCTTGGAGGACACTTACACATAAAAAAACCATTTGTAAATAAATACGCTAAGCTAGGATTCGATTATTTTAAGACGTCTATTCGGCCTATTGACACTTTGACAGATGTGACATTGTTGACGTTGTGTTGACAGATTAAAATTTTTAATTATGTACTAGTAAGGCAACGGCACTTAATCTTTATGTCACTGGATGACGTCACCTACCTTAAAAACTTAAAATAATTAAATAATTTTTATTAAAATAACTATTGAGCCAATCATCAAAATATTCAAATTAGTTTCTCAAAATGCTCTAAATTTACAAAAAATAAAATAAAATATAATGGTTAGAAATTTTGGACAATCCCCATTAGGTATACAATGTGGAGACAACAATACGCCCGAAAGTCTGACAATCAGTCTTACCAAGGGCTATCGTATTACCCAGTTACCGGGTTGTGGAGGTCAGATAGGTAATCGCTTCTTTTAAAATACTGGTATTCAGCTGCATCCGGTTAGACTGGCAGCCGGCCCCGAGATAGTTGGGAAAAGGCTGGGCGGATGAAGCACTACGTTATCAAACAAAAATACCACATCATTAATTATGGCTAATTGCTAATATCGTATACTAGACAGAGATAACTCT
This sequence comes from Luperina nickerlii, assembly GCA_963855955.1. Taxonomy (NCBI): domain Eukaryota; kingdom Metazoa; phylum Arthropoda; class Insecta; order Lepidoptera; family Noctuidae; genus Luperina; species Luperina nickerlii. The sequence continues at coordinate 8,059,504 of OY979685.1, forward strand.
TAATGTTCCTACCTTTATTTAATCTCCACAACTTAGTTACTGGGTAATACAATACCGCTTGGTAAGACTGGTTGTCAGACTTTCGGGCTTCTGACTACCCGTAACGACTGTCAAAAATCTGCGAATGACAGCCGGGACCAACGGCTTAACGTGCTTTCCGAGGCACGGAAGGGTCTCGATATATAAAGATGGCCACCCACACAGACCAGCCCACTGCTACTATAAAAAAAACGTTTACTTACCTGCGTACCATTCTTATATCTGTCACCAAGCAACCTGGCTGTGTTTGAGTTTCAAGATACTACGAGTACTAATTATATTGAGCTCTGTCTGCTATTAATGCTTTCGTGTTTCAGATGTCGTATAACGGTGGTACCTACCCACTTCTCATCCGGTCATACGGCGCACCAATTGCCAACCTATCACAATAAACAAATAAGTATGTTTGTTCGTTTAAAAAGTATGTTTACATTTTCTGTGTTTTCCGACCACAGAAGACAGAACTGCCACTCCCTGCGTGCGGGGGAAATAAGTCACGTCCATCAAATTACTATGTATTTTCAAGGTAGGGCCAAAAGCACTTTATCAGAAGACAACACTTGTCTTGTATCTTCTTTTACCTGTAAATCAGTTCTAAATACTGAATCAAAACAGGTAGGGTAAAGGACCAATAAAGAATAGCTCTTTCCAGAATGCATTTACAAAAATACTTCTTTTTCTTTATATTTTTACTCACATCGACGGAACCACGGGCTATATTGTTCGGTTGTAAAGTTACGCGATAAAGGATCTTATACCCACGGTCGGCGTTTTTTTTTTTGTTTGCTCTTTTTTATATTTTGAGATTTAATTTGCTGAAAATCACTCATATTAACGTTACGTCCACATTAGTACGTTCGTGCTAGGCTTAGGTTCTGAACTTTCAACCAATTTTTCTAGGGTTGTGGTCGTTGTGGATCATGTCTTTGTTTGTTTTCGTTTTAATTTGGAGTGTAGTTATCGGTAGTTGGGCATGGATGACGGTGAATCACCTATCGTCTCAGAGAAATCAGCGCTGCCTGCCACTCACAGAAAAAAACTCGAAGCTCGAAGCTCGGTTCGAAGTAAGTTATATTCGGTAAACATATTGTTTTTTTGTGGAAATCTTTTCGGGTGTCCTCCGCCCTGCGACCTGCGGGGTAATTGCGTAACACACATACAATCGCAATCGATTTCAATCCCATTCGTTATGCAACTACACCGCCGCGCCGACCGGTTCAAGACGGAGGGGTCCTGATCCTGATACCTTATCCTCCTCGAAATTGTGCTGCGCTACGGTCGTTTGGTCGAGGTCCTACAATGTTGACAACCGGGTGTCGGGTCCCGGCCTATACGTCACAAGTACTTTCAGAAAGCATCCATGTCCGGAGTGCACCTGTGACGACCTCGTAATTGTTGACAGGCCAACGCCGTCCTCCCATACCTATTAACAAAACATTGTAAAAGCCAATTATTTTTAAAAGACTAATCGTCTAGTTTCTTGCCAGCTCTTCTCCGTACGAAACGACCAAATTAGTAACAAAATAATTTGATTTTGACAGCCGGAAATCTTTTAATATTAATATTGTTCTCTCATAATCACAAACACAGTACAAAGTCAAGGTAACACTTAATAGAGACTGGTATGTGTTTCAGGTAAAACCTGTATTACATATCACCAGGCTTACCCTTCATCGGAAAACTCACTTATGGTTATGACCTCTGACTGTATTAAATGAACATACAGGTTGTAACATAATTTACAAATTAATCATTACAAAAGTGGGACAAAATTGAAAAGTTAAAACAAAAGTCAAACAATTCTGGTGGCAAAAGTGGCATATTAAGAATATAGCCGTGAGAACGTGTGGATGTATGTCGGTGAAAGTGAGACTGAGAGTGTAGGTGATGGTATGATGGGCATGTTTGTAATCAATGCCTTGAAGCCACGAACAAACTTTTTTCTTGTACTCTCTCCTAGAAAGTAAGGGGGCCGTGCCGTCACTCCAGCCCCTCTTTCTTAACGTCTATATCTAAAGCCAAATTTACTTTACGAAATTAGTGACATGTAATTAAGTATATAAAATTATATTTTGATTTTTTCGTTGGTGACAGCCCCATGGTACAGGCGGGCGAGCGACTGACGCTCCCGCGCCGCCAGCGCACTGTGACTTCGCTATTAAAATCAATCGTTTTCGGAATTACAACCACGGAAATAACATTGTTTTTCATAGTTTTTCGAGAATTTCTACTAAATACAAACTTATTTTACAATAAAATAAATACACAATACAAGTTCTATAAATGTATTCAACGTGTAACTGAATTAATGCACATTGTGAAAGTAGTTTATATACCTACAGAATCGTCTACTGAATCGATTTGTCATTTTTAATAAATGTAATGTTTTATCTCCAAAATAATAAAAACTGGTAAAGGTCTAGTCGGTACTTCGTCCATTTTGGTTTGTTTTGACTGTACAGCGGACGTGTGACTGTAGTTTACAGTCACACGTCAGTTGGTTTCCCATAATTAATACTACCTCCACCACCACCATTACCATTACCATTATTACCATACCACCATTACCACCACCACCACCACCACCAACCATACCAACCATTACCATAACACCACCACATTTTTTTTACCATTTTATTTACCATTATTGATACGGATTGATTGTTGAAAAAAGATGTGGTCACATTATAATTTAATACACGCGCACACAGTCGCACACTTTTATTAGTTCTATTCGGTACTTCGTCCAATCAAAACGGAAACCAAAATGGAACAAAATAAACAATGCTTTATTCATAATAGCAAAAAATCAGTGTATGTATTCTAATCATAAAATTATAATATTCTAATTGGGGTGTTTGGCGGTGTGCATTAATTCTGGGAATTTTTTTTTAGCTTCTCAAGTCTGCCTGTGTGACCGCGTTTTTCTAAGCTACGCAACGGATTTTGATGCAGTTCTCGCCATCATTTAGAGCATTGAATATTAAACTTGCGTTAAATTAAAAAAATATGATGTTTTATCAAGTCGTGCGAACCAGGGGCGGGTCGCTAGTGCTTTCTAAAACGATAATTAATCGTTCTGTCACTAACTGTACCCTAGGTACTCTAGAGATTAATGACCTGCAGGTTTCTACTATGAAACCTTTTAGATGTAGATAGCATAAAATTATGAGATAAACGCTAATATGAATTTATTTAGAACTAGCTGTACCCGCGACTTCGTCCGCGTGTAATAGTGACTTGGCAGCATATTTTGAATTACATAATATACCGTCGTTTGGGTAGCTAAAAATTTACTTTACAGTAATGCTTCTCTGTATACGATATTTGACGTATGGCCATCGGGCATGAAAGCATACAGGCTCCTAGGATTTCTAACCCGTGACAGAGCCACACAGTTGTATGTGACCGTGCGAGAAACAGCTGACACTTAGATCTACACCCACAACTTTCAGCGTCTGACCTTGGGCTTTATTAATTGTCATCGCAAAACATACTATAGGCTGACTGGAAACTGGACTCGTTTAAAACTAAATGGAAAATTGTTTGGAATGAGAGGAATCCGAGGAATGAAAACACTTTCACCTTTTCCACACCCTGTTAAAATCTCTGCTTCTATCAGATTTCGTTGTAAATTGGTCACTTTCAACCTGGTGCCATTGCAAAGTTTTGGCGGGCTTAAATTTCTAAGAAGCATTATGGGTACGCCTACTTTTAATTTTATTTTATGTGTGGTAGTCCAGGAGCATTGAGGGATTCTAAAAATTCTACTGGGTAGCTTGTAGATTCTCCTTCTTCCATGACTCTGTTAATGGAGATATACTCAACATAATCCCCCGGAACATAGCTCAAAATTTCAGCGTTTATTGTTGCTGCTTGGTCGTTATACGTGCGTTCGCTACGAATAACTGAATCCTTATGGCAGCGGCGAGTTTTTTTTTTTTTAACTATGGCATCCCGTAGTTGACCTTGAGAGGTCGTGACTACTTAACCGGACTATCCTGTGGCTGCCTTGAGAGAACTCAAAGCCTCCAGCCAGGGGCTTAAATTAACTAAGTATACTAAGTGACTACACGCTAAGGGCACCCCCTGTGGGGTACGAACCTCGGCTTAGGGCATCGCTGGGTAGAGGGCAGCAAGTTGAGATAGGCTGGATCGATTTTTGATTATTTAAGAACGATGGGTCGGCTTTTCCTAATTGACTACTCTGAGAAGAAAGGCCGAAACAAACTCAGATATCACAGTCGGGAATTTAAATCTACAGGCTCAGCTGCGGCGCGGGCTGACACAACATCGAGCAAGGGTCGGTGGAGAGGGCACGCCACGATAGCGGCGGTAAGACCCCTCTTTGAGGAGTGGCTAGAGAGGCGTCATGGCGCCCTCACCTACGGCCTGACGCAGTTCCTCACTGGACACGGAAGTTTTGGGAGGTTCCTGCACATAATCAGGCGGGAGGAAACGCCCGGGTGTCACCATTGCCAGGATAGCCCAGAGGACACGGTGAAGCATACGGTGGAGGTGTGCCCCGCTTGGGCGGAGCACCGACGTGTCCTCGTTGAGGCGATCGGCAGCGGCGGCGACCTCTCGCGTCCGGGCCTGTTTCCAGCCATGGTCCGGGGCGAGAGAGAGTGGGGGGCAGTCGCCTCCTTCTGCGAAGCAATCATGCTAGCGAAGCAGGCGGCGAGACGGCTGAGAGAGAGAGCCTCCCTTCCCACCGCCGCGGGAGACGCTCCGGGCGTCGGGAGCCGCGCGACGACTCCCGGCCACCGTAGGCGCGGGCCTGCGGGCAGTGAGTAATGGGTAAGCTCACCGTCCGATCAGGACCAGGCCTGTGCCGGACGGCGCGTACGTGTTCCACGCACGCCTCAAAGAGATGTCAGCATCATTCGGAGGGGCCCGTGAGGGCCGAAGCCTGCCGGGTCAGCGGGATTGTCCGAAAGGGTTACCGCTGCTGGCCCGGAACACAAAGGGCTAAGGAAGGAACACGGGTGGGTTTTAGTCAGTAAGAGTCTGACACTCCCTTCCGCTCCACCCAGAGCGGGAGGGGTCATTTGACGATTTCCCATACTGAAAAAAAAAAAAGCGTCGGTGGAGCGGGCAGCGGCGTGGCTCTCAGCGCGCTTTATATAGCCACGGACGCGCAGGCGCGAGGCGTGTCGTGTACGTACTCTGATAGAAAACCTTAACAAATGTTCGCCGTGATTCTTTAAATTGACATAACTTTTTTATTTATGAACCGATTGACATGAAATAAACACTAAATGTTAAGTGAAGCTTACTACAATATATTAGTGAAAACCGCATCTGAATCGAATAAGCCGTTTCTGATATTAGCGTGCACAAACACACAGACAAACAGACAAAAAAAAATGTAATTACAATTTCGGATTCGGCATCGATATAATAACAACTCCTGCTACTTTTTTTATATATTTCTATTGTACAGACACCACTTTTCTACAATTTTATTATATGTATAGATAGAAGAAAAAATAGCAGGGGTCAGTTTAGCTGACAGGTGCAAACTAAGTATGAATAATAATTACGCGACATGTTATAGAGTGTTTGTAAGCTGCTAAAGGCTCGTACACACATGCGCGACGCGACACGCGACACAAAGGCACCGCAAGTCGCGCAACGAGCGGTGCCATTGTATCGCGTGTCGTGTCGCGCCTGTTTGAAGGAGCCTTAACTTGTTTATTTATTTTACTTCGATGGTCCTAGTTTATAATTTGTGACTTCAAGTGACAGCTATGTGAACAGAACCCAGCATTGCATAAATATGTAAGCTGTCACGCCCTTTATGCCTGGAGGCTTTTATTTAGGTACATAATAACTTTTTATTTACATTTAAAAATTTTATTTATTACTTGCTGAGCCCCGCGGTTTCACTCGCGTAAATGCCGAACCCGTGGAAATATCGAGATAAAAAGTAGCCTATATGTTAATCCAGGGTGTCAGCTACCTCCATACAAAATTTTATCAAAATTGGTCCAGCCGTTTGATCGTGAAGAAGTAACAAACATATAAACACACACACACACTCACAAACTTTCGCCTTTATAATATTAGTGTGATGTGATTTTTTTGCTTGAGTACCTACCTACATATAGTTTTTATTGTATTTATTGGTATATTGATTTCACCTACCACTGTTTGTCTCTGCATCACCCAAAGGTTGACTGGTAGAAAATAAAGTCCGCCTCTGCACATTTATATGCTTGAAGTATTAAATAAATAAATAAATTGGCGTGAGCTAGCTGACAATTTGCCTTACATGGCAAATAATTTAATTAATGTCCTGTGTCTTGTAATGTTAATTACTTTATAACATATTTGCTCGTAAAGGGTCTCTTATTTCACCAATTTCAATATCGTAATGTATCTCATTACGCACTTGTGCGGTAATGTAAAGTAAATCGCACGGTTTATCAAGATGCTCCTTCAAAACGAACGGTACTTTTTTAAATCTTAGCAAAGAGTTTTTATTTCAGTAAAGATGTCAACATTTTATGAATAAAATTAACTTTGGGAGATAAAATATAATAAATAAACATTTAATTCTTTAATTTAATTAATTTTGACAATAAATTACAACCATTAATATCTGTAACAAAAACAAAAATATTAATTTACTTTATTAATAATACTGGCTGTTTTGTGCCTATGCCTGAAAAAAAAAGCGCGAACGCGCACGCATCGCTTATCTGTTAAGAAGTAAAAATTATTCCGCGCGCTTTTTCTTTTCGCTGTACTTTTTTTTATTTGAAAATGTCGTCAAGTAATGATGAATTTATTAATTCCACACCGCCAGAAGTCTCAGAGGCAGCGAAAAAGGCTACTCTAAGCCTCGCCCGAAAAATCGACCGATAGATACTTACAAGCGTATCAAAATTTCATCATATGGAAAACAAGCAAATATGCAAGTTCAGTCCGAGTTTTATTTATTTCCTCGCAAATATGTTATAAAACGTCGTATGACATACGTGCGCTTTGATAATTACTGCTAAATTCTGCTTTCTTTTAGCCCTCGCCTACGGCTCGGGCAAGCAATATCGCCTCTGCTGTAATTTTCAACTTACCGCACTTATATCATAATGTACTATTATATAACCTAAGTATTGTATACAATCAAGTATTTTCTAACTGAACAGACAGCTGTGCTGCTGGGGAGTTTGTTGCGCCACTTCTTTTTCTCAGCGCGGCAGCGAAAGCACTAGGAACTGGTGAAGGGCGGGGGTTTTGGGGGACTGTGTTTTGTAATGTTGACGTTTGAAAAGTGCAGCAGTGCGATTCTGTAATCATCTCACCGTGAAAACTTAGGTGAAGTGAGCGTGGAGTGAGCTGTCAATAGTGTCAATTCCTAGCAAAAACAAACTCACTTCACCTAAGATTTCACGGTGAGATTTTTACAGAATCGACCGGCTGATTGTCAGCCTAATTTGAATAAATGACTTTTGACTTGATTTGATTGCTACAAGGATATTTTAGCGCTTGAATGACGTTGACTAAGGGCGCTGTTGGTAATCATTTGTGCAGTTGTTAGATCTGATTTTGGACACGCGCCAAAATAACCTTGCAGAGCTAAAATTACGTTATTCTCGCGAGAAAATCGCTCATGTTTCATATTTATGTTTGTCAAATGACAACTAAGTATATCAAAGCCAGTCAGGGAAATGTATCGCTAAGTAGAGTCACGCACTACGTAAAGGGAGATTAACGTTAAGGGGATTTCTTGGTATCAGCCCTGCGTTTGGAAGTTGGTGGTTTAATACCTCCGTGCCTCGGAAAGCATGCTAAAGCCGTTGGTACTGCACCTGATCTCTCCCCGTTCGTGTCGGATTGCCGTCCCATCGGACTATGAGATTAAAGAAACAGAGAGTGTGTGCGCAAACACCAGTATCTAAGGCGCTTTTATGCCATCTTCATGGCCGCAACACAACATAACAAAGGTTGTTTGCGCTCACACTTGTGCACTATAATATCCCCTGCGTACCTGGCTATATCTCCGTTGAGATTAGCCACCGTGACCGAAATCGGTCGGGAGACTATTATTATTTTATTATTAAAGGGAGTCGAAAAACTTGCCTCAACGTTTACAAATTGCTCAATCAAATCAAATGTCACTTATTCTCAATTCATACCTTGCCTCAATTTTTTTTTTTTTTTTTTTTAATACATATATTTTTATTGAGCCTTCAGCTTTATAATATTAGTATAGATACAAATAACTTATTTTATTACAAAATGTAATTATTTGTATCTAATGCTACTATTGTATTGGTGCTTAATGTATGTAGGTAGGTTTTTGGGGGCGAAAAAAAACTCTGTTAAAGGTCACTGTGTCCAAGGCCCCACCAAAATCAAGTTATTAATTAATTATTCAACAATCTCGTGAGAATCATGAAGTATTTTTCATTATTTTAAATTGTACAAAAACGGGAATTAGTTATTAATTAATTACACAACCTCCGTGTGAGAGCAATTAGATAAACAATAGCTTTAAAACTTTTAAAGAACAAAAATTAAAAGAAACGTTAAGTGTGTAGGTACCTATCTTTTAATTTCGGTATTAAGGAAACTTTTTCGACTTTTTATTAACGTTAAGAGTTTTTAACCGACTTCAAAAAAGGAGGAGGTTCTCAATTCGGATGTTTATATTTTTTTTATGTATGTTTGGGCATAACTCCTTATGTCTGGATTTGCAAAATTATTTTTTTGTTCGAAAGAGGTTTATTTCGAAATGGTCCCAAATTAGAAATTTTTTCGTAAAGATCTGATGATGAGTTTCGGAGACAGACAACTGAACTCTTCAATAAATGCCAGCAAATCAACCGCGATTGCTGCTACAGCATATTTACGCATTCTTTACGCAATCACACAACATAACATCACGCCTGTACCCTTTGAAGGGGTAGGCAGATGTGTTCAATAGCTACCTGTCACTGATATTCACATAGCAAGTAGTGTTATATGAATTTGTGTGAGTTAGGTAGGTACAACTAAAAAGATAAAAACTTTTTTACAAAAAAAAGAACCGACTTCCAAAAAAAAAACACTACAAAGTGAAAAATAACTTCAATTTTGAAAGTCGGTGTCAAAAAACGAAAATGCAGAACCAACGACACCGACTGCCGAAATTAAAGTTATTTTTCACTTTTTAGTATATTTTTTGGAAGTACCTTGTATTTTTTTTTTTGAAAAAAGTTTTTTTTCAATTCCACAACGCTCCCTTGTCATTGTCAAGCGTCAAAAGATCCTTGAAATACTGTATAGTGCTAGAAGGGTCTGTAAGTCGTAGTAGGCAGCTGACACACCGGAATAACTCGCTCATAGTACTCAACGCACGACGCAGTTCAGCTGTTTGAGGTTTAAATTGACGAATTTAAACGTCGAACAGCTAAACATTGACTCAAATTCAAATTATTCTATTCTTTCCAGCCTATATTTAAGTGTTGACCCTTTTTGACACCCCTGTTCAGTCAAACTCAAACTCAAAGCATTTATTTCAATTAAACCATTTGCAGGCACGTTTGAATTGTCAAGGAGTCGGTCAGTCAAAAAAAAAACAATGGCACTCCAGGAGTACCGACAGAAGTGGAAACTTGAACAATTACGTATTTTTTTAATCGTCTTATAAACAAAACACGCGCGGTGTCGGTTACGGTAACAGTGTCGCGAGTTCAATAGTTTTCCCATCTCAAAGGATGCTTAACGCGCCTAAAAAAGTTTTCACTTCTAAAATTTTAGCTATTTGCTCATTCCAAAGCGTAGTATGTAATACCTATGGACAAGAACGAGCAAAAAAACTCCATGGACACTCTTTTAAATTATATTGTTACAAGTATATTAGTTACATCATTAATGTTGAATTTATAATTATGTGAGAACAATGTAAAAAAAAAACATACACGTTAGAAACGTCCGGAACACAGCAAATAGTAACAAAAAAAATCCAAAAAGAAAATAATTAATAATAAGCCGAGGTAGCTAAGTGATGAACAGTCTCTACTGACGGCGCTCGATCACGAACATGGCGCATGGATCAGCATGATTTAGCTCAACCAATAAGAAGGGGACTTCTGTATTATGTGGGCCAGTCCTATCTTTTTCTATACAGGGTCAAATTAAATTAGTTAGCGAAACTCCGCAGACGTTATGGGTATCGATATTTAAATAATTATGATCAAACACAAAAATTAATTGATTTAATGTTTTTGAAGTGAAAACTTCTTTAGCATCGTTGTGATTTGAAATTTTATGAAACGAAAATGCAACAGTAAAAAGAGACATATGTATGTATAAGATTTTACGTGGGAGAAAATGAGATAGGAAGCATTTATACAGTGCTTTTGTTTTTTATTAGTACAAATGACATCACATTTAATGGATGTGTGGATGTGGATGTGGACGTGGACGTGCACGTGGACGTGGACGTGCACGTGGACGTGCACGTGGACGTGGGCGTGGACGTGGACGTGGATGTGGACGAGCTCGTGGACGTGGACGTGCACGTGGACGTGGACGTGCACGTGCACGTGGACGTGAACGTCCACGTTGATTAATAAAAATGTATGTATGTTCTTTAGCATCGTTCTGATTTGAAAGTTTATGAAACGAAAAAGCGACAGTAAAAAGAGACGTGTAAATTCATAAGATTTAACGTGGGGAGAAAATGAGATAGGAAGCATTTTTTTTTTTGAGGATGGGAAATCATCAAATGACTCCTCCCGCTCTGGGTGGAGCGGTAGGGAGTGTCAGACTCTTGCTGACTAAAACCCACCCGTGTTCCTTCCTTAGCCCTTTATGTTCCGGGCCAGCGGTAACCCTTTCGGACAATCCCGCTGAACCGGCAGGCTTCGGCCCTTGCGGGCCCCTTCGTTTGATGCTGACATCTCTTTGAGGCGCGCGTGGAACACGTACGCGCCGTCCGGCACGGGCCTGGTCCTGATCGGACGGTGAGCTACCCATTACTCTCCGCCCGCAGGCCCGCGCCTACGGTGGCCGGGAGTCGTCGCGCGGCTCCCGACGCCCGGAGCGTCTCCCGCGGCGGCTGGGACGGGAGGCTCTCTCCCTCAGCCGTCCCGAGATAGGAAGCATTATACAGTGTTTTTGACGGTTTCACTTCTACCACGTGTGAATTGCACACATGCTGTTTTTTTTTTCACTTGAAATATCATCAATTTTGATATGTATAAACTTCGCAGACTTGATTAATATCGATATCTAAACACGTTAAAACAAAAGAAAACAGACTTTCTCAAATCATACCCTTCCGCTCCACCCAGAGCGGGAGGAGTCATTTGATGATTTCCCACCCTGAAAAAAAAAAAAAAAGTAACAACATTACCTACCAGCAGTCATTGAACCCCAAATAAATCCATAAAATCTTATTAATTTTACTTTTATCGTATTTAGATATCGATACCATCACACGTCTGCAAAGTTTCGCTAGCTAATTTAATTTGACCCTATTGAGAATTATTAGGCATCACTATTTTTAACATAGTATTTTATTCCCAGGCGGATTCAGAACATTCGTAAAAAAAAAACAAGAAGAAATCACCATCTTTTGTTGTAGAAGATCAGCAGTGGATGCTTAACATTGACAAATGAGCACAATAACTTCATAATAATTATTGTGCTTATTTGTGCCAGACAATGTGGGTGATTGTGAGAGGACAATGTCCTGATAAGTGATAACTACGAGTAAGTATTTCTGTAATGAAAACATTAACCACTTTACGCCCTTACTAATAAACGTACTAAATCAGATGAATAGTTACACACCGATTTCTCTCTTTCAGTCGTCAGTAATTTGACTTTCGAAAGAGGAATAATACTAAGAAGAGTAATACTAAGTAAATGTTTAATTTAACATCTTGCACTTATTTACTATTCTGACTATATTTGACTTAAGAATTTGAGAGAATTTGCAAGTTATGGAACAACAAACACAATGTCCTACTTAACAAAATTCAAATTCCATAGCAACCAAAAACCTATAGGACCTTTTTGTTACAAATGGTCACTCAAAAATCAACTTAGAACCCATTTCAATGAAGTAAATGATTAAGTTGCGATGGAATACCTATAAATAATTTAAGATTATGAACACTGCTATACGTATTGCAAACGTGTTGAATGAAGATGACAGTTCGAAAGGTGACATGGGGTAGAGGAAAGTTTTGAAAATTGCTTAGCATTTTCAGTCTTTGTCTATACATTCGTTGTGCAATGTTCACCTTATTAAAATTTTATATTCGTAATACTAGCAAGAAAATCTCCTCAAATCACTTCAATATCGAACAAAACAACCTCTGAAACATAGTTTTTTATTATTTTCAGATTGCAATAACTCCACACCCGAGGATCACCCATATTAATAGAACAAATTATTTTAAGTACATCTATGCAAATAAAGTTTACTTTACTATGATACTTTTTAATAGTTTTCCCTTGAACAACGATGTCAGCCGGTAGCCTGGTACGATCTACGTCCGTTCACAGTTATTTTACCTCTGGTTTTGCATCACTGTCCAAATCACAGTGACACATGTCTGTCAAAAAAATTGTGATCTTTATTCTCGTTGCTATAAGCTTGCTGTTAGGTTGCTGCTGTCAGAGGTAAAATAATTCATGTACAGTCACATGAATTTGTGTACAGACGCCAGCACATCAAGCTACTACAATCTGTCAAATTTCTTTAGTAGATTTTCAACTTAATCGCTAAAGCATAAGGTTCAAAGTTGATTGGGAAAATTTGACAGTTTCGGGTAGCTTGATGTGCTGGCGTCTGTACTTGGATAAAGTTGTGACAGAAGTTTTAAAATACCGTAGGTACTTGGACCGAATTCTCTATGACACAATGAACGCGAGATTGGCGGGATTAGCTAAGGAATAGGTGTTGTTTCGAAGTTAGGAATCATTGATTGGTCACAGTGAATTAGGTCCCAGGAGTTTATTTGCTTTTCTCGTATCCTCACGAAAAAAGGCATAAAAAGTCCAGAAAGCAGTAACGAGACATGAATAATGAAAATACATACTAAACGGAATGATGAAATACATAAATATCACGATTGTTTCCCACGAAAGGTAAAAGCGGGCGAGCTTATTATCATTCACAAATCACAAATCCAGACTCCGTGCTGCTAGTGAGAATTCCTAATGGAAAAACCCAATAATAATTTGCCAGACCTCGGTATTGAATCCTCGAAAATCATGTTCAACAGTAGCGCCCGCGAGTGCGCCTTCACACCAACGAGGCAGTATAGACTGAGTTCACTCCGGACCCACCATACATACCCCTGGCCATACCCCTGGGGGTAGGGTGGAACTGAACCATACCACCGTTCAGTCAGTACATTAGAGTAGATTAAATACCCAATTATATGATTATTATAATCAACCCCTTCTAGAAGACGGCGCGTACGTGTACCACGCGCGCCTCAAAGAGATGTCAGCATCATCCGAAGGGGCCCGTCAGGGCCGAAGCCTGCCGGGTCAGCGGGATTGTCCGAAAGGGTTACCGCTGGCCCGGAACTTAAAGGGCTAAGGAAGGAACACGGGTGGGTTTTAGTCAGTAAGAGTCTGACACTCCCTTCCGCTCCACCCAGAGCGGGTGAAAAAAAAAACCCCTTCTGAAATGATTTAGGTAAATTGATATTTTCTACAGAAACCACTTTCTTTCGCAACAGCTTCTAGTTCCCATAAGCCAACTTATGCATAGGTACCTATTAATTTTTATGACTTTCAACTCTCATGACAACGAATAGGTACAGGGTCGTACTAGAAGTCACCTAATTTCCTAAGGCTTAGTAGGCAATTACTTACTACTCCTTTTTAAAGATAAAAATATGTTCTGGTAATTATCAACTACCTATTTTATCTAGACCTTATTTTTTAGATTATTTCAGGTGCATACTACAATGTGCATCTAGAGTCGGATTGTATTGTTTCCGAAGTCTCATGCGTTTCACGAGTCAATATAATAAATGACGCCATCTTTTGCCATGGTTACAAACTATAGATTCTCCGATGTTGTTGAGCCTGTACCTCGCAACTCGCAAAATCGCAAACCTTAGGGAACGGAGCGGGCGTTATACTAGTCGACAAAACCCTTCCGTGGCAAGCGATAGATGGCGTTAGAGCCAACCTTAAAAAGCAGACACACCTTGCATATTGCTGCAGTAATTAGCCCACAACGTTCCCTCAGCTGGGACACAGGCCTCTGAGGCTTCATCTCTGTGGGAGGGATTGAGTTTTAATCCACCACGCGGGCCCAGTGTGTATGTCTTCGAATTTTTCTGGTTCTAGGACTACGTTTTCCTTCACCAATTTAAGAGCAATGGTAGGTAGGTATCACAATACTATTATAAAGGCGAAAGTTTGTGAGTGTGTGTATGTTTATATGTTTGTTACTTCTTCACGCTCAAACGGCTGGACCAAATTTGATAAAATTTTGTACGGAGGTAGCTGACACCCTGGATTAACATATAGGCTGTTTTTATCTCGGTATTCCTACGGGATCGACACTTACGCAGGTGAATCCGCGGTGCGCTGCTAGTTTAAATAAATGACACAAAGTTACATACTCAATTATTATTAAGTTACTAGGGTATAATAAGTAGAAAAGTAAGTTTAGGTGAACAAGAATTCAAGGAATTATAATAATATATTTTTATGGGAATATCAATTCCGTGTTAAAGTCATAATTACCTACATGCAAATTGTATATTTTATGGTGCTATACCTTTGGTGAGAATAGTTTTAATAAGTAGGTACTTTTGCCACCATTCTGATATATATCTACAAGTAGTTATTACGTAGATGTTTCCTACAGACGGATTTTTAAGGCAATAAAAATATGCCATCAAAAACATAACTTGTAAAAAAAAGCCAAGTCTCGCAACTCAGTTCTTCTACCGTAAAAAGTTGTGAGATCCATGTAATACCAAGTCGGTTAATTTATTCAGTCCTTGTCTTAAGTTATTAAGTAATTAGCTACCCTACCAACATACGGTATATACGGTACATATGGTACACAGATAGTTTATAATAACACACATAGGACAGTTTTTATACCGATATTCCCACGGGATCCCACTGCCGGGACACAGGCCTCCTCTCAGTGAGAGGAGGCCTGTGTCCCAGCAGTGGGAACATTATAGGCTGATTATGTTGATCATAATCAACGATTCAGATGAATTTTGAGGAACCGCGGCCGGTAAATGATAGTCGACAATAATTCCTTTACCGGTTTTTTTTTAATAAGAAGACTTTTTAATAGGAATAGAATAGAATACTTTTTATTATGTACACCATATTAAATTACAGACATAAATATAGAAACTGTACAAAGGGTGACACAATGGGCGGTCTTATCGCTAAGAGCGATCTTTTAAAGACAACCTTGGAAAAAGGGGAAGGACAGACAAATACTGTAGGTAGTCCGTGGTTATACTAATGTAAATAAATATATAGACATACACATAAATATATCCATATAATAATAAACATGAAACAGGAGCAAAGAAAATATAATGATGATGTTTAAGGAGAGAGGAAGTGCTTTTTTACCATAATTTTAAACGTGGACAAAGATTGAGCACGCCTTACCGACACGGGCAAGTCATTCCATAACCGTACTGCTTGAACAGTAAAAGATTTGTTCCCCGGGATGCAATGTATCTCCCTGCCAAATTTTATCGAAATCCGTTCAGTGGTTTAGGCGTGAAATAGTAACATACAGACAGAGTTACTTTCGAATTTATAATATTAGTATGGATTAGTAGATTAGTATAGATTTCATCAAAATCAGCAATAGGCAACAATGTAGCAATATAACATAGTTCACGTTTAATGACAACATACTCGTAGTTATTAAATTAATACTTTCAGACCCCGTTAAGACAAACATTATGTTATGCATTGTAAAACGTGCACAATTGTATTACTTAAAGCTGGTTTTCCACTAAGATCTAAGCTACACCGAAGCTAATCTACGCTACTGCCAAGGTAAATAAACATTACTTAGCACGTGCTATGGATAAGACAGAGGGGTTTGTGTTAAATAATAACAGCCGCACGGGTCGATCGATCAGGCTAAGCTACGCTTACTGCGGTTGGTCCGAGGATGGGTGACTATCTTTACATATCAAGACCCCTCCATGCCTCAGAAAGCACGTTTAGGCGTTGGTCCCGGCTGTCATTCGTGGATCTTTGGCAGTCATTAAGGGTCCTCTTAAATCGGAAAGTCCGAGAACCATTCTTACCAAGGGGTATCATAGTACCCAGTAACTGGGTTGTTAAGGTCAGATAGGCAGTCGCTTCATGTAAAATACTGGTATTCTATCTGGTAGGTAGTAAGCTGCATCCGATTAGATTGGAAGTGGACGTAGTTGGGAAAAGGCTACGCAGATGATGATGGCTGAGCATTATTCCTGTCACTGTCGCTCAATAGTCAAACTACATGTGTAAGATAGAGACGGATATAACTTACTAAATCAAAGTACGTACCTTAAAACTTAAGACCATACCCTGTTCCAAAACTGTTTGATAATATTGTAAAAAAATCACAGAATTCGTATTCGAAGGTTTAAATTTTATATCTGTCCACGTTTTTTAATACGGTAGATTCTAAATTCGAATACGTGTGTAACTTATTCCCTTTAGTGAATGACTGCGTAAGAATGTTACCTGCACCCTAATTGCGTTACACACTTTCAGTCACAATTCTAGTTATTGTTAATACATTGCTTCATAGGTTTGAAAAATTCGTCTGCTCTACAACGTAAATAATGCAATGAACCAGGGGGAACTGTCAAAATGCAACCCATTGAGAACACTTGTCAATTTATGTGTGTAGGCAATTACCCGGCTGAACAGAGTTTCTTTACACTTTCATCTGACAGTTTTTGGAACAGACTTAAATAGTTTGAGCTTGGCATGGCACACACCTATAAAAATATCTCAGCTATGTGAGGTAAGCTACACTTTATACTTAGTGCAGTTATTGGTGGGAAACTGGCATAAAACTTATTTTATTGCACAAAGAGCGACTGTAGCTAGCTGTAGCTACCTGACTGTAGCTACCTGAGTGACCGTTGTTGACACTGTTGATTTTTTTTTTTATTAAACAGGTTATTTCACTACACATTGACCCTTTGGTTACTATGAGCTTATTATAAATGAAAGTAGATACAACGTATGTTTTACTTCATTTTGTTTTGACTATTTTTAGTTTTGGAGCACCAATATCGACACATAGCATCGCTTTTATTCTACTATTCTAAATTTAAATAATTTAGAATATAAGTATCATAATATTTAGAACCGGTTCTGTCCAGAGTTAGTCATAATAAATTCGCTCATAGTACTTACATACATTATATACAGTCAGGGACATTATTTGTGAAGCAAATTGACATCCTATTTCAATTTGCCATGCTAAAGCCAGTGACAGCTTTGATTTAAATATACGTACAATTTAAGTTGGTGGTTAATTTGGCTAATAACTATTTTCCTTGACTTTACATGCTTACATAGTAAAACGCAATACATTTTATAGCACTTCTGTGTTACCTAAACCGGTTTAAATTACACATTTAATCCAAACCGCCTCGGTGTTACATTCTGCACGGGACATTCTTGGGGTCAACATGGCTGAATAGCATAGAGAGTCCCTTTTATAAGAAACTTTTTTTTAAATCATTTACATTTTTTTTCAAATACATTTAATCACTGCAATTTCAAACAAAAGATCATTTATAGCTTTTAATTCTAATGTTTAATTAAAGTATTTTGATTAAATGTTAATTATTATTTTGAATTCATAAATTAATTATTTATTGAAGCAATGCTAGCGATAATTTTGTGTGCTGTATCGTGCTTTTTCTTTGCCTGGTGGCAATGGGAGACGAACTATCGCCGACTGAAGACCTATAAGCTACCTCCTATGTACCCTGGTCTTTTGCCGATTATTGGCCACGCACATATACTTATTGGGAACACTACAAGTAAGTAAAATCTAAGTTTTTAATAAACTTACGTTCGAACCAGTCATTTCTCATGTATGCAATAAGTGGCTAGGGGCTATAATGTTCCAATATTACTTTTGTTTATACTCATAATTTTAAATACCTTTTACAATTAGTCAATTTAGTTAGTTCTTATTTAAATGATAGACAACAGCAAGTTCAAATAAATGGTGTCAATTTACATGGTTTAACAGTAAAAATGGGTGTGCCACAAGGCTCGATATTGGGTCATTTCCTCTTTTTAGTATGTTAATGATCTACTCCATTTATTAAAAAAAAAACCACAAATGGTATTATTTGCTGATGACACTTCCTTAATTTTTAAGGTAAATAGACGTGCTACAAATTTTGACGACGTAAATAGCGCCCTACTGCAGGTCCCAAATTGGTTCACTGCTAATAATTTAGTATTAAATGGAAAAGAAAAACTAAGTGCATAATATTTTCTTTACCTAATGTCAAGAATCAAGATAAACCAGAATTCGTCGAAAAACTGTTTTCCTACGGATCACGCTCGACTCAAGGCTACAATGGGGTCCTCATTTAACATCTCTTGCGAGATGGCTAAGTTCAGCAGCTTATGCTGTCAGAAAAATCCGTCAATTTAACTGATGTTGATACCGCGAGACAAATCTATTTTAGTTACTTTCATAGTATTATGTTCTGCGGTATTTTACTTTGGGGACAGGCTGCAGACATCGATTCTATTTTTATTCTGCAAAAACAGCCATCAGAGCCAGACAAATAAAAATAATCTCCGCAGGCGCGATTCTCTAGTCTAAGGGAACTGTTTAAGGAAATTAACATCATGACGGTGCCTTGTCACTATATCTACGAAAACATCATGTATGTAAGAAAAAACTTACATCTTTTTAGTAAAAGAGGTGAAAGACATAATTGTGTATATTTCGGCTCGGAAATCTGCCGAGTTGTGAATAGATGCTGGTTGGCTTATGTGAACACCAATGTATGGAACTGGTTTTTATTTCGCGATTTCACGGAGTTACCTATATATTTTACTCGGCTATGGTGAGAAAGGATCCTGAATAATTTCACTTGTTGTTAGTAAAAAAAATAAGTTACATGAACAATATTTTCACCAATTATTGCTCGGCTGTTATCGGTAGAGCACCTAGTGGAGCAATCTAGTTTACCTCATTCCGAAATACCTAATTGATTCAATTATTTCGACATTATCTCCAATTCCATAGCATCATCATCATCATTTCAGCCGAAAGATGTCCACTGTTGGACATAGGCCTCCCCCAAGCACCTCCACTTTGACCGGTTCTGTGCTTCTCGCATCCAACGGGTTCCTGCGGCCTTCACAAGGTTGTCGGACCATCTTGTGGGAGGCCTTCCAAAGCTACGTCTTCCGATACGCGGTCGCCACCCATCGGCCATCTGTTCTGCGAGCAATGTGTCCTGCCCACTGCCACTTAAGGTTGGCAATTCTTCGGGCTATATCAGTTACCTTGGTTCTCCTGCGGATCTCTTCATTCCTGATTCAATCACGCAGGGAAACTCCAAGCATAGCTCTCTCCATTGCCCTTTGGGTGCCTGTTAGCCTTCTTATAAGGCCTATTGTGAGCGACCACGTTTCAGTGCCATAAGTCATCCCAAGCATAGCCCTCTCCATTGCCCTTTGGGTGACTGTTAGCCTTCTTATAAAGCCCATTGTGAGCGACCACGTTTCAGTGCCATAAGTCATCACTGGCAACACGCACTGGTCAAAGACTTTGGTCTTGTGACACTGCGGTATGTGGATTGTGTGTGTGGATTCCATAGCATAATCAGCTTATAATGTTACCACTGCTGAAACATCGGCTTTCTCTATGTGAGAGGGAGTGGGCCGTAATTCACCGCGCAAGCTACTCGTAAGTGCGGGTTGGAGGATGTCAAATATCTTCAAATTTTTGGTTCTAGGACATTCACTGCTCGGCAAGAGAATGATGAATGGGATTTATAGGTATTACTGAATAAGGGTTAATTGTAAAAGGGACCAAACTTGTAACCTGAAACCGGGAATGAAGCGTCATTTTCATTATAAACATAAAATCCAGAACCTACTGATTTCGAGAAAACACTGGCCCCTGTATCAGGTGTTTTTACAAGAATTTATTAATTTATTTTTTAACACCCTTGCTCGTAAAGCTGATGTAATTCCACCGGTTTTAAATATGTAAAGAGGGTCATAAAAAACGCGTGTGTTACCAAAGCAAATAGTTAAGTTATAGTCCATACAAATTCCATAACAGCATTATTTGCCATTTCAAATTTGGAACTGAACGCCCGCGCCGCCGCCCGCACGACTCCAGCTAGTGAGCAGCGCGCTGTTGCTATTCAAATTTCGAACTAATCGCCGCGCGGCGCCAGTCAGTAGGCAGCGCTAGCGCGCTGTTAAAATGGCGGGAAAGCAACAGTGTGCATTCACAGATTGAGTTTATTTAAAATTAAAAAAAACAGTTTATTCGGTAATTTAAAGATTCCATCCAAAACAAAGCAAATATAAGTGCCAAAATAACTCAGACAATAAATTTGGAGCCACAAACGAAGAAGTTTTGCCCTGAGCCGCGCCCCTCTTCTACTGATGATACTTTTTTATTTACAACTAATGACGAATTACAATGCTCTTCTGCCGCCTTTCAAGAAGTTTCGTCGTCTCCAACATTTACCCTAACACAAAACAATGACATTATGAATAGTAATAATAATAATAAAAACATAATTAAAAAACCAACTACAACTACGTATCATTTTAACAATTGTAATTTCACTAACTGTTTCAATAATTAAAAATGAACAAAATATAAAATGTTTTTTTTTCTGTTTCCTCGCAAATGTGTTAAAAAACGTCGTACGATATACGTGCGTATGGTTATAACATGCTCGGCTCAATTACGCCCTCGCCTTCGGCTCGGGCTGAAATTCCGCCTCGCATGTTATAACCATCTTTACGCACTAATATCGTAATGTACTATTTTAACACCCTTGCTCGTAAAGCTGATGTAATTCCACCGGTTTTAAATATGTAAAGAGGGTCATAACAAACGCGTGTGTTATCAAAGCAAATAGTGAAGTTATAGTCCATACAAATTCCATAACAGTATTATTTGCCATTTCAAATTTGGAACTGCTCGCCGCCGCACGACTCCAATAGTGAGCAGCGCGCTGTTGCTATTCAAATTTCGAACTAATCGGCGCGCGGCGCCAGTCAGTAGGCAGCGCTAGCGCGCTGTTAAAATGGCGGAAAAGCAACAGTGTGCATTCACAGATTGAGTTTATTTAAAATAAAAAAAAATTACAACTAATGACGAATTACAATGCTCTTCTGCCGCCTTTCAAGAAGTTTCGTCGTCTCCAACATTTACCCTAACACAAAACAATGACATTATGAATAGTAATAATAATAATAAAACATAATTAAAAAACCAACTACAACTACGTATCATTTTAATAATTGTAATTTCACTAACTGTTTCATTAATTAAAAATGAACAAAATATAAAATGTTTTTTTTTGTTTCCTCGCAAAGGTGTTAAAAAACGTCGTACGATATACGTGCGTATTGGTTATAACATCTTAACGCACTAATATCGTAATGTACTATTATACAGGCGTGCATACTGTAATAATATAACAGCATTACCTAATTGATTTCGCAGAGCTATGGACTAGTGTGCAGAAAATAGCGAAGGAAGCCTTGGCGCAAGGAGGCGTCATCACTGCGTTTATAGGAAAGGACTTATATTACAGTAAGTCTATTTAATCAAAAAAACATTAAAAAAAAAACAATCGACTTCCAAAAAAATCACTGTAATTTCGAAAATCGGTGTCTTTGGTTTTGTATTTTTGTTTTTGCCACAATTTTATTTTTGACAGAATCGTCGGTCCTTAATTGATGAAAATATCGCTAAATATAGATAAAAAAAAACCTTCATACAAACGAACATAGAACCTCATCCTTTTTAGGGTTCCGTAGTCAACTAGGAACCCTTATAGTTTCGCCATGTCTGTCTGTCCGTCTGTCCGTCCTCGCTTAATCTCTGTGACCGTTAGCACTAGAAAGCTGAAATTTGGTACCAATATGTATATCAATCACGCCGACAAAGTGGTAAAATAAAAATTGGAAAAAAATGTTTTATTAGGGTAGCCCCCCTATATGTAAAGTGGGAAGTGATTTTTTTAATTTCAACCCTATCGTGTGATATATTGTTGGAAAGGTATTTAAAAATGAATAAGGGTTTACAAAAATCATTTTTTGATAATGTCAATAATTTCGGAAATAATCGCTCCAAAAGTAAAAAACAATGTGTTTATAAGGACTTTCTAGGAAAATCATTTTGAACTTGATGGAAGTGGGAACACTTATTGTGACGGACGGGAAACTACGGAACCCTTCACTGAGCGTGGCCCGACACGCTCTTGGCCGGTTTTTTAAGTAGGTTGAAAAATTTGTAGGTACCTATCCATTTCTTAGCCAACCAGAACGCACCATGCAACTGTGATGTTATATCAAAACTCAAATGCGAAGCATTAGAGAGTGCTTTACGATCTAAAAACATTGTTTTGCCTCCTTTCTGCAACTGTTTCTATTGTTATACCGACTCCTGCTAGTACACAGAACCTATGTACTTAATTTATACACCATTGTATAGATAATTTAATGGAGATTAATTCTATACTTTTCAATAATTGATTCAATGCGGTAGAACAAAAAAAAACATCAAAATATTTCTAAAATTTTTCCCGTCAATCCTGTAAAACCTGAAAACATTGTAGCTTGCGAAAAATCAATTAAATAAGTCTTTTTTTTTAATAAATTCGTTTCACCCATAGGAAAACGACTCTTTTATTCAAAGCAGTCTAATTATAATTAATAAAAATCAAAAAGTAAGAGGTAAAGTGTACCTATTCTAAACTCTACTCTTTTTTTATACGATCAAATGAGCATTATGTGTCGTTCACTTTGAGATTTTCCAAACTTTTTTTAAAGAGTTATTTAAATGAGGCTATAAAAGTCAAAAACTATCGTACTATTACTATTATTCAAATGCTATGTTACTTCTAATGAAGTTTTATTTGCATAAACGCAATATTATAAAATATGGAAATTAATTTGACAGCATAATTGGTTTGACGGTTAATAGATTTAATAAATACTACTAGAATGATGATAATACATATTGATATTGAAGTTTATGATAAATCGTAGCTACTTACGAGTTTCTCGTCATTATTAAGAGTAGGTAATCAACATACCTATCAACATACGTATTTGTAAGTGGTCCATAAGAAATCTTTAGCTTTTCTACCTGGTCCGCAAATTCGTTTAGACTTTCGGCATTTCCGGGATAATATTGAGTTAAAAATTCGGCACTGTACATAGACGCCAGCACATCAAGCTACCCGAAACAGTCAAATTTTACCAATCAACTTTGAACTTTAAGCTTTAGCGATAAAGTTGAAAATCTATTAAAGAAATTTGACAGATTGTAGTAGCTTGATGTGCTGGCGTCTGTACCTAATTGAGTTAATAAACATTCAATAAACAAGTATCAGAAATATTCAATAAATTATTTTTAATTAAGGCAACAAGCAAGATAGAATAATAACACCACGAGAAAATTAATGAGAATCCTGTGGTCTTCACACGATCATCGGTCCACCTAGCCTTGTTGGCCTTCCAACGCTACGTCTTCCAGTACGCTGTCGCCACTGCACACCGCAAGAATCCGCTGAAAGCGAAAAGCACAGAACCTCGCGACTCAACGATGCTTGGGGGAGGCAAATACTGGTGGACATAGGTCCAGCAATATTTCAGCTGAAATGATAATGATGATAATGGGTGGAATGTGCTGGATCCAGTCATGGCCATGTCCTAATAAGCAATCTCCACGCAAAGACGCGATCGTCGCCTTCATTTGTCACAGAACCTGCAACCTAACCGAAACCGACTGTCGCGCGATTACGCAATTGCGTGATCTTTTACCTGAATAATGACGTACCTACTATTATATAGGATACGCGACTTGATTGATTACGCGAGTTTGTCAAAATGTTAAAAGTGGACCCGTACGAGAGGCTTGGTGTGGTGATGAACCAGTATATAAAAGTGGGCCCGTATGAGAGGCTTGGTGTGGTGATGAACCAGTATATAAAAGTGGACCCGTACGAGAGGCTTGGTGTGGTGATGAACCAGTATTGTATAAAAGTGGACCCGTATGAGAGGCTTGGTGTGGTGATGAACCAGTATATAAAAGTGGACCCGTACGAGAGGCTTGGTGTGGTGATGAACCAGTATATAAAATTGGACCCGTATGAGAGGCTTGGTGTGGTGATGAGCCAGTATATAAAAGTGTACCCGTATGAGAGGCTTGATGTGGTGATGAGCCAGTATATAAAAGTGTACCCGTATGAGAGGCTTGGTGTGGTGATGAACCAGTATATAAAAGTGGACCCGTATGAGAGGCTTTGTGTGGTGATGAACCAGTATATAAAAGTGGACCCGTACGAGAGGCTTGGTGTGGTGATGAACCAGTATAGTGATATAATCAACTTAAATACAGGATCAACAGGATTCTACAACGAACTCCAAGCGTTCGAAGCGTGCAAAAACTAGAAAGTAATATTTCTATATCTTTTTCATAGTCATCGCAGATCCTGAGGACAGTGTAACAGCCGCCAACTCATGCTTACACAAACATTTCGCCTACGATTTCGGAAAGCCTTGGATGGGAGAAGGACTTGTCTTGGCATCAGGTAATTTTAAACAATTTCTATCTATTTAGAACATTATTTAACATTAACATTGCAAACTGCAATAGAAAATCTATTGGTGAAAAAAATGCCGACTTGCAATAAACATCAAGTTAGTGTTAGAATATTTCGAGGATAACTACCACACTATTCTGTTAAAATTTCAATGTGAAAATTTAGCCGAAGTGAGGTGACAATGGTGTCAATCTCTTAAAATGACAGCTCACTTCAAGATCACTTCACCTAAGATTTCACGGTGATATTTTTACTGAAATGACCGGCTGGATTCACAAAGTTTATAGATTTTCTTATTGAGATAAAACTAACTGTTTCCATAATGAGTACTTTGGTTCACAGAAGAAAAATACATAAAAAAGCAGGCAACTTATCCAACCGATCTTATCAAATAGTCAGAATAAATCAGTAGCAACAAAAATAATGTTGTAAAACGCGATAAAATCTCGCGCGACCCAAAAGCACCGCAAGTCGCGCAACGAGCGGTGCCTTTGTGTCGCGCGCGATTCGCGAGTCGCGCCTGTTTGTAGGAGCCTTTAAGGAACATTAATTCATCTTTTAAATAAGTACCTATCTCTTCAATATGTCTCGTAAACGATTGTACAAACTTTAAATAGGTCACAGTTTAATATACAGTGAGTGGGTGTAATATGCTCATTAAAAACTCGGAGAAGCCCACGATATTTTTCAAACAAAAAAAGTTAAAATATTGACGATGAAACGAAATGGATCCTACATTAAGGCTCGCTGCACCACAAATGACTAAATACGTTTAGCGCTAAACGAAATGAAAACATCGTTCGTTGTGTTTCTCTCAATCGTTTGGAAATGACTAACTAGCGCTAAACGCATTTAGTGATTTGTGATCTAAGCGGGCCCTAAATGTGAATTGGCTTCAACAGGTCCAGTATGGAGGCGGCATCGGAAGCTCCTAAATCCAGCATTCAGTCTTCAAGTGCTGCACAGTTTCTTAGGAGTGTTCAACATACAAGCTCGAAAGCAAGTCTGCCATTTTGACTCCGAAGTAGGCAGAGGAAAGTTCGACCATCTCGCGTCGTTGAAGCATATCGCTTTGGAGACTGTGTGCTGTGAGTACCTATAGCCTGCCTTTTTTTTTTCAGGATGAGAAATCATCAAATGACCCCTCCCGCTCTGGGTGGAGCGCAAGTGAGTGTCAGACTCTTACTGACTAAAACCCACCCGTGTTCCTTCCTTAGCCTTTTATGTTCCGGGGCAGCGGTAACCCTTTCGGACAATCCCGCCTACCTATAGCCTGCCTTAATATTGGTTTTAAACATTCAATTCTGAATAAACGTCACGTCAGCTAACATCCGGACGTAGGACTCGTATCGGGTCGCGGGGCGAAGCCACGCAGGCATTTTACTTTATATAATTTTTTTAATCACTGCGATGTCTTCCTGCACCGTTTTGATTGCTATCAAATGGGTGCAGGAAGACATCGGGAGCATACCTGTATGTCCTAGAACCAAAAAATTGAAGACGTGACATCCAGCAACCCGCACAGAGCCTGCGTGATGAAGTAAGGTTCACTCCCTCTCACAGAGAGGAGGCCCGTGCCGCAGCAGTGGGAACGTTAAGGTGATATGTAAAAAATAAATCAATATTACTGACAAAGGCCGCAGGTGAACTGGGTGGGCATAAAAAAGTGACAGAGTCAATTACTTCCATAAGCGAAAAAAGAGAGCGCAACAATGCGCTGGAACCAAAATAAAACAACATAAACGCCAAACCGTTTAAAAATTAAACCCATACTTGCTGTAATAATGAAATAATTGTGCCCGCAACTGTCAAATTTTCCCAATCAACTTTGAACCTTAATCCTTTAGCTATAAAGTTGAAAATATATTAAAGAAATTCGACAGATTGTAGTAGCTTGATGTGCTGGCGTCTGTACCTACTTCAAAATAACTGGCTAAATGTGAATGTACTTTCAACCCCTGTTGTGTGTGTGTATTATCTAGTGTTATTTACTGAAAGAATTAATATGTTCATTAATTCTTTCAGTAACTGCCTTCGGAATAACAGCTGACGAAGACAAGGATTTCAACAAGACATATATGGCCGCAGTAGACAAGATCCTGAACATTATTGCGCTCAGGTTTTCCA
Source organism: Luperina nickerlii (assembly GCA_963855955.1). Lineage (NCBI taxonomy): Eukaryota > Metazoa > Arthropoda > Insecta > Lepidoptera > Noctuidae > Luperina > Luperina nickerlii. The sequence goes on from OY979685.1 coordinate 8,086,482, forward strand.
ACTTCTGGTTGCAGAGCGAACTGATATACAGCTTCACTGAATTGAAGAAGAAGCAAGATGAAGTCGTCAAGGTTTTGAATGCTATGTCTACTGCTGTAAGTTGTAACATATGTTGAAGCAAATTCGGCTCTGGGAGGACTGTGCGAATCAAATTATGCACCATTTAATTCTACTTCGACGGTCGGGGCAGAATAAAAATACGCAGCACAATTTTGTCAACTTTAAAAAATTACTTTTTAAATAATTATAAGTCCCATATAGGGGTGACCCTATTGCCATCAACCGGGCACAAATTCAGACTCCGGACTGCTACTAAAAAATGACTGAAGGAAAATCCAATAACACTTTTAATTTACTTTTCTTTTATAAATAGTTCCTTACCTAAAGGGATGCAAACTTTTACCAACAGGTCATCCAACGAAAAAAAGAACTGATGAAGAGCATCCCGAGACAGGAATGGGAGGAGCAACGACAGCGCACAGGTAAAATACGAATTAATTACAAATCATCCTCTTGTCCTTATTCCAATTTATTTAGGGTCGGCGCTGCATGTCTTCTATTAGGTATCCACCTCCTTTCTAGCCATATTATCTTTATTTTATTTTATTTATTTGGGACAAAAAACAGTCATACAGCATTTTACAGCAGTTTTACAGCATTTACAAAAAGTAGTTATATTACAGTAAAAAAAAACGTATAACCCACACTATTGTCCACGACGTGACATCTGAGTATGATAACGAATGCATGTTAAATGAGAGGAAAAAAAAAAAGAGTACATAGGTATTTAGAAGAAAAACGCTATATACCGACAAATCGGAGGAAGCGGATGACAAAAGCATCCGTCCTATGGAGCATATTATCTTTCACAAAAACTATAAAATAATTAGTACTTATTAATAGCAGTTAAAAATTGTACCTACTAATAAGGTATTCATTTCTAGTGTGCAGTTACTTAGAGTAAAGCCACGGCTTCCTAGAAGAGCGGTGGCTGCATCTAACAGCCGTAGTGATGGGAAATATTTAAATTGTTAGATTCGCCCTGCCACGTCATAAGATAGTCGCGTTTCTGTTTCGTTTTGACACCCGTTGACAAGCAATGACGCAGTGACTTGACTTGATTGTCATGGAAACGCTGTTTAATAATGTGTGAGCTCTCTCTTCTTAGTATAGACATTTTTTCGCGTGACTAAGTACGGTGAGAACAAATCTAGGGATTTAAATCTTTGAGCAGCGGGGTTTGACTTAAGGGGGAAGCGCTAAGATAGCCCGCGAAATTCAAATTTTCTTACGTTTTTTTGCAATTTTCTGGTCAGTATTAAGTTGTACGTCGATTAAAATATGATTCGCGGCCGTAACAAATATGTATTTACATAATTATAATCATTAAAGTCATCAACACAACTCTCTAAGACCACGTAACTCCAAAGAATGATGATTTCATGAAACAGTTATTACATTATATTATATATATATTATATAAACAGACGATAGATCAATAAGTACTAAATCAGTATTTTACCACCTATTCCAGGTATCAAATGCAAAGCCCTGATGGACCTTCTACTGGAGCTATCAGAAGAGAACATATTCACTGACAAGGAGATCAGGGAGGAAGTGGACACGGCCATTGTTGCCTCTTATGATACCACATCTTGTCTGTTAGCTTACATCATGATGATGCTGGGCACCTATCCTGAGGCTCAGGAGAAGATGCATCAAGAGTGAGTCTAAACAGTGTTTTATTGAGTAAAAACACGTGTTCTATGTTATTTTTTTTTTACGGACGTCTTAGAAACACAATAAAAAAGGGTCAAAGACAAAACATACCAACGTTGTAGGTGTAAATGTAAGTAATTGTTAAAAAATTGTTTTAACCGGTCAAAAGCAGTTTTGACAGATTTGAGGCAAGTGGTTTGACCGATTAGCAGTTTTGTGGGATATGTAGGTAGTAATCGGTGGTATAGTTTGTTCCAATAGCAAGCATGTTCATGCGTTCTGTGAGACGAGTTTTCCATCAGGCGATCTAGACTAGACAAAAACCCCAATCGCTAAAAATGTTGATAAATTCGGATCTAATGTGCAACCTCTCATGACTAAGCAGCGCAACGGCTACTTCGGACACTGTTACTCGGATTCAGATCGGATACAGTGCCTAAATGCCTACTACTCGTGAATTTTATGATATTAATTATTACTTAATTTATTTATTCATGATTCGTGGAAGTCACGAGGCATACATGTTAGCGGCCACCAGCTAACAAACCTCCGCTTTGCATATGACATAGTGTTATTCTACACATCAGCTTCAGAACTTGAGGAAATGCTCCAAGATCTGAGCATCGCAAGTCTTGAGGTTGGACTTTCAATGAACAGATCCAAGACACAGGTCAACAAGAAACAAAAACCGCACGAAAAGCAGGGTCGAGGTAGACGGACATGGGTTGCAAAATGTCGATGCGTACACATACTTGGACCAGATAGTGTCTTTCAAAAACAGACAAGATAAAGAAGTCGAAAGACGAGTCTTAAATGATTGCAAGACCTGCGGGACCCTTAAAGAACATATAAAAGGCACTCTTCCTATATCATTAAAAAGGAAACTCATCGACATATGCATCCTGCGCGTCCTAACCTACGGTGCACAAAGTTGGTCACTTAGTGTACAACAGAAGTCCAAACTCAAGATTTGCCAACGGGCAATGGAGCGCAGCATATTAGGTGTAAAACGTACAGATGGAGTTAGAAACACCACGTTGCGCTCCATAACTCAAGTAGCGGATGTTGGAGAAAAAACAGCCAGGCTGAAGTGGAAGTGGGCCGGATACTTCTCACGAATACACCCGGAAAGATGGGCAAAGATCGTCACTCACTGGACGCATGAGGCAGGACATCGCCATCGAGGTAGACCAAGGCGAAGGTGGGGTGACGATCTAATATCATTTGCAGGGCCAACATGGCCAGAGATCGCAAAAGACAGGGAGGCTTGTAAGAAAAAAGGGGAGGTCTGTGCCCAGCAGTGGGACACAAAATAGGCAAAAAAAAATTATTCATAGGACGAGGAATGTTTGTAACTGTGGTGAATTAATATCAAGCCTCCGGGATGTAATAATTACGAATACTTTGTGTTATTTATTTCATCACCACTGCTCCCTAAAAATGTGAAGGAAAACATCGTGAGGATACAGCATGTCCTAGACCAAAAAATTCGAAGCGATGGGACTTCATCTAGTAACTCGCACAGGGCCCGTGTGGTGGATTAGGGTCCATTGTCTCTTCCAGAGAGGAGGCCTGTGTCCCAGCAATGGGAATGTTATAGGCTAATCATGCTCTGACTGATCAGTTGATTTTGAATAATATGTTTTATTTCAATTCTCATTGCAGGTTACAAGAAGTATTCGAAGGCACAGACAGGGACGTCACTAAGGACGACCTACCTAAGATGGTATACACGGATGCTGTCATCAAGGAGACATTAAGAATGTACCCTACTGGGCCGGTGGGGCTCAGATACGTGGACAAGGATGTTCAGCTGAGTAAGATTAACAAATAAATACGAGTATAATTTGTTTTATCTGAAGTTAAGTTGATATCAGACGCTTCACTCGACTGAATGGTTCACTCGATTAAAGGTTAATTTTTGTTTCATTCCACGACAACAATAAAATGACATAGGAATGAACGTTCGTCTAATTTTTTCATTACATTTTTCGATCATTTGGTAGTCGAGTGCCGAAATCCAACGTCGGACCGTTTCATTAATAAATTCATTTTACACTTATTTTAAGTGATAGATACTGAATTCAAGGCAAAACTGGACAATAAGTGAAGCGTCTGGTATCGGCTTTACGCACCAACAGTGACAATGGGCAGGGCACGTTGCTCGCAGAACGAATGGCCGATGGAGCCCCAAAGTTCTGCGCAGCAACCATTTAGCGCAGCATGTCATTTAGCGCAGCATGTCATTTAGCGCAGCATGTCATTTAGCGCAGCATGTCATTTTATTCCATACATCACTTTCAGGTATCATCTCGATAGTCACTCACATTCTAGCCCTATAATCTTTCACACAATCTATGGATTGTTTCCTTGGCTTCCCCCTACTCTTACAAGAATAACCATCTACATTAATTACCAAATTAGTGAGTTAATATTTATTTATTTATTTGCCAGAATATAGGTGCTTAAATAATATGGTACTTAATATAATTTTAGTTTCACTATATTCGACTTATCAGTCGTGCAAATATTTCTAGTACCTACATGCATAATAATATAATTTAATGTCATCAGTCATACACAATATACACATCATTGTCATACATAATAGAATTTACAGTTTTGCTTCGATTAATATTAGTTAGGAACATTAATTACATTACAAAAAATAATTATTAAAATAAGTACCTAGTTAGTAAATTAGCTATTTTTAGGAATAAAATTATATTTCATGGTTACGACAATTCATCAATGATTAATTTATAAATAATGTCAATTTAAATTTAAATAAGTCTTCTTTAATTTATTTACATCACGTCTGTTTAAATTTTAAATAATCATCTATTGAATAAAAACATCTGCCACAATAATAGAATAGCAAATAAAATACATACAATAAATATTGCTCTAAGTAAATGTTTAGGCGTTATCTTGATCTCTTCCTATAAGACCCAGATGCATGTATGAATGATAAAAGTATGGTGTGAAGATGCTGTATATATTTGCAATGCACCCGCAATTCTCTTATGAATACCTATTATAGGTAGGCGAAAATTGTTGATGAAGTGAAGGTAAAGTCGAGGTGACACTCAGCCAAAGAATGACAGCTGTGATTTTAATATACTGACAATTTAAGTTGGTAGTTTTGCTCATCAATTAATTTCCTTGACTTAACATATTCTGACATTTGGCAATTGTATACTAACTTAGCCACAAACTTAAAAAAAAATCTCCGTTTACTTGAACTCCTCACATTCTGAACGTCCATTTTTCAGAAAACTACGTGATGCGTGCGGGCAGTCAATGCGCCCTAATGATCTACGGGATCCACTACCACGACAGCTGGGGCCCTGACGTCAGAGAGTTCAGACCGGAGCGATGGCTGGACCCAAACAACCAGCCCAACCAAAACATGTTCGCGGGATTCAGTATAGGAAAGAGGGCCTGCATGGGTAGGTGTACTTTGTATATTATTTTCTAAAGCGGCTGATTGACTGGCGAGTCATAAGCTTCAGCTTCTTCTTAAGCTTTAGTTTGGGGTTGAAATGGATTTGGAAGGATTAGATTGTAGGTACAAATTCCATCCAAACCCTTTAAAATGCTCCTGATGTCATTGATAGCTTCTCGACGACGATCTTCAATAACCTCTGAGATTGCCTCAAGCCGTAGTTTCGTTATTTTAACATTACAAACAGACACTTCAATTTTATTTATTTGTATAAAATTTAGAAGATAATATAGATAATTATAGATTATAATTTGATATTAATCAAATGCACCTATCTCGAAACAAACTAGAAAACGGCCTCTCCACAGTAATACCCTCTACTTTTCTTCGCAGGAAGGACATTCGCGACACTATCAATGAAGACTACGTTATCACATGTACTCCGGAAGTTCAGAATCTCAGCAGACATCAATGAACTGGAACTTAAAATAGACTTCTTACTGAAACCCGTCTCAGGATCTTTAGTCAGTTTAGAAAGGAGAAATTAGTTGTTAAGATATTACAGGATGGGACATCGCCGCGTATCCTATTAAAATGGATTCAGTACATGATTCTGAACTCCCACTGCGTTGAAATTTTTCGTCTGTTGCTAAATTCATGGTTATAGTTTTCGCGGCGATGTCCCTGCTAGCTGCAAAATTGTATTATTATCAGGGCCGTCTTTTCCATTGGCCACTCTAGGCATGAACCCACTAGTTGCTACCAGATTCGTAGCTACGGGCTGTCAAAAACAACCTAACATATGCCAGGCGGGGTGCTAAAATGTTCACTCTGACATCCCACATTCTGTGTTAAAGACGTCCCTGATTTTGATGATTTGTGATTTTATGCTTTGTATGTAGGTAGTTTAAGTATAATCAGTAGTAGAGCTCCACGTGCAACAAGACCCTGCATGGCATGTATCTTTTACAAATTTAAGGTAACTGGGTATAATTTTGTGATGTTTTAATATTTAAATGACAGTTATTCTTAGAACAAACTTTCGAACAATTAAAGTTATTATTAAATTGATAGTACCCGTCTATTAATGTTATATAACGCTAACAAATTTCAAACTGCTCCCACCAAAATCCGCTCGTCGTTTTCACGGTGAAATGGTTACAGAATCGCACTGCAGCAGTGCGATTCTGTAACCATCTCACCGTGAAAACTTAGGTGAAGTGAGCGTGGAGTGAGCTGTCAATAGTGTCAATTCTTAGCAAAAACCAACTCACTTCACCTAAGTTTTCACGGTGAGATAGTTACAGAATCGCACTGCAGTACCTACTCTTTTTGAACAATGTCCTTTTTGACATGTGCCGTGTAACGTCCGTCAACAGGACTGCACACCGAAAAGAGATTCTCTCATAAACAATTTTGCGAAACTTTATCTTCGCCCCGAACCCTATAATTGTATTTGTACCTATTTATGTTGCCAAAAATGAAGCATTAACCGTACATATGTGTGTACATAAAAATTGCTACTTTTGTACTTTGCTACAGTATTATTAATCGCTCCGTCCAGGCGCGGGCCTCTGGCGGCCCATTACAATAGAAAATCGATTGTGTCTCACTCCCCGCTGATGAGACACAATTGATTTTCTAATTTAAAAGATTAAGCGATTAATGTGTGCATTTATTTCAATGAGGGTTTTCTGAAATGACGTTCGCTAGGTGGCAGCACTGGCACGTCAGGTCCAGGCATCTGTCAAAGAGCCTATATTTTCTTTAGTCATGACGGAATGATGAACGAATGAATTAATCGAATGATGAACGTCATCATATATTTTGTATTGGGAGACCTCTTGTCACAGTGGTGCCAACTGGTGTCGTAAATTTTAACGAAAACCCTCATTAAACCATTTACAGGCACTTTTGAACTGTCAAGAAGTCGGTCAGTCAGAAAATAATGAAGCTAGTTGCCCATTCCAAAGCGGTACCTATGGAGAAGAACGGGCAAGAAACTCCATGGACACTCTTTTAAATTATATTTTTATACAAAAATATTAGTTACATCATTAATGTTGAATTTATAATTATATGTGAGAACGGTGTAAAAAAGACGTACGAATTAAAAGCCTCCAGAGTCCAGCAAATAGTAAGAAAAGAACAATTCAAAATTAATATAATTAAAAATAAGCCGAGGCAGCTAAGTGATGACCACCCCCACTGACGGCGCCCGTTCACGAATATGACGCATAGATCAGCACCATTCAACTCAACCACTTTGAAGGGACCTAAATGATCCAACACACACGGAACCGTCAGCGAGACATTTGTGTGAGCATGACATACTATCAGCCGCCAGGGCACATTCAAGTCAATGAAAGACATATTACCCGGTAAATGGTACATAGGGTATTAGTACATACATAGAACTCACATCTGTGCTATCCAATTACACAATACAAAGAAAATTGAGTTTATACAATGCAAAGATAGTCTTACAATCTCAGCTCCGACAGTATTTTCAAGTGTTAATCAATTAGTTGTGGCTGTGGAGCAGGACCAGCATTGAGTCAGGCATTTTTATCAGCGATGTAATCCCTTAACTTATAATATACCTGACTGCATAGTGTGCGTTTTATACAAGACTTGAATGTTGTCTCACTCAGTTGAAGAATGTTGGGAGGTATTTTATTATAACACTAGCTTCTGCCCGCGACTTCGTCCACGTGAAATTTCTTGTTACTCCGACCCACCCCGTCGGATGGCATCGCTTGCCCGCGCTATTACTTCGTTTTTGCTTAGCGTTCTTTCTGACTTTTTGTTAAATAGCCTATAGCCATCCTCAAGAATTGGGCTATCAAATCCAAAAAGAATTTTTCAAATCCGACTGGTAGTTCCAGAGATTAGCGCGTTCAACCAAACAAACAAACTTTTCAGCTTTATAATATTAGTATAGATTTTAAACAGTACCCCATAAAAGATGAGTCTACTTTAACCAGTCTGAAACCTGGTTGAACTAATAGGTCCCTATTTCTAGTACTATAATTATGTCTTTCACCTCTTTTACTAAAAAGATGTAAGTTTTTTCTTACATACCTACATGATGTTTTCGTAGATATATTAGTAATAGTTGTAGTATCGTAGTTTTTCTTGCACACATCAAAGGATTTTGGCGAGTTCCGCAAACAGTGTTCACAGATTGGCGTCTTATTCAGTTCGTTGTTATTTTTCAGCAAAGATAGTAGTGCCAGGGTGAAATTTACGTTCCCGATTTTCGATGACGAAGACGGCGCCCGCGCCGGCGGTGTGGACAAGCAATGAGATATTACAATTTATAGAAATGTACAGATATGAACCTTTATTATGGAATTCAAAACATATATAACTATTAAAAACACCTTTACTTAATTTTTTTTTTCATGAGGAATCAATTTTATTTTATAACGTTTTTATTTGGCCCACACTGTATACTACTAAATTTATTGTAATATTGTTAGGAAAGAAGTGAAATCACAATTAAATAGAAGAATTATTTCATATCGTAAAAACGAATTACATGAATTATAAAAAGAATTATCAACCATAGCAAAATTACAATCACAGGAACAAAATCATCACTAATCAAATTAAAGAAATTAACAAGAGATTACAGATTACACCGAACGGCTGACAGCTAAGCTGACGGCTATTTGCACTTTCACTCCTTAACTAAAAATAACAAAATAAATAAAAATAATTTCTTTTGGTACGGAACTCCAATGATCGAAAATTTTACGGTGCTAAGTCGGTCGTCATAATAACAACAAAACTAGCAGTTGCCCGCGACTCCACTCATGACTATTGTAATTCTAATTTACAATTTTGATTTATAAGTATACTGGGATTTTTTCCATAGCTTATCGAGTGTAAACGGGATACTTATACCGAAGTACCCTGGAGTTCTTATAGTAAGTGGGCACCCTGCCCACAATACCCTCTTATAGCGGAGCATACTTGTCTTAATAGTTATACACGAAGGTATAACCTTCGTGTTTTTTATTCTTTGAGCAGTGGTAGCCCAGTGACATGTATTTACAGACTTATTTAGTGCAGGTACTATAGGCCCGATGTTATACTTTGAGCCTGTACATTCAAGAAAGAAAAAAAGAAAGATTTTTTTGTAAAATAGTGTTGATATTACATACCGACTGGTATGTCACTTAGGTACCTACCTGACGCGTCCGGACAGACAAACCGCTAATATTATTATTGCCCGCTAAAAGAAGCTACATTTTGCCGAAGGTTGTGCAATTTCCATATATATATATTTAAAGGTCCACTTCGCGTCTTAGTCAACACGTTACAGTCATTCAGAGATCTTCAGGATGATCGGTATTGTTTTATTCTGTGTTCTAACGTGCCTCTGCACAATTTGGGCATGGATGGTGTACGTGAAAGGGAGTCAACACAAGCTACCCCCAATGTACCCGGGATTGCTGCCCATTGTGGGGCATTTTCATTTGCTGATCGGTGATGGTGTATGTAAGTATTCTTTTTTTGTTGTGGTAAAGTTTTCAAGTTAAGTGAAAACAAACGTAACTTAACTTTTAATGTAAGTGTGTTTTTGTGGGTTAAGTTTTTTTTGGTTTTTTCTTTTTTTGTGTTTTTTTTTCAGTTTTCATCTTTTTTAATATTCAAAAAGATATTTCTTTTAAGATGGATGGATTATGTGAGAGACGATATGAAAGAGATGAAAGAAAGGGAGTCAATGATGGAGTGCCGGCGGACAGGGGAGAATTCTTCTTTCTTTCTTTCTTTCAAGTAACATGAAACAAGAACAGGAAAATTCTGGAAGATAACGATGGTTCTAATTTTCTAAAAGAATTCGGAATCTGAACATTAACTTTGAATGCCCCGGTTCCGTTAGTCTTGTGGTCGCAAATAGGACTGCTGAGCATGAGGTTCAGGATTCGATACCCCAGGTCAGGCACAAGGCAGTGTTGTTGATTTTTTCCATAACGGATTTCCTAGTTGCAAACCGGATTCCATTTATGCCGGGGATTTTTTTGTGTTTGCAGTTCGCCTCCTATTAAATGGAACTTAACCATAACTGACGAAATGGCCTAATACGTACTTCTGAAAAAGTTTTTCAGAAGTACGTATGCAAATGGCTGGCAGCGTTGCCACGTTGAATGACTGATTACTACAACTACTATACTAAACAATTGTTTTGATTCGAATCTAACTGTCAAATATAACAAATTAACAAGTCAGCATCTGCCTAGCCTTTTCCCAACTATGTTGGGGTCAGCTTCCAGTCTAACCGGATGCAGCTGAATGCCAGTACTTCACATGGAGCGACTGCCTATCTAACCTCCACAACCCAGTTACTGAGTAATACGATACCCCTTGGTGAGACTGGTTGTCAGACTTTCGGGCTTCTGACTACCCGTAACGACTGTCAAAGATCCACGAATGAAAGTCGGGACCAGCGGCTTAACGTGCTTTCCGAGACACGGCCGCATGGAGGAGTATGTAAAGATGGTCACCCATCCACAGACCAACCGCGTCAAGCGTGGCTTAACCTGATCGATCGACCTGTGCGGCTGTTATTGTTTAGCCCCTCATAACAAATTAACAAGTATGAAAACGAAATCCCCGGAAAAATATACGACGAAATTTTTTTTACTTTAATAGTTTTGTTTACGTTACTCTTTTATTCACAATTAATTTAAGTGAAGTATTAACGTATCGGTACCGGTATTTAAATTAATTGTTATGTACCGGTAGGTCCTTACACGGAAACTGATAAATAGGGAAATAATTTATGTATAGGAGAGTACCTATTTTGAGGGGCCCATGATTAAATAATAGTAACAGCCGCACAGGTCGATCAATCAGGTTAAGCTACGCTTGCCGCGGTTGATCTGTGGATGGGTGACCATCTTTACATACCGAGACCCCTCCGTGGCTCGGAAAGCACGTTAAACCGTTGGTCCCGGCTATCATTCGTAGATCTTTGACAGTCGTTATGGGTAGTCAGAAGCCCGAAAGTCTGACAACCAGTCTCACCAAGGGGTATCGTATTACCCAGTAACTGGGTTGTGGAGGTCAGATAGGCAGTCACTCCATGTAAAATTCTGGTATTTAGCTGCATCCGGTTAGACTGGAAGCCGACCCCAACATAGTCGGGAAAAGGCTGGGCAGATGATGAGGTGAGTACCTATTTTATCATAAATAATCAATTACCTTACCGTTAAAACGTAAAAGTTCGGTTCGTTATTGAAACTTAGTTTAACTTAGTATGTAATAACTAATTTTGTCAAGCCCTCCTCTCATTTTGAGAGCGGGTGGACCGTAATCCACCACGCGAGCCCAATGCGGGTTGGTAGATGTCACATGTCTTCGAACTGTTGGCTCTAGGACATACGGCGGGGTCACTGCGTAACCCACTATCAGTAGCAATGGGTTTCACTTTGACAGTTCAACAATATTCATTGCGTTATTTACGTTGTTGAGCAGACACATTTTTCGAACATATGAAGCAATGGATTAGCACTTTGCATTGCCAGACCTCCCCACCTGGACATTAGTTACCTTGGCTAACCTGGAAGTCTTTAAACTGACTCCGGACCCAGGTTGGCCGAAGCAAGGAAAACCTGTTCAGGTGGAGATTCATAGACGACTCCGCCTTGGAGTGTAAATGTGGTGCTGTTCCACAAATGATGGGACAATTAATATCGTGTCCTGCGTGTCCTGTCAGCTGCACGTTACAGGAACTGATGGACGCTGGCGATGGCGCCAAACAAGTAGGTAGCCGAATTCTGGGCCGAGTCCGTTTAGATTGCTATCGACACGCTAAGAAGAAGAATGGATTAGCAATATTCTTCGAAATTATTCAAATTAGAGACATCGATAGTGTGTCACGCAATTGGTGTGCCGGTTTGCTCACGATGTTTTCATTCAACGTTTTGCGAGTAGTAGTTATGAAATAAATTACACAAAGTAACGCGCCTGACTGGGTTCGAACCTGAGACCCTCGTAAGTTGGGAGCCATTACCACTGAGCCACCACTGCTCATGCTACTGTTAGCTATTTTCTGTAAATATGTTGTATGAAAATTAATAGTACTTATGTACCTACTTCTCTTAGGTACCTCTAAAATTTTATTAAACAGTTTCATCATCATCAGCCTATAATGTTCCCACTGCTGGGACACAGGCCTCCTCTCAGTGAGAAGGAGTGGGCCGTAATCCACCACGCGGGCCCAGTGCGGGTTGGTAGATGTCACATGTCTTCGAATTTTTGGTTCTAGGACATGCCGGTTTCCTCACGATGTTTTCCTTCACCGTTTTGTGAGCAGTGGTGATGAAATAATTTACACAAAGTAAAGCGTCTGTCTGGGTTCGAACCTACGACCTACAACTCGTAAGTCGCGGCCGTTACCACTTGGCCACCACTGCTCGCACCATAAACAAACTGTTTAGGGGGTAAATTTTCAAAAATCATTCGCGCTCGTCTTCGTAACTCTTGTGCAAAATTCGTGCTTCAAGACCCAGCGATTTAAGCTATGCGTTGACTATCAGTGTGTGAATGATTTGAATCTTCTTAGAATCCCTAATTTTATTTTTAGCCTATGTTGTCCTAATCCAGGGCAAAGGCCTCGTTTTATAATCATCCAAACTTTTTTATAACAAGCGGCGCGCCCGAGGGGGTTTCCCATCGACAAAAATGACAGATTCATGCAAACTTTCATCCCTTATTTAACCCATGAATTTTCAAAAATCCTTTCTTCCTTATTTCTTTCTTACCCTTTCTTTTTCTTCACTTACGTTATAATTATAAGGTACTTAATTACCTATGTACAAAATTTAATGCGTCTAGCAGACGTAGCGGTGTGGACTGTGCATTGTCTGTCAGTGAATGAATTTAATATGTACATACAAACCGAGTAAATAGGGATGCGCGGGTGAATCGGTACGAAACTTTAAAATTAATTTTACGTTGTAATAATAGTTTGTTGCCAAAAAGGGCACTTAATCGTTAATTGTAATACAGTGAACACTTTAGAGTGCTATCAACTAAAAGAAAAAAAAATCCTTTGAAGTTTCGTCCCAATGCATCCCTGCAATCCTATTTACCCCGTTTGGCAATATATTTGAAGTTAAGACTTCCTTAGGCGCGTTGAGTATTTTTTGAGATGGGAAAAAACCATTGAAATCACGCCACTGTTACCGTAAGCGACACTGCGCGTGTTTTGTTTTTAAGACGACTAAAAAAATACCCGCTTCGGATGTGTTCGGCTGTCCTCGCGATGTACTCGGTTTTAATGTATTTCCGATATAATTATGTCGGTGAGTGATAGCAAAATATTCTATTTGTGTTTTTAATTTCGTTTTTACCTTAGATCTCAATCCACGCTCAGCGGTGCTATTCTGTAAAAATCTCTCCGTGAAAACTTAGGTGAAGTGAGCGTGGAGTGAGCTGTCAATAGTGTCAATTCCTAGCAAAAACAAACTCCCTTCACCTAAGTTTTCACGGTGAGATGGTTACAGAATCGCCCTGCAGAAGCTGTTGGTGTACCTTAATAAATAAATAAATAAATAATCATACAAACTTATTTATACTATTTCTTCTTTGGCAGCTTTATGGCGCACTGTAAAGAAAATTGCCGTCGAAGCTATGAAACATGGCGGAGTCGTCACCTTGATATTTGGATACAGGGTTTACTACCGTAAGTTCCAGATAGACCCTTATATACCTTATTATACCTTATTATACCTTATATACATTATACCTTATATACATTATATACCTTATTATCTATTCCGTGGTTTGCACACTGCATTCAATCCGTTTATATCCGAAGTAGCCGTAGTATTTAACTCACTACGGCAAAACCAAAGAAGGGTAATGATTTTACCCGGCTATGTATAATGTATGTATGTTCATCTGTTCACTAATAACTGTTAAACTTCTCGTTGTACATATTTGGAGAAACGGTGTTTCGTTGGAAACGTCATGTTGTTCCACGGGTTAGGCCGCATAAAATCTAACTTGGCGGCTTAGAGTGAATGAATAAAAAAAATGATACGTAATAAGGAGTACTTTTCGAATGTATGTACCTACATATGTATATTGGCTATCTATAATTTATTATACATGCGTAAACCCCAAATAAAAATAAAACAATTATGATTCACTGTGACTGTTTTGAATAACATTAAAAACCCATCTAAAATGTTATTTAGTTTACTTACCAATTAAATTCCATTTGCTTAATTATATAAAATAGTAGATATAATAATAACTAAAACCCTACTATGATAAAAACGCCAGCTATAAAGTCACAAATAAGACATCGATGTCGAATTATAATAGGATTGACTTAATTAATTACATTTTATAAATTATAAAAGAACGATAAAAGATTATTACCTATGTTTTATAAACAATAAAAATTAATTAACTTCGTTTTTTAACTGACTTTAAAAAAGGAGGAGGTTCTTAATTCCGTTGTTTATATTTTTTTTTTATGTATGTTCGGGCATAACTTCATCATACATATATAGACGGATATGCAAAAATTTTTTTGTTCGCAAGGGGTTATTTTGAAATGGTCCCATTTAAATTTCGTAAAGATCTGATGATGAGTTTCGGAGACAGACAACGGAACTCTTCAATAAATGCCAGCAAATCAACCGCGATTGCTGCTATAGCATATGTATGTATGCATTGTTTACGCAATCACACAACATAACATCACGACTGTACCCATTAAAAGGGTAGGCAGATGTTTTCAATAGTTTCCTGTCACTGATATTCACATAGCAAGTATGTTATATGAATTTGTTTGGGGTAGGTAGGTACAATTAAAAAGTGAAAAATAGAAACGTTTTTACAAAAAAAAAAAACAACCGACTCCAATAAAAACACTACAAAGAGAAAAATAACTTTAATTTCAAAAGTCGGTGTCAAAAAACAAAAATACAGAACCAACGACACCGAATTCCGAAATTAATGTTATTTTTCACTTTGTAGCGTTTTTATTGGAAGTCGGTTATTTCTTTTTTTGAAAAAGTTTTTATAGTTTACCTAACCGGTGTTATACTACGCATTACTAAATATGTTACGAAAGCTATGAGAGTATGGACGGGGCACCTATGTATGAATTGCAGCTGAAAATCAGTGGAAGGTAGTCGAAGCGTTGCCTGCACCTGAAATGCTGAGGCCCTTCTGGCACAAGCATATTATTTCACGTAATATTGTTTTTATTTGTTGGTGTGCCAATAAACGCCATTTGTAACTAGCTTCTGCTCGCGACTTCGTTCGCATGAAATCCCTTGTTTTAACAAATAACGTATCCTATAGTACTCAGCAATAATGTAGCTTCTGAAAGTATTTTTCGGAATCAATTCAGATCAGTACTTCAGAAGATTACCCTCTACACAAAAACTTACCCCCCGACCCACCCCGTCGCATCGCATCGCCTGCCCGCGCTATTACTTCCTTCTTGCTTAGCGTTCTTCCTGACTTTTTTTCTTTTTACTCGGCTCCTAAGAGTCCCAGCAAGATGTTAATACCTTATAACCTTCCTCAATAATTGAGTTACTAAATGCAAAAAGAATTTTTCAAATCCGTCTGGTAGTTCCAGAGATGAGCGCGTTCAAACAAACAAACTCTTCAGCTTATAATAGTACTTAATAGAGATATTGGTGCCAATTCTGTTGTTCACAAACTAAACTTTTAAGTTCAGTGCATCTTTTTCATTCTATTTCATTAAGAAAAGGACAGAACATTTAATATTAGTTTAGTCTCTAGTGAAAAAAATGCTTCATTATAAACGAAAATTGCATCGCTAGATTATTGATGTCTTTAACACCTTATCTTTTTCTCTTAGTGATAACAGATCCGGAGGACGCTCTAACAGCTGCGAACGCTTGTCTACAAAAACATTTTGCGTACGATTATGCCAAGTCTTGGCTGGGAGAAGGACTCATCACATCTTCAGGTTAGTAAAACAAATGATGATGACGACAGTTCAGTAGTAGGTACTGAGATACCATACATTCTTATCTGTAGGAATGTTTCTTTATTAATAAATGTTTACTTCAGTCTTCATCACACTATGCCCCACAAAACAGTAGTCAAAAAAACCGGCCAATTGCGTGTCGGACCAGGCACAATAAAGGGTTCCGTAGTTGGAATGAATTTATCCCAAGAACAAACTTAACATTGCTGTCGAATATCATGTTCTCCCACACATTGCAACTGCAAATGTAACTCGTAAACTAATAAAGCCTACTTAGCTGTGATAGATTTCCTTTTAACTTCGTATACTACTAGCGTGAGTTTTTACACATCAATCATTTAGCTGGCAGGGGGGCGACACTTGACTCTAACAAAAATAAGCACTTTAATGCTTAATATTTCACAAACGGATCCCTGAATCAAAAAATTGTTTTCACAACCCGCAATATTTTTGAAAGACCTATCCAACGGTATCCCACATCATGGGGTAGCCGAGAAAAAAAAAACATCCCCACTTTACCTACGTGTACCGAAAGTAGGTACTTACCCTAAAATTTTATTTTTTTATTTTACCACTTTGTCGGCGTGATTAATATGTATATCCATGCCAAATTATAGTTATCTAGTGTTAAGAGTCTCTGAACTAAGCTATTTATTTATTTTATTCTATGTATTTATTTTATTTAACTATTATAAGGGATTTTTATATCAAGTGTGCTTCATCTATTAACTTCTTTTACCTGCCCTACATACCACGACTGCCATCCTTCTTACGAATCTAATGAGGTCTTAAAACCGAATTTATACAAAGCAGACTTACAACAATTATAATATTATGACCAGGTGAAGTTTGGAAACGCCATCGCAAATTACTGACCCCTGCATTCAGCCTGCCAGTGATGCTCAGCTTTTTGGAGGTCTTTAACAGCCAGTCAAGAAAATTGGTTGAAAATTTGAAAGTTCAAGTAGCCAAAGCGCCCTTTGATCACACGGAATATTTGAGGAGCAATGCATTGGAGACATTTTGCTGTAAGTATGACAACTCTTTTACCTGCCCTTCTACATATTATTATATCTACATGCCGTCAAAAAACGCCGGGAACTAAGCACAAGGGTAAATTAAAAGGAGGCCAGTCAGCCCCTTTAGCATCATTATTCTTCTAACCAACATGAAAGAAGTTCGATCAGGAGGGATTCAACAAACTCATAGTTTTGATCCTGCGGTGCTATTCTGTAAAAATCTCACCGTGAAAACTTAGGTTGAAGTGAGCGTGGAGTGAGCTGTCAATAGTGTCAATTCCTATCAAAAACAAACTCACTTCACCTAGGTACGTTTTCACGGTGAGATTTTTACAGAATCGACCGGCTGACTGTTAATAGATGAATAAAATGTGGCGAACTTTTTTTTTACTAGCCTGCGCTGTCCCACTACTAGGCGAAGGCCT
Source organism: Luperina nickerlii (assembly GCA_963855955.1). Taxonomy (NCBI): domain Eukaryota; kingdom Metazoa; phylum Arthropoda; class Insecta; order Lepidoptera; family Noctuidae; genus Luperina; species Luperina nickerlii. The sequence goes on from OY979685.1 coordinate 8,104,092, forward strand.
CCGTCCATTCCTTCCATCTTTCGCGAGCCCGCACGACCTCCTTCCATCTTTCGCCAGCCCGCAAGACCTCCTTCCAGTTTTGACAGAACCTATCCAGCGCGTCCCGCCATCTCCCACGTGGTCCGAACTTATAATAAGATAGAATCTAATTATTATTCAACAAAACATTATTTTTTTCTGTCTGACATTAGTGACTGCTTTTGGAATAACTGGTTTCGAGGACTCTCACTTCATCCAGAAATACATGGATGCTGTAGACCAGATTTTGAATATTATTACTCGGAGGTTCCAGAAGTTTTGGCTCCAAAGTGACGCAATATTTAAATTGTGTGGCCTTCAGAAACGGCATGATGAACTCGCGAAGATTCTCAATGATATGTCTTTTATGGTAAATAACTTTTTTTAATGAAAATTTTATTAGGAACAATTCAGGTACTTATAATTTAACGAAAACACTAAGATAGCTGCAAAAGTAAAATACTGTGGCGCGGCTATCAAAGCCCAACACAAAATACATGGAAGACATTTGTTCCAGACTTTCACATCTCTAATGCAAACTTATAAGAAATTAAGTATTACAACATTTTATCTGATAAGTACTGTTTTTTTTTGTCATCATAGATTTACCTTGCCTGACCTAATGATTCTCGAGTAGTATTTTAAACTTATAACAAATAAAGTATGCAAATAGGTTTTATTATGTTATTCAAAAATATGTTCTATTTAAGGTGATACAAAGGAAAAAAGCGGCTAGAAGTAACGGTGTATATACTTCTGGTAAGTAATTTCTGCCTCTGTTACCTAAAAAATGTACCATCTCATACATGTGGGAAATAAACAGATCGATTGGTATTGGTTGACCATACATACCGTGTATTTGTAGGCAACTTATTGTATTTATTAATTTATTTATCTTTATATATTAAAACACCTACATAAATACAAACTAATAAAATTATTTATAATTTATTTATGTATTGTTTAACACACAGACATACATCACTCATACAAATTGCACTTACATCACAAAACCATACAAAAACTATAGTTCACAAGCATCGCCGGTTGACACTCGGTAGTATGCGGCGGGCCGGCTAGTTTCGTACATACGCATAGCTATGCACCGCGCACGCGCACGCCGACCAGCGGCTGTTGATGCGCTCGCAGAGACACCACACCTACCTTCAGTCCACAGAGTACTTTTACTAATTCAGTCGTTATTGATACACCGCCGCGAAGCCGCCGTTGCTTGTATGCAAACTCTTAACAGTGTACCTTCTACTATTGTTTTTCTAAATCTAAATCTAATCTTGCTGTGATTTCTCCTTCTATCTAACTACAAAAATAAACTATACACGTGACTATTGAAGTGGGTGTTTATCTTCCTAACCATTAAACATCTACAACTGGTGACCCCCGACGCGAAGAAGAAAAGAAGATTGATGTCTAGCAGCAGCGAGGACTCCAGGAAATATCAGGTGACTGAGCGTACACGTGAGCGTCGCTTCAAAATGGCGGAACCAAATCCGGGACCGGCGACCATATCCACTACGCCTGCACCGATACATATGAAGATACCGCCTTTCTGGCGATATGGTTTGCGCAAGTAGACGGGCAGTTTGCCGTTATGAAAGTTACAGATGAAACTGCAAAATTTTACCATATATTGGCCACGCTGGACAGACAGTACCCCGCGGAAGTGGAGGATGTTCTTACCGACCCACCCGACTACAAGAGGTTGAAAGAACGAGCTTATAAAACGCTTATCAGTGTCTCGAGAGAATAAAGTCAAGCAATTATTGATGCACGAGCAGCTTGGTACCCGCAAACCTTCACAATTTTTACGGCATCTCCAGCACCTCGCGGGCCCCGAGATGCCCGAAGATTTTTTGAGGACAATCTGGAGCAGTCGTCTACCTACAGGTATGCAGTCCATCGTCGCGTCGCAATCGGCATTATCCAAGTAATACTATATATATTTTCTTTTTCTGTTGATATTTGGTTACTTTTTAATTATTAGTTTATTTTATTTGAATTTGTTTGAAATTAGTCCGTACTTATTTTTTTTTTTTTTTATTTGTGCCCGTACTTACTATTTTGCTATAGCTATTAAATCACTAGACCTAGCCGAACTCGCAGACCGTTTAAATGACATCGCGACGCCGACGTAACAGGTTGCAGCAGCTTCACCATTACCGGTGGACGAGTTGACGCGACAAATTGCGGAGCTGACTCGTCAAGTGAGCGCACTCACGGCTCAGGTGAATTGTCAGTCGAGACCTCACGAACGAGATTCACGACCCCGACAACAACTGCGGAGTGGGACACCGCACAGGTAGCAATCCAGTTATCGATGGTTCCCGATCTGCTGGTACCACAACAAACATGGCACCAAGGCAAAAAAATGCATCAAGCCCTGTGGCTATAAGGCGGAAAACACACCGGGCAGTCAGTGATGGCGACGGACGACTGCCACAGTTCTACGGGTCGCCTCTTTGTTACGGATCGCAAGTCAAATAGACAGTTATTGATAGACACGGACAGTGATATTTGTGTTTACCCTGTAACCGCGCTTTGTGTTCGCCGCCGTTGTAAAACGTCATATCAACTAAGTGCTGCAATGCTTTTTTTAAACGTTGTCCCACACTAAATTGTTTATTCTGTAATGCTATTCTGTAAAAATCTCACCGTGAAAAGTTAGGTGAAGTGAGCTGTCAATAGTGTCAATCCCTAGCATCAGGTGAAATGACAGCTCACTTTAAGCTCACTTCACCTAAGTTATCACGGTGATCTTTTACAGAATAGCACCACTGTAAATAGGATATCGGAATCACTTTTATACATACGTCATATTATAAAAAACCGGCCAAGAGCGTGTCGGGCCACGCTCAATGTAGGGTTCCGTAGTTTCCCGTCCGTCACTATAAGATAATTATGTAAACGAAGTTAGAAAAATGCTTGCATATACGATTATACTACAAACTTAGTTCAGAAATTATTTTGTACAACTTTTTGTCTTTTTTGTACAAAAACTGTTGTTTCCATCAAGTTCAAAATAATTTTCCTAGAAAGTCCTTATAAAGTTCTACTTTTCAGATTTTTTTCATATTTTCTAAACTTATGGTTCAAAAGTTAGAGGGGGACACATTGTTTTTTACTTTTGGAGCGATTATTTCCGAAATTATTGACATTATCAAAAAATGATTTTAGTAAACCCCTATTTATTTTTAAATACCTTTCCAACAATATATCACACGTTAGGGTTAAAATTAAAAAAAAAATCACTTCCCACTTTACATATAGGGGGGCTACCCTAATAAAACATTTTTTTCCAATTTTTATTTTACCACTTTGTCGGCGTGATTGATATACATATTGGTACCAAATTTCAGCTCTCTAGTGCTAACGGTCACAGAGATTAAGCGAGGACGGACAGACAGACATGGCGAAACTAATAAGGGTCCTAGTTGACTACGGAACCCTAATAAGCTAGACAAAGTCGACATTTCCTATCTGACTACCCCTAAATAAGAAATGGCGAAACAAACTCAAGGGTAAAGTCTAGACATAATCTTGGTCAGATCATGTGAAGACAATGTAGATTAGTGGTAACCAACCTGTAATAATAATAGTTATTTATTTTACAGAAAATACAATCCAATTTGTTAGTATTTACATAAACAACTTAACTACATACCTACTATTAGAAACCCAAGTTTTTGTAACATGTTTCCTCGTATCTCTTTTTCTAAAGTTCGAATGTCCAATTCGAAACGGAACGTGATTTTAGGTTATATTATATCCGTTAAAAAAAGGTTAGGGGGTTTATCGGCAGAAGAACCCCACCTTACTATTCCACATGTACTCACTTTTTCATTATCACAGGTACAAAATACAAGCCTTTCCTGGACCTTCTCCTGGAGTTATCAGATGATAACGCGTTGACTGATAAAGAGATTAGGGAAGAGGTGGACACTGCCATCGTGACCGGTTTTGATACGTCATCGAGCTTGCTGAGCTATATCATGATACTGTTGGGCACACATCCTGAAGTGCAGGACAAGATATATCAAGAGTAAGTTCAATATGTTGTGTCTGTTCCTAAATTACCCGAGGCTGATAAAATGGGTCAGCGGGATTGTCCGAAAGGGTTACCGCTGGCCCGAAACATAAAAGGCTAAGGAAGGAACACGGGTGGGTTTTAGTCAGTATAAGAGTCTGACACTCCCTTCCGCTCCAACCAGAGCGGGAGGTGTCATTTGATGATTTCCCATCCTTAAAAAAATAAAATAAAATAAAAAAGGCTGATAATATGTTCGCTTTTCCTATTATGTTAAATTTCCTAATTTAACTTTCCTAATTATATTTTGGATTTGCCTGTAAGAAAGAAAGAAAGAAAAGAAAGAAAATTGCGTTTATTTGGCAAAAAAAAACCCCGCACCGCACCGCCCGGTAGGTACCTGCACGTGCATAGCTTAGTCATGAGACACTGTAAGGCGGTGTCTTAATGCCTTCTGCATAGTCGGCTAGTCTCCGTTGACATTGGCCGCTATGACCGATACTCTGTCAGAAACGCATGAGGAAACAAAATTAACTAATGTTCTACTTTCAGAATCAAAGAAGTCTTCGCTACAGACAGAGATGTTGAGAAGGAAGACCTACAGAACCTTGTCTACACCGAGGCGGTGATTAAAGAGAGTCTGCGAATCTTCACCACAGGACCCGTTACCCTGCGATACGTCGACAAAGACGTCAGGCTAAGTAAGCTTACCCCTATTTGTAAAATCATTTCAAAAGTAGGTAAGTAGCTAAATATTTTGTGTCTAGTGAAAATGAGGTATGCAGTCTATGTTTCGCTCAGCATTAATAAATTAAAAAAAGATAATTACTTAATCCAATAGAATATTAATTAATGATTTTTTTAAATTATGTTTGTCGTCTGGTGTTTTATAACTTATAAATACTACAGTTAAAAAACGTGATTGCGTGAAAAGCAAAAGTTAAAAACGAGCAGTGGTGCGAAACCATAACAGCTGTTCTGAAGTGATGCGCTTGCCAACTGCATTTCAATAGATAGATTTAAAGGAGCCAATTCAAAATGTACAGTACGTGCCACGTAAGAAGAGACTTGACCCCGCCTCCCCCGCCTCTTTCCGCCGCCCCTATGACGTCCGGTCCCGTCCCGCACTCAGACCTCATACCGCTAAAGATACCTAACATCGTGTTCTGCGCATGTCAGACCACGTGGTGTGTCAAGTCTCTTCTTACGTGGCACGCACTGTACTCCTGTGTACTGTCTGTCGGGTGGTAATGATTTTCTAGTCTTTCTATGTGTGACCGCGTTGGTTTTCCGTATCTATGTAACGGATTTTGATGCAGTTTTCACCATAATTTAGAGAATTTATTCCTGGAAGGCTATCTCTATAATTAATTATATTAAACTTACATATAATAAAGAAGTTTGGGTGTTTTGTCAATTTATAAAACCGTGCGGAGCAGGAGCGGGTGGCTAGTATTTGACTAAAACGCGATTTTACTCTCTCTAGAAAACTTCACGATGCGCGCAGGCAGTCAATGTGTGATTCTGCTCTTCGGAGCCCATAGGCAACCTGTATGGGGCAAAGACGTGGAACAGTTCAAACCAGAGAGATGGCTGGACCCAGGGATGCCTGCCAACCCTGGCGCCTTCGTCGGCTTCAGTCTGGGCAAACGATCCTGTTTAGGTGAGTTTATTAATTTATTTGTTATTTACGTAGTCAGGAAAAGTCACATAGTTTTTCAGTTATGTCAATTATTATTGTTCGAAACAATAGTTTTGAAAATCGGCTTTTATGTAAAATAATGATTTCCACAAGAGCTATTACATGAAATGCTGAATAATGGTGTAAGTACGGAATAATGTTGTGTCAATAGAAAATATTATTTATACTTTATAGTATGTTTATAGTTTTTACACTGAAAGGACGAACATCAGGATGACAGAAAGATAAAATGAAAAATTGTTTATTCTGCATAACATACAACGTATCGAATCTTGCTGACCTAACCTAACATGTGTGTATACATTGAAATCTCTTTACAGGTAAAACCTACGCCATGATATCAATGAAAGTAACTCTAGTACATTTCCTGAGGAGGTACAGAGTAACGGCTGATGACAGCAACCTGCAGCTGAGATTAGACTTCTTGTTGAAACCAGTATCGGGACACGAAATCACTTTAGAAGAAAGAATTTAGACAGGACTTTAGTGGGTCTAAACAAAGTGACATTTTATCATCGATAAATGGATCAGTTGAGCATGTAAATATTGGAGTGACATATTAAGCTACTGAAAAGCTTATGTCAATCCTGTTAAAAGTCGTTGTAGAAATACGAAACGCTTTGAATGCGATTTTCACGTCTAGATACATAAGGCATTTTGTCCTATATCTTATCGATTTAGACTTTATTTATTACCGGGAAAGGTGGAATTGTTTTAATTATCTGCTTGTATTTCAATGTCTTTGTCAAATATGTGGATTTAGTGAAATAGTGGGTAGTTTATTTAATTTTGCTAATTTTATTACTAAGTTATTAACAATAATACCTACATTTGTAAATCTCAGAGTAAATATATTCTAACTATTTACACTAGATACTAAATTAAATGACTAACTAACTTACTAAACAAATAAATACAAAAACAAATGACACTTAGTCTTTGATTTGTTGGATTTGTCTCCGCATCGAAGAGCAGAATAACTATTAAAATATGGGAAAATTTCACGAAAAAATAATAATGAAGATAATAATTCATTTTCTCATACATTCTTTCTTTTTGATTCTGAGGCGCTACGAAGTTCACTGGGTCAGCTAGTTAATACATACATGTTAAAATCCCCATATTATTATTACAATTTATAGTGTAGCCTTAATTAAAGGCTGCCACGGCATGCAATGCATTATTTTTGTAGATTGTCATTTACTTTTGTAAATAGTTAAGTATAATAGGTACTTAGTTTAAGTTAAATGTAATAAAGCGATTCATAACACTTTTTAAGAATAAAGACTTTATACCAAAAAAACTTGTATTAATTTTCCTACTACCCATATTACGCAAGAGCAACAACACTGCATTACGTGATTGGAATGTCCAACAATACCAAAAATAACAGAATTAAAAGAGATAATAATTAATATATATATATACATAATTTAACATTAATGAAAGTGGGTAATTCATGAAATCAAAATTAAAAGCACAGCACTTTTCGAACGTCAAAATCACATAAGACAATCCCCCAAAACACCCGCTCTTCACCACGCCCGAAGAAGTGGCGCAACAAACTCCCCAGCCGCACAGCTGTCTGTTCAGTTAGATAAACATGAGTTGATACATACAACAAAAGCTCTTTAAACCGTAATCCTACTTTAACAGGTACACACACACACACACACATATCACACAACACACACACACACATACACAACACACACACACATATTTATTATAATAAAATATTCTTGGGAAATAGGAAGCGAGCCTATTGTCATCAACAGAACCCAACTCCAGATTCCGGGCTATGACTAAGAAGTTCCTGCGGAAAAACCCAATAACACTTTGCCCGACCTGGAAATGGAACCAAAAATCTGATTCACAGCAGTAGCGTGACCACTAGACCAACATGGCAAAAGGGTTAAAAAAGGATATAGGTATTAGGTAATAATGATATTGATCTAACTATAAACCAATATCAGCCCAACAATGCAAGTAGTATTGTCAAAGATCCTGGAAAATCTACTAAGGCTACTAAATTACCTAGAAAATAATAACTTGCTTTCAGGTAAACGGTTTCGCTCTAGGAAGGGCAGATCCACTGAAGGAGCAGTGCATATCTCAACTATACACCGTCTTCCGGAAGATTACATAAACTTCGACCAGATGTTCAGACCATGGAAATAAGCATTTTTCGTTATGGACACATTAATGAATTCTTATTTTTTATGTTTTGTTAATTTTCATACAAACTAAATACCTTGACGTAAATCACCCGATAAGCATGCCTCTTTATCCGAATTGGCAACGACGTATTTTCATTCCCAGGATTTGGCGGGCTGAAACTTGTCAAAAATAAGTTAAGACCCTTTCTTACTGTATAGCTGAATTAAATTTCATTAAATGAAATTACAAATATATTTGTAAAGAAGCCTTTTTAAGTACTACTTTCTGTCTTAAATTTAATTTGTAAAAGCTATATAAGCGTTTGACAAAGTGTATGGATAACGTGAAGAACACGGTGTATATCCACCAAACTATATATTATATACGTATAAGCAGGAAATGCCTGTCAATCTTCCTAGACTTAAGCAAAGCTTTTGTAACTATTTCTGTTTCTATAATTACAGACAAACTAGATGGATTAGGGATGGATTAGGGAGAAGCACGCAAATGAATCTTTTTAAGAGCTATCTCACTGGGCGAAAACAATCTATCCGATTAAGGCAACACACGAGCAGCGATCATGTAGTCAACTATGGGATACCACAGGGTAGTAATTTTGGACAGATTCTATTCTTCGTTCGACCTTACTAACCTCCATCTACCCTGAGGCGAATTGATCTCATGTACGGACGACACTGCTCTCCTTTTCTCCGCTGATACTTGAGATGAGGTATTCAGTGCTAACCAAAAGGAATTAAATGTGGTGAAGAAATAGCTTAGGGCCTTAACACAAAATGTCGAAATAACCAAATACTTGACGTGTAGTCATTTAGTGCTCGCTGTCTCGGTGAAGCTATTAACAATCATTTCGTCATATCCCATTAATGCTTGTCTGGCATGAGTCGCTCGTACAGATCTCTAGTGCGCAATTAAATAGTGTATTGTATAATTGCATAGCACAGATGTGAGTTCTATGTATGTACTATAGAGCTACCATTTACCGAGTAATATGTCTTTCATTGACTTGAATGGGCCCTGGCGGCTGATAGCATGTCATGCTCACACAAATGTCTCGCTGACGGTGGCGTGTGTGTTGGATCATTTAGTTCCCTTCAAAATGGTTGAGCTGAATGGTGCTGATCTATGCGTCATGTTCGTGAACGGGCGCCGTCAGTTGGGGCTGGTCATCACTTAGCTGCCTGGGCTTATTTTTAATTAATTTATTTTGTTACTATTTGCTGTACTCTGGACGCTTTTAACGCTTACGTCTTTTTACATCGTTCTCACATATAATTATAAACTCAACATTAATGATCTAACTAATATTTTTGTTAAAAATATAATTTAAAAGAGTGTCCATGGAGTTTCTTGGCCGTTCTTCTCCATAGGTACCTACGCTTTGGAATGGGCAACTAGCTTCATATTTTCTAACTGACCAAGTTCTTGAGTATTCAAAAGCCTGTAAATGGTTTAATTGAAATGAATGCTTTGAGTTTGAGTTTGACGGGCCCCTAATCAATAAACATTTGTGGTCGTGGATAACATTTTAGAAATTGCTTTCCTATAGGCTCGGTTGGTTACAATAGGATTATTTTGGCTTTTGCATGGAGTTGCCGACTGTTGATCTCCAAGTGTTATCGCCATAACATTTTATTTATTACAAATGCGTCACAAATATTTAAGTGGCTTACAAAAGGTTTATAAATTATTTTCATTTTGAATTTATAGTTGTCACGTGTCTTATTCACGTGTATCTTTTAAGGTTCCTAAAAGATTAAAACACGTGGTAAAAAAAATGGTAAAAAGGAATCCTTATGGTGCGACTTCGTTGGACAAAAAATATTATTTCTAATGAAATAGGAGCTGAAATAGAAAAAAAAATATTTTAAAGTTGGATACGTAAGTAGGTCAAGTGGGGTATCATTTCATAGAGCTTCTTTTCTTTTTTTTTCTCTTTTTATTCATGGTCCGTAAAAATATTCCCGCTCCCTTATTTCCGAAGTTTACAAAGCTGAACATCTGAAATAAGTAAATCTAGTAGATACAGGGGGCCTAAAAAGGTCACTTTGGCAGAATCTTAAAAGGATAATGTTAAGAATATATGGCGGAGATAGTCCGTGTTTTTCTTTTTTCGCTGCACTACGTAGGTAATAATCAAAGAGTTAGGGATTGGATTGATTAGTATTTTAGCACAGACAAAAAAAAAAACACTGGCACTCCGGTAGTGCCGACAGAAGTGAAAACTTGAACAATTACGAGTGTATTTTGTGAATCGTCTTATAAACAAAACACGCGTGTTAAGGTGTGTTCCTTATTTTATAGGGTTTTTTGCAAATCAGGTATGATGACCAAAGTGACTGGTTTATTCTTCTCGTGAAAGGAATTTATTCAGATTTACAAATAAGCACACAGGATAGACTTCAGTTCGTGGTGTTGGTCGCGGCAGTGGTAAGAGAAGCAAGCCGCTCGCATAGAGCTCGTCGTCAGTTATATATCCGTGGTTCAGCGCCATCTCGTCGTTGTTGGATGAACTACGTAGTTAGTACGCGAGGCCTACGTAGTTAGTACGCGAGGCCCTCGTAGTTCTTCCCGATGTGCATAGATGGCGCTGTCCTCAACAACGCGCGTCACGTCTTACGAATTTTCGATCAGGGTCACGTGACCTGACGCGAATTTAGAAGTTTTTACCCATTCCAAAAAAAGTACACAGCGCCGCTAAAGAAGTTTTCACTTCAATAACTGAAAATTCCTTCATCAATGGGATTTGATTCGATTAACTTAACAGTTAACAGTCCATTACGATTCATAATGTTATCCTTTTATGATTCGCCAAAGTGGCCTTTTTAGGTCCCAGGTTTATGTAAATATGTATTACCTACAGGAAAAATAAAACAATGCGTCTCAGTAGCACAGTTTTTTAGTAATCAGAAAAAAACCCCTTATAAATACAAAATAACTTAGTTTAGCGGTCGCAAGAAATCAAAAAGAAACAAAAAATAAATAAAATTGAAAAATATTTTTCGTATACCTACGTACCTAACCCTTAGTGCGTGAGTCCGACTCGCTCTTTGCCTTTTTTAATTTAATTTCGTATCGCTCCAAAAGTCATGTTATTTTTGAAGAATAATTTAACACATTTTCGTAATTGAGTGTGAAATAAACAAATTAATAGACTTACAACTAAGAACAAAATACCTACTATTTTGTATTTTTGTAGTAGGTAAACGGTATCTAAACGATTACCTAATAATAGGTGGTCATCTATCGTGGTGGGAGGTGCCAATCTAAATTACACCCGCCGATAATTAAACGATGAATGGAGAAAAACTGGAATTTGTTGATCAAACTGTTTTTCTGAGAATCACGCTAGACGACAAATAACAATGGGGACCTCACATAACATCTCTTGCGGGGCAGCTTAGCTCAGCCGCTTATGCTGTTAGAAAGATAAGACAGTTAACTGATGTAGAAACTGCGCGTTTTAGCTACTTTCACAGCATTATTTCGTACGGCATTTTACTATGGGGTCGAGCTGCTGACATTGAATCCATCTTTATTTTGCAATAAAGAGCTGTCAGAGCTATTTATAATCTACGTCACCGCGAATCTCTCAGGGAACTTTTGAAAAGGATTTCCCAATTCGTTTATAAAAATATTATGTATGTAAGAAAAAATCTACATCTTTTTAATAAAATAAGCGATAGACATAATTTTAATATTAGAAATAAAGATAAAATACAACAACCATTTTTCAGATTAGCCAAGGTACATCATTTATGAGGTACTCTGTTAAATGTTACAATAAAATACCTTGTGATATATTGCAATTAAATGAAAGAAAATTTAAAGCTCACATTTTAATGTAAGCTTTAAATTTTCTTCCACTCTACAGGTATGGCATTATAACAATTACGTTTCTAATCATAAAAACAACTACTAGACCAAATTTTAAGATGAAAGAAATGGTTTTACGAATTTAAAAAAATGACATGTTTGAGGGGGTATGGCGGGTATTTTGGACCGTCGGAATGGTATGGCATGGTGATTTTCGTACAAAATTAATAAAAAACAATTGTTTAAAAAAAAATCAGCCTGTAAGAAATAAATAAAAAAAAAACATTTTCAAAAAAGTATGGCGAGTCTAAACACCCACCGGAGAAGTATGGCACATAGCGACCGCCGGGTTTTTTTTTTGTTGAAATACCGATAAATTGAAGAAATTTTGTGAAAGAAATTGTTTGACAACTCCGGATTTTCGAGCAATTTCAATCAATTATTCTGCAATTGCGTCCCGCGCCTGATGATGAATCCCGCGCCTGACGAATGATGTTCTTACCACCGGTAAGAACATCATTTTCCTCTCACTTATTACGTATATGAACCCCCCTGAAAGCGCCATACTGTAAGAAATGACTTACCAAAATGTGTCATCATCTCCCGGTCGGACAATCTAGAGTCTAGACAAAATCAAACTGGTTGCTAATTTAATTGTAAAATTATTTTTTTTTACATTGATTTACATTCTGTGACTACTTTAACTCACAACTTGACTTATTAGATATGTAATTGTATTTTTTTTATTTTAATGAAAATCGTTTACTTTTACCATGTTTGTAAATATGTGAGCACCATTATCTATCAGATAATTAATTTAGGTATATGGTCATGGTTTCTTGTCAATGTATGCTTGGTCAATCCCTAGTATCTGGTGGGATGACACTGACAGCTCACTCCAAGCTCACTTAACCTAAGTTTTCACGGTGAGATGGTAACAGAATCGCACCGCTGCAGTGGCGACCGCGTATCGGAAGCTGCAGCGTGCTTAGGCCCAGATACAAAAGAAGAAATAATTTTCTGTTTTTTATTTGGGAATAAGGCCATAAAATCTTTATAAAAGGACGTGTTGGGTTGCTTTGAATTTTAGATATATTATATTTATATATTGGACTTTTATATTTTGGATATATTATGTTTATAATTGGATTTGTATCGAACCAACCGTAGAGAGAAAAAAATACGTTATTTTCGATTAAAAATGGATAGATTATTTGGACATGTTTATAAGATAATCATTTAGACATACAGCGTAGGTACATACATATATTCCTATTACTTGTGTGAAGTTTTTTACAAGTCGGCACCCAATTTTGTTCACCTGCGTTGCAGTCTAGTGAAGGACCTATTCAATCTATTGCGTTTGGATTGGAACAAAGAATGCAGACCGTTTACTTGTGCTCAGTGTTGCTCGGTCCAGGCAGGCAGGCTGTGTCAAAGAAAGAAAGAAAAAACCTTTATTTGGCACAGTAGCATAAGCAAGGAACACATGAACAAAATTAAACCACCAAACCAGCCAGCTTACGGAGCATAAGCCTTTGCAAAGTGTGTTTGATTGACACAATCGGTTCGACTGATAATTGAGAACCCACAGTTCAGTTAAGATGGAGTGATAGTACCTATTGGTGGGTTAACGTTGTCTCTATCTGATGATTTTTGAGAATACCGCAGGTTTTATTTTCCTTAAGACACCTTGTGTTGTGAATTTTGAGAGGGAGGCCATGAGAAGGATCCAGCTAGGCTGGGCAGCGTTTGGGAAACTACGTCGAGTCTTCTCGTCATCTATACCGCGGTGCTTGAAAACGAAAGTTTTCAATCAGTGCGTCCTACCCGTCATGACCTACGGGGCTGAAACGTGGACACTCACGATAGGGCTGCTCCACCAGTTCAAAGTCGCTCAGCGAGCTATGGAAAGAGCTATGCTCGGAGTCTCTCTGAAGGATAGGATCCGTAACGAATGCATCCGACAGAGAACGAAAGTTATCGACATAGCTCAAAGAATTAGCAAGCTGAAGTGGCAGTGGGCCGGCCATATCTCGCGAAGAACTGACAACCGCTGGGGTAAACGAGTTCTTGAGTGGAGACCGCGACTCGGCAAACGTAGTGTAGGACGCCCTCCGGCCAGGTGGGATGACGATCTGCGAAAGACTGCAGGCAGATGCTGGATGCGTCAAGCTGAAGACAGGGCGCTATGGCGCTCATTAGGGGAGGCCTATGTCCAGCAGTGGACTGCTATAGGCTGATGATGATGATGATGAACCTTGTGTTGCGATAAGTACCTAACGGTTGGTCCCTACCTTGTCCCATTGGGGCAAGGCCATGTTAAATTCTTAAAGTGACCACAGAGACCGTTACAATTAAAACTCGATTGAAACCGAAGTATTTTATCAGTGATCGTTCGCTAAACAGCCTAACTAACTGTTTATGCGAACAATCACTATTCTTCGGTGTAAGGAAATAAGTAAGTAAGCAAATAAGTGTCTACTTACCTGGTTACAACTTCTACATAAAATTATTTTGTATTGAACATAGTTTGCGGACATTCAGGAGTACTTGAGATAATGATGAACCGACATAAGTGTCTATTGAAATTGAATGGCAGTAATAACTTTGCCATTGAAAGTGGAACACACACTAAGTTGCTAATAAAAACAAACAAGATTTGAACTGATGGGAAACTTCAGTTAATAATATGTATCTAGGTACCTACTGATCAAGTGCAAGTTATTTACGGTTTGGTACCGAAGTAGGAGGTAGCTACAATCTAGCAGCTGTAGAACCTCCGAATACTTGCCGGTTTAATATTTTGAATTTGAAGTAGGTAACAATTTACCTATCTGTCTTATGTAAGTAAATCTCGCCTCTCATGCGTAATAATATATGGTACAAAATAACATGGATCTATATTAGGACAATATAAAACGACTACTTATGTATAAATAAAATAAATAATGCACGAGATTAAGTTGAAACTCGCGGTCAAGGGCCATTGTGACTTTTTCAATTCATATGCACTTTATGAGTTTATTATAAAGGTGCAGACAAGAATCGTGAGGAAACCGGTGGACTTATATTCAAAATACCTAAGTCTGAAATCGCCGAGTCTTGAGCAAGCGTGGTCGGTGGTGATCAATATTCGTGGCTTGTTTATAGAAGAGGATGTTGCCCCACAGTGGGACAATAATCATCATTATCCCCCCACCCACCCTTCCTTCATCCTACAAAATGTTTAATTCTCTCGAAGTTAGGCGTAAATACCCACTTCCTACTTATCTCTGCCTGCCGTTTTATGCGGGGTGAGTCCGATTGCCAGGAACTGGTTGCACAGTTGGTAAGGCTTTTCGTCCCTATTGTGTCCAAACAACAACTCAGGCTGCAAATACACCAGCTACTAGCCGTACCGTCAGCACGCACACTATCATATCGGCCAGGAATTATGAAAAAATGTAAGGCAAATATTATAAATTACTTACAGCGTAAACATTCTATTTAATAATAATAATAATGTGTCATCATAACAAAAGAGTCAGTAGGACGTCTTAAGGGGCGCAGGAGTCTCGTGGCTAAATAATAATAGACGCACGGGTCCATCGAAAGTTAAGCTACGCTTGCTGGGGTCGGTCCGTGGATAGGTGACCAATGTGATAAAGATAATTTATTTGTCAAACATGCGTTTACATAAACTGATCAATCAGACATGCAAGGTATTGAATTTATAAATGTTGTGAACGTCCAAATTTTGCCAATAATGGCGTACCTACTTACAAATTTTGTATGTACTTATAAAAATTTACATTTAATTGCATTTTACATAACAGTCATTCTAAATTTCATTACAAAATACAAAACAAATAAATAATAATTGATGTCAAGATATTATAGTAGAGGAAAGTAACCAAATATGGGCTACCATTTTGTTTTTGCCTCAAAAATAAAAAACTATTAAAAAATTAACCATTTATTGACGTCAAAATAATCACACATACATTTTTAAAGAGCTAAGTAACAATCTTATGTTCATAATATTATAATATATTATAAAAAGGAGCATTAAACAAAATATCAAAATAGACGCTAAATATGGAACAGGTACTCAAATATGGGCTACAAATAGAAACTTATAATATCTTGTACGAAAATAACAATTATAAATATTTATCTTATAAGAGATGAAATTGCTTTGGAAGATGGAAGAAATCACATAATTTACTTACAAAAATCACATATCCAGGTGTCAAATTCTGGCCCAGCACAGTCATTATGTGGCCAGAGCTGACACATTAAACATCTGACCCACAGTGTTCTCCTGCTGCGTTTTCGGAAAAAAGTTCCTGACCAAACATACACGCTGCATCGGCAGTGTCAGGAGCCTCTCTTCCTGTAGCATCTGGTTCACTATCTGAATCAAATTGGATATCTTCTTCACCTAGCCCATATTCGAAATTCTTTACTAAAATCAACTTGATAGTGTACTTTACAAATCACATATAGCAAGCAATAAATCGACCGAAAATCATAATATTAAACTTATATTCTGCAATAAAACACATAGTTACAGTATTTAGACCTAATTTTCATTAATTAAATAACACATTGATACGTACCGCAGAAAATTTTTCAACAGCAGCAACACAAGTATGGCCGACACTGGCGACAGCTCGCGCGCGATTGACGAGAATGAGTGAGTGCGATGTTAGAGCGAATGAATGCGATAGACGATCGTCGTTTGTTGCGTCTTTCGATTGTAGGTTTTTCAGAAATCCTACTAGCCCATATTAAAGCACTAGCCCACATTTACTTACTTTCCTCTACTTATAAATATATTAAGTACATATAGACAAAATAAATTAAATTATGTCCAGAATATTCATTAGATATTATCTATGCAGTCAAAAAGAATCATTCAAAAGTCAATCGATTTATAATTCACATTATTCTATTGTTATTCTTAATTAGAAGTCGGAATAGAAAAGTCCTTTTCATTTAAAAAATCTACAACATTGTAATGCACTTTACTAACTAAAAACTTTCTCAGTTTATTTTTGAAAACATTGTGACCATTCAATACATACCCATCAGTGCAGCCGTTGGTCTCAGGTGTCATTCGTACCTACATCTTTGACAGTGGTTACAAGTAAGAAGCCCGAATGTCTGACACCCAGTCTTACCAAAGGGTCTCGTGTTAGGTAGTGATTGAGTTGTAGAGGTCAGAAGGCCAAAAAATAGGCCAGCCCTCTGGTCACGTGAAGAGTCGACCATCCGCTTGGCGATGTCTCGATGTTTTTTGTTGATATAATGAGTTATGTAATCACTAATCAGTGATGATGGCTGTAAGTGTAGTCATAGGTAGGCCTATGACTAGTTTTCCCTAAGTGACGTATGAAGGGGCTGGAATGTTGGCATTGTGCGGTTCTAATGTGACATACAGGGTGGAAAGTTGGTACGCGACCAATTTCTACCCACGACGGAACGGAGGTGTATGCGTTTAGGGTGAGAAGTTGTGTGTGCAAAAACCGAATGTTCCCATTTACCTCCAAAACGGTTTGACCGATTTAGACGGTTTTCCGTAAAAAGTTTGTGATTCATCGGTGACATTTCTTAGAATTCTCCAAAGGGCGCTGTAATGAAGTTGTTTCTTCTTAGGTACAGACGCCAGCACATCAAGTTACTACAATCTGTCAAATTTGTTTTAATAGATTTTCAACTTTATCGCTTCACCATAAGGTTCAAAGTTGATTGGGAAAATTTTACAGTTTCGGGTAGCTTGATGTGCTGGCGTCTGCGCTTTTGTATTTGCACAGCTGATGGTGTCATACCCATGATAGAGCAAAAGAACATGGTCGAAAACCATGTGTACTGTGTAGGTATGTAATATCTATACAAGCGTCAATCCTCCGGGGATTAGCAATACTTAATGCATTGTCATGTCCGTATTCCTCAACAGTGTACTGCGAGATTTAATTAGACAAGAAAAAATGTAAGTAGTAAAAAATGTAACCTCTGAAATGAATGTCATCACGCTGTAGGTACCTACAAGGAGCTAAGCAGTCAATTTTGACATAGGTATGTGAGAACGGCTGTTTTAGTTACATTGTCAACAAAATAAATAGCCTAACAGTTTCACGGTCGGCCTGCAAGCCACAACCATGGAAGTACTTGCCTTTTTTGTATTACCTACCTACCATGATTACCATGATTAGACAATTATTATCTATTCGATTCCAAAAAACCTACTAACAAGTTTTGGGTAATAACAGCCGCACAGGTGATGATCAGGTTATGCTACGTTTGCCGCGGTTGATCCGTGGATGGGTGACCATCTTTACATATAGCACGGAAACCACGTTAAGCCGTTGGTCCAGGCTGTCATTCGTCGTTACAGGTCGTCAGAAACCCGAAAATCTGACAACCAGTCATACCAAGGGGTATCGAATTACCCAGTAACTGGATTGTGAAGGTAAGATAAGCAGTCGCTTCATGTTCACGTACTAGTATTCAGCTGCAACCGGTGAGACTGGAAGCCGATCCCAACATAGTTGGGAAAAGGCTAGGCAGATAATCATCTGGCTAATGCTGCAAGCATATTACCTATTCCCCTGCTTTATCTTTATACATAATATTATAAGTAGGTACTTTATACCAATATAGGTACCTACTGCTCGATTTGTACGACCAATTTTATACCGAAAAAATTTCATTTCTAGTAGGAAGTTGTTTAATATTCAACAATCATGAATGTGAGAGTCAATCGCCACCAAGGGGGAATCCAAAGTTACAAGATATCAAAGTTGTAAAAAAACTTATCAAAAAGGAATTTCATACTGCAACACGAGAAACATTATTGAGGACCAAAATTTAGCAAAAAAAAAAATGTCAGCTGCATGAAACTGGGGGAATATAATAATTATTATATCAGTCGCGTTTAATGAACTTATTTGTTGTTATGGCGCATCAGGCTTAATTCAAAACTATGGGTAAGTAGGGTTTTGTTTCTTAGAAAAGTTGCATGCTTGCTCCGAAAATCAAACCCTATGTTACATTATAATTTTTATATGGCATCAATCGATTTACGGTTTCTTTATTCGGGGTAGGCTGGTTAATCTAATAATACGTTTGACCTTTTTAAGGTAAAACCTTATAAAGGTCAACACGGTATTATTTTTACGGCGTTTATTAAGCGGCGCCTAAAATCCAACATATAATTTTAAAGCAGTAGCTTTCTAATCTAAAAAAATAAATGTTATAGCCAGTAGGCTATAACATTTATTTTTTAGATTAGTTTTCACTCACCGCGTCAAAACTAATCTAACGATGCCTCATTTATTTAAATCCATTCTCTCGTTTCGCCAATAGGATGGAGCACAGAGAGAGATAGACATACATACATACCAACCAATAACATTACACTCCTTTTGGGCTGCACAGTCAGGAAAAACACATATGTCTTAAAGAAACACATTTATTAACAGAATGTTTTTCAAACACAATACAAAGATAATTAAAAGTACTACATAATTCATAACGATGCCAATTCTCTTGTTCATCAACTAAACCAAATTAAATTAGTTGGTGCCCAACAGAATTATCACTTAGTACCACTACACACACACCTTCCCAGAACCCTTCAAAACAACCCATTTGACTCAATAGACAATTTCCTTAGTTTTAATATATTTGGGTCATGCAAAAAGTACTCTTAAACGTAAATGCCATTAGGTTCAAAGTTGAAACTAATAATTGCTGGTACAAAATTAGTTGGCCTTCTGGAAGTATTCCTTGCTTTCCCGGGGGTTAGGTTTGATCGTGTTCGCGTTGGTGTCAGGGTTCCAGTTAGCTGGACACACTGTAAAAAAAAAACAAAGACGGATGAATAATATTGTGTGAAGCGTGTTAATGAAGACTATTATTATCGACTTTATTTTAAGTACAGTAATGTTGATATGTGTTGGCCCTGATGATTTATGCTAGACCGTAACGAGCGCGTATCTAAAGACCCATCACATTGCCGTTATCTACGCATATTGTACAGACGCCAGCACGTCAAGCTACCCGAAACTGACAAATTTTCCCCAATCAACTTTGAACATTAAGCTAAAGCTACAAGAAAGCTAAGCTAAGCTAAGCTAAGCTTTCTTTAATAGATTTAATGAAAGCTAGCTAGCTAGCTTTTAAGAAGCTTTAGATTGAAAGATTTTTTTTTATTTTGCTAAGCTAAGCTAAGCTTTATTTAAAGAAAAGAAAGAAAGAAAGAAAAAAAAATCGAAGAATCGATCGATGGATCGATCGATCGAATCGATCGATGGATCGATCGATCGAATCGATCTATTAAAGAAATTCGACAGATTGTAGTAGCTTGATGTGCTGGCGTCTGTACATCAAACCAAGTAATATTGAGCAAAAAGTTTTGTTGGGAAACGACTTGTATTTTTAGTCTGAACAGTCGCTGTTTACGGCAGCGCGCCATGTTACGCACGCAAAACGCTGTGCTTATGCAACAGTGCAAAAATTAAGTTATAAAATTTACAACAATTTTCGTGATGTTACGGAATATCATAGGTACTTAAAGTTCAAATTCCATTGCATCCAAAATCTTATTTGGACCTTATTGTTACAAATGGTCACTCAAAAATCAACTTGGAATACACTACACTAAAGTAGATAACTGATTAAGTGGAGAAGGAATGTAATTATCTGAGATTATGAATGGTGCTTTGGTTCAATACGTTGCCAAATGCTGCGACGAACTAAGACCTGTTCCAAAAGTATCTGACGAATATGTAAACAAATGAATTTGAAAACCCGATATTCTAATTTTAAACTACTGTCACTCTAAATACTGTTTTGCATATGACAATAATTGAGGATAATTTTATAACCTTCGCCAAGGATTTTTCAATCATAATTTAATTATATTATTTAAACAATATCTAATTGTTGCAAAAAGGTAGAAACCTTCGCAAAACAGATGAATGTGTAACTTTAGTGAGTGATAGCGCAAGAATTTAACCTGGACTTAGGGCTTGTACACAAAACTGCGATGCGACGTCGCATCGCAGTCCTATTCGTGTAGCAATTTTCTGCGTTGCGAATTCACATCGCACCGATTCGCAGTTTTGTGTACAAGCTCAAAGCCTTTGTTTATACTTTCCACGGATAAATGACTATAATTTTTGAAGTGAAAACTTCTTTAGCATCGTTGTGATTTGAAATTTTATGAAACGAAAAAGCAACAGTAAAAAGAGACATAAGATTTAACGTGGGAGAAAATGAGATAGGAAGCATTATACCTACAGTGTTTTTGTTTTTTATTAGTACAAATGACATCACATTTAATGGATATGTGGATGTGGATTATTGTGGATGTGGATGTGGATGTAGATGTGGATGTGGATGTGGATGTGGATGTGGATGTGGATGTGGATGTGGATGTGGATGGATGGATGGATGGATGGATGGATGGATGGATGGATGGATGGATGGATGTATGTATGTATTAGTGATATATATTCGCATTCGCATTCGCATTCGCGAATATCCGCATATTTTTCAATATTCGCATTCGCATTCGCAAAAATTATGCGAATATTTAGCGAATGTTTTTAATAATCAAAAAGGAAATTATTATATGCATGCATGTGAAATAATAATACAATAGATAACACTTAGATATTTTTATATTAAATCATACTTCTACATTCTAAATTAAAGTCTCATTTATGAAGGGCACGCCACGATAGCGGCGGTAAGACCCCTCTTTGAGGAGTGGCTAGAGAGGCGTCATGGCGCCCTCACCTACCGCCTGACGCAGGTCCTCACCGGACACGGAAGTTTCGGGAGGTTCCTGCACATATCAGGCGGGAGGAAACGCCCGGGTGTCACCATTGCCAGGATCGCCCAGAGGACACGGTGGAGCACACAGTGGAGGTCTGCCCCGCTTGGGCGGAGCACCGCCGTGTCCTCGTAGAGGCGATCGGCAGCAGCGGCGACCTCTCGCGTCCGGGCCTGGTTCAAGCCATGGTCCGGGGCGAGAGGGAGTGGGGGGCAGTCGCCTCCTTCTGCGAAGTAGTCATGCTAGCGAAGGAGGCGGCGGGACGGCTGAGGCAGAGAGCCTCCCGTCCCAGCCGCCGCGGGAGACGCTCCGGGCGTCGGGAGCCGCGCGACGACTCCCGGCCACCGTAGGCGCGGGACTGCGGGCGGAGAGTAATGGTTAACTCACCGTCCGATCAGGACCAGGCCCGTGCCGGACGGCGCGTACGTGTTCCACGCGCGTCTCAAAGAGATGTCAGCATTAAACGAAGGGGCCCTTAAGGGCCGAAGCCTGCCGGATCAGCGGGATTGTCGGAAAGGGTTACCGCTGGCCCGGAACATAAAGGGCGAAGGAAGGAACACGGGTGGGTTTTAGTCAGTAAGAGTCTGACACTCCCTTCCGCTCCACCCAGAGCGGGAGGAGTCATTTGATGATTTCCCATCCTCAAAAAAAAAAGTCTCATTTATGAAAAAAGAACTTCAGAGATCTGATCAAATCTAACATTTATCAGCCTTGTTACAACTATGTAAGGTTTGCATTTATTTAGTAGTATATTATTACTTTATTACCATTTTTAAATAAAGTTTACAATTTCTATTTACTAAAAAACTAAACAATTACAATACAATTACAATAATTTTGTTTATAACCTTTGGCTTTAAATGTATATTTTTTCATTCCACTTTATATATCTGAGGAATTAAATATATTTATAATGAATTAGTGATGTAACAGATATTCGCATTCGCATTCGCGAATGTTGAAGATAAATATTCGCATTCGCATTCGCATTCGCGAATGTGAAAAATCCAACATTCGTTACATCACTAGTATGTATGTTCTTTAGCATCGTTGTGATTTGAAAGTTTATGAAACGAAAAAGCTACAGTAAAAAGAGATGTAAATTCATAAGATTTAACGTGGGAGAAAATGAGATAGGAAGCATTACAGTGTTTTTGAAGGTTTCACTTCTACCACGTGTGAATTGCACACATGCTGTTTTTTTTTTAAGTAAATTGGTACAAATAAAAAATAGAAACATCCGAATTGAGAACCTCCTCCATTTTTAGAAGTCGGTTAAAAACACATCACGTCAAAAATAAATTATGTTTTAAAATAACTTACTACTTATAGAACATACATTATCATAGGCTTGGTTCCCCAACTAAGACCAAATAATTGGCCACTGCGACGATACTGACTATGTAAAGCTTAACATCGTCTACATACCTTCACCATGCTTGTCAGCAAACTGGAAGGCTTTGACCAGCCTGAGCGTCTCATCCACTGATCTGCCAACAGGCAAGTCATTCACTGACATGTGCCTTAAGATACCGTTCCTGTCAATCACAAACAGTCCTGAAATGGGAGGATATAGAATGTTTAGCAATTTTTTGGAAAATACTCTTTAGAGTAAAGGAGCCGCGCTCTCCGCGAGCATTCTTTACGAATTTTGTTTTGCAATCGTTCGTTCACAGGCACCTTTTAGAATTTGTTTTTTTTAGTTTGGATCCATGTACTCACCAAACTACGAACAGTTTCGCGGATGAATGTTCGTTGCGTAACAAAACGACGTGCAACGAATACTTGAAAAACAAATTCGTGTAGCGAATGCTCGCGGTAAGTAAAGTACGGTCTTTTAAAATAGTTATTCATTTAAGACTAAGTTTTGCCCCAATTTATCACTTGTCTTCTATCGAGAATACTCTTACGGCGGGCACAACGGAACACGGTTTTCATTGCTAATCAAATATCACCATTGCTTTTCTTAAAATAAAGTTGAAAATGAATAAACTTCCAATAGTTCAAGAGCGCATCAAAGCAGACAGAGGTACACGTCTCAGGTAAGACTCAGATATTTTATTTTCGACTTTATTTCAAGAAATACAACGTTGTTTGTCAGTGAAAACCGCGCCTCACAACAAAAGTCAAGTTCCCTAGCTAAACAATCTGAGAATTTGTTCTGTTAAAAGTAATCTCAATTTATTTGATTACAATATTAATTACCTCTGAGAGCGAAACCGGCGTCAAGGAGAACATTGTAGTCCTGGGAAATCTTCTTCTGGTAGTCAGCAAGAAGAGGAATTTCCATCTTACCGAGACCACCATCCTGGAAAGGATAATAATAATATTATGTGTTAGCTCAGCTGTCAATGCGCCGATTGTCGTATCGACCAATAGCCTGATAGCCGAAATCAAGCTTCCGTTCCAGCGTCTCGTGCGTGAGATCGCACAGGACTTCAAAACCATCTCTGTTTCCAGAGCTCCGCTCTTATGGTGCTGCAGGAGGCTAGCGAAGCTTACCTCGTTCGAGAGATATTGATCAAGGCTCATGAGCTATAATATATAATACAGCTCGCATCGTGAAGAGGTTCCTGTCTCTGGAGCTATTACTACCGGTAGCTTGGACACTACTACCAATACAAACAGACGGATTTTTTATGTTTTTTAGATCTTTTATAAAATTATTTAAAAATGTATTTAATTAGTATGAAAATAAATAAACAAGATATATAATAAGTGAAATCATTAATCTACTGCAGGAGAGGTTTAGAACAATCCCTTCGTAATCATCCCCAGCCTTTTCATTATTTTTCATAATCTATCTCATCATGTAAACTGCCTAATTTCTTAAGGACATTTCAGCGAATTTGTAATTACATATATTTCTCTTTCATTTCTGGGCAGACTTAAACCAAATTTCTTTAATCAGCATATAGAAGTCACTACTTGATTTAGTACTCTCCAATCACACATCATTTAACTAGGTGATGGTTTCATGTTAATTTGAGTAGTTCTTAACTAGCTTCAACAATTTGCATTATTAGCATAATAAGGCCTTTACATACCTTCCTAGGAGTGTTGGTCCATGCAAGATGGCTGAACTCAGAATCTGTTGAGACACCAATAATTTGGCAATCAATACTGGCAAACTCCTTAGCCCGGTCACTGAATGCAATCAATTCGGTTGGGCATACAAATGTGCTGGAAAACAGAAAAAATAGGATTTACTAAGTAGATGAGCTATTTATTTAATGAAATTAAAGAAATAGTTTGCAACTAAAAAAATATTGGAGAGTGGACACAAAATAATAATATGAAACATCTCTTATGCTATAACCTGAGTATGATCCACCCAGGGATTGAAAAGGTTCCTAAAATACCGGTAAAGTACCGGTATTTAGTGGTTCCGGTTGCTAGAACCCGAACCGGAACCGGAACCTAAATTAGAACCTTTATTTTACCGGTTCTTTAGCGGTACGAGTACGAGACCGAACGAGTTCATACGATGCCGCTCAGTGCAGGACAATAGCGGCAAGATAGGATATTTTGTAAGAGGAGAGAGGGGTACATTGCATTTGTAGATCATTCGCATCATTCGTTGCATGAACAACGCGTGCGCCCTATATTTGTTTCATTGTTTGATTTATATTATACATTCGTGTACTCGTCTGTTGTACAATGACCTCTTAAGAGGTTGTTGGTGTTTTTCCATTAACCCTGTATATTCAATAAATAAAGGAGATGATAATATCTAAGTGAATACAATACGATTAAACTTACCTTTGTCCATTTTATATTAATTTATTAACAGTAACTGTAGATTATATAAACAACTAATAATAATTACTGTCAATATTTGCTGACACTGTACAGACTACACTGACTGTTTGCTGACTTCTACTCACCAATAATTCGAAGGCTAACTGAAAGAAAAGATACGCTAACCACGCGTCAAACATTATCCCTTCTTTCTTAGAGAACCTTTAAATCGGATGATACGGAACCGGTATATTGGAACATTTATTTGGAACCGGTACTATGGAACCAGAACCAAACCGGAACCTGAACCGGAACCGTACCGAAAAGAAGAACCTTTTTAAGAACCGAAATGAAGAACCGGAACCCAAATTCGTACCGGTTTTCAATCCCTGGATCCACCTACTAGGCGCAAACAATAAAAAAGCAAAGTACCATAAATACAAACAGAAGAAATATGGGCCAAGGTATTTCATTATGAAATACCCTGTACAATTATATTATACATTATTTTTTTCTAACAACAATATGGCTGCATATAAATACTTACAAATCTAATGGGTAAAACATCAGAACAACATATTTTCCGTGATAGTCTGCAAGTTTCAGCTTATTAAATTCACCGTTTACCACAGCAGTTGCTTCAAAATTTGGGGCCGGCTGCTGCACCATCGGTATAAATGCTGCACTGGCTGGAAAGAAACAAAATATTTCGAAGTTGTCTTTGATAATAGGTGTAAAATAAGATAATTAATATTAGAAAATGTATAAGATGAATGTATGGAGATGTATGTGGGAAACAAATAAATTTGGTTAAATACAAAAGAATATTCTAACATTGATTGGATAAACAGAAAGTGGAAAACAAATAAAGTTGGTTAAATACAAAAGAATATTCTAACATTTATTGGATAAACAGAAAGTGGAAAACAAATAAAGTTGGTTAAATCCAAAAGAATATTCTAACATTGATGGGATAAACAGAAAGTGGAAAACAAAGTTGGTTAAATACAAAAGAATATTCTAACATTGATTGGATAAACAGAAAATTAAACTATGTGCAAGAAATATTGTAAGTTGTATTACTTAGAATATATCTTGTGCATAATTTAGTTTAAAAGATAATATAAGCCAGGAACACAGATATAGTAAAAAAAGAAAGTAGATAAAGAAAGGTGATTCTAAGGAGTCTTAAAAATATTAATTAATTGAGTAATAAATAACATTTCTGCTATAGTAAAATATGCATTTGTTTTTTAAATATTACATTAACATTTGATTTTCTTAATTTAGCTTAGAAGACCAACTTAAGTAGGTCTAGCTTAGAAGATTAATAAGTTTGAACGATGGATTTGCCGCCTCTAAGATGGCCCTCTAACCGAGTTAAGTATCTGTAAGTACTAGGTTTAAAAAAAATGTAAGAGCTCATTGAACCAGTATTTACATGTTATGTAACGAACTACAGCTAAAAACAGAGTTACTTACTGGTAGAAAAATTCAGGCTATTCACAAATGATGCTGCTGGCGCAAGGACCTTTGGGATTAGAAAATTAGTTAGTATCAATAGGTCATACACAATCTTAGAATTATTATTGGGTTTTGGATGTAAAAAACATGATTAGAAAACTTACTCTGCGAGTCAGTTGTTTTACCAAGAAGGACATTTTGTTAGTTGTTGTATAAAATCTTATACAATGCTGTTTTAACGGAATATTTTCTAGTATTCTGACCGGTCGAATAATGTGAATAAATTAATTACTTCCGAAGTGAATTGCAGTGAATTGACAACAAAATAATAAAATGACAGCAGCGGCTGACAGGGGGCATTGACAGCACGCTGACAGTGTAACAGATGACAGCTCAGCTCTGGCTCTGACTGCACTCAAAGAAGAGTTGCCAGTTGGCAGAATCATCGATAAAACCATAAAGCCACCACTATAAAATTGGAATTAGAAGAGTTGCCAGAACCGATGTTTAGAAAACTGTACGGCCACACTAAGTGTCCGTCCAGACTGGGGAGCGGGGCGGGCGCGGGAGCAGGAAGGCGCGCGTGCTGCTTTTCCGCACTGGAGCGCGGCTGCGTTCTGCGTGTTGTCGTCCACATCCACAGAGCATGCAGTCATCTAGTGTTGTCAAAATATGAGCGTGCGTACGCCACACTATAACTTAGTATCCGTAGAACTCCGTAGATGTCCTCTTAAAATACTTTTTAAAATATTATGTTGGGATCCATGACCCATCGAATCGGATCACGCTATCGTTTAGTTCACGCGGTTTGGTTGTGTGTAAAGCGGGCTGTACATTCGCGGCGCGAAACGTCCGAAATCAAGTGTACTTAGATGGTTTCACGCCTTCGCGGCGTACCATGATCTTTTTGCAACCAATTTTATTCAAGGGCTGCAATTTTGAATTTTTGACAGTTTCCATACAAAAACTGTCAGACGTCAATTTTATTATACGAAAAAATTACCTGTTGATTGAAAAATCAGTCCTTAAACTCAGAACTTTTAGTTCCGGTTGGTTGGGCAGATAATCCGTTTAAGGAGTAAGAGAATGTAAGAGCGAGTAAAGCGAGCTCGAAAAATTTACAC
The DNA here is from genome assembly GCA_963855955.1 of Luperina nickerlii. Taxonomy (NCBI): domain Eukaryota; kingdom Metazoa; phylum Arthropoda; class Insecta; order Lepidoptera; family Noctuidae; genus Luperina; species Luperina nickerlii. The sequence goes on from OY979685.1 coordinate 8,132,006, forward strand.
GTTTATATTTTGCATACGTACAGGGCGTTCAACTTCAAAGAGTTTCTTACTGAACAGATTTTAACCTTGTTTAGGATTTGGTTACAAAGTGCTTCACAAAATTTGGGGGCCCCAGGACACGGGGCCCAAGGCGGACCACCTCTGTAACCCCCCTAGTCCGCCAGTGTTTCAAAGCTCTGCTTAGCGCCGAGAGTTAAAAAATCCATCAGAGTGTTTTCATGATGCGCTGGCATTGCTCCTGCTGGATCCTAAATGCTCGGCTTAATAGGATGAGTGGAAAATAAAATGCATGAAAAAAAACCTGCGCTTACATACATGCTCAGCGTATGCGTACTTTTCTGAACGAAACGAACCGATTTTGTCAAAAGGTTCAAACGTCAACGTCAGCGGTCAGACGTTATCTGTTATCAAAAAATGTTTTGGTGCTAAAGGTTTATTTAGATTTGTACATTCAGAATATTATTAAAATTTTGTCACTGCAGGTTCACGGGGTTCACCACACATTTAGTTTGTTGCCGGTGCTGTACGCAAACAGGCGGTTTAATTTATGAATACAGGACACTAGAATAATGCTCGAAAAATAAAATATGCCTTCAAACACAACCAATGAGTTCGACAATACTCGGAGAAATGTGTACAAGCCTTAATAGCTGTTTAAATTACCTCCACAGAGTACATTATATCAACTCACAACCTTGAAATTGTGTAAACACTTCAAAACTAAAATTATATAATACCTACCGGTCTTTAATCTAATACTGACAATCATGAGTGCCATGAGGATAAACGCGCGCGTGCTAAAAACCACGCAGTTCCTGTCAAACAGCCATAGAAGCAACAGTTTGCAGAGTAAAAGAACTTTTTCAGTAACAAAAAATAGAAATATGAAATTTGTACAATTTACTCACTGTAATAATCCGAATGATATCCGAGTGGGGTATTTGGAAGGGAATAATGTTGTTGATATAAATTGTGCTGACTCTAGCATGCCTTCTACACTGTTGGGTCTTTTGAACAGTGGGTGTAGCAGCAAGATTAGGGGGTAAGTGTTATTATGTTCTGTTTTGAGTGTATAATTACTCGTAAACAATATTGTGATTGTAAATGGTTGTTTCATTATAAGTACTTACTACTCATATTGATCACAACATAATTAAGTACATAATAAATACACAATAAAGTTCCCAAAAACACATTTAAGTTTTATTTTGGTAGATAAAATGGATAAGAGAGTTTGAACAGTGTGTGGTCAAGAAAGATTACAATCACTTATTTGCTTATTAGGTGTTAAGTACCTAGTACTATTGAAGGACACAGAACAAGACACAATAGGAGTTATATTGTTATTATTAATTTCATCTGGGGGTGTTTAGTGTCCCGCAAAGGGTTAATACAGTTGCTTGGTCATTATGATACATATTGCAGTTTTATAAAAGGACTTATTTGTAATGTCAACAATAATTTTGTTACTAACGCAGCATATGCATACTCTATATCTATATCTAATCTAATTTGTTACCCTAACATAAAACTAAGCCAATATGATAAAAGAAAGAAATCTCATCTTTATTCTCTTAAAGTCTAAGTTGATTTTAAAATATCAAAAAAAGGAATCGAGTTTCTGAATTCAAAAAGTCAGTAAAGTTGCCTCAAAGGAAGATGGTGTGCAAAGAATCACATAAAAAAATCCTAGTATTCACACAGTACCTACACTATGAAGATAGCTGGGAAAAAGAGCTGACTGGCTACTAAATCATAAGAAAACAAATGTCTTTTGCAGCTTCTTTAGTTGTTATCATGGCTCTTTAGTGGCGATGGCCATGGCGGCCTGAAGGACTAAGTGCGAGTCAAAATCGTAGAATATAGTAGATAGGACTGGTCTATTACCATTCATCAAATGAAATTACCATTCAAAAAATCCAAATCTAGACTCCAGGCAGCTACTGAGAATTTCTTGATGAAAAATACATGCTCAGGGGTCGAACTACGACTAGTTAAGCTTTTCGCAATTCATAGTATGGTCCCAGTAGTTGCGCTTGCGACTACAAAACCAATAAGTTAATACCTAATACCTATATTGTTTTCCTCTACAGATTTCCAGCACAATCTCCAAAAAGTGTGCTTCTTTCGGACGTCACTTTAAAGGCGCCAATCCACGGCGTAGACAAGATATTATGCGTCGCCTTGAACTATGCGGACCACTGCAAAGAACAGAATTTAGAGCAGCCTAAGATACCGATAATATTCAGCAAATTTCCCAGGACTATTATAGGGCCCAATGAGGCTGTGAAAATAAGGACTGACATTGTTAAGGTATGATCTACTAAAGTATATTAGGTTTTAAAAATTTATTTACTCAGAGAGAACAGAGTTCACTTAAAATGAGATTACATTAATACCTATTTAAATCTTTGTTCCAATATTCCCACTTAAACAAATATCGATTTTACTATGGTTTGAATAAGGTTCATTTCAGAATGATTAACATAAAATGTTTCGTTTGAAAAGGTTGTAGTGGAAACTAAACTAAGTACCTATACCTAAGTATTATTATTAAGGTTTCTTAAAAAAAAAAACTTAAAATTGTAGATGCAGTTTAAACACATTATTTTTTAATGCATTAAATATCAGAACTAACTTATCTACTTGTGGTGCAGACTACAGTTATTACTTATAGTTAACTAGTAGATAACCAGCTTTGGCAATATCATAATGTGATTTGATGATCTCTCAAGCTCCGCTAATGAGACACAATTGTTTTTCTATTGTATCGTATTACCTACATAGGATACGCGCGGTGCTTGACGGATTAATATTTCAGGGATTATATAACACGGATGAGTGTCCACGGTAATCCCTACTTGAGTACTGCTCCTTCTGGATCGGGGTTCTGGAGTCAATGAAAATCGGGTTATGTAGACCGAGTATATTTCGCGTGATCCCAGAAAGAGAACCGTTCGCCCGAACTAGTGCGCAGTAACTGCTCGTTCCATGCATACATCACGCGCACATACAATTTGCTAACCTTGCACTCTGCCTTACATACATAGGTACAATGTGTCCCTACAATATCAAAATCATAAATAGAAAATAATATAATGCAGCTACATCGATTTTTTTTTTTCTTTTAAGTACTTACTTATATTTTTCTGAAAACCAAATTCGATGTCGCATAAAAATTTCCAATTTTATAGAAATGATTTCTTTCGACAATATATCAATGTTCAAATTATTATTTAAATTAGCATGGATGAAGTAAGAAAGGCATTCCAAGTTATGAAAAATGGAAAGGCTATGGGCCCAGATGATATACCTACCAGTAGAAGTCATTGGCGTGCCTAGAGGTCAAAATTAGGGAAAGCCCACAGTTTTTCAACGTATAAAAAAACGGCCAACTGAGGGATTGGCTGATTTTCTTATTGTGTACGTGTGTGTTGCGAATGTTTGACTGTTATTTTTTTTAATTTTTTTTTTTTAAGTATTAATTAATTTTTTTTTAGGTTTAAGTACTTTTGTTGTTGTGAATTATGATTTTATTAGGGCAAGCCGGGCTTTTCGGCTTCTATGAAGGTACCGCCACTGGTAGAAGTATGAAAGTGTTTGAAAGAAGATGGATGTATGTGGCTGACTTTATTCTTCAATAAGCCGTTGCAGTAAGGAGGGATCCCACAAGAATGGTGCAATAGTTCGGTAGTGACCATCCAGAATAAAGGTAATGTACAGAAGAATAAAGGTGAAATACAGGACTGCAACAACTATCGTGGGATAAAGCTCATGTCACATAGTGTGAAGGTATGGGAGAAAGTAATAGAGAAAATATTGCGAGAGGAGAGTGAGATTACCCCAAACCACTTTGGGTTTATGCCAGGTCGAGGAATATTGGACGCCACTATTTCACTCCCCCAATTGTGCGAGAAGTACAGGCGTGCACACAAGAACTTGCACATGGTATTCATTGATCTGGAGAAAGCGTAGGGTACCTCGGGATGTGCTGTGGTGGGCTTTGAAAGAAAAAGGTTTGCCCGGAAAGTATGTAAAGTTAATTCGTGCTATGTACAGTCAATCTTGTACCTACGTCCGCTCGGCTGCTGGCAATACCGACAAGTTCAGTGTGGCTGTAGGCTTGCACCAGGGATCGGCTTTAAGTCGTTACCTCTTCCTGTTGATTATCCAGACGCTCTTACGTCGGACATCCAGGAGGAGGCACCCTGGTGCATGTTGTTCGCCGATGACATTGTCCTTATCGGTGAAGATGGACCTGAGATCCAGAGCAGATTGGAGAAATGGCAGCAGAAGCTTGAGAATGTTGGCTTGAAAATCAGCAGAACCAAAACCGAATATATGTTCTGCGATTTCGGCGGTCTCCCCAGTACTAGAGCCATAGCGCTTGATGGTGCACTTCTACCAGTCTGTTCCGACTTTCGGTATCTCGGTTCACTCGTGCAAAGCGACGGCGAAGTAGATCGGACGGTTAAGCACAGAATTAACATTGGATGGATGAAATGGCGGCAGGTCACGGGAACAATCTGCAACTCCCGCATTCCCCTTAAACTTAAGGGGAAGATATATAAGAACATGATTAGACCTGCTGTCTTGTATGGGTCGGAATGTTGGGCCACAAAAGGGATGAATGAAAGGCAATTGCATGCAGCTGAGATGAGAATGCTAAGAGCGATGTGTTGTGTAACACGAATGGACAGAATAAGAAATGAGTACATAAGAGGAAGTTTGAAAGTGGCACCGGTAACTGAAAAGTTGTGTGGAAATCGGCTGTCATGGTATGGGCATGTATTACGGAGAAATGAGGAAAATATCGTGAGGGAGTGTTTGGAGTATGGATGTCGATGGCTATAAGAGTAGGGGAAGACCAAAGAAACGATGGATGGAATGTGTGAATGATGATATGGTTAGAGATGACGACTAATAGAGAAGTATGGAAGAAAATACATTTTGCGCCGCCCCCAAATAAATTGGGATTGGCAGGAGAATGATGATGACATATTATTTCAATTCATTCAATTACCTATTGTAGCAATGAATAATTTATTTATGCTGACTTGTTGATAAAGGCGGAGAACCGATTGTTCAACCCAAGTTTCATGTCAACAACTTTAAATTAATTACTCACTAGCTCTTCCTCTTCTACAGCTCAGTGACTCAGACGCCGACTGTTAGCTCATTTGACTCACGCCACCCGCGCGTCGAAGGAAACGGCTCAACTTGCTCAATAGTCATTGTCAACAAATTGTCAATAGCTCTAAGTTTGGAGTTGGACTCTTTGTTACGGTTTAGCTCATTAACACGCGTAGCACTAAGCGAATTACTACGGAAATACGATAAGTAATATCTTGGTTTTTTTTGTGACGATTTTTGGTAGTAAGAACAGTCGTATTATTATTTAAGGATCCTGCAAACAGGCGCGACGCGCGACACAAAGGCACCGCTCGTTGCGCGACTTGCGGTGCCTTTGTGTCGCGCGCGATTTTATCGCGTGTCGCGCCTGTTTGAAGGAGCTTTTATTGCAATGTTTGATTATGTTTGTATTGTACGGTCAGCATCAAAAGTCGATTAACACTTCAGTTTTTTTAACCTCAGCTATTGAGCAAAATATTTATTCAAAATTGCAGCAGAAGTACGATGCAATTTTCAACAAAAATTTTGCTCAATAACTGAGATTAAAAAAAACTGAAGTGTTAGTATTTTGCTCAATAACTAAGATTAAAAAAACTGAAGTGTTAATCGACTTTTGATGCTGACCGTACCATGATTGATTTTTTCTAAAATTTAAAAAGCCGCCAATGCGGTTCCTTTTTATAATGTGCTAAAGTATTTTCTACTTTAAGTCGTATGATAAGTTTAGAATGACGTATTGTGCCGGAGAGCTATTGTTGGAAGAACGAACGTTGCGATCCGATCCGAAGTATTCCGAAGCGAGCCGAATGAGCCGTTCGGCCGGTGACTTTGGTCGGTCATCGGTGTCTCGCTGAAGTACAGAGCTAAGAGCTAATGAGTCTGATTGAGATAACTGAGCTAGTGAGCTCTTTAGCGAGCGAGTGAGTAAGCGAGAGTGACGTCAATCGAAAAGAGCTAGCTCTTTTCTATCAGTCGCTCAAAAGCTACCCATGTCGGTGGCAATTTAAATTGAGTCGGCCCAAATTTTAGCTATGAGTAAGTAGAAAGGAACTTTAAACCTTGGCCATCAAGGTTACAAAAGAAAATTAATTGTTCAATTTATCAATTACGATCGAATCTTCCAAAAACAGCAAGGAAGTGTGTGTTTTTTCCACACTGTAGTTTTTGTTACAATCTGATTCTTTAACTCGTTTTAGACATCATTTATTACTTTTTGTTCATGACCCTCTTTTGAAACTATTGGTCTCAAAGAGATATCGACATCATCATCTGCTTATCATCATCCACAACTATATTGTGACCGTCTTCCAATCTAACCGAATGCAGCTAAATACCAGTATTTTATTATTTTATATGGAGGACCACCTATCTGACCTCCACAATCCAACTGAGTGTTTGTTTTGTTTGATTATCTAAAAGGAGGACTCAACATAAATATTTTACCGAGTTAAGCTTTGATTTCCTGGGAAAACGGTGAACGGTCACACAAAAACGGCTGTCCAAATTCGGCCGTTATAATATGACGGAAGAGAAAAATACTTTGAAACTGTCAACATATATTACAGAAAGTGGACTGGGAAGTAGAGCTAGCAGTCATCATCGGCAAGACAGCCTCGTCCGTGACGGCCGCCGAGGCCAACGACTATATCTTCGGGTACACTGTCGCTCAGGACATCACTGCGAGGGACTGGCAGAAGGAGAAGAATGGAGGACAGTTCTTGCTTGGAAAGGTACGTACCAAATAGAGAGCTGATACAGAAAAGGCGTCACAACGTATACTTCTTTGCTTTTAAAAAAGATACCAGCTAGCCTATTGCGTAACGCACTTACGATGGCAATGGCATTCATATTAACAACTAAGCAGATTTTGCCAGCGGATTCACCCGCGTTGTTATCGGAAATTATCAAATGGGAACGCATTTCTGGGATAAAAAGCATCCTATGTGTTAATCCACGCTGTAAACTATATGCGTGTGTATTTATTCTACAAATAAACAAGCTGGTGAATAAGCAATAAGCAAGCAAGATTCGTGATATCGCTGAACCGTTTGCAAATAAACGTTAAAACAAACTCCAAGGCCTTATCCTTAAAATTCTTTGTTAGGGTTCCGTACCTACCCAAAGGGGGAAAACTGGTTCTACTATTAAGCAAGCCTGTGCCGTCTGTTTATCTATTCATCCGGGTGTCTGTCACATAGCTGTATCTGTTTTACTTATAGGTATCCTGTAGTATGCTGGTTACAATTTTGATAGAATTCAGGGGCCTTAATCATAGTGTTATCTTGCATCATCTCACTGCTGTAAAAAGGTCTCTCCCATGCTCTTTTGATCCAGGGCTAAAGTGGACCACGGGACGTTTGTTTTCTCCAGTTCGTTCCGCCATCTTCTACGGGTCTGCCGCGACGCCTAAATGGAAAATATTATTAAAAAAAAGAAAAACGAAAACAGTTTTTGTAGTTTGGATCCTTTACTACGCCAATAAGACGAAGTACTGCCAGTTCTATCTTTAACTTCGAATATCATTTCTGTTTTCAGTCTCAAGACACGTTCTGTCCCATTGGTCCGTGCATAGTGACTGCGGACGAAATCGGGGACGCACATAAACTAGACATCAAGTGTTCAATTAACGGTGTCCAGAAGCAGAACAGCAACACTTGCAACCTGATACACACCATACCCAAAGTGATTGAGAGAATCAGCGCGTGAGTGACTGCCCGATTTATTTATGCTGTCTCCGTGCTTCGGAAAGCACGTAAAGCCGAACGTCCTGCGCTTGAAGGGCAATTAACGTAGTCAAAGTCAAATCCGAGCACGACTAATGTAGACTGTTGCAACACTCGGTCTCTCCGCCAGTCCTCGCTGCATCGATCGTATCGAAGCGGTAGGGACGCTTGCGTTTCCAATCACATGATTATTTGTTTACGAATCAAATTGTTAGATGGCGCTGTGGCTCCATCCATTCAAGACAGTTTTTGACATTGATTGTCTCTGAGTTGAGGTTGCGACTTAAGGTGAATGGGTAGTTGAGACCGCGAAATTCAAATTTTCTTACGTTTTTTGCAATTTGCAGGTCAGTGTCAGGTTGTATCTTGATCAAAATATGATTCGCGACAATAGCAGGTACATATTTAGAGAAGTATAATCATTACAATCACAATAGACATATCACGAAAAACGATCTTAAGTCTTTTATTAACCGACTTCAAAAAAAGGAGGAGTTCTCAATTCTGTTGATTTTTTTTTTATAATAAAGTTGTCTCATGTTATCTTAAACGTCTTTTTTTCAGTCTAATGACGCTATACCCGGGTGACATCATCCTGACCGGCACACCAGGTGGCGTGGGAGTGCACCGCAACCCTCCTGAGTTCCTACAGCCTGGCGACTGCCTCAGCAGTGAGATACAGAAAATTGGCAAGTTCGATGTTAAAGTGGAGAAGTTTTAGACGGTAGAATAAGAATAGCTAAGATGTGTTGAAGGAAGCCGGATATCCGTGTTTCTAACGATTTTATAAACGTCTTAACCTGCGTGGATTATTCCACGGGAACGTTCTACGACATGGTCTATATGTATGCCAAGTTTCATCCAAATCAGTTCAGCCGTTAAAGCTAGTTTTATTTAGAAACATCTAAATTCACAAACACCAATCATATATAGACTTTCACATTTTATTATATTAGGTCAGATACGAGCTGGTTGCGAAAGATGTACTTTAGCATGTACCGACTCTGTCGAAATATTGAGAACTGTTTTGATTCGGCACCAGTTTCATAAAAAACTTGGGTTTACCGTAGAAATTTTGGTTGCTCATGAATTCATGATTGACCCTATCTATTGGTGACAAAAATACCTACAGGTAGTTATTTAAAGGAATTTGTGACACAAGCGTCTTTTCAAAAATCTTTGAAAGCAGTTGTACGAATAAAAAAAATGTTTCCTTTGATGATTGTCATTATCAACATCCCCACACTGACTTTTTCTTCCAACCTGGGTATGAACGGTTTATCAGACCATCCTGTTTATTTTATACTAATCGTTTATATGTATATGACGTTATTATGATATCGTTTATATCTTTTATATTATGTAAGGTATAATTTTTAATTTCGTATTTTGTAAATATTTTTATATGTTTACGTTATTTTAGAAAGGTTTTTTGTTATTAAATGTGAGATACTTTTAGAAATGTTTGTCTAAAAGTTATTTATATAATTTTTTTGTTAATAAATTTTTATTGTTAAAATGTCTTTTTTTACGAGTATGGGTTTACACCAACACCAAAATAATAAAAAATGCACACAAAAATATATTGCATTTTTGTGTATATATTTTTTATTTTCCAATAAATTCGCACTGCGTTGAACTCTGGTGAAAAGGAGAATTATTGTACTTGTAACAACGATACATTATATTCTTTTGTATTTTTGAACGTTTCCTTTCGCCATCAAAATATATTCGGATTTTGACATATTTTCTGTCAAACTGAAATCAAATAAATGTTGGAGCTCCTGTTGGTGATGGACAACCAAAAATTCAAAAGTGTTGTGCTCAAAGTCAAGCTGAATGAAATACTCTAACCTCGTCAGTGTTTTTAGTGCTCTATCTACGAACGAAGTTACGACAATTTGCCTTCGAAGTAGCTGTCCACTATGAAACAAGCATATAATATTTAAATAATAATTCAGTGCGGTTTAAAATTGAATACCGTAAGTATAGTTTCGTCACTGAATTAAATACTAGTCCAAGCCACTAAATTCTCAACCCTAAGTCAGTTATTCAGACTGGTGAAATATGGATGTACCATTAGGTGGTTTACCTAACTAGGTACATAATGGTGATTAAACCAGCGAAGGCAGGTTACATCGCCTGCCTTCGCTGGTCGCTCGGTTCGATTTGCAAGTTGGGCAGTGTTTATATGAGTTTTCCATTAGACATTTCTCAGTAGCAGCCCAGTCTGGATTTGTGCCCAGTTGACGGAAAATTGCCAATAGGCTCGCCCAATGTTACATAAGACAAACCAGTGCCGTCTTAACCATATCAGGTGCCGTGCCAAAATCAGCTAGCACCCCCCTTGCCAACAAAAATAAATTAAACTTAATTTTTGTGTTCCATTTTTAAAGGATGATTTCCACCAAACTTTTCTAAGGGTTTTTTTTTTGAGGCGGTGCGGTGACGTGGGTTACAGCCCTGCGGCGTTGTGGTTATAATGAGTGATCAATGATGACCATCGGCTTGCGCCCTCTAAGAGCCTGCGCCTGGGTGCCAAGCACCCCTTGCACCCCCGGGTAAAGACGGCCCTGGGACAAACATAACTAGGGAAATGTGGGTGTACTATTAGGTACAACCTCTGACTAACCCTTCGGAGGATATCATATTGCGTCGTGGATGTTATGTCGTATAACCTACTAAAATCCACTGCTTACCACTTCGACGAATACAAGCTTAATGTAATAGGTACGTATGTCATGTTTTTCAGTCGTTAACAAATAATAGAAAAATGAAATACGTCCAATTCTCTCCTAATGACAATTTGGATGAGATTCGTTTCGGCTACCTGTCTGGGGACGATGTGGTAGACCTCTGTTGTCAACAAGACTGTGGTATGCCGAGGAGAATGCTACAAGTATTGAAGGCTGGAATTGCTGACAAATTGTCGTAGTGAGTTTGATTTTGTATAATGTATATTTTTGAAGTGAAAACATCTATAGGCGCGTTGGGCATTATTTTTTGAGATGGGGAAAAGACCATTAAACTCTAGACACTGTTACTGTAACCGACACCTCTGTTTTAAGTTTTGGCCATTATAAAGACATCAAAGCGCGGTACATTTTCTTTGGGAAGAATGACCTTCATACATATACAATATAAAATTACTATGCTTTTTCAAGTTTTCACTTCTGTCGGCACTCCTGGAGTGTCTTTTTTTTTTTTATTAGCCATTAATGTTCCTCTGCTGGGCAAAGGCATCCCTAATCTCCTTCCACCTCTCTCTGTCCAGAGCTGCCAAGGATCAATTTTTATTAAAGGAGTCTAGCTCATCCCGTATTCCCGTCTGGGCCTGCCGCGGTACCGTTTACCATTAAACGGGACCCACTGGGTCGTATCGTAAGTTTGGCTCAATGATGGTCTGACATACGGTAGATGTGTCCAACCCAATTCCATTTATGCGTGGCAGCTTTCCGAGTGACATCAGTATACTATATTTATTAGGATAAAAACACGGTAGCTCGGTAGGTATAAAAAAATGGTAAAAGTACAATTTAGAACAAAACCTGTGTTGCCAATAAGCATGCAAATTGTTCAATAGGCAACTGAAATTAACTTTTATCAATGAAATCCTTAACACTAGAAACTATTAACAGATAAGTAACATATCTAAAATTCGTATCTAAACTTTATTTTAAAAAGAAATCTTGAAATTAAAGTGTTATGTATATTATATGTTATGCTTACGATAGTAGATTGTACCTACAATCAGCCCCAAATCAGTGGGTAACACTTACTCTACGAAAATCGCCCTTACTGCTTGGTCATAAAGGCGCTGTCATTGTCAAATTGTTACCTACTACTAATGTGCCTACGTCTATTCTGTGCCTACGTGCATAGCAGCTGAATGATATTAGCCAAGAATAGTTAAATGGCGCATGATTGGAGAGGCCTTTATCCAGCAGATATAGGTACTACACGCAGATGACGCTGTGAATCCGAATATTTCCGATACAAAGACGCGAAAGTACAGTCAAAAAAACATACGAAAGTTATGTTTCAACGTTTATTTTGTGATGCCCATCATTATTAACATCTACATTTTTCAAACAGTCATCTGACTGACATGTTAAAATGAAGGCATCTTTAAACCTGCAGTAAACATAGACATAAGTTCCTGGGTTCGACTCCCGGGAAACGTGTTATTACACTTTGCCCGGTGGCAAAGTGTTATTGGGTTTTTCCATCTAGAATTTCCCAGTAGCAGTCCGGAGACTGGATTTGTGCCCGGTTATTGGCAATGGGTTCACCCTCCTCTTACACTGGCCTTAAACATAACAGCCGACATATGGGTCCACTAGAGGTACACCTCTGACGAATACAGAACGTGATGATGTTATGTTTAAGGAGAAGAGGCTTAACTACGAGTATGTTCTAGACTCCAAGGAGGCCACGCCCCTGGCGTGACTACGTTAACGCGTAGGCGCATCCTAGTCAAAGCTTAGGTTATTACCTATACCTAGGTGTGGGTGTGTGTTCGCGTAATGACGTAATAACGCAGCGACCTTTTGCTACACAAATGTAGTTCAGTAGGTAGGTACCTACGTACTGCTCATTATCTTACTTTTAATCCTTTCTACATTCAGCATCGCCAACCCTAAAACTATTCCCCTGTCATCGGTAACATTGGTTGCCCCCATTTTCGGCATAGACAAGATCTTAGGCGTCGCCCTAAACTTTGCTGACCATTGCAAGGAGATACACGCACCACCTCCAGCGTCACCGATGATTTTCAGCAAGTATTCCAGCACTATCATTGGTCCTAACCAGCCTTTGAGGATAAGGACTGAAGTATGCAAGGTTAGTTTAATTATAATTTTTGTATAGGTATATTATCGGTAGGTATTCTGGTCATGGGCGTGGCAAGCTTATAGCATAAGGGACAAATCAAGAGTTTCCTGTAGAACTTAAGCATAGGTACCTACGTATAATTTATCTACCAGCTGAATGTATAATAAGCAGGAAGTCTAGGGGGGCAACTACATTCTCCTGCTCCCGCCTCCCCTCAGTACATGAGCAGAACTTTATGTTCTGCTCTCAAATATATATAGACTGGTTAATATTACCAGACTTGAGCTATTCATCTTATTGTACGAATTACAGAACAAACTGAGTGTCCTTGTCAAATGTCCTTTCAATTTATTAGAAATCCCATTGTCGATTGATTGTGTCGAGGTGTTGCTGCACAAATTCCAAGTTCAAAGAAGAATAAATTCGTAGCTGTTGTTCTAAACATGACAATATTTGAATCCGATTTTGTTGATTTTTTCGGGATAGCATAGTAATTACGTGCTTTAAACCATGTACATGAAAAATATTACTTAAAAAATAGCATTATTAATAATCATACAGCTTGCAAATCCAAACGCCGAAGTTTAACGACCTATCCTATCTGCCTACGTATAGTAGACGAGGTCAAAAATTCTTAGTGAATCACAGAGGTTTGCTCTGACCTCAGCGCAACGCAAATTGGGGTCAATTATTGAAGTAAATTGACGCTGTAATTCATAGTGTGTAGGTGTACCTTGCGTGATGAAATAATGTCACTGGTGTTTAGTACGTCTTCCGTTTATTTAAACGGTTACGGTTCTGTTAATTTCATGCGCGTTTGTATTATACCGGAGGTCCATGTTCAACTGTACATACAATTATAATAGAGGATAAGAAGGTAAGGAATGGGTTTACTGGCAGTCGAGTAGTAGGTATATCGATTATAGCTTAGGTACTTACTTATTGAAATTTCCCATCTTTATCGATGGAGTGCAGTGGTACCAACCGCGCTGTCTGCATTGATATCCTAGACAGCTATAAACGACAGACGTCCAACGATAAAAAATCTACACGACTTTAGGCTACCTTTCCATAATAGCTAAACCAAACTACGCTATGAAATCGTACGATCCTAAATGGTTTATTACATAGGCATCCATCGCTACGCAGATTAGCACAGTCATTTCTGATAGGAAGACAGCCTGTGAAAAATAGGTAGTGTTTTTTGAATTGTGTCTCATTAAATATTATTTAAAGATGTTTTACTACAGAAAGTGGACTGGGAATTAGAGCTAGCGGTTGTAATAGGAAAGACTGCGAGTGCTGTGAAAGCTGCTAACGCTGACAAATACATCTTCGGGTACACTATCGCTCAAGACATTACTGACAGAGAATGGCAAAAAGAGAAGAACGGGGCGCAGTTCTTACTCGGCAAGGTTTGTTTATACTCTTATACTAAATCTGTATCTATACATATGTATAATAAAATCATAGTGGAGTCAAAATTACACATTGAATGTTTTTGAAAAAGTAATTGCTGCGAAGTCTGGGACCGATTCTTATGCCGAAAATATCTGGGGGCACGGGAGTGCCCCGGCCAAGACGAGCCAAGCGAAGCGCAAGGGCACTACCTACCTTTTCTGGAAGCACTTCGTCGTTTTTTTGAACCCTATAACTTGGGTTTGGATTATATGTCAAAAGTAGACTTATTAAACATATAAAGTTTCAATTGCATAGCTCATATAGGTACTTTCGATTTTATTGATATCTAAAAAACCCCGATTCAGTCACTGACTGATGATCATCAAAATACTACACGCCCTAACTCTACAAGCCCTAACTTCACAAACTCTACACCTTAGTCAAAATATGTGGCTTGGCCGTTTCGCTACCATCACATATTATGGGCGAAGGTGAAAAATGTATTCAATGTTCATTACTTTTCTGTTGGACTGATAGAACAATAAACACTTGTTATAATCTTATATAACGATTACAAAGTAAGGCTTCACAATGTGTGTAAATAAGCGGGTTGTAGTGACAATAGTTCTTATAGTAACGAAACGGCCAGGCCTCATAATATTTTGACTCAAGGTGTAGAGTTTGTGAAGTTGGGGCTTGTAGAGTTAGAAGCTCGTCTCTACATGAGATCGATAACTTTTTGACAGTGCGAGCCATATGTGGTCTCGTCTTGGCAACATTTTACAAGAAAATGTTTTTGGTGGGATAGTTTTTAGAAAGAAAAATACTACCGAATAGATTCTGTTCAAATTGTACATAGATAATCTCTATAAGTCTGGTCAGTCTGTAGGCTATAAATTATCACGGTATTTGCTATGGGCATGAGCAATATTACATTATGTTCGTATTCTTCTATAGTTTACCGCAAATTGTAAAAAGACGAGCCAATTGTAAATGTTGTGCTATTAGGTAGAGGATGAGAGGATTTAATTTGACAACTTAGTTATAATAATAAATATTATTTTAAATATGTTATGTATTACTTTAAAGAAATAATTGATTTCATCATTCTTTTACCATTATTTGGGTCGGCGCAACATTTCTTAGATATTCATTGGTATAATAATATTTATAGAATAGAAATAATTGTTTTAGTTGATCATCATCATCATTATCATTAGCCGTAAGACGTTCACTGATGAACATAGGCCTCTCTAGCGTTGCCACATCGACCGCTTTGTTGAGTTGTAGGTAGGTATCGTATTTGTATCACTACCTACTATTGTAAACTGCAGTTCAAATGCCTTTATGGAACAGTGGGCTAGGACCAGCTCTGACAAAGCGCAGCGCGGTTTTCACTGCCAGACCTAAAGCCCTAAAAGAAGCATACATACCTAAGGATTATATTCTACTGCAGTGTAAAAATATGCTTACGAAAATGAATAATGACTTAATATTTTAATGGCAAACAAGCTGACGAACCACCTTATCGTATGTGGTCACCACCACCTATCTGCAATACCAGAGGCATCGTGGATGCGTTTTCATCCCAGAGAAAAAACTGGAATGTCTCTTGGGCTTGATATTACATCGGCACCTTTCAAATCGTAACACAACAACGCTGCTGGCCGCCAGAAATAGTCATGATGACAGTAGGTAATTCGGATGAGCTCTTTGAGTAAGAGCTCTGCTGCTTTGTGTCAAATAAACAGTTTCTTTCTTTCATATACCTAGGCGATTTCGGGCTCTAAGCATATCAGTCGACCGTGCGTCGGTGGTAACACTTTGACCTTGAGCTGGCCTAGCATATTTATGCAATAGGATAAGAGACTGATTTTGTTACCAGTGACATAGTGCGGCCTGCTGCACCTAACTTTAACCGGTTTTGGTCCTTAACAGTCACAAGACACATTCTGTCCCATCGGTCCCTGTATTGTAACTGCGGATGAGATCGAAGATGTTTATAAACTAGACATGAGCTGCAGTGTAAATGGAGTGCAGAAACAAAAGAGCTGTACCAGCAACCTGATACATAAAATATCCTCTATTATTGAGAAGATTTCTACGTAAGTTTCATTTTTTTGTCATCATGAACCACCTTTTTTTTTCTGGATGTCCTCATGGATACCTTTCGTCTGGGGAGACCCGAGGGTTATGTTGGTCTCCTATCGACTGAAACCCCCACGGTTCCTTCCACTACCATGAGGCACGGTTCGCGCGCATTTCCAACTGGTATCCACGCATGCCCAGCGGGCTCCACCGTAGCCTTCATCCAACATGTACATTTCAACCGCGCGGCCAACTCATAATATTTGACGAAACTTTGCCAGGAATTAGTGCTAATTTGTTACTTTACACACCCCTTTTCGTGAATTTGTTACAAAAAAAACTAAGACGCTATGACAAAGAATAGTTGGCCGCTAGAACCGCCACTTGCCGTAATCATCGCCCGTGATTACACAGAAACTATATAATACAGATAGACGAATGATGCATCAAAAGAAAGGTCTTAATTTGTTCAATTTGTTACAAAATTTAAAAACGTCATAACGTAAATAAACAAAAAGTTACGCAATATTTAGTTCTCAGGTTATGAGTAGGTAGGTATCTCACCATAAATATCAAATTAATACAGGCTAATGTGTATGGACAATTAGTTACTAATTTGTTACAGCTAAAAACAGAAAAAAAATACTAGAAAGTAGGTTCAATAATTTGTTACAGTCGATTTTAGTTGGCCGCTCGGACGGCAATATGCCTAAAATACAATGGCGTTTATCTCGTTATAAAAAGTAGGTTTAAGCTAAGTTTTAGTACTAATCGCCAGGTAACGTAACATAGTTTGAATAAATATGGCGAACATAACTGCAGCATCCATATTTTAGAATATATTTACAATAAATAGTAGTATGAAACCGTATGAGAGTAGGGTGACCATGATTACATTAGTACCTACGAAAGCATGTTTTCGTAAACGTAATAAATTATTCTATAATTAAGAAAAGTCGTCCTTATTTGACAGACAAAGATGTAGCGAGTTATTTTAAAAGATAATTGATAATATGAATACAAAGGTCTAATGTCCGTTGACTGCATCACACACAAAATATACATACTACAAATTATTGCTATGTAAGTACTTACATACTAAGGGCAAGAAACGTAAACGTAATAAATTATTCTATGATTAAGAAAAGTCGTCCTTATTTGACAGACAAAGATGTAGCGAGTTATTTTAAAAGATTTCTCCGATTTTTATATTAACGAAGTCATTTTTTTTTTTCATTTCCACGTTCATTTATCAGCGACAATACATAATTATTATGAAATAATAAGATTTTCAAAAGGAGATTTTTTTCGTTTGCGAGCAGCCACCGGATTGTAGAGAACAGTTAAAGCGCTTAAGAATCTGTCCTTAAGATAGAAATCCTTACATTGGATATTACGCTCGTCACTAGAGGTTGCCTGGATCTAGGTCTCGAGATGCAAGATGCACGCTGCCGCTGTGCACTTTCTCACAGAATGTTCACAAGTTAAGTGAAATAACAGTTAATTCTTCCCTAGGGAATCAGTATAGCAGTTTATAATATATACACACGCGTTGATAAGTTTGCTAATTTCAATTTTACGTATTTACAGTTTGAAAACACGAAACGTGCGTGGGCTGAATTGTCACTCTTTTACTATAGATAATTGGCGGGAAACGCATATACTATAAAAGCAGGCTTGCGATTGGATGGAACGTAAGAGCCCTTTAAATGGAGCTCTGCCTTTGGTTTAGAAAAAAGAATACTTAAACGCCGTGATTTCCGATTTGAAATTGGCGCCAAATATTACTTTTTAAATAATGAAAGGAGTATGTTTACGATACAATAATATTATACAGGTAAATTAAAAGCTAATTCAAGTAATTAAGCTAAGAATATTTTTAAGACTTCTTCGAGACGACCACATGTGAAGTGAAGTGAAATCACATTAAAATGTGGCAGAGACGAATTTCATGTCTTTTTATAGATACTTAGGTAATATTTCCGAAGGTATTATAATACGTACTACAGTTTATTACTTTATTCAAGTCATCATAAAATTGTAAAAATTAAACTTACCGCAGTTGATTTGGATTCCTCTGCAATACACTTTTTGGTGGTGAGTTCTACATTAACAAATCCAACATATAAGTGTGCACAACTCATAGCTAAGCACTTTTAGATACTTCTGGATTTAGTAATAATTGTCTCAATAACTTAGTAGTATGAAAATCACGGGAATTAAATACGTACGAGCACACACCACAAAATACTGCACAGTAATGACAATATTCACAACAAAAAATAATCGCTTTGCAAACCCTTTGCAACAAATATTTTTAACAATAGTTTGGAAACAAAAGAGATCCTTTTTCTGGAATCGTTCCCATCATAAAACACCTGCGCAAAGTCAAAGAAACGATAATTTTATCAGTACCTAAATACTTTAAGAACAATAGACATCAATATGGCCGCAAAACGAACCGCGTATTCGTTCGAACAGAGTACAAAATTAAAAACATGCTTTCGTAGGTACTAATGTAATCATGGTCACCCTACTCTCATACGGTTTCATACTACTATTTATTGTAAATATATTCTAAAATATGGATGCTGCAGTTATGTTCGCCATATTTATTCAAACTATGTTACGTTACCTGGCGATTAGTACTAAAACTTAGCTTAAACCTACTTTTTATAACGAGATAAACGCCATTGTATTTTAGGCATATTGCCGTCCGAGCGGCCAACTAAAATCGACTCTAACAAATTATTGAACCTACTTTCTAGTATTTTTTTTCTGTTTTTAGCTGTAACAAATTAGTAACTAATTGTCCATACACATTAGCCTGTATTAATTTGATATTTATGGTGAGATACCTACCTACTCATAACCTGAGAACTAAATATTGCGTAACTTTTTGTTTATTTACGTTATGACGTTTTTAAATTTTGTAACAAATTGAACAAATTAAGACCTTTCTTTTGATGCATCATTCGTCTATCTGTATTATATAGTTTCTGTGTAATCACGGGCGATGATTACGGCAAGTGGCGGTTCTAGCGGCCAACTATTCTTTGTCATAGCGTCTTAGTTTTTTTTGTAACAAATTCACGAAAAGGGGTGTGTAAAGTAACAAATTAGCACTAATTCCTGGCAAAGTTTCGTCAAATATTATGAGTTGGCCGCGCGGTTGAAATGTACATCATCCAACTATGTTGGGGTCGGTTTCCAGTCTAACCGGATGCAATTGGATACCAGTATTTTACATGGAGCGACTGCTTATCTGATGTTCCAACAACCCAGTTACTGGGTATCACGATACGTTCCCCTTGGAGAGACTGATTTTATTTAAGTTCAGATTGGAAGCAGTTTCATTATTTTGATTCAGACAATTTATCATTTCGCTTCGTAAGCCTGGTGATCTTTAAAAATATAAATACAAACGTTAATTTTAGCCCCGTTGATCTCGTAGTCACAAGGGCCAGAACTAAGCGTGGAGTTCTTATTCGATTCCCAGATCTACACGATCAGCGGAGAACAGACCGAATTTTCGATATGATTTCACAAAGCCTGACTTAGGAGAACTGAATACTTACGATTAATTTCACCTTCCAGTGTAATGACATTGTTACCCGGTGACCTTATCCTGACTGGTACTCCAGGCGGTGTGGGGGGAAATGCAATGCCCCCTGAGTTCCTCAAACCTGGTGACGTCATACGCAGCGAAATACAGAACATTGGTGTGTTGGAGACGCCGGTTGTAGAGTTTTAATTTTAGTATAAAGATGCCACTGATTTCATTGTTTTTTTTTTGTACTTATCTACTGTGCTTCCTCATTTGTATATAATATTATAATATCTATTAATATGGGTGCTGCTTGGTCTTAGGATGAAAAATGACAAATTCTTCTTGATTCACTGTAACTACTGGACTCTTGTTATCTAAATATCAACTACGTTAAGTGTTAAGTTTCTTTAAACAACTTCTAAGAGGAAATTCAGGCAAGGTTTCATTGGTCCATCCATACACATGTATTTTTCTGTTTCCTCTCTGACACAAGACCCAAAAACATATTCTTTACTATATCTACTATCTTTCTGTCCCTCAATATGTTTCCTATGTTTTTCTTTTCATTAATAAATTATTTTGAGAATAAGGAACCCTACCACAACACACACACAATCATCATCATCATCATCATTTCAGCCGAAAGATGTCCACTGAATACAGGTGCTGGACATAGGCCTCCCCCAAGTACCTCTACTTCGACCGGTTCTGTGCTTCTCGCATCCAACGGGTTCCTGCGGCATTCACAAGGTCGTCGGTCCACCTTGTGGGAGGCCTTCCAACGCTTTTTCTTCCGGTACGCGGTCGCCACCCCAGAACCTTTCAGCCCAATCGGCCATCACAACACACATACATTCAGCCTATAATGTCCCCACTGCTGGGACAAAGGCCTCCTCTCTGTGAGAGGGAGTGGGCTGTTATTAACCACGCGGGCCCAGTGCGGTTTAGTAGATGTCATATGTCTTCGAATTTTAAAACACGCCGGTTTTCTCACGATGTTTTCCTTCACCGTTTTGAGAGTAGAGGTGATGGAATTATCTACACAAACTAAAGTGCCTGTCTGGGTTCGAACCCACAACCTACAACTCGTACGTCGGGGCCGGCCGTTACCACTGAGCCACCACTGCTCATAGGAACCATATTATTACCTAACTGCATGCTCGTATGAAGAGGGAGGTGAGGTTGACAGCTCAAAAATTAAGGTGCGTGGTGCTAAAATATCTTAAGAATAACTAACTAACTTACCTATATCATTCAACTTTACAAACCCATGGCATGTAGTGAGATTTCGTTCCGCAGATGGCAAAGAGAAGTTTAATTTAAACTGTTCCTGGTGATCGAAACAAGAGTTGCTCTAGTATATTTAATTTCAACCTATAATTTCATGCTGACTTTGAAACCAATATCTCAACTGCCAATGTTTGATTCAAACCAAAAGCAAACAAACTTATGTAAGTAGGATTTGCGACCACAAACTACCAATTTTAAATTGGACAGGTTGACCTGCAAGCATATCAGGACGCTGATTGGTGAATGGGCCGCGCAATTGAGCCAATCGCCGTCTTCCGTTCGCTCACAGGAAGGACCATTTGCGCTCGCGCCGTTCCTTTTCATAGACTATTAAATTTAATGTCAGCCAAGGGGAGTTTTATTGAGTTAAGTGGTTTATACGGGTTGTTATGCCAGTTTAGGCTGAGCCGCCACTATCTGACGATTATTACTGAACAATAGATCAAGTATAAGTGGTATTATATGTTTTGACGCCCGCAGATTCTAAGCTCGTCTATTCGCGACGGATATTCATCGTTATGGATATTATTTCGAGCAATTTTGTCGTTGAGGACTATTTCGTCGTTATTGGTTCCAGTGCATGCAACTTGTTGATCGTTATGCAATTTGGATTTATTGGTGCAGTGATACATCCATAAGTGAAAGATGGTTGCCTGTCATATGGGTGCGTTGTGATGTAATTTGCTTCTACGGTGTCACTCGGTATTTCCTTGCAATTTTCAATTGTGATTCTGTCCCTATTAAAAGGACGGGATCCTGACATATTATGTTGTTAACACGTTGTTGAATTGGTTCTAACGTTTGCAATTGACGATTATCCAATTATTCAATCTGGCCCGTTGGTGCAGTGATTGGCACTTAGCTCTCCAATAAGTGGAAAATGGTCGTGTAACATATTATTTAGGTTCCCACAGATATGGATGTATGTTATCTTCTAGAGTTGCAAATTGCACTTTGTCAAGCATTTGGCTATTATCGCCTTAATAAAATAAGTGGTTTTGTCACGTCGTTAAAGAATATTTGCAGCAATGCAGATTGGCGCCAGTTATTTCATTCAATTTAGCTATAGGCATTGGTGCAGTGATTGACGCTTTAAAATGGGTGCCTCTGCCTATCAAAAGAATAATACATAGCTTTTGAAAATTGTATAGGTAATTTTCTGGGAACTGTGAATGGATGCAATTTCCAATCGTGTTCTTCTCTATGTTTCTAGGTATTACCTACGTCTAGGTTGGCTCGTAAGATATACCAGCGCGGTAATTGCATAACACACTATCCGTAGCAATGGCAATGCATTTTGACGGTTCAACAACATTCAATGTGTAATTTACGTTGTTGAACAGACACAATTTTCGAACATATAAAGCAATGGATTTGCAATATCCTTCAAAATGATTCAGATTGAGATTGATGGTGTGTTACGCAATTAAGGTGCAGCAGTGCGATTCTGTAACCATCTCACCGTGAAAACTTAGGTGAAGTGAGGGTGGAGTGAGCTGTCAATAGTGTTAATTCCTAGAAAAAACAAACTCACATCACCTAAGTTTTCACGGTGAGATTTGTACAGAATTGACCGGCTGGTCTCACGTCGTCACTCGTCACTTGTCTATTTTATCACCATGATTGATAGATTGCAATTTGCCCACAGTTATTCAATTTGGATTTGTTATCGTATGGCACCTACCGAGGCCAAGTAGAAGATCGGATGATTCCTATCTCATGCATGTCACAGTAGCCGAGTGCAATTTTCCTGTGACATGGGGTTCGCAATTTGTCGGTGGTTATTCAATTTAGCTCTATCAGTGCATCTATTCACATCTCTTAAAAAGGTTACATATATGTCATAGATTAAGAGTTCTATTTCCTTATTACTAGGCCTTGGTCTAGATTTCAATTTAGCTTCGACATGGATAGCTATGCCGAAGTACGTTATTTTAGTTTCTACTTCGCTAATGACTAGGTCTACGTTTAATTTGGATTTAAATCTACGAAGGCATTTGACAAGTACCAAGAAGATGGAATGATTCCTATCTCATGCCTGTCACAGTAGTCAAGTACCTACCATTACGTTGTTACATGGGGTTTGCAAATCGTCGGTGATTACTACTTTAAGAGGGACGCTAACAGAAGAATTCAGCTGGGCGTCGTTTGGGAAGCTTCGTCGGGTCTTCTCGTCGCGTATTTCACAGAGTCTAAAGACTAAGGCCTTCAATCAGTGCATCCTGTCTGTTATAGCTTACGGAACCGAAACGTAGACACTCACTGTATGGTTGGTTCATAAATTCAAGGTCGCTCAGCGAGCTATGGAACGGGCTATGCACGGAGTCTCTCTGATTCATCCGGCAGAGAACTAAAGTTGTCGACATAGCTCACAGAATAAGCAAGCTGAAGTGGCAATGGGCCGGCCATATTAACCGTAGAACCGATGACTGTTGGGGTTGACGTGTTCTTGAGTGAAGACCGCGAATCGGCAAACGTAAGAGAGGACGCCCTCGGGCTAGGTGGAGCGACGATCTTCGAAGGATGGCTGGTGGCAGCTGGATGAGAGTTACCGAAAATCAAGTTGAATGGCGGGAAATAGGAGAGGCTTTGGACTGCTGTAGGCTGATGATGATGAGTTAGAGGGCATTGCTAAGACTATCATATGGATCATGTTCTGGGTGGGCCATCTAGTATTTTAAATTTGAATCGGCTATAAAAAAAACTACTGAGTATTTTTTTAAATTTCTGCTTTTATTGGACAGTTTGAACTTTGTCATTTAAGAATGGAACACAATATCATTCATATGAATACCACGACTGTCTCGGCAGTACCCCATCCGATCAACTCAATTTTTCAGTACATTTTCGATTGTTTCATTCCCCTATTAACGAGGGCTGTAATACTTAAAGTTTCATTAGAAAATACTCTTTCGTATAATCTACTTTTTGTGATCATTTGTTATCAAAGCGGTTGCCATTTACTGGGGTCTGTTGTTGGGTTCTGTTTGTTTAAAGCAGCTGGGCTTGAACTACGTATCTAGTGTACCTTACCTACCTACATGCATACGTGGATAGGTAGGTATCTATTTACTTTGAATATAATATATTCAAAGTAAATAGATACCTACCTATATGGCGAATAGTCTACGACAAGTAAGAGATTACTGCGGTATCTTATTTCCATCCAACACGAGTTATATTTTACTTTTTAGTTTAGTCATTTATTGGTTTTGGGGTAAGGCATATTTTATACTAGCTTCTGCTCGCGACTTCGTCCGCGTAAAATTTCTTGTTCCCCCGACCCACCCCGTCGCATCGCTTGCCTGTGCTTATAATTCGTTTACCTTTTTTCTGACTTTTGGCTCCTAAGGGTCCTAGCGTAATGTTAAGTAGCCTATAGCCTTCCTCGAGAATTGGGCTATTAAATGCAAAAAGAATTTTTCAATTCCGACTGGTAGTTCCAGAGATTAGCGCGTTCAGCCAAACAAACAAACTCTTCAGCTTTATAATATTAGTATGATTTAGTATAGATTGTGTTTTTAATTCCATACCCAGCAAAATTTTCGTAAAGTGTAGCTTTTGTAAGAGTTAAAGCATTTTATTAGACTTAATAATTAAGTGTCCCGAATATAACGAAATTCCCAATAATGTCTAAGTTACAGTTAGAATACGGAATATGTTAATATGCGTATTAATTAGGTAATCTGCAAACTACCGTGTACAATCCGTTAAAGTGTGAAATATGTTACCGGTCAAACCCGATTTTAGGATGAACTAGTTTCGCCTACGCCAAACCAGTTCTCATTCGCTCGGTCTTGCATCCTATGTCAACGGAGCCCCGCTTCGCGGGGCTCCTTGTTCTGTGTAAAGGGTTTAAAGTAACCTGACCAAACCTAACCTCTGGGTGCCCTTCGCTCGCTCTTGCATCCTACATTGCCTATCAAACGATCGCAACAACCCGTGTAGGGAAATGGTTTGGCCTAGGCGAACCTAGTTCATCCTAAAACCTGGTTTGGCCGGTAACAAACCTTTTTTTCCACTTTAACCGACTCAACCAGATAATTTGCAGATTAACAAGTTAATGTGCACTCTAACTGATTTACGCACATTAGCGGTAACATATACATAAAGTGAAATCGAAGCGAAGTCAAAAACTGCACGTTGAATTAAAGAAAAGGAACGATGCTAATACCGAAAATATAGTTTTTAGAATGTTCGTCTGATTGTACGAATGTAGGTACCTATTTTCTAGCATAAATCATTGATCTGTTCTCATTTTGCATAGATATTCCTTATAAGTCTGGTCTGGCTATAAATCATTACGCTTTTTGTTATGGGGGATGAGTAATATTGCATCATGTTCGTATTCTTCTATAGTTTACCGCATATTGTAAAAAGACCAGCCAAAAGAATGGAATATTGCAGATAGTTATAGATTTAACCGTTTAAATGATTATCATGACGCTATACCTGATGACCTTTATGGAACTAAGCTTCATGACATCTACATCTACAGGGTGTCCGGTAATTAATGAATAACCTCTTAAGGGGTCATTGGACTTATTATTATGAACAACTTTTATTAAGGGACCAAACATGAAGTCGTGAAAAAAAATCTGCTGTTCCCTACATTTATGTTCGCGTAACTCGTCAAAATGTAGGAAGTTGATGATTTTTTTTTCGCGATTTCAGGTTTGGTCCCATAGTAATAGTTGTTCATAATGATAAGTACAATGACTCCTTAAGAGGTTATCCATTAATTACCGGACACTCTGTATATAAAATGCAAAGTCCTGACTGACTGATATACTCGTATCAACTCACACTGTCCGTCCGACTCTTAAAAACATCGTTCTTAAAACGGCATCTAGGAGGCCAATGTTTTAAAATTTCCGTTTATATAGATGTTTGCAAAACACAGAATTAATGAAAGTCAATTGGTTGACGAAATACCAGAATTTAAATAATATTTAATTAGGTACATTTAGAGCTCTGTAGCTCTGTAGCTCTGTGTGCTCTGTGTCTGTGTACTGTATGTGTTTTATATGGGCCTTGACGCCTGAAATAAATGGATAAATAAAAAATAAATAAATTACGTACTAACAATCAAAAGAAATCGTCATAATAAGAAATACTCTCCTTGGTGAGATCTGTACTCACATTGGTATGTGTCTTAACGCTATTGGGTTTCAGGGCAGATTCGTACAATCTCCTTTGTCTTTCCTATGTAAAAGGTAGAAGCATGTTTGTAGCCTTTTTTTTTCAGGATGGGAAATCATCAAATGACCCCTCCCGCTCTGGGTGCAGCGGAAGGGAGTGTCAGACTTTTACTGACTAAAACCCACCCGTGTTCCTTCCTTAGCCCTTTATGTTCCGGGCCAGCGGTAACCCTTTCGGACAATCCCGCTGATCCGGCAGAAGTTTGTAGCCTCATTCATCTTACAAGGTGTTTTGTGTTTTACTTTGCACTAAGAGTTCTTTAAGTTATTGTTTTACACTTTAACATGGATTTAACAGTTTAACATTTTATAAATCATTTCTGAAACTATGGATTGAAAGTGGAGTAAGTATATTGAAGACAGTGGTGTAACTTCAGATCAGAGGCCCTGGAGCAAAGACGAAACTAGGCCCCCGCCACCCATCCCCTACCGTGTTTTTTTTTTTTAGTTTGTAATGTGATGAACTGATGATTGTGATGTATAGCCAGAATATCAAAAAAAGTAAAGTAAAATATCTTCGAAACCTTTTTTCCCTACGATTGAACAGACCCCCCAAATGAAGTTAATACAGATATTTGTTGTCCTCTGACTGGCAATTTGTGTGTACGTCACCGAGACCACAAAGTAAAGGTTCCTGGGATCGAAGATTCGAACCCGCGAACTACAACCCATAAGTCGGGGCTGTTACCACCGAGCCACCACTGCTACATTGCTGCTGCATTTCATCACCACCGCTCTCAAAACGGTGAAGGGAAACATCGTGAGGAAACCCGGCATGTCACAGGACCAAAAATTCGAAGACATTTGACATCTACCAATACGCACTGGGCCCGCTCCTTCTTAACGAGAGGAGGCCTGTGTCCCAGCGGTGGGAAAATTGTAGGCTGGTTTTGCACCGTGACCTAAAGATTATGCCAACAATCAAAGTCCTACGTTGCATAGATTTCGATAAAACCTCTGTGAAAACAAATGGACAAAAAATTTATGTAAGTTTTAGGTCCCGTGAAGTAAAAGAGACGTGAAACAAACTGACTTAGACGTTGATTTTCCTCTGAATATAGAAAATGTAGTGATAAATTTTGTATCAATGTAGAATATAGATCCATTTTTTATTTCAAAACATAACTGCATTCTGCATTATGAAATTGTTGACATACTAATGAATACAACTTTTTTTACTACTGTGGGCCGTAAAAGGTTGGAACTCGCATCGCATTGGATTGCTGATCTGTAATGGTAGTTGTAGGCAATATTTGCATAAATAAATAAATAACTGTGATTGGAACAAAAATGACAAGCCCATTTGGATGCTCGGCTTTTCAGAATTGGGTGCTATGTGGTGAACCGAAAGTGGGTCCTATGTACGATGCCATGAGGGAAACAAAACAAGTATTTAATAGTACCTAAACTAAAGTGGTGTCAAGAAAACAGAGAACAATTAAAAATGAATATTATCTTGTTACAGAGAAGGATTTTAGTAAATTTTGGAAGCACGCTAATAAACTGAATGACAGGTCGAGTCTTCCTGCGAGTGTGGTAATGACATGCTGCTGATGGCCCCATCAATCGATCAATGCTCTTAGAAAACTCTTGTCTGTTTGTGAGCGATATGCGTAGGCCCAGGGCCTTGGTTATAATGCAAAAAAGAGCGAGTGTCGGTTGTTCGCGGTAAGTTAAACATGTTTCAATCTTTCTTGAAAGAAACTAATTTAATAACATTGGGGTAAGGGAATCAACTGAATACCTATCTGTATTGTATCGGTAGTAACGTAACCTTAAAATTTCACCCTTTACCCAGTGGCCACGAGTTTATACGCTCAAAGGACGCACGTCTTGCGACAGCGACTGCGGAGAAAACAAATGGCAGAAGATGGTTGAGTGGACCTGGCCATTTAGTGAACGCATGTGTAGCTCACTGCTCAGCTCAAAACAAACAAACACTACTAAAGTAAAGGTAGGACGATAAAGCAGGTACTCAAACTTGCAGACAATCATTCAATCTAACTTAAAAAAAACATTAGGTGTAATGGAATAAGACCCAAATTCACAATAATTAAAATAATAATACTTCACAAAGTATTTTTTTTTCATTGGGTGTACGGTCAGCATCAAAAGTCGATTAACACTTCAGTTTTTTTAATCTCAGTTATTGAGCAAAATATTTGTTCGAAATTGCAGCAGAAGTATAATGCGATTTTGAACAAATATTTTGTTCAATAACTGAGATTTAAAAAACTGAAGGGTTAATATTTTGCTCAATAACCGAGATTAAAAAAACTTTAGTGTTAATCGACTTTTGATGCTGACCGTACCTGCATTGTTGCACATAAATTTATTTACCAGCGACCTACATTAATTTAGGCAAATGCGTCGAACAGGGTGAGACATTCGGCATCGAGCTAATATTGTTTCTTTATATAAACTTCTGCCTTCAATTGTTCTATTTAGTATTATTTTTCAGCTCTGCAACCGCTTTACTTCTGCATAAACAACTTACTTGGTTATGTGACCCACTGGTGATAATGTTCACTTAGTCATTAATTATTAACGCTTAAATCCAAATTTTGCATGAAATATGCGTGCTTTTTTTGTAATATCAAGCCTTTTTGTCATGCTACTAGGAAAAAACAAAAATAAGTAACAATCGCACGATAACATAGTAATAAACGAATACGTAAAGAAATTCGTAGCACTTTGCTACGATTGCTACGAAGTTATCACTTTGGCGTAGAGCATAAATTACTTGAGAGGGCTGGACGGGGCTGGATGATGATTCAATGAATCCATAATATAGATCATTTTAACTAAGTGTAGTTAAAGTATACATAAAATAAGACTCGGCGGTATCAGCCAGTGACAAGGGCACTGAAACATAATCAGTACTTCAAAAATTAAACTAAAAACATTGTAAAATTGACTACGGCGTAGCACCAGCAATGTGAAAAGTTAAATTATTGTAATAATCGTAGTAATAGGTTTTTATGATGTACACACCTTGATATGGAATGTCAATAGCATAAACAATTCTCAAAAAACAATATATTTTGAGCTTGAGCACCAGACAGAGAGGAGTGGAATGAAGAAAGGAAGGCTTTTGCACTGCAGTGGGACAACACAGGCTAAAAATAATCAAATAAATATATTTTTGGATATTCGGTATGAAAGAACAGTAAGAATCACGATTCTCTGATAAAAATGTAGAGTATTTGGATAGTGACATTTTTGCTGATAAAATGGGAATAAATAATAAAATGAAAATTTAATGGAAATGATTAGCAAAATGCATTTCATGATTGGCTAAGTAGTAACAGCCGCACGGGTCGATTGATCAGGTTAAGCTACGCTTGCCGCGGTTGTTCCTTGGATGGGTGACCATCTTTACATATCATGACCTCTCCGTTCCACGGAAAGCACGTTAAGCTGTTGGTCCCGGCTGTCATTCGTGGGTCTTTGACAGTCTTTACAGGTCGTCAGAAGCCCAAAAGTCTGACAACCAGTCTTACCAAGGCGTATCGTATCGTATCACTATTACCTAGTAATTGGGTTGTGGCGGTCAGATAGGCAGTCGCTCCATGTTAAATACTGGTATTCAGCTGCATCCTGGAATATACAGGGTGTGGCGTAACTAGTGGTCCACCGTTAGGAATTCGATATACCAGATAATTTACTATAACATACTACAATTTTAACCATTTTAGTAGTAATTTTTTTATACAAAAATCCTTCTTTAATTTGCATGATTATGTGAAAAATTATGGTTAAAACAGAGAAGAACTAACTTTTTCTTCAAAAGCTCTAAATTTACATAAAAACCATAATTTTAGACGACAGCTCTAGTATTTCAGCAGTAAATAGCAGAAATCATAATGAAAATATAATGGTTTTTGTTGAAACTACAACCAAATTTGTAACAAAAGGTAGAAATTTCATAAATAAAAAACAAAAAAAATATATTTTTGGAACCATTGGGTAAAAATGGTTAAAATTGTAATATGTTATAGTAAATTGTCTGGTATATCAAATCCTTAACGGTGGACCACTACTTACGCCACACCCATATCAATATCATCATCCTTTATACTGGAAGCGCACCCCAACATAGTTGGAAAAAGGCTAGGCAGATGGCATTTGAAAAAAAAAAAAAAAACAGGAAAGTATTTGGCAAGACGGCCAGCATAATGCAGCGACATTTACAATAGTTTGAATATAGCAGATAACTGTTATAATGAGTACAAATATATTTTGCCCGTATGGAAACCATAGAGCACCGTATTTTTATATCATCTAAAAACAGTTTCAATATAATGAGTTAAAATAAGAAAGTATTAAGTAAATTTTGGGTGTGGAAAATGAGGCACGAAAGTAAAATAAATACTGTGGAAATGCGTTCCTAGCGAAACATGTTTGGTGTAACTATGAACGATAGGCTGAGAAATGTTATGATAACGCGACGTTGCGATTTAAAAGAAGATATAGCGACAGAAATTGAAAATAGTATGCTTATATGGTTTGGTCATGTTGAGAGGATGAATGAAAGGAGACTTATAAAAGGTTTAAAAGACAGATTGTCAGGGTACCCAGAAGGTCATATCGTGACTTGTGATGTTCAGGTGCGTAGTACTCGCAACCGGCGTGGGTGTATGACCAGATGTAAGAACGTAACCGAAGCAAAAAGAGTATGCAAGGATCGTAGCCGGTGACGATCGGTCATTGTACTCATTATGTATAAACAACTTTTACTATGGAACCAACACAGAAATCGGAAAAAATCAGGTAGTCTAGGCATTTATAGATATGAAAGAGCTTCGGGAGCAATTCAACTCTGTCTTGTTCTCTGGGAGAACTCCAGAAGCGTGGCGAAGGAGCGTGGTCGTTCTTTTCTATAAAAAGGGTGATAAGACCCTTCTAAAAAACTACATAGCATTTCGCTCCACGTAATATAAGTTATTTTCAAGAGTCGTCACGAATCGTCTAGCGCGAAGACTTGACGAGTTTCAGCCACCGGAGCAGGCCGGGTTTCGAGGAGGATGTAGCACCATAGACCACATCCACACTGTGCGACAAATTATACAGAAGTCAGAAGAGTGTAATCGGCCCCTAATCTGGGGGCACGGCAGTGCCATCCTTTTCTCGAAACAGTTCAGGCTATTTTCCACCCCCTTATAACTTTGTTGTGGATAAAACTAGAAGCCTGATTTTTAGTAACCAATCAGGCATTGTATATGACTTGGCAATCGAACTAAACAATCTAATTTAATACAATATATAGATATTGTATTAAATTAGATTGTTTAGTTCGATTGCCAAGTCAATCTATGAAAACATGCATGAAAACACAATGTATCTCACAAGTAATACATAGGTATTACTTGTGAGATACATTGTGTTTTCATGCGATGGCCAAATCAGTCTTTTTATTTAAAACATAAACGATTTTTAATATTGATATGGTCACTATAAGATGTTGTTAGGTTAGCTAATTACGTAATAACTTAAGACGGAAGGGTCCCTTTAGTAGGGAAATAAATAAAAAACCGAACGAAATAACCGAGGGAAATAAATTAACCGACTTGGTATTATAGCGGTGCTCTCAAGGTTGTTCAAGAATACGTTTACCTCGGGCAAATTCTCCGTCCGACTGACCGACAAAAATAGTTAATAACCGTCGTCGTTGACGGTTTAAAAGAAAATATTGATTTCAGACAACTTACGGCAGTGTTGCATATGATTTTCAGCTACATTTTCCGGCCGCTGGTAATATTCTGTCACATTGGTAAACACCTATATCAACAAAAAAACAGCCAAGCTATGGCAAGTTTAAGCACTATCTACACTACAGTTAATCATGTAGTACCTATTGCTTTTTTATTATTGCACAAAAATCTGATAAATATTAAGGAAAACTAGAACTAAAAAAGTAATGTTAACTTACTCTTCCAAACAGAATACCTACCATTCCTACTACATTCATTTTGCTCGAAATGTTTTTTTTGTAGTAAAAACATACCTACAGACTACCTAATTAAATACATATAATAGATAAAGAACACATCAGAAGTTTAACAGTTTTTTTAGACACATACATACAAATTATATCAATAAGGGGAATGCGATAAGGTAGCCAGAGATTTCCAATCTTCTCTTTGCTTGAAAATGTAACATAATAATATAATTTATTTATTTTACTATTTATGTACACACATTATATAAACAGACACGAAATAAATCAGAACAGAAAAATAGGTACAAAGGTTATGCTTATTTCATAAGAAATCTCTTCCATAATATTATGTTACATTTAATAAAAACCTAAGTTTTCGCCAGCAAATAAAACTCAAAAAAAGTAATTTAAAAAAATTAAACCTACTTCAAAAATAAATTAACTCATAATTATGAAATAACTTTAATTTTGAAAGTCGGTGTCTTAGGATCTGTATTTAAGTTTTAGTTTTTTGCCACCGGCTTCCGAAATTAAAGTTATTTAATAATTTTGAGTTAATTTCTTTTTGAAGTCGGTTTAATTTTTTTTTTAATTTTTTTTTCGTAATTTTTAGTTTTAAGTAAAAACTGGAATATTTCTTTGTAATAAGTAGTTAATATGTAGTTTTGTTGTAAATATTGCATTAGAATTTGACCAAGGTTTTGAGATGTTTTCCCTTCGACACTACACCCGTAGCTCGTATCAATAAGTCACGCCGTCACACTTACACATATTAGTCCATATCTTGAAAATTACTAAATCGATTTTGATGAAACTTGCACTGTTCCCTAAGTTGAAATAAATGTAAGCCAATAAAAAAATAGTCACGATCTGATTGATAGTTGCGGAGAAATGCGTGGACAAACATACATGTACGTACCTACACCTATAAAATTTTGTATATTTGTTTGGATGCCCTAATAGATTGTCATATGTGAATATAATGCAGTTCCAATAATATTACATACACACGTGTCGAATTGATAACCTCCTTTTGTTTTAGTCGGTAATAAAATGAAAGAGCCGACCAAAGCGCATCCCTTTAAAATAGTACAGACGCCAGCACATCAAGTTACTACAATCTGTCAAATATCTTTAATAGATTTTCAACTTTATCACTGAAGCATAAGGTTCAAAGTTGATTGGGAAAATTTGACAGTTTCGGGTAGCTTGATGTGCTGGCGTCTGTAGATTATTGAGCGGCCAGCAAAAGAGACATTGATGGACGAACGTGTAAATGTGGGCCGAAACGAACCCGAGGCACACATACATACGTTAGTCCATCAATGCCTAGTTGTGGCCAAGGCTATATGTATAGTACTTTTCTCAAATAATGCGCGGAAATTTAAACTAAGTAGTAAGTCAGAACTTATTATTTGAAAATATTTTTCTTTGGATTTTGGCGGTAACAAGTGTTCTATTACGGCTCTTGCCGCCTCTTGAATTTCAGGTGGCGTTAAAGTAAGTTCATCACACTCATTGTTTTCACTTGAACTCATTTTGTCAAATACAATTACTTTTCAAAATCAATATTTTTTCCCGCGTTAAAGTGTTGTTTTGTTTTTTCTTCAATAAACAACAGCTTTCTATTTGCAAGCCAGTTCGATAAAATTTGAATAAAACCGTTGATAAGTTACCTCCTTGGTTGCCATGTTTCGGAGTAAAAGATCGTTCCATTTTTAAATTACACGACAGATATGAGTTCACTATACCGCTGTTCGCTATATGTGTTATTTGACCGCTAAACCACGACAGACATATTTTCATACAACTTTTGCCGGCCGCTGCTTGCATGTATTTGGCCAGTAGGTACAGCAATTTCGATTTATCTCGAAGAAAGGAAGCATGTTTATGAAAACACAATAGGAGCACAAAACAAAAGAAAAACATTCAATATCGAGGACGATGATCTTGAATTCTTCCAAGTAGTTTCTTCTCAATGTTCTGATGAGTGACACTAAATACTCATTGATAAGCACTGAAGCAGCAGGAGTAATCACAAACACTCCTGCGGCACTAGTACTTAGGAACAAGACTTAGTTTTCTTCTGACTTCTGTCTTCTGGAGCTTCTTCTTCTTTATGATAGAAGAACATGTAACCAATTCAATTTAAAATCTTCTGGAAGAAATTGGGTGTTTACCTAAGTATAAAATCAAAGAAAACAACTCTTAAAGTTACTTATTAACAATTTTGGTCCTTAGAGGCGGAAGCTTAAAAAATAAAGACATACTATACAAAAATCACACCACGTCAATAAAATAAAGAATACGGTCTATTCTTCTCTTACATCAACAAACTATTGGTGATCGAAAAGTCTGTTAGATAATTTCAACCATAAACGAAAAAAAAAGGTCAGTAAAAATGAGACTCATTTCGACTCTGCGTTCTCTACTTTCAACTGGCATTATTACGGTTAACAGATACAGTCTTATGACAGACGTACAGACAGACAGCATGCTTGTTTATTATAAGTAATATGGTCCCGTCAGCAGCACCTTTTTGGGTACGGTACCCTAAAAATTACTCAAAAATTACACATTATACGTATTCATACCAACGTGCAACGGAAAGAGAGTTACAACAGACAAAACGCTCCCGAGTTTAAACAGTAATAATGACAATTAAGACTGTTAAACACCATGGTAGGTTAAATACCTACTCGTCTGCTTGCCATGATTCACGCACTGACCGCAATATACAGCCAACCACACATGTGCTCCACACTTGAACTGTGAAAACTGCCCGTATTGCTACGAAACGAATCCACTGTCAACGTCAAATTATTAACGTGACGTGTGGTTGACTGTACTACATTATATATAGGCAACACATTACTCATATAGGCAGCAATTTTAAATAAGAACTTGTAACTTGACGTTTCATAAGCAGAGGACTAATTAGGTTTTATTAGTATTACATTTCTACTTCATTTAACTCTAATCCATATGGTGTCATATTACTATGCTGCTGCTAAGTAGTATCTTGTGCATTGTGTCCCAAAACTTGCAACCTACGCAACCTCTGCAATGCCACTGACAACGCAGCTAGCGCGCTAGCTTCTAGAAGTGATAGTGTTAGGGATTTTATTAAAAAAAAAAAAAAAAATTACTGTAGACACGAAGAAGCTATTCAAAATAATTTCTACAGAACTTAAAAAAACCTTAACCTCATTTTCGAGCCCTTTCATTTAAAAGCTATTGCATAAAGTATTCTATTTATTGTAGCGTGTAGCGTGCGTACACTCAGCCAGCGCGCTGCGACAAACATCTGTACTAAATAATTGTGAATCCAGACTGAGTTAATTGGTCCCTGTCTCCATGCCAACAATGTCAGTATATTTCAAACAACGCGAATGTCGTGAAAAAAAAATGTTTAATAAAATGCTAAATACGCTTCTCACATGTAATTTGATTTTAAAAGCGTTACTTATAAGTTCTAAAGATTTTAAATTGGAATTACGCTACTATAATTGGGTATGTTATTTTTAGAACAATGTCGATTGATTCTCGTAACTAGATTAACACAGAAGAGTTACGCCAAGCTGCAGTACGGTACACTTTTTAAAAGTCCTACACTTAACAAAATCAATATTAGGCAAAAATCCTCTAGCTTATTTTTGTAAAAACAATCCATCAAAACACTTAATCTTCAAACAAGCAGCAATATGCCACAACTCACCACTAAATAAAAACAAGCAAAACTCGCAGAGAGCACATGCAACCCAACTCCAACACGCCGAGTAGCAGATCTTCAATTTTATAGCTCAATTGGTCGCATCCGCGCTCCTGCGACCAACGAATCTAGTAGAGCTGACTTAGCCCGCCCACAACCAACGTGCTCTCTCACTTGAACATTTAACTAGTGTTAATGAGTCTAATCCGATCAATTTGTTCGACGAGAGATTTAAACGGTGACACCCACCCTTGTCGTTATAATTTCTCGATCTGTGCCTATTAAATCCATTGTTAAATCAGAATTAATTGTTTGAAAAGTTCGTTTTCTTTTCATATAGGTATTGTTACAAGAAAAAAATATGGTTATTTTAGTTTCAATACAAGGCATTGTTTTATAATAATGACTTGTAAAAAGTGCAGTGTAATTGTTCGAAAAATTGTTTTTGAAAATGGATAATTCTATGGTTAGAAGGTATGGCTTATCACATGAGACGTAGAATGTACTAAGTGCTATTCAATGAGGGATTTCTGAAATGACGTTCGCTAGGTGGCAGCACTGACACATCAGGTCCAGGCATCTGTCAAAGAGCCTATATTTTCTTTAGTCATGACTGAATGATGAACGAATGAATGAATCGAATGATGAACATCATCATATATTTTATATTCATTGTCGAAATGGAAGACCTCTTGTTAAAGTCATGCCAAGTGGCGTTGTAAATTTTCGAAAACTCCCATTAGTTAGTTACAATTTACAATAATATGCAAGATAGTTAAATGCCAACAGTCATAATGCTTAACGTGACATTACATAACTGACAGAGTTTGGTGAAACTGACCCTTACATTGTTTCAATTTCTGTAAGTTTCAGATGATATGATACCAATGATCGTCAGCACCAATATCAAAATCACACTTCACACTAATATTTTAAAGGCGAAAGTTTGCGAGTGTGTTTGTATGTTTGGTAGTTCTTCACGCACAAACGTGTGAACAGATTTGGATGAAATTTGGCACACATATAGTTTATAACCAGGATTAAGACATAGAATACTTTTTATCCTGATATTCCCATGGAATCGACTCTTATGCGGGTGAAACCGCGGGGCGCAGCTAGTTGTTTTATAAATCCAAAAATAGTAAGTTGCCTCTAATTCCCTTTGTTTCAGGCTAGAATAACTGTCGTGTTCGTGGGGAGTTTTATTAAACAAAGGTTAAGGCGACTACATGACTAAAGCGCGGTCTTTGTCGGGCTGCATAAAAAAGAAAGAGAAGCGCGATGACACAACGCTGGTAATTTATTGCAAAATATGAAGCAATTATCTATTTACAAAAAATCTATTGTTTGGACTGAAAAATTAAAACACTAATGCTTTAATTTGTTGCTTGTAGAATAATCTGACGAAAAATCGTAATGGTTGTATGTATATTAGTATGGTTTTATTATAAAAAGAAAGTTTTTAGAGGTATCTTCATGATTTTTTTCTATCGTATCAAATTAGTTGTATTATGTTTTCAACAAACTCTCTACCTAGAATATATCCTGAAGAATATCATATATTTTTCTGATTTTGTTTACTGTAGTCGACATAATTATACTTTTATAATTTTATTGTTTCTAAAACTTGCGTTTTTTTTGCGTTTAGGTCCTGTAAGCCCCTTAACCAAGTATCGTCCGTTTAAACTAGATCTAGTCACTTCCAAGCTAATTATGTATCTGTCTACTATTATCTATTCCGTGATATTTTAAGTTAGAGGTAACATTCAATTGTTACAGACCCAGGGTTCCAAAATCATTTGAGGATTGTTCGTCAACTCCTTTAGATACTGTAGATCATAATAATATACCTAATTAGGTTAATTTATTAATAGAACGAAAATACAGGAAAAAAAAAGAAAAAAAAGAGGTTAATAGATTGTGTAACACATTATTTATCAATCGGAATCGGTTTAATTTTGACAATTCAACAACATTCATTGCGTTATTTACGTGTTGTGCTGACAAATTTTTCGAACTTGTGAAGCAATGGATTATAAATTTGCTTCAAAATGATTCAGATTCCGATTGATAGTGTGTTACGCAATTAGTGTGCAGGTTGGTAGATGTCACATTTGTTAAAATTTTAGGTTCAAGGACATATCGGTTTCCTCACGATGTTTTCATTCACCGTTTTGAGAAAATATGTAAAATTTATAATATGTATAATAATATAATTGTGTAATATATATGTGTATTATATGTTTTGTGATGAAATATTTTACTCAGAGCAAAGCGTATATAATCTGGGTTTGAACCTACCACCGTAAATGAATAATAATAATAATCGTAAATCGTTACCACTGGGCCATCACTGCTCCCGACTAGTATTCTTAAACACACTTTTATTTAACAAAAAGATATGCAAATAATGCACGTGGCCATTCTATGACGTTATGTAGGCATGCCCGCAACGTGCGCGCCCATATGGCCGCGGGATGAATGACCAGCGTTTTCGGTAGCGCGCCAACTGATCGCAATTAAAAAAATAGTTTAAAAAGTTTAATTGCTCGGCCACAGAACGCGGTAATGCGTTGAAATAAGAACGGCTGAAAATATGGATGGTACCTACGTAATTTGTTATCATGTTCTGTATTTGAATACATATTTTTTTAAATAATATTACCTATACACGTAGTATATAGTCGTGTATATAGCAGCACGATGAAACAATAAAAAATATTAAATAATTTTAATAAAGGTTTGCTATTAAAAATACTTAATTATTTTTTATGTTTCATCGTGCGAGAAATACTGACCTAAATAATTAACAGACTTTTTTCTATTATCTTGTTTTCGATAACCTTGTCTTTTCAACCGAGATAATTAATTTGCGTGAATGATAGCTAATTACAATACTTCAAGGAAACAACACGAATAGCATTAGTTCTAGTCCCTAGCATGGCAGGAGAACTACAGAATAGACCACAAAGTAAAAATCATTTTTTTAATTAAAGCTGACCGTATAAAAACAATAATAATAATCTAAATCCGAAAACACTTTTCAAAAAAGTAAAATAGAAAACTATCACATACGAAATTAAACAGAATCGGTCCTCTTAAGGCGAAGTCTAAACAATGCCCGTCGAGTACTATAAATAAATAATAAAGCGCTGTTTACTTTGGCCGCAAGTTCATCACACTGTCGCGTTAGCGTTATCTGTATAATGCTCATCTTTGGCAT
This sequence comes from Luperina nickerlii, assembly GCA_963855955.1. Lineage (NCBI taxonomy): Eukaryota > Metazoa > Arthropoda > Insecta > Lepidoptera > Noctuidae > Luperina > Luperina nickerlii. The sequence goes on from OY979685.1 coordinate 8,171,101, forward strand.
TTGCCCTTACTATCTGCCGGTCGAGTTACCACCCCGCTTTATCAAATAACGCCTTATAAACAGTCTTCATCTTATTTGTTCATTGATAGTTCACAATGGGCCAATTTATTTTGGAAAATAGAACACGGTTCATTCATAATTTCTTTTTAATGCAACTATAGTGGTCTATTGAAGGCAAAGATGCGACAATATTGTGCCATTAATGAGAGCTCTGTGTGAAGAGTCAAGTTTCTCGCGTCGTTAAATTTAATAAATGTTCCTGCATAATGCATTTATTGTGACTTCGTAGATTGCAATGAAGGTAGGAAAAAATATCTCGTACAATGTACCATTAATTACTAAGCACATGTACATAGAAAATATGTAAGTATGATTACAATTTAAATTAGGTACATAAAAATACAAAAGCTAAGCTGGTGTACACTGTACACCAACACCACATTGGTCCTTTTACTTCGACTAAAAAGACCAAATATCTACAAATCAATTTGGATGAGGTTGATGCACAAACTAATGCAGTTTTATAACTTGTCACAGATCAAGATAAATACACACATCAACACGGTCTAGGGATATTTCATACTCAATTAAATAACTCGAAAAGTACTGGCCGCATTGGAATCTTTTATACACCGATTTGTTTGTAATTTATCTCAGACTAATTCCAAATTCAAATTTTTGAAAATTCTTTTGTTTCGGTGCCATAAAAATGTCTTGATGTGTAGGAGAGGGAATTTTCATTTGTGCGAAATTTAGAAAACAATACGAATTACGTTTAGTTACGTTTTTTTTTTCATTTTTAAACCAAAGATAAAGTTAAAATTGAGGTATTGTAGCCATGCAACACCAACATTTGACGAGGGCGGAAATGTTACGAGCTGTGGGAATGCTGGAAGCTGGGTCTTTTCAACGTAATGTTGCGGAGGCCATAGGGACCCACCAAAATGTAATTTCAAGATTGTGGACACGCTATCGTGCTACAGGTGAAGTAGCGGAGAGGCATAGAGGGCCAAGTCGCATCACTACCGCCAGACAAGACCGATTTTTGCAAATTACTGCGCGAGCTCAACCAAATGCAACGGCGACTCAATTGGTCCAAAGGCTGCGAGTGGAACACCAAGTGCTTGTGAGTGACCAAACTGTAAGAAGGCGACTGCATGAAAGCAATCTACGCTCTCGTAGACCACTCCGGGTCCCACCTTTACGGAGAGGCAATCGTGGACGACGACGATTAGAATGGGTTCGGAACCACGTGGACCTGGGGCCGTGAGCAATGGTCCAATGTGCTATTCACGGATGAATCCAGGTTTGGCTTTCATCCAGATTCATGAAGGACGCGTGTTTGGCGAGTTCCTGGATGATGGAGCCGTCTTCAGAACCCTCAGGAAGTTCACCCATACCAAGGAGGAACAATTATGGTTTGGGCAGGAATTCGTCTTGGAGGACGGACGGATCTCGTTTGGGTGCGGGGCAATATGACGGCAGAACGATACGTCCAACAAGTGCTGGGGCCCGTAATCTTGCCCCACAGAATACAAATGGGGCAAGATTTCCTGCTCATGCACCACAATACCCGGGATCACACGGCGAGAACGGTAGCAGCTTGGTTACATACACACAATGTTAGGGCCTTAGACTGGCCTGCTCAATCGCCAGATCTAAATTCCATTGAGCATGCGTGGGATATGCTGCAAAGAAGAGCTCTGAAGGAAGTTCCTGAAAATCTGGCTACAGAAGATCAACTTTTTGCGCACCTCAGAAGGACATGGGACAATATTCCGCAGCAAGACATTGACAACCTTGTTCTGAGCATGCCGAATGGTTGCCGATGTGTTATGAACATCATGGGCGCTTTCTGAGACTACTAACTTCAAGTTTATAAACACAAATTAAATGATTTTTCTAATTTTTTCAGTTTTTACTCACTAATTAAAAGTTAATTCATATGCGGTGTCCGTCTATGCTTCATTTTTTTTCCATAAAATCCTGAAATTTTAATCGAAGTAACTTAACCATTATTAAAAAATGGTAGAATATTAAATAACGTATCTTTTAAATATATACATGTCATATAAATAATTAACACATTGATAGTAATTCGCTTTTTTAAAAATATCCCTAGACCGTGTTGATGTGTGTATTTCTACACATTTTGATTTAATTAATTCTAACTGATAATTATCTTTGATATTAGAACTGTTGGAAACATAGGAACATTTTAGTGTGATGCTTTTCATACCAGTGTTTTCCACCTTATTGTCGTGCCGGAACACTTAAATTAATAATAGGCTAGATAGACGGTTGGCAAGAAGCTCTTGACAAACAAAATGGTTTTCCTAGTTTTACAAAATGTATTTGGCGCAGCCGCGAGGTACTACCTATACTTTCCTCACAACCTTTTGTACACTTTTTATTTGTTTTCTTTTTATTTATATATGTATTTCTTTTTTTACTTGTAGTCTCAGATAAACTTTAATTATATTTGAGCTTGCAGTATAATATGTTATATTGTGTGCATTTTAGTCTGTGTTAAATAAATGGATTTTTTTCTTTCTTTCCTTTATTGTTGCTGCGTGACAATAAGCTAAAACAGTGAATTCATAATGTAAGCTTATTTTGTATTTGGATTGTCTTTTTAATAGTTTGTCGACGTTTACTGTTTGGTCTGTTAGTTCCAATCCCTTCATAAACTTTACTAAGCATAAAGGATACACACCTACAGAACATATCGATTCATTAGAATAGAATAGAATAGAATACTCTTTATTATGTACACCATATAAATTACAGACATAAATATAGAAACTGTACAAAGGGTGACACAATGGGCGGCATTATACTTTATCGTTTGTATATTTGTAAAAGGTCAACTCTAGAAACACTGATCCGACTACGAATATTTTTTCCCGATAGAACACGATTACCAAGTGACATAGGGTACTGGTTTTTTCTTAACCTAAGTATGTTTTCCCACTGCTGAGAAAAGGGCAATTATACTTTTATGCCAGATAAATGCACCGCTCCAGTGGGAATCTACATACAGGTGAAACCGCGGCGCAGTGCTAGTAACCAATATTTTACCTACTTCATATTAGAAGACACATAAGACACCTAAAGTAGACTGATGAATGATTCACAGTCGTGTTATAACGTTCTAAATAGTACGATCACGTCATACAATGATGTAGAGCATTGTGGAAGCAAGTTGAATAAATGAATGGACACAGCCATTCCATTAATTTATCCTCAAATATTTTTCCTTGTTTGCTGATGTTTTATGCGAGTGCAAGGTGTGACGTCAGAGTTCGATCACTGGAAATGCAATGGAATAACATTCTTTGAACGTATTGTGTTTATTTTCTAGATACTGACACCTCATCTCTATCTACATAATACCTTTAATGTGCCAAATAGACACACATTTACACCCGGTTTATACAACGAAAAACAATACAAAATTTACGTACAAATTTTCAAAAGCATGTCATCTGCTGTGATTGGTTGACTGAATTATTAACAGCCAATAAGATCACCAGACATGAGTTTAATTTTGACGCATCGATACCAATTTTCGTTCCAGAAAACGGCAATTGGACTAGTATTTTTTTCTGTTAAAAAACTTAGTAAATTAAAAGATCTACGTCTCTTCTGCATCTACATATCTATCTTCAACTATCTTTATATCTACCCGTTACCATTCCGATAACTCCTGAAGTCTTATGAGGATGTTTCCCAATTCACAATCCATGAACCCTGGTCAGTTAGATTTATTGTATGTTTGATAAACACGCTAGTTTCTCTTAGGACAAGATTCACAGATAAGCGTCTCATACGATCATTAACTTTATTCTTATGTGTTTAATGTTCTTATTCGTATAAATGAACATAAGCAGGCGTTTTATACCACTATGAACATTAATGTTATACAAATAAGGTTCACAATCGTATGAGACGCTTAGTTAGCAAAGTCCTGTAAATCTTGCTATTAGAGAATATATTAACGTAGTGCCTTTATAGTAAGTTTTGACGTTAAGTGATATTTCTTGTGTTGTTTTCTCTTACTATAACACATTGACCTCTTCATGACTACACTTATCGCTAAGAATTAATATAGTAGATACCTACTCACTTGTGGTAAAGTTCTTTAACAATGTAATAATAAAGTCTGTCTGTAATTGTCGTACTACTTAAAGAGAAAACGCTTCTTCTTAAACAGATAATTAACATCTGCCACCGCGCCTTCTCTCGGCGTGTTTACTGATTTGAGAGCGGTGAGGGATAGTCTAAGTTTTTTTCGCAATAATTTCCTTTAGACACTGGCACCTGGTTACTGGCATTTTATATTAAATTAAAAAGATATTGGGACATTTGACCGATCGACCCAGATCTAAACTTGGGCGCTTCAAAAGGATTCGTCAGACTACTTCGGGCCACCGCAATATTCTTCCAAGCAAGACTCGTTAATAATATCTAAAATGACCCTTTGTTTACCGTCTCGTCAACAACTGGTGATTACGTTTATTAAACACGCACATTTGGAGCCCAGACATGTAAACATGAAGGAAAATTCCTGCAGTAAACTTATTATAATCGTAAATAATATGTAAGTATACTTGTAAATATGATAATAAATTAAAATTAAGTGACAAGAGTTCATTCTCTTTTCTCAGTAAATTTAAATTGCAATCAACGACTATTAAAGAGGGATCAACCTTAACCAATTCTGAAAACCTTAATTAGTGCATTGATCTTAAACGTCCAAACGCAGGCCACAAAGAATTCTAACTCACCACTTAATTTAAAAAAAGAAAGACGATGCATATATCCATTTCCAACTGTCACTGCTTAACGTCAAACTGAACACTTGAATTTAGAACGACCGCCACGTTCGGTATTTGAAATAAAACTGCATGAATAAGCCAATATGGCGGCGGCGCACGACCCGCGTCGCCTGCGCACAGATGCTGACTACTCCTTAACTAAGTTTGATTAGCTTTAAATAGTGATGCCCACATTATCTACTTATTCCATTGAGCTGTCGCTGGGAGGTGTGGGTCTCCCCTTTATTTCGAGAAGTGTTACTGCAGCCGTATAAGTCGGCTACTTGAATGCGATCCCTCTTCATTGTTTCAGGCAAAACTTAACAGGAAAGTGCTGTTCCATTAAGGAAAATATATGGGTCTTATAATACGGATTATTTCTTGCTTATTTATGTATTATAATTTTTAAATAATTACATAAATGTATATTTTTACTCACTAGTTTCCTGGTGAGTTGTAGTGATTACTGGTCGTAGTTTACTGGTTTTCAGTTTTGGATGATGAACTGTGTGTGCCTAAAATATAAACACAAGCATTATTTTTTGTATGACTCTGACCACATGCTTTGGCAATTCACACAGGCGCTTTGGGCAATAGAATAGCTAAAACATATAATGCGTTTTATGTACAGGCCATGATACAGACAACATCATTTTGTCGATTTTTCATTATTATTTTATAATTCACTGCTTGCTACAGATCTCTGTTGTGCTGAGATCAAATCCAGACCTCGACCCTGGCCCTGATATCAAACATCATCTAAAATCTAAAACAACAACCAAAATTGATCTTCAACTCGCGAAACCAATAAAAAAAGGTCATTAAAAAAATGCTACGTGCTTCCCGTGAAGTGATAAGGCTATATCATTTAAAGCATCAACGGATGATATTATTATTTCTGTCAGATCCATGTCAATGTTTGAAATACAGTGGCACTTAATATATTGGGCTTACGATTGAAGCAAAACTTAAAAATGTTTGTTCCTTCGATTTAGGATAATTTTTTACTTTACGCTTTCTATACCTATGCCAGCGATAGTAATGATATGAAATGAAAAGGAAACCCTTGGGTTAAAGGTTAAAAAGAGACAGCAATAAGATATAAATGCATTGTTCCAGTGGTAGAAAAAATAAATTACAATGAAAGTGCAATAAAATTCACTTTGTGCATCGAGAATCGATTTTCCTATTTAGGTCAGGCCATATTAGCATGGGCATTTTGCAATTGAGAATGACAAGCTACTATCTATGAATTGAAAGATTGCGGTGCATAAAAGCCAGGGATGGAATGGGATCACTGATAACTGCAATAATCCACAATATATAGGGGTGTTTGCGTAGAAAAATAAAGAAATACTTTCGCTATAACCTTAACGAATTAACATAACAGCATGTCTGTAATCCTTGAAGAGATAGGTTGAACCTATAGTAACAACCACATTTAAAAAGGGGTGAGCCTAATCTCACCAACCAAGCACAAATCCAGAATACATAATGTACATAATTAAAACAGTACAGACATTGATTGCGTACTCGATAAAGCTTTCGCATTTGTAAACAATAATAAACTTAATTGGTTTTTATTCTTAATTAGAATTTAGGAATTGACTCTTACCACTGCTGGTATGCCAGCCAGCATTTAGTATCTAAGAACTGTGTTCCATCAATAAAAACGACAGAGTAACGCTCGGCGTCCCCCAGGGCACTGGCTTGGGTCCAACTTAAATTAAAATCATAAGGTTGAGGTGGTTGTCTATTTTATGATTGCCGGCAATTAATGATCAAAAGCCTAGCTATTTTTGTTTTCATCCGCTTTTTATCTTTCGTAAAAAAACTGGCCCATCGTGTTATTACCTGGTGTAACGTTTATTAATAAGGGGAAATGTGTGGTGATCAATGTATAAAATAAAATACGCCCTGACAATTTTGAACAACAAATAGATTTAAAATTTTATTCCAACGGAGCATTGTCCTTTATTGTCACTTCCGGCGGAAGCTTCTCGCTTATTCTTACATTACCTAATTGAATTTAACTCAATTAACTTACCCACTGTATACTTGTTAAATGATTTGGACCTAAGTATTAGTGTGATATGTAGTTTGTTTATTTATTTTAAAGCAAAAAGAAAAATGACATTCCTATCAAACCATGAAATAGAAAGCAAAAAAGCGGCCAAGGTCGAGTCGGACGCGCACACGATGTGTTCAATATTTTCCATTATTACACCCTCACCTACGGTCTCTATCAAAGCGTCAAAAGTCCGCACTTAGAGTCTGCCAACGGGCTAGGGAACGAAGTGTACTAGGTGTCAAACTCACAGACCTCATTAGGAACTCTATACTTCGTTCCAAAACACAAATAGCAGACGCTGGCCGCACAGCTGCTGGACTAAAGTGGAACTGGGCTGGCCACATCTGTCTCATGTCGAAGCAGTAATACGCAAAACTCACCACGCAGTGGATCCCAAATGGCAGAGAACGACTGCGCAGCAGGCCCAGAAATATATTGCGGGATGAGCTGGACTGATTGTGCATTATATTAACCAGTGCCTATAATAATATGTGGAGATAAATATAAAGATTTATGATTAAATTGGACAAAGATCAAAATCAGAAGTATTTTATTCAAATTAGGCTGAGAATCACTTTTTGAACGTCAAAATTACATAAGACAGTTCCCAAAAGACCTGCCCTTAACCACTTTCTAGTGCTTTAGCTGGGAAGAAGAAGTGGCACAACAAAATCCCCAGCAGCACAGCTGTCTGTTAAGTTAGAAGAACTCGATTCTATACGACTAGCTGCGACCCGCGGTTTCACCCCCATAAGTGTCGAACTCGTGGAAATATCGGGATAAAAAGTATCCTATGTCTTATTCTGATGTATAAGCTATATTACGGCAAAGTTTCATCAAAATCCGTTGAGTAGTTTTTGCGTGAAAGAGTAACAACCATCCATCCTCATTTTCGCGTTTATAATATTATATATAATAGGATAGTATGCAAAGTAATTATAATTACGAATACAAAACTAAAACTGTCTTCAATTGTGTCCCTATTGGTGAAAGTATTTCTCTTAATTTGGCTCAGGATCAGTTCAGATTGACATCGAGACCCCAGGACCTTTCTCATTTAAAAACACATTGTGGTACTTAATTGGCTGGATATTTCAAGTAGGAAATGGATTTAAATTTGATTTTTAGATTATCTAAAATACACACACCTTTTATGGGATACTGTGTTAAATGTTAATCTTGTTACATATTAAAGTTAATTGAAATATTGTTTGTAAATTACAAATTAGAGGATTATGTTTAAAATAAGCTTGCTTGGAATATTCTGGACCTGCTCCGTAGGACAATTTCTAGTCTAGACAAAATTAAACTGATTGCTAAAATGTGACCTCTCAAGCTCCGCTAGTGAGACACAATTGATTTTCTATTGTATAGTATTACATAGGATACGTGCGGAGCTATTATTTTTATTACATTTGTTCTACATTCTGGAGAACCGTAAGTCAAACACTTATTTATTATTTAATTACTAAAGTGTTAGGAAAAATAGTCTACGGTTGCAATATTTGTAAATATTGTTGCGCGCCAGAATTAATGCCTGGTACATGGTGATATTAGTTACCACTAGCGCCATCTAGTATCGAGTAGCAGAACTAGTAGAGTCAAGATCGTTCTAGAAATTTCGATGCTAGAACTATCGACATCTGGTGAGTCGGAGCCGGTTTGTACTCGAACATTCTAGATGTTTCTACAGTAGAAGGTTCTAGAACTATCTGAGGCACTATATAAGGCAGGGATGAACCACGACCCAAACAGATTGGATAAAGCGATACAAATGTGACACATCAGAAGCGTTCTTCAAGTGCGACTTAGAGTGACCAATAGTGCAATTGTGTTTTATAATTAGTGCGTTTGAGTTGTTATTAGTGTTGCTTAATTAAAGTCTCATTTTTGTTATTAAATCGGCAGTTTTTATTGTCACGAACCCCAAGCTCGTAACAACATATAGTTACATACATACATATATTATGTGAGAGGACCATATATCAACTTAATTATATAACAACTTAATATATTAACTTAATTACATATCAAAGGGCCTGGCTCGCCACCCCCACCGTCACCGTCGCCGCCGCCGCTGCCGCCGCCACCGCCATCGAGAGGCCCTCACAAGGGGCCCGGGAAGAGGCTGAAATGGAGGAGTAATGGCTCCATTACGCCTCCTCCAGGCGAACATCAATCACTGAGCATCATCAGGCGGGAGGAAACGCCCGGGTATCACCATTGCCAGGACCGCCCAGAGGACGGTGGAGCATACGGTGGAGGTCTGCCCCGCTTGGGCGGAGCACCGCCGTGTCCTCGTAGAGGCGTTCGGCAGCGGCGGCGACCTCTCGCGTCTGGGCTTGGTTCAAGCCATGGTCCGGGGCGAGAGGGAGTGGGCGGCAGTCTCCTCCTTCTGCGAAGCAGTCATGCTAGTGAAGGAGGCGGCGGGACGGCTGAGGTAAAGAGCCTCCCGTCCCAACCGCCGCGGGAGACGCTTCGGGCGTCGGGAGCCGCGCGACTACTCCCGGCCACCGTAGGCGCGGGCCTGCGGGCGGAGAGTAATAGGTAGCTCACCGTCCGATCAGCACCAGGCCCGTGCCGGTCGGCGCGTACGTGTTCCACGCGCGCCTCAAAGAGATGTCAGCATCAGAGAAGGGGCCCATTAGGGCCGAAGCCTGCAGGGTCAGCGAGATTGTCCGAAAGGGTTACTGCTGGCCCGGAACATAAAGGGCTAAGAAAGGAACACGGGTGGGTTTTAGTCAGTAAGAGTCTGACACTCTCTTCCGCTCCACCCAGAGCGGGAGGGATGATTTCCCGTCAAAAAAAAAAGTGTAGGTAGTAAAGCAACCTACTCATGAATATGGACGAATGCTGTATGGGACAAACATAGAAAATTAAATACAACTGGTTCATAATTTTGATCGTGTTACTATTGCGTAGCATAAGCACACTTAGTCTATAATGTTCCCACTGCTGGGACACAGGCCTCCCCTCTATGAGAGTAAGTGGGACAAAATTGACCACGCCAGTACGCCGGGCCCAGTGTGGGTTGGTGGATCTCACATGGTATCTACTATTTCATTTTAGAGATGTTTTTTTCATATTTCGGGGTGACTTTTTCCTTAATAGAATAAATAAAAAATCCAAATTCACCACTAGGTATAGAAAAAAAATGTAGGTATAGCATAATATCCACCGACCGATTCACACTGAGCGTCGATTTAAGTCCATTAGGGTGGTGCACACTAAGTGATAACTTCCTTATTGGGGACCGTGGCGGTCTTTGTGATTTGATGCAGTCGCACAATGTACGTGGAATATTCTCGACGAAGCTATATTGCAATCTATGTACTTGTATTTTTCCATAACGAGGTTTACAATGTTGTAACCAAGGCCTTTGATATGGAATGGATGAAGCAAAGTTTTAACTTTAATCGAAGGACTGCAGGGAATGGAACTGTACTCGTAAGTGCAATGATATAGAAGAGGCATTTACATTCTGAAGTTCGTAAAGTAGAGGAGAAAAACTTGGGGTTATGAGCAGCATTCCGGTTCTTACTGGGCATTGAGCAGCGGGGTAATACAAAAACACATTTAGAGGTACAATGACATAGCCATTCTTTTTGACAGTACAACAACATTCATTGCGCTATTTACGTTGCCGACGAATATTTCAACCGAAATATATAGAGCAATGAATTAGGAATTTCCTTTAAAAATATCTTCGGATTGTTATTGAAAGTGTGTGTTACGCAGATTCAACTTATCTTGAAGAGCGCAGCAAAATGTAGAGAAGGACATAGAAATAGAAAAATGTGAACATTTTTAATGTTTAGGGCTAAAACAAAGAATTAAAAAAAACAGCATGTGTGCAATTCACACGTGGTAGAAGTGAAACCTTCAAAAACACTGTGTAATGCTTCCTATCTCATTTTCTCCCACGTTAAATCTTATGAATTTACATGTCTCTTTTTACTGTCGCTTTTTCGTTTCATAAACTTTCAAATCACAACGATGCTAAAGAACATACATACATACATCCATCCATCCATCCATCCACATCCAAATTCACGTGAACGTGCACGTCCACGTCCACGTGCACGTTCACGTCCAAGTGCACGTGCACGTCCACGTCCACACATCCATTAAATGTGATGTCATTTGTACTAATAAAAAACAAAAGCACTATATAATGCTTCCTATCTCATTTTCTCCCACGTAAAATCTTATGTCTCTTTTTACTGTTCCATTTTCGTTTCATAAAATTTCAAATCACAACGATGCTAAAGAAGTTTTCACTTCAAAAATCTCAAAAATAAAACAAAAGTAGTCTGTAAAAACTAAGTAACAATTCCTGAAAAAAACTAGGCCATCAATTAAAGTAAGTAACGAAGGGCTATATTTAGGAAACAGTCGATCGAAACGTACTTAAAATGATAACTTACTAGTTATTTCAATAAAATAAATAAAGAAAAAATCTTCACTTGAGTGCTAACGATATTGAACATAAGAATAAGTAGATTAATGTCGGGCTTTCAATAGAAAAAGCCCGACGATTTATACTATGATCACGATCAATTTTGACCCGTAGAATTCTTCAATTTTTCTTTAACAGTATCTCCATTCTCCTTATTAATAAACCGACCCTAACTGAGTAAAGTTGCACTAGTAGCCCATTAACGTCGGTATAACAATAAATTTTTCGAGGTTTAAGTTTGGAATAACTTTACTCCAAATTGATATAGGTAAGAATTTGCACATACACAGGGAACTCCGATCTATCTTAAAAAAAAAACACAAGTATCAGAAGAAACAGAAGATAGAATAAATAGAAGATAAGTTTCACAGCTCCATTCAGTCGTGGCTCCAGATGTAACATATTGTCGTAAATGTAAGCAGATTTTGAAGAGCTTTAATGACAAAAAGCTGTCCATAATCTACTTATAGTCACGGCAATATTTTCAAGCTACTTTCACTCCTTGTAGCACAAAATCTTGCATGTTGTAGTAAAGTTTGAAATCGTGTTTGCTTGTAATTGATATTAAGTAGAAAAATCCAGATTGTCTGCTAACGAATAGAAAAGATTAAGTTTAAGGTATACATAAAAAAGACAACATGGGACGGTCAATAATCTGCATGAATAAATAGCGAAGATTGTACAGGTCAGGAATTTTGAAAATTTTGTCGTAATTAAAAGCAGGAAGATTTCGGCTTACATTAAAACAAGCCGGAAAAAACCTACTTAAAATCACAACATAACTTTTTGAAGAGCCATATCTAGAGCAGCGGGAGATAATTATATTATACTGACATAATTATTAGGGATATTTTAAAGCACCGCTGTAGTTTAAAAAATCAAATACAATTAGGCTATGCAGGGCTTTAAAATACGAACAAAGCCAAATAGAACGTGAATTCAATTTCAAATATTTCGAAGAAGACAATTTATTTGGAGACAAACGGTGATTGCATTTGATGCAAATATAAATAAACATTGTATAACTATCAATTAAAAAATAGTTATACGACGTCTACTTAATATCACATCAAAATAATAGAAATATTGCTGAAAGAAACAGATAATTAAAATAACAAAATGTAACTGATTTCAACTAAATTCGAACTAAAAGTTTTCCAGAACAAGAGAGCATAGACAAAGTGACATTATAACAGCGATAACCATGATGGAACGGTCAAAAATGTATTGAACTGACATAAGCTACCAAAAAGCTTATGACAATCCTGTTGAAAGTCGTTGTAAAAATATGAAACACTTCGATAGCGATTACCACTTGATTATTCACTTTACTATACCAATTTGTTCAAATAAAATTGTCAAGCTCCAAGTTGTATGAACACCACTACTTTTGAAGTTAACTCGATAAGAGTGTACAGTGAACTGATACATATTTCGAGTAAACATCTATTTATATTAAAACAAACTTAATTAGGGGCTCCAGTAATTAGTACATGTTTTGGTCCGGGTGTAATAATAACTATCCCTAACTTCCTAATTGATTTGTTTTGATTGTCATTAGTGGTATGGTAGAAAATCCTAATATATTTGCACATAATTACTTTAGTTTATCCTTTTAAACAAAGATTGTTTACCCTAATTTAGGCCTTTCTAATTGCTGCTAAACAAAACATTATTTAAACTAGTGTTAAAATAGTTTGTGGTATCAAAAGACTAAACTCAAAAGAATTTGGTCCTTGATACGAAATAATTTCGGTTGTTGGCTTAAACTAAAGATACGTTTAAAACCGGACGCGCGCATCGAGGGTTCCGTACCATCATACGTTTTTAATTTTTCATCGGCGAGGCCTATATTCGTCAGAGAATTTTAACACTGCACGCAGCGATGTAGAATATTGCAGTTTTAGGTCAGTGCCATCTCTTGACCGATAGTGGAACTAATGTAACATTTGTTGATGATTTCTGAAAAAGCGTGCTATTTAGAGACTTCATTTTATTTTTCCTGTAATTATTACATAAACTTCTATCACATAGAATAATTTCATATTTTTCTCTTTGCAAACTTCGGAGATAAGAGGGGAGAACGGTATTTTTTTACACTTTTCATCAAAAGTCGAAAATGTGCAAACTGCGCTCTTTCATATGATACCCCACATGCCCTAGTAGCTCCACTTCGAATTTTTCAGACCCCCTTCCAGTCTCTGTTGCAAAAAATATACATATATTTTTATTTCTTTCTTATTTGCATAATAGTTGGACAAACGTCATCTAAAACTATCCCAAAAGTCAAGTTGATAGCATTAGTAGTTCTTGAGATATCCAGCTGTGACAGACGGACAGACAGACTGAGTCTCACCATAAGGGTTCCGTTTTACCATTTTGGTACGGAACCCTAAAAATGACTATTATAAATAATAGCTCAACTGTTACTAATGAGACACAATTAGGTACTTTGTCTATTGTTACCGATCTTTAGGAGGTTTCGCGACATCGGAACGGATAAGGAAAAATTTATTTTTAGGCGCCGTACCTCAAAAGAAAAATACGGAACCCATAAAGGATCACTTTGCTATCCATCTGTCTGTCTGTCTGTCAAAACCCTTTATCTCATGAAGGCGTAGAGGTATCAAGTTGAAATTACTAATAAGTACTCAAGTCTACAGTCCCTTGAAGCTGTGAAAAAATCAAACTTCTAAGTTAACGTAAAAAAAAGATACGGCCGTTTATGACGCAAAAAACGTACATTTACGACACTCAAGGGAATCAAAATTTATAGGGTACTTCCCGTTGACCTAGAATCGTGAAATTCGGTAAGAAACAAGGTCACGTAGCACAAATAAAAGGAAAAATCCGAAAAACGTAAAATTGTAGTTACAATTTTTTTTTAAATCCCGTACCAGTCCCGTACCAATCCCGTACCCAGTTCCGTACAAATTTGTAGGTATGTAAATAGTTTATCTATTTACTTACCTACAAATTTGTACGGAACTCTCAGTGCGCGAGTCCGACTCGCACTTGACCGGTTTTTTTTAAGTGTTACAGTACTAATGTGACTTTTTAAATTCATATGTACAGACGCCAGCACATCAAGCTACCTGAAAGTGACAAATTTTCCCAATCAACTTTGAACCTAATGCTTTAGGGATAAAGTTGAAAATCTATTAAAGAAATTTGACAGATTGTAGTAGCTTGATCTGCGGGCGTCTGTACTTTGTGAATTTATCTTGGCCATTACTGACATCGGTGAAGGAATCACATCGTGAGGGAACCTCGACATGATGGGGTCTGAAATCGGCAACCCGCCTTGAGCAAGCGTGATGACCAATACTCGCGCCTTCTCTATATATTATGAGACCTTTGCCGTGCAGTGGAATATGATTAGGCTGCATGGTATTAATACTATCACAGCATCTAGGATTTTAAAAATTTGCATGCTTCAGCTCTCGAACCCACAAAAACCAAAGTGTGTTATTTTTTAGACTCCTTAAACAAGATCAATTTTATTTTAAGGTTTTTTTTTCCAGGATGGGAAATCATCAAATGACCCCTCCCGCTCTGGGTGGAGCGGAAGGGAGTGTCAGACTCTTACTGACTAAAACCCACCCGTGTTCCTTCCTTAGCCCTTTATGTTCTGGGCCAGCGGTAACCCTTTCGGACAATCCCGCTGACCCGGCTTGGCATTGGGCTCTGCCATCTTTTGAAACTGAAGGCCAATTCCCGTAATTAAAAACGGTCAAAATCTATTCGCAATCTCATCTCAGCGACAATCAATGTCAAAAACTTGTCAAAATGTATGGAAATTAGATCTATTTTTGATCAGACTGTGAACGTTCTTAAAAATTTCGAGAATTATTTGTTGCTCGGCTCAGAAAGATTATCGTTCAGCTTCATTATCTGCATGGACTGCCTTGCTTGCAGTAATAAATAAAATAATAAATAAAAAAGCTTTATTGACACAAAAATATTTTACAAGTTGATTTTGGCAAACAGTAGGTACAATTCTGCAATTGAACACAATTCGAATGACCACTAACACCTAAACTAGGCCGAGCCTGTACCTTAGGCGTTAGATCTTTCCCGGGTAACTATCTACAGACGTGTACATTAGGATCCAGTTGTATATTGTAAACAACTTTTGCACATTAAACCAATACAATAAATAATACTAACTAATATAATAAAATACAGATTAAACTGCGGGTACTCTTCTTACTGCGGGTAATTGAGCATGAGATCATAGTGAAGGGGCTCGTTTGGGCCGAAGCCTGCCGGGTCAGCGGGATCGTCCGAAAGTGTTACCGCTAACCCGAAACATAAAAAAAGGTCCTGGATCCGAAGGTGATGGGTCTACCCCGATACTGCAGTGCCTCGGGTATGTTCGCAGAGGCGCGCACCGACTGCTTTCACGCGACCATGCGCAAGCGCGCCGCGTCCTTGGTGCGCAGGGTACGGGTTAGTCCCAATATCATTCTCACGATTATTGCGGGAAGGCTGGACTGCCCCTTCATCCGACATTGTTTCAGCAGACAAGTGTCGGAATACGTGTCGTTCTTTACTTTTCATAGATTCGCAGTCTCCATCAAAAACACGTCTTCCGCAACAGTTGTCGGTTCTAAGGCTTGTTATTGATCTGTAGTGTGGATTATTATCTAAGCTATTCCTTTTACTAATTCAGCATGATTTATAACGTGAACTATACGTTGTGGGTAAGTATATGTGAGTAGAATACATATGAGAAGTATACATAACGTAACATCACGCCTCTATTCCTCGAAGAGTTAGGCAAAGTTGTTTTTTTTTTCTGTTTTTTTTTTTAAAACGTTGCCCCACACTAGGAATTACTCCTGTATCGTGGGGGTGTTTACTAACATTTAAAATTCACATACACAAACAGCCAGACCTGGAACAACTACCTGTAGGCAATACAAAATATTTGTTCCGTGCGGTAATCGAACCCGCGACACGCAGCGCAGCAGTCGATCGCTCAGCCACTGCGCCAACCGTGTCGTCACCAAGTTGTACCTATAGAACACCCACATTTCGCCATTTTAAGTCCCATGTAATAGGTGGCGAGCCTATTGCCATCAGTCGTGCACAAATAAAGACCGCAGGCTGCCACTGAGAATTTCCAGACGGAAAAACCCAATAACACTTTGTCCGAGCCGGGAATCGAACCCAGGATCTCATGTTCAGCAGTAGCGCTTGCGACCACTAGACCAACGAGGCAGTGAGTATACTTACTGTATAATTGGTGCTACGTGGTTCAGGTACACCTACCTTTTTAATTTTTTTTTTTCAGGATGAGAAATCATCAAATGACCCCTTCCGCTCTGGGTGGAGCGGAAGGGAGTGTCAGACTCTTTCTGATTAAAACCCACCCGTGTTCCTTCCTTAGCCCTTTATGTTCCGGGCCAGTGGCAACCCTTTCGGACAATCCCGCTGACCCGGAGGTACACCTACCTAACCTACCCTTATTGAAGTTCAGTTATACCTAACTATCCTATCCTATAGGATTTATAAGCACTTAACAATTTCTTGTGTTCTGCAGCAAATAGCGACTAAGGTTTTGTGTAAAGCTAGAGAATTAGTAGCAGTGTCCTTTCATCAGCATCATACAGCCAAAACGCGTCCACTACTGGACATAGCCCTCTCCCAAACATTGGCACACCGCAACGACTGGTTCTTTGCTTCTCGCTGCTCCCGCATCCAGTGGATTCCCACGACCTGAACCCTTTTTCTTCCTAAGCATTATAGTAGAGCTAGATTAATCACCAATAAGGTTTCTATATGTCCTTCCAGCTAGGACGTCCCCTCTCGGCACATCTGCCTTGCAAATACCTTTTGTTAATCTCGGAAATGGAATTCTGGATCAAAAATGTGAACAATGAAATATTATTGCCAAAGTGACGTTTCAGGGGATTCAGGGTTTCAGTGGGATTTCCCTAGTCATTATAGTTATCGTAAACTACTGAAAATAAAAGATTTATATTCTTTTAAACAACTTGCTCATGTTTATTTGTTTAATATATGTTTAATGTTTACTGTCATTGCAGAAATGTCCAAAATCTATAAACATAGCGGCGCGTTGACTCTTTTTAGGTGGTGATAGAATATCCTTTTTGGTCGACGGCTTTTTGGATGAGCATCCATAGTAGATATGTTTATTTTATTACGCGTAAATACGATTTTACGCGGCAAAAAATAAACAAAAACGTAAAATACAACAAAGAAAAACTCACGAGGGACACATACAATCACGGCAAACTTCAGAAACCAAATGACTTCGAATGACCAAAACAAAATCGCGCCCAGTAGGTACGCTCACTTGAATCGATAATTATGATAATGCAATATTATTTACGATTTTTTTAATGATTCGCATCTATGTTCGAGTCGGTTTCCCAGTCTAACCGGATGCAGCTGAATACCAAAAATAAATCGGTTAAAACAACAAACACAAATTATTACATTGGACACAATATTAAACTTAATTTTTGTTTGCAGTTGCTGTGTATGTATCTAATTTAATGGCAATACAAAATAAAAATAAAAACGCAACCTAAAAAAGAAAGAATAACGCGAACTAAAACGAAAAAAATAAAAAGTGACATTTCGATATATACTTACATAATATAAGCTTGAGGCACTGTTATTGTATAGTAGGTAGGTACACCTGTATAAAGGCTCCTTCACACAGGCGCGACACGACACGCGATGACGCGACACACAGGCACCACAAGTCGCGCAACGAGCGGTGCCTTTGTGTCGCGCGCGATTATAACGCGTGTCGCGCCTGTTTGTAGGAGCCTTAACGGATACCGTACATCAATGCCTCAAGCTTTTAAAATTTATATATGAATATTTTGAAATTACACTTATTATTTTTTTCTTTTTAGTTTGCGTTATTCTTTTGTTTTTTAGGTTACGTTTTTATTTAAATAAAAGGTTGTTTTTAAATACTTTTTTTTTTAATTTTAATTTTACTTTTTAGTCTTAATTATTTATTATTAACATCTTTTTTATCATTTTTTAAATATTTATTTACATTGTTTTATTGCTTTACACCATTGACACTATTAACATTATTTACATCATTGACATTATTTACACCATTTACTTTATACCACTGCTGTTATTTAGTTCCTTTAAATATTTTCACTTGTTTCTTTATCTTTTAAAAAAACGGACAACTTACATATATACATACATACATACGAACAGTGCAAGCTAAATAAAAGCTTGTACGAAGAAATGGTTATCATTTAACCATTGGAAAGACATCAGGGGGCCTAAAAAGGTCACTTTGGCAGAATCATAAAAGGATAACATTATGAAACATAATGGACACTTAACTGTTAATTTAATCGTATCAAATCCCATTGGTAAAAGATTTTTCAGTTATTTTTTTTTGTATGTGCAAAATACCAATCAACCCAATCCAAATCGGCGGGTTCACGGATGAGTGCTAACGCGTACCCGTGTTCCCGCCGTAAGCAGCAGAGGAGGATACCGTGGAGTTTTAGTGGGTTAGAGTCCCACATAACTGTACTATCTCTCCGTGGTAGTGCAGAATGCATGAGCATTACTCCACGTATAAAAAATCCAATCTAAATCCAATACCAATCTCTTTGATTATACCCACATAGTGCAGCAAAAAAAAAAAAACACGGACTGTCTTCGCCATATATGTTATCCTTTTATGATTCTGCCAAACTGGCCTTTTTAGGCCCCCTGGTATAAATAAGCTGGATAAAGATGGCTTTATAATTCAAGTGAAAGTCAACTAACTAAAAAATAAATATTAAGTACTTTATCAAACAAAGCATTAGGCAAAATACTTATAACAATGTCGATTTTTTCAAAAAAAAAGGAAAATTTTGAAAACTTTTACACAATTAAAAAAAAAATACGATAAACAAAAGAACAATAGAGAAAAAGAATAGAATAGATTGGACAAAAATCTAAATTAAATTAAATGATGAAATGAACCAATACCACCAAAATTAATTAATGATATCTGAAGTAATGAGTTGCTACTTAATTTTTCAAAATTCAGACTATTTTTTTAATCCCAAGATACATTTTTACACTTTTTAATGAATAAAAGCTACATTTTTATTCAATTATTAGTATCTTTCACATCGCTCTTACTTTGCTTTCAGTGTCATGCAGAAATACTTTAATATAGGTTATCATTCTTACTCTAGCTAAATAATCAATAGGCATAATAATTTACATACAACACACATACAGCAGACAAAATAAATATACAATTTTCTTGTCCTTCCGCCGCTCCGTTGAAAGTTACAGCAAACTTCAGCTTGTCGACCGTAGAATATAGTCAAGCGAGTTCATTTTGCGATCGTCAAAACGAGCAAATATTTACATCACTGCCCGTTAGTGACGGTCACAAACCAACTTCGCCTAACAAATTAGTGTCTTCATCATCTTTGGCATCAGTATTCCCTGATGAAGCCTCTTCTTTGTGGAATTCTTCATAGGCATTTTCGTTACTATCCTTTAAAATAATTCAAGATATTCATTCGAAACTTGTGTTAGTGAGTCTTCTTCTTTCTTCGGGGGGTTTATCTGTGACTAAGAAGTTAATTGCACAAGAAATAAGAATTATAACATCAAGATGACAAATTAGCGGCTTCGTAACCTTTGGTGTCTGCAACTACTTCTAAACAATGTTGTGAGTGTGCTGAGTAGGAAATTATTTTAAATCACTCATGCCATCAGCTTAAGCAGTTAGTTATTACGCAGTTTTGCACGTAATAAAATTAACATTGACAATGCAGTGGAAAGATGGATATTTTTGCCTGCATATACCAAATAGCTCGTTCGACTGTAGGATCTTACCTATGTCTGAGATGAAAGGAAATAGAACTAAATCTACAAACACACTGAATACATTATGAAAACGACATCTCTATTGGGGTATGGACTGATTAGATTTTTTCTCAGACTCCTAACCTATCCTAACCTGCATTGCTATACGCAATCATTCGATACGCTTCCGTCCCAAACCGAACATCGATCAATGTTATTGAAGGAGTCGTCTAAACGCTAGTGTCGAATCCGAAACTCTTAAATTTTCACAGTTTAAAATCCGAATGGACGATCACTATTCTTCTGACGGGTTTTTGCTGTCGGGGACTATCATGGCAACAACGCATCACTTTCGATTCGGAAGTTTGTCGAATGTTTGTGTATAGCCACGCTGAACTCACACTGATGGTTGCAACTCGGGATGCTTGAGCTTCTGTATAGCATTAGTAGAGCATAGTAAAGCTTAGATATACCGGTTTTGTACTGGCTTCACTCGGCTTCAGTTGCATTCGGTTAGACTGGAAGGCAACCGCGTCATAGTTGGGAACAGACTGGCAGAAATAGAGTAGAGCTGAAATATTATATTTAATGGTAATTTCTTCACATTTTTAATTTTATTCTTGGACGCGTTCAATACTTTGAATACAAATCCACCGAGTACCTGAAATTGTAAATGCAATATGTAACATTAATACATGCCATTTCTCTATTTTCGGTCTAAACTTAATCAATGCAGAGTAAAGAAATGCTTAACATAAACCTCGAAATTTTTGGGAACCTCAAATCTGAGGGGTCAATCAAAGTAAAACTTGAATCCGTGTTAATAAGTAAGGGCGCTAAAGACTCGAGCTCATTTTTAACGACCTGTCACTAACAATGTTTGTAGACGTTTTGCCATAATTCACAAATGTCTTCATTAAGGAATGAGCTATTTTCAACTCTCAAAATAAACAAAGTAATTAATTAATACTTTAGTAAGTAGATACTAATTCCCCTAAGGTTCGTCCTTGTTTACGAATGTTCAAGTTAGAGCAAATTAGAACATATGTGTTGAACAAAGTTAAACAATTTATTTGGGTTCGCCGCACGCGCAGCCCGATGCGAATATTTCGTAGCGCAGCACGTTTTTTTTCCTCCATGTATTCAAGAAAATATATTTAGTACCTTAGGGTTATTTTTACTTGGACCTTAAGTATTATTTTTCCGACTACATCATAGTCAACATTTCGAATAAAACTGACAGTTCAAAAAGGTGCATGCGCTGGCTTTGTATCTATAGTTTAACATTATCGTTCCTTGACATCTACAGCAGCCGTCACCTAAGATCTTCCTAAATCCATAACTAATTCAAAAATTCCACAAATGATTAAGTATTTAGCACGTGTGATATTTAAGTAATGAAGCATTGGTAACCGTCCCCGACAAAGTACACAGTGAGTAGACGACGAGGTTACAAAACTATACAAGTAAGAAACACTTGGACAAATAGTAGGTAGGTATCAGTCTTTAAGTTGCACTCATTTCGTTGATTTCAAGTAATTTCACTGTAGAAAATATAAAATTATTACAAAACGGGTAAGAAATGCGAAATGTGGGTTAACAGAATATTAATTATTTAATATTGTCTCTCCTTCTGCCTTGATCCATCCAAGGGTTGTCTAGAAAATATCGCTTTTAGCGATAAGACCGCCCGCTGTGTCACCCTACGTAAAATGGCTACATTTATATAATTTGTAACTTTATGGTGTAGATAATAAAAAATATTCTATCTACCTATCTATCAAATTAATAGAGCTTTGATCAAAATGTGTAGGTAGCTAAGAACATGGAATAAAACATTTCGCATTTAGCATGTTTTTATTTTGCATTAATAGGTAATATGTAGGTACCTACCTACTGCTCAAGCTTTAGAACCAGAAAGTCATTCTAACATATCAACTAAGATCTTAGGAAGAACTTTGTAAATTTTGAATACCTCAGGAATAAAGTTAGAAAATGCATTTAAGCAAATTAATTATTGAATACAGTGGAACCACGAGTGTTGATTCCTAATCACGTGCTTGATGCTTCACCTCGCCCTAGGTAGTCAAATGCAGTATCAATAGCCATTTTGCCGACTTGTTAAATTAATCCTTTCATCTCAACATGAAAGATGAAGGAAACAAGATCAACGTCAGACACTCCTTTGTACGTTTCTTTATAGGTTACCTCTCTAATGAAGAAAATTTGCTTGTGTATTGATATTACTATCTTCTTTTAGGGTTCCGTACCCAAAGGATGCCAACGGGACCCTATTACTGAGGCTCCGCCGTCTGTCTGTCTGTCACAGGGCTGTATCTTTTAAACCATAAAAGTTCAAGTGTCTACCTAGACACTTGAACTTTTCACGTGTCTTACTCTGACCGCTTTAACAATAAAACACGTTAATCGTATGGGGACCCCCATACAAGGAACGTTTTTTTTTAAACATGTAGTGGTATGGAACCCTTCGTGTGTGAATCAGACTCGCACTTGACCGGTTCTTTCTTACATAACTTGAACCACGTGAGGCACGCAAACCTAGTGGATTGCTTACTACTCACAGATAAGGACAAGACTGTACTAGAGAAAACGCTCAAATTAATAATTTGTTTGAAAACATTCAAGAGGAATTTAAAAGCAAACTTTACTTGGTACCAAAATTGGCACGTGCTCCTTTCTTTAAAACCTCAGATAAGGACACATTTAACTATCGCTTCATCTACCGTTAATAACTTAAGCTGCGAATAAGTTATAAGTCAGTGAGATAGCTTACATTCTTAGAGCATTCTGTCCGTCTATCCTGGCTAAAGGCATAAGCAAATCGCCCACACTTTGGCTTCAATGCGACGTGCAACTAAATTTACTTCAGTGAACAATTTGCCACCCACCATTAGCCTTCGTCATAGTTCTACAGCCCAAATTATGAGACACCAAATGATAATCCCTGCAGATGATACCATTACATAAGACTTCCAGCATACAGCTCTAATTGGAGATACGTGTATACTAATCGCTCTTTTATCCAATAACGTCTGGTAAAATTTATGGAAATGGTTCTTAAATGAACTAGTACGTCACCAGATTTGATAAAGTATGTCAGCAGCCGTTTCAAAAACCACGTGTCCTAATAATATCGCACTAATGCACTGAATAATTGCAGAAAATGGCGGCGTTGCAATATAAAACACAGAAAATCTTACCACAAGTTCTAGCTTCCATTTTCTGTTCAGTTTTCTTGAATTATATTAAAAACAATAAGAGATGCGTTTGAGAAGGTGATCGAGTGAGGACTGAGTCGGATGTCGTTTGTGGTTCGACAATGTAGGTCTTGCGAGCTATACCATACTGCCTTCGGCGCACAGGGCTGGGTTCAAATATTTCTGAACAATTTTACGAAAATAAAAATAGACTAATATTTTATCCATTTTCCATTTTTTCGTCTCTGAATACGTTTTCGGCACAATCCCCGTCACTTATTAAGGTTGCTTAAAGTTAAGACAAGCTTTGAACGACAAAAAATATACGGTAACATTGAAGTTTTAATTATTTATACACCTAACTTTAAGCATCGTCTAAGTAAGTTTACCTAGGGAAATTAAAGTATCTAAGTATGATACTTTACTGATTCTAAAGGAATACTTGAGGAATTGATCTTTCATTGACACGCTAGGATGCTAGACCAATCACATAGAAAGAAAACGAGCCTGCATCAGTACCTAGTACCTACTGTAGCGGTATCTACAACGCCACATACAAACAACGCGTCATACTGACGTCACGCAAATCCTGCATCGCGCAAGCAGAATTTACCGCGCAACTAGCATAGATACAATGGCCCGAAATGAATCAACGGGCAGTTGCCCGCCAGACACAACACCCGTCTGGTCGGAGGATCCTCCCTTTTCTATAGAGTATGAGTGAACTTTACACCCTGTTCCTCATACCTCTATACTACCTTTTGTATACGCTTTAGGTTGAAAAGTGAATACCAGAAATAGAGGGACAGCAAAATGATTTAGTATATACACAAAAATAATACCGTAAGACACTGACTGAGTAGAAACAATGGCACAGACGCCAGCACATCAAGCTACACCAAACTGTCAAATTTTCCCAATCAACTTTGAACCTTAAGCTTTAGCGGAAAAAATAAATCTATTAAAGAAATTTGACAGATTGTAGTAGCTTGATGTGCTGACGTGTGTATATACAAAACAAGTCAAGAAGACCAAAACATGTTAGCCTAATTTGGTCATTAATTAAGTAGCTAATTATGACTTACTTATTTTCCCAGAAAGCCAGCGGTACCGTTCCTCTGTTCCTATGAATAAAAAAACTCCATAAGTACCTATTTGTCGGGATCGTAAGATTAAAGTTCGTTCCAAATGACCAAAAAACTCATTATTATTATGATAAAGAAGGAAACATAATCATGAAGCAAGTTTCTAGGAGTTATTTTTTTTAGTGCCTTATTATTGTTTTAATATTACTATCACACACACAATACCCAATCAGTGATTATAAATTAATATGTATTCTATAAAAATGCTCCAAGTACAGCCCTGTGCTCATGTGGTTTCATGTGTGTTCAAGTGTCTCCTATATATTTGTTCTAATTCCTGCGTAAGAGTAACTCGGACAACGTAACATATTTCTGTCTTCAACAATGATATAATAACTACCTCTTCGATTAATTTATTAAGCTTTCAACCATGCTGATCAGTAATATGCTAAGAAGAACAATTTGAATAAAGTTGAACCGAAGCTGAAGTTGGAACTCCAACTCTAAATAGAAAACAATTAAAAAAATGTGTGTGTGGTATATAGGTACATATAAATAAAAAATGATTTATCTTTGTCTGTCCCTTAGCATTCCCTTATCAAGGTTTCTGTGTTAGTAGAGCTATCTTCCACGGGAGCAAAGCAAATAAAATTCACATAGAGTCTTTAAAAGGACGACATGTAAGGATCCGTAGCATAAGTGACATATTGAAGAAGAAATAGGGTGGCGTGGGCCCTTAGGTTCAACGCTACAAAAAAAAAAAACAAAATCTGCTGTGCTATTCTGTCAAAATCTCACCGTGAAAACTCAGGTGAAGTGAGCTGTCATTCCACCTGCGGTGCTATTCTGTAAAAATCTCACCGTGAAAACTTAGGTGAAGGGAGCGTGGAGTGAGCTGTCAATAGTGTCAATTCCTAGCAAAAAAAAACTCACTTCACCTAAGTTTTCACGGTGAGATTTTTACAGAATCGACCGGCTGAAGCTACGGATTTACACTATTGATAGCTCGCTTCAAGCTCACTTTACCAAGTTTTCACGGTGATATTTTTATAGCATAGCACCGCTGTTCCAAAAGTATGTACGAGTATCTAAGTACCGGTGCCTTTTTCAAAGGTTAAGTAAGATTAAGTAAAATTAAACCATTACTCCATTAGCCCGAAGTAAAGTTGCGGCAAACTTAAACGTCACGAAATGAAAGAAAAGCAAAGAAAGGTAATACTTGTTGTAACCATATTCCGCATTTATTAACAATGGACTAAAGTTTAAAAACTAAGATATCAAAGTGCCGCGGTTGTTCGCTGGGTACCTCAGGTACCATGCACTGCTGTTGACGAAATATTAATAACGCGTTTTTTTTTTTTTTAAAACGTTGCCCCACACTAGGAATTACTCCTGTATCGTGGGTGCGTTTAGAAACATTTAAATTCACATACACAAACAGCCAGACTCGGAACAAAGAATGCATCGTACATTTAGGTCAGTCAATATTTTTTTTAGAAAATTCTAACGATCAACGGTGTCACCAGGGACATTTGTACAAATATTTCAATATCTTCAGTTCGGCCTGCCCTCCTTCTCCTTCGGTTCGCTTTTGTATTAATTAATTACAAATGTAACTACGAACAATAGTTTCAAGTAATGTTTTATTGTTAAACCTAATGTGGTACTTAGGTACAGCGGTGCTATTCTGTAAAAATCTCACCGTGAAAACTTACGTGAAGTGAGCGTGGAGTGAGCTGTCAATAGTGTCAATTCCTACCAAAATAAAACTCACTTCACCTAAATTTTCACGGTGAGATTTTTACAGAATCGACCGGCTGCTTACATACTTATATGATATTGTTCCCATTGCAATTAGCCGCATTTAGCACTTTTTTATGTACCTTATTAGTTAATAAGGCAGATATTTAGTTACTTTTAGGACTTCGGAACCAAAGAACCACAGGAAACCCCATGGCTAAGTCTAACGCCGTATGTCTATCGTTTGTCTGTCACGGGGCTGTATCTGTAGAACTCTTTCACGAAAGACATAGTTACTTATTATCTAAAGTAAGCATACCGATTATACCGATCTAAAGAAAGACTGAAGCTGACATTGACATTGCTTCCTTACTCATACATTTTAAAATCTCTAACCTGGACACGAGTTGCCTTGGCTTGCCTGGAAGGAGGTTCATAGATGACTCCGCTCTGGAGTGAGTGTGGAGCTATTCTGTTCCATGGACGCTACTAGGTATTAACGCCAAACTCGTAACCGAATTCTGGGCGGACTTCATGTAGATTGCAATCGACACGCTCAGAAGAAGAGCATACACAGTACATACATGCGTCGCGTCGAGAACCTGACCTACGCCGCCTACTGAGTTTTTGATAATGTGCACACGAACCGTAGGTACCTACCAACCAACTGTAAGTATTCATGGTGACTATCTTCCTATGTACAGTGAGGGAAATTCATTGTTAAGCAAATTGTTTCCCACGTCGATTTGCTTTATTAGGTATAGCCATTACATACAACTGTCGTTCTTGGACAGTTGTATAATGTAATGCCTATACGAACAATTAGAGTTGGTAGTCAGTTTGCTCAACAATTGATTCTGTGTCTTTAACTAAGTAATACCATAATTTAATTTATTTGCGTATCTTGCTTAATATGAAGGTACAGACGTCAGCACATCAAGCTACGAAAATCTGTAAAATTTCTTGAATAGATTTTCAACTATATCGTTAAATCTTAAGGTTCAAAGTTGATTGGGAAAATTTTACAGTTTCGGGTAGCTTGATGTGCTAGCGTCTGTACAATGCAAATAATGTCTGTATTTAATATTTATACTATTATACAAATAAGTATAAATACATATTAGTATGTTTCTACTACATACCAATTAAATGATTATAAAAAAAATATAAGCCCCTGGTGTTTCTTGCTGAATCATAGCTGTGTCGTGTAGGTTGCTGATTTATAATTATTCTCCTAAATTTCCATTAGAAACAACGGAAACCGGAGCTGGTTGCATAGCACACGTATCAAACCAGAAAGGGATCGGCACCGTATCAATTCGAGCCGTTCAATATTCTTTGTATGAAACTTTCTACTGCAACGCATACTAATCGGAATCGTAACATAATTGCCTCGCCTCGGGACAAAGTCACGAACCACGGTGCGATGAGTTACGGCTCGTCGTCCCCGCGCTTACGGCTCGTCGTCCCCGCGCTTACGGCTCGTCGTCCTCGCACTTACGGCTCGTCGTCCCCGCGCTTACGGCTCGTCATCCCCGCGCTTACGTCTCCCCGTACCCGAGCTTACGTCTCTTCGTCCATCCTTGCCCCTCTCACCCCTCCGACCTGCCTGCTGCACCATAAACCAGT
This sequence comes from Luperina nickerlii, assembly GCA_963855955.1. NCBI lineage: Eukaryota > Metazoa > Arthropoda > Insecta > Lepidoptera > Noctuidae > Luperina > Luperina nickerlii. Next base: position 8,198,955 of record OY979685.1, read on the forward strand.
GGTCGGCGAGCCGTAAGCGCAGCGTCGCCTAGCCGTAGCCGAGTCGACGTGGCGTATTGGAGCTTCTGATCCGCTTTGGTTACGTGCTTACATTAGGTTGACGCCTGTTTGGCGGCGAGGTGAAAGGCGATACGGTACCGATCCCTTTCCGATTTGATACGTGTGCTTATACCTGATACCTTCAAGGAGTAACCTTAAAGGGGTAAACTTCACTTTGCATTCGCATCCTCGATGTTTCATACGAATAAGAACCTTATTTTTACGCCTAAGATGTACGTATATGTCATTGTATAAGCGAATGTGAGCAAGCGTCGCATGCGAATATGAAAGTTAAAATATTAACGAATAATGTTCTTAATCGTATGCGTCGCTTACTTTACATGGCAAATGTAAAGTGGACTCCACGAATCTTGCCATCATTGAGATTTATTCTTCGTTCATCCCGAAGTTTTGTCCCACACTCGTTCGCATTACGAGTTTTAGGTCACCTCTCGATAATGCATCTGCCACATTTGTGTGACGTACGGTCTCTCAGTAGCGCCACGGTAATAATATGCATACAGTATGTCGTCTTCATACAAGCGGACGAAACGCGAGCTATAGGTACCTACGCGCTTCGACCTCCGAGTGCGCTCCGGCGGCTCGGAGTCGCGATTGTGCCGCAGTGACGAACGGACGGTGTGTTGTTTTTTATTAACAATAACCGCGCGATTTTTTCACTAAAAATAAGTTCAAGTACATATTTAATATGACGAGTAGGCGATATTGTGCTGTTTTTGGTTGCATGAATTCGTTAATAACGTATCCAGAGATAACTTTTTTTACATTACCTGGAAATTCTGAAAGGTAAGACTATTTTACTTACTAGTAGGTAGGTACATAATGTGTGTCTTTTTAATGGATAAGTATTTCCTTGTATCTCCCGAAAAAAAGATGTCTGGATTAATAAATAAAGTGATTAAAGTAAAGGAAAGTGATAGACACGAGTGAAATAGGTAGTTATAGGCGGTTCATGAATCATTAATCATTATACGGTAGGTACGCTTGTGTTAAAACCTCGGGGCATGTGTGTTTTGTTAGTTTGTATAATTCCAAGTAAAGACGTGGTTTTTATTATTAATAATAGTTGTTTATTGTACTGTGTGTATGAATAATACTAGAAAAAAATTGGTTGTCTGTAAAGTCGATTTACGGACGATAGTTTAACGTGACAACATCATAACAAAACATTACCTAATGAAATGATTGCATACTTTTATGAATAAAATTTAATTATTTTTATTGAATTATTAATATTTTGTATGAATACAAAGAAGGAGTGAAATGAAATCTACAATTTAATTGATAAATTTGCTTTTATTTGCACTCATTAATTTAAATATGTTTATTACTTCAATGAACAGATTATTTTAACTTTAACTTTTATACAATGTTTGCTATTTAACTTCTTCCAATCTGTGTTATTCTGTTAAGGATAGGACGATGATAGGAAAGATTAAAAAAAACATTAATATATAAATTTTGAATTTTATTTGTAGTTCTTGAACGTTTGATTTAACTATAATAATAATAATAATTATGAACAAGTTTTCATAGAAATAAACTGTAATCAGATTAATGTTAAATAAACGGTTAATTGGACGAAATTATTTTATTATTTATGTACACACAGTAAAATACAATAACAAAACTAAATGGAAACACAAAGTAGGCAAATGTAGTTAAAATGCTGGAGGCGGGCAGCCCTATCGCATGTTTACGTACCGCGCGGCTGTAGGCATTTATTTCAAGGTTACGGCCGAGATACAATACTGTATGTCTTTATACTGTGGTAGCGCGCCGTTTAGTAGGTAGTGGTGACATTTTTTTCATTTAACATACCTATTCGAAAGTTCCTTGTGAAACTTTCAGATTTATTGTGAACTACTTTTCTAAAACAAAAGCTAGCTTAAGACTCGTGGATCATAATAGTGTTATTTTGAAATCGAAGTCAGTCTTTAAGTTAACCAGGTAAGAGAAAAATGGTGTTCCGTGTTGGGGTTGGTTGACTAAATTTCTCCGGGGAGGTTGACTTTTACTGATACACCATACTCGATGCGCCATATTAACTCCTGGATACTGGCACTATTCTGATTTATAATCTTCCTATCAATGTAAATTGTAAAGCAACAAATTAGCACATGGCTACTTCTAGCGTTACGCGGTTTCACCGAGCGACCGCAACTAGATATGGATTACTTACTTTGTACCTACTATACCTACTAACCTACTGATCCTATCGAAGTACCTAACTTAAATAAAACCCTACCATTAAGTATTATTCTGAACTTTTAGTTTGCGCCATCCATTGCACGGCCATCCATGGCCGGTTAGGTATCTACTGGAAATAGGCTCGCGCTACATGACAATGAAACTGCCGAACTGAAATGTCTTGATTTTGTCAACTTTGTAGTGTTCTGTTTACTTATACTTAGGTCTATCTTTATTGATATTGTTTTCATGATCGTCATTTATTAAATTAACCTGATTAATTACAATATACAAGCTAACACTAAAATATTTATATTATGTAGGTACAAATACATATATCATAAAAAAGAAGAAACAAGAAGAAGAGCTCATTGGGCATCAAAAAGTTCGTCTGTATCGTTGTCAGCTAATTCGTTGGGCTAAAAATAGGCCAGCCCTCTGTGCACGTGGAAGAATCGACCAACCGCTTGGCGATGTCCCGAAATACTCGATGAGCATTCGGACCCAAGGCCTTAGTATTTCAGCCCCAAACGGCTAAAAGGTAAGGTATTTGCACCGTTTGAGGTTTTCTGCTTCTGCAGCAGCCGCTTTGTCACCAATTTGTTTGTTTGCTAGAAATTCAAAAGACAGTAGTCATCATTGTTATTTTACTTTGTAAAAAGTAATACAGGTTGGTACCTATATTGTTTGTTGATATGGTTACTGTAATATATAAAATTGACTGCCCCGTTGGTCTCGTGGTCGTAAGCGCGACTGCTGAGCGTGGGGTCCTGGGTTCGTCCCAGTTATTACGCTGGAGATATTATAGTGCACCAGTGTTTGCGAACACACTTGTGCACTATAATATCTCCAGCGTACCTGGCTAATCTCCGTTGAGACTGGCCACCGCGATTGAAATCGGTCGAGAGAATATTATTATGTTTTTACATATCTCGGGATCATGGGGTAGGTCCTTTGGAAGGCGTACGAGGGGCCGAAGCCAACTCGCAGAGGCCCCTTAAGAAATTTTGATGAAATGCGACACCAACCGACGATTATCCCTGTATGCACTATGCAAGTGCACTTGCACCAACCGTTGGTTATCCTTGGGTGCACCAAAGGACCAACGCACTGTGGAAAATCGTAGAACAACTGCTGATTAAAAATCGTTATTGTCAATGTCGCTACTGGCAGGCTTTTTTTATTTTACACAATAGTTTAAGGACCAAACTAGACTATAATATCAAAAAATTGTACATATTATATGAAATTATTTTTTTACAACACCACAAACTTTATAGTTTTGACGGACGTCCATGTTAAGCCCGTTCACTTCATCACTTTCAAATTGATTTTATTGTTATACGTTACAAGAAAAGGTATAATGTATTATATATTTCTGGAAACCTCGTCTTTTGAAGAATATGAAACAACTAATATGTATTTAATATTATGTTAACGTTTACCTTAAAATAATTGCAAAATAAAATATGGTGAAAAAAAGATTTTTTTAAAGTTCATGGAGACTTTTGACAGTTGCCCACGTTTCCCCATGCTTTATATTTAATGTTGATTTGTAGCCTAGCTATCCATAAACATAAGCAAATAAAAAAAAGCTGCGGATGTTTGCGATTTTCGGAGTAATTAGTAAAAATGTGATAAAAGTCAGAACACGGAAAACCGCTCGCTATCTATTGCGGTTTGAAATGTTGCATCAATAGTTTGCGGTAAGTTTTGTAATTTATCATTGATATTAGGGCGTTTATCTTTTTTGCACTCATGTTGCGGGTGAAAATATTAATCAACAAGATGCACACTACCCTCATATTTCATATAGTATATAAACAGTTGTTTCATTTCATTGTAAATAACAGAATAGTGGTGAATTAACAGAAGTGTAATTGTTACAATATAACTACGTGTTTTGTTGACTCTTCAAAATGTCTACTTTCAAGTGTTCTAAACGTGAAATAATACTTTCCTATATCGAAGGAGGAAAATCATTGGAGGCATTATCAACAGTTTTAAAAGAAAATTATCATGTATGTTGAAGACAACTTATGTTTCATCCTCAGTGATTTTCAAAGAAATATTATTCCCGCTTTTAATAAACGATGGACAGAAGCTTCACGGAAAAAGGATATATTTTCAATGAAAAACAGTAATTGGTTGGAATCAGAATATTCAGTAACTTTACCGAACTCTGAAGACGTTACAACCGTCCTCCACACCATCTACTTCTTCTGGAAAACGTGGGAGACCGTGCGTATCTTATCTAGACTTGTCAGAATCCAGTAAAAGAAGAAAAAATACAATGTTACTTAATGAATATGGATTTGAACACGCCTATAATGCATATCTTCAAGGTTTACGTTCGATATTAGGAGAAGGAACAGAAGCTAAACTTGTGGAAACATTAAGTTTTGCTGACAGTGAAAATACGAGTAAGACCTTTTGTCTGCCTTGCGTCTTCTATAAGACGCAAGGCAGATAAAAATGTTAACGGATGAAGAGGCATTGAGCGTATTTATTGTCTTGGATTTAACTAAAGCACTTGTACTTGAGAAATTTAACCAACGAACGAAAATGTTTTATGTTTTAATTAATTAATCTGTGTTCGATTTTAATCACTTAGTTTTTATTATTTAAATTGATTTTTATTTTGATGTACTATATGATATTTGGTTTTTGTAAACATTAAAATAATAATATTCATTGTTAGAAAATAAATATTGGACATTTTTGATAATTTTGAATTTGTTTTATTTTTTAATGTATGGTTTTAAATTGAATCATAATAAATTACATTTTATTTGAAGCCATATACACTATTCTATATTTGTGCAAAATTTTAGAACATAATATTCAGAAATAAAAAAGTTATTGATTTTTAATCAGAAACAGACCTTTATTTTCCATAGTGCAACTGTTCATGTAGGACTATTGCAGGATATCGAAAAATAGAAAGTAGGACTATGGGTTTGAGTGGCTAAAATGGACTGGTTATGAAAGAAATATGGCCCTTCCCTGATCAATGTTTTATATACACGGATAAAATGGCTAGGGGTGACTTGCACACTTGCAATAATGAGCCCCCGGAAACAGTCGCTATCACAAAGTGACATAGCAACAAGGGTGCAACATGTCCTGAGGTGCTTGAGGAGTGGAGAGGTATTCTATGGCTTTCAGAACAATCCCAGAGCCCGGAAGATAGTCAAGATCCCTACGAAAACTTACTCGAATACATCCTTGCCCCGACCACGTTTGCTCTTGCGAATCGATACTCAATCCGGCCACTCGTCATTGTTCGCTCCAGCCAGCCAATATAGGCAAGTCAGGTGAGGAACAAGAATTCTCCCGGGAGATAGGGTCCGTGGGATCGCTACTGCCCAACAGCTCGCCGCCACATGCTGCCCTGCGGATTTCTGTATCTCTCTTGGTCTGGCTCCGGCCAGTCATATTTAATCCCAGAGAATTCGCCCCTACAAAGGCGAATTCACAAATAAACAAGATATTCTATATCTTTCTATCAACTGTACCGACGGCAACTTAACAGTTGATAGAACTGTCAATTTTATGATTGGTAAATACTGATGTTTTTGTTTTGTTTTCACAATATTATGACATGCACAAGTGGTATCAATACCAGCTGTCATTCAAAGGACGGATTGGGACGGATTTGAAATCACCAGCAAACCCGGAGAGTAATTCTTTTAATTTGATCATATTATTATTCTTGTCTGAGCAACCGGCAGCAAGTTCGTCATGCTCCCTTAGATGTCACTGCTTGCGGTAGCGTCGAGGGTCGGGTTGCCTCGTTCCCTCAAATATGGCGAGGGGGGTAATGACTGATCTTTGCGTTATGCTCGTGAATGGGTACTGCTTGTGGTGACTGGTCATCTTGCTGCCCATGGTTTTATTGTTGTTATTAGTAATAACTTGTTTATTTATTTTACATCGATGGTCCTAGTTTATCATTTGTGACTTCAAGTGACAGCTATGTGAACAGAACCCAGCATTGCATAAATATGTAAGCTGCCACGCCCTTTATACTGGAGGCTTTTATTTAGATAGTAAGTGTTTGTTTACATTTTTAATTTTGATTTATTATTTGTTTTGCTTCGGTACGCATAGGTTTTATTGTATTTGTTGGTATATTGGCGTGGCTAGCTAACATAATGGGAAATAATTTAATTCAATGTTCTGTGTCCTGCAATGTTAATTACTTTGAATACCTAGTATTGTATACGACCAAGTATTTTCTAACTGAACAGACAGCTGTGCTGCTGGAGTTTGTTGCGCCACTTCTTCTCCCCAGCGAAAGCAGTAGGAAGTAGTGAAGGGGAGGCGTTTTGGGGGACTGCCTTTTGTGATTTTGACGTTCGAAAAGTGCTGATTCTCAGCCTAGTTTGAATAGGTAAATGACCTTTGATTTTGATTTTATCTTTAAATTGACTTCTGGTGCATATCGTCGTTGCGCATGCAAAAGCCGCTATGTGCTATTTAGTTATTTTCGGTTCTTTATGCAGTTTTAATCGTTATTTCAATACACACATCCTGTATAAACAGGTATGTGATAAGTGCAATATTTAGAGAGTTAAGGAATGTAGCTATGTGATATTCATACATCGAAAGTTCCGTATAAACACGCTAAATGTTATAATTCATATAGCTCAAATAAGTTCACTAAAAACACGTAGCAACTTTTGCATGCGCAACGACGATATGGTAATTTTTTTTTGTGTCGCAGACAAAGTCAGAAATTGGGTCTGAATTTTCTAGTAGGTACCTAATTAGCTTGTCGATAGCAAAAATAATAAGGAAGTATGTAAATGTGTGGAGATGGATTAGAATGAATTGATAGGTCCTCATTACGCGATAAGGTAAAAGAGGCTCCCCCAGAAAGGCGTAGAACAATTCCATTAAGTTTTCATAGAAATTGTTCTACATCGCGTCGTGCGGTCGCGTCGTGGCTGTCTGCGGGAGCCTTAACGGTCTAATGCTTGATACACAATGCTTTAACTTAGTAATAGGGTCCCGTTTTTACCCTTTGGATACGGAACCCTCATAACAAATATGTATACCATGGTTTGCGCAAATAATTTATCTTATCTTATCGAACTGTCGCTCTGCAGAATGTTCGACTTTAGCAGTAACATGCATGTTCTAATCTGCATATAAACCTAAATGTGAGAACGTTATTCATGTAAACGGTAAATTATTTTCGTCTCGCCCGGTTATCCAAGTGGGTATGTGTACATAATAATTTAATTTTAATCACCATGAGGTAAGTTTTTTGTTACTATCAAGGCTAACTAGTGTAAAACGCATCTTCACACTAATAATAATTAAATTAAGCGTTCATTTCTAAAGGGGGATGAACATTCCCCCGTTTATCTTCTAAAATGTTATGTTTCTTAATCGTTGTTCTTATAGTCAAAAATAAGAATTGGGGATTGGTTTTATTAGTAGTTACACAAAAACGTATGAAAAGTGCCTGTTAATGAATACTTATTTTTTTTTTCTTTCTTTATATTTAGGTAAATAATTTAAAATAATAATAATACCTACATTATTGAGTGTGCAAGTCACCCCCAGCTATTTTATCCGTGTATACACCCTTACATTTGATCGTTTTAATCCTTAACGGGGGTCATTGTAGTCATCATTATGAACAACTCTTATGGGACCAACCCTGAAATCATAGTATAAAAAAATGTGAAACCCTGAAATCGTGAAAAAAAAATTCAGCTGATACCTACATTTATGTTCACATAACTCGACATAATGTATGAAGCAACAATTTATTTTTTCACGATTTCAGGATTGGTCACAGTAAAAATTGTTCATAATGATGAGTATAATGACCCCTTTTAAGGATTAAAACGATCAAAATGTAAGGGTGTATATAAAACATTGATCAGGCAGGGGTCATAGTTCCTCCATAGTTCTTGGTAACCAGTCCACTTTAGCCACCCAAACCCATAGTCCAACTTTTTATTTTTACATATCCTACACTAACCGGGGGTTATCCTTGGTTGCACTTGCATAGTGCACACAGGGATAATCGTCGTTTGGTGCCACATTTCATTAAAATTTCCTAACGGCCTCTGCGAGTTGGCTTCGGCCCGTCGTACGCCTTCCAAAGGACCGGGACCACATGGTCCCGAGACATGTAAAAAAACTACAAGTATATAAAAAAGAGGGGAAATAATCAAAGGGCATCAAAAAATTCGTCAGGGCATCAAAAAGTGCCCAAAAGGCACGCAGCACTGCCATGTTGTATGGAAACGGTGATTCTTTGGCCCAAAAATAGGCTAGCCCTCTTTAGTCACGTGAAGAGTCGACCAACCGCTTGGCGATGTCCCGAGACTTTGAAAACTGGGGTTTTTGGCGGTGATTAAAGGTGTGTTATGGTGTTTGGTGACTTGGACTAGTAATTTACAAAAACACGGTTAATAAGGTAGTAAGCCCATATAACAACATGCATCAATGTGATTTAGAAGAATCTTATTTTCAATGGTTTAACAATAAAAACAGAGGCGTTTTTGAACATCACAATAACATTAGGTTATCTAATCTTAATCACACATTTATCTGTACCAATGTCAATAACAGCAATTTAGACCGTATGTCAATAATATAAAAGTCACACGACACGCTCATTATTTGCAACCGTATTTACAACACACTAATTAGAAATAAACACTCATTACATCGTAGATAGTTATAATACAGTTGTCAATGATTGTTTTATGATATTTACTAGATTCCAGGTCAACGGCCTACATTTATTAACTGTTTTTGTTCTTCTACAGACCTCCGTATCAACTTTTAACTGCAATATTTGCAGTATTACGGGTAATTGCTTGCCAAGAACATAGTGCAAAACCGGAAATGAGAAAATTACCGGAAGGGCTGAAACTGGGCACGGCAACCGCCGCATTTCAAGTTGAAGGCGGTTGGAATGCAGCAGGTATCTACTAACTACCTAAGTAAAGATCCTTGGAGGGCCGCCTCCACATTTTTTTTTATACTATGATTTTTGTTTTTTTTTTATTTTTTTTTATGATGAAGCAGTGGAGGGTCGTGCAATTATAAATTAAACGATCTCTAATTAGGTACATAGCTGGTGTAAAATACCCATCACCAAGCCGAAGACCTGATATTCTCACCATTATTGCAATATTTTTTGAACGGCCCAAAAAGTTTTATGTTTTCATATTTTCCAGACAAGTCATTAAGTATTTGGGACACATTCTGCCAAATCCCAGGAACTATAAAAGACGGTACAGATGGAAACGACACTTGCAAATCCTACGAGTATTATCAGCGAGACATACAAATGCTCAAGTTCCTAGGGGTGGATTTCTACAGATTTTCCATTTCATGGCCAAGAGTTCTGCCAAATGGATTCGCAAATCAAATTAGCCAAGCTGGTATTGGATATTACAGTAGGCTGGTTGATGAATTGTTAGCCAATGGTATCGAGCCAGTCGTGACTATCTACCATTGGGATTTGCCGCAAAGTTTGCAAGATTTGGGAGGTTGGGCCAACCCTCTTATTGCAGATTGGTTTGAAGACTACGCGCGGGTGTTGTTCGACGCGTTGGGTGATCGAGTTAAGGTTTGGATAACCATAAACGAACCAAAACAGATCGCAATTTTTGGTTATGGAATGGCACTGTGTGCGCCCAATGTAATATCACCTGGGATCGGTGACTACATGGCTGTGAAGAATGTGCTATTGGCACATGCGAGGGTCTGGCATCTGTACGATAAAGAATACAGACAAAAGCAAACCGGCAAGTGTTTCTTTCCAACCTGAACAAGATAATAAGAAGGTACGATGATTCCTGTAGAGTAACAAATATGGTTTTCAGGCACCTGTGGTATAACGATAGCGATGGATTTCCGGGAAGGTGCCAGTGATTCTCCCGCGGACGTAGAAGCTGGCAACGTGGCGTTGGACTTCGAAGTCGGTCTCTACAGTCACCCGATATTCTCGTCCACCGGTGGATTCCCTGGGAGGGTAGTCAAAAGAGTCGCAGAAAAGAGTGCTGAACAAGGTTTTGCTAGAAGTAGGCTGCCAGAGTTGACACCGAATGAAATAGATTTCATAAAAGGTATTATTTTTATGAATTCAGTCGTTAAAAAGTACCTATAATTGTTTCTAAACAGAGATTAATTGAACTGCATACCAGCTGAAAATTGTAGTCTGGATATTACAGATAATCTATTGCAGTTGACTTAACAGCATCTAAACTGCTAATCGATTGCGCAGTCCTAATGCGGTTGGCAGTTTCGATGCTGTTACGGCAGGTCAATTGCAGTCGTAAATTCAAGTGTAAACTAGTAATCCTTTTCTAGGTACGAGTGACTTCTTCGGCTTCAATCACTATTCTACCAAGTTTTACACGACAGAGACTTACATAACGGGTATGTTCACGGTGCCTTCGTATGATGACGACATTGGTGCTGTGAGCGACAACGGGAACTATAGTTCGGCGCCTGGTTTTCATACTACTGTAAGTTTTCTAAGGCCGCGATTAATTAACGGAATTTTCACTGGTGAAAATAAATGTTTTTTATTCCTTCTATCTTTTTGTTAACCCCCGACAAAAACAGAGGGGTGTTCTAAGTTCAACGTGTGTATCTGTGTGTCTGTTTGCGCCATCGTAGCTCCCAAACGGCTGAACCGATTTTGATTTTTTTTTGTTGAAAGGTGACTTGATCGAGTATTCTTAGCTATGATTCGTGAAAATCGGTTCAGCCATATCTAAACGCAACAAGTATAGGGAAGTTCTATATTGACAACTCATCCTCTTTTCGATTAACGAAGGTGTTTAAATTGACCCAAGCCATCCACTTCGATAGCTTGTCATTGGGATCTAGGTACCATAATTATTTGCAGGACAGTTGATGTATAGCCGACCTCGTAATTTCTTTACTTCTGACAACAATTCCCATTAGGTAGGTAAATTGAAACTTCACTATGGTTGAAACATGGAATTTGTGCTTGAACTACACTTCGCGCGCTCTCGAAAACCGCCCGAGGTAGTCGTCGTCTTGCTGTAGGTACAACAGAGGAAGTGTTCTTCTTTTGCAGGTTTTATAGCGGAAATCAGAGTAAAAATAAAGTATGCACTGGGTTTCCGTATCAATTGTGTTGTATACACATAAATATGGGTACACCATACGGCATTTCATATAAACTTTCAAGCCCTTGTTTTTCAATATGAATGAACCGATTTTTACGAAACTTCATACGCATAAGCAGGATACAAAGGTCTAAAAAGTTTCTTAGTAACATTTTCCTTCCTCGATAAATGGACTATCCAATACAATTTTTTTTTAATGCGAACCAGTAGTTCCTGAGATGAGCGCGTTCAACTAAATACTTAAACAAACAAACTCTTCAGCTTTATAATATTAGTACTTATAGATTTTTAACACTACCTACCTAAAACTTTTCAGAAAATACCGTCCGGCATCAGAAAAGCTCTAAACTGGGTGAAAGATAGCTACAACAATCCTGAGGTAATGATCTTTGAGAATGGATACGGCGGCACATTTGGTGGGCTCGATGACCTTGACAGAGTTGATTATTACAAAGCGTACATGGACGCCGTATTGGATGCCATTGAAGTGGACGGCTGTCACGTCTCTAGTTACACCGCGTGGAGTCTTATGGATAACTTTGAGTGGTTTTCTGGATTGAGGTACTAGTTATTCTGTAGTCTTTTGTAGAAAACTTCATTCACATTTTAGTTTCCAATTTATGTGATATCGGAAAAGTATATTTAATGTATAGGACATTAAAGTATAGTGTCCGATGCAGTTTTAATATTAGGAAATAAGAAACCAATATAATTTATCCACTAAAATGATGATTGCATAAAGCCACGTTCACTTAGTCCTCTATCAACCAACATAAAATTTAGCTAACAGATTGACAAACGCGTGTCAAGTGATTTGATTGGCATTTGTTATTTCAGTCAGCCAATCATAGCAGTTAACTTATATTCGACAATCTGTCAGCTATTTACATAATTGGACATTCAAAATCGGTTATTAGAATAATTTACGATTTTTTTTTTCTGACAGCAATCATACACCAACCTTAACGCAACGATAATATAGATCACTGTGATGTAAAACAACTGTGTAAGTGAAAGTACTATTATATTGTTACCATCTACTCATACTGAAAAATTTATTTCAGTATCAAGTTCGGTCTTTTCGAAGTCGACTACAAAGATGATAAGAGGGCCAGAAAAGCCAGATTGTCGGCTCTATGGTACAGAAACCTGATAGCCAACAGGACTTTAGACCCTGCCGACGAACCAAAGTTTGAAGATATTGTGTTTTAGTGTAATTAAGTAATAAAATTACTTTTAATTATAAAAATAGGTTTTATTTATAGAAAATATTAAATACATGTGTTCGATTGATTGTAATGATTGTATTGATTGTCTAAACTGAAGATTTCATTGTAGTTTGAACATTGTATTATAATTAATACAGTGCTGATTTGACTTATTTATTTGAAGGCTATTACTATTTTTTAATATAAATAAACAAAAATAAATCTCTACTTTAAAGTAATTTAAATCTTCAATCAATAGTATCAAATATGTGCACTTAACGATATTTCAGTCATATTCATTCGATATTTTAACAACTTGTGGATTAAGTCTTAAAACTACACAATTTAATATAAAGATAAAAATATAATAAGTTATTTTTTTATTATTCTATAAGTAGTTAGTTACCTTAAACAGAGCTCAACAATTTATTACTTAATCATATTTTTATAAATGCCACGCCATCCAAGAAAGGATTAAAAAATATTTGTTTAAATATTTTTATTGCCCGAAATACCATACCTTTAGACAACTGACGTTTTTTTAAGTAGTCACCCTAACTTGTATATAAAGGCGCGTTCGAAATGCATCCGCGTTGGCGCTCAGTTGTTTATCATAAACTTCTATGTACTGGTTCATACCGGCGAATCACAACGAAATTCAATAAACGCATATTTTTCACGCCATCGCGGACGCTAGGTGAAAGCGTTGGATTGGTCATACCTTTACAAAACTTGACAGCTGACAGCTGTCAAAAGGCATTTTTTTATTTGAATATCTGAACGTAATAAGTACTCAACGGGCCCGAACGTTCCTGCCGTATATTAACGTCGTCAAGTAAAGTTAATGGCAGGTACGTTCATATCATTAAGCTTTTTGTACATGTCCAACATTGTGGGCCGCTGGTGCCTCATAAACTTGGTACAATGCAGGCCTATGGTGATGAATGCATTACACATTGCTGGGTTCGAGTGGACTGTGCCGCGCAGTACTGGGTCTTCCAATGTCGCTGTAACACATTAATGTTACGTTAGAATAACGTTAAAGTCTTAGTGCGGCGAGTGGACTAGTAATATTGAGAACAATATTAATGAATAAGAAACAAAACAATATCGAGATAGACTACGTCCAAAAATGTGAAAGCGTCCATTTACTGGGTACACCTTTCATTGACTTAATGTGCCCTGGTGGCTGAGAGTATGTCATGCTCACTCAAATGTTTCGCTGACGGTGGCGCGTGCGTTGGATCATTTAGCTCCCTTCAAAATGGTTGAGCTGAATGGTGCTAATATGTACATGCGTCATGTTCGTGAACGGGCACCGTCAGTATGGACTAGTCATCTCTTTGCTGCCATGGCTTATTAATTAATAAAAAATAGTTTTCGATGCAATAGTCTGCTCAGTGCCGTAGCTTCAAAAGGTTACGTGTCCTGACTTGATAAAGGAAATAATTTGAAAAGTGACTATTACTATTATAAAAGATCTGACTGTTTTAAATAAATAAATATAATGGCTACTTACTTTGAAACCTTGACATGTGTCCGGTCGTCACCGTAGGGTCCTTTGCAAGCCAGGCCAAAGTCTCCGATCTTGGGCATAAGACACGTGTCCAGTAGAATATTGGCTGGCTTTATGTCGCCATGGATGAGGGGCGTGGCCTCCATTGTGTGGAGGAATTGGAGACCTCTGAAAAGCGGTTGGCAATAGATTAAGGCCGAGATCTATAAACGCCACTTGGCACGTACTTTAGATAAGCGTTATTCCTGTCACTATCGCACAACTGTCAAACTACAATTGCTAGATAGACACAGAAACCACGAGCTACGGAACGTTTAGAGATCTCGGCCTAACACTTTATGCTACTTAGCACACGGGATGAATTGTACGATCGGCTTAAGACGGACCTTAACCGTACTCTTAAAACATTGTCATATGATACTAAGCTAATGGCGATGTTAAAAAAATCTGTAATAGCTAACACTAAAATATTTATATTATGTTGGTACAAATACATATATATCATAAAAAACAAGAGACAAGAAGAAGAGCTCATTGGGCATTAACAAGTTCGTCTGTATCGTTGTCAATGGGATATGCTGATCCGTTGGGCTAAAAATAGGCCAGCCCTCTGTGCACGTGGAAGAGTCGACCAACCGCTTGGCGATGTCCCGAAATACTCGATGAGCATTCGGACCCAAGGGCTTAGTATTTCAGCCCCAAACGGCTAAAACGGTTTTCTGCTTCTGCAGCAGCCGCTTTGTCACCGATTTGTTTGTTTGCTAGAAATTCAAAAGACAGTAGTCATCATTGTTATTTTACTTTGTAAAAAGTAATACAGGTTGGTACCTATATGGTTTGTTGATATGGTTACTGTAATATATAAAATTGACTGCCCCGTTGGTCTCGTGGTCAAAGTGTTATTGGGTTTTTCCATTAGAAATTTATCAGTAGCAGCCCGGAGCATGGAAGTTAATTAAAAAATTTAAAAAAAGTTTGGAGCACGTAAGCCCCACCACGACGTCAGCGTAGAGATACGGCGGTGGGTATAGTATTATTATTAATAAATAAACGTGACATAAAACATAACATCACACCAGTATTCCCAGAAGGGTTTAGCAGAGGTGTACCAGTAGGTAGTACTCACATTCCGCCAGTCATATTTAATCCCAGAGAATTCACAAATAAACAAGATATTCTATTATATCTTTTTATCAACTGCACCGACGGCTACTTACAGTTGATAGAACTGTCAATTTTATGATTGGTAAATACTGATAACGTTGTTGTTTTGTTTTCACAATATTATGACATGCACAAGTGGTGTCAATACCAGCTGTCATTCAAAGGACGGATTGGGACGGATTTGAAATCACCACCAAACCCGGAGAGTATTTCTTTTAATTTAAGCCTTTTTATGTAAAATCTTATTAGTTCGTATTGCACCTTTTCCCATTTAATGTTTATGCTGCTCGTCCCAGTAAACAACATAGTAAACAACCCTCTATTTGTCTTTATTGTCCTGAACCTTATGTTCATGCATTATTAGGATAAATCACATAAAATTCGTTAGAGACCCCTTATAAATTACTGTACTTTATAATTAATAGACATACCGCGTTAGGTTAAATTACTGAATAAGGACCACTTTATGAAATTATTGTCAAAAACTAGATTTTCAATAACTTGACTATAGTAGTACCTACCCCCAAACATTTTGCATATTTAATTGTGTTGTTTTTGTCTTTCTATTGTCGAATATTGCTACCTCAATTAAGACATCTAAAAACTTTCATCCCATACCTGAGATTACACAGTCATCATAACTTTTATTCCTTTGTTTTTGTTCACTTCATCCTAGTACTTACTATCCACATCTCATCCCTCTCTCTTGTTCCTTTCAGTCATTTGGCTTTCTCTTCTCTCATTCCAGGGTGCCTCTAGGGTTGGCCTGTCAATATGTTGAGCCGTAGAGCAGCATGCTTGGATGAAAAACTGAGGGCTACATTGAAAGGAAGCAGTAGTTGAAGTATGCTGGAAGAGGAAGTTGAAATGTAAACAACGTTTAGATTTAGTTAATCTTTCAATCGAGCGCACTATAGATTTTTCTTGTGTTGAACTTGAGCGAAATGTTATAATTTGCGTTATCGACCCCCCTCTGGGGACTTTATTAGTTTTAAATCGGTAATGGAGGATTCTCTCAATAGGTTGAAATCAAGTAACAAAAGTATTATTTTAAGTGTAGATTTCAATATTAATATTTTAGATGTTACTACATTAAGTATTAGACTTCTCAATCTGTTTAGATCTTATAATTTTATTAACTTGTTTTTTGAACCTACTAGGATCACGGCAACTTTGTCGACTTGTCTTGATAATATATTTAGTGATTGTGATGCCAAAAATTAACATTAATGGATCCTCCGTAGGCTTTAACCAATGGGCTACTCCAGGTATTTATAAAAGTAGAGCAAGACTAGTTATATGGTTTGAAAAAATCCAGGTTTGATACTCCTTTTCTAAAAGTCAAAAATTATTCAAATAGATTAGTGCCTTTGCTAAATCAAAAATTTTAAGCGATACAATTAAAAATTCTAATAATAAAGTAAAAACCACTTGGAAAATTATTAAAAATGAAACTGGTAAATCGGTTAAACAAGAAAAACAACATGAGATTATGGTCGACATCAAATTAGTTATGCAGCTGACGTAGCTAAGGAATTTAATGAGTTTTTTGCCAACATACCTTTTACTACGACTCGCTCCTTAAATTCGTCCCCGTCTAAAGCTGAAAACCTTTTGCATAGTAGTGTACCTAAATGTTGTCGCTTATTTAGCTTCAAACATGTAACCCCGCGTGATGTAGTTAATGTTTTCAACACATTTAAGTCTAAAAACACCAGTGATTACTGGAGCATCTCCATTAAACTTTTAAGTAATATAATAGACGTATTTTTTTTATTCACATTTTATTAATCTTCCGGGCCACCAGTTCAGTTAGGTGTGCCGCAAGGCTCAATATTGGGTCCATTCTTGTTCTTGTTGTTGTGTTGTTTCAATGGTTTACCATTCCAGTTATAGAGCATCTGTGACGTTGTACTGTTTGCAGATGATACTTCTCTTACTTTTAAAGTAGACAGGAATAGACAAGATTTTGACGACGTAAACAGTGCACTCTCAATAGTTACGGATTGATTTACGTCAAATACTAGGACTAGAGTCCTCAAAGCCAAGAAAACGAAATATAAAGTTCGCCTTGCCGAATGTTAGAAACCTAGGGCCCAACATTGTCTTATATAAAGAGGTGCTTGATACTGTTGACTCGGCAGTTTTTCTGGGATTAACAGTAGATGCCAAAATTCAGTGGGGACCACATATATCAAGCCTATCAGGAAGGCTCAGTTCGGCTGCCTACTCCGTCAGGAAAGTAAGACAATACACTGAAGTTGATGCAGCTCGTTTACTCTATTTTAGTTATTTTACAGCGTTATGTCCTACGGTATTCTGCTGTGGATCAAAGCCGCTGATATACAAAATATATTTGTCCTGCAAAAACGAGCTGTTCGAGCAATTTACCAGCTAGGTGCCAGAGTTTCTTTAAGAGATTTTTATAGATATTATCTAGTATTCTTACGGTAGCATCATAGTTCATCTTTGCCAATATCTTATATATTAGGCAAAAATACACTTGTACACCAAAAACAGTGATATTTACAATGTTAACACTAGAAATAAGGTTAACTACGTGCTCCCTTTCACCGGCTTCATAAGGTTCATAACTCATTTGTTGGGCTTGGTATAACCTTTTTTCTATCGCTACCTAGCTACCTTCTTCTTTGCTAGATTTGCCTTATAATACATTTAAAGCTCAGGTAAAATCCAACCGTTGTTCACAGGCATACTATTCCATCTACGACTACTTAAACGATAAAAATAGTTGGTCGCCCTGATTAACTCAAGACAATGTTAATATTCTTTCTCCAGAATTCGCGTACTGACAGGTTATATGAGTTCATATAATTGTGTTTTTTTTTTCTAGTTGACTGTATAAGTCAATTCTGTTTAATTTTATTTTATTTTTTTATTGACATAATCTAATTCAATGTTTTCTAATGAGTTGATTCCAATATGTGGTTACCTAGCGACCACTATGATTGATCATATTATTATTTTTGCCTGAGCAACCGGTAGCAAGTTCGCCATGCTCCCTTAGATGTCACTGCTTGCGGTAGCGTCGTGGATCGGGTTGCCTCCTTCCCTCAAATATGGCGAGGGGGGTAATGGCTGATCTTTGCGTTATGTTCGTGAACGGATGCTTCTTGCGGTATCTGGTCGTCTTGCTGACCATGGTTTTATTGTTGTTATTAGTAATAAATTGTTTATTTATTTTACATCGCTGGTCCTAGTTTATCATTTGTGACTTCAAGTGACAGCTATGTGAACAGAACCCAGCATAACCAGCATTGCATAAATATGTAAGCTGCCACGCCCTTTATACCTGGAGGCTTTTATTTAGGTAGTAAGTTTTTGTTTACATTTTTAATTTTGATTTCTTATTTTTTTGCTTCAGTACATATAGGTTTTATTGTATTTGTTGGTATATTGGCGTGGCTAGGTAACATAATGGCAAATATTTTAATTTAATGTTCTGTGTCCTGCAATGACCAAGTATTTTCTAACTGAACAAACAGTTTGCTGGAGTTTGTTGCGTCACTTCTTCTCCCCAGCGAAAGCAGTAGAAAGTGGTGAAGGGGAGGCGTTTTGGGGGACTGTCTTTTGTGATTTTGACGTTCGAAAAGTGCTGATTCTCAGCCTAGTTTTAATAAATGATCTATGATTTTGATTTTATCTTTAAATTGACTTCTAGTACATATGACAAAAAAAAAAATTTGTGTCGCAGACAAAGTCAGAAATTGAGCTTGAATTTTCTAGTACCTAGGTAGGTAAGCTTGTCGATAGCAAAAATAATAAGGAAGTATGTAAATGTGTGGAGATGGATTAGAATGAATTGAAAGGTCCTCATTACGCGATAAGGTAATAGAGGCTCCCCCAGAAAAGCGTAGAACAATTCCATTAAGTTTCCATAGGAATTTTACATCGCGTCGCGCGGTCACGTCGTAGCTGTCTGCGGGAGCCTTAACTGTCTAATGCTTGATACACAATATGCTTTAACTTAGTAATAGGGTCCCGTTTTTACCCTTTGGATACGGAACCCTCATAACACCTATGTATACCATGGTTTACGCAAATAATTTATCTTATCTTATCGAACTGTCACTCTGCAGAATGTTCGACTTTAGCAGTAACGTACCTTTTCTAATCTGCATATAAACTAAATGTGAGAACGTTATTCATGTAAACGGTAAATTATTTTCGTCTCGCCCGGTTATCCAAGTGGGTACGTGTACTTACATAATAATTTAATTTTAATCACCATGAGGTAAGTTTTTTGTTACTATCAAGGCTAACTAACTAGTGTAAAACGCATCTTCACACTTATAATTTCAAATTAGGCGCTCATTTCTAAAGGGGGATGAACATTCCCTTGTTCATCTTCTAAAATGTTATGTTTCTTAATCGTTGCTCTAATAGTCAAAAATAAGAATTGGGGATTGGTTTTATTAGTAGTTACACAAAAACGTATGAAAAGGGCCTGTTAATGAATACTTAACGAACCCAATTTTTTTCTTTCTTTATATTTAGGTAAATAATTCAAAATAATAATAATATGTAGATATTATTGTTATTTTGAATTATTTACCTAAATATTTAGGTACCTAAATATTTATATTATTATTATAAATAAAAATTTAATAAATATTTATATAAATAAATATTTATATTTTATATTATTTACCTAAATATTTAGGTAAATAATTCAAAATAATAATAGAGAGTTCAAGAGAGAGAGAGTGAGAGAGAGTTTCATTGAGTGTGCAAGTCACCCCCAGCTATTTTATCCGTGTATACACCTGATCGTTTTAATCCTTAAAGGGGTGACCCCCTTTATTCATTCATTGTAGTCATCATTATGAACAACTCTTACTATGGGACAAACCCTGAAATCGTGAAAAAAAATCAGCTGGTCCATACATTTATGTTCACATAACTCGACATAATGTATGGAGCAACATTTATTTTTTCACGATTTCAGGATTGGTCACATAGTAAAAGTTGTTCATAATGATGAGTATAATGACCCCTTTTAAGGATTAAAACGATAAAATGTAACGGTGTATATAAAACATTGATCAGGCAGGGGTCATAGTTCTTCCATAGTTCTTGGTAAACAGTCCACTTTAGCCACCCAAACCCATAGTCCAACTTTGTATTTTTCCATATCCTGCAACAGCCCTACACCAACCGGAGGTTATCCTTGGGTGCACTTGCATAGTGCATACAGGGATAATCGTGGGTTGGTGCCGCATTTCATTAAAATTCCCTAACGGCCTCTGCGAGTTGGCTGCGGCCCCTCGTACGACTTCCAAAGGACCGGTACCACATGGTCCCGAGATATGTAAAATATCTACAAGTACCTATATAAAAAGGAGGGGAAATAATCACAAGGCATCAAAAATTCGACAGGCCATCAAAAAGTGCCCAAATGGCACGCAGCACTGCCATGTTGTATGGTAACGCTGATTCTTTGGCCCAAAAATAGGCCAGCCCTCTGGTTACGTGAAGAGTCGACCAACCGCTTGGCCATGTCCCGAGACTTTGAAAACTGGGGTTGTTGGCGGTGATTAAAGGTGTGTTATGGTGTTTGGTGACTTGGACTAGTACTTCACAAAAACACGGTTAATGAGGTAGTAGTTATATTAAGCCCATATAACAACATGCATCAATGTGATTTAGAAAAATCTTATTTTCAATAGCTTCACAAAGGCGTTTTTTAACATCACTATAACATTAGGTTATCTAATCTTAATCACACATTTATCTGTACCAATGTCAATAACAGCAATTTAAACCGTATGTCAATAACATAAAAGTCACACGACACGCTCATGATTTGCAACCGTATTTACAACACACTAATTAGAAATAAACACTCATTACATCGTAGATAGTTATAATAAGTTATCAATGATTGTTTTATGATATTTACTAGATTCCAGGTCAACGGCCGACATTTATTTATTGTTTTTGTTCTTCTACAGACCTCCGTACCAACTTTTAAGTGCAATATTTGCAGTATTACGGGTAACTGCTTGCCAAGAACATAGTGCAAAACCGGAAATGAGAAAATTACCGGAAGGGCTGAAACTGGGCGCGGCAACCGCCTCATTTCAAATTGAAGGCGGTTGGAATGCAGCAGGTACCTAACTATCTAAGTAAAAATCTGTGGAGGGCCGCCTGCGCATTTTTTTTTATATTATGATTTGAAATGTATGCAACAAGCAGTGGAGGGGCGTGCAATTTTAAATTAAACGATCTCTAATTAGGTACGGTCGCCAGCACATCAAGCTACTACAATCTGTCAAATTTCTTTAATAGATTTTCAACTTGATCACCAAAGCATAAGGTTCAAAGTTGATTGGGAAAATTTGACAGTTTCGTGTAGCTTGATGTGCTGGCGTCTGTACATAACTGGTGTAAAATACCCATCACCAAGCCGAACACCTGATATTCTTACCATTATTGCGATATTTTTTGAACGGCTCAAAAAGTTTTATGTTTTCCAGATAAGTCATTAAGTATTTGGGACACATTCTGCCAAATCCCAGGAAATATAAAAGACGGTACAGATGGAAACGACACTTGCAAATCCTACGAGTATTATCAGCGAGACATACAAATGCTCAAGTTCCTAGGGGTAGATTTCTACAGATTTTCCATTTCATGGCCAAGAGTACTGCCAAATGGATTCGCAAATCAAATTAGCCAAGCTGGTATTGGATATTACAGTAGGCTGGTTGATGAACTTTTAGCCAATGGTATCGAGCCAGTCGTGACTATCTACCATTGGGATTTGCCGCAAAATTTGCAAGATTTGGGAGGTTGGGTCAACCCTCTTATTGCAGATTGGTTTGAAGACTACGCGCGGGTGTTGTTCGACGCGTTGGGTGATCGAGTTAAGGTTTGGATAACCATAAACGAACCAAAACAGTTCGCAATTTATGGTTATGGAATGGCACTGTGTGCGCCCAATATAATATCACCTGGGATCGGTGACTACATGGCTGTGAAGAACGTGCTATTGGCACATGCGAGGGTCTGGCATCTGTACGATAAAGAATACAGACAAAAGCAAAACGGCAAGTTTTTTTTTCCAATCTGAATAAGATAATAAGAAGGTACGACGATTCCTGTAGAGTAACAAATATGGTTTTCAGGCACCTGTGGTATAACGATAGCGACGGATTACCGGGAAGGTGCCAGTGATTCTCCCGCGGACATAGAAGCTGGCAACGTGGCGTTGGACTTTGAAGTCGGTTTCTACAGTCACCCGATATTCTCATCCACTGGTGGATTCCCTGAGAGGGTAGTCAAACGAATCGCAGAAAAGAGTGCTGAACAAGGTTTTGCTAGAAGTAGGCTGCCAGAGTTGACACCGAATGAAATAGAGTTCATAAAAGGTATTATTTTTATGAATTCAGCCGTTAAAAAGTACCTATAATTGTTTCTAAACAGATAGATCAATTGAACTGCATACCAGCTGCAAAATTGTAGTCTGGATACTACAGATAATCTATTGCAGTTGACTTAACAGCATCGAAACTGCTAATCGACCGCGCAGTCCTAATGCGGTTGGCAGTTTCAATGCTGTTACGGCAGATCAATTGCAGTCGTAAGTAAATTTAAGTGTAAACTAGTACCTAATCCTTTTCTAGGTACGAGTGACTTCTTCGGCTTCAACCACTATTCTACAAAGTTTTACACGACAGAGACTTACATAACGGGTATGTTTACGGTGCCTTCGTATGATGACGACATTGGTGCTGTGAGTGACTACGGGAACTATATTTTGGCGCCTACTTCTTATACTCCTGTAAGTTTTCTAAGGCCGCGATTAATAAACGGTGTTTTCACTGGTGAAAATAAATGCTTTTTATTCCTTCTATCTTTTAGTTAACCCCCGACAAAAACAGAGGGGTGTTATAAGTTCAACGTGTGTATCGGTGTGTTTGTGTATCTGTGTGTCTGTCTGCGCCATCGTAGCTCCCGAACGGCTGAACCGATTTTGATTATTTTTTTTTTTTGTTTGAAAAGTGACTTTGATCGAGAGTGTTCTTAGCTATGATTCAAGAAAATCGGTTCAGCCGTTTGAAGATTATCAGCTAAGTATATTATAATTGTGAAAATTTGTGAAGATGTTTGTTAGGTACTTAATCACGTGTAAAGGCTCGTTCACACTGGCGCGACGCGACACGCGACACAAAGGCACCGCAAGTCGCGCGACGAGCGGTGCCTTTGTGTCGCGCGCGATTCGCGTCGCGCGTCGCGCCTTTGTGTAGGAGCCGTAAACCGTTGAACAGATTTAGATGAAATTTGGTATAGAGATAGTTTGAGTCCCGGAAAAAGACATAGGATAGTTTTTATCCTGATGTTCCCACGTAGATCCCGTGACGTAACTTCCGCGGGTGAAACCGCGGAAGTTTAGATAGTAATATTATAAAGTTTAAAAAGCAAGAAATAAAACATAATTTATAATTTAAAAACCTCCAACTCAAACAAAAACCTCTAAAATAAAATATATAGGTAATGACCATTTTCCGGGGGACGGCTAATGAAAACGCCAAACAGACAAGGCTTATACCACAGTAAAGATATGAATATTCATATTTATACTGTGCTTATACCCAGCAATAATAAATGTAAGCTATTGTAAAAAGATAGCTGCCGTTAACTTTCAATTTTCATTAGCCGTCTCCCGACGCGAGGACGCTTGGATCAAAATATTTCCTACAACTTATATTAAACAAGGGCCAATATATATTAATTTTTTAGTTTTTATAGGTTTTTGTTTGAGTCGGGGGCTGTCAAAGTACAAGTTACACACGGGTGATATAACGTTTACCAATCTCGAGTTTAGTTTGCTAGTCGGCAGGTACATACTTTCTTATCTATTGTCTTATTTATTGAAACAAACATATCATATTGTAGTTCGGCCAGCAAGTCGTGGCAAAAAGCAGGCGCGGCAAATTAAAAAAAAATATCAAGTATCAACATGAAAATAAAATATGTATATTCTAAAAACAAACAATTTATTTTTTTTTTGTTTTTATGTTAATTCGTTTGTTGTAAGATTATGATAACATTTCAGACTATATTCCACGTTGCCAGCTGAAGATTTTTAAATTTACCGCGATTTCCTTGTGCCAAGAATCGCTGGCCAAACTACCTAAGATTTTGCGTTTTAGAGTCAAGCTGGGGTAGAATTTTCAGTCAATGACACTGATAAAATGATGATTGTGCATAACCTACAATATAATATCTAAACGCAACAAGTATAGGGAAGTTCTATATTGACAAACTCACCCTCTTTTCGATTAACGAAGGTGTTTAAATTGACCCAAGCCATCCACTTCGATAGCTTGTCATGGGGCTCTACGACAATTATTAGCAGGACAGTTAATGTATAGCCGACCTCGTAATTGCTTTACTTCTGACACCAATTCCCAGTAGGTAGGTAAATTGAAACTTCGCTATGGTTGAAACATGGAATTTGTGCTTATGCGAACTACACTTCGCGCGCCCTCGAAAACCTCCCGACGTAGTCGTCGTCTTGCTATACAACAGAGGAAGTGTTCTTCTTTTGCAGGTTTTATAGCGGAAATCAGAGTAAAAATAAAGTATGCACTGGTTTTCCGTATCAATTGTGTTGTAGTGTATACACATAAATATGGGTACACCGTACGGCATTTCATGCAAATTTTCAAGCCCTTGTTTTTCGAAATGAATGAACCGATTTTAATGAAACTTCATACGCATAAGCAGGATACAAAGGTCTAAAAAGTTTCTTAAGAACATTTTCCTTCCTCGATAAATAGACTGACTATACAATACAAAAATATTTTTTGTATTCGAACCAGTTGGTCCTGAGATTAGCGCGTTCAACCAAACAAACAAACAAACTCTTCAGCTTTATAATATTACGAGTAGTACTTATTGATTTTTAACACTACCTGCCTAAAACCTTTCAGAAAATGCCGTCCGGCATCAGAAAAGCTCTAAACTGGGTGAAAGATAGCTACAACAATCCTGAGGTAATGATCTTTGAGAATGGATACGGCGACACATTTGGTGGGCTCGATGACCGTGACAGAGTTGATTACTACAAAGCGTACATGGACGCCGTATTGGATGCCATTGAAGTGGACGGCTGTCACGTCTCTAGGTACACCGCGTGGAGTCTTATGGATAACTTTGAGTGGTTATATGGATTGAGGTACTAGTTACTCTGTAGTCTTTTGTAGAAAACTTAATTCACATTCTAATTTCAAATTTATGTGACATTGGAAAGGTATATTTAATTCCTATACATTAAAGTATACCTAGTGTCAAAAATGATGATTGCATAAAGCCCTGTTCACTTAGACCTCTATCAACCAACATAAAATTTAGCTGACAGATTGACAAACGTGTGTCAAGTGATTTGATTGGCATTTGTTATTTCAGTTAGCCAATCATAGCAGTTAACTTACATTCGACCATCTGTCAGCTATTTATTTCATAATTGGACATTCAAAACCGGTTATTAGACTAATTTACGTATTTATATACAGCTATTTTACCTCTGACAGCAATCAAACACCAACTTTAACGCAACGATAATAAAGATCACTGTGATGTAAAACAAATGTGTAAGTGAAAGGACTATTATATTGTTACCATCTACTCATACTGAAAATTTTATTTCAGTATCAAGTTCGGTCTTTTCGAAGTCGACTACAAAGATGATAAGAGGGCCAGAAAAGCCAGATTGTCCGCTCTATGGTACAGAAACCTGATAGCCAACAGGACTTTAGACCCTGCCGACGAACCAAAGTTTGAAGATATTGTGTTTTAGTGTAGGTAATAAGTAATAAAACTACTTTTAATTATAAAAATAGGTTTTATTTATAGAAAATATTAAATACATGTGTTCGATTGATTGTAATGCTAAACTGAAGATTTCATTGTAGTTTGAACATTGTATTATAATTAATACAGTGCTGTTTTGACTTATTTATTTGAAAGCTATTGCTATTTTCTAATATAACTAAACAAAAAGAAATCTTTACTTTAAATAAATTTAAATCTTCAATCAATAGTATCAAATATGTGCACTTAACGATATTTCAGTCATAATTCATTCGATATTTTAACAACTTGTGGATTAAGTCTTAAAACTACACAATTTAATATAAAAATATAATAAGTTATTTATTTTATTATTCTATAAGTAGTTAGTTACCTTAAACAGAGTTCAACAATTTATTACTTAATCATATTTTTATAAATGCCACGCCATCGCCATCCAAGAAAGGATTAAAAAATATTTCTTTAAATATTTTTATTGCCCGAAATACCATACCTTTAGACAAATGACGTTTTTTTAAGTAGTCACCGTAACTTGTATATAAAGGCGCGTTCAAAATGGATCCGCGTTGGCGCTCAGTTGTTTATCATAAACTTCTATGTACTGGTTCATACCGGCGAATCACAACGAAATTCAATAAACGCATATTTTTCACGCCATCGCGGACGCAAGTTGAAAGCGCTGGATTGGCCGTACCTTTACAAAACTTGACAACTGACAGCTGTCAATAGGCATTTTTTTATTTGAATATCTGAACGTAATAGGTACTCAACGGGCCCGAACGTTCCTGCCGTATAATAACGTCGTCAAGTAAAGTTAATGGCAGGTACGTTCATATCATTAAGCTTTTTGTACACGTCCAACATTGTGGGCCGCTGGTGCTTCATAAACTTGGTACAATGCAGGCCTATGGTGACGAATGCATTATACATTGCTGGGTTCGAGTGGACTGTGCCGCGCATTACTGGGTCTTCCAATGTCGCTGTAACACATTAATTTATTTTTATTTATTAAAACTTTATGCACATAATGTACAAAGGCGGACTTAATGCCTTGGGCATTTTCTACCAGTCTACCTTAGGGTGATGCAGAGACAAAACAGTAGGTGCAACAGAACAGAAAATTTTGTAGAATAAAATATAAAAATAAATATGTACTTACTTATATACATACATACAACACATTATGCAAAGTGAGGAAAGATAAAAAAAAACGTAGATGAAGGAAACCAACAAATTAATTGTGGGACAAGTCATTAATGTTAGGTTAGAATAACGTTTAAGTCCTTGTGCGGCGAGTAGACTAGTAATATCGCGAATAGTATTAATGAATGAGAAACAAAACAATGTCGAGATAGACTACGTCCAAAAAATGTGATCCCCTGCAACCATCACTTTTTATGCGGATCCACCAATGAAGAAAGGTGATGAATCGTTTTTAAGAATCATTTCAAATCACAGTTCGTTTTAAAAGTGAATGTCTAATCAAAATCAAATTGTTAATTATTATGAACTAGTACCATACGAATATGATCCTTATTCCTGTAAACTTAATTTTCAAACAATCACAGCAAAATCGCAATCGCTTAAAGGAATATGAACATAATTCGCATATTATAAAGTTGAAATTCGTATGAAACGTATATTTAGTATGTCAACCCACCCATATCGATTCCCTGATTAAACAACTGATGTATATAAATGCTGAGCAGTTGTTCTGGCCTGGACTTGTCACTATCCGGCAACGCTGTTGCCACCTCAACCATGACCACGCCGTAGCTAAACACATCAACAGCTGGAGACAGCGAGCGTGCCCGTAGGTACTCGTCTGGTAAGTACGGTTTTGTGCCGCACACCCTGTGTACAGACAAATTTTGAATTAATAACAATAACGTTTATTCACCTAAAAGAAGCAATAAAAAGGGGCATGGTCAGTGAGCCAGAATCTTGTGAATTCGGAGTGCGAATTTTGAAAAAGTATAATGGTTAAGATTATAAAATTAATAGACGTGACCATATTTGATTTTTAAAATTAATAGACGTGCATCAAATCTTGACGACGTAAATGACCTACTGCAGATTCAAAATTGGTTCACTGCTAATAATTTAGTACTAAATGGGAAAAAACGAAGTGCATAAGATTTTCTTTACCAAATGTCAAAAGTAGTAATTGTAAGATAGTGTTGAATCAAGAGAAACTAGAATTAGTCTATAAAACTGTTTTCCTGGGCATCACCCTCGACTCAAGGTTTCAATAGGGTCCTCATTTAACATCCGTTGCAGGACGGCTAAGTTCAGCAGCATATGCTGTGAAAAAAATCCGTCAATTTACTGATGTTGATACCGCGAGACTGATCTATTTTAGTTACTTTCATAGTATCATGTCGTACGGTATTTTACTATGGGGACAGGCTGCAGATTTTTATTCTGCAGAAAAGAGCCATCAGAGCCATATACAGCCTCTGCAGGCGTAACTCTCTAAGGGAACTGTTTAAAGATATTAACATCATGACGGTACCTTGTCAATATATCTATGAAAATATCATGTACGTAAGGAAAAATCTTCATCTTTTTAGTAAAAGAGGTGGAAGACTTGTGTCTTTCACCTCTTTTACTAAACTAATTGGTCCCTATTTCTAGTGATATTATTGTTTATATCACTAGAAATATGGACCAATTAGTTCAAACAGATTTCAGGCTGGCTAAAGTAGACTCGTCTTTCATGAGCTACTGTTTAAAATGTTACAATAAAATACCTACCCACATATTTCAACTGAATGAAACGAAATTTAAATCTTGTATAAAACGCACACTATGTAGCCAGGCATATTATAAATTGGGGGAGTACATCGCTGATAAAAATGCTTGGTTAAACGCTGGTCCTGCTCCATAAGGACGCACAAATAAATTGATTAGCATTGGAAAATACTATTGGAGCTGCTGAAGATTTCAAAATAGGTACTATTTTTGCATTATAAAAATTCAATCTCCTAGTGGGTATTGTATAATTGCATAGCACATGTGTGAGTAGATACTATGCACATAATTACTATAAAACTTCCATTTACTGGGTACACCTTTCATTGACTTGAATGTGCCCTGGCGGCTGAGAGTATGTCATGCTCACTCAAATGTCTCGCTGATGGTGGCACGTGCGTTGGATCATTTAGCTCCCTTCAAAATGGTTGAGCTGAATGGTGAACGGGCGCCGTCAGTAGGGACTAGTAATCTCTTTGCTGCCATGGCTTATTAATTAATTAAAAATAGTTTTCGATGCAATAGTCTGCTCAGTGCCGTAGCTTCAAAAGGTTACGTGTCCTGACTTGATAAAGGAAATAATTTGAAAAGTGACTACTATTATAAAAGATCTGACTGTTTTAAATAAATAAATATAATGTCTACTTACATTGAAACCTTGACATGTGTCCGGTCGTCACCGAAGGGTCCTTTGCGAGCCAGTCCAAAGTCTCCGATCTTGGGCATAAGACACGTGTCCAGTAGAATGTTGGCTGGCTTTATGTCGCCATGGATGAGGGGCGTGCCCTCCATTGTGTGGAGGAATTGGAGACCTCTGGAAAGCGGTTGGCAATAGATTAAGGCCGAGATCTATAAACGCCACTTGGTACGTACTTTAGATAAGCGTTATTCCTGTCACTATCGCACAACTGTCAAACTACAATTGCTAGATAGACACAGAAACGACGAGCTACGGAACGTTTAGAGATCTCGGCCTAACAGTTTATGCTACTAAGCACACGGGATGAATTGTACGATCGGCTTAAGACTGACCTTAACCGTACTCTTAAAACATTGTCATATGATACTAAGCTAATGGCGATGTTAAAAATCTGTAAGAGCTAACACTAAAATATTTATATTATGTAGGTACAAATACATATATATCATAAAAAAACAAGAGACAAGAAGAAGAGCTCATTGGGCATCAAAAAGTTCGTTGTATCGTTGTCAATGGGATATGCTGATCCGTTGGGCTAAAAATAGGCCAGCCCTCTGGGCACGTGGAAGAGTCGACCAACCGCTTGGCGATGTCCCGAAATACTCGATGAGCATTCGGACCCCAGGCCTTAGTATTTCAGCCCCAAACGGCTAAAACGGTTTTCTGCTTCTGCAGCAGCCGCTTTGTCACCGATTTGTTTTTTTGCTAGAAATTCAAAAGACAGTAGTCATCATAGTTATTTTACTTTGTAAAAAGTAATACAGGTTGGTACCTATATGGTTTGTTGATATGGTTACTGTAATATATAAAATTGACTGCCCCGCGCCTCGTTGGTCTCGTGGTCATAAGCGCGACTGCTGAGCGTGGGCTCCTGGGTTCGATTCCCAGCTCGGGCAAAGTGTTATTGGGTTTTTCCATTAGAAATTTATCAGTAGCAGCCCGGAGTATGGAAGTTAATTAAAAAAAATAACTGGCACTCCGGTAGTGCCGACAGAAGTGAAAACTTGAACAATTACGAGTGTATTTTGTGAATCGTCTTATAAACAAAACACGCGTGTTAAGGTGTGTTCCTTATTTTATAGGGTTTTTTGCAAATCAGGTATGATGACCAAAGTGACTGGTTTATTCTTCTCGTGAAAGGAATTTATTCAGATTTGCTCGTCGTCAGTTATATATCCGTGGTTCAGCGCCATCTCGTCGTTGTTGGATGAACTACGTAGTTAGTACGCGAGGCCTACGTAGTTAGTACGCGAGGCCCTCGTAGTTCTTCCCGATGTGCATAGATGGCGCTGTCCTCAACAACGCGCGTCTTAAGTTTTACGTCTGACGTTAGTACGCGAGGCCCTCGTAGTTCTTCCCGATGTGCATAGATGACGCTGTCCTCAACAACGCGCGTCTTACGTTTTACGTCTGACGTTTTACGTCTGACGTTTTAAGTCTTACGAATTTTCTATCAGGGTCACGTGACCTGACGCGAATTTAGAAGTTTTTACCCATTCCAAAAAAAGTACACAGCGCCGCTAAAGAAGTTTTCACTTCAAAAATTTAAAAAAAGTTTGGAGCACGTAAGCCCCACCACGACGTCAACGTAGAGATACGGCGGTGGGTATATTATTATTATTAATAAATAAACGTGACATAAAACATAACATCACACCAGTATTCCCAGAAGAGTTTAGCAGAGGTGTACCAGTAGGTAGTACTCACATTCCGCCAGTCATATTTAATCCCAGCGAATTCACAAATAAACAAGATATTCTATATCATTCTATCAACTGCACCTGACGGCTACTTACAGTTGATAGAACTGTCAATTTTATGATTGGTAAATACTGATAACGTTTTTGTTTTGTTTTCACAATATTATGACATGAACAAGTGGTATCAATACCAGCTGTCATTCAAAGGACGGATTGGGACGGATTTGAAATCACCAGCAAACCCGGAGAGTATTTTTTTTAATTTAAGCCTTTTATGTAAAATCTTATTAGTTCGTATTGCACCTTTTCCCGTTTAATGTTTATGCTGCTCGTCCCAGTAAACAACATAGTAAACAACCCTCTATTTGTCTTTATTGTGCTGAACCTTATGTTCATGCATTATTAGGATAAATCACATAAAATTCGTTAGACACCCCTTAGAAATCACTGTACCTACTTTATTATAATCAATGGACATACCGCGTTAGGTTTAATTACTGAATTAGGACCACTTTATGAAATTATTGTCAAAAACTAGATTTTCAATAACTTGACTATAGTAGTCCCTACCCCCAAACATTTTGCATACTTAATTTTGTTGTTTTTCCCTTTCTATTGTCAAATATTGCTACCTCAATTAAGACATCTAAGAATTTTCATCCCATACCTGAGTTTACACAGTCATCATAACTTTTATTCCTTTGTTTTTGTTCACTTCATCCTAGTATATACTATCCACATCTCATCCCTTTCTCTTATTCCTTTCAGTCACTTGGCTTTCTCTTCTCTCATTCCAGGGTGCCTCTAGGGTTGGCCTGTCAATATGTTGACCCGTAGAGCAGCATGCTTGGATGAAAAACTGAGGGCTACATTGAAAGAAAGCAGTAGTTGAAGTATGCTGGAAGAGGAAGTTAAAATGTAAACAACGTTTAGATTTAGTTAATCTTTAATCGAGCGCACTATAGATTTGTCTTGTGGTTGAACTTGAGCGATATGTTATAATTTGCGTTTATCGACCCCCCTCTGGGGAGTTTATTAGTTTTGAATCGGTAATAGAGGATTCTCTCAATAGGTTGAAATTGAAATCAAATAACAAAAGTATTATTTTATATGGAGATTTCAATATTAATATTTTAGATGTTACTACATTAAGTATTAGACTTCTCAATCTGTTTAGATCTTATAATTGTATTAACTTGTTTTTTGAACCTACTAGGATCACGGCAACTTTGTCGACTTGTCTTGATAATATATTTAGTGAATGTGATGCCAAAAATAAATTAGTGTTAACTGACTCATCGTCCGACCACTATGGTTTATTAGCTAGCTTCCCAATGCCATTAAATAAAAAGCCGCATAAACTTGAATGCAGGCCTTATACAGCTAGTCGTTGCAAAATGATTAAAAATAATATAGCTCATAGAATTACCCAATCTAAAGTAGAACACGGGAATCCTATTGAAATTTATGGTGCCCTTTTTGATGTTCTGCATAAAGAGTAACAATCTACTTTCAAGACCAAAACCATTAACATTAATGGATCCTCCATAGGCTTTAACCAATGGGCTACTCCAGGTATTTATAAAAGTAGAGCAAGACTATACGAGTTATATGGTTTGAAAAAATACAGGTTTGATACTCCTTTCCTAAAAGTCAAAAATTATTCAAATAGATTAGTGCCTTTGCTAAATCAAAATTTTTAAGCGATACAATTAAAAATTCTAACAATAAAGTAAAAACCACTTGGAAAATTATTAAAAATGAAACTGGTAAATCGGTTAAACAAGAAAAACAACATGAGATTATGTTCGACAGCAAATTTGTTGATAAAGCAGCTGACGTAGCTAAGGCATTTAATGAGTTTTTTGCCAACATACCTTTTACTACGACTCGCTCCTTAAATTCGTCCTTATCTAAAGCTGAAAACCTTTTGCATAGTAGTGTACCTAAATGTTGTCGCTTGTTCAAACATGTAACCTCGCGTGATGTAGTTAATGTTTTCAACACACAAGTCTAAAAACACCGGTGATTACTGGGGAATCTCCATTAAACTTTTAAGTAATATAATAGACATCTTTTTTATTCTTATTTTATTAATCTTCCGGGCTACCAGTTCAGTTAGGTGTGCCGCAAGACTCAATACTGGGCCCATTCTTGTTCTTAGTATATATCAATGTTTACCATTCCATTTATAGGGCATCTGTGACGTTGTACTGTTTGCAGATGATACTTCTCTTATTTGTAAAGTAGACAGGAATAGACAAGATTTTGACGACGTAAACAGTGCACTCTCAATAGTTACGGATTGGTTTACGTCAAATAACCTAGTTCTCAAAGCCAAGAAAACAAAATGTATAAAGTTCGCCTTACCGATTGTTAGAAATCTAGGACCCAACATTGTCTTAGATAAAGAGGTGCTTGATACTGTTGGCTCGGCAGTTTTTCAGGGAATAACAGTAGATGCCAAACATCAGTGGGGACCACATATGTCAAGCCTATCAGGAAGGCTCAGTTCGGCTGCCTACGCCGTCAGGAAAGTAAGACAATACACTGAAGTTGATGCAGCCCGTTTACTCTATTTTTGTTATTTTACAGCGTTATGTCCTACGGTATTCTGCTGCTGTGGGTCAAAGCCTAAAGCCTAAGCCAAATATATTTATCCTGCAAAAACGAGCTGTTCGAGCAATTTACCAGCTAGGTGCCAGAGTTTCTCTAAGAGATTTTTTTATAGATATTGGTATTCTTAAGCTACGTGCTCCCTTTCACCGGCTTCATAAGGTTCATAACTCATTTGTTTGGCTTGGTATAACCTTTTTTCTACCGCTACCTAGCTACCTTCTTCTTTGCTAGATTTGCCTTATGATACATTTAAAGCTCAGGTAAAATCCAATCTTTGTTCAAAGGCATACTATTCCATCTACGACTACTTAAACGATAAAATAGTTGGTCGCCTTGATTAACTCAAGACAATGTTTATGTTCTTTCTCCAGAATTCGCTTACTGACAGGTTATATGTCACTGCTTGCGGTAGCGTCGTGGATCGGGTTGCCTCCTTCCCTCAAATATGGCGAGGGGGGTAATGGCTGATCTTTGCGTTATGCTCGTGAACGGGTGCTGCTTGCGGTGTCTGGTCATCTTGCTGACCATGGTTTCATTGTTGTTATTAGTAATAAATTGTTTATTTATTCTACATCGATGGTCCTATAGTTTATCATTTGTGACTTCAAGTGATAGCTATGTGAATAGAACCCAGCATTGCATAAATATGTAAACTGCCACGCCCTTTATACCTGGAGGCTTTTATTTAGGTAGTAAGTTTTTGTTTACATTTTTAATTTTAATTTCTTATTTTTTTTTGCTTCAGTACGTTTTATTGTATTTGTTACGGTTGTTGTTACGGTTGTATTACGGTTGTTGTTGTTGTTACGGTAGTTGTTACGGTTGTATTTGTTACGGTTTTATTGTATTTGTTGGTATATTGGCGTGGCTAGCTAACATAATGGCAAATAATTTAATTTATACAATCTAGTATAGACCTAGTATTGTATACGACCAAGTATTTTCTAACTGAACAGACAGCTGTGCTGCTGGAGAGTTTGTTGCGCCACTTCTTCTCCCCAGCGAAAGCAGTAGGAAGTGGTGGAGGCGTTTTGGGGGACTGTCTTTTGTGATTTTGACGTTCGAAAAGTGCTGCTTCTCAGCCTAGTTTGAATAAATGACCTTTGATTTTGATGTTATCTTTAAATTGACTTCTGGTGCATATGCTATTTTTTTTTTTTGTGTCGCAGACAATGTCATAAATTGAGCTTGAACTTTTTAGTAGGTACCTAAGCTTGTCGATAGCAAAAATAATAAGGAAGTATGTAAATGTGTGGAGATGGATTAGAATGAATATGATTAGAATGAAAGGTCCTCATTACGCGATAAGGTAATAGAGGCTCCCCCAGAAAGGCGTAGAACAATTCCATTAAGTTTTCATAGAAATTGTTCTACATCGCGTCGTGCGGTCGCATCGTGGCTGTCTGCGGGAGCCTTAACTGTCTAACTAATGCTTGATACACAATATGCTCTAACTTAGTAATAGGGTCCCGTTTTTACCCTTTGGATACGGAACCCTAATAACACCTATGTAACCATGGTTTACGCAAATAATTTATCTTATCTTATCGAATTGCCGCTCTGCAGAATGTTCGACTTTAGCAGTAACATGCATGTTCTAATCTGCATATAAACCTAAATGTGAGAACGTTATTCATGTAAACGGTAAATTATTTTCGTCTCGCCCGGTTATCCAAGTGGGTATGTGTACATAATAATTTAATTTTAATCACCATGAGGTAAGTTTTTTGTTACTATCAAGGCTAACTAACTAGTGTAAAACGCATCATCACACTCATAATTTAAATTAGGCGTTCATTTTTAAAGGGGGATGAACATTCCCCCGTTTATCTTCTAAAATGTTATGTTTCTTAATCGTTGCTCTTATAGACAAAAATAAGAATTGGGGATTGGTTTTATTAGTAGGTACACAAAAACGTATGAAAAGTGCCTGTTAATGAATACTTAACGAACCTAATTTTTTTCTTCCTTTATTTTTAGGTAAATAATTTAAAATAATAATAGGTAATACGGGCTGGTGTCCGCAACTCCACGTCAATGCGCGTATTTTGCGTACTAAAATAAAATAATAATAATATCTACATTAATGAGTGTGCAAGTCACCCCCTGCTATTTTACCAATGTATACATATAAAAAAATATATATTAAAAAAATCAGCTGATCCATATAGATATTTATGTTCACATAACTGAACATAATGTATGGAGCAACATTTATTTTTTCACGATTTCAGGATTGGTCACATAGTAAAAGTTGTTCATAATGATGAGTATAATGACCCCTTTTAAGGATTAAAACGATCAAAATGTAAGGGTGTATATAAAACATTGATCAGGCAGGGGTCATAGTTATTCCATAGTTCTTGGTAACTAGTCCACTTTAGCCACCCAAACCCATAGTACAACTTTGTATTTTTCCATATCCTGCAACAGTCCTACACCAACCGGAGGTTATCCTTGGGTGCACTTGCATAGTGCATACAAGGGATAATCGTCGGTTGGTGCCGCATTTCATTAAAATTCCCTAACGACCTCTGCGAGTTGGCTTCGGCCCCTCGTACGCCTTCCAAAGGACCGGGACCACATGGTCCCGAGATATGTAAAATATCTACAAGTATATAAAAAGGAGGGGAAATAATCAAAGGGCATCAAAAAATTCGTCAGGGCATCAAAAAGTGCCCAAATGGCACGCAGCACTGCCATGTTGTATGGTAATGCTGATTCTTTGGCCCAAAAATCGAGTCGACCAACCGCTTGGCGACGTCCCGTGACTTTGAAAACTGGGGTTGTTGGCGATGATTAAAGGTGTGTTATTGTATTTGGTGACTTGGACTAGTCATTTACAAAAACACGGTTAATGAGGTAGTAGTTATATTAAGCCCATATAACAACATGCATCAATGTGATTTAGAGGAATCTTAATGGCTTAGCAATAAAAACAGAGGCGTTTTTGAGCATCACAATAACATTAGGTTATCTAATCTTAATCACACATTTATCTGTACCAATGTCAATAACAGCAATTTAAACCGTATGTCAATAACATGAAAGTCACACGACACGCTCATTATTTGCAACCGTATTTACAACACACTAATTAGAAATAAACACTCATTACATCGTAGATAGTTATAATACAGTTGTCAATGATTGTTTTATGACATTTACTAGATTCCAGGTCAACGGCCTACATTTATTAACTGTTTTTGTTCTTCTGCAGACCTCCATACCAACTTTTAACTGCAATATTTGCAGTATTACGGGTAATTGCTTGCCAAGAACATAGTGCAAAACCGGAAATGAGAAAATTACCGGAAGGGCTGAAGCTGGGCGCGGCAACCGCCGCGTTTCAAATTGAAGGCGGTTGGAATGCAGCAGGTACCTAATTACCTAAGTAAAAATCTGTGGAGGGCCGCCTGCGCATTTTTTTTATATTATGATTTGAAATTTATGCAACAAGCAGTGGAGGGGTGTGCAATTTTAAATTAAATGATCTCTAATTAGGTACATAGCTGGTGTAAAATACCCATCACCAAGCCGAACACCTGATATTCTTACCATTATTGCGATATTTTTTTAACGGCTCAAAATTTTTTATGTTTTCCAGACAAGTCATTAAGTATTTGGGACACATTCTGCCAAATCCCAGGAACTATAAAAGACGGTACAGATGGAAACGACACTTGCAAATCCTACGAGTATTATCAGCGAGACATACAAATGCTCAAGTTCCTCGGGGTAGATTTCTACAGATTTTCCATTTCATGGCCAAGAGTTCTGCCAAGTGGATTCGCAAATCATATTAGCCAAGCTGGTATTGGATATTACAGTAGGCTGGTTGACGAACTGTTAGCCAATGGTATCGAGCCAGTCGTGACTATCTACCATTGGGATTTGCCGCAAAGTTTGCAAGATTTGGGAGGTTGGGCCAACCCTCTTATTGCAGATTGGTTTGAAGACTACGCGCGGGTGTTGTTCGACGCGTTGGGTGATCGAGTTAAGGTTTGGATAACCATA
Organism: Luperina nickerlii; assembly: GCA_963855955.1. Classification (NCBI taxonomy): domain Eukaryota; kingdom Metazoa; phylum Arthropoda; class Insecta; order Lepidoptera; family Noctuidae; genus Luperina; species Luperina nickerlii. The sequence continues at coordinate 8,236,865 of OY979685.1, forward strand.
AACGAACCAAAACAGTTCGCAATTTATGGTTATGGAACGGCACTGTGTGCGCCCAATATAATATCACCTGGGATCGGTGACTACATGGCTGTGAAGAATGTGCTATTGGCACATGCGAGGGTCTGGCATCTGTACGATAAAGAATACAGACAAAAGCAAACCGGCAAGTGTTTCTTTCCAATCTGAACAAGATAATAAGAAGGTACGATGATTCCTGTAGAGTAACAAATATGGTTTTCAGGCACTTGTGGTATAACGATAGCGACGGATTTCCGGGAAGGTGCCAGTGATTCTCCCGCGGACATAGAAGCTGGCAACGTGGCGTTGGACTTCGAAGTCGGTCTCTACAGTCACCCGATATTCTCGTCCACTGGTGGATTCCCTGGGAGGGTAGTCAAACGAGTCGCAGAAAAGAGTGCTGAACAAGGTTTTGCTAGAAGTAGGCTGCCAGAGTTGACACCGAATGAGATAGAGTTCATAAAAGGTATTTTTTTTTATGAATTCAGCCGTTAAAGGATAGATCAATTGAACTGCATACCAGCTGCAAAATTGTAGTCTGTATACTACAGTTAATCTATTGCAGTTGACTTAACAGCATCGAAACTGCTAATCGACTGCGCGGTACTAATGCGGTTGGCAGTTTCTATGCTGTTACGGCAGGTCAATTGCAGTCGTAAATTCAAGTGTAAACTAGTAATCCTTTTCTAGGTACGAGTGACTTCTACGGCTTCAACCACTATTCTACCATGTTTTACACGACAGAGACTTACATAACGGGTATGTTCACGGTGCCTTCGTATGAAGACGACATTGGTGCTGTGAGTGACTACGGGAACTATAGTTTGGCGCCTGCTCCTCATACTACTGTAAGTTTTCTATGGCCGCGATTAATAAACGGTATTTTCACTGGTGAAAATAAATGCTTTTTATTCCTTCTATCTATCTTTTCGTTAACCCCCGACAAAAACAGAGGGGTTTTCTAAGTTCAACGTGTGTATGTGTATTTGTGTATCTGTGTGTCTGTCTGCGCCATCGTAGCTCACAAACGGCTGAACCGATATTGATTTTTTTTTTGTGTTTGAAATTGATTTGATTGAGAGTGTTCTTAGCTATGATTCAAGAAAATCGGTTCAGCCGTTTTAATATTATCAGCTTTATTATAAATGTGAAAGTTTGTGAAGATGTTTTAGATGTTTGTTACTTAATCACGTGTAAACCGTTGAACAGATTTAGATGAAATTTGTTGTAGAGATAGTTTGAGTCCCGAAAAAAATAAAGACATAGGATAGTTTTTATCCTGATATTTCCCACGGGATCGAAACTTCCGCGGGTGAACCCGCGGGGTGCTGCTAGTAATATTATAAAGTTTAAAAAGCAAGAAATAAAAAAACATTATTTAAAATTTAAAAACCCCCGACTCAAACAAAAACCTCTAAAACAAAAAATAATAATATTGTTAGCGGTTAACACTACTTTTATTTAAAAAAAAACTAACAAAATGACGAAACACTAAACTTTAATCAATTTTAAGCAAATACAATTTTAAACTTAAAAATATACTTCCTGATTTTAAAAAAACGACTTTACACAATATTACAGAGAGATGTTATCACGACGGCTGCTTGAGACGGAGTGAGGGGCGAGTATTGGCCGCACCCCCTTTTATACACAGCGCCGCACGGTAGTTTGAAAAATAACGTTTTCACGCTAATACGGCCTCTCCTGACGTGTGGCTGTCCTCAGTCACATTGTCCAGACGATGGTCCTTGTTCGCTGCAGTCACGATCTTCGGCAAGTGGACTCGAGCGACGCGAAGGGCTCATGTCTTCAGCAGCTGCATCAGCAACTAGTGGACCCTGGCGTGTGTCTGCATCTCCACGACTTGAATGGTCTTCACAGCCAGTTGCACTGGTTGATGGTGCCGCAAGACTATCCTCTTCAGCTAAAAATTAGAGAATAGCACTTATTAGTAATGTCCTTATTATTTGAATTAAAAATGTCTGTTGCAATTAAATGCAACACAAATCTAGACGGAGGCACCCAGTTAGCTCGTCTTGGCAGAGACTCATCTCAATGCCCTTATGAATAAACCGAGATGGAGGCACCCAGTTAGCACATCTCTTTCGGCAGAGTTACACTAACTCAATGCCCTTACCGGCAGAGTTACACTAACTCAATGCCCTTACCGGCAGAGTTACACTAACTCAATGCCCTTACCGGCAGAGTTACACTAACTCAATGCCCTTACCGGCAGAGTTACACTAACTCAATGCCCTTACCGGCAGAGTTACACTAACTCAATGCCCTTACAAATAAACTGAGACGGAGGCACCCAGTTAGCACGTCTCTTTCGGCAGAGTTACACTAACTCAATGCCCTTACAAATAAACTGAGACGGAGGCACCCACGTTTGCAGTTTTATACATTCGTTAAGAACCATTACGACCAAGCGACACAAACAGTACACTTGTCGTCCAGTGTCAGAGGCCCAAAGTTAGCATGACACTTCACACTCGCTCACCACCCTCAAAGAAAGCTGAGCAAGTGTCCGGCGTCCACTCGCCTCGCCACAGCACCATGTATTCTGCAGCCGACTGGGTCTTCTTGCCATATGACCCGGCAAGCAGTTCCAGCTCGTAACGGTGATGAGGCAGTGCACGCACCACCTTGTGCGCACCACCTTGTACTCACCACCTTGTACGCACCACCTTGTACGCACCACCTTGTACGCACCACCTTGTACGCACCACCTTGTACGCACCACCTTGTACGCACCACCTTGTACGCACCACCTTGTACGCACCACCTTGTACGCACCACCTTGTACGCACCACCTTGTACGCACCACCTTGTACGCACCACCTTGTACGCACCACCTTGTACGCACCACCTTGTACGCACCACCTTGTACGCACCACCTTGTACGCACCACCTTGTACGCACCACCTTGTACGCACCACCTTGTACGCACCACCTTGTACGGACCACCTTGTACGCACCACCTTGTACGCACCACCTTGTACGCACCACCTTGTACGGACCACCTTGTACGCACCACCTTGTACGCACCACCTTGTACGGACCACCTTGTACGCACCACCTTGTACGCACCACCTTGTACGCACCACCTTGTACGGACCACCTTGTACGCACCACCTTGTACGCACCACCTTGTACGGACCACGCATCCGGAGTCCACTCACCACGCCACTGAACCATAGGTTCTGCGGCGGCCCGGGCTTTCCCGTTGCATGAGCCAGCAGGCAGCTCGAGCTCGTACCGGTGATGTGGTAGCGCTCGTACCACCTTGCACGGATCACGCATCCCAGAGTCCAGCCTCCATGCGCTCTGCGAGCCCTTGCTCACGAACATGAAGCTGCCGACGACAAATGTACGCGGCTGACGCGCGACGCGTCGCGACGTCTCGCACAAGAGACCTCAGCACTGGAGTAGTCGCTTCAACGCCAGTCAACAGCTGTAGAGGCGAGGTGCGGGTTGTGGCTTGCCTAGTTATGTTCAAGGTGAGCTGCACCTTCCACAATGCATCAGACCACTGCGCACCCTTGTTGTTCGCCTCTATCCGCAACATGTTGAGAACCGTCCTGCAACAACGCTCGACCTGCCCGTTTTCACGGTGCATCTCAGGCGTGATAAAATGTATGTTACAGCCTAACTCGGTAACCCAGTCTTGAAAGGATGCTCTTTCAAACATTCTGCCACGGTCACACACAATTGTTGACGGAGTACCAAATAGTGAAATGGTATTAGAAAATACACGTTTTAACTCTGTGGTATCTTTTCTATACAGGGCGTACAACAGACAGTGCTTAGTAAAAGCATCTACCACAAGGAGTATGTATCGGTAACCATTTGACTCCGTTAGGGGGGACTAAGGATGTCAGTGTGAACCACTGAAAAGGGTACCTCAGGCTTCGTCCAAGATTCTATGGTCTTAGGAGACTTCACTAAAGCTTCAGTTTTACTAGAGTTCGGCCGTACCTGACCGTGACCAATAAGCCTACCTAGGTATTCTAACTCTGTCTGAGAACGTGTATTTTTTTAGATTTACTGAAAATCCCGCCTCAGTGAGTGTTTTTAATACCTCTCGCAAAGTTTTCAGACCATCACAGACAGAATTCGACATTATTAACACATCGTCGATTAACGGTAGCGGAAATCACTCTTTAATAGTGATAGCATTTAGAGCTCTGTAGTCGACGCACATCCTATCAGACGAATCCTTTTTCTTAACGAGGATGATAGGACTCGCGTAATTAGACTGACTCGCGAATGATTCGCTTACTAATCAAATCATTAATTATCTCGCGAACGCGACGCTTTTCGTCTACGGAGAGTTTATAAGGTCGATAGTGAATTGGGATGTCACTATTAACTTTTATTTCCATACAACCAGTGTGTCTACGCCTGAACGCAGCCCTTCATATTAACGAAGAAACGAACGCACCCAATGTCAACGGCGCTCGCGACAGGCTTCACGCGGACAAACCTAACTCGCTTCACGATATTAGCGCGCACCGCCATACCTTTGTCGCGACACACATTTTCAATAAATTAACTACCAACTATAATCGAGGTCGATCTTATTCTTGTATCGCCAACACAGTGTTTACTCTAGAGGTCGCTGTACCGGTAGTAAACGTATCTGAATACTCGTTTAATAGAGCTAACAAACACTCTTTTTCGTCACCTACTAAGGGTGTCCTTATCTTAGGGGACTCTACAGTCAACACGTTGTTTACGTGCGAATCCCTGACTAACCGTTGAGAGTTATTTGTTCTAATATACGTAACTCCACTATGATTTAAAACATCAGTGCCAATCAAAACCGGTGCCTGAATACAATCCGGGGGAATAACAAACAAATCTACTTCTAAAGATAATTCGGGAAATTCGATAAGAGTGCATACTTACGAAGTGGACTCTATATCATGACATCCAATACCACGCATACGCCGGTAGGTGGGAATTTTATTTAAACTAAAATGCTTTAAGACGGAATCAGAAATCAGCGAAATATCAGAATCTGAATCAATTAGAACGTCAACAGCTACGTTCTGTATAACCGCGGACCACGACCGATCACTGGTCCCGCAATCGTTGAGCCACGTCTTAGCGTCACCCCGTTAACACCCACCAATGCGTCCCAGACATTCCCGATCTTCCCACTGACATATCTCGCATAGTATCTTATAGCTCGGTCACTCCTGACCAAATATGGTACAGGCTAAACAACACAATGAAAATTCGCACAAACTAAAAAATTGCAGAGTTCAGAGTATTAATCATTCTTTGATTCCCAAATCTCAAGATCACAAACTAAATAATCAAGTATACATGATAGAGCAGCTAATAAAACATCCTTAGAGCATAATAAAACATAGCAGGAATCTTATTCGTGGCCTGTGGCTTTTCATTAAACCCCTACAACAACCTCATGTTTGTTACCTTGAATTCCTCCTGAATTCCGAGTCCCACGGACTCTATGGTCTCTACAAGACCCCGACCAGCCGAACTAAGATTCACCACTATCACTCGACTTTAATCTCTACTCTGTTTCATCAACCAGACTTCCACTTTGCTTTCCTCAAATTCGTCATTAATACTCTGATCCCTTGGCCTGTGCCATGGCATATGCCTTAACCTCATGAGCGTACTTGATTCAACCAGAGCCATATAATCAAACTCTAATCAATCATAACAAAAAAATATCAACCAGAGCCATGTACCATCGTTATCCACATTACAACAATAACAATAATCTTTTTTTTTTTTCTAAGAGCCTTAGATACCTGGAAACCCACACACGAGTAAACCACTCTAACGTCACGGCACTCCGGCCGACCAGCAATCGCATTGCTCTCACACATCCAGCGCATGGATCCATGTGTATCACCCCTGTGACTACACACTTTTTACTACGGCCGATAGAGAACTACTACTCGCATGGTTCCCACTACTTAGGCTTGCTCATAGCTCATTACCACTGTGACCACCATCTATTTCGACTGGTACATGACCTACTGGCATCATTCGTAACCTATCGTGAGCGTATTCAAAAATTGCATTGTTACTAGATTGGGCTATACCTAACAATGTAACAGTTTTTTTGCTGTTGTTTACCAGGGAAGCACTCTGTATCAGAGTCAAAACAAAATGAAAACGACTCACCAAATTCTGTAGACAATAGATCTGTAGTAATGCTTAGATCTTACTTGAATTAGGGAAGAAAGTGTCCCCACAATCCTGTCCGCAGCATCAGCCTCTCGCGATGTCTCAGCGGTCACGGCTCCATCCGCAGCACACGCTTCCTCACCAGCAGCAACAGGTGCCCCGGCAACCACCGAAGCCGTCAGCGGCGGAGCGCCGCCCGGATGCGACGACACGGGAGTAGCGCACGTATAGCGTCTGAAGGCAAACGCTCCCCTAAAGCGCTCGATCGAACCAGCACTCCATCCAAAGGGTCGCGTCGAGGGCTATCCCGACGCCCATACGAACTATCCCGGCTCCTACGTGAACTTTGAGAGTACTCTGATCTATCACGACGACGCCTAGGAGATCTACTACGCGATTGACTATAACGGCCACGACGCCTTTTATAAACATCACGACAGCTATGCGAATCGTTTTCCCGAGAATTACGCCTAGGTGTATTCTCACGCGGCGTGCATCCACGACTCGACATGATTATGACTATAGGCAACGTATATGACCACTACGTGAACAACAAACTAACCACGAAATAAAAGAATTAACACGTGGTTGTTTACTTCAAAAACACGTACGAAATATAATGTAATCGAGTAGAAACACGAGGCGAATCACGTTAAAATGCACAGAAACTAATCACGGACAAAATCAACAACACGTGGTGAAAAATTTTAAACAGTCCCAAAACACTATTTTGATCACGCCTATTTCTACACACGATTCAAAAGCTTTTCGCACGACACAGAAAAAAGATAGGCAATGGAGCCTATCCCACTTCTGATGTTAGCGGTTAACACTACTTTTATTTAAAAAAAAACTAACAAAATGACGAAACACTAAACTTTAATCAATTTTAAGCAAATACAATTTTAAACTTAAAAATATACTTCCTGATTTTAAAAAAACGACTTTACACAATATTACAGAGAGATGTTATCACGACGGCTGCTTGAGACGGAGTGAGGGGCGAGTATTGGCCGCACCCCCTTTTATACACAGCGCCGCACGGTAGTTTGAAAAATAACGTTTTCACGCTAATAATATATAATGACCACTTTTTAAAATACACACGTGCTTTGGATTTGTACTTTGACAGCCCCCGACTCAAACAAAAACCTCTAAAAATTAAAAAAGAATATATATTGGCCCTTGTTTAATATAAGTTGAAGGAAAATTTTACAAAAATATTTTTTTTATTCGAACCAGTAGTTCCTGAGATTAGCGCGTTCAACCAAACAAACAAACAGAAGATAATATTAGTACTTATAGATTTTTAACACTACCTACCTAAAACCTTTCAGGAAATACCGTCCGGCATCAGAAAAGCTCTAAACTGGGTGAAAGATAGCTACAACAATCCTGAGGTAATGATCTTTGAGAATGGATACGGCACATTTGGTGGGCTCGATGACCTTGACAGAGTTGATTACTACAAAGCGTACATGGACGCCGTATTGGATGCCATTGAAGTGGACGGCTGTCACGTCTCTAGGTACACCGCGTGGAGCCTTATGGATAACTTTGAATGGATATATGGATTGAGGTACTAGTTACTCTGTAGTCTTATGAAGAAAACTACTTCATTCACATTTTAATTTCCAATTTATGTGACATCGGAAAAGTATATTTAATTCCTATACATTAAAGTGTAGTGTCCGATGCAGTTTTAATATTAGGAAGTAAGAAACCAATATAATTTATCCACTAAAATGATGATTGCATAAAGCCCCGTTCACTTAGTCCTCTATCAACCAACATAAAATTTAGCTGACAGATTGACAAACGCGTGTCAAGTGATTTGATTGGCATTTGTTATTTCAGTTAGCCAATCATAGCAGTTAACTTATATTCGACAATCTGTCAGCTATTTATTTCATAATTGGACATTCAAAACCGGTTATTAGACTAATTTACGTATTTATATACAGCTATTTTACCTCTGACAGCAATCAAACACCAACTTTAACGCAACGATAATAAAGATCACTGTGATGTAAAACAAATGTGTAAGTGAAAGGACTATTATATTGTTAATTACCATCTACTCATACTGAAAAATTTATTTCAGTATCAAGTTCGGTCTTTTCGAAGTCGACTACAAAGATGATAAGAGGGCCAGAAAAGCCAGATTGTCGGCTCTATGGTACAGAAACCTGATAGCCAACAGGACTTTAGACCCTGCCGACGAACCAAAGTTTGAAGATATTGTGTTTTAGTGTAGGTAATAAGTAATAAAACAACTTTTAATTATAAAAATAGGTTTTATTTATAGAAAATATTAAATACATGTGTTCGATTGATTGTAATGCTAAACTGAAGATTTCATTGTAGTTTGAACATTGTATTATAATTAATACAGTGCTGTTTTGACTTATTTATTTGAAGGCTATTGCTATTTTCTAATATAAATAAACAAAAAGAAATCTTTACTTTAAATAAATTTAAATCTTCAATCAATAGTATCAAATATGTGCACTTAACGATATTTCAGTCATAATTCATTCGATATTTTAACAACTTGTGGATTAAGTCTTAAAACTACACAATTTAATAAAAATATAATAAGTTATTTATTTTATTATTCTATAAGTAGTTAGTTACCTTAAACAGAGCTCAAAAATTTATTACTTAATTTTTATAAATGCCACGCCATCCAAGAAAGGATTAAAAAATATTTGTTTAAATATTTTTATTGCCCGAAATACCATACCTTTAGACAACTGACGTTTTTTTAAGTAGTCACCGTAACTTGTATATAAAGGCGCGTTCGAAACGCATCCGCGTTGGCGCTCAGTTGTTTATCATAAACTTCTATGTACTGGTTCATACCGGCGAATCACAACGAAATTCAATAAACGCATATTTTTCACGCCATCGCGGACGCTAGGTGAAAGCGTTGGATTGGTCATACCTTTACAAAACTTGACAGCTGACAGCTGTCAAAAGGCATTTTTTTATTTGAATATCTGAACGTAATAAGTACTCAACGGGCCCGAACGTTCCTGCCCTATATTAACGTCGTCAAGTAAAGTTAATGGCAGGTACGTTCATATCATTAAGCTTTTTGTACATGTCCAACATTGTGGGCCGCTGGTGCCTCATAAACTTGGTACAATGCAGGCCTATGGTGATGAATGCATTACACATTGCTGGGTTCGAGTGGACTGTGCCGCGCAGTACTGGGTCTTCCAATGTCGCTGTAACACATTAATGTTACGTTAGAATAACGTTAAAGTCTTAGTGCGGCGAGTGGACTAGTAATATTGAGAACAGTATTAATGAATAAGAAACAAAACAATATCGAGATAGACTACGTCCAAAAATGTGAAAGCTTCCATTTACTGGGTACACCTTTCATTGACTTAATGTGCCCTGGTGGCTGAGAGTATGTCATGCTCACTCAAATGTCTCGCTGACGGTGGCGCGTGCGTTGGATCATTTAGCTCCCTTCAAAATGGTTGAGCTGAATGGTGCTAATATGTACATGCGTCATGTTCGTGAACGGGCACCGTCAGTATGGACTAGTCATCTCTTTGCTGCCATGGCTTATTAATTAATAAAAAATAGTTTTCGATGCAATAGTCTGCTCAGTGCCGTAGCTTCAAAAGGTTACGTGTCCTGACTTGATAAAGGAAATAATTTGAAAAGTGACTATTACTATTATAAAAGATCTGACTGTTTTAAATAAATAAATATAATGGCTACTTACTTTGAAACCTTGACATGTGTCCGGTCGTCACCGTAGGGTCCTTTGCGAGCCAGGCCAAAGTCTCCGATCTTGGGCATAAGACACGTGTCCAGTAGAATATTGGCTGGCTTTATGTCGCCATGGATGAGGGGCGTGGCCTCCATTGTGTGGAGGAATTGGAGACCTCTGAAAAGCGGTTGGCAATAGATTAAGGCCGAGATCTATAAACGCCACTTGGCACGTACTTTAGATAAGCGTTATTCCTGTCACTATCGCACAACTGTCAAACTACAATTGCTAGATAGACACAGAAACCACGAGCTACGGAACGTTTAGAGATCTCGGCCTAACACTTTATGCTACTTAGCACACGGGATGAATTGTACGATCGGCTTAAGACGGACCTTAACCGTACTCTTAAAACATTGTCATATGATACTAAGCTAATGGCGATGTTAAAAAAATCTGTAATAGCTAACACTAAAATATTTATATTATGTTGGTACAAATACATATATATCATAAAAAACAAGAGACAAGAAGAAGAGCTCATTGGGCATTAAAAAGTTCGTCTGTATCGTTGTCAATGGGATATGCTGATCCGTTGGGCTAAAAATAGGCCAGCCCTCTGTGCACGTGGAAGAGTCGACCAACCGCTTGGCGATGTCCCAAAATACTCGATGAGCATTCGGACCCAAGGCCTTAGTATTTCAGCCCCAAACGGCTAAAACGGTTTTCTGCTTCTGCAGCAGCCGCTTTGTCACCGATTTGTTTGTTTGCTAGAAATTCAAAAGACAGTAGTCATCATTGTTATTTTACTTTGTAAAAAGTAATACAGGTTGGTACCTATATGGTTTGTTGATATGGTTACTGTAATATATAAAATTGACTGCCCCGTTGGTCTCGTGGTCAAAGTGTTATTGGGTTTTTCCATTAGAAATTTATCAGTAGCAGCCCGGAGCATGGAAGTTAATTAAAAAATTTAAAAAAAGTTTGGAGCACGTAAGCCCCACCACGACGTCAACGTAGAGATACGGCGGTGGGTATATTATTATTATTAATAAATAAACGTGACATAAAACATAACATCACACCAGTATTCCCAGAAGGGTTTAGCAGAGGTGTACCAGTAGGTAGTACTCACATTCCGCCAGTCATATTTAATCCCAGAGAATTCACAAATAAACAAGATATTCTATTATATCTTTCTATCAACTGCACCGACGGCTACTTACAGTTGATAGAACTGTCAATTTTATGATTGGTAAATACTGATAACGTTGTTGTTTTGTTTTCACAATATTATGACATGCACAAGTGGTGTCAATACCAGCTGTCATTCAAAGGACGGATTGGGACGGATTTGAAATCAGCACCAAACCCGGAGAGTATTTCTTTTAATTTAAGCCTTTTTATGTAAAATCTTATTAGTTCGTATTGCACCTTTTCCCATTTAATGTTTATGCTGCTCGTCCCAGTAAACAACATAGTAAACAACCCTCTATTTGTCTTTATTGTCCTGAACCTTATGTTCATGCATTATTAGGATAAATCACATAAAATTCGTTAGAGACCCCTTATAAATTACTGTACTTTATAATTAATAGACATACCGCGTTAGGTTAAATTACTGAATAAGGACCACTTTATGAAATTATTGTCAAAAACTAGATTTTCAATAACTTGACTATAGTAGTACCTACCCCCAAACATTTTGCATATTTAATTGTGTTGTTTTTGTCTTTCTATTGTCGAATATTGCTACCTCAATTAAGACATCTAAAAACTTTCATCCCATACCTGAGATTACACAGTCATCATAACTTTTATTCCTTTGTTTTTGTTCACTTCATCCTAGTACTTACTATCCACATCTCATCCCTCTCTCTTGTTCCTTTCAGTCATTTGGCTTTCTCTTCTCTCATTCCAGGGTGCCTCTAGGGTTGGCCTGTCAATATGTTGAGCCGTAGAGCAGCATGCTTGGATGAAAAACTGAGGGCTACATTGAAAGGAAGCAGTAGTTGAAGTATGCTGGAAGAGGAAGTTGAAATGTAAACAACGTTTAGATTTAGTTAATCTTTCAATCGAGCGCACTATAGATTTTTCTTGTGTTGAACTTGAGCGAAATGTTATAATTTGCGTTATCGACCCCCCTCTGGGGACTTTATTAGTTTTGAATCGGTAATGGAGGATTCTCTCAATAGGTTGAAATCAAGTAACAAAAGTATTATTTTAAGTGTAGATTTCAATATTATTATTTTAGATGTTACTACATTAAGTATTAGACTTCTCAATCTGTTTAGATCTTATAATTTTATTAACTTGTTTTTTGAACCTACTAGGATCACGGCAACTTTGTCGACTTTTCTTGATAATATATTTAGTGATTGTGATGCCAAAAATTAACATTAATGGATCCTCCGTAGGCTTTAACCAATGGGCTACTCCAGGTATTTATAAAAGTAGAGCAAGACTAGTTATATGGTTTGAAAAAATCCAGGTTTGATACTCCTTTTCTAAAAGTCAAAAATTATTCAAATAGATTAGTGCCTTTGCTAAATCAAAAATTTTAAGCGATACAATTAAAAATTCTAATAATAAAGTAAAAACCACTTGGAAAATTATTAAAAATGAAACTGGTAAATCGGTTTTATAAACAAGAAAAACAACATGAGATTATGGTCGACATCAAATTAGTTATGCAGCTGACGTAGCTAAGGAATTTAATGAGTTTTTTGCCAACATACCTTTTACTACGACTCGCTCCTTAAATTCGTCCCCGTCTAAAGCTGAAAACCTTTTGCATAGTAGTGTACCTAAATGTTGTCGCTTATTTAGCTTCAAACATGTAACCCCGCGTGATGTAGTTAATGTTTTCAACACATTTAAGTCTAAAAACACCAGTGATTACTGGAGCATCTCCATTAAACTTTTAAGTAATATAATAGACGTATTTTTTTTATTCACATTTTATTAATCTTCCGGGCCACCAGTTCAGTTAGGTGTGCCGCAAGGCTCAATATTGGGTCCATTCTTGTTCTTGTTGTTGTGTTGTTTCAATGGTTTACCATTCCAGTTGTAGAGCATCTGTGACGTTGTACTGTTTGCAGATGATACTTCTCTTACTTTTAAAGTAGACAGGAATAGACAAGATTTTGACGACGTAAACAGTGCACTCTCAATAGTTACGGATTGATTTACGTCAAATACTAGGACTAGAGTCCTCAAAGCCAAGAAAACGAAATGTATAAAGTTCGCCTTGCCGAATGTTAGAAACCTAGGACCCAACATTGTCTTATATAAAGAGGTGCTTGATACTGTTGACTCGGCAGTTTTTCTGGGATTAACAGTAGATGCCAAAATTCAGTGGGGACCACATATATCAAGCCTATCAGGAAGGCTCAGTTCGGCTGCCTACTCCGTCAGGAAAGTAAGACAATACACTGAAGTTGATGCAGCTCGTTTACTCTATTTTAGTTATTTTACAGCGTTATGTCCTACGGTATTCTGCTGTGGATCAAAGCCGCTGATATACAAAATATATTTGTCCTGCAAAAACGAGCTGTTCGAGCAATTTACCAGCTAGGTGCCAGAGTTTCTTTAAGAGATTTTTATAGATATTATCTAGTATTCTTACGGTAGCATCATAGTTCATCTTTGCCAATATCTTATATATTAGGCAAAAATACACTTGTACACCAAAAACAGTGATATTTACAATGTTAACACTAGAAATAAGGTTAACTACGTGCTCCCTTTCACCGGCTTCATAAGGTTCATAACTCATTTGTTGGGCTTGGTATAACCTTTTTTCTATCGCTACCTAGCTACCTTCTTCTTTGCTAGATTTGCCTTATAATACATTTAAAGCTCAGGTAAAATCCAACCATTGTTCACAGGCATACTATTCCATCTACGACTACTTAAACGATAAAAATAGTTGGTCGCCCTGATTAACTCAAGACAATGTTAATTTCTCCAGAATTCGCGTACTGACAGGTTATATGAGTTCATATAATTGTGTTTTTTTTTCTAGTTGACTGTATAAGTCAATTCTGTTTAATTTTATTTTAATTTTTTATTGACATAATCTAATTTCAATGTTTTCTAATGAGTTGATTCCAATATGTGGTTACCTAGCGACCACTATGATTGATCATATTATTATTCTTGCCTGAGCAACCGGCAGCAAGTTCATCATGCTTTCTTAGATGTCACTGCTTGCGGTAGCGTCGTGGATCGGGTTGCCTCCTTCCCTCAAATATGGCGAGGGGGGTTATGGCTGATCTTTGTGTTATGCTCGTGAACGGATGCTTCTTGCGGTATCTGGTCGTCTTGCTGACCATGGTTTTATTGTTGTTATTAGTAATAAATTGTTTATTTATTTTACATCGCTGGTCCTAGTTTATCATTTGTGACTTCAAGTGACAGCTATGTGAACAGAACCCAGCATTGCATAAATATGTAAGCTAGTGTTGCCCAAAATCGGTCTTGGTCTTGCAGTCTTGGTCTTGTTCTTGCATTTTTGCAAGACCAAGACCAAGACCAAGACCGACTTATTGTAGCAAGACCAAGACCAAGACTGACCCCTGCAAGACTTGAGCAAGAACAAGACTAAGCCTGCAAGACTCTTGCGTCTCGCAGTTAAGTCAAACTGAGATTTGGGCGTTATAGTAGGTATTTGGTTTCAATCCCGATTTTGATAGACGTTCCCCAGTATCAAAACCGTATCGTCATAATACTAACAGGTATTGATTATTATATGTTTCGACTATTTATTAAGTAGGTAGGTAGCGTACTTACAAATTTGTTCCCTTATGATAAAAATGTACCTAGCATAACTTTCTAGCAAAGTTCATTTCATAACTTGTAGGTATATCTACTTAGAGTATTATATTATACTTGTATAAGTCTAATGTGCAGATCTAACGTTAGTAGGTTTGTAAAAATTATGTACCTAGGTATTTATGTTTTAAAGTTTATATTATTCTTCTATTCAGCAAAATTTAAAACTAACAGCGAGTCGAGTAGGTCTAGTACTAGTAGCAGTTTTTAAGCCAGCCGATGTTATGGTACAGACACCAGCACATCAAGTTACTACAATCTGCCATATTTCTTCAACAGATTTTCAACTTTATCGCTAAAGCATTAATGTTCATGGTTGATTTACATTAGCGCTTTCCCCTTAAATCGATGAAGCTTTAGAAAAATAATTATCCCCTCATAACGAATCTAAAATAAAAGTAGTAAATGGGTCATTCAATTATGTAGATGATTAAAATGCCTCATGTGACGCGTCTGTTAGATTCATTGGGATTCATGGCCGACTCGACGCCGCGCGGGGATTCCCGCAATCTTCCGCATTTTTTGTCAGGTTCAAGCATTTATGCACTTTATTGTAATAATTTTAAAGTTTATTTTCAAGTGCGTTAATAATACGAGGAGACCGCTTGGCGCTGCGGTCCCTTTGTCGCGGCATTTGAAAGCGAATAGCGTAAGCGCGAAGACAGTGTTGACCTCGTAAATGAACTTTAGCAATACAGCTAAATCAGGTAGCCCTTTCGAGTTTTATTTACATTGCTGTTTTAAGTGAAACAAGTGAATTTACTATTTTTTAATTAAAAATCTCATTGGGTCAGATATAAATAATGATTTTATACAGTTTACAGTAAAAAAAATTGCAGAAAAAAACGTAAAAAATCAAGAAAAAGCCGACGAAAAATTTCAACTCAGGAGGGTCCAGAGTCATGTACTGAATCCATGGTAAGCGGTTGCGCGTCGATGTCCCTGCCACCCTGAGCAATAGACTAATAGGTATTTGAATGTAGTCTAGTCTAAGTATTAGAGTCTCGCAAGACTTGCGAGACTCTTGCTGCAAGACCAAGACCAAGACCAAGACTGAGAGCGCAATACCAAGACCAAGACCAGGTATATTGACGCAAGACCAAGACCAAGACTGGCTAAGGTCTTGTCTTGGTCTTGCATTTGGGCAACACTAATGTAAGCTGCCACGCCCTTTATACTGGAGGCTTTTATTTAGATAGTAAGTGTTTGTTTACATTTTTAATTTTGATTTCTTATTTGTTTTGCTTCAGTACATATAGGTTTTATTGTATTTGTTGGTATATTGGCGTGGCTAGCTAACATAATGGGAAATAATTTAATTGAATGTTCTGTGTCCTGCAATGACCAAGTATTTTAACACTTTTCCATAAGAGATTGGTGGTTGGTGGTAGAAATCTAACTTAGAAAGATGGATTATTGATTCTAATGATTATACTTCTCTAAATATGTACCTGCTATTGTCGCGAATCATATTTTGATCAAAATACAACCTGACACTGACCTGCAAATTGCAAAAAACGTAAGAAAATTTGAATTTCGCGGTCTACCACTACCCATTCACCTTAAGTTTCCATAGGAATTTTACATCGCGTCGCGCGGTCACGTCGTAGCTGTCTGCGGGAGCCTTAACTGTCTAATGCTTGATACACAATATGCTTTAACTTAGTAATAAGGTCCCGTTTTTACCCTTTGGATACGGAACCCTCATAACACCTATGTATACCATGGTTTACGCAAATAATTTATCTTATCTTATCGAACTGTCACTCTGCAGAATGTTCGACTTTAGCAGTAACGTACCTTTTCTAATCTGCATATAAACCTAAATGTGAGAACGTTATTCATGTAAACGGTAAATTATTTTTGTCTCGCCCGGTTATCCAAGTGGGTATGTGTAGGTACATAAGAATTTAATTTTAATCACCATGAGGTAAGTTTTTGTTACTATCAAGGCTAACTAACTAGTGTAAAACGCATCTTCACACTCATAATTTAAATTAGGCGTTCATTTTTAGGGGGATGAACATTCCCCCATTTATCTTCTAAAATGTTATGTTTCATAATCGTTGGTCTAATAGTCAAAAATAAGAATTGGAGATTGATTTTATTAGTAGGTACAAAAAATCAGCTGATCCATACAATTATGTTCACATAACTCGACATAATGTATGGAGCAACATTTATTTTATCACGATTTCAGGATTGGTCCCATAGTAAAAGTTGTTCATAATGATGAGTATAATGACCCCTTTTAAGGATTAAAACGATCAAACTGTAAGGGTGTATATAAAACATTGATCAGGCAGGGGTCATAGTTCTTCCATAGTTCTTGGTAACCAGTCCACTTTAGCCAACCAACCCCATAGTCCAACTTTGTATTTTTCCATATCCTGCAACAGTCATACACCAACCGGAGGTTATCCTTGGGTACACTTGCACAGTGCATACAGGGATAATCGACGGTTGGTGCCGCATTTCATTAAAATTCCCTAACGGCCTCTGCGAGTTGGCTTCGGCCCCTCGTACGCCTTCCAAAGGACCGGGACCACATAGTCCCGAGATATGTAAAATATCTACAAGTATGTATATAAAAAGGAGGGGAAATAATCAAAGGGCATCAAAAAATTCGTCAGGACATCAAAAAGTGCCCAAATGTCACGCAGCACTGCCATTTTGTATGGTAACGGTGATTCTTTGACCCAAAAATAGGCCAGCCCTCTGGTCACGTGAAGAGTCGACCAACCGCTTCGCGATGTCCCGAGACTTTGAAAACTGGGGTTGTTGGCGGTGATTAAAGGTGTGTTATGGTGTTTGGTGACTTGGACTAGTAATTCACAAATACACGGTTAATGAGGTAGTAGTTATATTAAGCCCATATAACAACATGCATCAATGTGATTTAGAGGAATCTTATTTTCAATGGCTTAACAATAAAACCAGAGGCGTTTTTGAACATCACAATAACATTAGGTTATCTAACCTTAATCACACATTTATCGGTACCAATGTCATTAACAGCAATTTAAACCGTATGTCAATAACATAAAAGTCACACGACACGCTCATTATTTGCAACCGTATTTACAACACACTAATTAGAAATAAACACTCATTACATCGTAGATACAATACAGCAGTGCGATTCTGTAACCATCTCACCGTGAAAACTTAGGTAAAGTGAGCGTGGAGTGAGCTATCAGTTATGTCAATTCCTAGCAAAATCAAACTCGTATCACCTAAGTTGTCACGGTGAGATTTTTACAGAATCGATCGGCAGTTGTCAATGATTGTTTTATGATATTTACTAGATTCCAGGTCAACGGCCTACATTTATTAACTGTTTTTATTCTTCTACAGACCTCCGTACCAACTTTTAACTGCAATACTTGCAGTATTACGGGTAATTACTTGCCAAGAACATAGTGCAAAACCGGAAATGAGAAAATTACCGGAAGGGCTGAAACTAGGCGCGGCAACCGCCGCATTTCAAATTGAAGGCGGTTGGAATGCAGCAGGTACCTAACTACCTAAGTAAAAATCTGTGGAGGGCCGCCTGCGCATTTTTTTTATATTATGATTTAAAATGTATGCAACAAGCAGTGGAGGGGTGTGCAATTTTAAATTAAACAATCTCTAATTAGGTACATAGCTGGTGTAAAATACCCTTCACCAAGCCGAACACCTGATATTCTTACCATCATTGCGATATTTTTTGAACTGCTCAAAAAGTTTTATGTTTTCCAGACAAGTCATTAAGTATTTGGGACACATTCTGCCAAATCCCAGGAACTATAAAAGACGGTACAGATGGAAACGACACTTGCAAATCCTACGAGTATTATCAGCGAGACATACAAATGCTCAAGTTCCTAGGGGTGGATTTCTACAGATTTTCCATTTCATGGCCAAGAGTTCTGCCAAATGGATTCGCAAATCAAATTAGCCAAGCCGGTATTGGATATTACAGTAGGCTGGTTGATGAATTGTTAGCCAATGGTATCGAGCCAGTCGTGACTATCTACCATTGGGATTTGCCGCAAATTTTGCAAGATTTGGGAGGTTGGGCCAACCCTCTTATTGCAGATTGGTTTGAAGACTACGCGCGGGTGTTGTTCGACGCGTTGGGTGATCGAGTTAAGGTTTGGATAACCATAAACGAACCAAAACAGTTCATAATTTATGGTTATGGAATGGCACTGTGTGCGCCCAATGTAATATCACCTGGGATCGGTGACTACATGGCTGTGAAGAATGTGCTATTGGCACATGCGAGGGTCTGGCATCTGTACGATAAAGAATACAGACAAAAGCAAAACGGCAAGTGTTTCTTTCCAATCTGAACAAGATAATAAGAAGGTAGGTACGATAATTCCTGTAGTGTGGAGTAACAAATATGGTTTTCAGGCACTTGTGGTCTCACGATAGCGACGGATTTCCGGGAAGGTGCCAGTGATTCTCCCGCGGACATAGAAGCTGGCAACGTGGCGTTGGACTTCGAAGTCGGTTTCTACAGTCACCCGATATTCTCGTCCACTGGTGGATTCCCTGAGAGGGTAGTCAAACGAATCGCAGAAAAGAGTGCTGAACAAGGTTTTGCTAGAAGTAGGCTGCCAGAGTTGACACCGAATGAAATAGAGTTCATAAAAGGTATTTTTTTTAATGAATTCAGCCGTTAAAAAGTACCTATATTTTTTTCTAAACAGATAGATCATTTGAACTGCATACCAGATGCAAAATTGTAGTCTGGATACTACAGTTAATATATTGCAGTTGACTTAACAGCATCAAAACTGCTAATCGACTGCGTAGTCCTAATGCGGTTGGCAGTTTCGATGCTGTTACGGCAGGTCAATTACAGTCGTAAATTCAGGTGTAAACTAATAATCCTTTTCTAGGTACGAGTGACTTCTACGGCTTCAACCACTATTCTACCATGTTTTACACGACAGAGACTTACATAACGGGTATGTTCACGGTGCCTTCGTATGAAGACGACATTGGTGCTGTGAGTGACTACGGGAACTATAGTTTGGCGCCTGCTCCTCATACTACTGTAAGTTTTCTAAGGCCGGCCGCGATTAATAAACGGTATTTTCGCTGGTGAAAATAAATGCTTTTTATTCCTTCTATCTACCTTTTTGTTAACCCCCGACAAAAACAGAGGGGTGTTATAAGTTCAACGTGTGTATGTGTATTTGTGTATCTGTGTGTCTGTCATGCGCCATCGTAGCTCCCAAACGGCTGAACCGATTTAGATTTTTTTTTGTTTGAAAAGTGATTTGATTGAGAGTATTCTTAGCTATGATTCAAGAAAATCGGTTCAGCCGTTTGAAGATTATCAGCTTTATTATAAATGTGAAAGTTTGTGAAGATGTTTGGATGTTTGTTACTTAATCACGTGTAAACCGTTGAACAGATTTAGATGAAATTTGTTATAGAGATAGTTTGAGTCCCGGAAAAAAATAAAGACATAGGATAGTTTTTATCCTGATATTCCCACGGGATCGAAACTTCCGCGGGTGAAACCGCGGGGTGCTGCTAGTAATATTTATTATAAAGTTTAAAAAGCAAGAAATAAAAAAACATTATTTAAAATTTAAAAACCCCCGACTCAAACAAAAACCTCTAAAAAAAAAAAATAATATATAATGACCACTTTTTAAAATACACACGTGCTTTGTATTTGTACTTTGACAGCCCCCGACTCAAACAAAAACCTCTAAAAATTAAAAAAGAATATATATTGGCCCTTGTTTAATATAAGTTGAAGGAAAATTTTACAAAAATATTTTTTTAATTCGAACCAGTAGTTCCTGAGATTAGCGCGTTCAACCAAACAAACAAACAAACTCTTCAGCTTTATAATATTAGTACTTATAGATTTTTAACACTACCTACCTAAAACCTTTCAGGAAATACCGTCTGGCATCAGAAAAGCTCTAAACTGGGTGAAAGATAGCTACAACAATCCTGAGGTAATGCTCTTTGAGAATGGATACGGCACATTTGGTGGGCTCGATGACCTTGACAGAGTTGATTACTACAAAGCGTACATGGACGCCGTATTGGATGCCATTGAAGTGGACGGCTGTCACGTCTCTAGGTACACCGCGTGGAGCCTTATGGATAACTTTGAATGGATATATGGATTGAGGTACTAGTTACTCTGTAGTCTTATGAAGAAAACTACTTCATTCACATTTTAATTTCCAATTTATGTGACATCGGAAAAGTATATTTAATTCCTATACATTAAAGTGTAGTGTCCGATGCAGTTTTAATATTAGGAAGTAAGAAACCAATATAATTTATCCACTAAAATGATGATTGCATAAAGCCCCGTTCACTTAGTCCTCTATCAACCAACATAAAATTTAGCTGACAGATTGACAAACGCGTGTCAAGTGATTTGATTGGCATTTGTTATTTCAGTTAGCCAATCATAGCAGTTAACTTATATTCGACAATCTGTCAGCTATTTATTTCATAATTGGACATTCAAAACCGGTTATTAGACTAATTTACGTATTTATATACAGCTATTTTACCTCTGACAGCAATCAAACACCAACTTTAACGCAACGATAATAAAGATCACTGTGATGTAAAACAAATGTGTAAGTGAAAGGACTATTATATTGTTACCATCTACTCATACTGAAAATTTTATTTCAGTATCAAGTTCGGTCTTTTCGAAGTCGACTACAAAGATGATAAGAGGGCCAGAAAAGCCAGATTGTCGGCTCTATGGTACAGAAACCTGATAGCCAACAGGACTTTAGACCCTGCCGACGAACCAAAGTTTGAAGATATTGTGTTTTAGTGTAGGTAATAAGTAATAAAACGACTTTTAATTATAAAAATAGGTTTTATTTATAGAAAATATTAAATACATGTGTTCGATTGATTGTAATGCTAAACTGAAGATTTCATTGTAGTTTGAACATTGTATTATAATTAATACAGTGCTGTTTTGACTTATTTATTTGAAAGCTATTGCTATTTTCTAATATAACTAAACAAAAAGAAATCTTTACTTTAAATAAATTTAAATCTTCAATCAATAGTATCAAATATGTGCACTTAACGATATTTCAGTCATAATTCATTCGATATTTTAACAACTTGTGGATTAAGTCTTAAAACTACACAATTTAATATAAAAATATAATAAGTTATTTATTTTATTATTCTATAAGTAGTTAGTTACCTTAAACAGAGTTCAACAATTTATTACTTAATCATATTTTTATAAATGCCACGCCATCGCCATCCAAGAAAGGATTAAAAAATATTTCTTTAAATATTTTTATTGCCCGAAATACCATACCTTTAGACAAATGACGTTTTTTTAAGTAGTCACCGTAACTTGTATATAAAGGCGCGTTCAAAATGGATCCGCGTTGGCGCTCAGTTGTTTATCATAAACTTCTATGTACTGGTTCATACCGGCGAATCACAACGAAATTCAATAAACGCATATTTTTCACGCCATCGCGGACGCAAGTTGAAAGCGCTGGATTGGCCGTACCTTTACAAAACTTGACAACTGACAGCTGTCAATAGGCATTTTTTTATTTGAATATCTGAACGTAATAGGTACTCAACGGGCCCGAACGTTCCTGCCGTATAATAACGTCGTCAAGTAAAGTTAATGGCAGGTACGTTCATATCATTAAGCTTTTTGTACACGTCCAACATTGTGGGCCGCTGGTGCTTCATAAACTTGGTACAATGCAGGCCTATGGTGACGAATGCATTATACATTGCTGGGTTCGAGTGGACTGTGCCGCGCATTACTGGGTCTTCCAATGTCGCTGTAACACAT
Source organism: Luperina nickerlii (assembly GCA_963855955.1). Taxonomy (NCBI): domain Eukaryota; kingdom Metazoa; phylum Arthropoda; class Insecta; order Lepidoptera; family Noctuidae; genus Luperina; species Luperina nickerlii. The sequence goes on from OY979685.1 coordinate 8,259,454, forward strand.
TAATTTATTTTTATTTATTAAAACTTTATGCACATAATGTACAAAGGCGGACTTAATGCCTTGGGCATTTTCTACCAGTCTACCTTAGGGTGATGCAGAGACAAAACAGTAGGTGCAACAGAACAGAAAATTTTGAAGAATAAAATATAAAAATAAATATGTACTTACTTATATACATACATACAACACATTATGCAAAGTGAGGAAAGATAAAAAAAAAACGTAGATGAAGGAAACCAACAAATTAATTGTGGGACAAGTCATTAATGTTAGGTTAGAATAACGTTTAAGTCCTTGTGCGGCGAGTAGACTAGTAATATCGCGAATAGTATTAATGAATGAGAAACAAAACAATGTCGAGATAGACTACGTCCAAAAAATGTGATCCCCTGCAACCATCACTTTTTATGCGGATCCACCAATGAAAGGTGATGAATCGTTTTTACGAATCATTTCAAATCACAGTTCGTTTTAAAAGTGAATGTCTAATCAAAATCAAATTGTTAATTATTATGAACTAGTACCATACGAATATGATCCTTATTCCTGTAAACTTAATTTTCAAACAATCACAGCAAAATCGCAATCGCCTAAAGGAATATGAACATAATTCGCATATTATAAAGTTGAAATTCGTATGAAACGTATATTTAGTATGTCAACTCACCCATATCGATTCCCTGATTAAACAACTGATGTATATAAATGCTGAGCAGTTGTTCTGGCCTGGACTTGTCACTATCCGGCAACGCTGTTGCCACCTCAACCATGACCACGCCGTAGCTAAACACATCAACAGCTGGAGACAGCGAGCGTGCCCGTAGGTACTCGTCTGGTAAGTACGGTTTTGTGCCGAACACCCTGTGTACAGACAAATTTTGAATTAATAACAATAACGTTTATTCACCTAAAAGAAGCAATAAAAAGGGGCATGGTCAGTGAGCCAGAATCTTGTGAATTCGGAGTGCGAATTTTGAAAAAGTATAATGGTTAAGATTATAAAATTAATAGACGTGACCATATTTGATTTTTAAAATTAATAGACGTGCATCAAATCTCGACGACGTAAATGACCTACTGCAGATTCAAAATTGGTTCACTGCTAATAATTTAGTACTAAATGGGAAAAAACGAAGTGCATAAGATTTTCTTTACCAAATGTCAAAAGTAGTAATTGTAAGATAGTGTTGAATCAAGAGAAACTAGAATTAGTCTATAAAACTGTTTTCCTGGGCATCACCCTCGACTCAAGGTTTCAATGGGGTTCTCATTTAACATCCGTTGCAGGACGGCTAAGTTCAGCAGCATATGCTGTGAAAAAAATCCGTCAATTTACTGATGTTGATACCGCGAGACTGATCTATTTTAGTTACTTTCATAGTATCATGTCGTACGGTATTTTACTATGGGGACAGGCTGCAGATTTTTATTCTGCAGAAAAAAGCCATCAGAGCCATATACAGCCTCTGCAGGCGTAACTCTCTAAGGGAACTGTTTAAAGATATTAACATCATGACGGTACCTTGTCAATATATCTATGAAAATATCATGTACGTAAGGAAAAATCTTCATCTTTTTAGTAAAAGAGGTGGAAGACTTGTGTCTTTCACCTCTTTTACTAAACTAATTGGTCCCTATTTCTAGTGATATTATTGTTTATATCACTAGAAATAGGGACCAATTAGTTCAAACAGATTTCAGGCTGGCTAAAGTAGACTCGTCTTTCATGAGCTACTGTTTAAAATGTTACAATAAAATACCTACCCACATATTTCAACTGAATGAAACGAAATTTAAATCTTGTATAAAACGCACACTATGCAGCCAGGCATATTATAAATTGTGGGAGTACATCGCTGATAAAAATGCTTGGTTAAACGCTGGTCCTGCTCCATAAGGACGAACAAATAAATTGATTAACATTGGAAAATACTATTGGAGCTGCATAAGATTTCAAAATACTATTTTTGCATTATATAAATTCAATCTCCTAGTATTGTATAATTGAATAGCACATGTGTGAGTAGATACTATGTACATACTATAAAGCTTCCATTTACTGGGTACACCTTTCATTGACTAGAATGTGCCCTGGCGGCTGAAAGTATGTCACGCTCACTCAAATGTCTCGCTGATGGTGGCGTGTGTGTTGGATCATTTAGCTCCCTTCAAAATGGTTGAGCTGAATGGTGCTAATATGTACATGCGTCATGTTCGTGAACGGGCGCCGTCAGTGGGGACTGGTCATCTCTTTGCTGCCATGACTTATTAATTAATTAAAAATAGTTTTCAATGCAATAGTCTGCTCAGTGCCGTAGCTTCAAAAGGTATTAAAGTGTCCTGACTTGATAAAGGAAATAATTTGAAAAGTGACTACTATTATAAAAGATCTGACTGTTTTAAATAAATAAATATCATGGCTACTTACTTTGAAACCTTGACATGTGTCCGGACGTCACCGTAGGGTCCTTTGCGAGCCAGTCCAAAGTCTCCGATCTTGGGCATGAGACACGTGTCCAGTAGAATGTTGGCTGGCTTTATGTCGCCATGGATGAGGGGCGTGCCCTCCATTGTGTGGAGGAATTGGAGACCTCTGGAAAGCGGTTGGCAATAGATTAAGGCCGAGATCTATAAACGCTACTTGGCACGTACTTTAGATAAGCGTTATTCCTGACACTGTCGCACAACTGTCAAACTACAATTGCAAGATAGACACAGAAACCACGAGCTACGTACACTACCCGGCGATAATAATAATAATAAATAACAATACAATACAATACAACAATACAATAACAACAATACAATACAATATAATACAATACAATATAATACAATATAATATAATATCTAACTACCTGGTGTATTGTATTTGTGTGTCTCTTAGTCTGTGCTAAATAAATGTATTTTCTTTCTTTCTTTCTTTCTATAAATATTGCACATCGACCTTTGGAAAGAGACAATTGGCTAATGTCGGCTTCGTAGAGCGTTATCTCCGTCGCACGAAATACAAACAGCCCGGTATCTATTAGGAGCTGTTAAAACAATTATGATTTGCTTCTTTTGATAATTATTTTTATTCTTTGTATAAAATGGTTTTGTGTAAAAAGGTCGATGTGCAATATTTATCGCCGGGTACTGTAACGTTTAGAGATCTCGGCCTAACACTTTATGCTTCTAAGCACACGGGACGAATTGTACAGTGGTCAGCACATCAAGCTACCCGAAACTGTCAAATTTTCCCAATCAACTTTGAACCTTATGCTTTAGCGATAAAGTTGAAAATCTATTAAAGAAATTTGACAGATTGTAGTAACTTGATGTGCTGGCGTCTGTACGATCGGCTTAAGACTGACCTCAACCATACTCTTAAACCATTCTCATATGATACTAAGCTAATGGCGATGTTAAAAATCTGTAATAGCTAACACTGAAATATTTATATTATGTAGGTACAAATACGTATATCATAAAAAAGAAGAGACAAGAAGAAGAGCTCATTGGGCATCAAAAAGTTCGTCTGTATCGTTTTCAATGGGATATGCTGATCCGTTGGGCTAAAAATAGGCCAGCCCTCTGGGCACGTGGAAGAGTCGACCAACCGCTTGGCGATGTCCCGAAATACTCGATGAGCATTCGGACCCTAGGCCTTAGTATTTCAGCCCCAAACGGCTAAAAGGTAAAGTATTTGCACCGTTTGAGGTGTTCTGCTTCTTCAGCAGCCGCTTTGTCACCGATTTGTTTGTTTGCTAGAAATTCAAAAGACAGTAGTTATCATTGTTATTTTACTTTGTGAAAGTCATACAGGTTGGTACCTATATGGTTTGTTGATATGGTTACTGTAATATATAAAATTGACTGCCCCGTTGGTCTCGTGGTCAAAGTGTTATTGGGTTTTTCCATTAGAAATTTATCAGTAGCAGCCCGGAGTATGGAAGTTAATTAAAAAATTTAAAAAAAGTTTGGAGCACGTAAGCCCCACCACGACGTCAACGTAAAGATACGGCGGTGGGTATATTATTATTATTAATAAATAAACGTGACATAAAACATAACATCACACCAGTATTCCCAGAAGGGTTTAGCAGAGGTGTGCCAGTAGGTTAGTACTCACATTCCGCCAGTCATATTTTAATCCCTGAGAATTCACAAATAAACAAGATATTCCATTATATCTTTCTATCAACTGCACCGACGGCTACTTACAGTTGATAGAACTGTCAATTTTATGATTGGTAAATACTGATAACGTTGTTGTTTTGTTTTCACAATATTATGACATGCACAAGTGGTGTCAATACCAGCTGTCATTCAAAGGACGGATTGGGACAGATTTGAAATCACCACCAAACCCGGAGAGTATTTCTTTTAATTTTAAGCCTATTTATGTAAAATCTTATTAGTTCGTATTGCACCTTTTCCCATTTAATGTTTATGCTGCTCGTCCCAGTAAACAACATAGTAAACAACCCTCTATTTGTCTTTATTGTGCTGAACCTTATGTTCATGCATTATTAGGATAAATTACATAAAATTCGTTAGAGACCCCTTAGAAATCACTATACTTTATTTATTAACAGACATACCGCATTAGGTTTCATTACTGAATAAGGACCACTTTATGAAATTATTGTCAAAAACTAGATTTTCAATAACTTGACTATAGTAGTACCTACCCCCAAACATTTTGCATATTTAATTTTGTTGTTTTTGTCTTTCTATTGTCGAATATTGCTACCTCAATTAAGACATCTAAAAACTTTCATCCCATACCTGAGATTACACAGTCATCATAACTTTTATTCCTTTGTTTTTGTTCACTTCATCCTAGTACTTACTATCCACATGTCATCCCTCTCTCTTATTCCTTTCAGTCATTTGGCTTTCTCTTCTCTCATTCCAGGGTGCCTCTAGGGTTGGCCTGTCAATATGTTGAGCCGTAGAGCAGCATGCTTGGATGAAAAACTGAGGGCTACATTGAAAGAAAGCAGTAGTTGAAGTATGCTGGACGAGGAAGTTGAAATGTAAACAACGTTTAGATTTAGTTAATCTTTCAATCGAGCGCACTATAGATTTTTCTTGTGTTGAACTTGAGCGATATGTTATAATTTGCGTTTATCGACCCCCCTCTGGGGACTTTATTAGTTTTGAATCGGAAATGGAGGATTCTCTCAATAGGTTGAAATCAAGTAGCAAAAGCATTATTTTATGTGGAGATTTCAATATTAATATTTTAGATGTTACTACATTAAATATTAGACTTCTCAATCTGTTTAGATCTTATAATTTTATTAACTTGTTTTTTGAACCTACTAGATCACGGCAACTTTGTCAACTTGTCTTGATAATAATATATTTAGTGATGGTGATGCCAAAAATAAATTAGTGTTAACTGACTCATCGTCCGACCACTGTGGTTTATTAGCTAGCTTCCCAATGCCATTAAATAAAAAGCCGCATAAACTTGAATGCAGGCCTTATACAGCTAGTCGTTGCAAAATGTTTAAAAATAATATAGCTCATAGAATTACCCAATCTAAAGTAGAACACGAGAATCCTATTGAAATTGATGGTGCCCTTTTTGATGTTGTGCATAAAGAGTACCAATCTACTTTCAAGACCAAAACCATTAACATTAATGGATCCTCCGTAGGCTTTAACCAATGGGCTACTCCAGGTATTTATAAAAGTAGAGCAAGACTATACTACGAGTTTTATGGTTTGAAAAAATACAGGTTTGATACTCCTTTCCTAAGTCAAAAATTATTCAAATAGTGCCCTTGCTAAATCAAAATTTTTAAGCAATACAATTAAAAAGTGTAATAATAAAGTAAAAGCCACTTGGAATATTATAAAAATGAAACTGGTAAATCGGTTAAACAAGAAAAACAACATGAGATTATGTTCGACAACAAATTTGTTAATAAAGCAGCTGACGTAGCTAAGGCATTTAATGAGTTTTGCCAACATACCTTTTACTACGACTCGCTCCTTAAATTCGTCCCCATCTAAAGCTGAAAACCTTTTGCATAGTAGTGTACCTAAATGTTGTCGCTTATTTAGCTTCAAACATATAACCCCGCGTGATGTAGTTAATGTTTTCAACACACAAGTCTAAAAACACCGGTAATTACTGGAGCATCTCCATTAAACTTTTAAGTAATATAATAGACATCTTTTTTATTCTTATTTTATTAATCTTCCGGGCCACCAGTTCAGTTAGGTGTGCCGCAAGGCTCAATATTGGGTCCATTCTTGTTCTTAGTATATATCAATGGTTTACCATTCCAGTTATAGAGCATCTGTGACGTTGTACTGTTTGCAGAAGATACTTCTCTTACTTTTAAAGTAGAAAGGAATAGACAAGATTTTGACGACGTAAACAGTGCACTCTCAATAGTTACGGATTGGTTTACGTCAAATAACCTAGTTCTCAAAGCCAAGAAAATGAAATGTATAAAGTTCGCCTTACCGAATGTTAGAAATCTAGGACCGAACATTGTCTTAGATAAAGAGGTGCTTGATACTGTTGGCTCGGCAGTTTTTCTGGGAATAACAGTAGATGCCAAAATTCAGTGAGGACCACATATATCAAGCCTATCAGGAAGGCTCAGTTCGGCTGCCTACGCCGTCAGGAAAGTAAGACAATACACTGAAGTTGATGCAGCTCGTTTACTCTATTTTAGTTATTTTACAGCGTTATGTCCTACGGTATTCTGCTGTGGATCAAAGCCGCTGATACACAAAATATATTTGTCCTGCAAAAACGAGCTGTTCGAGCAATTTACCAGCTAGGTGCCAGAGTTTCTCTACGAGATTTTTTATAGATATTAGTATTCTTACGGTAGCATCATAGTTCATCTTTGCGTGGTTTTATTGTTGTTATTAATAATAAATTGTTTATTTATTTTACATCACTGGTCCTAGTTTATCATTTGTGACTTCAAGTGACAGCTATGTGAACAGAACCCAGCATTGCATAAATATGTAAGCTGCCACGCCCTTTATACCTGGAGGCTTTTATTTAGGTAGTAAGTTTTTGTTTACATTTTTAATTTTGATTTCTTATTTTTTTGCTTCAGTACGTATAGGTTTTATTGTATTTGTTGGTATATTGGCGTGGCTAGCTAACATATGGCAAATAATGTAATTTAATGTTCTGTGTGTTAATTAAATGGTGTTATTTGCTGATGACACTTCCTTAATTTTTAAGGTAAATAGACATGCTACAAATTTTGACGACGTAAATAACGCCCTACTGCAGGTCCAAAATTGGTTCACTGCTAATAATTTAGTATTAAATGGAAAAAAAACTAAGTGCATAAGATTTTCTTTACCAAATGTCAAGGGTAGTGATTGTGAGATAATATTGAATCAAGAGAAACTAGAATTCGTCGATAAAACTGTTTTCCTAGGGATCACGCTCGACTCAAGGCTACAATGGGGTCCTCATTTAACATCTCTTGCAGGACGGCTAAGTTCAGCAGCTTATGCTGTCAGAAAAATCCGTCAATTTACTGATGTAGATACCGCGAGACTAGTCTATTTTAGTTACTTTCATAGCATCATGTCTTACGGTATTTTACTTTGGGGTCGGGCTGCAGACATCGATTCTATTTTTATTCTGCAGAAAAGAGCTATCAGAGCCATATATAATCTCCGCAGGCGCGATTCTCTAAGGGAACGGTTTAAGGAAATTAACATCATGACGGTGCCTTGTCAATATATCTATGAAAACATCATGTATGTAAGGAAAAATTTACATCTTTTTAGTAAAAGAGGTGAAAGACATAATTATAGTACTAGAAATAGGGACCTATTAGTTCAACCAGGTTTCAGACTGGCTAAAGTAGATTCATCTTTTATGGGGTACTGTTTAAAATGTTATAATAAAATACCTCCCCACATTCTTCAACTGAATGAGACAAAATTCAAGTCTTGTATAAAACGCACACTATGCAGTCAGGCATATTATAAGTTAGGGGATTATATCGCTGACAAAAATGCCTGGCTCAATGCTGGTCCTGCTCCACAACCACAACTAATTGATTAACACATGAAAATACTGTTGGAGCTGCTGAAGATTGTAAGACTATCTTTGCAATGTATAAAATCAATTTCCTTTGTATTGTATAACTGCATAGCACAGATGTGAGTTCTATGTACCCTATAGCTACCATTTACCGGGTAATAATATGTCTTTCATTGACTCGAATGTGCCCTGGCAGCTGATAGTATGTCATGCTCACTCAAATGTCTCGCTGACGGTGGCGTGTGTGTTAGATCATTTAGCTCCCTTCAAAATGGTTGAGCTAAATGGTGCTGATTTATGCGTCATGTTCGTGAACGGGCGCCGTCAGTTGGGGCTGGTCATCTCTTAGCTGCCTCGGCTTATTTTTAATTAATTTATTTTTGGATTGTAGTTTGTTAAGTACTATTTGTTGCACTCTGGACGCTTTTAACACTTACGTTTTTCTTAATTTTTTTACATCGTTCTCACATTATATAATTTTAAAATCAAAAGTAATGATGTAACTAATATTTTTGTAAAATATCATTTAAAAAGAGTGTCCATGGAGTTTCTTGCCCGTTCTTCTCCATAGGTACCTACGCTTTGGAATGGGCAACTAGCTTCATATTTTCTGACTGACCGACTTCTTGACAATTCAAAAGTGCCTGTAAATGGTTTAATTGAAATAAATGGTTTGAGTTTGAGTTTGAGTTTGTGTCCTGCAATGTTAATTACTTTGAATGCCTAGTATTGTATACGACCAAGTATTTTCTAACTGAACAGACAGCTGTGCTGCTGGAGAGTTTGTTGCGCCACTTCTTCTCCCCAGCGAAAGCAGTAGGAAGTAGTGAAGGGGAGGCGTTTTGGGGGACTGTCTTTTGTGATTTTGACGTTCGAAAAGTGCTGATTCTCAGCCTAGTATGAATAGGTAAATGACCTTTGATTTTGATTTTATCTTTAAATTGACTTCTGGTGCATATCGTCGTTGCGCATGCAAAAGCCGCTATGTGCTATTTAGTTATTTTCGGTTCTTTATGCAGTTTTAATCGTTATTTCAATACACACATCCTGTATAAACAGGTATGTGATAAGTGCAATATTTAGAGAGTTAAGGAATGTAGCTATGTGATATTCATACATCGAAAGTTCCGTATAAACACGCTAAATGTTATAATTCATATAGCTCAAATAAGTTCACTAAAAACACGTAGCAACTTTTGCATGCGCAACGACGATAATTTTTTTTTGTGTCGCAGACACAGTCAGAAATTGAGTCTGAATTTTCTAGTAGGTACCTAATTAGCTTGTCAATAGCAAAAATAATAAGGAAGTATGTAAATGTGTGGAGATGGATTAGAATGAATTGATAGGTCCTCATTACGCGATAAGTTAATAGAGACTCCCCCAGAAAGACGTAGAACAATTCCATTAAGTTTTCATAAAAATTGTTCTACATCGCGTCGTGCGGTCGCGTCGTGACTGTCTGTGGGAGCCTTAACGGTCTAATGCTTGATACACAATATGCTTTAACTTAGTAATAGGGTCCCGTTTTTAGGGTTCCGTAGTAAACTAGGAACCCTTATAGTTTCGCCATGTCTGTCTGTCCGTCTGTCCGTCCTCGCTTAATCTCTGTGACCGTTAGCACTAGAAAGCTGAAATTTGGTACCAATATGTATATCAATCACGCCGACAAAGTGGTAAAATAAAAATTGGAAAAAAATGTTTTATTAGGGTAGCCCCCCTATATGTAAAGTGGGAAGTGATTTTTTTTTTAATTTCAACCCTAACGTGTGATATATTGTTGGAAAGGTATTTAAAAATGAATAGGGGTTTACTAAAATCATTTCTTGATAATGTCAATAATTTCGGAAATAATCGCTCCAAAAGTAAAAAACAATGTGTCCCCCCCCCTCTAACTTTTGAACCATAAGTTTAAAAAATATGAAAAAAATCTGCAAAGTAGAACTTTATAAGGACTTTCTAGGAAAATTATTTTGAACTTGATGGAAACAACAGTTTTTGTACAAAAAAGACAAAAAGTTGTACAAAATAATTTCTGGACTAAGTTTGTAGTATAATCGTATATGCAAGCATTTTTTTAACTTCGTTTACATATTTTATTATCCTGAACGTATCCCTTTGTGTTCGCGCTGAAAACCGTCACGAGTCGGAGCGCCTGCCGCGGAGCGTGCAATGATGCACGCTCCGTGTTCGCGCACGTACCCACTACCGGAAGCAGTTGCAGGAGCGCGAACATAATGGATAGCCACTTTTAAACTTATAAGTGGGAACACTTATTGTGACGGACGGGAAACTACGGAACCCTACACTGAGCGTGGCCCGACACGCTCTTGGCCGGTTTTACCCTTTGGATACGGAACCCTCATAACAAATATGTATACCATGGTTTGCGCAAATAATTTATCTTATCTTATCGAAATGTCGCTCTGCAGAATGTTCGACTTTAGCAGTAACGTGCCTTTTCTAATCTGCATATAAACCTAAATGTGAGAACGTTATTCATGTAAACGGTAAATTATTTTCGTCTCGCCCGGTTATCCAAGTGGGTATGTGTACATAATAATTTAATTTTAATCACCATGAGGTAAGTTTTTTGTTACTATCAAGGCTAACTAACTAGTGTAAAACGCATCTTCACACTCATAATTTAAATTAGGCGTTCATTTTTAGGGGGATGAACATTCCCCCATTTATCTTCTAAAATGTTATGTTTCTTAATCGTTGCTCTAATAGTCAAAAATAAGAATTGGAGATTGATTTTATTAGTAGGTACAAAAAATCAGCTGATCCATACAATTATGTTCACATAACTCGACATAATGTATGGAGCAACATTTATTTTATCACATTTTCAGGATTGGTCACATAAAAAAAGCAGTTCATAATGATGAGTAGGTATAATGACCCCTTTTAAGGATTAAAACGATCAAAATGAAGGGGGTATATAAAACATTGATCAGGCAGGGGTCATAGTTCTTCCATAGTTCTTGGTAACCAGTCCTCTTTAGCCACCTAAATCCATAGTCCAACCTTGTATTGTTCCATATCCTGCAACAGTCCTACACCAACCGGAAGTTATCCTTGGGTGCACTTGCATAGTGCATACAGGGATAATCGGCGGTTGGTGCCGCATTTCATTAAAATTCCCTAACGGCCTCTGCGAGTTGGCTTCGGCCCCTCGTACGCCTTCCAAAGGACCGGGATCACATGGTCCCGAGATATGTAAAATATCTACAAATATATAAAAAGGAGGGGAAATAATCAAAGGGCATCAAATTTGTCAGGGCATCAAAAAGTGCCCAAATGGCACGTAGCACTGCCATGTTGTATGGTAACGCTGATTCTTTGGCCCAAAAATAGTCCAGCCCTCTGGTCACGTGAAGAGTCGACCAACCGCTTGGCGATGTCCCGAGATTTTGAAAACTGGGGTTGTTGGCGGTGATTAAAGGTGTGTTATGGTGTTTGGTGACTTGGACTAGTAATTCACAAAAGCAGGGTTAATGAGGTAGTAGTTATATTAAGCCCATATAACAACATGCATCAATGTGATTTAGAGGAATCTTATTTTCAATGGCTTAACAATAAAACCAGAGGCGTTTTTGAACATCACAATTAGTGTTGCCCAAAATCGGTCTTGGTCTTGCAGTCTTGGTCTTGTTCTTGCATTTTTGCAAGACCAAGACCAAGACCAAGACTGAACCCTGCAAGACTTGAGCAAGAACAAGACTAAGCCTGCAAGACTCTTGCGTCTCGCAGTTAAGTCAAACTGAGATTTGGGCGTTATAGTAGGTACTTGGTTTCAATCCCGATTTTGATTGTAAAAAACGTAAGAATTTTAATTTCGCGGGCTACCTTAGCGCTTCCCCCTTAAATCGATGAAGCTTTAGACAAATATTATCCCCTCATAACGAATCTAAAATAAAAGTAGTAAATGGGTCATTCAATTATGTAGATGATTAAAATGCCTCATGTGACGCGTCTGTTAGATTAATTGGGATTCATGGCCGACTCGACGCCGCGCGGGGATTCCCGCAATCTTCCGCATTTTTTTTCAGGTTCAAGCATTTATGCAGTTTATTGTAATAATTTTAAAGTTTATTTTCAAGTGCGTTAATAATACGAGCAGACCGCTTGGCGGGCGCTGCGGTCTCTTTGTCGCGGCATTTGAAAGCGAATAGCGTAGGTACGAAGACAGTGTTGACCTCGCAAATGAACTTTAGTAATACAGCTGATCAGGTAGCCCTTTCGAGTTTTATTTACATTGCTGTTTTAAGTGAAACAAGTGAATTTACTATTTTTTAATTAAAAATCTCATTGGGTCAGATAGAAATAATGATTTTATACAGTTTACAGTAAAAAAAAATTGCAGAAAAAAACGTAAAAATTAAGAAAAAGTCGACGAAAAATTTCAATGCAGGGGGGTCCAGAATCATGTACTGAATCCATGGTAAGCGGTTGCGGGTCGATGTCCCTGCCACCCTGAGCAATAGGCTAATAGGTATTTGAATGTAGTCTAGTCTAAGTAGTAGAGTCTCGCAAGACTTGCGAGACTCTTGCTGCAAGACCAAGACCAAGACCAAGACTGAGAGCGCAATACCAAGACCAAGACCAAGACCAGGTGTATTGACACAAGACCAAGACCAAGACTGGCTAAGGTCTTGTCTTGGTCTTGCATTTGGGCAACACTAATCACAATAACATTAGGTTATCTAATCTTAATCACACATTTATCGGTACCAATGTCAAAAACAGCAATTTAAACCGTATGTCAAGAACATAAAAGTCACACGACACGCTCATGATTTGCAACCGTATTTACAACACACTAATTAGAAATAAACACTCATTACATTGTAGATACAATACAGCGGTGCGATTCTGTAAAAATCTCACCGTGAAAACTTAGGTGAAGTGAGCGTGGAGTGAGCTGTCAATAGTGTCAATTCCTGGCAAAAACAAACTCACTTCACCTAAGTTTTCACGGTGAGATTTTACAGAATCGACCGGCAGCAGTGCGATTCTGTAACCATCTCACCGTGAAAACTTAGGTGAAGTGAGCGTGGAGTAAGCTGTCAGTTATGTCAATTCCTAGCAAAAACAAACTCGTATCACCTAAGTTGTCACGGTGAGATTTTTACAGAATTGATCGGCATTTGTCAATATGATTGTTTTATGATATTTACTAGATTAACGGCCTACATTTATTAACTGTTTTTGTTCTTCTACAGAACTTCGTACCAAATTTTAACTGCAATATTTGCAGTATTACGGGTAATTGCTTGCCAAGAACATAGTGCAAAACCGGAAATGAGAAAATTACCCGAAGGGCTGAAACTGGGCGCGGCAACCGCCGCATTTCAAATTGAAGGCGGTTGGAATGCAGCAGGTACCTAACTATCTAAGTAAAAATCTGTGGAGGGCCGCCTGCGCATTTTTTTTATATTATGATTTGAAATGAATGCAACAAGCAGTGGAGGGGCGTGCAGTTTTAAATTAAACGATCTCTAATTAGGTACATAGCTGGTGTAAAATACACATCACCAAGCTGAACACCTGATATTCTTACCATTATTGCGATATTTTTTGAACTGCTCAAAAAGTTTTATGTTTTCCAGACAAGTCATTAAGTATTTGGGACACATTCTGCCAAATCCCAGGAACTATAAAAGACGGTACAGATGGAAACGACACTTGCAAATCCTACGAGTATTATCAGCGAGACATACAAATGCTCAAGTTCCTAGGGGTGGATTTCTACAGATTTTCCATTTCATGGCCAAGAGTTCTGCCAAATGGATTCGCAAATCAAATTAGCCAAGCCGGTATTGGATATTACAGTAGGCTGGTTGATGAATTGTTAGCCAATGGTATCGAGCCAGTCGTGACTATCTACCATTGGGATTTGCCGCAAATTTTGCAAGATTTGGGAGGTTGGGCCAACCCTCTTATTGCAGATTGGTTTGAAGACTACGCGCGGGTGTTGTTCGACGCGTTGGGTGATCGAGTTAAGGTTTGGATAACCATAAACGAACCAAAACAGTTCGTAATTTATGGTTATGGAATGGCACTGTGTGCGCCCAATGTAATATCACCTGGGATCGGTGACTACATGGCTGTGAAGAATGTGCTATTGGCACATGCGAGGGTCTGGCATCTGTACGATAAAGAATACAGACAAAAGCAAAACGGCAAGTGTTTCTTTCCAATCTGAACAAGATAATAAGAAGGTACGATAATTCCTGTAGTGTGGAGTAACAAATATGGTTTTCAGGCACTTGTGGTCTCACGATAGCGACGGATTTCCGGGAAGGTGCCAGTGATTCTCCCGCGGACATAGAAGCTGGCAACGTGGCGTTGGACTTCGAAGTCGGTTTCTACAGTCACCCGATATTCTCGTCCACTGGTGGATTCCCTGAGAGGGTAGTCAAACGAATCGCAGAAAAGAGTGCTGAACAAGGTTTTGCTAGAAGTAGGCTGCCAGAGTTAACACCGAATGAAATAGAGTTCATAAAAGGTATTTTTTTTAATGAATTCAGCCGTTAAAAAGTACCTATATTTTTTTCTAAACAGATAGATCATTTGAACTGCATACCAGATGCAAAATTGTAGTCTGGATACTACAGTTAATATATTGCAGTTGACTTAACAGCATCAAAACTGCTAATCGACTGCGCAGTCCTAATGCGGTTGGCAGTTTCGATGCTGTTACGGCAGGTCAATTACAGTCGTAAATTCAAGTGTAAACTAGTAATCCTTTTCTAGGTACGAGTGACTTCTACGGCTTCAACCACTATTCTACCAAGTTTTACACGACAGAGACTTACATAACGGGTATGTTCACGGTGCCTTCGTATGAAGACGACATTGGTGCTGTGAGTGACTACGGGAACTATAGTTTGGCGCCTGCTCCTCATACTACTGTAAGTTTTCTAAGGCCGCGATTAATAAACGGTATTTTCGCTGGTGAAAATAAATGCTTTTTATTCCTTCTATCTATCTTTTTGTTAACCCCCGACAAAAACAGAGGGGTTTTCTAAGTTCAACGTGTGTATGTGTATTTGTGTATCTGTGTGTCTGTCTGCGCCATCGTAGCTCCCAAACGGCTGAACCGATTTTGATTTTTTTTTGTGTTTGAAATTGATTTGATTGAGAGTGTTCTTAGCTATGATTCAAGAAAATCGGTTCAGCCGTTTGAATATTATCAGCTTTATTATAAATGTGAAAGTTTGTGAAGATGTTTTAGATGTTTGTTACTTAATCACGTGTAAACCGTTGAACAGATTTAGATGAAATTTGTTATAGAGATAGTTTGAGTCCCGAAGAAAAATATAGACATAGGATAGTTTTTATCCTGATATTTCCCACGGGATCGAAACTTCCGCGGGTGAACCCGCCGGGTGCTGCTAGTAATATTATAAAGTTTAAAAAGCAAGAAATAAAAAAACATTATTTAAAATTTAAAAACCCCCGACTCAAACAAAAACCTCTAAAACAATAAATAATAATATATAATGACCATTTTTTAAAATACACACGTGCTTTGGATTTGTACTTTGACAGCCCCCGACTCAAACAAAAACCTCTAAAAATTAAAAAAGAATATATATTGGCCCTTGTTTAATATAAGTTGAAGGAAAATTTTACAAAAATATTTTTTTAATTTGAACCAGTAGTTCCTGAGATTAGCGCGTTCAACCAAACAAACATACAGAAGATAATATTAGTACTTATAGATTTTTAACACTACCTACCTAAAACCTTTCAGGAAATACCGTCCGGCATCAGAAAAGCTCTAAATTGGGTGAAAGATAGCTACAACAATCCTGAGGTAATGATCTTTGAGAATGGATACGGCACATTTGGTGGGCTCGATGACCTTGACAGAGTTGATTACTACAAAGCGTACATGGACGCCGTATTGGATGCCATTGAAGTGGACGGCTGTCACGTCTCTAGGTACACCGCGTGGAGCCTTATGGATAACTTTGAATGGATATATGGATTGAGGTACTAGTTACTCTGTAGTCTTATGAAGAAAACTACTTCATTCACATTTTAATTTCCAATTTATGTGACATCGGAAAAGTATATTTAATTCCTATACATTAAAGTGTAGTGTCCGATGCAGTTTTAATATTAGGAAGTAAGAAACCAATATAATTTATCCACTAAAATGATGATTGCATAAAGCCCCGTTCACTTAGTCCTCTATCAACCAACATAAAATTTAGCTGACAGATTGACAAACGCGTGTCAAGTGATTTGATTGGCATTTGTTATTTCAGTTAGCCAATCATAGCAGTTAACTTATATTCGACAATCTGTCAGCTATTTATTTCATAATTGGACATTCAAAACCGGTTATTAGACTAATTTACGTATTTATATACAGCTATTTTACCTCTGACAGCAATCAAACACCAACTTTAACGCAACGATAATAAAGATCACTGTGATGTAAAACAAATGTGTAAGTGAAAGGACTATTATATTGTTAATTACCATCTACTCATACTGAAAAATTTATTTCAGTATCAAGTTCGGTCTTTTCGAAGTCGACTACAAAGATGATAAGAGGGCCAGAAAAGCCAGATTGTCGGCTCTATGGTACAGAAACCTGATAGCCAACAGGACTTTAGACCCTGCCGACGAACCAAAGTTTGAAGATATTGTGTTTTAGTGTAGGTAATAAGTAATAAAACAACTTTTAATTATAAAAATAGGTTTTATTTATAGAAAATATTAAATACATGTGTTCGATTGATTGTAATGCTAAACTGAAGATTTCATTGTAGTTTGAACATTGTATTATAATTAATACAGTGCTGTTTTGACTTATTTATTTGAAGGCTATTGCTATTTTCTAATATAAATAAACAAAAAGAAATCTTTACTTTAAATAAATTTAAATCTTCAATCAATAGTATCAAATATGTGCACTTAACGATATTTCAGTCATAATTCATTCGATATTTTAACAACTTGTGGATTAAGTCTTAAAACTACACAATTTAATAAAAATATAATAAGTTATTTATTTTATTATTCTATAAGTAGTTAGTTACCTTAAACAGAGCTCAAAAATTTATTACTTAATTTTTATAAATGCCACGCCATCCAAGAAAGGATTAAAAAATATTTGTTTAAATATTTTTATTGCCCGAAATACCATACCTTTAGACAACTGACGTTTTTTTAAGTAGTCACCGTAACTTGTATATAAAGGCGCGTTCGAAACGCATCCGCGTTGGCGCTCAGTTGTTTATCATAAACTTCTATGTACTGGTTCATACCGGCGAATCACAACGAAATTCAATAAACGCATATTTTTCACGCCATCGCGGACGCTAGTTGAAAGCATTGGATTGGCCGTACCTTTACAAAACTTGACAGCTGACAGCTGTCAATAGGCATTTTTTTATTTGAATATCTGAACGTAATAGGTACTCAACGGGCCCGAACGTTCCTGCCGTATAATAACGTCGTCAAGTAAAGTTAATGGCAGGTACGTTCATATCATTAAGCTTTTTGTACACGTCCAACATTGTGGGCCGCTGGTGCCTCATAAACTTGGTACAATGCAGGCCTATGGTGATGAATGCATTACACATTGCTGGGTTCGAGTGGACTGTGCCGCGCAGTACTGGGTCTTCCAATGTCGCTGTAACACATTAATGTTACGTTAGAATAACGTTTAAGTCTTAGTGCGGCGAGTGGACTAGTAATATTGAGAACAGTATTAATGAATAAGAAACAAAACAATATCGAGATAGACTACGTCCAAAAAATGTGATCCCGTGCAACCATCACTTATTATGAGGAACCACCAATGAAAGGTGATGAATCGTTTTTACGAATCATTTCAAGTCACAGTTCGTTTTAAAAGTGAATGTCTAATCAAAATCAAATTGTTAATAATTATTATAAACTAGTACCATACGAATATGATACTTATTCCTGTAAACTTAATTTTCATATTCGTGTGAAAAAATCACAGCAAAATCGCATTCGCTTAAAGGAATATGAACATAATTTGCATATATATAAAGTTGAAATTCGTATGAAACGCATATTTAGTATGTCAACTCACCCATATCAATTCCCTGATTAAACAACTGATGTATATACATGCTGAGCAGTTGTTCTGGCCTGGACTTGTCACTAGCCGGCAACGCTGTTGCCACCTCAACCATGACCACGCCGTAGCTGAACACATCAACAGCTGGAGACAGCGAGCGTGCCCGTAGGTACTCGTCTGGTAAGTACGGTTTTGTGCCGAACACCCTGTGTACAGACAGATTTTGAATTAACAACAATAACGTTTATTCACCTAAAAGTAGCAATACAAAGGGGCATGGTCAGTGAGCCAGAAAAGAAAGTAAAACAGGTGAAAGACTTGTCTTTCACCTCTTTTACTAATTTGTCCCTATTTCTAGTGATATAATTGTTTATATCACTAGAAATAGGGACCAATTAGTTCAAACAGATTTCAGGCTGGCTAAAGTAGACTCGTCTTTCATGAGCTACTGTTTAAAATGTTACAATACCCACAACCACACCCTACCCACATATTTCAACTGAATGAAACGAAAGTTAAATCTTGTATAAAACGCACACTATGCAGCCAGGCATATTATAAATTGAGGGATTAAATCGCTGATAAAAATGCTTGGCTAAACGCTGGTCCTGCTCCATAAAGACGCACAAATAAATTGTTTAGCATTGGACAATACTATTGGAGCTGCTGTAGATTTCAAAATACTATTTTTGCATTATATAAATTCAATCTCTTAGTATTGTATAATTGCATAGCACATGTGTGAGTAGATACTTTGTACATACTATAAAGTTTCCATTTACTGGGTACACCTTTCATTGAGTTGAATGTGCCCTGGCGGCTGAGAGTATGTCACGCTCACTCAAATGTCTCGCTGATGGTGGCATGTGTGTTGGATCATTTAGCTCCCTTCGAAATGGTTGAGCTGAATGGTGCTAATATGTACAGACGCCAGCACATCAACCTACTACAATCTGTCAAATTTCTTTAATAGATTTTCAACTTTGTCGCTAAAACATAAGGTTCAATGTTGATTGGGAAAGTTTGACAGTTTCGGGTAGGTTGATGTGCTGGCGTCTGTACAATTGTACATGCGTCATGTTCGTGAACGGGCGCCGTCAGTAGGGACTGGTCATCTCTTTGCTGCCATGGCTTATTAATTAAATTTTTTTTTTTCTCTTTATTTATTAGGGACTTGTAACCATTAACAGGTCATGTCAGCCCCATCATTTCCTTAAACAAGTTACTTACAAAATTTTCTTAAGACTATTAAATATAAATTTATAAATAAGCTTAGCGTTATTGCTTGCAGGGTAAGCCAGAATACATTGAAATTTACCTAAATCTAATGCATTTAATTTTAATTTTTTACATAAATGTTGCCTTTCAAAATCATTGCGAATACAATCTATAAGGAGGTGTTGGGCATCTTCTGGTTTATCACAAACAATACAGTTAGGTGAAAGGGATTTCTTCATTAAAAAGGTAAATTTTTTTAGTGGTACATGTCCTGATCGTATTCTAAAAGCAATTTTAAGTAATTGCCTACCTAGTTTAACATCGGCTAATTAAAAATAGTTTTCAATGTCTGCTCAGTGCCGTCGCTTCAAAAGGTATTACGTGTCCTGACTTGATAAAGGAAATAATTTGAAAAGTGACTACTATTATAAAAGACCTGACTGTTTTAAATAAATAAATATCATGGCTACTTACTTTGAAACCTTGACATGTGTCCGGTCGTCACCGTAGGGTCCTTTGCGAGCCAGTCCAAAGTCTCCGATCTTGGGCATAAGACACGTATCCAGTAGAATATTGGCTGGCTTTATGTCGCCATGGATGAGGGGCGTGCCCTCCATTGTGTGGAGGAATTGGAGACCTCTGGAAAGCGGTTGGCAATAGATTAAGGCCGAGATCTATAAACGCTACTTGGCACGTACTTCAGATAAGCGTTATTCCTGTCACTATCGCACAACTGTCAAACTACAATTGCAAGATAGACACAGAAAGCACGAGCTACGTAACGCACACCGGACGAATTGTACGATCGGCTTAAGACTGACCTCAACCGTACTCTTAAAACATTGTCATATGATACTAAGCTAATGGCGATGTTAAAAATCTGTAACAGTTTAGTATCCGGATATTTCTTAACCGATTGAATTAATTAATTACCGTAATTACAGAAACAATAAAAATTGTGTCTCGCGTGGATCCACGTTCGAAGGGTTATATGCTAACGCGGATAACATAACTAATTCGGATTTTAATACAAGGTGGCATCATCGACGCGCAAACTGTAAGGGGCTGTTCATTTATTACGTAAGACGATTTGAGGGGGGAGAAAAAATAAGACTTGTTTGGACCCCCCAAACAAGTCTTATTTTTTCTTACAGGGGGGTGGGAGGAGTCTAGATTATTCTTATGTAAGATCATAAAAGTGAGCAAAAATTATAATTAAAAATTTTGCTACTTTTTCTTCGCAATTTTGGTAATAATAATATTACGTAAGATTCAAAGGGGGGAGAGGTTCATTCGGGTCTTATTTTTTCTTACGTAGGGGGAAGGGTTTCTGAAAGTGGTTAAAATTGTCTTACGTAATAAACAGTGATCTGAGTAAGTAGAGCTGTTTTTGCTACTAAATATTTCCCGGAATTCCGGGAATTCTCGGAATATACAGTATGTTAACTAACAGAGGGCGTTCCCGTTAACCCGCAATAGTATACCAATCAATTAGATCGCCGCACACACGGCCCGTCATTCATAAATGAATTCCGACATTGCTGTCCTTCAAGTACGCGTGTACAGAGTGTTTCTTTAAAGTATCAATTTATCATTTTTAGTGAATATTTTAAAATAAAAAAAATAAAAACATTTTATTTTCAAATGGTAATATTTTTTTTAGCATGTATGGATGCTATACTATTGCGGGTTAACGGGAACGCCCTCTGTTAGTTAACATACTGTATAATAATATTTCCTTGTGCAGTAAAGTATATTTAGTATTGTTTCTAACAGTTTTACTTAATTAATTCATATTTCAAGAAGCTACCTCTAACAACATTCCAGGATCCCTGTGTGTGTATCTGTGTATAATAAGTAAGTATATACTGTATGGGTGCTCACCTACTACCTGCACATAACTGCCCACTTACCCATATTAACTCACTTTTTGAAATTGTCGATTGATTTATATCAATCGACAATTTCAAAATCCCGGGATTTCAGAGGCATATCCATGTTAACATCAATGTTTGCGGTCATTCACCCCAAACAGCTCTACCTACTCCGACCACTGGTAATAAATGAACAGCCCCTAACCATGAATTTAGCACATTATTCAAGAGCCCCTAGCATAGAAATTTGCCATCAGTTATTTATTTTTAAATACTGTTTCATACATTTAAACCGCGTCGCGCGTAGGTATTGCACTTTTCTATAAAACAGCTGATTTGTTTGTTGATAACCGACGAAAATTTATTTATTTTATTTCTAAAACACTTAACCTTATTCACATTTAGTTTTAGCCACAGAACGAAAACCTTTCAGGGTATATCTGCATGTTGCCGAGCCGTTCATAAAATGAAATATTATTAGCATTTAACCCTTCAAACGTGGATTCACGCCAGACAGTGGCTTTTAAATTGTTCCAAACAACCAAATTATAACCAAACCAGAAACACATTCACACTGCGGTGACCACTTACCAAAAGGTGGGCCGTCCACTTGTTTGCCATACAGTAACAATAAATAAAAACTTACCTAGCAATTCCATGCACTATGTTGTATCGCTGCGACCACGACAGCGGCGGGTGATTAGTCTTCCCTCGTAGCCGCTGCTCTAAGGACCCTCCGGCCATCAGTTGATAGACTAGACATGCTTCGGGACCTAGAGAAAACAAAATAGTACTTTGAAATCAAACAAAACTTAGTCACAGTCTAATCACCCCAATAAACCTCCAGCTTTTTACAGTAACAAATCTATATTTTTTTCGAATCGTAAGTTAATTTGATACGGGTTTATTTTTTAAAGATACGGCCAAATCAACGCGTCATGACGTCACGAGGCGCCGCCGGTTTGAACCAGTACTTCTAAGGCTACGGTCTCTTTAAAACGTCACACGTTATCGGCAGCGGGCTGTGACGTCATGACGGATGACTGATAGTGATACGCCGCCGGTTGCCAAAACGTTAATTGCCGACGTAGCACCTGGCGGTCGCGGGCAGCGTGCGAGCGAGACCGCGCCAGTGTATTAAGGCTCAAATCACACCGAGATGGCAGCGAAGCGGCGAGCAGTTTCAGTGTCATATAATTTTAAACTTTATCTGCATTACTATAATACATAGTATCGCTTGAGAAACTTGAAAAGCTCGCGCAGCCGCCCACGGCGCAGCGTGCACTCCGACGACTCAAGTTTCTCAAGCGATACTATGTATTAAAAACTGCTCGCCGCTTCGCTGCCATCTCGGTGTGATTTGAGCCTTATGAACACAGCATTCGGCCGTCGTCGGTGACGGACGGCTACACGTGGTCGGCGTGCGGTCAGATAGACCCCAGTCTAAACGACTGAGCGCCACCGTGCACGCCGATTAGAGATTAAAGCTGGTTGTAGACCCAAGCTAAGTTAGTATACCTTAGCTCCCATAGCTGAGGTAATTTTTCATACTTGTGTGCAGACAACAAACTATGAACAGTAAAGTAAATTAACTTAGCTTGGCTCTTGGTCTGTAACCGGCTTATGATAGAGTTAAAATAGATATATATATATATATATATAGGTATAGAGATATGGGTTAAAATAGATTGTACCCATTTTTAACCAATGAATCGAATAAAAGTTTCGAATAAAATAATAATCGAATAAATTTTACTCTAGTAAAATTTTAATTTATGTACAGACGCCAGCACATCAAGCTACTACAATCAGTCAAATTTCTTAAATAGATTTTCAAAATCGCTAAAGTATAAGGTTCAAAGTTGATTGAGAAAATTTGACAGTTTCGGGTAGCTTGATGTGCTGGCGTCTGTACATAAATTAAAATTTTACTAGAGTAAAATTTTCTGTATCTACCGGGTGTTATTGTCAAAAGTGATAAAGCAATCCACCATATAACATGACGTAGTTATCTTAAGGTGCAACTGAAATCACGGTAAATACGTATTTTAAATTAATATTACCTCCCAAAGAGTATCCATACAGCGGAAGTATGTTGTCATGCCGGTACTGATTTAAACACATCTCTCTGATAAGTTCCTTGTTCCTGTCGTTGTTGTCTCTGAGACGCTTCACAGCGACCGGCAGGAGTTTCCATTCACCTGTAGAATAAGTATTAATATATATTATAACTAGCAGCGCCCCGCGGTTTCACCTGCATAAGTTTCGATCCCGTGGGAATATCAGGATAAAAACTATCCTATGTCCTTTCCCGGTGTTGGAAACATTAAATAGTCGATTGCCTTTTTAAATAATTCTGTTATCTGTGCCATTCTATTGTAAAACCTTTGTATATTATCTGTGGCCCCTCTCGAATAAACTACGAACCTGAGCACACGCATTTTTTATATTTAAATCCTTAAAAATTACTCTTACACGAAGAAAACGCCAGAAAACAAATAATCCGGCCTTATACACCCGGGACTCTAACTATCTCTATACCAAATTTCATCTGAATCGGTTCAGCGGTTTAAGCGTGCAGAGGTAACAGACATACAGACACACTTTCGCATTTATAATATTAGTATGGATACAACATAACATCACGCCTTGTTGCCCCGGCGGGTTGAGCAGGCACACACACCCCGATTTCACCAGTTATGTTTAAGTCCCATGTAATCCTGCCGGGTCAGCGGGATTGTCCGAAAGGATTACCGCTGGCCCGGAACATAAAGGGCTAAGGAACGAACACGGGTGGGTTTTAATCAGTAAGAGTCTGACACTCCCTTCCGCGCCACCCAGAGCGGGAGGAGTCATTTGATGTCAACCGGCTACAGATACATGCTTTCAGCCTGCTGGTGTGAAATTTCTGATGGAGAACCCAATAACTCTTTGTTAAAACTGGTAATCTAACCTAACAAACCCACGTTCTGCAGTCGCGCTTGCGACCACACCAACGGGCAGATAAATCATTATAATTATGCATTATGGGCAACTGCACAATAATCATTCACGGGGTCGGTCAGGTTTATTTTACAGTAATTGTTACCGCACATGGTACAAAATCGCTTATGACTTCACTTTTAGTCTAATATTGATCTATTTTAAAAGTGTATGGTAACCCCTCTGTAAATATGTAGTAAAAAAAATCAGAGCTGAGTCGGCTACCTTTTCATATTCCCTAGCTAGGTCCTTCAGTTACGAAGCAATAGCTCAAAATATTTATGGCACTCTCACCATATCTCATCGACTCTCACCAACTCTCACTAACTCTCACTGGATGAAAAAAAATACACCATACCTTTGAACACTTGTCCGAATCCCCCTCGACCTAACAGATTGCTGTCAGCCCAGTTGCCGGTCGCCTCTCTCAGTTCCTCATAACTCATTCTTGGAATAGCCGACACATTCCTCATAATCTCATCATCTTCGTGCCCTTTCTCTCCTTGAGTTGACGACTGGGGATTTGAAAAAAACAGAAAATTAATGTACAGTCACTGAATGAAAAGGGCATGTTGCTATACGTTTTACTTGCATGAGACTAATTATTTATCGAACTATATTTGAATGAGGGTTTTCGTGAAAATTTACGACACCAGTTGGCACCACTGTGACAAGAGGTCTTCCAATATAAAATATATGATGACGTTCATCATTCGATTCATTCATTCGTTCATCATTCAGTCATGACTAAAGAAAATATAGGCTCTTTGACAGATGTCTGGACCTGACGTGTCAGTGCTGCCACCTGGCGAACGTCATTTCAGAAAACCCTCATTGAGAATTTGAGATAATTATCAAGTTTAGGAACAACAAACTCCATGTCATAGGTAAATAAGTTCATATTTCATAGATTAAAAAAATAGGACATTTATTACTCCAAAATCAACTTAGACTACATAACCCTAAAGTAGATATTTCAGTTAGAGGCGATGGAATGTAAATTATCTGATATTGTGTTCAAGTATACTTACTGCCAGCTGATTTTGCACTATTTTAATTATGTTTGTATTTATACCAACTTCCGAATTGATAACTCACGCATGCGTAAACGATACGAACGAACGATTTTCCTCGTATTGCTAACTAGATTTTGCCAGCGGTTTCGCCTGCGTGGAAGTTGGAAATGATCTTACTTTCGCATTTATAATATTAGTATGGAAGTATATAACTGATTCATGTGTCTAACTTATCCATCCATCATACACGAAATCTTTATTAACCTAAGTTATGAAAATAGAGTTAAAAAAACAGATAATTACCTACTACGAGTTATACCAGACCAATTTTTTTTCCATACACTACATCTCATCGAGCTATACATTTTCAGTATACGCTGATCTAGCAATGGAAAGGCTTTCCGTAGTATTTCAAATTAAATTAGCTAGCGAAACTCCACAAACATGGTTTCAATATCAAAACACGATAAAACAAAAAAAAAACTGGCGTTCCGGTAGTGCCGACAGAAGTGAAAACTTGAACAATTACGAGTGTATTTTGTGAATCGTCTTATAAACAAAACACGCGTGTTAAGGTGTGTTCCTTATTTTATAGGGTTTTTTGCAAATCAGGTATGATGACCAAAGTGACTGGTTTATTCTTCTCGTGAAAGGACTTTATTCAGATTTGCTCGTCGTCAGTTATATATCCGTGGTTCAGCGCCATCTCGTCGTTGTTGGATGAACTACGTAGTTAGTACGCGAGGCCTACGTAGTTAGTACGCGAGGACCTCGTAGTTCTTCCCGATGTGCATAGATGGCCCGGTCCTCAACAACGCGCGTCACGTCTTACGAATTTTCGATCAGGGTCACGTGACCTGACGCGAATTTAGAAGTTTTTACCCATTCCAAAAAAAGTACACAGCGCCGCTAAAGAAGTTTTCACTTCAAAAACTTATGGTCTTAACTCATACTTCAAGTAAACACATGCCCACACATGCGTATGCATGCGTTCGTTACCCCATTTTTAAGTACCCATCAACTCTGTGGAGTTTCGCTAGTAACGTTTACATTACTTAGTGCGTACTTAGGCTAGGGGTTACTTCTGTCACTGCCGCACAACTGTCAAACTACAGATGCAAGAAAGAGACGGGAACATGTCTTAGTCACAGCACGAGCGACATTTTATAAATCTCGTTTAAAGGGGTCAGCTTATACTGTATTATAGTGTTATAGCTTGATGTAACGTCGTGTGTAAGTGAAGATCGTCACTAGTGAATCATAATAATTGTATGTAAAATAATTCATTGAAGAACAATGATATCACTGAATCTGTGACCACAAATGCTGGCTTACCTTACTTATATCCGAGCTCGTTTCATAGTTCGGCGAAGGTGAGTTAGCATTCTGATTCCTACTAGTCGCTGGTAGCCCGCCACCCTGAAAAAGAAAGCAATTATTAAGGATTTTTCATTCCCAATGACTTTTATCCAGAAGCATAAACAACCAATACTATTCCCACTGCTGGGGCACTGGCTTCCTCTCTGTGAGAGGGAGTGGGCCATAATCCACCAGGGCCCAGTGCGGGTTGGCGGATGTCACATGTCTTCAAATTTTTTGGTTCTAGGACATGCCTGTTTCCTCACTATGTTTTAATTCACCGTTTTGAGACCAGTGGTGATGAAATTAAATACACAAAGTAAAATGCCTGCCTGGATTCGAACTCACGATCTATAACTCGTAAATCGGGGCCGATACCACTACTCTAATCCTGAAGGTCTGCAGATAACTTCAGAGAGAAAGATCCGTGGCGCGTGGTTGGGCAGTCGACACCGCGATAGCCAGCCAGTAAGGTGATCACAACGAGAAAGTAATGCGTTTTTGACTTGTAGTATATTTAAATGTGACTTGTAAAGCCTTGTACGGACTAAGCGTTCCAATGTACGCGCAGTCGGTTACGCGACCAAAACGAGAACGATAATCCGTACCTGGCCGGTACGGACTTAACCGACCACGCGTACAGTGGAACGCTAAGTCCGTACAAGGCTTGGGAACCACTTACCAATAAATTACTGTTACTACTTTTGCCACGGCGGCGTAAGATTTTTTTTTCATATAAGTACAGTGCGTGCCACGTAAGAAGAGACTTGACCCCGCCTTCCCCGCTCTTTCCGCCGCCCCTATGACGTCCGGTCCCGTCCCGCACTCAGACTTCATACCGCTAAAGATACCTAAAATCGTGTTCTACGCATGTCAGACCACGTGGTGTGTCAAGTCTCTTCTTACGTGGCACGCACTGTACCATTGTTTCGAGGTAGACCGTGGCGAAGGTGGGGTGACGATCTAATCATGTTTGCGGGGCCAAAATGCCCAGAAATGCACAAAACAGGTATTTGGAAGGAAAAAGGGGAATCCTTTGCCCAGCAGTGGGACACAATAGTATTAAAATATACATTGGTGCCGATTCCCTTGTTCACAAACTAAACTAAATTTAAGTTCAGTGCGTCTTTTTCTTTCTATTTCATTAAGAAAAGGACAGAAGATAAATTTTAGTTTAGTCCTGTCAAATTAATCAGCGCCTGACACTACTCCATACAAGTTTAGACTTAATTAAAAACTTGCCTACTAAAACTACGTCAATTGACATCAGTCGCTGATTAATGTGACAGGACTAAACTGAAATTTATCTTTTGTCCTTTTCTTAATGAAATAGAAAGAAAAAGATGCACTGAACATAAATGTTGTTTAGCTTGTGAACAACAGAATCGGCACCAGTGTCAAATTAAATTATCTACAGAAACTCAACAAATATGATAGGTTACTTTTTTGGGTTACGACCACAGCTAGTGTGTAGTTACTTGCAAGTTGCAAGTATGAGTTTAGAAAATCAGTTTAGAAAAACTGAATTGTTTAATCATGTTTAGATTTTGATACCCATCACGTATGTGTAGCTTACACAAAAAAAAACGGATTTTCAATACTCAAACTGCAATATCTGCAGTTGTTGACCCCAAAAAAAATCATCAAATCATTCATTTTTTTCGTTTAATCATGTTTAGATATCGTCACATCTGTAGAGTTTCACTAGCTAATTTAATTTAACCCTGTATATACAGTATGTTAACTAACAGAGGGCGTTCCCGTTAACCCGCAATAGTATACCAATCAATTAGATCGCCGCACACACGGCCCGTCATTCATAAATGAATTCCGACATTGCTGTCCTTCAAGTATACAGAGTGTTTCTTTAACGTATCAATTTACCATTTTTAGTGAATATTTTAAAATAAAAAAAATAAAAACATTTTATTTTCGAATGGTAATATTTTTTTTAGCATGTATGGATGCTATACTATTGCGGGTTAACGGGAACGCCCTCTGTTAGTTAACATACTGTATACCAGTTCGTGCAGATACAACAAGAAACCTCTACGACTCCAAGTTCTCTTTATACATAACACTGGCAGCGCCCCGCGGTTTCACCCGCATGTGTCGATCCCGTTCGAAAGACACGTGGCGCCATCTATTATCATAATAATGTTATTGTTGTTTTCCTCGGGAACAGCATTTTTTCAAATTTCAGTATGATCGGTTCAGTGGTTAGGCGTGAAAAGGTAACAAGCGAAAAAACTTACTTTCGCATTATCTATACTAATATTATTAAGCTGAAGAGTTTGTTTGTTTGTTTGGTTGAACGCGCTAATCTCTGGAACTACCAGTCGGATTTGAAAAAATTATTTTGCATTTGATTGCCCAATTCTTGAGCAAGGCTATAGGCTATTTAACATCACGCTGACCTTTGACCTTTAGGAGCCGAGCAAAAAGAAAAATTCAGAAAGAACGCTAAGCAAAAACGAAGTAATAGCGCGGGCAGGCGATGCGATGCGACGGGGTGGGTCGGAGTAACAAGAAATTTCACGCGGACGAAGTCGCGGGCAGAAGCTAGTTATATTGTATTATACTAGCAGCGCCCCGCGGTTTCACTTACATAAGTGTCATTCCCGTGGGAATATCGGGATAAAAAGTATCCTATGTCCTTTCCCGGGACTCAAACCATCTCTACACCAAATTTCATCTAAATCAGTTCAGCGGTTTAAGCGTGAAGAGGTAACAGACAGACAGACAGACAAACTATCGCATTTATAATATTAGTATGGATTATATACATAATATTATATAAGTTATGATTGTACCCAATAGTCACTGTAGGTAATCGTTGCAGCCATTAACAGTTGAATTGGCGGTAAGCCAATGCAAAACTTAGCTATAAGAATAGTTTTCCTTAAATAAGAGAACAGGAAAAAATTAAGATAAATAATTTCATATAAACCTAATCAAAACCAGATTAAAGTCAGTGACTTTAATCTCTTTAATCTTTAATCATAATACTAGCATACATATATACAATTTGATAACCCAGTTGCGTAAATACTGTATCAATGGCAATTTTATAATTATGTGCCCATTTTATAATTATGTGCACAGACGAGTCGTTTGTTATAGGAACCGGGCATTATAAGTGTGTTGCTGCCTAAAATGGGATTCCCACAGTACTTATACGATAATTGAACATGATCAAAATGACCAATGAGTAATAGTTTATTGGTAACGTGCTCTGTCACTGTCATGGAGTGGTTTCAAAACCAAAATAAAATAAAAAATACTAATAGCTGAAGAGTTTGTTTGAACGCGCTAATCTCTGGAAGTTCCAGTCGGATTTGAAAAAATCTTTTTGCATTTGATAGCACAATTCTTGAGGAGAGATAGATAGAGAGAATAGATATATAGCTAGCTATATCTTCTGCCCGCAGCTTCATCCGCGTGAAATTGCCTGTTCTCCCGACGACTAACCTCGTCGCATCGCATCGCCCGCCCACTTTAACTGCGTTTATGCTTAGCGTTCTTTCTGACGTTTTTTCATTTTGCCCTACTCCTAAGGGTCCTGGCGTGATGTTAAATCCGATTGACAGTTTTGCGCGTTCAAACAAACCAACAAACAGATTCATTAGCTTTATTATTAGTAGGTATAGATTGTGTTTAACGGAGAAGACTAATGTGTCTATAATTAACAATTCCCTCTATTTAAATGCTAGTTAACTATACATTCTAAAGGGAAGCCTACATCCCTATAGAATTCCGTATAAATATGTGACACACACCCAATCGTTATTAAAGACGCACGAGCGCTGCGTAAGCGTTTCTATGTAGGTATAAGGAAAAATGTATCAATGAATACATTCGACGTTAAACAGGACGCAGTCACGACGCAGTTACCTGTTTCGCGGTTTTTTTTTCTCGTTTACGCAGCAGCTTGTACTTTACATAAACAACATCAAGCCTGTATTCCCCAATAAATTAGGCAGAGGTGAACAGTACACCTACATTTTGCCGATTATGCTTAAGACCTTTGTAAATAGGGAGAGGCTATTGCCAGCAACCAGGCACGATCCCAAACTTTGAGCGTATACTGAGAAATTCCTAATGAATTCTTGTGGCACGTACACATCACATCAAGCTACTTATAAATTTCCAGTTTTAGCTGAACCCGCATTGTATAGGCTTTTATTATTTTATTTATTTATTAAAACTTTATGCACAAGTAAAAGAAATACTGTACAAAGGCGGACTTAATGCCTGAGACATTTTCTACCAGTCAACCTTAGAGTGATGCAGAGACAAAACATGGCAGGTGCAACATACGGGATAAATAGTTAGGAAATGACTATAAAATACAAGAATAAATACTAATACATAGATAGACACATACATACATATAAACAAAATGAACTGTGAGGAGAAAAAAATTACCGGTAGAGGACAAAAAAAATCCAGCAAATCAGCGAAAATTCAAAAGTACAGTGAAAAGTTAGCTTATACTGGAAATGTATAATGGTAGTCTCTCAGGGGGTGAAAGTGAGACTTTTATTTTTATATGAAAGAATAACATTGCTGTTTCAAACAGTTGTTTTACCTACTAAATCGAAATGTATGATAATTGATAACAAATGTTTATTGTTCACTATTGCTGAGTTGGTCATAGACTGGTTGGTCTCCGTCGTAGGACTTGTTCATTTACTAAGGTACTTTCTCTCTTTCACCTCTGTTTGTTGGGGAGTAAAAGGAGACATTAAAATAGTGACCGACCGAAAGTTCGGTTTCGGTTTCGGTTTCGGCCAGTTTCGGCCAAATAATCTAGTTTCGGCCTTAGTTTCGGTTTCGGCCAGAAAATGGCCGGAACTTTCGGCCACGCCGAAACTCGAGTGTTCATGAATTATCGTCCATCGTTCGGCGAACTTCGCGGCTAGCTCGAGCTCGCTCGTCGCGTCGCCGGCCCAGTTCGCCGCCGTCCATCGTTAACCGCATGGAGTTGAGGTTGTGTTTTGCACATACGAGGGCGGTCCCATAATGAATTGGCCTAACTATGAACTAATGAAGGAAATGAAACGAAACCAATTTTATTTTTCAATATAATCACCATGAATACTACTAATACACTTCTGACATCTGTGAATCAACATCTCTAAACCTTTATAAAAATAATCACAATTTTAGCCTCAAAATGACCGAAGACGGCCGCCTGCAACTCTCATCGCTTGAAAATTTTCTTCCTCTTAAGTCTCGCTTCAAATTTGGAAATAAATAATAGTCGGACGGGGCCATGTCTGGACGGTGAGGTGGATGTTCAACTTCTGTGAACCCGCATTGACGAACTGCATCCTTTGAAACACCAGCGGTATGAACAGGGGCGTTGTCATGGAGCAACAGGACACCTTTAGACAGCTTGCGTCTTCGTTTTTCCTTTATCATGTCTCGTAATTTATATATTAAAGAAGCATAATATTAGCCGTTCACGACTGTATTACGTTCTTTAAAATCCACCATCAAAATGCCTTGAAAATCCCAAAAGATTGTGCACATCAGTTTTTTAGCCGATTGTTGCACCTTTGCCTTTCTAGGGGGCTTTTCACCCTTATAACGCCATCCCATTGATTCGCGCTTGCTTTGTGGGTCATAATACAAGATCATAGTTTCATCACCAGTCACTAGACGCTCGATCACAGTCTTTGAATTTTGGCCACAAAGATCCAAAAACTCCGAAGCGCAGCGCACTCTTTCCTGTCTCTGTACCGCTGAAAGAAGTTTCGGTACCCATCTTGCACTCACTTTTTTCATGTGAAGATGTTCATGGATCGCACGATGACGTACTTTTAGAGAGCCCAAGCCTAGCTGCAATTTCTCTAATCTTCAAACGGCGGTCACTCAGAACCTCCTCTTCGATAAGAGCAATCGTTTCAGGAGTGAGCACTTCCACAGGTCGACCGTCGTGGCAAATGTCTTCGACGGTTTCTCTCCCGAGGCGAAACTCTTTCACCCAATTTTTCACTGTGCTATAGGAGGGGGCAGACTCCTTATACACGTCATCCAATCGTTCTTTTATTTGGGCAGGGTATAAACCTTCTTTAAACAAAAACTTTATGACACTTCGATACTCAGTTTTCGACATTTTGAAAAAATATGCGACTCTCGTTATGCTAATGCCTGCTAAACTAAGACTAAGCATTTCATGTCGATGCGTGTTTCTTACATTAAGTGCACAATAAACGTACTATTTAATGCAACACAACATGTAGCGACATGTCGCGTAGAACTATATCAGGCCAGTTCATTATGGGACCGACCTCGTAAATGATTAGGTAAGTATTCAACTGTCTGTATGTATAATATACATTGTATATTCAAATAAATGTGTAAAAACACACCAGATTTCTGTATACGATAGAAATTTTAAATATGTTTAAGTAAGTTTCGGTTTCGGTTTCGGCCGAAACTAAGTGCAAGGCCGAAAGTTCGGTTTCGGCTGAAAAACCTGTTTCGGTCGGACACTACATTAAAATTAAAAAAACAGGAGGGAGGGGACATTTAAATTAAAAAATCGGTCAAGTGCGAGTCGGACTCGCGCACCGAGGGTTCCGTACAAATTTGTAGATATTATGTACTAACTATTAACTACAACTTTACGGTTTTCGGATTTTTTCCTTTACCTGTGCTACATGCATGACATTGCTTCTTGCCAAATTTCATGATACTAGGTCAACAGGAAGTACCCTATAGGTTTTGATTCCCTTGCAAGTGTCAAAATTAATGCGTCATAAACAGAATATAAATCTGATTTTTTTCACTGCTTCAAGAGATTGCAGCCCTGAGTATTTATATTCTGATATTAATTTCAACTTGATAACTCCACGCATTCCTGAGAAAAAGGGTCTTGACAGACAGACAGACAACGAAGTGATCTTATCTTATAAGGGTTCCGTTTTTCCTTTTTATGGCAGCCTATAAACAGTATTTTTTTTTCTTATGTTTTCAGCCCCTGGACTATGAGCGGATTTGTTGTTGGATTTGATGGTGCAGAGTGGTTTCTCCAGCGAGATTACCCTCATAATATTTCATGGCAGCATGTCCTAGTTGTCTAGTTGGCATTGGCAAGATCCACCACAGCTAAACTTTTCAGCCGCCTTTTATGATCCTTAGTGAGCGCTTTCGCCAAAGGATTTGGATGATTCTGAAGGCGTGCTCTGTAGTGTTCTGCCCAGTTTTTCACTTCCTGATGCACTGTGTTTTGGTTAAGATATTCATGCACCTCGCAGTTTCTTGTAAACCATGGTACATTTGTGATGTTTTTGAGGATGACATTTTGGAATCTTTGGAGCATGTTAATATTAGAGACACTAGCCCCCATAGTTGGATGACATATATCCAAATTGACTTTAAGATGGTGTTATACACCAGTAGTTTATTGTCTATTGACAGGATAGAATTTCTTCCAAGGAGCCAGTATTTTTAAGTTTAATTCAATACTTTGTTAACTCGTGTGGAAAAGCATGCGAAAAATTAACTAATTAAATGTATAACAGATGTTATCTGATAGCAATAGAACACTAACTTACCACCCACCCATGCCAGCTATAACTAGATAACAACAACAATAGGTAAATGTAGAAGATCAAGATTTATATATCTTTCATCCTTAATAACAGTCTAGAAAAAACAAGTTAGTGACACAGAGATGTTGCATTCAACAAATACAGGTCAATCATTCCAATTCATACCTTATTACAACGTGATAAGAGTCATATGACGCGCGACTTGACCAAGTTGTACGGTCACACTAACCTTGAACTTAACTTTTTGGAAAATTTATGTAAAATATTGATATTTTTAAAGTTGTTTAGTGTCTAAATAAATGGATATGAAGATATGATAAAATGTGATGTTTCACCATGTGGGATTAGCAATTGAGATTTCAAGAAGAGAGAGAGGGATCATAAACAACATGTACATACCTTTTCTATTAACATGACAGGCAAAGGAATAGAGCCGAAGTTGCCATCAGTCTTTAGTGAGCTCTTCTTATTATAAGAATTATCTGAAATAATAAAATAATTGATTGTGGTTGTGATTATGTATTCAATGAAAGTTGTTATTGCATACAAAAAGTGAAATTAATTTAAAATGGATTTTTTTTTAACCATTTTGCCTTTTCTTGTAAATTATTATCAAACATGAATTTTTATGCTTTATTGAAAGAAATCTTGTCCACATGCAAGATTTTAACATTTATTATTACAATATTATGTTTCAATAGATCACACCTCTCTGCATCTACCAATCTCCACTACTGAACATTGCCTTAAGATCTACTTAATGCACAATAATTTTTATTCACAAAACCTTTCATACATCAACATGAAGGAGAAGATTGGTCTTCTTCTTTATGGATTGGACTATTCATGTAGTTTAAATATTTTGTTAAAATTTTTGTTTGGCTCAGATTTCAGAGACCGATGATAATAGTGTTTAAGAAATCAAGTTATAAACCTACCATATAAAAGTGCAGTTTTCCTTTCCTTTGTACTGCAGGAGTTTATACTTTTACTTAATAACTTATGGAAATCAGAGTTAACAACAGGCTTAAGACATTTGAGCGCTGGTAAGTGCTTCATTTTGTACAACAAAATAAAAAGTTCTTCAACTCTATGGTTCAGCTGTCCCCATCTGGTGAACAAATGGTTAGTGGGGGACATAGCCATGCGGCGTGCTGTTTGTTCCATGTCCTAAAAAAGGTATTGTGTTTAAGGTAACATTAGAAGACAAATAAAATATGAATTCCATAATAAAATTGGTGTCATGCTTCAACCACAGAGGTAAAGTAGCTGCTGTCTGCGGTTAAATCATAAGGTAATAAAAACATTGCCGAAAACCGGATTTACTGATTTTCCAAAGAATAATTAGAGGATATAATCTTCTTCGCCACGTTTTCTCTTTAAGTATCCGCCTGTATCATCTCCATTTATCAACGCATGACGTACCTAACATAAAAATAATCGGGAATTCCAAGAAAAAAGATGTTTCGCGGCGAGGAAATACCCAAACTTTGCAATAATGTGATTATATACTTACGTTTACTTCAAAGGCCGAATATTTCATCCAGTTGCCTGCCAATTCCTTCCAATAGTCTTCTATATCGAGAAGCGTACATAATTCTTTGTTTATATCAAACGGCAACTCGTAAATGTACATTTTTATATCTATAAACTACGTAATTACGTACAAAAAGGTCAATAACACAACTACCACACAAAACTACTTGTTGAACACTGACAAGACAACAAGTGACAAATACATCTGACATTGACATTATTATTTTAAAAAGTCATCTGCCAAGTAGACGTCAGCATTTTCGTTCGACAACTGCTTTCAATAACTTAAAGCGGGCTACTCACACACCTGCCGTAGGGGCAATCTAGGGCGCACGGCGATCGCGGCAATATCGGAATTGCCTGCCGTTCAGCTTCAGTGTTCGGGTATAAGTTAAGCTAACCACACGCGTTGAGAATGGCACCAGTATTATCGAAAAATCAATAGATGAGGCCCGTGTCCCAGCAGTGGGAACATCATAGGCTGATTATGCAAAAGATCGGCATAGCCCCGATTCTTTTTGTGTTGCTACATAAATATTATGAAAGAATTGGAAGTAGATGACCTTAAAACTTTTTACGAAACTTCTTTTGAAGAACTCCTTGCAATGGTGACATAAATATGAAATTGCCCCGATCGCACTACACACGCTGTAACGTAGCAGGTTCGATCTAGGGACCAAGGATGCTCTCGCGCCCCTGCTGCCCTGCCGCAGGGCCAATCTAGGTAATTGCTCCTGCTTACCTATTCACATCACAATGAAGATGGCAATTGGCAAGATGGCGACGACACGGTTGGCGCAGTGGCTGAGCGATCGACTGCTGCGCTGCGTGTCGCGGGTGTGGTTCCCGCACGGAACAAATATGTGTGTTACAGGTAGTTGTTCCGGGTCTAGCTGTTTGTGTATGTGAATTTAAATGTTTGTAAACCCACTTAACGCACCCACAATACAGGAGTCATTCCTAATGTGGGGCAACGTTTAAAAAAAAAGTTAGCGTCATCCCCGCTTTTACACCATAGATTGCCCCTGTAGTAGGTGTGTAAGTAGCCCGCTTCAGCAAAGATTTTAGATGAAATTAAATCTTATCACTACCATTGCCGGCTACTGACTATAATTTGCAATATGCTTATTTAGCTAATAAAACTTTAGCATCCTATCCTATTTTATTCCACTTCGGAAAGTTTTGTTTCACTTTTGAACATTTATACTTATTGTTTAGGAGATTGTAGACCTATGCAGAAGAGACTTTGTGATTAAAGAGTAAACGAAGCAAGATCGAAAATATTAGCACATCATCACTTGTTTAAGTTAGGTTTCCGTTAGACTATTCATACAGTTTGGTAAGAACAACTTTGAGAGGGAGGCTAACAGAAGAATTCAGGTGGCCTGGGCAGGGTTTAGGATATATGCTTTGTTGAGTCTTCTCGTCGCGTATTCCACAGAGCTTAAAGAATAAGATTATCAATCTGTGCGTCCTGCTAGTTATGACTTAAATACGGAGCCGAAACGTGGACACTCACGGTACGGCTGGTCCATAAATTCAAGGTCACTCAGCGAGCTATGAAACGGGCTATGCTTTGAGTTTCTCTAAGGGATTGAATCTGCAAAGAGGTGATCCAGCAGAGAACCAAACTTGTCGTGTCGACATAGCTCACAGAATAAGCAAGCTCAAGTGGCAATGGGCCGGCCCTATTAGCCGTAGAGTCTATTACCGTTGGGGTAGACGTCTTCTTGTGTGGAGACCGCGAATCGGTAAACGTAAGGTGGAACGTCCTCAGGCTAGGTGGGGCGACGATCTTCACAGGATGGCTGGTAGCAGCTGGATGAGAGTTGCTGAAAATCGAGTTGAATGGCGTGCAATAGAAGAGGCCTATGTCCAGCAGTGGACTGCTTTATGCTGATGATGATGATTCATAGAGAAATACTTTTTCAAATCATGCAGAATAGCATGACAATTAACAAAAGCGAGCGCAGCGAGCTCGAAATCTTAAGCATTGAACATACATGATTTATACAATTACTCACATTGAAATCATTGGCACTGAGTTACTTTTCGAGTTTTTTTATGCAAATAAGTTAGACGGGGTGAGATAATTTGTGGTCGTCCAAATCAAAAGGGACCTTATGGCGGTAACTATTTTCCGAGATATTAATAATTTTGTAAAATACCTCAAAAAAATCTTTTTTTATTAACTGTATTTTTAAAAAGATGATTGTATTTACTACATGATGTGTTCAACTTTTCGAAAATTCAATTTCAAAAAGTTTTGTATTCATCTAAAGTTTAGTAAAAAGGAACCTTATCGCGGCAAGACCTAACAAATCGTTTTTCTTGTAATTCAAACCATATATTATTATATCGACATTTTAATATTGCAAAGTAGGTTTTAAGTTTATGCAAGGATTGTAAGAATTTCCATTAGTAATAATCATAGTCAATCAAAGTACATACCATTAACTTCACACTAAAACATAACTTTTTTTTACGGCATACTTAAATTGCAATTTTCTCGAAACTTATAATTTCGATCAGTGAACTTCAAAAATTCGTAATAAATAACGGTAGTGGTTAGAAGGTTGGTTCTTGGGTCTATAGTTCGGTACATTTATGACGTTTTCAGCTCTGTAGATAACTCGGATCATTTCCGCCATAAGGTCCCTTTTGATTTGGACGACCACATTATCTAAGTTATACGAGTGAGCGAAACAAGCTCGAGCATAGTTACATTTAGATTTTTATTAAACGGTTTTATTCAGCTTGCCCAGCCGGTCGATTCTGTAAAAATCTCACCGTGAAAACATAGGTGAAGTGAGTTTGTTTTTGCTAGGAATTGACACTACTGACAGCTCACTCCACGCTCACTTCACCTTAGTTTTCACGGTGAGATTTTTACAGAATAGCACTACTGTTATTTATTTGGGCCAATACTTGAATTAAAATTTTACTCCCTTCCTGTGGCAGACTGGTCTGATATTTGGTAAGTAGGTACACACCTTTACTTTTGATGACAATAATCCCACCAAAACATTTTCAAGTAAAATGTTGCCAAGACGAGACCACATATTATTATGTCTCGCACTGTCAAAAAGTTATCAGATCTCATCATCTCACGTAGAGCCAAGCTCAAAGAGTAATATAAGTATGGCCAAGCTTCTAACTGTTTTCTCCGAGCCCCAAGATACAAACTGTCTAGTTTGGGGCCCAGTTAGGTACTCATGTCGTCTTAGCTTACTGTATTACCTGTACAATAAGTATTTTCTATTTAACCGACATAATTATACCGAGCGGTCGACTGTTGATAGAAATTTCACGCGCCCCACGATTTTATTTTTTTGCCTGATCAATGCATAGATTGATGAGGATAGTTTGAGGATAGTGGTGTAGTGACTGTTATCTAGGAGCTACCGAATTATTGTTTAGCTTTTAATACATTATCTACATCATTATATTAATTAAAACTGTTTGACTTAAAAAAAACAATTACATACTTACGTACTAAAAGGTTACATGCTCTGTGATTCTTAAGAAGCCTCCAACAAACTGCTTTTAGAATGAAAAAATAGATGCTATGCTGAATTTAAAGTTATACTAGTACGTATATCAATGAATAGCTAGCAATCACAGGTATTTGTATTTTATGCACCATGGAGCCGACTACAATAACAATTATGCATGTAAGAGCCTGTGTTCCCAAAGCTGTTTTATCGCCCTATATGGGGTTGCTACCTTTTTTTGAAGAATAGAGTAGATATGTTTAGTGCATGCTGCATGTGGCGTTCTGTACCTCGCTCGCTTCGCTGCTCGCACAGAGCATGTAACGCTTTAGCTTCCCGCTTTTTTTCCCATGAGAAGAAAACGTGAAGTTATGTATTTTTAACCGACTTCTAAATTTTTTATTATCTATGTTCGGGCATAACTCCCTCATAGTAGACGTTTTTGTTCGAAAGAGGTTTAAGTATTCCGAAATGGTCCCATTTAAATTTTGTAAAGATCTGATGATGAGTTTCGGAGACAGACAACGGAACTCTTCAATAAATGCCAGCAAATCAACCGCGATTGCTGCTATAGCATATTTATGCATTGCTTATGCAATCACACAACATAACATCACGCCTGTACCCTTTAAAGGGTTAGGCAGATGTGTTCAATAGCTTTCTCTCACTGGTATTCACAAAGCAAGTAGTGTTAATTATATGAATTTGTTTGGGGTAGGTAGGTAACTAAAAAGTGAAAATTAAAACTTTTTACGAAAAAAAAAACAACCGACTTACAAAAAGAACACTACAAAGTGAAAAATAACTTTAATTTCGAAAGTTGGTGCCAAAAAAAACTAAAATACAGTACCAACGACACCGACTTCCGAAATTAAAGTTATTTTTCACTTTGTAGTGTTTTTTTGGAAGTCGGTTGTTTTCTTTTTTTTTGTAAAAAAGTTGTTTAAATTAGGGATGCCACGATACGCCTTTTTGCCGATACGATACCGATACTCTTATAAAAATATCGGCGATACCGATACCGATACCGATACGCTTAATGAATTCAAAAAGGAAGGTAGATTAAATAAAACACAATTAATTAATAGTTTTAGTAATCAAAATTAACATTAATAAGATTTTATGGAATTATCAATTGTCGAAATTTCAAAGTGATTCCATATAGCACTTTTGTATTTTGAAGTTGATATGACTACTATTTATTTTATTTGACTCAAACGACTAGTTATAAATGACATACAATACACGAACAATTACGATATGTAATTCTTAAGGTGAATGGGTAGTTGAGACCGCGAAATTCAAATTTTCTTACGTTTTTTGCAATTTGCAGGTCAGTGTCAGGTTGTATCTTGATCAAAATATGATTCGCGACAATAGCAGGTACATATTTAGAGAAGTATAATCATTAGAATCAATAATCCATCTTTCTAAGTTAGATTTCTACCACTAACACTTTCCATAAGAGATTGGTGGTTGGTGGTAGAAATCTAACTTAGAAAGATATATTAATGATTCTAATGATTATAATTCCTTAAATATGTACCTGTTATTGTCGCGAATCATATTTTGATCAAGATACAATCTGACACTGACCTGCAAATTGCAAAAAACGTAAGAAAATTTGAATTTCGCGGTCTACCACTACCCATTCACCTTAATCTTATTTGCATGGAAAAATACTACGCGCAACAACATTCAACCTAACGAAATGGGATAGATGTGCGAGTGCGAGGCCAAAGCGGGCGGGCGAAACAAAACACTGAATAAAGCGCGGGGTTTCCCCGAGCATAGTTAGTTCGTGCCTCGTTTACAACGAAAAAGACGGGACAACACGCGCGTTTACATTACATTTTTAAAGCGCGAAATTTGAAAAGTATCGTTGAATCGGCCATAAAAATATCGCCGATACCGATATATCGGCAAACCTGAAGTATCGCCGA
Source organism: Luperina nickerlii (assembly GCA_963855955.1). Taxonomy (NCBI): domain Eukaryota; kingdom Metazoa; phylum Arthropoda; class Insecta; order Lepidoptera; family Noctuidae; genus Luperina; species Luperina nickerlii. The sequence continues at coordinate 8,300,551 of OY979685.1, forward strand.
TATATCGGTATCGGTATCGGATGCATCCCTAGTTTAAATAAAAAAATGATTGGGAAATAAAAGAAAACAATTAATTAATACTTACTCATTTGTTATAATCATTATTTATTTCTCCATGAGTAGATTAGTTATTAGATTACTTGTTGCTTTGGCCAGGAAGGCTTTTTTATTTATAAAATAATTATAGGCATCTGAGAAGCATTGGAGCAAATAAATCAATGTCTTTTAGGGATGAGCTGGTACTTTTTGCCACTTGTGGTTCACATGTAAGTACCAGCATATCCTAATGATTTTAAAATAAATTAAAAGGAGCCTGACTAATTGGCCACAGTTATTCCTTGCCTGTTGCAGCCCTGAATCTGGATGTGTGCCACCCCCTCAATCATAAGGAACATAAACAATAATTTAGGAATCATTCTAAATTATATTTATTCTAGTTTAAATTATATTTATTAGTAACAACTAATGTTTAACAACAGGTTTCTTCCTAGTAATATGGAACTCTTCTCTAGTATGGTATGGTGCGTACGGATCTTCAACATAATATTTGGGTTTCTTCCAAAATTTTGTGACCATTTTGTCCAGCAATGTGTTCTGTGTAGCATTACATGTAACATGTTGTTTCAGACGCCTTTTTTGCGATGAAGATTTTTTCCACATTTTCTTGTGCCTGCCTACCTTTGTTCTTATCCAACCGCCCCAGTTTAACCGGAGGAATCTTCGTACTGCTGCCTTCACAGTTTTCCTTTTACCTCTTTTCAAACTGAATTTTGTTACAGTTCTAACAGGGACAACGATATTGGTAGATATATCTAAGATCTGTTTATTATTCAACAATGAATTCTGTTTCAAGTAGGTATTGGTAGAAAAGCTAATATTGTTAAGAGTCGCATAGTTCTTTGTGCTGTTACATAATATAACCTTGGCAGCATTGAAATATGAAACTGAAAGAGGCCGTATAAAGCGAGCAGCTGAAAAAGAAAAAAATAACCTCAAAACAATCCGTCACAAAAAAGTTGGTAAATTGTTACACAACAAAATAAGAATTAATACATTTTCTAGCCTCAATATAGTTTTGCTGTTGTGTGTGTGTTCATTCAATATAAAAATTGTATTTACCAGAAATCGGGAAACGGAACATTTTTAGGAAAACAAGCTCATCAACCTTTATTTTATTTGTAAGTATAAGAAACTCTGTGAAGTGTCATGCCAACGTCAAGTGAATCCAGGGAATCGCTCCATTGTCATTTGTCAAGACGTGCTCGAGTAGTCGAGTAATTCGAGTATGCTTTCATATTGACAGCATCATATTACTAAAGTATTAGAGTAGATTCTGAATTATAAATATTATTCTTTTATTAACTGTAATGAGTATTTTAATAATTTAAGATTTCTGACTTATCTTGATAATTTTTAAATTGTTTTTCAGGTTAATCTACTAATGTGGCAAAATTAAAAAGCTATGAGTATGAGTATGATTATGAAACCCACTCAGCAACAACACTCTATTCTTCGTGGTCCATGTTCTGTAGTCTCTGAATTTTGACAGCCCAAGTGGAAAGAGATTCCTGCCGAAAAATGTATAGATTTACGAACCATTTAGCTAATGCTAAATTAGTTTTGGTACGTACATACTCAGATTTAATTGCGCTATCGGGACTATGTTAATTTGCATTCATTTTATTCTTTAGCCTCTATTTCACTAGACTTTCTGACTGAGTAGTCGCCCATTCTCCAATGTTTTGATTGTGTTATTCTGTGTTTATTACCGCAAATTTGGTCAAATTTAAGTAAATCGTCAATATTCTGACAAGTTTAGTCCTTTTATCAAAAACATAAACACACATTTTGATAATATTGTCCCTTACATAACAATCTTTCGACGTCATTTTCATAATACTTAACCTAGAAAAGGTTACTAAGGCTGTGTTCAGACTGGTTCAGACTTGCGATTGGGGCTATATTATGCAGGTCGTATCGTTAGTATAATATTCTGTACCTATCTGTTATCAAAGTCATTTTAATGTGGATAGAAAGAGGTTGAATTGAAGTAGCTCTAATAATGCAATCAATGACTGTAATCAAAACACACTTTCTTGTCTGTAGTACAAATTAAATTAACCACCTTCTTCGTCAAAAATTTTCAAAAGCACATTAGCATGAGCTTGTTTCTCAGGTTGAGCAGTATATTATTAGTTTCTATTTGTATATTAAAACCCAGGGAAAGCTGTGTGCTAGCTCCCTGAAGATAAGAACTATTAAAGTTGAAAACCTGATAGAGAATGCTAAGGCATTAAGTCCGCCTTTGTACCTTTTGTGTGCGAAAAGATTAAATATATATGGTGTACATATTGTACACCATATATATTACAGATATAAATGTATTATCTTTATCTGTGGACAAGATAAAATAATAGTATTTAAACTCATTTTTTATTTCCCTCAGGTAAGGCGGCATATGAGCGATGGCTCTTGCGCTGCCTTAATAGTAATGCGTAGTCCAAAACGACAATATGCAACACAGCCATTCCCGGAGGAATGCAAGACTAAAGCTCCCCCTAAAAGTCATAAGGTGTTCTGGGGAGCTGTTGGGGCTACGATACTTACTGGCGCTGCGGTTGTTTATGCTAAGTAAGTAATTTTTGTAAAGAACAGGTGTAACAGCACTGAGTTACGAGTTGTAGGTTGTAGGTTCAAACCCAGGCAGGCCTGTTATTTTGTGTAATTTATAATTTATTGCATCACCATTGCTCACAAAACAGTGATGGAAAATATTGTGAGGAAACTGTCATGGCCTAAAACTAAAAATCTCAAAGATGTGACATCCACCAATCTGCACTGGGCAGAGAAGCGTGTCATCCAGCAGTGGGAACATTACAAGGCTGATTATGTTAAATAAAATAGAAGAGAGTCTGAGGCAGGACTCCAGCCTGGTTGCCCAATACACTCAAAATCCTTTTCATTTTCACCAACTTTAATATCTACTTTAATTGATGTGAGCATTATATACATATTCTAAGTTGATTATTGAGTGATAATTAGTAGTGAATTGGGCCTAATTTTGAATTGAAGTTTGTCATTAAGTATTTTGTTCTAAAACTTGATAATTATCTCAGATTCTTATTTCAAATTATAGTCATAAGTCTGTAATACAGTGTCTTTTGCCCTCAGGAACAGTCCAGATGCCCGCAACTGGCTAGAGTCAAACGTCCCTTGGGCTAACGACTTCGTGGCTCTAGTGTACCAGGAAAACACCACATATTGGAAGGCAGCCGTAGATCAATTCAACAGGAGCACTACCTATCTTAGCCATTTCATGTTTGGAAGGGTTTGTTGATTTGACTTTGTTTGTTTGACATAAAAATAGAGACCAACATAAAATTAAATTAGGCCTCATAATTTTTTGGCCGAAAATAACCGCATTTTTTTTTGGTTTGATTTGTTAAAAATTATTTTAAAAGTAAAAGATATACAGTGTACTAATATTTCAACCATTAAGAACTGTTTCAATTTAAGCGGGCATTACATTATCCAGTTTGCAGAGTGCTAAATTAGTGCTGCAGTGCGAGATAAACAAGAGCTTACTCTCTGGATATCAAAGTCATGTGAAATAATATTGACATAAATGTCTATAATGTTACAGGAGGGTGTCACCCCAATCGAACTAACTCCTAGGTCCGAGCAAGACATTGAAAAAGATGCTGAAATAGTCTTCGCAAAGAAGGACTATCAATGTAAGAATTATTGTAATCAATTGTCATTTATGGTATTGCCCAATAACCTATTCAAGAAAATGTCGACCTTCGTCGCTTGTTGTATCAAGGTGTGATTAAACATGTGCCATTTTTAATCTTGAGGTGCATGTCTACACAATGTGTAGTACACATCGAGCTGTACATAAAAAGTATAAGCTGACTTCTGATTGTACAAAATACCTATACAATGCGAGGTCAGCTAAAACTGGAAATGTATAGCTTGATGTGTTGCCGTGTATACATGAAAAGAGGGTTCAGAAACAACGAAAAAATCCACCATTGTGCTATATTTCACTTTCACAATAATTTCATTCATGGCCGATTTTTCAATCGTCAGGAAACTTATATCTGAGGAATAAATATGACAGTTCCACAGATTTGTTTAGAAAATATGTCAAACCAGATAAACGTTATCTGACGGTTGAAAAATCGGCCCTTAGATTTTTCATCATCATCATAATAAAACTTAATGGTTTGAAGCGATTTATTATTATTTTTTTACTTTCTAAGATCACTTTGTTTCACTGTGTGTATATGCATTCTCACACAAATACTGCTGATTTTTGGAACATGACAAAATAATTGGAATTAAATCATCTCATTACACCAAGCATATTATTAAAGGTGACCAAGATAACTAGACAACTGGGTGGCATACAACCTCTCCTCTTGCTTACCGCCTCAGCGACCAGCACCTCTTATAGCTGTATTATTTTAATATTACTTCAGTGTAAGAAAGAGGTGGGGCTACACGACCTGTATAGCTCCATCTCTTTCTGACACTGGTGGTGGTTGAATCTTAGGATGTTCGCTTCGGACCGACGCGAACCTGGCCAAGCGCAGTAAAGCGCAGTTTCCCCTGCCAAACAAATATCCGCATTAAGATTTTTACATTAAAATCGAAAATAAGTAACCTGAGTCGCGCGCCTCTGTCCGCTTTGACCCGGGCTAATTTATTTTAATTAATTAATGCAAGGTCGATATTTGTTTGGCACTGAAAACGGCGCAGCACTGCACCACGCCAGATTTGCGCTGGCCCTCCGTATCCGAATTAGATATGTGGATGACGTCACTACAGACCCCAATCTAATTATCTTGGTCGGCTAATAACTAACTAATCAATTGACCACCTAATATCTAGATGTGTGTTTACATAACAGTGCCGCCGCCTATATTAGAACCTTTGTACGTTGAAGAAAAAGTTTTGCAAAAGCCGGAAATTGAAACCACAGGTTAGTATTGCATGTTATTTTTACAGTTAAGTTTATTTATACAGGGTTCTAAAAGACTCAATATTAACCGAAATGTAATGTTTTCACCTTAAAGTTAATTTGTATTTACACCATATTATTGTCCCGACTATTGCGCCAACATTTTGAATGACTATTTACCTACTCAAAAAACTAACATGCGCCCGCTGTCGGAAAGGCATCTGTTTTAGAGAAAAGACTTATTTTCAGAATGAAAATCCGCTATTAACTGTAGCACGACATAACAATTTAAAATTTTAAATATGAGAATGAGAAGAGACCTCCGGCTTAGTGATGGTTCTTTTAACACCCCTTGTATTAACAATGTCAATGTCTCCATCATTTTTGTATCTCATATTAGGTTTGTACATAAAACTTCTAATGTAAGGGAAAAAGGGCAGTAGAAGATTATCGGGTCTCATAACATATAAGCTAATACTTAGTTGTTAAGCTTGGGATCCTTGAGAATTGAGATAACGGTGGCGTCATATAACAGTTTCAATGTCCGATGATATGGAAACCCGTGCCCGTCTCATGAGACTCAGACTGCTCGGCAAAATAAGCCGAACTACCTACATATCCCGCCAATTTTTCGATGTTTACGAAAGAAAGACACATAATCGACCTATAACGTTCCTACTACTGGGACACAGACACAGGCCTCTTTTCTGTGAGTGTGAGTAACGAAAGAAAATACATTTATTTAGCATAGACTAAAAGTCACACAATACACCAGAGTAATCTACCACGCGGGCCCAATTTGTTCGAATTTTTGGTAGTGGTACATGACGGTTTCTTTACGATTTCCTTCACGGCTTTGAGAAGTAGGGGGAGGAAATAAATTGCACAAAGTAAAGTTGCCATCTGTCTGGGTCCGTCCGAACCCACACGCCTTACGACTTGTATGTCGGGGTTACCCGCCACTGCTTGTATCGATGTATGCCCAAGGTTGTGGGTTTAAATCCGGGCAAGTACCAATGTAACTTTATCAATTCATATTATTATGTATGTACTTTCCGAGTTTATCTTAGACATTACTGACATCGGTGAAGGAAAACATCGTAAGCAAACCTGGACTTACTGTTAATATAGGTAAGTCTGAAATCTGCAACCCGTCTTGAATGCAATCGTGGTGGTCAAATTTTTTATTCCGTTTATTCCTTTTCTTTCATATTAAATACATTTTTAATAATTATTATTTTATGTCGTAAATTCCAGCGACACTGGTCCAAACTGACAAGTGCGAGCCTCAGAGCGCCCCTGTTGTGAAGATCACCAAAGATGTCGTGGAGTTAGAACACGACATGCACGAATACACGAAGATTGCCATAGATAACTATAAACAGGCGGCAAAGTTCTGTGTAGACTACAATAAGGCTTTATTCAAGGTGAGCGATGTTTATGCGCAACTATGTTCTGTTCCTATATTAACAAAATTCCTAATATTAACAAATATATCAGAAAATGTACCTGTGGATGCCAATTTGTAGTGCCACTTATAAATTGAGTGCTGTGATTTGATTATTTGAATACTTAAACCCGAAATTTAAATCACCGTAAAGAGGTTTTCATGTCACGCTTGTGGTTCAATTTATAACCTGAATTGTCGTCGATGATTTTTTAATTACACTTTAATAAGTAATGTTATTCAAACAATATTTTTTGGAAATAATTGTGAGGTGTAAAGTGCAAACCTAAATACAGATGAATATGTTACTAATTCCCTTTAGTGAGTGAATGCGTAAGAATTTTATCTGAAAAGGGTTTGTTTACACTTTCATCAGATACTTTTGGAACAGACTATAACTAATCATATTTTAGTTTATTGGTGGAAACATAATGTTATATTTAGAATTCTGTATCTAAAGAGACCCTATTACTGGACGCTTCTATCTGTCTGTACGTCTTATCTGTAACAGTGCTGATATTTTTTAACTGGAATAGGTACTCAGTTGAAATAACAGAATGTGTGTAATTATGACTTCTGCCATCACAAATGCTAAAAAAAGTAAACTAAAATAGCATTGGTGGTTTTTTATTTCTACTAAGGCCAGAATCAACCTAGACCAATTTCGATAGTGGCAAAAATTGTATTATTTTATGACACTTAGGACATCGAGAACACACGAATAGAATATAATAAACGTTTATTATCACCAGTATTACAGCTAGCAGTAATAGGTATACACTAATACCTGAAGCAAAAGGTTCGTCAGCATTATGCTTAGGTCCTCTAGAGGGTTGCTAATCATTGGATTTCAGCTTAAATCCTTCTGGATACTACTGGCTATTTTATATATAAATGGGCATCTTTTATAATAACTTTACATTTTTGAACAATATTATTTGAGTTCTTAATGCACGCTATAATTTCAGATAATAGAGGCATCCTATGAAGACTTGGACAAGAAAATTTTTACGACACTCAAAGGGACGCTACAACAGAGAGACATTTATTACAAGAAAGGAAAAGAGGCCTCTGCTAAAGCTAAATGTGCTATTGGTATGTAAAGTTTATTTTAATCCTTCTTTCCAAAAGACGTTATTTCACTCATAAGTTGTATGGATTTCGCTTTTTTACGAATCGGCACCTTATATTTGTTTTTATCAGATCTATTCAAAAAGAGCTAGTGTATTCTTCGTAAACAGGGAATAAAATAGCTCTTTAAGCCCTAGGGACTAAAAGTGATTTGAATTTGGAATGTGGATATTGTAAGTAAAAGTTCCAATCACCAAAGAGATCAATCACGAACATTGTATGAACAAGTAATAGTCTGTGTGATAAAGTAAAATGCGCGAGCCAAATCAAAAAACTAATCATAAAGGGTGATAAAAAGTAGTGTTCACCTCTGGAGCAACACAATTTTAAGCTCGAGTGACGTACTTTGAAACCCTCGCTGCGCTTGGGATTCTACTCTAGAATCTTTCGCTCCGCTCTGGATTCAAAGAAACACTCTCGCCTTCAAAATATTATTATTATAATATAGTAGATTGTTTGCCAAGGGAGTTGTTTGCTCCCTTGGCAAAAAACCTACCATTAAATTTCTGGAAAGTCAGTCAAATCACTTATTCCAAATAGGCACATAAAAGGCACTTTTGAATGTCAAAATTAATAAAAAAAAGTAGAATCTATCCAGTTGCCCGTTCTCAAAAATAGTTTCGTATAGAGAAGAATGGGCAAGAAACGCTACCGTTCCAGCTAAATTACGAATTCGGTATAGTGATGATGTTCCTACAGAGACACTGGACCGTATGATTACGGCGGGCGGTCAGGTTAAGGCGCCACCCGAGAGCATTGCCACCACCATGCGTTACATCAAGCAGTTGCGCTCCGACCTCATCAGCGCTGAAAACATCTACAACCAGGAGGTAGAAAAATCTGTGATCAGCGAGAAGTATTGGAATAAGGTAAGAACGCAGTTCTCAGTAGCAGTTCGCAATAGGCTCGCCCCATTACGTGATTACGTGGGACCTAAACATAACTGACGAAATGTGGCAAAATGTCAAATTTCTTTAATAGATTTTCAACTTTATCGCTAAAGCATAAGGTTCAAAGTTAATTGGGAAAATTTGAGAGTTTTGGGTAGCTTGATGTGCTGGCGTCTGTACTATAGGTCAGCTCTGCCTAACCCTTCAGGGAGAACAGGCGTGATCTTATGTAGAAACACGTGTATACAAGCTGTAATTGAAAATAACTCGAAACCCGAAAAGCGTTCATTGAACTCATCATTGTGAACAACTTTGACAATGGAACCAACCATGGAATCGCGAGAAATTGCATTTTAGAGGTAACGTCTTTATCATATAGTAGACAACTTAATAACTCACTTTAAGAAAGAGAGACATTTTTTTTTTAATTATCCGCGACTTAAACCGCGTTGTTAAGCCGTTGGTTCCTGCTGTCATTCCTAGGTCTTTGACAGTCGTTACCGGTCGTCAGAAACCCGAAAGTCTGACAACCAGTCTTACCAAGGGGCGTATTACCCAGTAACTGGGTTGTGGAGGTCAGATAGGCAGGCGCTCCATGTAAAATACTGGTACTCAGCTGTATCCGGTTAGACTGGAAGCCGACCCCAACAAAGTTGGGAGAAGGCTAGGCAGGTGAGATCCTCATAAGGAAATTAAGCACTAAGGAAGGATTTTTGAAAGTTTGTATGAAAATTCTTAATTATTGCCGATGAGAAATTCTATCGGGAAAACGGCTTGTGTTGTAATAACCTCTTCTATTTCAGGTGGAGGTAGCCCGTAACACGTTCAAGGACGAGCTTCAAGCGCTGTACCCCGGCATCGACCTCAGTGCGCGCAAGCTAGACATCAAATCAGACGTAGACTTGCTGTTGGTGTACACACTCAAACGGGTAAGTCATTGACCTAAGGCGCCGCGCCGTTATCTTTTATCCCTGTAAAAGATAACGGCGCGGCGCCTTAGTTAAGGGGGATTCCCTAAGATAGGCTGCGATATTCAGATTTTCTTACGTTTTCTGTCAGATCTGTTCACAAGGTGGAAAACAATTCTATAAGGTGACTGGTAAATTAGTGACCGATACTTAATCACATGATTGTGAAATGATTTTCTTTTTTAATTTACCAAGAGCATGACCCCAATCACCCAAATATTCATTTAAAGTCTGTTCAATGTATAGGCTATACCTATACGTTTAACAGACTTCTAAGGAATATTTCTGCGTTCAACAGAATCTAGTCAGTAGCTTTTGCGTCAATCTGGAACATACGTCTGGACGTATGTTGAATATATACTTATAACTATATTTCCGGCATTAGCCTCGTTCCCCACATCTCGTTGTAATTACTTTAAAAAAATGCTACTTCGTTACGTTTTATTATATAGGGTTTTTGGAAGCTGGATGCAAAGTCTTAAGGGGGTGATAGTTGACACCATTTAAAGCATTTTGAGCCATACATGTCTTAGACGAAGTATGTTTTTTTTATTTTTTTTTTCCAGTTAAAGTTGGTATGTTATTTTTGACTAAAAGTCTGTAGTTAAAATAAAAAAAAAACATACTTCGTCTAAGACATGTATGGTTCAAAATGCTGTGAATGGTAAATGGTGTCAACTATCACTCCCTTTAAGCTTTGCGCTCAGTTTCCAAACACCCTGTATAGATTGTGTGTGCAATTTTGTCAATCATGTTTCAGATACAATACCTGATAAACCAAATAGCAGAGTTACAGACGGTCCGAGATCTTAAAATCAACAGGGCAATCGAGTGTGAGTATATAAAATATATGGAACCTAATTTAATCGTAGTAATATCTCTGAATATAAAATAAATGCCATAAGGCATTCATTTTATAACTTTTACTTATAATTTATAGTAATTATTTATTATCAGAATCTGTGATGTAATAAATGCAATGTGTCCGTGAGACTGTTATTGACACATTAGTATTGTAAACATTAGTCCTAGTCCACCGAAGTGTACATGTCCTCAAGGTGTACATGAAGTAACTCAAAAACCGAGGAGGGGTCATTAAACTCATCATTATAAACAAATTTACCAAGAGGCAACTGCCCTGAAATCGCAAAAAAGGCAGCTGTTCCAAAAATTTATATTCACAAAACTTGGCAGAGAAGAGTGGCGTGCATTGCAGGATGGGATGCCTACACTCAGTATTAGGTGGCGAAAGGCTGAAGAAGAAGAGCAGATAACTCGGCAAAATGTATAGCATAGCTGATTATTATTGCCAAGAGATTGACGTTCTATTTTATATTCCAGGCCACGATGAAAAATTAATTATTGAAGCTAAAGCGGAAGATATAGTCAGGACTGAGAGAATGGCGGCGGAAGTGGAATTCATGAAGAAGGTAGGGCTGTATTGTACCGCCACTTTATTCACACCACATCTAGATTTCCCCCAAAACAATCTTGTTTTTACCTGACCACGGAGGGTATTTGATTTTAACCGGGATGTACATTTTACATATGATTATGTATGTATATTCATCTGTTCCCTCATAACTTTAAAAACACTTATAATAATTTGACAAATGAGGTATCGTTAGAAGCGTCTTGATTGTCGTCGGGATTGTCCGAAATCAGCGGGATTGTCCGAAAGGGTTACCGCTAGCCCGGAACATAAAGGGCGAAGGAAGGAACACGGGTGGGTTTTAGTCAGTAAGAGTCTGACACTCCCTTCCGCTCCACCCAGAGCGGGAGGAGTCATTTGATGATTTCCCATCCAGAAAGAAAAAAAAGCGTCTTGACCGTCCACTGGCTACCTTATCTTATAATTATGTTAGTACAGCGGAATGCGACCACGGGAAGGTATTTTCTTGTTTCATCCTCCATCCAGTCGGGTTTTAGTTTTTAAACTTATTTTTTATTTAATATTTTTGGCTTATTTCAGTAATATTTATATTTTTGAAATGTGCTAATTAAGCCCCTTCATTTGATACCCAACAAGACACCATCCCAAAAAATATTTTTAAATTCTTAAAATTAAAAACTTTTTTCACACTGGCAACAGTAAATAATGTTCTATAATTGGTATTGTAATCGTATTCAATAACTTGACAGTTTAAAACAAAATAATGCACCTATACTATAAAGGATGATTTTCACCAAATGGCTCGCACCGCATCGGATCGGAATATACGAGCGTATGCGGAATAAGAAGAAAATAATCATAAAACACAGAAGAGGAAAAGAAAAATTTGAACGAGAGCCGAAAGGATTCGATCGGATACGACGACAGGCGAACGGAGCCGTACGCGCGTCGCAGCATACTTTCGGCTACGATCACGTGTCGCGGAAGACGCCCGCGGTCAAGCTGCTGTGTGCGGCTAATATAGACTTTAAATACTGTGTACACGATTTAATATCATTTAAAGATTGTAAAATCCGTTCTGATCCGATGCGATGCGAGCCGTTTGGTGGAAATCATCCTTAACAGGGGTAGTGAACCAATTTGCGAAATCTCAAGAAATGTTCTAATGAAATATTGTAAATAGTTATTATATTAATTTAACCTTATAATACGATAGCATAACGCTTAAATTTTTAGGTTTACGTCTTCAATCTTTCATTCGGTTAATTTTAAAAACAAATGAAAGAAACAAGAAGGTAAGATTGGTTATTCCCCCTTTTTTTTTTAAACAAAGTTTTTGAAATTGACACTTACATTTCTAGTACACTAGTGCCCCCAACTATCCATCTATTTGTAATGGTGTCTGTTACAAAGTATACGTATGAGAGATAAAAAATGTTTTTCGTGGGCGTTGATCTTAATGTATGCGTTGTTCCTAGGCTTTACAAATCCAAGCGGAAGCGAACAGGAAGACGAGGGAGCAACTGAAGAAGCAATGTGAGATCCAATCAGAAGCTCTACAGGACACGCTCGCCAAAAGAGAGAAGGCGGTATGCATATAACTGGGTATTTTACATGCAGGATATCCAGTGGCAGAATTCAAAGTTTGAAAAGTTGTAAAAAAAATAACCCCTCTAATAAAAAGAATGTTTATTGTTATTTAAAAACAATAAATGCGGATTTTATTTTTTTTAAAACAACGTTATATAAATGTTGGCCATCGAACCTAGCACACTCGTCAAGTCTAGCACGCATGTTTTCAAAAACGCGTTTACAGAGCGACTGAATCGTGTAAATCTTGAACGATTTGAATTTTATACGGATGGAACTTGAGTTTTCTTCGCATTATAACCTGTAAGATTGATTTTGTAATTCCTAATATCGATGAACGTGCCTGAAGTGATAAACGGGGATTTTCAATCACAGAAACCATAACACGTTCAACAGTTTCGTCCGTAGCTACCGCTGGTATAGGTCCTGGTCTGGGGCTGTTTAATGTTGATCCTGTAGCTCTGAACTTCGCTACCCAAGACTAAATAAGGTTGATCGATGGTCCATCACGTAATCGACGAATATCGTAACGATTACTAAGTCGAGGACGTGTTTCAGTAAGCGAAAATACACTTGAAATGTACGCCTCGGTATGGCAAAACGCGGTACACTTCACACCACCGCTCCATGGCAGCAAAAAACCCGAAGAGCTTTCTACGACCGACACGGGGGGGCCCCGCGCCATTCTAACGTTGCGTTCAGAAATTGCGTTTGTTGAAACTTTGAAATCTGCCATTGGACACCCTGTATAAGTAGTATGTATAGTAGCAATTTCGCATTGCTTGTGAAATTTTTCGTTTTTAGTGAATGAATGAACCCTGTTTCTTTGGGGAAGCCTATATCCAGCAGTGGACTTCTTTTGGCTAAAATGATAATGATGATGAATGAACGCCTGCGTTGCTTCCTAATGCCACAACACTGATACACTGACAAATGCATTCTTACAGATTATTTCTGACGAACATTAGATTGTAAACACACGAGTCTCATTCGCAGTTACATAATCTTAGATATTTATTTTTTTATAACCAAACCTTCTCGAGGGTTCACTTTAGCGCAAACGTAATGCCGGTGACCCTCCTGGAGGGTCCACTAGCAATATGAATGGCTGCATGGCATATGAACACAATGAAAAGTGGGTGGACTCGGTTGTGTTAATTGAAATTAAGTTCATTTTGTATTAACTATTATTGTATTTATTTAACAGATAATGGCGAACTTCAACCGCGCGGTGTCCGAAAAAGTGGAGGCGGAGAGGGTTGTGTTCAAGAAGGAGCTGGCAGCCATGGCCGGCAAGTTGCAGGCCATAGAGCAGACCTTGAAAAGTAAGTCATAAGAGCGCTTTTTAAGTGCTTGGCCAGACTGGCAGCGCGGCGCGGGGAGCGGCGCGGTTCCACCAACAGAGAGAAAGTATCAGATTGATTAAATAGGTACCTATTTACATGCATATTGGCACGCTATGCATTACCTACTAATAAAAAGTATAACGGTTACTTTAATTTAATAATCCATTTTTCCTTTTTCTTTTCATTTTTTCCTTTTGGGTTTTTTTTCTTTCAATCACTTTTATCAAAATTGAAAACTAAAACTAATTCAATCGATTAATTTAATTTTTTACACAACTAAAACTAATTCAATCGCCAATCATTAGTTAAAACTAATTTCGTTAGTTTTAGTTTTTAATCGTCAATCAAACTAAAATTTGGCCAACATTGCTATAGGTACTGCATTAGCGATTTATTTGCCAAAAATGTAAACAAATATGAGTTTATGGAAAAATAACTATAAATCCTACACAATAAAGTTCAGTTTACGCTACAACTTCAAACATTTTTATAACTTTTTCAATAGTGTTCGTCACTCTGAAATCAACTTAGTAACCATTAAAATAAATTTGATATTTGTTTAACTTGAAATAATATTAATTTGAAACATAAGTTTGAATAGACTTTAGGTAGCAATAAGCCGACCAGGATGATGATGATGATGATGATGATAGGACTCCCTTTTCCGCACTTAGACTCCCATTCGGTCCGTTGTGCGTGGGGATTCTGGCTAACAGAGCCAGCCTAGCTCCGCCCAGAAGCACAGAAGCTTCCTGGGAGCTTCACAGGCTTCGCGGAGCGACCTCATTGTTGACCTTAAGCCGACCAGGATTATAAGACAACATGATGGGATGCGCGGCCTCTCTAGCCTGAATCCTTTACAGTTCTTAAATTCTACATTCGCCTTATTAGTACTTTATCGACTTATAATAAAATGTTAGGTATTTGTAATATTGTAGACGTGTTCCTAAAGATGTCGAGCGAACTTGGGGAACGTCGGGCGATGTCGATCAGTGTCGCCAAATATCTTGCCTCACGACCTTTTTCAACGTTTTCGATCTTGCAAGGCATTTCGTGCGACGTTGTGCTAAATCTCTAGGGTCACGTGCCGCGGGAAGCTTTATCCGCCCGGGCCTGTCCGGCCGTGCACGACGCACTACGTAATGCTATTGGAGCCGTCCTTGTTCTCTCAATAACGTTTTTCTTAACGGGCGAAAACCAACACGACTATCTTTTATCTTATTTTCACCGAGAGTCATTTTAAAAAATGAACGCGAAGCCTAATTGCGACACCCAGTTAACATGGAGTCGTAGCATTCTCTAATTTCTGCCTAACCTCATGGGAAGAAGGCGTGGGTTTACGTATTACTACCTACTAGGTTATTTTGGCGTGTTGCCAAAATCAGAACTAACGCCGCTATCTTGTTTTTTGAATACACGTCATGTGACGTTTCACAAAACAATTGAACAATAATGTTTATCAAGAGAGCCTCCCCTGTCAACGTCATTCGAGTGCCAAAAGTCCTTGTAGCAGTGTATGTGTGTATTGTTGCAGAGCGTGCGGCGGCGGAAGCGGAAGCGCGTCGCTCGCAGTCCCTGTGGGCGGCGGCCGAGGCACTGCTGGCCGCCACGCGTCGCGCCGCGCCCGCCACCAAGCTCGACAACGAGCTGCGCGCGCTCGAGAAGGCTGGTGAGTGCACCTCACTATTAGTTACTAGCGGCGCAGGCGCAGGCTCGTCGCTCGCAGTCGCTCGCCCGCCACCAAGCTCGACAACGAGCTGCGCGCGCTCGAGAAGGCTGGTGAGTGCACCTCACTATTAGTTACTAGCGGCGCAGGCGCAGGCTCGTCGCTCGCAGTCGCTCGCCCGCCACCAAGCTCGACAACGAGCTGCGCGCGCTCGAGAAGGCTGGTGAGTGCACCTCACTATTAGTTACTAGCGGCGCAGGCGCAGGCTCGTCGCTCGCAGTCGCTCGCCCGCCACCAAGCTCGACAACGAGCTGCGCGCGCTCGAGAAGGCTGGTGAGTGCACCTCACTATTAGTTACTAGCGGCGCAGGCGCAGGCGCGTCGCTCGCAGTCGCTCGCCCGCCACCAAGCTCGACAACGAGCTGCGCGCGCTCGAGAAGGCTGGTGAGTGCACCTCACTATTAGTTACTAGCGGCGCAGGCGCAGGCTCGTCGCTCGCAGTCGCTCGCCCGCCACCAAGCTCGACAACGAGCTGCGCGCGCTCGAGAAGGCTGGTGAGTGCACCTCACTATTAGTTACTAGCGGCGCAGGCGCAGGCTCGTCGCTCGCAGTCGCTCGCCCGCCACCAAGCTCGACAACGAGCTGCGCGCGCTCGAGAAGGCTGGTGAGTGCACCTCACTATTAGTTACTAGCGGCGCAGGCGCAGGCTCGTCGCTCGCAGTCGCTCGCCCGCCACCAAGCTCGACAACGAGCTGCGCGCGCTCGAGAAGGCTGGTGAGTGCACCTCACTATTAGTTACTAGCGGCGCAGGCGCAGGCGCGTCGCTCGCAGTCGCTCGCCCGCCACCAAGCTCGACAACGAGCTGCGCGCGCTCGAGAAGGCTGGTGAGTGCACCTCACTATTAGTTACTAGCGGCGCAGGCGCAGGCTCGTCGCTCGCAGTCGCTCGCCCGCCACCAAGCTCGACATCGAGCTGCGCGCGCTCGAGAAGGCTGGTGAGTGCACCTCACTATTAGTTATTAGCGGCGCAGGCGCAGGCGCGTCGCTCGCAGTCGCTCGCCCGCCACCAAGCTCGACAACGAGCTGCGCGCGCTCGAGAAGGCTGGTGAGTGCACCTCACTATTAGTTACTAGCGGCGCAGGCGCAGGCGCGTCGCTCGCAGTCGCTCGCCCGCCACCAAGCTCGACAACGAGCTGCGCGCGCTCGAGAAGGCTGGTGAGTGCACCTCACTATTAGTTACTAGCGGCGCAGGCGCAGGCGCGTCGCTCGCAGTCGCTCGCCCGCCACCAAGCTCGACAACGAGCTGCGCGCGCTCGAGAAGGCTGGTGAGTGCACCTCACTATTAGTTACTAGCGGCGCAGGCGCAGGCGCGTCGCTCGCAGTCGCTCGCCCGCCACCAAGCTCGACAACGAGCTGCGCGCGCTCGAGAAGGCTGGTGAGTGCACCTCACTATTAGTTACTAGCGGCGCAGGCGCAGGCGCGTCGCTCGCAGTCGCTGTGGGCGGCGGCCGAGGCACTGCTGGCCGCCACGCGTTTAGGATGATTTTAGTCAATAATTTTAATAAATCAAAAATTAAAATGATTACTTATTCATTGTTTGCTTGTTGAAAATTTCATAAAATATATATGAAAATTCACCCACATTATAAGTCGTAGAAAAGAAATTATTGAGATGACACAAACAATGCGACAAATAAATAAATTTAACGAGACCTCGGAGTTTTTTTACGGCATTTTTGCTCAAGGACCAGTCAGTGAAGCATTGCAGGTTTGCTAAGAAAGCGGTACCATCATATTATAACAGCCATCATTTAAATCTGTCACTATTACTAGTATTTGATATTGTGTCAAACCCCGCTGCCAAAAGATTTAAATTGCTAGATTTGCTCTCACCGGTCTTATTAGTGACGCGATAAAGTTTCCATACTGAGAAGAGTGAGCTCACACGTTATGAAAAAGCGTTTCCATGACAATCAAGTCAAGTCACTGCGTTATTGTGCATTAGAGGTGTCAAAACGAAACAGACGTATCTTTTCGTATCTTTTGACGCGGTAGGGTGAATCTACCGGTTTAAATATTTTCCGTTGTCATAATTTTCATGACAACCGGCACTATCGGCTTTAAGTCCAGCTACAGCACTTCTAGGAGCGTAGCTTTAAGAAATGCCAGCGCCATCTAGTTTTATAATATTAACTAACAAATGGACGGTTAAAGAATCTTAAAAGATCTACTTACAGAATTAAACATAATTTTAAAATAAAAATATCAAGATTTCCTTATTTTCAGGCACGGGTGACAAGCTGGTTGAGACGGTACTAAAGGGCATTCCCCCTGAAGTACGGGAAAAGGGCATCGCCACTGAGAAGTCACTGCGAGACAGGTTCGAAAAGGTATCCCCAATATTTCCTTACTAATTTTAACCACTGTTTCGTTGAAGGTTTTATGTCGTCGGGCTAAAGGGAGATTTAGTTTTGTAATAAGATGGTACGTGTTTAATTTTCCGTAATATCTAGTATCCTGATCTCTACAGCACTGACTTGTGGAATCGTTCCAGATGGAGAAGACCGCGGTGAGGGTGGCGCTGGTCGGGCGCGAGGGAGCCACGCTGCCAGTCTACTTCATGTCGTGGCTGCAGTCACTGTTGCTGTTCAAGAAGGTGAGTCCACCCACGTGCTATTCAAATTCAAAATATTTTATTTCACATAAACCTACAAAGGCACATGAAACGTCAGAAGCTTGGCGCACGGTTCCAAATGGTCGTTTCTTATTGAGAAGAGCCGGTAAGAAACTCCACGGTTACTCTATTAAAAATAATTGGCTTTTACAGTGTTTTCAAATTACAGTAGGTATGGGAGGACAGCGTAGGCCTGTCAATAAGTACCAGGTACTTGATAAAATAAATAATGGTCTACAGATATAAAGTCTACAAGGCCTACCTAAAGTCCTCACATTTACAAAATAAGAATCTATCAAAAGGATAAATAAAATATAAAACCTATTAAAACCAAATGATATGTTGCCATTACAATCACTAATAAAAAGTTGAAAAATTAGAATTGTTTGTATATAATATCAAATAATAAATGATTGGAAAAGAAGTATGTAAAAAATAAATAAAAAATAAACATCGTAATTTGAGAGCAGTTATAGGTATTCTATTTCACGAAGTCCGTTTGACTATGTTTGTAGTCGTGCATGCACATCACTGACCTGTATTATACAAGTACGCTAGACTTCATACTATCGATGACAAATTGAAGACATTTGATTTTGGCCATTTTGGCGCTGATAGCCACGTGAGAGTCCGTGGAACTAATATTAGAGATGGGACATATCCTTCGATAAAAGAATTCTTTTAAGAACTTTATCGATCGTTATAACCACTGAGAGTAATTTATTACTTAAGATAAAAAAAATCGAATAACTCCCAGTTATTTTTATGCTTCATTTTTAAGTAATAGAATAATTGCTAAAAAGGATAACTGAAACATTAGGGCGCGGTCATAGGAGTAACAGACAGTCCGCTGTGCAGGGCCTGCATGGAGGACGACGAGACAGCGGCACATTTGCTTCTAAACTGCCCGGTGGTCGCCACGTACAGGGCAAAGTACTTCGGTAACCCAGGTACCCTACATGAGACGGTCAGTAACATCAAGGCGTTGCTGGCCTTCCTTGAGGAGCTGGGGTGGATCGAATGATCGATTTTCCCACCCGTACGCAAAATACGCGCATTGACGTGGAGTTGCGGACAACAGCCCGTTTTACCTATTACCTATTAGGGCGCGGTTAGATCGCAAGCTAAACTAGTGGATAGTGTCCTAGTAAAGTTATAGCATGATAGTCAGATCAGTGAGCATTAAATATGAGCATAGGCTTAAAACTTAGCCTAAAAACCACTATGGTTGAGCTAATATCTCCTCGCTCAACTACAACACTAGTTTTAAAAGCTCAGCTGGGGTCACATTAGTTCGCAATGTGAACTAAAAACTTTTGAGCTGTTATGTTACCATTTCGCTCTAACCTAATAAACTTGCAGAAATTTCTGGCGACATAAAATTTCTATTTGAAAGACGTAAATTTAAAATTACTGACTGTCTGAAGAAAATTATCGACACAATATCGACATGGAACATTCAACAAGTTTTTTTATTTGAATTTTAGTTCTTTAAAAAATAACTGTCATTTCTTAAAGTATGTTTAGTCCAGCGTACTTATATAATAGAGGTCAGTGATGCACATGCACATTGTTTTAGTGTGCGTAAGCCCAGGAGCGCTCAGTTGTGACCGCGACGCGGTCCGGGTCATTAGTGCCTATTGTTTTCATGTCAAATTTTTTCACTGAGTACCGACGACAACATAGAAAATAATATAAGGAAACTGCCTTATTTTTCTTACTGCATATGCAGCTGAACTTAATTTCCCTGAAAGAGCTCTAATGTGTGCGCCCCATTGTAATTTTGAATCGAAAGTAATTCCTAGAAATACAGTGTCCGTAATTGCATGTAGTTTTTTGCCATCAAATTTTAATTTGCTAACCATAAATAAAGCTGGTTCGAAGTGACGCAGGAAAAGAATTCCTGGAAGGATTTGGGGGAGGCCTTTTCCAGAACAGGCTAACAAAAAAAAACATGCATGGCTTTTATTTTTGGTCTGTACCAAAAGTATCTGAATAAAATTAATATCTGTTAACTATTATACCGCAGACATTGGTGTTGGTTACACGTTTTCCTAGTTTTTAATTTGTTCTATCAGTTTTATTATTGTCAAATTAAATACAATGTAAACAAATAGATTAGAAATCATACCTGTGGATAGCAATTTGTAGTGCCACTTACAAATTTTGTGCTTTGATTTGATCTAAAAGGGCTTCAGTCTTCGATCAATAATTGTACTAGATGCCCGATAAGCGCTTCAAAAACGGCCCGAAAAATAAGAGCACAAATACTTTTGTGCTCTTATTTCAAATTAGTATGGTCCAATCATAGCCAACGTTAAGACGTCAAAATGCCTCAGTGCGCGTTCAAAAATTGTGTAAATAACCACCGTAACACCAAGATTTTGGAAGGAATATCTTTTTTTCGGTAAGTTTCTATCATTTAATGTTTTTCATAAAATAATAACACAATTAAATAGTAAATATAAATAAATTAGCAAATATTATGATTGTTTGGCCAATGTTTGCGACAACGCGCCAACTATTTTAGCAAACATCGACTATTGTGGAACAGGGGCATGGAGTGGTGTTATTTTAAATGTTATTTTTGTTTGTAAATCTTTGTAAATCCTAGCGACCCATTTCGATGTGCAGAATGGGTATCTATTGTCGCGAAAGAAAGGGGAGAACAAATATACAAACCTTTTAAAAATTCGACAATATGTTCGATTCATTTTGGCAGATTGGACATAACTGGAAACACGCAAAGGCGTAGATTACTAAAAACAGCGGTTCCCAAATTGCAGGTAATTATCATAAATTATTAAAATAGTAAACAATACAAAAAAAATATGATAAAAACTTTATATGTGTCCACGTTTTAAACGCATATATTGAAAAAGATGTGTTTTCTGGGGAAAACGAACACAACCATAAAATAAGCTTGATGAAACTAATTATAGAAAAATTCATTGATGTAAGATTACATTATATTTGTAAAAAAGAAACCGCTCAAATAAAAATTGATTCCAAAAGATAACTTTGTAACAAGCTGAATCTGTTTAAAGGAAATTAAACATACATTACGTTTAAATACACCGATTAACACAATGGTACTATTTTAGTCCTCCTACTTTTTTAAATCGGTTAAAAATATTTGCCACCATACAAAACGAACCTTCGCCTAAAAATATTATATTCTGCAACTCCAATACTTACTGTGTTCTAAGCATTGAAATGCAATACCAAGAACTACGTCTAGTTCCAAAATACAGTAAGCACGAAATTGTCAACAAAATGTTTTTAACCTTATTGCTTAGAAATTAAGTTTCATTTTAGAATAAATATTTTTGTAGTTATTATAAAAATGACGTTTTATTTTCAAGTGACATTTTAAATTTATTGCTTTTAACCTATCTCCGATGACAGAAGGACTTAAATATTTACCATTTGCATTCGTACAGTTCCCGGCACGTAACTTGGCAAGAGTCGTTAGATGCGCAGAAGTCATATTTTAGGTCCCTTTGGTACGCAAGCGGGACGCGGGGTGTGATACAGCGTCGAGCCGAGCGCGCGATTGGTGCGTCAGTAGACCCTTGCCCCTCGCATTGTGTCTACGTCCCGTTCGCTCCCGAATACACTTGCGTGCACAAAAGTTGAACCCTTTGTTTTAGTTAAGTTTCGGTTACGAGTTATTGTTTTAAATTTCGTTTTTGTTATAAGTTGTTGTTATTGTTATATATTTATCTTTGTTACGAATCGTTGTTATTGTTTTTAATTTAGATTTTGTTAGGGTTATTACAATGCCGAGACCAAACGTTATTTTACGCAGACAGGCCAGAAAAATAGTCTATGATGTCTATCGTTACACACTTTACCTTTCGACCAGTCAGTTGTTAGGACCTGTGTTCACAATTTTCATATAACAAATAAAGAGTTGCCTACAGTTGAAAAACTAAGAAAAAAACTAAAAGAAGTACTTTCAATTTGATGCCAGGGATAGGATATTTAAGTGATAGTGACGAGAACACTTGACTTTATTTTTAAATAAAAAAAATACTTTTAAATTGTATTTTATTTCTAACACCTAATAAACATCACGAATTCTGTTTCTTCCTTATAAACAGACATGATTAAAAATAAATGATGGCAATAACCATAGAATAATGACAAGCACTAAAAGGGACCACTTTTTTGTGCCACTAAGTGTACGATGCGCGAACTTACCCCCACCATGCCAAATCCTTGCCAAGTTACGTGCCGGCTACTGTAATACAACTTTATGTTAGAGTGTTAAGGTTTATAATAATTTGAAGTTGTTAATATTATTAAACGTTTTTCTACAGTTCGTAATAAGAAATATAAATGTTTATGTGTGTGCAAACGTGGCCACTTTAGCGACTTACTTTTGTTCCTGATCATTCATCTAGTACTATTATTGATCGAAGGCTTCAGTACAACATTATTTCAAATAGCAACACATGGTACCTATTACTAGCTCACTTAGCTTTATTAAGGTAAGAAAAGCAATATCTCATTTGATCGTATTTTTCTGTTAATTTTAGTTCGCTGGAATTCCTGAGGATGAATTGGCCAACCAACCGATAGATTTCACCAAATTAGACACATTTGACATCATGCAGAGGGCAAGGTATGTAGCGTCATATTGGTTTTCAGAGGTTAATGAACCTATTTGTACTTATAGAAATTTATTCCTAAACGATAAACATTTGGAAAAAGTTTATTTTCACCCCTTGTCTAAGTTTTTCTCCAAATCATGATAAAATTGTTTAGCGACTATTATTAAGGACTATAAATATATGTGGTCGTTCAAATCAAAAGGGACCTTATGGCGGTAACTAGTTTCCGAGATATTAATAAATTTGTAAAATACCTCAAAAAAATCGTTTTTTTATTAACTGTATTTTTAAAAAGATGATTGTATTTACTACATGTAGATGTGTTCAACTTTTCGAAAAGTCAATTTAAAAAAGTTTTGTATTCATCTAAAGTTTAGTAAAAAAGGAACCTTATCGCGGCAAGACCTAACAAATCATTTTTCTTGTAATTCAAACCATATATATTATATCGACATTTTAATATGTTCCCACAACAAACAAGTTTATGCAAGGATTGCAAGAATTTCCATTAGTAATAATCATAGTCAATCAAAGTATACCATCAGTTACATAACTTCACACTAAAACATAACTTTTTAATTTAATATAATAAAATTTAATATAACTTTTTAATTAAATTTAATATAATTAATATAATAATTTAAACTTATAATTTCGATCAGTGAACTTCAAAAATTCGTAAAAAAATAACGGTAGTGGTTAGAAGGTTGGTTCTTGGGTCTATAGCTCGGTACATTTATGTAGTTTTCAGCTCTGTAGATAACTCATTTCCGCCATAAGGTCCCTTTTGATTTGGACGACCACATATACATATATTCTAACAAAAAAAGATGATCTAATTTTGAATAACCATAGGGAGATGCGCCAAGGCTCGAAAACTGTATGAAAATAAATGTCAGAAAGTTTGAATTTCGCTCGGCTACCTTAGCCATTTCGCCTCAAGTGGTCCCCGCATAAAGACATATGCCAATACCAAAAGCACTGCTTAGTTTGTCTGTGGTACAGAATGTGCGTGTCGCCTGTGGCTTTTATTACAAAACCTGACTGAACTGAAGACTCCAGCATTACTTAAATCTTTGTAGTGCCACTTATAAATTGAGTGCTTTAATTTGATTATTTGAACAATTAAACGATAGTCTAAGATCCGGAGTAAGATCGACCTTCACCTCTGTGTGGATGAAGATTATTTTTGAAATTCAATATGTAAACAAATATATTGTTGCTTATAAATAAATGGGTGGCTTACTCAAATATGTATAATTAATTAAAAATACTGTAAGTAATTTGTTTAAATTTTTTTTTTACTTCTTTATCAATCAAATTAAGGTCTTACATAGCACACAATCATATTGTCACCGTATCGCCTTTAGCCTCGCCGTCAAACAGGCGTCAATCTAACGTAAGCACGTAATCAAACCACGTCCCTCCAAAGCGTCACGAAGGGACAGGGGTGTGTAGCAGCACGGTTCGGAGAGACTGTAGTAGTGGGAGTGTACTTCTCTCCGAGCCGAACTCTCGCCGAGTTCCACAACTCTTTAACAGAGTTAAGTGTCGTTGTCGCTGGAAACCATTCCTTCCCCGTGCTAGCGCTCGGGGACTTCAACGCCAAGAATTTAGCCTGGGGTTCCCGTAACACGGATGTGCGGGGCAGGATGGTGGAAGATTGGGCTCTGGAAACAGGCCTGGTCGTCCTAAATCGGGGTTCTGTTCCCACGTGTGTGCGGATGCGGGGTGAGTCCGTGGTGGCCATCTCGTTCGCCAGCCGGGCTCTGTCACAGCGTGTCATTGACTGGCGCGTCACCAGGCACCGCAGGCTCCGCATCCGCCCTCCGGATGTGGAAGCCACGGAGGCGGAGCTGTACGAGGGATACAGAGCGGTGAAGACCGCCCTCCAAGAGGCTGTCCAGCGGGCCAAGGCTATGGCCCGCGAGGAGATGGTGGAGACTCTGAACAGAGATCCGTGGGGGCGCCCTTACAAAATGGTACGGAAAAAACTCCGCACCTGGGCCCCCCCGTTGACGCAGAGTGAGCCGGTGAGCCGGTGGAACTTTGTCAAGCATTTTCGACGTTTGGCTCCCAAACTGGAACGGGCCGGGGCCGCCTTCAAGCGGCTCCTGCCCAAACTGAGGGGGCCAAACGCCTCCTGCCGGAGACTTTACGTGGGGGTCGTGCGATCCATGGCCCTATACGGGGCCTCTGTGTGGGCGCGTTCACTGCGGCGGCGAGCCGCCCATTATTTGAACGCGCCCCAAAAGGTTGTAGCCGTAAGGTAAATCCGGGGGTACCGCACGATCTCGGGCGAGGCGGCAAGCCTCCTTGCCGGTCTGCCGCCATAGGATCTGGAGGTGATAGTCCTCGCCCGCCTGTATGAGTGGCGAGCGGAGGCACTACGCCGGGGGGAAACTCCGCTTCCGCTGCAAATCGCAGCGGAGCGGATGGACCTCCGGCGCGATCTCATGGCGGCATGCAAAGAGCGACTGTCGCAACCCAGCGCAGGGCACGCCACGATAGCGGCGATAAGACCCCTCCTTGAGGAGTGGCTAGAGAGGCGTCACGGCGCCCTCACCTACCGCCTGACGCAGGTCCTCACCGGACACGGATGTTTCGGGAGGTTCCTGCACATCATCAGGCGGGAGGAAACGCCCGGGTGTCACCATTGCCAGGATCGCCCAAAGGACACGCTGGAGCATACGGTGGAGGTCTGCCCCGCTTGGGCGGAGCACCGCCGTGTCCTCGTAGAGGCGATCGGCAGCGGCGGCGACCTCGCGTCCGGGCCTGGTTCTAGCATGGTCGGTGATGAGAGGGAGTGGGGGGCAGCCGCCTCCTGCGAAGCAGTCATGCTAGCGAAAGAGGCGGCGGGACGGTTGAGGGAGAGAGCCGCCGCGAGAGACGCTCCGGGCATCGGTAGCCGCGCGACGACTCCCGGCCACCATAGGCGCGGGCCTGCGGTCGGAGAGTAATGGGTAGCTCACCGTCCGATCAGGACCAGGCCTGTGCCGGACGGCGCGTACGTGTTCCATGCGAGCCTCAGAGATGTCAGCATCATCCAAAGGGGCCTGTCAGGGCCGTAGCCTGCTGGGTCAGCGGGATTGTCCGAAAGGGTTATCGCTGGCCCGGAACATAAAGGGCTAAGGAAGAAACACGGGTGGGTTTTACTCAGTAAGAGTCTGACACTCCCTTCCGCTCAACCCAGAGCGGGTCATTTGATGATGTCCATCCTGAAAAAAAAAAGCATGTAATCAAAGCAGATCAGCAGCTTCGGTACGCCGACTTGGCTAAGGCTAGGCGACGCCAAGCCATGCTTACGGCTCGCCGACCACTGTGTGATAGTGCTGCAGGCAGGTCGCGGGAGGGGGGGCAAGGGTGGACAAAGAAACGTAAGCTCGGGTATGGAGAGACGTAAGCGTGGGGAAGACGAGCCGTAAGCGTGGGAACTGCAAGTTGATCACGCACCGCTCCGCGGTTTGTAAAGCTTGTCTCGAAGCGAGGCCATTGCGTTACGATTCCGATTAATGTGCATTGCAGTAGGGAGTTTCATACAAATAATACTGAATGGCTCGAGTTGATACGGTGACGATCCCTTTCCGAGTTGATATGTGTGTTTATGACCTTTAGATTCCAGTTGAAAGTATAAAGCATATAGAAAATGTAACAGTTAGGTTGCCTACCTTCTGGTGCCTATTACCGGGTTGACAGGTATAAACAGGTTATACGATTAGGACCTGTCACTGTGGGTGCATTATGAAATAAATAAATATTACCGGGCTGTGCGTGGCAGGTACCACATGGACCACGGCAACCTGCCGGCGGCGCTGCGCTACGTGAACCTGCTGCAGGGCGCGCCGCGCGCGGCCGCGCAGGCCTGGGCCACGGCCGCGCGCCGCCACCTGGAGGTGCGCCAGGCCGCCGAGACCGTCATGGCTCACGCGTCCGTGTCGGGCCTGCTGTACCTGTAGCGCGCCCACGCCGCGCGGGCCGCACTGCCAGGCCTCACTAGTGGCGCTAGCAGCACACTGACCCCCTTGTCCCATCGCCGGCGCCTAGCGAGTAGAGCTTGCTAGCAAGTTGTTTGTTTGACAGAGTTGTCGCTGGTGGTGTGAACAGTCAGCGAGCAACTATTAATATGTATCTCTATTACTGACGTAGGACCTACAATCTTTTGTACGTTTCTTGAGCTAGAAAATAGTTGTTAGCTAGTCGCTTCCTCGTCGGCGATGGGACAGGTGCCTAGAGAAAGTTTTCATATAGCATGTCAACTTTAATAAAGATTTGAGTAAACCTTAACTTTAGCATCAGTGCTGCTTTCGGATCTACAAATAAAGCATTTTAATTCATGTCCTCGTGATTAGAAAACTAATTATCATTCTTTTAATATGTGTTTTAAATCTGCAATTTGTACGGTGCCCATGATTTCAACATAAAATCAACTATAAATCCAAAAAGCATTTGACGTTGTGTTTTACTGCTTATGCTGGTGGCGACATCTATGCACATCATTTCGCGAACACCATTGTCATGTCCTATTCTGAATCTTAGATAATTTACATTCATTGCCTTACTCAACTGTCTACTCTATAATTTACTACGCGGGCCTACTGCAGGTTTGTGGATGTTACATGTCTTCATAATGTTAGTAAAAAGGTCATTTATACATTTTTATTGCAATCGAATTTGATCTTTGTCTTGCATGACATTGAGTTTGTTGTTCCAAAACTTGATAATTATCTAAGATTCTGAATTCAAGTTGAGTGTGTGTCTGTGAAGTAAAAGCTTTGCTAGGTTTCGACGCGCTTAAAGCGTTTGTACAGTACGAATTTTAAAGAGCGGTAAAAGAAATCGAAGTGTTAAGTTCTTTAATCGCATGCGATCGACGCATCACTCGGTTTAAATCATACCTTAGTCGGAATATACAGATAATAAAAATATAGGTTTCTAATTACTACAACCCAATTTCAAATTCGTTTCTCTTTAATCTAATGTGCTAAGATTTAAAAATACTAAATTATAGATTTCATTAGTTATGTGTGGGCAACCGCAAGTCAGTAACACTTACTACAAAAATCGCCTTTACAACTACGAAATAAAGGCGCTGTCAAAGTAAACACGCGGTTGACTGTACTATGTTTGGAATATACTACCTAGTAATTTATGAAGTTCTATTACCACTCTCTGATTAGCATTTTAGTAATAGCATAGCATGTTTACCGACGATACAATAAGTATAGTCGACAAAAAAATTTATTTACCAGCATAGAGATAGTTTGCACATCGTAAATGATTGAAGGTAATTTTTATGGGTTCGTAGTTTTAATTTCAAACCAATATTTTCTTTGCTATAAAAACTGTAAGACCGCTTTCCTGGCCGGCCGTACCATATTAACTCGCATAAAACGTAGAATGAATACGTTATTTTGTATGATAAATCTAGACGATTATCTATTTATGCCATTGAATATTTGTAGATAGTGGGTATCATGTAGGTACATTAAAATGGAGAACTGTATTTATATAAAAATATATGTACCCGAAAATATGAAGTTTCTTCAAAACCGTCGAATTTGTTTGTTTTGTTAGCACAAAATGTGTCTGCATTTATTCCAAAAATATAAGAACAATTAGATTCAGGTAAATTATGGTGCCAGTGAAGTGAATTTGTGAAGATTTCCTTTAATTTTAGTAATTTATGTAAATATAAAAATATTGTATTAATAAATTAAAAGATGATTTTTATGTCAATTTATTGTTTTATTGCATATTTCCCAAACGCACACAGAGCTTGTTGTGATCCGGAGTATCCTAAATGTTGCTCAGGCATATTTTATCAAGCTATAACTGAATCTACGAAAACAATACTTGAGCCTAGGGTAAGGCTGCCTTTCCACCAGAGATGAGTGAGGATGCGTAGCGAGGAATGTGTGTGAAACCAACCAACCAATAACATCGCTTCATTTTTATAGCTTGAACTAAGCTAGCGTTGTTATTGGTTAGTTTTACACACATCCCTCGCTACGCATCCTCGCTCATCTCAGGCGGAAAGGCAGCCTTACTCCACCCCAGGACCCTTCGACCCTTAATATACAGGTATTTTTAGTATTCACAATAACCGAAAAGAAATCATTGTACTCCTTATCATTATGAACAACTTTTGCTATGGAATACGTGGTGAATGACGTACGTCAAGCCTAAAATTGCGAACAAAAAAAAAATGCTGCTACATACCTACATTTTTCAGTAGCGTCCATCAGTTCATATTCTAGACAGCAGTCACGCTGGACACGATATTATGTGCCCCACTGTTTGTGAGACGCAAATGTATGTGAACAGTATTAAGATAAGCAGTTGATTCATGGAAAATACTGGTATTCAGCTGCATTCAGTTAGACTGGAAGACGACCACTAGCAGATGGATTGATGAGAGCGCTATTAATGTAGGGAACAGCAGATTTCTTTTAACAAAATGACGGATGTTTGCGGCTAAGCCCGGCCCACCCCATATGGACGTCTAGCGTGATCTCTCAAGCTCCGCTAATGAGACACAATTGATTTGATATTCTATCATATTACATAGGATATGCGCGGAGCTTGACGGTTTGCGACCCAATGCAATATAAAGTACATACTAATTCCATAGTATAAACAATAAAGAGTTTTCAATGTATACCCCATCATAACTGGCAGCAAACATAGAGAATAATCTAAGACAAAAGTTAACAGTCAGAATCGGAATGGGAACTGTGATGAGAATTGCCGAATTATAAAATATCACAGCAAAATCAACAACAAACAAATAAATAACCAAAAAATCTTTAGCTTTCCAAATACCTAAGATACATAATGTTAAGGTCTCACGCAATATCAGTAGGGAGACTTTTTGTAAGTACCTGCACACTTTTTGACTAGGTAGATAGTACAGGAAGGGCATATTATGTGTATCAGCAGGGGCATACAGGTGATCAAAATAAGCAACTTGATTTGGTCGCTAACAACTGTTGCAATTTCAAGTTCACGCAAATGTAAAGATACCAGAAGCTGTTCATTTTTGTTTCATTTTAAATTACAACAATTGCCCCTCTGATGTTTGACCCAACAGGTAAAGGCACCGCAGCCCTCGCACTTGCGACCAAGACGATCATGTATTCCTAACCTATTCATCGTAAGTACGTACCAACTAAGCTCAAATAAGTAAGTAATTATGAATGATAACATTTATAAGAGTAGGTACACAACCATTAATACGACACTATCAAGATGTTCGGTTTTGTAGAACGTCGTCTCTCAATGTCAGTTCACTTCAAACTCACTCCACCTTAAGTTTTCACAGTGAGATTTTTACCGAATTGCACGTCTGGTCTAGCTGTGTGCTTGATTTCAAGTGTTATGGCAAGATCAGTCGTGACAGGTACCTACTAGGGGAGATTCATGTGCAGCAGAGAACGTCTTTTGGCTGACATATGGCTTCAATATTCACGATGAAATAACGATGTATTTTGCATGTCTTTTCAGTACCGTCGCCATCCAACAGACTTTCAAATAGTGACATTCACCCGTTACCCTACAAACTTCAAGTACAAGGATCCTAAGGAACGTGACCCGTGCCCGATTCCCCCGCCCCCGCCACCGCCACCGCCCAAAGATGACAAGCTGGTCTGGGGTACCATTGCATTGATGTTCCTAACCGGAGGTTTTATAGTATATGCAAAGTAAGTTTATATAGTTCTCCTTATCGATTTCGATACCAGCTTGGGTCTCCCTTTATGTTTTTCGCGGTTTCCGATAGATAGATAAAGTTAGCTACGTAAAATATCTACCTCTTTGCGAATAATCATACCCATCTACTTATTTCTGCTTTCTGCATCCAAGTAACTCCCGATTTGATTGAAGGGTCAGGGTTATGAGGCAGCTTTATCTCGGATGGCTACGCACCTGTGATGTTCGAATATTGTAAACATCACAGTGGATATGTGGTTGGCGCATTAGGCAGTGTTCTCTTACCCTATTTTGATAATATGTATCACACTTGTAATGAGGTGTATTAACTTTGCTTGGTGGAAAATAATAAGTACCTACCTAGCGCCATTTCATGTGTAGGTATACCTTTTGTTGAAGATCCTTTAAATAAATAAATATTGGCACCAAATGGTTCCAGAAGGAGCCATGTCTAGGTGTGGACATCGATTACTTAAACTACACTGTACCATTTACTTTTCAGGGGTTCACCAGAAATACGTGATTGGTTAACACTAAACGCACCATGGTTCGACGATCTCATAGCTGTGGTGTACCAGGAGAACATGTCGTATGGAGAGTTTGCTTCTGCATGCATCGAGAATACAAAGAGGTTCATCGACGACCTAACAGGGGCCAACAAACCGAAGAAGTGCTCCATTGATGGTGGACCCGTGATTGGTAAGTTAACGTTTTTTCGTTATCACGATAACTCGACCCCGAGACAATTCGACCTCGCGACAATTCATCCCTAGGACAACTTGACCCCGACACAGACCTGATTTGATTCATAACAGATTTATTTGTAAAAAAAACTCTGCTCGAGCATTTTGCTGGTCTATTTGCGCTGACGCAAAGCAGGCCCCGTCACAGCGGCGTCCATGGAAACACATCCCCTAAGAAGTTTCCAATGGAAAATCCCTTCGGTCACACGGCTTGTCCCTCCTATAATTTTCTACATTTCACTCTAAAAATTTTCTCATCCAGATGTTCCCGAGGAACCAAAAGATGAAGAAAAACCTAAAGAAAAAGAAGGTAAACGTTTATTGATCTCTTGGGAAGCAAAACCTCGAGTTATTGTCTGCAGCTTCGAAACATATGATACTTTCAACCAGGAATTAAAATTTACAACCCGATTGATCCGCAAGCGTTGGAAATCACGATATTATTGACAAGTTACGACGCGACGGCCTGTCAATTCGCCCAGTTTCTCTTTTCTATGAAGATTAGTTCTTTGTGTGTTAACACATTGGAACGTTCGGCTATCAGTGGGGACAGCGAGAACGTGTTTATTTTCTTTCCCGATGCCATTTATTCATAAAACAATTCACATTACGTTTGGATATTACATTTATTTTTATTATTGCATGCAGAAAAAGTTAAATTGATAATAGATTATTCACTAAGGGGATAAAGCAGTGTTTTAATGTTCGGGCGCTATTTTGAATCCCGAACGCAACGGAGAGTCCTACAGTAGTTTAGTATACTATGGCGGGGGTACGCGTTACAGCAACCAACCAGATGTTCCGATGACATGCCGCCATTACCGCTACTTCTTCTTCTTCAATCGGTCCCTCATTACTGAGGATCGTGGTCACTGGATCCTTTTAAGCGGATAATCTGCCTCCATCTACTCCGGTCCAAAGTTGCCATCACCACCTGCTGAAAATTGCTTGAGGACGTAGCTTCTTTCACTTGGTCGGACCATCGTGTTGGCGACCGGCCTCGTGCTCTCTTTCCCTCGGTATTGCCAACAATAACCAGCTTTTCAAGGCTGCTATCCCCCCTTCGCATTATGTGGCCGAAATAGGTCAGAATACGCTGTAAGCATATTGTAGACAATCGAGTCTTGACATCGAGTTGGGAGAGGATAGACACATTTGTGCGTTTGGCTGTCCATGGTATTCGGAGCATCCGCCTCCAACACCACATTTCGAATGCATCTATCCTCTGTCTTTCTCTTGCTCGGATTGTCCACGTCTCAACTCCATAGAGGAAAATCGGGAAAACTAATGCTCTGACCAAACGGGCTTTAGTTTTAAAGCTTATTGAACGATTTTTCCAGATGTTCTGGAGGCGTGTCATGACATCTTTAGCCATGGCTATCCGTCGTTTTATTTCTGGGACGCAGCTGCCTTCATTATTGATATTAGAGCCCAGATAAATAAAACTGTCCACAGTATCGATGCCTTGGATGTTATAGGCGCCCGATAGCTTTCCCGCACGATCTATTACCATAAGCTTGGTTTTCTGCCTATTTATAGCAAGCCCTAATTTGTTACTTTCCACCTCCAGTCTATGCAGTCTATTACCGCTACAGATGATGTATAAACAGCGGTTGGGCGAGAATACGCAGATAACTAGGTATTCACCGGTTATTTAACACACCTCGGGGATAAAGGTGTCTTCGTCTTGGGCGAGCTTGAATCCCTCACTGCACTCGGAATTCAAATCTGAAATTTCCCTCGCTTTACCCAGGAGTTCACTCAGGTCTCCCTTGCTGCGCTCGAGAGCCCAAGAATCCTTCGTTGCGTTCGTGATTCAAAATAGCGCTTTATTATAATTATCCCATTAGTGAATAATTTTCTATAAAAAAAATCATAACAGCTCGTACCTACACACAGGCGCGACGCGACACGCGCCACAAAGGCACCGCTCGTTGCGCGACTTGCGGTGCCTTTGTGTCGCGTGTCGCGTCGCGCCTGTGTGCACGAGCCTTAATCGATAAAAAAGATAATTATCGTTACACAATGCAATTCTAATTATAAAGTCATGGTGATTCAACTCGCGTTATCCCCACCAGTGGGGTCACGGCGGTGTGGACAACGGGAATGCGTATTTAACAATACGGGCTACTGTTTTAGAAGAAGGAGTCGAAGTATGCGTGAAGGAGCCGCCACCAGTCGTCACGCAAAACATTTGTGACATAGAGAAGTGCATGCTCGAGCTGAGCGAGTGCGCGATCAACAACTATAACACTGCGAAGGAGGCTTGCGCCTGTTACAACTTGGTATGTGCCAAGGACGAGGTTTATTTATTTATTTATTTAATACTTCAAGCACATAAATGTACAGAGGCGGACTTAATGCCATAGGCATTTTCTACCAGTCAACCTTTGAGTGATGCAGAGACAAACAGTGGTAGGTGCAATCAGACCATTGTGGAATAATTGTGGGAGGTTCTTCTTATAGCCGATATCAGGCGTTTCACTTCGAGTGAAAACCTAAGGCACAAACAGGCCCCTCTTTTCCATTGGGCACTCTGGGCAAGTGCCCAGGGCCCCGCGATCTTCGGGGGCCCCGGTCTACTCTCATAAAAAAACATTATTTGCAGCCGCCGTTCCATTCTACGCATTATTAGTACCCGGTTCAGTGACAAAATTAGAGATTAGTAGCGCGATTTATAATAAATCAATAGCCCCCCAAATATGAAATATTAGTATGTTTCTTTTATTGTCTCTTATCTACATAGGGGACCCGTGATCCTTATGTGCCCAGGGCCTCCAATAGGTTAAAGACGGCCCTGGGCACAAATGAACAAAAAGTGAATAAAATTGTCTTATATCGGCTTGACAGAAATTGGCTGATTATCTTATTGTTAGAGTCGTGAGTCCTAGCCCGAAAACTGCAGTGTCGCGGAATTTGGGCGTACCTATCTAGAATTCGAGACGAGCATAAACTGGACGCAGCTTAGGCACTATGCGCCTTTAAATTGAATTGCTGTTCCATACATTTCGTAAGTCATCTCATGTGAAAATCAAATGTATTTAAGTGCCGATTTTTTTTCGCGATTGCGAGTTATTTCCCATAGTAAATGTTCTTATCATCATCATCATTCGCCGGCCCTTATCCCAATGTATTTGGTGTCGGCGCAACATGCATTTTTCTTCCACACTTCTTTTTTAGTCGTTATCTCGGTACACCCCCTTTCCAACCATATCATCATTCACACAGTCCATCCACCGTTTCTTTGGTCTTCCTCGCGGCATTTTCCTCATTCCTTCGTAACACATGCCTATACCATGACAACCGATTTCCACACAATATAGTAAAAATTCTAATAATTAAAGTTAAAAGTTCAGTGACCCCTTTTCGGGTTATTTCAGTTACACCCCACCAGTTATCGTTTGAATGACGTTGAAAAATCGTCTTCAATTGTCAAATGAAAAACATCTTTAACATCTTTAAGCATTTTGTGGTTAAGTATTCTAATAATGAAATCAAGGCACTGTAACTGGCACTCCAAATTGGCATTGACATTTTCAGATCCATTAGTTTATATTTTAATTAGACACTTTTGGAACAGACTATATTTTGTCGATCTGATAAACAGTAATATATTCCTGACTCAACAATCGGTTGTATGTTGCAGCTGGTTGAAGACACAATGCAAATGTTTTCGTTCAAAGGCATGAAAGCGTTACGTCAAGCCATGGAGGAGCGAATTGAACTCGTCAAGACATCTCTAAACAACGCTTCTCATTGTATTAATAAACTCGGTAAGCAATATCCAGATAGATCGCGCTTTAGAAGTAAATTATCGTACAAGACTAGTATACAGAGCGGGCCGCTTTAACGGCGACATTAATTAAACACGTATACGATTTCGCGTTTCGTTTTATGAACATTATACGTTATTATTAATTTACTTACAATTTTCTAAAATAGCATCTTGGAGCAACCTGTGTAGGTACCTACTTAAAGAAATGTAGGGCAGGGGTCCTTTGCCGGGGTCACGGATCATAACATCGCATCAATGAAATTAAAACGAATAACATGCAAAGAGTAGGCGAATTGAAGGAAGCCCTATGTCGGCGAACAGCGCAGGCGCTAGTTTTAAAATTACTAATTACTTTATTTTGTTACTAGCAGCGCCCTGCGGTTTCACCGATTCCGTGGGAATATCGGGATAAAAACTATCCTATGTCTTTCCCCGGGATGCAATCTATCTGCCAAATTTTATCGAAATCCGTTCAGTGGTTTAGGCGTGAAAAGGTAACATACGGACAGACAGACAGAGTTACTTTCGAATTTATAATATGAGTATGGATAATATTTATGATTACTTACCTACCTACTGGTTTCCTAGTCCTACCCGTGTGTTAAATTAATGTCGCCATTGTAGCGGCACGGTGTAGAACACATTAGGAGAACTCAATGTGCCATATTTAGATACTTATTATTGTAGGTATACCAATAGTGTGCTGTGACCCGCTGTTTCCATGGCAAGCAGTCTAATGTGATGTCCTTATGGATTTGTTTGTTTAAAGCTTCGCCGCGAGGTGGCTCTAAGTGTTTGTCCCTTGTCAAAGTGACCTTGAATGAAAATCGGCGACTAGGCAAAGAACTATGTCAAAAATAGAGTCATATCGCAGCAAAGTTGTTAACAAGGAACTCCATTGGCAGCTGAATGAAAGTAACTGAAACTAACCGCCATCTTCGGAGAACAAAGACAGTTTTCATCCCCATGGAAAGCGAATACGCCGCGTCCTAAACAAAACGATCGTTGCTCAAACGCGCGGCTGTCGCGTTTATTTTGTTCGGTGGAGCCGAATGCGTGGTTGCACGGACAGAGGGCGCCTTCAGGTTTTCCGACAAAAAAGTGACATATGAACGCGACCCAACATTTTGGTTAGGCCGCGGGGTTACGCGACCGCCGCAAGTTCGCGGGAACTTTGGGAACTCGTGATCAAACTGTCTCGCGATCGAAATTCATTCGACATAATTGTCTCGCTATGCGTCGCGTTTCTACAAGCATATAAATACAAATAAACTTATACCAACCTACATATTTTTTACAGATGAAATGGCCCGTTACCTGGACTGCGGAGTCCAAGCTTCGAAAGATCAGATCAGGAACGTAAAGTTAATGCATCGAGACGTCCATGAGAAGTTCAAAGCTTCCTTCATGGCGTACCAGTGGGAGAACGACCGATCCATCGTGATGGACGCTCAGTGGCAGATGGTAAGGAAAAAAAAGAAAGAAAAAACTTTAAGGTTTACTGGAGCAATTACGACATTGGGAATATTCCGTTGGATGATAATTTCTACCAAACGAGGTGCCATTTATATAGCAATAAGCGAAAAGGACGGCAGTCGCTAAAATGGCGTCTAATCAATATGTAGCATAAAAATGCCGCTGCATTTTGTATAAATTATAATCCAACGGAATATATGTACATACTATCGTAATTGCCCCAGTAAACTATAGTTCAATTTCAGATTTAATGCCTCCAACTGCATCAGACTGCTTACCAAGTGATCTTGTTTTGAACTTTTTAGTTGCAATCGGGTTTTTTTTATTACGTATCTAGCTGACGAACTTCGTACCGCCTTAGAATTAAATAATATAAATAAAATAAATAAAAAGTTTCTTTATTTACTTTAGTTGTACAAAAACACTTAATAATCTAAACACTATGCAGCGTTACAACTAAGGGATAGAGTGATTTCGATGAACTCTGGCACCCAAAGTAAGATTTAACTTGTGTTTAGGGTGCCAGCGTCCTCGCCTATAATTGAACAAGGTATATCAGTAGTTGTAGCACGAGCACAGAATATTATTATTATGATAATTACTTACTAATAAATGCATAGATGTGGCCCATTAAAGTACCATTGTATATATTGAGAGAAAGATAAATATGGTGAAAGCTTGTGTTTATGTTATCCTGTATAAATATAATTACAGATATATGACTTATATATAATGCGAGTTCAATTGTAAATACACTAAACTATTTCACTAATACACTAAACCATAAAACCACCCTGTTTGACAACAGTACGAACAGTTTGTATGGGATAATAAAATTGTTGCTTTTACTATTTTCCTTTCAACTTTATATTTTCTCACCTTCTAAACCTTCCTTGGACTTCTACAAATATTTCAAAACTAAAATTAGTCAAAACAGTCCAGCCGTTCTCGAGTTTTAGTGAGACTAACAAACGTCATTTCATTTTTGTAAATACAGATTAGTGTGTTTCATTTTTATTAAAAAATCTCAGGTAGAAGAGCTTGTCGACAAGTACACGTCGGAGAATCAATATGTGTTCCCTGGCCTGAGGTACACAGCTAAGAGACCACATACATTTGGTGATTTGGATATACTGTTCACGAACAGCTTCCGTTACGTAAGTTTTACACACTATAATTGATAACCTTCTTTTTTTTTGAAGTCGGTAAAAAGTGCTAATTGTCAGCCTTTTTGAATAATTGACTGTTTGTGATTTTGATTTTAATAGGCTTAAGTTAAAAAAGTGATTTGTTTACATTATTATTTCTTCCTAGTTTGTTTATATTATAATTTTAGAATGTAATTAATGTTAAAACATGAATTTCATTCTTTATATTAATCATTATTGCAAAAAAATTTGTAGATTGAATATTTACAAGCACAGTTGAACGATGTCTCCGCTGGAATGACTGAGAGAGTTAACCGTGCAGTAGAGGGTAAGTACTGAACCGTTACCAATCTGGAGATTTTTTTTTATATGGAATAGCTAGTTGGTTTTTAATCTCTTAATAACCAACTAGTCAGCGAAAATCAAATTTTCTTACGTTTTTTGTTCATATTACCCCATTGAATAACTTTTTAATGAAATCATGATGTTTGAGGTACTACAAGTAGGTACAGACCAAGCCATTACTACAATAGTACGTAAACTCCTGAATCCATAATGACGTGCCAGTGCACTGTGGTCAAACTCGCAGATTACGACTTATCATTAAGTACTAGAATACCATTTTTTTTTGTGTCCCTCTGTTGGGTAAGGCCTCCCCTTTTTCCTTCCAAACCTCCCTGTCTTGTGCGATCTCTGGCCATGTTGACCCTGCAAACCTTATCCCACACCACATTCGCCGTGGTCTACCTACCTCGACGGCGATGACCTCCGTCAGGCGTCTACTTTATACTAGATACGAACGATTTTTTCCAATAGTGTCCGTGGCACACTAGGGGGCGTTGTTGGTAAACATTTATGATACTGTCACAAAAATTGTACGGAAAAAAAAATTGCGGTTTTAGGTACAATTTTGGCCACGCCCACAAAGATCCGTGTACAGACGCCAGCACATCAAGCTACCCGGAACTGGCAAATTTTCCCATTCAACAATGAACCTTATGCTTTAGTGATAAAGTTGAAAATCTATTAAAGAAATTTGACAGATTGTAGTAAGTTGATGTGCTGGCGTCTGTACAACTAAAAGGTGCAGACTTTAATCAATAACTTCATGACTAATATTCCAGATTTACCGCAAACCCCCGAATCTGCGAAAAATAGACCAATAATGCTGGCAAATGCCATCAAAGAGAAGAGAGCCGATTCTGAAAAGAATTACAAGAGAAGGGTTAGTTGCTTAGTTGCTTATTTGTATCTCTTACTAGGCAAGCTAAATATTGTTTTTAATACTTAAACAGTTTGTAACTACTTCCTATACTTTACTTTAAAACTATGTATAGTCGACCACAGAATTGCTTTAGCACCCTTAGGTTGATTGTCACTTGCACGTCGTACACGTGCACGTTTTGGAACGAAGTTCCTTTTCGCCCGCTCTACACACTTGGCGAATGAGAGCTAGATAGACCGAAATATATGTAACATTTTGACCTTCACGAAACCTATGTGTAACCAGTTAGATAGTTTCAACCTTAGTGAAGAATCAATGTACAGTCGCCAGCACATTAAGCTACTACAATCTGTCAAATTTCTTTAATAGATTTTCAACTTTATCGCTAAAGCATGAGGTTCAAAGTTGATTGAGAAAATTTGACAGTTTCGGGTAGCTTGATGTGCTGGCGTCTGTACATGTTTATGTCAAAACTAGTAAAGCAAATCCGACGTCGATTATAATTAAATAAGTAAATAGTTTTTAAATTATGTATTTATTAGCTATTTGTAACAAAATATAAGGTTCTTTATTTCATCATCTGTGCAGGAAGAAGAACAAAAAAAAATGAATGAAAAAATCTTGAAAGATAGTATGAAAAAACTACAAACCAAGTATGAGGCGGACATGCATAACAAACTGATACAGATAGAGTCACAGGTTCGTACAAACTACAAATTCCTGAGTCACAGGTTGGTACAAACTACAAATTCCTGAGTCACAGGTTGGTATAAACTACAAATTCCTTTCGGGGGATTTTATACCTAATTTTGTTTATTTTTGAGATCTTTTGGCTTGCAAGCCGTGCGCTGGCTATGTATGTACAATAATTTACTCAGTGTACCAGTGTGTTTAATGATTTTGAAGTTGCTTAGCACCTGCCCACCTATTTTGTTTGAAACCTAGTGTGTGGTTGCTAATTTTACCATCGTATTCGTAAGAGTTAGGTAGTATAAAAACAGGGTACGCCGTATGCTTTTATTATGAGACCAACAGTGAAAACTAAAAAAAAAATCAGGTCCATACATTTCATATTTCAAGTTTCCACCTTCTAAAAGTTGTTTCATGAGTACGGGAAGGGAGTGTTCTTTCTTATTAAGAAAGAACACTTCCTTAGTGTCATAGTTTAAGAAATTCTTAAACTATGACACTGTATAGTGATAAGATTTTTGAATATTCTTCTAATTCAGGTAATGGAAAAATTCAATAAAATGGTTGCCGAGAAAGTCGCAGCCGAAAAGAGGATATTTGCTTTAGCACTTGAAGAAATGTCTCTGAAGCTCAAAGTAGTCGAAACTAAACTCAACGGTATTTCTTGTCATATTGCTGCTTTCTTAAATTAAAAAAATATTCACGGAAATTATTATTTGAATAAGCCCACGTACAGTGCGTGCCACGTAAGAAGAGACTTGACACACCACGTGGTCTGACATGCGCAGAACACGATTTTAGGTATCTTTAGCGGTATGAGGTCTGAGTGCGGGACGGGACCGGACGTCATAGGGGCGGCGGAAAGAGGCGGGGGAGGCGGGGTCAAGTCTCTTCTTACGTGGCACGCACTGTACGCCCGGACGTATAAATATCGCGGCGGGTTTTTATCACTGAATTTTCAACCCTCGGTGTTGAGCCGAGCATTGATAATAATCTAACAGACGGCATCCCAACGCGTCAAAAAACACACTGTTTGATTTTCAACTCTCGGCGCTAAGCAATGTGTTGAAAAACCAGTGCGCGAAAAAATTGCGCGTACCTGGGCTAAAGTAACACCCAACGTCGAATTACCCGTCGTCGCCGTACTGTCATTCTTTGACAGTTGTGATTTGAATATGCGGACAATTTGTGTTGGTAGTCGCTTAACAATTAATTTCCGTGATTTTACTACTGCAAATTAGTTTTAGGTATGCTTTTATATACCAATACGGGGTTATTGGTAGTAAACAACAACACTGTTATAGCAACATGTTCTTATAAGTGTTGTAGGAACCATGTCGCTAGCAAAATTGAATAAGTATGATTTTTCAAATTATACAGCATCATCTTGCTGTTGTAATTGCAACACTAGTTTTATTGTAGTATATCAACACTAATTTAAATCTGTTCACACTAGGCCACTTCCCGCCCACGTCTCCGCCGTAAAATACGGACAACTAGAAGCGATACGAAAGTTCATTCACCTAAAACACGACACTGGAGTTGACAATCTATAACTATCTCATTCCATCTTGTTTTAGACAATGTCTTGCTCTCTCGGTAGTAATGTTTCAAGGTCAAGTCGGAATCGCCAACATTTGGGCAGCCATTCTACTGTTTTTTTTCTGTTTCCCGGTGTAATTTGTTGAAGTTTTCCTATTTTTCGTTGTTACAGACTCTGATTCTGAGTCTACAGACTCAGAAGAATCGGCCTTAGATTGAATAAAAAATGTTTAATTTTTATCCTCGTTTCCATAAACATTTATTCTCTTCATTAACAAACATTATAAAAAACAGCTTACTTATTAAATGTTTTATTCATTGTATGCTTTTTAAAGTAGTTAACAATTATAGTATAATTACTCAATTAACCAAACACTTATTCAAAAAATATTTGTCTAAAACCATCCATCCATATTTGTATATTTTATTAAAATAAGTACATAGTGTTATTAATTTAAAATTAATTTGCATGCTCTAAACAGGCAACATATGGACTGTACAAAAACCAGCAACCTTTAGCACTTATTTATACTGTGCCTTTTTTTTTTTCTCTGGATGGGAAATCATCAAATGACTCCTCCCGCTCTGGGTGGAGCGGAAGGGAGTGTCAGACTCTTACTGACTAAAACCCACCCGTGTTCCTTCCTTCGCCCTTTATGTTCCGGGCCAGCGGTAATCCTTTCGGACAATCCCGCTGATCCGGCAGGCTTCGGCCCTGACGGGCCCCTTCCCTTGATGCTGACATCTCTTTGAGGCGCGCGTGGAACACGTACGCGCCGTCCGGCACGGGCCTGGTCCTGATCGGACGGTGAGCTACCCATTACTCTCCGCCCGCAGGCCCGCGCCTACGGTGGCCGGGAGTCGTCGCGCGGCTCCCGACGCCCGGAACGTCTCCCGCGGTGGCTGGGACGGGAGGCTCTCTCCCTCAGCCGTCCCGCCGCCTCCTTCGCTAGCATGACTGCTTCGCAGAAGGAGGCGACTGCCCCCCACTCCCTCTCGCCCCGGACCATGGCTTGAACCAGGGCCGGACGCGAGAGGTCGCCGCCGCTGCCGATCGCCTCTACGAGGATATGGCGGTGCTCCGCCCAAGCGGGGCAGACCTCCACCGTATGCTCCACCGTGTCCTCTGGGCGATCCTGGCAATGGTGACACCCGGGCGTTTCCTCCCGCCTGATGATGTGCAGGAACCTCCCGAAACTTCCGTGTCCGGTGAGGACCTGCGTCAGGCGGTAGGTGAGGGCGCCGTGACGCCTCTCTAGCCACTCCTCAAAGAGGGGCCTTACCGCCGCTATCGTGGCGTGCCCTGCGCTGGGTTGCGACAGTCGTTCTTTCCATGTCGCCATGAGATCGCGCCGGAGGTCCGTCCGCTCCGCCGCAAGTTGCTGCGGAAGCGGAGTTTCCCCCCGGCGTAGTGCCTCCGCGCGCCACTCATACAGGCGCGCGAGGACTATCGCCTCCAGATCCCATGGCGGCAATCCGGCAAGGAGGCTTGCCGCCTCGCCCGAGATCGTGCGGTAGCCCCGGATCAGCCTTGTGGCTACCACCTTCTGGGGCGCGTTCTGGGGGGCGTACTGTGCCTTTAGGTACAACTGCTGTAAATGAGTAACACCACTATTTTCAGCAAATAAATTATTCTTATTCAAAGTCCTGCATACGTTCTGGGTCTTATCCATAGGTCTGTAGCTTAACTCACAGCCCAGCTACCCCACACTAGAAAGGTTAGAGAAGCCCACAACATTCAAACATTTTTGCAATTTGCAGATCAGTATCATGTTGGTGAAAATATGTTTCGCGGCCGGGACAAATATGTATTTACAGAATTTTTATTATTAAAAAATCATCAATACAACGCTCTCCATATTGAATGACTATTTAATGAAATCATGACCTTTTAGGCCAATTTTGACTTAATTAAATACATGCCTATTATTGGTTACGGTTGCGAATCACACTTTGATCAACATACAACCTGACACCGATCTGCACATTGCAAAGTAAGTAAGAACATTTAAATTTCGTGGGTTACCTTAGCGCGTCCCCCTTATTATAAAAATGTTGAATGATTACTACTCGTCCAGTTCGTCTCAAGGCGGAACGTGAAACTCGTCGTTCGCAAGAACTGTGGGCGGCCGGGGCGTCGCTCCTCGCAGCCACCAAGAAAGGAGACCCTTATGTCAGGGTGGACAAAGAGCTGAAAGCTATTGAGAAGGCATCCGGTATTTAGTTTAGATTTTATTCTTAGCTCTTATTAAGCTTTAGTATTGCTGATTGCAGAATATCGCTTTGAGCCTTGTCTCTTTGACGTAGTAGTTGGGTTACGTATCCGGGTCGCACTAAAACAAAGTAAGGGAAATATAAGGAAATGTTTAACTTATCCTCTCAAAACTTATTGACCTGCTAATGACGGACAATCAATCCTCGCGTATCTTTTTTCTCCAAGTGATTTTTTTCTTTTTTCTAAGACATGCTTTCTAAGGATTAAATAAACTACTCCCTCAGGCAGGGCATAAAAGATAGACATAGTTCATAAAGCTACAGTCAATTTTTTATTCGGGTACGACGTGCCCATTCAGGATTATCCAATGTCCTTTTTAAGTTACTGAATTAAAGTACCTATGGGTTCTCATTGAATGTTTTTATTTTATAGGCGACGACGACAAGCTAGTATTGACTGTCTTGAAGTCAATCCCTAAATCTGTCCGCGAAAATGGGATTGTTCCAGAAAGCGTGCTGCGAGACAGTTTCCGCGTAGTAAGTATTAAGGCTCCTACAAACAGGCGCGACACGCGATATAATCACGCGCGACACAAAGGCACCGCTCGTTGCGCGACTTGCGGTGCCTTTGTGTCGCGTGTCGTGTCGCGCCTGTTTGAAGGAGCCTTTATTTTTACTGAAGCGATACATGAACAAGACTAATGAATTATTGAAAACATTTATTTGTTAAACATATAAAAACGGTCTTCAGTAACGAAAAAGAGAAAAAAAATCAGCTTGGTTACAGCGCTCTATAGACATCCCATCACAATGTTTTGGTCAACTAACAGACGATGCCTACTAATTGCCTTATTTATAGGCTTGTTATTATGTACACATGTGTATATGTTATTGTGAACAACACACAGCCACACAGCCGCACAGCCTTGGTTATCGAGCGAAGTATGCTGTACGTCCCTAGTTGGGTGGGACGTACAGCTTACTTCGCTCGATAACCAAGTCTGTGCGTAGATTGTAATGTTTGTACGTGGCGGTATAATTGTCGCCACATTTATTTCTAATCAGCTATCTTGAAAAAGGCATCAAAATTATTGTGACACGCCACACGGGAACGAACTCAAAAAATCATTATAAACATCCATGTAGAAATGT
Source organism: Luperina nickerlii (assembly GCA_963855955.1). Taxonomy (NCBI): domain Eukaryota; kingdom Metazoa; phylum Arthropoda; class Insecta; order Lepidoptera; family Noctuidae; genus Luperina; species Luperina nickerlii. The sequence goes on from OY979685.1 coordinate 8,344,911, forward strand.
ATACATAAGTGTGTTTTATGTCGCGAAGTGTTGCATTGATCGATCTATAGATCATAAGTGTAATGAATGTGACAGTTAGATAGTTTAAATTTACTAGGAGTATTTGGCAAAAGTGGTAAGGCAATTAAGAGGTCGACTTGACTTAAATAAGTCGAGAAAAAAATAATTATTTATAAAAAAATATTATTTATTTATGTTATATTTCTGATATAGAAACATGCACGTAGTTTATGCTCGACTATACCAACGTATTTTTTTTTTTAATATTCGTTTCAAAGACATTGTGGAACAAAGCAATTATAGGCTTTAGGCTTATTTTATTTTACACGTGTATTTAGATGGAGAGGACTGCGCGAAGCGTTGCGTTGGTCGAGCAGGACGGCGCCCCGATGCCAGTCTACATGCTCTCCTGGCTGCAGGGATTGCTGCTTTTTATGAGGGTAGGCGTTTATATTTATTTAGGATCTCCAACACAACATTATATGTCTTGTTCCAAAATTATCTGATAAAAAGTAAATAAATGGATCCGAAAACATACCGGTGAATGGTAATTTCAAGTGCCACTTACAAATTGAGCGCATTGCATTCTAATTTAAAATCAATACGTTTTTCATTCATTCATAATTATTGAAGTGACATAAAATATAGATGTAGATGTACCTACTCTTTCACTTATAGGAGACCACAGTCAGTATGCACTATAAAGTTGTCAACTACACTAACGTAATTTAATATTTTCATTTTGTTTAGTTTTTAACTCCGAGGATGGTGCCTAATGTAGGCCCCATGTGGAGAGGAATGAGTATTGTATCAACTTGAAGGGCGGTGTATACGAGAAATGTCAAATGCTTTTGTTATAGCTGTGGTGCAACATAAATTGAAAATGGTTTTCAATTTATGTTGTACCACAGCAGCTTCAAAAGGGTCTTAAGACCTGTGACAAAAATAGTACATTATGATATAAGTGCGGTAAGTTGAAAATTACAGCCGAGGCGATATTGCTTGCCCGAGCCGTAGGCGAGGGCTAAAAGGAAGCAGAGGCTTTAATTTTCAAAGCGCACGTATGTCATACGACGTTTTATAACATATTTGCGAGGAAATAAATAAAACTCGGACTGAACTTACATATTTGCTTGTTTACCATATGATGAAATTTTGATACGCTTGTAAGTATCTATCGGTCGATTTTTCGGGCGAGGCTTAGAGTAGCCTTTTTCGCTGCCTCTGAGACTTCTGGCGGTGTGGAATTAATAAATTCATCATTACTTGACGACATTTTCAAATAAAACAAAAGTACAGCGAAAAGAAAAAGCGCGCGGAATAATTTTTACTTCTTAACAGATAATCGATGCGCGCGCGTTCGCGCTTTTTTTTTTCAGGCATAGGCACAAAACAACCAGTATTATTAATAAAGTAAATTAATATTTTTGTTTTTGTTACAGATATTAATGGTTGTAATTTATTGTCAAAATTAATTAAATTAAAGAATTAAATGTTTATTTATTATATTTTATCTCCCAAAGTTAATTTTATTAATAAAATGTTGACTACTTTTCTGAAATAAAAACTCTTTGCTAAGATTTAAAAAAGTACCGTTCGTTTTGACGGAGCATCTTGATAAACCGTGCGATTTACTTTACATTACCGCACAAGTGCGTAATGAGTTACATTACGATATTGAAATTGGTGAAATAAGAGACCCTTTACGAGCAAATATGTTATAATCTTCTATAAGAGCACTGACGTTCTAAGATGAAGCTCTCACCGGCCGTAGCCAGTTTTTGACAAAAGTTCGCACGTTCGAAACCCGGCCAATGCTCAATTTACTCCACAAGCAAGTGGCAAAACTGTATAAAATAGTTTTCTTTTTCTATCCAGATGTCGGGAATTCCTCAGAGAGAGTTTGAAAAACCGCCCCTGCAGCCCCCTACACATTTAGATACTTTTGATTTGCTGCAAAGAGCTAGGTGAGTGTTTTATACAGGTTGACTTATTTTAACGTCGGTCATTATTCGGCAGTAACAGTTAAGTTTTACAGGTACAGACGCCAGCCATCAACCTACTATAATCTGTCAAATTTCTTAATAGATTTTCAACTTTATCGCTAAAGCATAAGGTTCAAAGTTGATTGGGAAAATTTGACAGTTTCGGGTAGCTTGATGTGCTGGCGTCTGTACATACAGACATATTTTGTCGAGTTGTATGAACATAAATGTATGAAACAGTCGATTTCTTTGTGGATACCAGGTGGGTCTACAAAAACTAAAATATTTTCATAATCAAATTATCCAATAAAAATTCATCTGATGTGATTAACATTCTCCTTTTGCCAGAAAAACAGAATATAAATGATTTCAAGTCTATTTTTATCCAGCTGCGGCGGAGTCTAAAAGGAGTTCAATAATAATAATAATAATACCAGCCTATTATTGTCCCACTTCTGGGCAAAGGCCTCTTCTTATACAGAGAAGGCACAAGCATTGATCACCACGCTTGCTCAAGACGGGTTGGCGAAAAGGAGAGTAATATTTTGTTAACTTTAACAGCTTTTGGGTAGAACGCGGTAACTTAGCGGTAGCGGTGCGCTATGTGGACTCGTTGAAGGGTGCGTCACGCGCAGCCGCCGCCAAATGGTTCGAAGCGGCGCGCGCCCACCTTGAGGTGAGGCAAGCGGCAGAGGCAATACTCGCACATGCCGCCGCTATGGGACTGCGGTATATCTGAATGAGGTAAATGAATGCGTCAATGGGCCACCTTGTCGAACTTTAGATGCGGGGCTCGAAATTCGAACTTCCGAGCCCCGCTCGCTTCTGCTTTCTGCTTCTGCTTTAATCTTAAACGTCAAATTAACGACCGAAACGACCGTCCGATCGTCGACAAATGTGTACCAAGAATGGTTTAGAGGCTAGTTACATTTTTTTAAGTAGTGAGTTTAGTTTGAAAAGTGTCATATCGCCGGGTTAATTCAAAAACCAACTAACTGCCCAAATTATGATTTTGTGGTAGGGCGTTTTGAAAGTTTGTATCTATAAATTTCATATACTATCTTTGATAATGTTATTAGAAGAAACAGCACCTGATTTATAATTAAATCACGTATGCGTTGATTTATACTAGTTCATAGAATAGTAACAGGGTTTTACAGAATATTGCATTTTGTGCCCTAAACCCCTTATTTAGTTGCTTTTACCTCCCTACAAAATAAAGGCTTTATTTTCGAAATTAAGCGCTACTCTCGAGTCTCAGAAAGTTACTGGTCATTAATTCAAGTATATACATCGAACAATAATATATTGTTCTTAATAATCTTGTTAGTTTCGAGAAAAATGCAAAAAAACTAAAATTTTAGTCGCTTTTACTTCCCGATATTTGTTGAAATTTTGTACTAACCTGTGCTGTGTCCCTTAAAAAACCGTTTTCATCATGAAAACTATCTAAGCGTTAAAGACGGATTAATAAATTGGAAATAGTTTGATTAAAAACACACCTAAGTAGAAAAAAACTATACATATGTAAGAAAAACGAACGCAAAGGCATGGAAAACTTATAAAAACATTATTCTTCATCAGAAGACCCATCAGACACAGTAGCATCCGGTACACGGTCTAGTTTAGCACTATCAGTCGCTAAATTTTCAAACCACGCATGGTATTCTTCGGAGATTACTCCTTTTTTGCACAATTTTCGCGCTGCCTTTTTTACCATTTGTTTCTGACCACGCAAAGCAGTAAGCTTCATTAGGCGATGCACTTTCGTAAATGGTCAAGTTGTAGACCGTCAACTTGCGGCAATAATCATCATTTCAGCCGTAAGACGTCCACTGCTGGACATAAACCTCCCCCAAGCACCTCCACTTCGATCGGTTGTGTGCTTTTCGCATCCAACGGGTTCCTGCGGCCTTCACAAGGTCGTCCGACCACCTTGTGGGAGGCCTTCCAACGCTACGTCTTCCGGTACGCGGTCGCCACTCCAGAACCTTTCGGCCCCATCGGCCATCTGTTCTACGAGCAATGTGCCCTGCCCACTAAGCTGCCACTTAAGTTTGGCAATTCGTCGGGCTATGTTGGTTACCTTAGTTCTCCTGCGGATCTCCTCATTCCTGATTCGATCACGCAGGGAAACTCCAAGCATAGCCCTCTCCATTGCCCTTTCAAAGACTTTCGTTTTGAGACACTGCGGTATGTGGGACGACAATATATTGCGTAGCTTCCCGAACGCTGCCCAGCCGAGTCGGATTCGACGATTGACCTCTTTCTCGAAGTTAGACCTACCTAACTGGAAGTTTGTCCTAGGTAAACATACTCGTCCACGACTTCGAGTGTAGCGTCTCCGATCTTTGTGATTTAACATGAACTTCGTTTTGTCCATGTTCATTTTAAGACCCACTCTTTCGGAGGCTCTACTGAGATCATCGAGCATTGTACTGAGTTCCTCCATAGTCTCAGCCATGACTACGATATCGTCGGCAAATCGAAGGTGAGTTATGTACTCGCCATTGATGTTAATGCCAGCCCCTTTCCAGTCCAGAACCTTGAAGACGTCCTCCAGTGCAGCGGTGAACAGTTTCGGAGAGATAACGTCTCCCCGTCTCACACCTCACTGCAGAAGGATAGGTTTGGAGGTCTGATCCTGGAGTCTGACTAACATAGTGGCGTTTTCGTACAGACACTTCCGCACCTCGATGTATCGATAGTCGATCTGGCACCATTGAAGAGACTGCAGCACAGCCCATGTCTCGATCGAAACAAAGGCTTTCTCGTAGTCCACAAAGCAGAGAGGCAGGTTATACTCTTCGGTCTTCTGTATAACCTGTCGCAGCGTATGTATGTGGTCTACGGTGCTAAAGCTTTTACGGAATCCGGCTTGTTCGGGAGGCTGGAAGTCGTCAAACCTATGCGCGAGACGGTTCGTGATGACTCTCGAAAACAGCTTGTAGATATGGCTCAGAAGTGATATGGGCCTATAATTCTTAAGAAGGGCATTGTCGCCCTTCTTAAAGAAAAGTATCACCACACCTCTGTTCCATGCTTGTGGTGTTTTACCCTCGAGTATGACGAAACCAAACAGTTTCTAAATGGCCTTAAGAACGGGTTTTCCGCCGGCACTCAGGAGCTCGGCAGTAATTCTGTCATCATCCGGCGCCTTGTTGTTTTTGAGCAGCTTCAGAGTCATCCTAATCTCGTACAGGCTGACGTCCGGGATGTCTGCGGTAGTGTCGTTCAAAAAGCATCCAATAATAGTAGACCCCCGGTATCGAGAGTGAGGTATCAAGTTACAATGGAACGTTGAAAACGATCAAATTCCACTATAGAACTTCATTATCACTGATTACTAGACTTAAGCAGATCGTTTGTCCTAAATTATTGTTTTATAGCTGAAGTAATTACAATAAGACGCGTGTTCAAAAAATAATCTGGAAAAATTAATATTGAGCCCAAATTTTGTTACTTCCTCTGAGTTTGAAAGTCTGGAAGAGGAGGATTAGCATCACAAGAATCCATTTTAGTCCACGAGCACCAGAAACACCTTACTATAACTTGGAACTGAATTTTTCGCCGCCACAAAATGAATCGAGATATCGTCGGCGCGAGAGCAACAACGACTTTGACGCATGCGCGGTCGGAAACTGTGGAATTTAAACGAACTACCCGCAGTTAATCGGTTTTACTTCTCGATATTTTGTTGGGATCATGATCAATATTATAGAAGTAAAACCTACTAAACCTATCTATTAACAACGACTTCTTGATTTTGTGGCAAGTATTAATAAATAAACAACAGGTAATACCTATTATCCTTTAATAACTGCTATTTTCATTGAATATTAACGCTATTTCCTCTTGTTTCTAAGTACTAAAACCATTTAATTGGATGTGATCGTTTTTCTTTCCCAAAATTACGTATATTTTGCAGGTTTTGTTTATTTTGAAAACTGGTTAAATTTAAGTATCTTGTTTGACTTCGATACAAATCATAATTTTTTTGATTAACAAGGAATATTTGTTTTTCATATAAACGGTATGGTTAGATAGTTGGTTTCACCATTCAGTATCTCCGAAACAAAGCATCGCACAGCTTAGTATGTTTTACCAGTAGAAAGAGAATAAAATTTTGAATCCGTGTGTATATTTAACTCAATATCCCAAAATCACCGAGTTAGTTGGTTTTTGAATTAACCCGGCGATATATAGACTTTATGGGGTTTTTTATAAACATTGATTAAATTTAAGTGACGTTCAAACGTCAAAAATATATGGTTAAACAGTCGCTAATCACTACTTAACTTTATTCAACGTTTATAAATGAAGGGGCAAGTTCCTGTTGGGATGAGCGAGATGCACAGGTATGGTGCACGTGCACTTGACTGGCCGCAAAAACGTGTTAATTTTTTTTTCTTACAACTGTACTCGCTACTTAACAAATGCAAATCAGCCTTTAAAGTGTCAGTTTACCGAGAGTTTTGGTCAAAAGTGGTAAACGAATTACAAGGTCGACTAAACAGTAGAACAACACTCCGTAATAAACTGTTCATCTTCTTTCAGTTAAGCAGTTGTTAAAGAGTTGTGGATGTTATAAGTCAAGTAGAAAATTAAAGTGATTTTGCGGATATTTTACCATATTAAGCTTTTAAATTGTTTTGGTACCTATATTAAAAATATTGTAAATAGTATAGTTTTTTTTTTTGTACAGTAAAACCCACTCCATACCCCCCCTACATTTTTCTAAAGTACGACTTCGATGTATCGTGTCGGTTAGTTTTTGTTTATTAAACAGGCCGGACATCTCGCCACCTCTTTCCGGGCCGAGCTCGGCTGCGCCTTCCATATTCAGGCACTCATTGTGTTGCCCTGGGGCGGTCATGGTGCATGCGGCTGATGTGACCCGCCGAATCTCAGTTTGGAGGAGGCCTTTACCCAGCACAGTATAGGCTAAGTAATAGTACAGACGCCAGCACATCAAGTTACTACAATATGTCAAATTTCTTCAATAGATTTTCAACTTTATCGCTAAAGTATAAAGTTCAAAGTTGATTGGGAAAATTTGACAGTTTCGGGTAGCTTGATGTGCTGGCGTCCGTACATGGACTGTCAAATTTTTATATTTTTGTTGAGAGTTTGTGATGCTTACAAATTTATTGTCAACCAATTTACTATCCTTTCAACCAAGTCAGTTTCAGACTTACCATACAACGTCATCTCGTATTAATAAACAAACCTTAGGTACGGTCAGCAACAAATGTCGATTAACACTTCAGTTTTTTTAAATCTCAGTTTCAGTTTTATTTTGCTCAATAACTGAGATTTGAAACTGACTGAAGTGTTAATCGACTTTTCTTGCTGACTGTACATAATAAAATATCATCATAATAAACATAACCGGCGAAATGTGGGTGAATGTACAGACGCCAGCGCATCAAGCTACCCGAAACTGTCAAACTTTTCCAATCAACTTTGAACCTTATGCTTAGCGATAAAGTTGAAAATCTGTTGAAAGAAATTTGACAGATTGTAATAGGTTGATGTGCTGGGGTCTGTACTATAGGTACACCTCTGCCCAATCCTTCAGGGAAACAAGGCGCGATGATATATTGTTTTTATTAATAATAAACGTCTACTAATATCACCATCATCTGCTTAGCTTTTTCCAAACTATGGGGCTGACTAAATATCTCAGCCAAAAATATTAAATACTGCCATGAAATAAGGTGCAGAGAATGTTAAGTAGTTGAAAATATAGAATAATTAAGCGCGCTGGCGGCTATCCGTAGCCTAAATTTGAGACGACGACGCCATGCTGCAGCTGTGCAGTTTCGTTGCCGGTATACTGTGCCACATTACCTTTAATTTCCTCAACAATTAATTTCCCTGATTGTACTTATTATATGTAACAAATTAAATGAAACCTTTTTAAATTATCTTAACTAAACCATTAGACCAAACCTTTCCCAAGTAGCACAAAATAGCTTTATAATCGATGGATAACAGAATTAGCATATTATTATAGCTTTATAAGAAGTTACATATAGGCATTATAAACCACTATACAGCTCTTGTAATGCTAATTTGGGCCCCAAATTATACAGCCTTAAGTGTTAGAATGGCATTTTAGCAGCATTATATTGGTTGTCTACCGGAATGATAAACGCATTATAATGGGCTGTCAAAACAGGTTAAAGCAGTGCGCATATGTTAAATGCGGCTCTTATACAGCTTGTACCATTACAAAGGCAAAATAAAAACATTTTCAAATGTTATTTTTAATTTCTGTTATTATTAATAAATCTTGTGTAAAAAGAACATGGATACTTTCAACAAAAAAATATAAGTGCTACAAGGTATGTAATTAAACTCTTGTTTTTGTTCTCTATGAGTGAATTAAGGTTGCGAGTATCAGTTTACTGTGAAAGTATGTATATATTTGAATCAAATATTTCATGCGCCTTCAAATTAAAGAGCTATTTATTACAAAAATATTATAAAAATATGAGGAATTGTAAAAAAAATTATGCTCTTACGAAGAAATCTTTAGTTTTAGTCATTATGATACCTGTATTGTACCGGCCGGTCAATACCATAGGTTGAAGTCCTTTCTAAAGGACTATTTACCATAAAATTAAATTTTAAATATTATCGAGACAAAAAGCAAAATGGTGTAAGCATAATTAAAAACTTTAGGCATGCGGATGGCCGGTATACGACTTATTGCTTGTTAAAATTCTTGTCATTATACGTTTGTATAGATAAAGGCTATATAATATTATGATGAAATGCTTTTAAAAAGCTGGCATTAAAACAGCACCAATGTACACCTTTAAACAGTTGTGACCCATGCGAAAGGTCGTTATAAAACATAGAGCAGTTTTAAAGAATTTTAAAATGCTTTTTAATAGCCTAAGCCGTAATTAATGCTAACATACGGCCTATACTTGTGTATAATGCTTACAGCTGTATTAGAAGCTGTATAGAGACATAAATTATATCTAAAATAAAACCTTTAGCTGCACAAAAGATTGAAAAAGAGGATTATATAGCTTTAGGAACTACAAAGTTAATAAAATGCTGTTATACAGAAGCAAGACATTGCTAAAACCCTTCAAATTCTATAACAAAGCTAGAAGAAAGTTTCTGGTCATCACTTTTTCCATTATATCGATTTTGTGTTACTTGGGTTTCCACAAACTTGCACATTTTACAATATAATCAGTCGACCTCCAATTGTCTAAAGGAGCCAGAAAGAAATTCTTCCGAGTTCTCATCCCGCGGCCTTAAGCTCTCGTCTGACACCATTTTGGAGCACTCCAATAAGTATTCTGTTATTTTCGGGTTCCTATAGAAATTTTCTGTGATATCTGTAACAACAATATGAATAGATTACCTACAGCTTGTCGGGTTATTTTTCTGTCAAGCTTCTGAGTGGTATTAGGTGCTTTGTGGCTGTGGGAATGGGACGGAAGGCTATAATAATTATGTAACGGGCTGTTTTTTAATACCCATCAACTTGTAGCGGTATCTACAACGCCACATGCAAAACGTCATACTGACGTCACGCAAATCCTGCATCGCGCAAGCAGAGTTTACCCCGCAACTAGCATAGATACAACGGCCCGACATGAATCAATGGGCAGTTTCCCGCCAGACACAATACCCGTCTGGTCGGAGGATCCTCCCTTTTCCATAGAGTATGAGTGAACTTTACACCCTGTTCCTCATACCTCTATAAACTTAACATAACGTAACATTACGCCTGTAACCATAAAGGGTTAGGCAGAGGTATACCTACACCCACATTTCGCCGGTGGACGAGCCTATTGCCATCAACCGGGTCAAAATCCAGCCTCAAGGCTTCTACTGAGAAATCCCTAATGGAAAACCCCTATTAAAAATTTTCCTATCTAGAAATCTCGGAACCCAGGACCTCTTGCCTATTTTTTTTTGAAGTGAAAACTTCTTTAGCGGCGCTGTGTACTTTTTTTGGAATGGGTAAAAACTTCTAAATTCGCGTCAGGTCACGTGACCCTGATCGAAAATTCGTAAGACGTAAAACGTAAGACAGCGCCATCTATGCACATCGGGAAGAACTACGAGGGCCTCGCGTACTAACTACGTAGTTCATCCAACAACGACGAGCGCGTTGTTGAGGACAGCGCCATCTATGCACATCGGGAAGAACTACGAGGGCCTCGCGTACTAACTACGTAGGCCTCGCGTACTAACTACGTAGTTCATCCAACAACGACGAGATGGCGCTGAACCACGGATATATAACTGACGACGAGCAAATCTGAATAAATTCCTTTCACGAGAAGAATAAACCAGTCACTTTGGTCATCATATCTGATTTGCAAAAAACCCTATAAAATAAGGAACACACCTTAACACGCGTGTTTTGTTTATAAGACGATTCACAAAATACACTCGTAATTGTTCAAGTTTTCACTTCTGTCGGCACTACCGGAGTGCCAGTGTTTTTTTACGTGGAGAAATGCTCATGCATTCTGCACTACCACGGGGAAATAGTGCAGTTATGTGGGACTCTAACCCACTAAAACTCCACGGTGTCCTACTCTGCCGCTTACGGCGGGAACACGGGCACGCGTTAGCACTCATCCGTGAACCCGCCGCGGCTGTCCGTCACCGGACCCATCTTTGGGGAGTATTACTTATGACCGGCGCACCAGAACACATAGCACGCCGTGACTACCCCAGGGATCAAACCAGCACATGGGTGACCATGGCCAGACGACCCCGTGTTTGGGCACCCTTGGCCCCCCTGCGACGGGTCAGGTCATTGGCAACGGGACAATGCGGGAACCCACCGGGGGAGGACCTCTTACCCAGGACCAACTTAGCAGTAGCGATTGGCAAAACTAGACAAACGAGGTGTCTTTTCTATGCATTGGGGCAGTGGTAGCTCATTGTGTTACCAGAGCCTGCTTAAATGCCACTGTTTTGTAAAAAATGCTGCTATAATATTAATAATCTTAAAAATTTAAGGAATAGCCGCAAAAATACCTGCATTCCTGATGAACCGGATTATGCCGATAGATTAACAAGGTGCAACCACTAGTTACAATATGATGAAATATATTAAAATACATTTGCGTTGAACATAGTTTTATTATTAATAATTGTGGTTCCATTTTTCATTAAGACTGGTTTTTGTTTCTGTTCACAATTAGGTATAGATAAAATAATGTAGGTAATGTAATTCCTGGTAATAATACAGGGTGGCTGGGACATCGACGCAAGACCTGTTACTATGGCTTCGGTATAATATGATTGTAAATGAGTTGAAATTTTTCGTCGGGATCTAGAAACTTAATTGTGCTGAATCTAGAATCGTTTGGGTGCCATTTTGACATATAAAAGTACTCTGTGCATTTTGACTTCCTGGGAGAGCGCATTCCACAGAGAGAAAGATTGAACGTAGAAGGAAGAATGAGTGAAAGTGAAGTCTAAAAAGTGTAATTATTAATTCACTGGAGTAAACTGACAGATGCTAATGTCACTTTGTAAAATAATGTTGCCACATTTATTGTAATAGTGAAGTGATGCGTTCCGTTCGTTGTGATTCAGCTCATTCACACAAAGTCTTATGCGTAGTCTGAGCGTCTGTTCATGCATAATTATTATGTGGAACCATTTGTATTTACCAAATGCGTTTTATGTACCATATTATGTAAGATAATTTTGTATTCTATAAAATTCTTAGTGTTAATTTGTAGAAACTTACCGATTAGTTTATCCGAACTCAACTCGTTGCCACCGTAGTCTTCAGGAAGACATTCTTTGGGCACGTACTTGTACAAATCTTGCGAATCGTCGTGAACGACGACTCTGTCCATGATGACAGAGGTGATGAACTGCTTAAAGAAATCAATAACCCGCTGAACGATATTCGTGTTACCTTTGAAGTTAATAATGTGGATGCCGTATATTCTCCAGTTAAGGGATTTCTGGAACATAAAACATTATTTTTGGATGATTAAAGCCTATCACAGGGTTATTGGTAAAAAACTAACAACCTTGCAGGACTGGATCACTAACATCATAAACAACAATTTTTGTTCTATGAGTTTTTACAAAACATAATATATTTCTTTCGTTTTTTGCAACTTATAGCTGGCCTGTATTAAGTTGTACGTCGATCAAAATATGATTCGCGGCCGTAACAAATATGTATTTACAGAATTATAATCATTAATGTCATGAACACAACTTTCTAACCCCAAAGAATGACGATTTCATGAAACAGTTATTCTTTGGGGTTACGTGGTCTTAGAGAGTTGTGTTGATGACTTTGATGATTATAATTCTGTAAATACATATTTGTTACGGCCGCGAATCATATATTAATCAACGTACAACTTATCTAATACTGGCCAGCAAATTGAAAAAAAAAACAAAAAAAATAATGAATTTCGCGGGCTACCCTGGCGCTTTCGCCTTAAGATTTCATTGTTCTCTCTAACCCCGCTCCCCTCCACTGAATTTTGTACTAGACACGGCAGTTTATTTACCTAACTAGCGCTTTCTTTTGCTTCGCGTAGAGTTCGTAACAGAAAATCGAATTTTCAATTCGTTGAATTGAAATATCTTTTTTGTATGAAAGTCAGATGAATTAAGATCTGATGAATTAATAAATGTCATAGAACAAAAAGTTGTTGAATAAGATGTTAGTAATATAGTCCTGGGGGCCTAAAAAGGCCACTTTTGCAGAATCATAAAAGGATAACATTATGAATCATAATGGACAGTTAACTGTTAAGTTAATCGTATTCAAATCCCATTGGAGAAAGATTTTTCAGTTAATTTTTTGTCTGTAGCTACTAATAAAATACCAATCAATCCAATCCAAATCCAATCTCTTTGATTATACCTACGTAGTGCAGCGAAAACACGGACTGTCTTCGCCATATTATGATTCATAATGTTTTATCTATAGATATATGAAAGTCCCTTCTTTCATACGTATTGCAATATCTAAAATTAAAAGAACTAACGTAAAATACAACAACAGGTATTTAGATTTTAGGGATTTTGAATGTAGGTTACGTTCAAAATCCCTAAAATCTAAATACCTGTTTGTTTCACTTATATTCAAAATACCGAAAGCTTAAAATGTCAAATGGATATGTTACTAAAGTTCATAAAGCTAAAAAAATCAAAATCAAAATATTTTATTTCACATAAACCTACATGGGCACTTATGAAACGTCAGAAGCTACGTGCACGGTTCCAATTGGTTGTTTCCTATGGAGAAGAACCGCCAAGAAACTCCACGGTTACTCTTTTTAAAAATAATTGGCTTTTACAATGTTTTCAAATTACAGTAGGTAAGGGAGGACAGCGCAGGCCTGTCAACAAGTACCTGGTACCTACTTGATAAAATAAAAAATTGTCTACAGATCTTAAGTCTACAAGGCCTACAAAGTCCTCACATTTATAAAATAAGAATCTATCAAAAGGTATAAAAAATAAAATATAGAAACCTACTAAAACCAAGTGCCATGATTGCCATTACAACCAATAATAAAGAGGTGAAAATTTTGAATTGTCTGTAGGTATTTAATGTCAAATAATAAAAAGATTATGTCAAAGAAGTATGTAAAAAATAAATAACCTAATTTGAGAACAGTTAATAGACATTTACATAGTTATGCCGTTAATGAGGCGCCAGGAAAGCCACATGTGCAGAAGGAATTATTGCCAAACTACCTTATCTTCAACGTAGTCTTTAATCTTATAATATGCTTTTTTGGTAAGACCACGTTTGATGAGGGTTTTTAACTTTTCATCGCTAAGTTCTGTAACCGGCTTTGGCAACTTGTTATAAAAACAGATGCTGTTTACAAGAAATGACTTGCTAGTTTTAGTTAATCTAAATTTAGGTACCACAGTTTAATTTTTACTTCGTGTATTTTATATTATGGAAATCGCTTCTTATTTTGAAAAGTTTTTGTGAACATACAAAATACTTTCTAAAATATAAAGAGAAGACAGTGTTAGTATATCAATTTCTTTGAATTTGTTTCTAAGAGACTCACGAGGCCCCATTTTATAGACTGCGCGGATTGCCCTCTTTTGTAAAATGAAAATTGAATCTACGTCAGCTGCCAATCCCCACAGCAGAACACCATAAGACATAATACTGAGGAAATAAGCAAAGTATACTAACCTAGCTGTGGCTATATCTGTCAACTGCCTTATTTTTCTTACTGCATATGCAGCTGATCTTAATCTACCTGAAAGAGCTCTAATAATATGTGCGCGCCATTGTTATTTTAAATCCAAAGTAATTCCTAGAAATACAGTTTCCGTAACAGCATCTAGTTTTTTGCCATCAAGTTTTAAATTCAAACCCATTTGAGGTACATTTGGTAATGAGAACTTAAGACATTAGTTTTTTTTTTTTAACTTGAAATTCCTATGTACAAAGTTCCTTAAATTGGTTTACCTCACCGTTAACCTTTTGACCGCCACAGTCATGCATATATGACAAACCAAAATGTGCCCAGCACGCCAATCATAACTATAACATGACAGACTTGTAGGTAAATGCGTAGCTTGCGCGGCGCTGAGGGCACGTTAAATTGCTTTTTTGACGTGGCAAGCGTGATCTTCGGCGTCAGTCTGTCATGTAGTCGAACCGTGGCGTTTTGGGCACATTTTGGTTTGTCATCTATACATGACTGTGGCGGTCAAAAGGTTAATTTACCAAAATGAAAAATATCGATCTAAGTACCTATGTAAAGTTCAAAATCCAAATAAACACACAATTTAAATTTAGATATTGCAATACGTACCTTACGTACGTAGGGTACGTATTGCAATTGGTTTTTGAACAAAAACCTGATTTTGAAGACGGTCGACGTCAGGGGCAACCCGAGGTTCTACACAATCAATAGGGATGTTGCCTGGGTAAAAATAAATCGATTCGATTTAGTCCCTCAGTAAGATTATTAAAAAATATTGAACACGTATTTTTTGTTTTATCAATTAGATAAAAAATTACAAAGATATATCACATCAAAGTTCAGGAGTGGGGGGCTTTGACGTAATAACGTGCTAAAATTTGTAGCACGGCGTGACGTCATACGAAATTTCCAAGCGCTGTATCTTCGTAATTTTTTGTTTGCCAGACAAAAGAAAAAATACGTATACAATATTTTTTAGTAATCTAACTGATGGACTAAATATATTTTCTTAGTCAACTACCCTTTAAGAGGGTTGATCCGTTAGAGCCACGCTGGAGTCAAAATTGATGATTTCCGACGGACAATAAAACCATAATCTGTTTAATTTATAGATAAGATATTGACGTCATATTAATGGGAATTTCATAATCTAGTGCATGGCTGAAAAACATTTTCATTTATTCGTACAGTTTTCTCATTAGAACAGTTTTTATGCAAGCCTTTTTTTAAACTAGCGATCGACGGTCTACGCAAATGCAAGGTATTAGTAAAACCATATACGACAAACTTATAACAACGTTGCTTTATAAATAATAATAGCATTTATTAGTGCATGGCTGAAAAAAAAAAACGATTACTGTAAGTTTTCATTCAAGAAAAGTATATTCAAAAGTGTCAATTTTAGCCACTTTTCGATATTTTAAACGCGTTAGTTTAGGATGAAATCTGAAATATTTATATGTTATTTTAGGCCTAGTAAACGAAGACATTTACCTTCTAAAACATGGTACAAATATTTTTTTAATAACTTATTTTTTTATTTTACTATGAATTATTTAGTGCTGCTATATAATCGGCGCGGAATCACGCCAGCGCTCAGTGCCGGCTGAGGCCTTTCAGAGGTAGGACGTGTGTCGCTCCCGTAGCCGCGAGTCGCGTAAAATATTATCGTACTTTCGCGAGTTTTTAGCGCGTCTAGGACATGTTGATACTTTTTATTATAATATATTTTTATTATATTACAAAACTGGTGAGTACATATTTTAATGTAATGGTGTTCTATTAACTTAAGAAAAATTAAATTAGACTTCTTTATGTATGTTTTCATTTTACTTTTTTTTTCAGATATGGCTAACAAAAGGCGCTATATGGGAACAAAAAAAAACGAAAATTTGGCCAAGGCTAATGAAGCTAAAAGGTATGTTACCGAGGTTCTCTACTTATAAAAAATATATTTTTATTAGGTGTAATAAGAAACAATATACTTACTACTTTTTGAAGTAATTTTTTTTTTATTACTTTTTGTTTGGATATTTTTATGAAACACAGTAGTAATAAGATAAAGTTAATATCCAATTCGTTGTTATAGGCAGAAAAGAGAAGTTCAAATACTTCAAAACCAGGACTTAAATAAAAATTCTGTTGTAAGTTTTATTTTTTTACTTTATATTTTACTAGCTGCGGCAGACACGTGTTTCCTTGGTTTTGATTGAGCAGTTGTTAAACCAAAACTAAATAAGACCTTTCTTCATTATTTATTTATCTCAAGCCGACAATCGATCGCCTGTCATGGTGCTTACTTTTTGTGTCACTATATTATACCCTACATATTATTTTCAGAATCAAGAAAATGAAAAAGACAGTGAAAAAACACTGGAAATTCTGGAAAACTTGCAGGCATTAGAAACGGCTCCAATTCAAGATCCTGACGCAGGGAATCTTGTAAGAATTACTTGGTCATTTGTATACATATTTTAGCACAAAAAAAACATTGTTAGTTATGTGCTATCTTAAGCCGACAATCGATCGCCTGTCATGGTGCATACGGTTTGTGTCACTATATTATACTCTACATATTATTTTCAGACTCAAGAAAATGAAAAAGACAGTGATAAAACACTGGAAATTCAAGAAAACTTGCAGGCATTAGAAACGGCTTCAATTCAAGATCCTGACGCAGGGAATCTTGTAAGAATGACTTGGTCTTTATAAACATATTTTAGGACAAATAAAACAAGAACCTTCAAGAACAAGTGCGTATTTACAGTATACTTTCATAAGTTCAAATACATGTTGTACATTGTTTCTGATAATATTAGACTTAAAAATATATTTCCAAATTTTATGTTATAGGTAAATAATAGACAAGAAGTTGAAAGGGATACTGTACTTCAGGCAGAGAGTGCACTTTGGCTAGAGCTACGACGTTGTTTATTGACAGCCTCTTCATTCTGTAAAGTGTGCAAACGGCGATCGACTATTAGCCCAGCCCCTTTGGTTAAACAATTTCTTTACTCATATTCCTTGGACCATATCCCTAGTATTCAACATGGGAAAGTAAACGAAAAAGTGGCCATAGAACAGTTGCAGGTACAAGTTTAGATTTTTCTAACAAACAATTTATTTTTGTATTCTTAAATTCTATTAAAAAGAAGTAATTAGAGTATTGAGTTTCAAATTATTATGATTACAGGTGCTTCGCTGGATGGACTAATCGACGATGATGGCATCACCGAAATTAAATGTCCTAGTTCGGCATTTGGATTAGAGGCAGATTTTGCTATTAGCCAAAAAAAAAATTAAATTCTGGAAAATAGATGGATCTGTGAATCGACGCCATGACTGGTTTTATCAGATACAGGGGCAGCTGCATATAACTAACAGAAATTACTGTCTGTTTGCTGTGTGGACAGGCAAAGATTTTAAATTGAAGACTGAAAACATAATCAGGGACGATAAATTTTGGAGCGAAAATATGGAACATCGGCTAGTCAGCTTTTACAATAAATGCCTGTTACCCGAAATTGTTGATCCCCGAAAAGCTAGGTCCATGAAACTTAGAGACAACAAATATTAAGATTTTATTTTACACGAAATTGTTTTTATTTACTTTAACCTAACTAATAATAATTTATTGCTCATTTATTACAATAAACAAAAAACTGAATCCCGCTTACGGAAAACGAAAACATTCCCTACTAACTAAAAACTGGCTAAGTATCAAGATGATTCTAAGCGGTGTATGATACGCGCTCCAACACAGACGGCTGTGTGTGCGTTTAACTGTATAGCTGTGTGAGTAAATTTACCTAAACGCGAGGTGCGCCGCTCTGGAGTAACGCTCTTAACTCATCACATCAAACACAGCGTGCAATTACCATGCACCGTACAACTTACACAAAAACATCTATCGCTATCGTTGTGTTGTGCAAAAAGCCATTTATTTTACACATACGCTAGTGATTGACTAAATCGGAAAGTTATCGATTCTTCCATTCATTATTGTATTTAAAAAAAAATAAGGTCATAAAAACAAAATAAATAAAAAACGATATTTCCAAAACATATTATATTATAAATCAATTAAATGTAGCTAAAAAAATAATTGAAGTAAATAAAAAAAATTACATTATTTTACATCTTTTCAAGGGTCTACCAACCAGATTTAAGCGTCATCTTTCAGGTCTTCTATAAACCGGGTTAAAACGGTTGATAAATTGAAAAATTAACTATAACAGCAATATATTCGTTGGGCAATCGACATTGTTGTCGATAGCCTACGTTAGTGGATCTTCCCAACCACATACTTATGGAGCAATGTATTTGCTGCAAAAATAGTATCTACAGCCGCTGCGATATTTGAAAACAAAAATAACGTAGTAAAAGCAAGAAATATTTTACGATTTGTTGTTTTTCATGATTTTAAAGACAAATACAGTAAAATACTTTTACTTATATTAATATGGTAAGTGATTCCATGAGATACGAAGTATTTATTTTGAATTCGGTTTTTACAGAAAACCACTGAACAACACGGCATTTTTATATTTTATCACGATCACGGTACAAATCGTACTAGTTCACGGAGACGGCCATTTGCCTAGTACAGGCCCATGTTGCTCATGACGCGTGAACACAGACACGCCCCCTTGCCACTTCTTCTGTTTTTTTTTTACATTTTTATAGTTTTACCAATAACCCTGTATAGATACACGATGCAAATTCCTTGTTTTTTTTTTGGTGAATAGCCGAAGATAACTTTAGTTCACGCTTAAACCTTCGAATTCTAACATATTATTTTACGTGATAGGTGATGTTAAAAATAATAAGTATGTAAAAAATGTTTTAGAGACTTACCGTAAAGATCACCATCATTTTCTTGAAAACCAAAGGATTTTGAGTGAGGATCTGTGTCCACCCCATATGTTCCATGTCTACAATCCATATGTCGCCCGCCATGTAGTCGTAGATCATTCGCAAATCTAGAAACTGAAATATAATAATGTAGGTACATCATATATTTTTTTTAGTTTTATCATTCTCTTATTTTAGAAGTTACAATGGGGGGACACATTTTACCATTTTGGAAGTGTCTCTCGCGCAAACTGTGTTGTTCAGTCTAGCAAAAAATGATATTAGAAACCTCAATATAAATTTTGAAGACCTATCCATAGATAACCTACACGTATGGGTTTGATGAAAAAAAAAATTTGAGTTTTTGTTTCTAAGTATGGGGAACCCCCATAATTAATTGTTTTTTTTTGTATTTTTGTGTGAAAATCTTAATGCGGTTCACAGAATACATCTACCTACTTACCAAGTTTCAACAGAATAGTTCTTATAGCTTCGGAAAAAGTGGTTGTGACATATGGATGGACTGACAGACAGACAAACATGAAGAATCCATAAGGGTTCCGTTTTTTGCCATTTGGCTACGGATCCCTAAAAGGGTTTTCTTCGGGTTTTGTCACGTTTTTATTTTATTTGTAGGTATTATTTTTCGTTAAAGTGTACTTAGCTATAAATTATCATAATTATCCATTGTTCAACAAGTCATGCTAGCCAAACTGAGGCGAATCCTGCGCAGAATGCGGGACGAAATTTGCTCTCGTCGATTGTGTCAACTATTAACCTAATTTGCATTCGCGATTTATTTGCCAAAATGTAAACAAATGAGTTCATGGAAAAATAACTTTAAATCCTACAGAATAAAAATCAGCTTACGCTACAACTAATATTTTTACAACTTTTCAATAGTGCTAGGTCACTCAGAAATTGACTTAATTTCCATTAAAATAAAGTTGATATTTGTTTAACTTCAAATAATATTAATTTGAAACAAGTTTGAATAGACTTTATAAGGAGGTGTTCAAACTGGCGCATTTCGTCGAGAGACTTCCTAATCATTAAAACAATCACCGCGATAGCGCAAATTTTCTTACCAAAAAAATCCGTCTAAAAAATTCTTCAATATCAAACTTGCTAGTTGTGTTTTCTCCAAATTTCACAATGAAAACTCTTCGATTATCTTGTAGTTTTGGCATCGCAATAATAGTACTGAAATATAAAAAAAAACCTTGTAGGAGAAGAGAATATAGAAATCAGGTGCATACCATAGGTATACTTACATACTAAAACGAGGGATTTAGCAGAGATTGACAATTTTCAATTCGACTAGCAAGCACATCACAGGCGAAAATTCATAGCACAGCGTGCGTCGCTGGAACTCTAAACACCGCGTAACTCAAATATCATGACTTATTCGTAGGTTAGAGCCGAACGCGGTACGTATTTTTTCGATGTCTGGGGTCGATTCAAATGCCTACCTATTTTGTTTGTTTGTCTAAATGTATGTTCCAGCATCAAGCAAAAGCTACTGGATAGATTATGCAAAAATTTTGCATAAATATTCCCATATCCCCCTTACTAATAAACGTACCTATTATATCAGATGAATAGTTACACACCGATTTCTCTCTTTCAGTCGTCAGTAATTTGACTTTCGAAAGAAGAAGACAAAACGTTGTGTAACTATACAGACGCTATACAACGTATTAGTAAGGGGGTATAAGTTTAATCAGTCTACAAAATTAAAAAAATGTATTAAACAGGTTCTTTTTTTAGGGAGCTAATAAAAAGAACCTGTTTCTTTGACCGCGGCGTAGGTTTGCACTTTTTTTATGAAACAGTAGTTTTTTTTTTAACAGACGAAAACATAAATCTACGCCGGAGGTTCTAGAATCATAATCGTAAATTACTGTTGAAGGCCGCCGACTTCAGTAGTAATTTCCCAGCTCGCCCTGAGGTTCTGCTTGTCGAGCTACTTCTCACACGGACAATTTTTAGGACAACGAATTCGCTAGCGTTCTACAGTTTCTGCCTACACCCATCGAAAGACGGCTTGAATTTATTTAGGCATTTATGACAACAAATACAAAAAATTAATTTAAACCTTTAGAAAAATTCTACCTTAAAGTTTCAATTTACTGGGAATTGTTGTGAATAGAGCCCATATATGCCAATCATAGAAATGATCTTTCATGTATCTATTATGCGAATAAAATAGAAAGCAATTACTTATGAGAGTAGTGGTGGCTAAGTGGTAACTCCGCGACTTACGAGCTGTGGGTCGTAGGTTCGTACCCAGACAGACGCTTTACTTTGTGTAAATTATGTCTTCACCACTACTCTCAAAACGGTAAAGGAAAACATCATGAGGAAACCACCATGTTCTAGAACCAAAAATTCGCAGATATGTGACATCTACCAACACGCACTGGTCCCGCGTGGTGGATTACGGCCCACTCCCTCTCACAGACTGGATGCCCGTGTCCCAGCAGTGGGAACATTAGGTATAGGCTGATTATGTAATTAATTACTTACGAGGTCGATTTTAATACAAACGTTCGTTTCTTGGTTTTTTTAAACGCTCCTTTTTAAATAATCGTTTGTCAAACATACTCATTTGTCAGTTTGGCAAGGCGCTCGCTCCGCTCAAAAAGTTATGGGACTTGCTCGTAAGTCATTGGCCTTACCTTTTTTTCGTGGAGAAATCCTCCTGGATACCCTCCGTCTGGGAAGAGCGGAGGATTATGTCGGACTCCTACCGACTAAAACCCCAATGTTCCTTCTAGTACCCCACACGCACATCCATGACTCGGGGGCCCGGGAGATACTTGTTCATTAACCGCACCCCCGCCTAACGCTTTTTGGGCTAGATTCACAAACCGCACTTTCACTTAGCTTTGGTTAGTAAAGTGAGCTCTTAAGAATAATTATGAACTTTATTCGTATGCTTAATGTTCACATTCGCTTATACGAATATGAACATTAAATCATAATGAATTGGGTTGAAATTAGTAGGAAGCGCTTACTTTACCTAATTGTACTTTGATACTTACTACAGATCCCATAATTTATCAGAAGAGCATAGCAATTGTTTTCTGTTTTGAAAAAATTCGGGCAACAAGAATCGGTACTTATACAAGTTATCTATCTTCTCTTTTGCTCGTTCTATGGATCCTTTTGCTATTATTATCATCATCTCCACAATAGCTCTGCCTGGTGAAGAAAATCAATCATTTAGCAGCACATATCTTATGAGCGATAACTTCATTGCTCGCTTCGAAGTCGCTATGTTTTGTTTGTGTCGTGTATAATAAAATTAATCTACCAGAGTTACTTAGTATATCAAGTCTTTGAATTTGTTCAAACTCAAAGCATTTATTACAATAATACCATTTATAGGCACTTTTGAATTGTGAAGTGTTTATAAGAGACTCGCGACGACCCATTTTATAGAATGCGCGGATTGCCCTCTTTTGTAAAATGAAAATTTAATTTAGTCAGCAGAACACTTATAAGCTTCGATCAATAATTGTACTAGATGCCCGATAAGCGCTTCAAAAACGGCCCGAAAAATAAGAGCACAAATACTTTTGTGCTCTTATTTCAAATTAGTATGGTCCAATCATAGCCAACGTTAAGACGTCAAAATGCCTCAGTGCGCGTTCAAAAATTGTGTAAATAACCACCGTAACACCAAGATTTTGGAAGGAATATCTTTTTTTTCGGTAAGTTTCTATCATTTAATGTTTTTCATAAAATAATAACACAATTAAATAGTAAATATAAATAAATTAGCAAATATTATGATTGTTTGGCCAATGTTTGCGACAACGCGCCAACTATTTTAGCAAACATCGACTATTGTGGAACAGGGGCATGGAGTGGTGTTATTTTAAATGTTATTTTTGTTTGTAAATCTTTGTAAATCCTAGCGACCCATTTCGATGTGCAGAATGGGTATCTATTGTCGCGAAAGAAAGGGGAGAACAAATATACAAACCTTTTAAAAATTCGACAATATGTTCGATTCATTTTGACAGATTGGACATAACAGGAAACACGCAAAGGCGTAGATTACTAAAAACAGCGGTTCCCAAATTGCAGGTAATTATCATAAAGTATTAAAATAGTAAACAATACAAAAAAAATATGATAAAAACTTTATATGTGTCCACGTTTTAAACGCATATATTGAAAAAGATGTGTTTTCTGGGGAAAAAGAACACAACCATAAAATAAGCTTGATGAAACTAATTATAGAAAAATTCATTGATGTAAGATTACATTATATTTGTATAAAAGAAACCGCTCAAATAAAAATTGATTCCAAAAGATAACTTTATAACAAGCTGAATCTGTTTAAAGGAAATTAAACATACATTACGTTTAAATACACCGATTAACACAATGGTACTATTTTAGTCCTCCTACTTTTTTAAATCGGTTAAAAATATTTGCCACCATACAAAACGAACCTTCGCCTAAAAATATTATATTCTGCAACTCCAATACTTACTGTGTTCTAAGCATTGAAATGCAATACCAAGAACTACGTCTAGTTCCAAAATACAGTAAGCACGAAATTGTCAACAAAATGTTTTTAACCTTATTGCTTAGAAATTAAGTTTCATTTTAGAATAAATATTTTTGTAGTTATTATAAAAATGACGTTTTATTTTCAAGTGACATTTTAAATTTATTGCTTTTAACCTATCTCCGATGACAGAAGGACTTAAATATTTATCATTTGCATTCGTAATACAACTTTATGTTAGAGTGTTAAGGTTTATAATAATTTGAAGTTGTTAATATTATTAAACGTTTTTCTACAGTTCGTAATAAGAAATATAAATGTTTATGTGTGTGCAAACGTGGCCACTTTAGCGACTTACTTTTGTTCCAGATCATTCATCTAGTACTATTATTGATCGAAGCTTATAAGACATAATACCTACTGTGGAAATAAGCAAAGTATACTAACCTAACTGTGGCTATATCAGTCAACAGCCTTATTTTTCTTACTGCATATTATGCAGCTGAACTGAATCTACCCGAAAGAGCTCTAATGTGGGCGCCGTATTGTAATTTTGAATCTAAAGTAATTCCTAGAAATACAGTCTCTCTATATCTTACCAAGAGGTATCGTATTACCTAGTAACTGGGTTGTGGAGGTCAGATAGGCATTCGCTCCATGTAAAATACTGGTATTCAGCTGCATCCGGTTAGACTGGAAGCCGACCCCTACATAGTTGGGAAAAGTCTAGGCAGATGATGATGATGACAGTCTCCCTAATACCATCTAGTTTCTTGCCATCAAGTTTTAACTTTAGACCAACTTGAGGTACTACGTTTGGTAATGAGAACTTAAGATATTTAGTTTTGTCAAAATTATATCCGATAAGTTAGCCATCAAATGATCAAGGGCCAAGAAATGATCCTTGCGGCACGGGCGTGCACGCATTGTACAGTGCGTGCCACGTAAGAAGAGACTTGATAAACCACGTGGTCTGACATGCGCAGAACACGATTTTAGGTATCTTTAGCGGTATGAGGTCTGAGTGCGGGACGGGACCGGACGTCATAGGGGCGGCGGAAAGAGGCGGGGTCAAGTCTCTTCTCACTGTACCCCGCAGGTTTGTAAATAGAGTTAATTACTTACTGATTTCAATATGAACTAGATGCGGTTGTTTCTGAAACCATTCCATGATTGAGTCCACCCCCTCCCGTATGCTGTTCTCAGTTAAACCGAAGACTTGGCGCACTGCCTTAACTTCCTCTACTGTTCGTTGGAACAGGACACATTGCTCGACTGGATACATTATAATTTTATACTTTTTTCAACCCTGAAATGAAATTGTGTTGTAGGTAAGTACTGTCAACTGCACATCAATGGTTACACTTGCACTACGAAAATCACCTTTACTGCTACTATAGTAAGGTACTGTCAATGTAAAATTGTTACCATTGATGTTAAGTTGAGCTCCGGTTAAACCAGTGAGTGTGTCATCGCCCTTTGGCGATGAGTCATCGCCAAAGCGATGGTGCGGGAATGTTGCAAAACATAATATTTATTTAAATACTATTTAATTTTAATACTTACCTAGTCATAATAAAAAAGTAATTTAAAATAAAATAAATAAATTTTCGAACTGAGTTCTGACAAGGTAAATAATACAGGGTGGCAGGGACATCGACACGCACAACTGAAACCATGAATTCAGCAAATGATTCTGAACCCCCATACGTTGAAATTTTTGGCGGTTATTAAAAAAGAAATCTTTTCCACCAGAGAAAATAAAAAAGTCATGTTCTGAATTCATGACGTTTCTCAAATAGGGTTCCGTACCAAAATGGTAAAACGGAACCCTTAATGGTGAGACTATGTCTGTCTGTCTGTCACAGCTGGATATCTCAAGAACTACTAATAACCCATAATAATAAACGTTGTATAGCGTCCGTATAGTTACACAACGCTTTGTCTTTTTCTTTCGAAAGTCAAATTACTGACGATTCAAAGAGAGAAATCGGTGTGTAACGATTAATTTATTTATTTTATTTTACTTTATTGGGACATAAAACAGTTACACATTACAATTTTTAGTGTGACAAAATAAATTAAAAACTATGTAAACGTTACGTTTGTGACTATGCTAAAAACTATATAAACCCACACCATTGTCCGCGAAATAATAGCTTATAGACACATAGTATAATGCGTGCGTAAATTATACAGAAAAGTAAGAAGTACTCGTTCACAAGGCTCGGAACCGGTTTAAAAAAACCGGTTTATTTCGGTTTTCCTCCGAACTTTTCTTAAGAATATGAACGTTTTAAGAACTTTATTTTAACCTAAATTAACCGGTTTATTCGACGAACGGCATGTAAACAAGAATATTTAAGGTATTTAAGGTTGAATTCAAACGTTAATGTAAGAGAAACAGAAAATGAAACTCCAGGTGATCCCATGCCATCAACTTTTTTCTCCATGCTTGACGATTTTTTGCAAACGCAGTTCAGGCAACGGTATTAAGATTTACCTCATTTAAATCAAAGTGATAATTTACAAATTAGTTTGGTTGCTTTTCTTAATGAACCGTTGCTCCCTTCTAATACAAACATTTTAAATTATTGGAAATCTAAGAAGGTCACAGGATCCACAATCATACTTGATTTCTAAAATTGCTTTAGCTACACCAGCGACACAGGTTAGTGTGGAGAGGCTGTTCTCATCTTTGCAATTCGCAGTGAATAACTTAAGAATATCGTTAAAGGATACAACCATTGAGGACATTTTGATTGTTAAAAATAACAATATGTATCACAAATAAATTTGTCAAATTATGAGTACTGCACCTTGCGGTGTGGAACAGCCGGGGCACACGCGCGCCCCGACGCATCACAGTTCTTGTTACAATGTAACATAGATTTAGTAATATCTGGACAATCGAACCTGTTATTACACAGACCATGAAGCATCATGGTCATTAGTAGGCTGTATCTTGACTCCAAGCTTAGAAGTTTATAACGCATTAATAATTGGGTGTATGGTAATTTAGACTTAGTGCATCTATCTATAGCACGTAAAAATTTTTTTGAACCATTTGCATTCTTTTTATATAAACATCAAAAATGGGACTCCAAACCAGTAGGTACTGCAAATTCCAATTGAGAACGGACCAAAGCTTTGTATAGAAGTAAATCAGTAGACAAACTAAGCTGAAGTTTGTTATGTGAACAATATCGAGAAAGTCTATCAAAGTCCTCCTGCAAGAGTAGGCAATCTTGTGTGTTTTTGCAGGACTTGTAAATTTTGATGTCATCGGCATACATTAGAAAACGGGAATTAATGAAGTATTTCTTAATGTCATTCATAAACAAAATAAAGAGTAGGGGCCCCATAATTGAGCCCTGGGGCACTCCAGAGGTAACAATGATTCATCTGATTTAATCGTTTATTAGTAAGGGGGTCAGTGTTTTTCTCTAGGACCCGTAAGTTCAGAATGTACCTACAGTCACCAAAGGAGATAAGTAACCCGTCTCGTTGGATACAGTTGAAGTTAAGTAAGAAACCGATGGATATTTTCGAATAAAATTTAATTAAATTAATAGAAATCATACAGTTCATTTATCAAATTAAATTTCATTCGAAAACCTCCATTTTCTTACTAAACTTCAACTAAGTATTATTTATCTCTTTTGGCGAAGCTGTACCTAACCAAACTGGCTTGGAAACAAAATCACCTAGTGTATTTTTAAACATTTTGAAACGAATGATTATGATCTAGTTTTATTATAGGCAAGTAATTAATGCGTAGGTTACGTAGGTACCTACTCCATGATTTTAGCGTGGCTGTAATTTTTGTATCTAGGATCTAAGTAGATAGAAATTGAACGTAGAGCTACTTACACGTACAGTTCTTCTTTGTTCACAAAATATAATTATTTATTTTGTAAGTGAATAGGTAGGTACGACCGCTCCGCCTCTCACGGGTGGGTTTTCGCGAATGGTCTCTCAGTCACCAGTCCTGTGAAACTGAACAAAACAAATTATTTTTGTATGCAATTTGTAACCTTCTTTAGGCAACATTCAGAAACAAACAAACATTACACTACGAAGTGACCACCACGTGACCACACAAACAAACATACCTGGGTCGTTCTTCTTTTTTACCGACAATGAAACGATGTTTTTCTGTTTTTTTGGTTTTTGAACTATCTATAATTTTGTTTTCTGTGTGGGATTTAAAAAAAACTGCATCTGTATTTCATTAGGACCAATTAAAGTTTCCTTTCCGGCTAATATTGATTTTTTTTTAATGTTAGTTTTTAAAGAAATAATGTGACAAAGTGGCCTTTTTCTGTAGAGACTACATTTCAGTTTACTACTCTGTCACGCCATTTTACGGAAAACAACGTATAAAATATGTTGGTTAGAGAACATGAAAAATGGCATAATATTAATAGATAAGAAAAATATGGACGTTTATTCGAACCGAATTAAAAAACCGTTTATATTAATACTCCAACGAGATGCCATAATAAGACCAAGGACAGACTATTGTCGGTAAAAAAGTAGAACGACCCACCTATCTGCCTTCGCGTCGCTTTGCTTTGTGTTGTGATTTTTCTGTTTTTTTCCTTTTTCTGTAAGATTTGGGAATCCAACATATCAAAATAATTTCTGTGATTGTGTTAACGTTGAATCGAGCATCTGGTCAGTGGGTCATCACCTCATCACATCACACAGTTTTATTTTGATTTGACTATTAGTGTAAGTGACTCTTGCAAGATAGTTTACTCTTTTATTGTTAGATATTATTACTATACCTACTTAATAATAACGAGACAGTGACTCTAGTTTGTGAACCATCATGAGTTTTACCTACCTATTTGTGATCTTGTGCTCACATGG
The DNA here is from genome assembly GCA_963855955.1 of Luperina nickerlii. NCBI lineage: Eukaryota > Metazoa > Arthropoda > Insecta > Lepidoptera > Noctuidae > Luperina > Luperina nickerlii. The sequence goes on from OY979685.1 coordinate 8,373,368, forward strand.
CACCACCTCATTGTAAATTAATAACATCATTCAAATTCAGTAATACGACCCTCAAGCCATCAAACAAGATTAGATGAAAGTCTAATAAAGAAAGTCTCTGTCTGTTTGTGCCTACAGTAATACCTACCTTATTTGTCTAATCTAAAATTGTAATCTAATTTAGTCTAAGTAGGTTGACTGCTAATGAAATGGATCAGAGAGTCTTAAGACATTATCTACCTGTGACACCTATCTAAATATGAAATAAATCTAGAATTTGATATTCCAAGTCATATTGTATTCCATTTAGTTGCGCTGATAATAGTGTAAATTCGGTGTTTTAAATAAATTCATAGTCTAATATAATCAATTAGAAGTAATATTTTTATTTTGTATCTTTCAGCTGTCGAGAGTGGCTAAAAGCAGTTGGTAATGAAGAACTGGTGCATCTACAATAGAAAAACTGCATGAGCAGCAACGGCTGGAGCGATTTTGATGAAATTTTCAGGCAATCATCAGATTAGCCCAGCGGGTGATCCTGTGAAGTTTGGTAGCGATCAGGCTACCCGTGCGAATCCGGGGCGGGTCGCTAGTAATTTATATAAATTAATAAATGCAGAAATCATATAAAATCAGTGTTTTATTTTTAATGTTTTATTTTAGGTATCGACATGAGCCTACTAATCGTCCTACTACCCTATGGTTATTAAACTCAAAGCAGGTCAGTGGTTTAGGTAGGTAGGTACCTACTTGCGCAGCAATGGAGGCTCGATTGCTGTGCTTCATTATTGAACGAAGCATACTAGGGCTGTGCTGCGTAACCTCAATTAGAAAAACAGCCAGGCTGCACGACTGCATCCTGAGTGTTAGATATTCACTGGATGCCTGAAGGAGGACATCGCCTGCGAGGTCGACCGCAACGAAGGTAGGTAGTGTGGCGATCTGGCAAGGTTTGCGGGAAATAAAAAGAAACCATGGAATTTTTTCTGCCTAGGCTTCTCAATAGGCACTTAACTGAGTGAAAAGACTTGGTAGGTACGGTCAGTAAGTCAATTAACACTGCTGCGTTTACATATCTGCATTGAAACATATATGTAGGTAATAGCTAAGAGTTAATACACTACTCAACAAAGTCTAGGAAACAAAGCTAACTGTATCAATTTATCTAAGAAAACTAGAAAAACTAGTTACCTACTGGCCACAAAAAATTTAACGTTTGATTGAACCTACGTTAAATTAGTATTGTTGGTTATTCCGTTTATCTACCCTAAGGTGGATATGCGGAAACTCATATCCGAGAATACACCCCAAGCTTATAAATTCCGTTTATCCAACTAGGCAGGCCTACGATGGATTCTTGGACATACGTTTCCGTATATCCAATAGATAAACGGAGGATAAACGAAATAAGTTACTCATTATTATTCGAAATTCATAAAACTGAAAACCTAAAATCAAAAAAGAATTTTAGATTATGGAGGGAAAACTTACGCAACGCAGCATACCTACGGTGTTTTGAAACGTAATAACTCTAGAGGAGATTACTGTCTACAATGGTTTTTTTTCTTGTGAAAATCATTTTCGCTGCTTTCTTGGAACTTTTGTGACTCTGGAGCGTTATTACCTACATGTCGTCATTTAACGCGGGAAGAGATGCTGACGACTGTGGGTTCAACGTGAAACTGCCGACGCTGTCCACACGCAGCCAAGCCTAATTGCCGATTATAGGCGCGTTACAGGGCTACAGGATATGTTTCTGAACGTCACCGAGGAAGATACCTACTGGGTCACTATTCAGAGATAAGACGGCTTTCTGCAAAATGCTGTAAAGAACTAACCCTAAATTACGGCTCGCCAGCTGTTAGGAAGATTCCAGTCTCAGCACCAAGTGGTCATCAGTGACCAAACCGCCAGGAGTAGATTGCATGAAGTTAATCATCACGCTCGCAAACTGCTTATTGGAGTTCCAGCTCTTCGACGAGGAAATCTAGGGCGTCGATTATTGTGGGTTAATGCATGTTTGCACTGGACCGACACTCAGTGGGCTGCTGGGCTCATGTTTTTTTTCTGATGAGTCGCGCTTTGGGTTTCATCTCGATTCAAGAAGATTGCGTGTCGAGTCTAGAATACTCAGGAAATGGTGTACGTTACCCCAGCAAGAAAGTGTCTCCTAGAGTTATAGGAGTAGAACGTATAATATGTGCCCTATCTGCTGTAAATGTGCCCCCAAATAAAAATGTGTGCCCCCTGTCGTTTTGGAAAAAAACGGAAAAAAACGATTCCTGCTGGGGTAACGTTTTTCTAGCAGGAAAATTCTAAACGAATGATCGGAGAGAGAAAAATTGTGCATGGCCAGAGAGCTTCTATGTGTGCCAAAATGTGCCCCCAAAAAAAAATCTGTGCCCCTTCAGGTTTTCGAGATATTAAATTGCATTTCCTGCTGGAGTAACGTTTTGATGAATCGTATAATATCTCTACAACCATTGCATGTGCCCCTGTAGAGTAAACATACACGAGTAGCTCTTAATGTGTGCCCCTTAGTGCCCCAATTAGTTTTAAGAAAATATTTATAGTTCTCAAGTTCTAGCGGTTTTATGAAAACCCGAAAAAACATCGCAGCGCCTAAATTAGACAAGAAACAAGTTCGCTGAAAACTGTATTCGGTCCTTCTTGACGCTAATAATAACCATACAAAGTTTCAAAACTATTCATGCATGGGTTTTTGCTAAAAGTCAAAACGATGGTGTCCTAACTTTGACGGCAAAATACAAGGAACCGGCTCAATCCGAGATGTGTAGGTGTAAACCAAAATCATGTGCCTTTAGTCAAAAATATATGGTGAAAATATTCAGCTTGGAATGTTTCGCATTAAGTAAATATTAACAAAAAACCAAAATATGTAAGCAACGGCTGGTTATCCGACCAAATTTGAATGACTACTAAAAAGCGACGGATTCATACATATCGATGACCTTCTTTACTTTACTCACTAACCGGTTCACACGTGTTGTGCCTGAGTACACTGACTTACAAAAGTAATAAGTAATTAAATAAAGTTGTTATTGGATTATATTCTACTAGCTGTTTCTATGACGTTACACATGATTAAGTACATTATAAATAGTAGCCTAAGTGCTATTCCAAGGTAAGCTATCTTCTCGATTCTAAATTTCATTAAAATACATCCAGTAATTTATGTGTGAACGAAAGAAATACATCGAGATATTTGCCAGGTCTTTGACTTGGTCCCGATGTTTAAAAAAAAATATAGTTCATGAAATGTGTGATGAATACCTACTACTAAAAAGAGGTAGCTCTTTTTTGTATATAAATAAAAAGCCCGTATTTGTCTTTTTATATTAGGTACATATATATTTATTGATAAGCCGTAGGTTAGATAAATTAACAGTACAATGCGTGCCACGAAAGATGAGACTTGACCCGCCTCCCCCGCTCTTTCCGCCGCCCCTATGACGTCCAGTCCCGTCCCGCACTCAGACCTCATACCGCTAAAGATACCTAAAATCGTGTACTGCGCATGTCAAACCACGTGGTGTGTCAAGTCTCATCTTTCGTGGCACGCATTGTAAGTTTTTCATCATTAAGGGGAATGCTCCAACTAGCCCGCGAAATTCAAAATTTCTTGCGTTTTTTGCAATTTGCAGGCCAGTGCTAGGTTGTATGTTGATTAAAATATTATTCGCGGTTGTAAGACGTATATAGTTACAGAATTATAATCATCAAAATCACCAATACAACCCTTCAAGTTCATAAAGGCGTAGGAACAAAAAAAAAACAGAAAAAAATTGAATTTTGCGGGCTGGTTGGAGCATTCACCTTACTTAATAGAAGATTCCCTTTTTTCGCCTCCCCACACCGCTGCATATATCTCTGGCCCCGCGGCATCCGCTGACGTCGTGTCGCAAGGAGTCGCTTTGTCTAGCTTGGAGAAAGTGAGACAGCTAGTACGCGTACGGTATTAGTGTGACAGAGACAGGTTACGTGTAACGTCGCTCGATTATAAATACGAAGTGTTTATTGAGGAAGTGCGTTTGGATTATTACTTGGTATTGTTAAACAGTTGCAGTTATGTTATGACGCCAAGGACACTGTTACGTTGAGTCACGCAGTTGCACTGATACAGCAGTGCGATTCTGTAACCATCTCACCGTGAAAACTTAGGTGAAGTGAGCGTGGAGTGAACTGGCAGTGTCATCTTACCAGATACTAGGGATTGACCAAGCATACATTTACAATCATAATCGCGATTTTAATAATATTTTTTTAGCCTAATCCTATTGATATTTTTATATAATTCAAAGTTAGTATTTTAGTGGTCAAAACATTAATATTTTGTGGGGTTTTACTTACAATAAAATAGCAAAACAGAAGCGCAGTCAGAATCTCAATCCTGTTTTATTTTATTTTTTCCCTAGTCTAGTAAGTCCTTATATAGACTGAGGCGCGAGCGCGTCACGCACGAACAGTAAATAAAATTAAAACATTCACGTTTATGACAGCTAGACTGATGAAAATACGCATCGACATTGTTTGGTTATTATGAGCAATTGTAGATCGAGTCTAGTAAAGACTGCGACGATGTTCAGCGTTGTTAAGAGATAACCGAGTGTGTCAAGTCATCGAGTGCTAACGGATGCCTAGCTGACGGACCATAGAATGTAATCCCACGTAGTTTGTGTTGCGTGATCACTCCACCCGATTCACGACACTAAATGTCGTAAATCGGGTGAAGTGAAGGTGAAGTGATAAGATCACGCCGCGCTTGCGCGTTAATCACTGTCATTATCACATTGCAGATTGCGTGATCACTTCACCTTCACTTCACCCGATTCACGACATTTAATGTCGTGAATCGGGTGGAGTGAAGGTGAAGTGATAAGATCACGCCGCGCTTGCGCGTTAGTCACTCATTATCACATTAGAGATTTGTTTTTACTATTTAACTTGTAAGGCGTCATGTATAAGAACATTAGGAAAATGCAATACCAACGTCAAATAAGTGCAAATATTTTATCGCTCATCGCGCGCCCGTGTTTGCACTGCACCTCTAGTAACCCTTAAATGAAGAAGTGGTTGGTGTCAACCCTGAAGTGTATGTATGGTCCCTAATAGTGCATAACGTAGTAAGTACCTACACTCCTTTAGAATATAAGTAAGCAGTTTACATCAATGCGCATTGTAACATAAATTCACTAGATATTCATTAAAGTACATTCTATGAAGCTGGTTGTCTAATTCTAACGACCCTTGAACCCCCAACATTTCATGGCGACCTTCGATATGGCGACCCTGCCTTAGAGTCTGCCAAGGGGCAGATTAAGCAAAGTTTTCGTTGAGCGATTTTCAAAATGTGTAACTCTAAAGTAGAAAAAGGCGAGGTATTCGCCAATCAAAACGCGGCTGGTGGAGGTGTTGACGCCGAGGTGGTGTTGCCATGGTTACGAGATTCGAGTGGAGTGATATATGGTACATTCCGAATTTCACTGTAATCGACTACAGCGTGCTTACACCTTGACCCCAATTCTGCTGTATGGTATTTATCTATTATTCCCCGCATAATCTTACCACGCCGTACGGTTGTCAAGCGTGGTATTTTGACAGTTCAAACCGGTTTCGGTCATTGTGTCATAGAGAATACGTTAATAGCAGATGTAGTGATTAGGTCTGGTTATTAAGGAATTGACGTGGTTTCGAAGTAATGAATCATTAAGTGGTCATAGTGAATTAGGGCCCTTTTCTGAATTAACGTGAACGCGATAACGATGTCCCGTGAATCGACATATATGAAGTCATGGCATGTGCCATCTTGCGATAACGCCGACTACCGACCATGCCCTAAATTAATAATTATCACCGATCTTTAAACTAACGTGGCATTTTCGAAATTGTGCTTCTGGCTACAGTCGCCACCTTACCAAAGAAGAGGAAATTCGTGGTGTATACACAAATAAATACTATAATCCAACCATGAGTAACTATTCAAGTGAATAGGTATATTACTGACTCTCAGACTCTCAGCTGCCATAGTGGTCATTTATCTAAATCGGAAAGCAAATTATTCATGTGAGCGATGATGACTTAATTCGGAATGAGCCATATTTCACGCCGCGCAAGCGCGTTAGGCGCTGGCGAATGTTTTGACCACTAAAATACTAGCTTTGAATTATATAAAAATATCAATAGGATTAGCATTAAAAAATATTATTAAAAACTCTTTTATGATTGTAAATGTTTGCATGGTCAATCCCTAGCATCAGTGGGATGACATTGACAGCTCACTCCACGCAAGTATTCACGGTGAGATTTTTACAGAATCGACATGCTGTTTGTTTACTTTTTTTTGAGTTGGTTGAAAGTGGCGTATTAAGCATTTTATAACAATTATGTGGTTGTAGGGGTGTTGAATTTTATGGCACGATCTGCGGTGGTAAGTATTTAATGGCATTGTTTTGACTTACCTATTTAAAAATACTTGTCTTATCAAGTACTTGGATTTTTGACGTGACAACGTCTAATAAATCGATGAAGCTGGCTGCACTCACGAAAAAACATGACTCATGTAGCGTTACCTCGCGGCCTCGCTCTGTAGCGTTCCATGGCGGCTTGAAGTGCAAGCGAATATTAACAAATGCAATGCAACTATTCCATCAGTATTTTCTTATGACGTTGTCACGTTCAACTATCGTCAGTAAACCGAATTTACAGACAACCGATTTTTTTCATTACTTTATATACTAATTTCTAATATTTATAGGTAGGAACTTTGATCTGTGATTTGATGCAATAATTACTTTAAGAATTAAAATTAAGGGAATAAAAATAATAATTTCCACATCAACAAGCTGTTTCATTTATTATAGTCACAAGGTGCATTTAATATATTTTTTAATTAGCCCCCAAAACTTTTGAACGCGACTGTACGGACAACAGCTTAGGTATAATACGTTCAATAAAGAAGGTCATCGATATGTATGAATCCGTCGCTTTTTAGTAGTCGTTCAAATTTGGTCGGATAACCAGCCGTTGCTTACATATTTTGGTTTTTTGTTAATATTTACTTAATGCGAAACATTCCAAGCTGAATATTTTCACCATATATTTTTGACTAAAGGCACATGATTTTGGTTTACACCTACACATCTCGGATTGAGCCGGTTCCTTGTATTTTGCCGTCAAAGTTAGGACACCATCGTTTTGACTTTTAGCAAAAACGCATGCATGAATAGTTTTGAAACTTTGTATGGTTATTATTAGCGTCAAGAAGGACCGAATACAGTTTTCAGCGAACTTGTTTCTTGTCTAATTTAGGCGCTGCGATGTTTTTTCGGGTTTTCATAAAACCGCTATAACTTGAAAACTATAAATATTTTCTTAAAACTAATTGGGGCACTAAGGGGCACACATTAAGAGCTACTCGTGTATGTTTACTCTACAGGGGCACATGCAATGGTTGTAGAGATATACGATTCATCAAAACGTTACTCCAGCAGGAAATGCAATATCTCGAAAACCTGAAGGGGCACAGATTTTTTTTTTGGGGGCACATTTTGGCACACATATAAGCTCTCTGGCCATGCACAATTTTTCTCTCTCCGATCATTCGTTTAGAATTTTCCTGCTAGAAAAACGTTACCCCAGCAGGAATCGTTTTTTCCGTTTTTTTCCAAAACGACAGGGGGCACACATTTTTTATTTGGGGGCACATTTACAGCAGATAGGGCACATATTATACGTCCTACTCCTATAACTCTAGGAGACACTTTCTTGCTGGGGTAACGTACACCAGGAAATGTATCCATACTATACCTATAGGGCGTTACGATTATGGTGTGGGCTGGAATTCGCCTGGATAGAAGAACGAATCTCGTTTTGATAAGAGGCAATTTCAATGAGAAACAATACTGTGACGAGATTGTGCAACCTATGGACAATCCTTACCGATAGCAGTTTAGCCAATATTTCATGTTCAATGTTCATGCAAGCTATTAGTGCGCGTGTACACTCGGCCAGGCTGGTGATGGGTGTGCTCTGCGAGAATATTGGTGCCGATTCCCTTGTTCACAAACTAAACTAAATTTAAGTTCAGTGCATCTTTTTCTTTCTATTGCATTAAGAAAAGGACAGAAGATAAATTTTAGTTCAGTCCTGTCAAATTAATCAGCGCCTGATACTCCATACAAATTTACATGTGATTAAAAACTTGCCTACTAAAATTACGTCAATTTACGACAGGCGCTGCTGATTAATTTGACCGGACATAAATTTATCTTCTGTCCTTTTCTTAATGAAACAGACAGAAAAAGATGCACTGAACCTAAATTTAGTTTAGTTTGTGAACAAGGGAATCGGCACCAATATCTTCAAACAATAAAGTATGTTATAGGTCTGATAGATTGCGCTGCTATCAGTGGCGGATTCACCAGCAGGCTGAGTAGGCTTGAGCCTAGTGCGGCAGAATTTAGGGGCGGCAAATTTGACGGCCGATTCTTTTTGTTTACCTTCTTACAGAAATCAAACGGTTTTCTGATGTCTTGCAGCAAGCAGTCCACAAGACATCGTTCCGATGACTTTTAGGGAAAACTCGTCGAAAAGTTGTCTTGAACTGAGCGACAAGTGATCAGTAATACTAACTCAATTTGGGCACCCCGCTCGTACGTAAGGTTCGAAAGGTTAAAGGCCAGATTCTAAGACTTCAACTGCAGTAAAACAAGTTTAAACTTTTCGTCATAAGTCGACAAAGTAAGTTCACTTTCCCTATAATGGTCAAAAGAAAACAGAACCTAGTCAAGGTAGGGTGCTAAAATTTCCAGGCTAGCATCGCTGTCATGCATTAAATATTCTCTTTATCCATGAGCTTTTCTTCAAAGTCGACAAAGCAAGTAATGCCTACCTAGTTGTTTTGGAATTATCAGAAGTAAATCTAACCTACCCAAGTTTGTTTAAAATTTTCGAGCTCGCTTCGCTCGCTCTTGCATTCTACACTATCATAGTTGCTTCTTAGCTGCATAAGTCGTCAATGTAATTCCTATTTTTGTTTGAAAATGTAAAAAAACCTAATCTGAGCCGGATCACAGTGACCGGCGTAGAACAAGCCAGGTGGACAAAATTATTTTTTCATGGTTTTGGAACTATATCTATAAATTAGTTATTTCTATAGTAGTACAATATTTTATTTAATGAAAATTCATAGAAATTATGTATAAATATTTTATTTCATGTAGGTATACACAATTATGATACAGGATTTTTTTATCTTAATTGCTACAAATATCAACGCTAATTATATATAATTATACAACCTTAGACTAACATAGTAAATACAAATATTATAAATCTAACTCTAAACTTATCTATTTACATTAAAACTTATTTTTACTATCAGAATCATCGGATTCGGAATCCGATAGAAGATAGGCTTTCTGAGTTTGTGGAGGTCTTGGTTGCAGTTGGAGTCGAGTCTATAGTGGGAACTATGATGAGCTTTAAGACCTCCGCGCACAATTTATTAGACTTTTTTTTCGGGACTTCCCGGAGACTGTTGATCAAAGGATCAGACGTTAAAATCAACATATTGAGCAAGTCAAGCAAGAGTAGCCCCACAAATATAACATTTCTGCGATGAATGTGTCTCTGTCAAAGTGTTGCATACTTTTCCATCAGTCATAGTCAGCAGAAGCTTGTGCTTAACAGAAATTTCAGAACCACCAAGATCACAAGATGTAGCCTCCAAGTTGTTTATTTGTTCCAAAACCTTATTTGTCTCGATTTTTGTCAATTCCGTAGTTTCTTTGGCAAAACGAATTTAATTGGACGACAAAACATCGTCGATGATGGACGAGTATTTTGCCAGATAATATTGTTACCTTCGTCGATTAACCTTAGAGGAACGAACGAATAAACGAAAAGGAACTCATCAGTGTCTTCGCTGTTCTCAAATCTTTGTTTTTAAGCACTATGTCCGGAACTTCCGTCACATCCCCATTTACTTATAAGAGTAAACGATGAATTGGGTTTTAGATTGGGGAGCACACTTGTGACAACTTCTCTCTGAGCTTCTACTAAACATTCTGCTGTTTTATTCAAAATAGCTTGTAGCTCAATTTCTGCTCGAGATTGTGTCACAACAATGTGCTCCTCGGACGGAAGGATAACACGCTTTTTTGATTTAACAATGCAATCATATGATGGAAACACGTGATGCCCGACTTTCATAGTCCACTTCCTAGTCTGTTTATATGTGTGAGTTGTTGATTTTGAATCAATATAATACGCTAATTCCTCGTCACTACTTAGAGGTCTATCACTTTGCACAGCACTGGGTTGTTGGAGGCTAATGCATGCACTTGCAGAAGCTGGATTTTCGCCAATGTCTTTTATAACTCTAGCAACATTTTTATGTCTAGTTGACCGTGCAGCTACCTCTGCAGCAGTCATTAATTCCCCAACACTCCGCGATTCAACGAGATCAGCCACTCTACGTTTTTTAGTTTTAAAAGATGAATCTTCGAACACTTTTTTAGGTCTTCCGGGTCGAGAAAGGTCAGCGGATGAGGTATAAAGGTTGCGGTTGAGTCGATCGCAGGCAGAATTCTATATTCTCGCCCTCCAACCACAACTTATTCTTATTCAGGAAACGCTCTTTTGACTTTCCTGAAGATACCCACTTGGTAGCTATTTTCGAAGAGACACTGGCTAATTTCATCGTAATTTCCCTTTGGTACTCTTCAGTAATGTCAGAGAAATCACACTTAGACAAAATAAACCCAAATAGACGATCATTTGTTTCATCTTTTTCGTGCTTAAGCCATTCTTCGAAAAACTCTATTTTACTAAAAGAGTAAAGCTTTTCTACAAAAAAAAAGAAAAAAATATGTTGTACTCAAGTGTGCTACATTAAATGTATTACATAATCATCTTTAGCCATGTAGCTAAAACATATCAAAAATTCAGACAAGAGGGTACATGGATTTTCCAAGCCTGATAAGTTCGAAAACTAAGAAAAAAATGTTTTTTTTTTGTGTGTTCACAGATAGTCTACTTTTTGAATGTTTATGACACATTAAAAGATCCTAATAAGAAAATAATATAGTACATACCTTCAGAAGTAAAATGCATCACTAAAACTTTTCACAAAATTAGAACTGCCACCATGAGATGTTAGTGTAAGTGTCGCAAAAATGCAATTGACCTATTTCTTTAATTGCATTTACCTCATTACCTTACTTTGACAAACGATGACTCATCAGTATGGAATGTTAGACGTAAACAATTCTTGGAATCCGAGGTTTAAGGGTGTTGTTTACAGATAGAAAGTACAAATTTCTGGGAATTCGATAATGACTTTTGTCCACCTGGCTTGTTCTACGCCGGACACAGTGCGGATGGTTAAATTTCGAGCTCGCTCTTCCCAACCTAGATAGTCTACCTACTATTTATCAAAAAATGCTGTGACCAATTACCCCCCATGTAAAAGCTGCATCCCTGAATAATGTGGAGCTGAAGATCTTTAATCGCCTTTAATCCCCGAAGGCTTAGGTAGAGGTGTACCTACATATAGTACTTACGCCCACATTTCACCAGTTATGTTTAAGTCCAATGTCACAGGGGGCGAATCTACTGCCACCAACCGGGCACAAATCCAGACTCCAGGCTGCTTCTGAGAAATTCCTGATGAAAAACCTAATAACACTTTACCCGAACCTGGAAATCTAACCCGGGACCTCATGCTCAGCAGTAACGCCGCACCGTTAGACCAACGAGGACCACCCTAAAAATATTCTTCGGCACCCATGGTGACCCCCCCCCCCCCAAATATTGGGCTGCGACCGCGCTTGCACTATCACGTCCTAAAAGGAATACGCCAAACGACAAGTCACCCTGTATAAACTCAGAAGACCGGGAGGCGGCCTCATTTTGTTTTGCTGCCTTATTATTAGTAGGTACATGATTGTGCTTTGATTAGCTCAGAAATATACCCAAAAATAATTCTTGTGCTATTTAACCAAATTGTTGGATTGTAAAAAACGAGAGATCAGTAGGGGCAGCAAAATTTGAATAGCCTACTGGCGGCAAATGTGTAAATCCGCCACTGGCTGCTATCTATGTATATCTTTACGTAGTAGGTATAAAACAGAGTCGCTCCCGCTCTTAGATCTTTTAAACTCCGCAACGGATTTTAATGCAGGTTTCAGCAATAGATAGAGTGATTCAAGAGGGAAGTTTGTATGTATAAATACATGCATATTAGATATAGTAGGAGAAATTCAAATAGTATTTGTAATGTGATGTCGTAACAAACATATTTTTGTGCGCTTACATTGCAAACGCTGGCTAAACCTTATGAGACAGATGAAATTAATGTGGGTGGTAATAATTTCATCTGTCTCGTAAGGTTTAGCCAGCGTTTGTTACGACATCACATTACAAATCTTTGAATTTCTCCTACTATAATATGCATGTATTTATACATATAAACCTTCCTCTTGAATCACTCTATCTATTGCTGAAAGCTTGGTAAACCAAGCTATTTTAAACAATAGAGTAATATTCCTTATCCAATTAAATACATTAGATACGTTGTGCATTTCATGGAGATCAAAATTGCCCTTTACAGCATATCATTAAAATGAATACCTATCTTAGAAGATATCAGAGATTTAAAAAGCGGGGCGGTACTAAGGAATCGTTCCTCCAGCATACCTACCTACCCAAGTAGCACAAAATAGCTTTATAATCGATGGATAACAGAATTAGCATATTATTATAGCTTTATAAGAAGTCTACATATAGGCATTATAAACCACTATACAGCTCTTGTAATGCTAATTTGGGCCCCAAATTATACAGCCTTAAGTGTAAGAATGGCATTTTAGCAGCATTATATTGGTTGTCTACCGGAATGATAAACGCATTATAATGGGCTGTGAAAACAGGTTAAAGCAGTGCGCATATGTTAAATGCGGCTCTTATACAGCTTGTACCATTACAAAGGCAAAATAAAAACATTTTCAAATATTATTTTTAATTTATGTTATTATTAATAAATCTTGTGTAAAAAGAACATGGATACTTTCAACAAAAAAATATAAGTGCTACAAGGCAAGTAATTAAACTCTTGTTTTTGTTCTCTATGAGGAATTAAGGTTGCGAGTATCAGTTTACTGTGAAAGTATGTATATATTTGAATCAAATATTTCATGCGCCTTCAAATTAAAGAGCTATTTATTACAAAAATATTATAAAAATATGTGGAATTGTAAAAAAAATTATGCTCTTACGAAGAAATCTTTAGTTTTAGTCATTATGATACCTGTATTGTACCGGCCGGTCAATACCATAGGTTGAAGTCCTTTCTAAAGGACTATTTACCATAAAATTAATTTTTAAATATTATCGATACAAAAAGCAAAATGGCGTAAGCATAATTAAAAACTTTAGGCATGCGGATGCCGTTGTATACGACTTATTGCTTGTTAAAATTCTTGTCATTATACGTTTGTATAGATAGATAAAGGCTATATAATATTATGATGAAATGCTTTTAAAAAGCTGGCATTAAAACAGCACCAATGTACACCGTTAACCCTTATTAAAACGCTGGGAGCTATACTTCCCACATCTCAGATTGAAGTAAATCGTGTTTTATTTTTATATGCATAAACCTAATGCAATGTAATATTTATCTACGCAATCTTAACATTACAGCGAACCTTTTTTAATGCCAATACTTTTCAGAGAATTATTGCATGTCATGGTAAACACACGTCAAAGTCAGTTGACGTGATTTTGCCGCCGAAAACGACCGTCATTTTTTAGTTTTTTGTGTAGTCCTGAAAAAAAATTAGGTAAGCAGATTTGAGTTTTAGATTAAACTACACTACGGTTACGGTTGCGTGAAACGTAAAATATGCCCAGAATCTTTCGTTTATATCTTGGTAGAGTCGATTGAAATTGAGTCTCTAAGTGGGAAGATATCATCCCAGTGTTCGTCACTGCACACTACATTCGAAAATTCTATATATAAAATCGCCTATAAAATTGCAAAAAACGTAAGAAAATCGCGATTTTATCGGCGTGTCTAAAAAACTTGGTATATGCAACTTATTAGTTATTATTCGTTATTTCATGATCAGATAATTAGACAACTAGTTTCACAAGTGGAGCCAGGGCAACTAGCTAGTGTTTTAAAATATTGATGGACACTGGGAGCTATAGTTCCCACCTTTCCAACTTTTTTTACAAGAGAGAACAGACGACGGGATATATACTTCCCACCAAAAAAAGGGTACTTCCCCCCACTAACCCCTCTTTTGTGTGTATTTTTGAAATTTACGACCCAAAATTACCCAGGAACGTATCTTAGTTTTTTGTCAACTCCTCCACAGGCTCGCTGGCCGCTTATATCTTCGACTCCTTTTCTGACATATTTTAGTTCCTAAGACGACCCACTGACCGAATACTGTTGTTCTGTAGTTCTGTAGAATTACCATGCATCAAGTACCGGATTGCATGTTACGCTAATGACGTACATTCATTCTAGTATTTTGCATTTTAGTTTTGCAATCTCTAAGTAGGTACCTACTCTAATGCAATGTAATGGCTGACTGTTAATGTTAGTAGGTACCTATGGATAGTAGTATAGATTTTGTTGGAATATCTCCTTAGAACCGATTCAGGCAAGCCTTTGAGCTGCCATTTCTCTTTATCTAGGTATGTTACCAGTCTAACCCGAGTTCGGGCTAAACTAGCTTGTCCTAGGCCATACTGGTTTATAGGTTTATCCGACTTGGGACACCCCAATCATTTTTTTATGAACCATTCAGAAGCTATCCGTGTCAGGGTTCCCCAAGTGGGTATAGTTTAGCCTAGGCCAAACTATTTTGTCCTGAAATCGGGTTTGGCCGGTAACAATAAGTTTAAGTAAGAGGGCATAATAGCATTTTGGTCAGTGGGTCGTCTTAGGGGCGGAGTAGCATCTTTACAATATATTTCTTTAAGAGCGTTACTCCAGAGCGGCGCGCCTCGCGTTTAGGTAAATTTACTCACACAGCTATACAGTTAAACGCACACACAGCCGTCTGTGTTGGAGCGCGTATCATACACCGCTTAGAATCATCTTGATACTTAGCCAGTTTTTAGTCAGTAGGGAATGTTTTCGTTTTCCGTAAGCGGGGATTCAGGTTTTTGTTTATTGTAATAAATGAGCAATTAAATTATTATTAGTTAGGTTAAAGTAAATAAAAACAATTTCGTGTAAAATAAAATCTTAATATTTGTTGTCTCTAAGTTTCATGGACCTAGCTTTTCGGGGATCAACAATTTCGGGTAACAGGCATTTATTGTAAAAGCTGACTAGCCGATGTTCCATATTTTCGCTCCAAAATTTATCGTCCCTGATTATGTTTTCAGTCTTCAATTTAAAATCTTTGCCTGTCCACACAGCAAACAGACAGTAATTTCTGTTAGTTATATGCAGCTGCCCCTGTATCTGATAAAACCAGTCATGGCGTCGATTCACAGATCCATCTATTTTCCAGAATTTAATTTTTTTTTGGCTAATAGCAAATTCTGCCTCTAATCCAAATGCCGAAGTAGGACATTTAATTTCGGTGATGCCATCATCGTCGATTAGTCCATCCGGCGAAGCACCTGTAATCATAATAATTTGAAACTCAATACTCTAATTACTTCTTTTTAATAGAATTTAAGAATACAAAAATAAATAGTTTGTTAGAAAAATCTAAACTTGTACCTGCAACTGTTCTATGGCCACTTTTTCGTTTACTTTCCCATGTTGAATACTAGGGACATGGTCCAAGGAATATGAGTAAAGAAATTGTTTAACCAAAGGGGCTGGGCTAATAGTCGATCGCCGTTTGCACACTTTACAGAATGAAGAGGCTGTCAATAAACAACGTCGTAGCTCTAGCCAAAGTGCACTCTCTGCCTGAAGTACAGTATCCCTTTCAACTTCTTGTCTATTATTTACCTATAACATAAAATTTGGAAATATATTTTTAAGTCTAATATTATAAGAAACAATGTACAACATGTATCTGAACTTATGAAAGTATACTGTAAATACGCACTTGTTCTTGAAGGTTCTTGTTTTATTTGTCCTAAAATATGTTTATAAAGACCAAGTCATTCTTACAAGATTCCCTGCGTCAGGATCTTGAATTGAAGCCGTTTCTAATGCCTGCAAGTTTTCCTGAATTTCCAGTGTTTTATCACTGTCTTTTTCATTTTCTTGAGTCTGAAAATAATATGTAGAGTATAATATAGTGACACAAACCGTAAGCACCATGACAGGCGATCGATTGTCGGCTTAAGATAGCACATAACTACGAGTAACAATGTTTTTTTTGTGCTAAAATATGTATACAAATGACCAAGTAATTCTTACAAGATTCCCTGCGTCAGGATCTTGAATTGGAGCCGTTTCTAATGCCTGCAAGTTTTCCAGAATTTCCAGTGTTTTTTCACTGTCTTTTTCATTTTCTTGATTCTGAAAATAATATGTAGGGTATAATATAGTGACACAAAAAGTAAGCACCATGACAGGCGATCGATTGTCGGCTTGAGATAAATAAATAATGAAGAAAGGTCTTATTTAGTTTTGGTTTAACAACTGCTCAATCAAAACCAAGGAAACACGTGTCTGCCGCAGCTAGTAAAATATAAAGTAAAAAAATAAAACTTACAACAGCATTTTTATTTAAGTCCTGGTTTTGAAGTATTTGAACTTCTCTTTTCTGCCTATAACAACGAATTGGATATTAACTTTATCTTATTACTACTGTGTTTCATAAAAATATCCAAACAAAAAGTAATAAAAAAAAATACTTCAAAAAGTAGTAAGTATATTGTTTCTTATTACACCTAATAAAAATATATTTTTTATAAGTAGAGAACCTCGGTAACATACCTTTTAGCTTCATTAGCCTTAGCCAAATTTTCGTTTTTTTTTTGTTCCCATATAGCGCCTTTTGTTAGCCATATCTGAAAAAAAAAGTAAAATGAAAACATACATAAAGAAGTCTAATTTAATTTTTCTTAAGTTAATAGAACACCATTACATTAAAATATGTACTCACCAAAGTTTTGTAATATAATAAAAATATATTATAATAAAAAGTATCAACATGTCCTAGACGCGCCAAAAACTCGCGAAAGTACGATAATATTTTACGCGACTCGCGGCTACGGGAGCGACACAGGTCCTACCTCTGAAAGGCCTCAGCCGGCACTGAGCGCTGGCGTGATTCCGCGCCGATTATATAGCATCACTAAATAATTCATAGTAAAATAAAAAAATAAGTTATTAAAAAAATATTTGTACCATGTTTTAGAACGTAAATGTCTTCGTTTACTAGGCCTAAAATAACATATAAATATTTCAGATTTCATCCTAAACTAACGCGTTTAAAATATCGAAAAGTGGCTAAAATTGACACTTTTGAATATACTTTTCTTGAATGAAAACTTACAGTAATCGTTTTTTTTTTTCAGCCATGCACTAATAAATGCTATTATTATTTATAAAGCAACGTTGTTATAAGTTTGTCGTATATGGTTTTACTAATACCTTGCATTTGCGTAGACCGTCGATCGCTAGTTTAAAAAAAGGCTTGCATAAAAACTGTTCTAATGAGAAAACTGTACGAATAAATGAAAATGTTTTTCAGCCATGCACTAGATTATGAAATTCCCATTAATATGACGTCAATATCTTATCTATAAATTAAACAGATTATGGTTTTATTGTCCGTCGGAAATCATCAATTTTGACTCCAGCGTGGCTCTAACGGATCAACCCTCTTAAACAGTTGTGACCCATGCGAAAGGTCGTTATAAAACATAGAGCAGTTTTAAAGAATTTTAAAATGAATAGCCTAAGCCGTAATGAATGCTTACATACGGCCTACACTTTTGTATAATGCTTACAGCTGTATTAGAAGCTGTATAGAGACATAAATTATGTCTAAAATAAAACCTTTAGCTGCACAAAAGATTGAAAAAGAGGATTATATAGCTTTAGGAACTACAAAGTTAATAAAATGCTGTTATACAGAAGCAAGACATTGCTAAAACCCTTCAAATTCTATAACGAAGCTAGAAGAAATTTTCTGGTCATCACTTTTTCCATTATATCGATTTTGTGTTACTTGGGTATGTTTTTATGCTAATCAAATTTGTTCTAAAATAATGCTATATTTGC
This sequence comes from Luperina nickerlii, assembly GCA_963855955.1. Classification (NCBI taxonomy): domain Eukaryota; kingdom Metazoa; phylum Arthropoda; class Insecta; order Lepidoptera; family Noctuidae; genus Luperina; species Luperina nickerlii. The sequence goes on from OY979685.1 coordinate 8,391,588, forward strand.
GAAGATGTTTTTATAAACATGATATTAATCCTTATCCAAATAAATACGTTATTCATCACAAGTATTTCATTTTGAACAAAATGCCCTTGACATCATTTTTATTCCAATATCTTAGGAGATTCATAGATTTTTTCCTCAAATTAACGCAGGTGAAACCGCGGGGCACAGCTAGTAACTTAATAATATTGATATTGTTATACTTATTATAAATAATTAAACTGTATTTAAGAAACCTGTATTCGAATCATATTTATGAATAGGTCGGCTACTTTTTTATAATAACCTTTCTTCGAAACTGTTTTTTTTTTTTCAATATCTGTGAATGCAGATTATAATTTCTGAAAAGTTAAGGGCAATCTCCTAAGACCGTTTTCCTTAATTACAACGGTCTTAAAAATCCACACTGTTTACTTTTTAAAACAAAGGAAATCAGTAATCACCCATATTAATGAAATCTGAAATTTTAATAGGTATTTGCCCTGGGAGCGGTGAATGTTTATGTTAATCCCGCATTCCCCGGCCATAGGTAGAGGTGGAACTCCGCGTTGGTTTTAGCCAGTTAGGGTCCGGCATGCCCCTCTGTCACCCCCACGATGGAGGAAGTCCATGAAGATTTCCACTGGCAACCAAAAAAGAAAAAATAAATGTCTTTGCCCTGTACTAGGACAATAATAGGCTGGTATTATTAATTAATTATATCATTTACTATTAATGGTTTCACATACAGAAACCAAGGGGAATTACTTCATTTTGATCCACTTAATTATATAAAATAAATTGTCTTTTCCTAAGCACAGTAAGTTTTGGCTTGAAAAACCGTTGCATTCAGTTTCAAGACAATTCAATGTACAGCAAAGCAAACACTACCAGACGGTATCACTGAATTAATAGCTTATACACATTTATGTATAAAATACATCAATGCTTAAGTATACATTATCCAGTTTCATGAGACCATTCACAAGCCTTGGCTGGTTAACTCCTAGGAGCCACGTGGCTGTCAGGATGGGTCATCATCGGAGTCCAGCTCATCTGAAGAATCATCACTGCTATCAGATGAATCTGATTCATCATCACTTTCATGATTAATGTAGACTTGGTTACTTCTATGTAACCCAGTTAATAATGACATAGAGGCCATTTTAACAGCCACTTCATTCTCCATTATGCTATCAACCTCTTCCTGCTTCACTAGTTCTGCAGCTGCCTCTAATTCTTCAAGGTCCAAGTCTAAATCTTTTTTTGAGATTTCGATATTCGCAATATTATTGTACAGCTCGTCTAGCTCCTCGTTTCTACATTTCTGCAGGAAAACTAAATAATCCTTGATATATAACTGATTCAGAATATATCTTGCATCATTACTTGCATTAAACATTTGATATATTTCAATCAAACATTTTACTATGAATTTCTTTCCTTTTCTAAACAGAGCTACCAGATCATTTTTTACTTTAATGCATAGTTTATAGTTCCTGAATATTGGATAAATTAATGCACGTCTATAAGAGGCGATGAGAACCTGTGCCATATCATCAAATGTGCAGAACCAACTTAAGGTTGAAGAGAGTTTATTTATAGTCCATCCTGATTCCACAGTGCTTTCATTTAAAGTAGTACGTTTATCATAACAATATCCATAGAGAATATCAACCAATCCATAAAGAACTTGCTTGTACTCAGTCTTACTCAGTAAATAGTGTTTGTTTGGTAGCTCCTTCAGTACACCTACTTCTTCTTCAGAAAATTCAATCTCTTTATTAAAATTTTGATTACACCAAGGTGCTATAGCTGTCAGGAATGGCTCAAGTAGTTCATCATCATAAAAGTCGGCCAGGTAATGGTCTGTGGAAAATTTATCATCTTCATGTTGTACCCTCTTAGTTTGACGCTCTTCAATTGACACAGTTTCAGGGACTCTTAATTCAAAAATCTGAGGGAATTCAATACCAATGTTACTGAATTCAGTTGTGAGTTTGTTTGCAAATCCATAGGTATAATTATTAGAATAATCATTGTCTTCATTGTTTCCATTTTCCACAGTGATTCCATCTTCTAACATTTCAACTAAATCTGGATTCATGTCAGGGATATCTGCTGGAGCAAGTAAACTTGTGATCATATCAAGATTTTCGAAATGTTCACCTGTGATCTCCTTGTCAAAGGTTAAATTGAAGTCACCTGAATCACACAAGTACGATCCTTTGGAGCTGTCATTATCGACGATTCTGCCTGGCAGGCGTAGTCGCAGGAAGTACGGACTGGACACAAATAGAAAATTTTCTCCATCAACATCAATTTCTGTATCACCTATGTTTGTGTAGGGTGCGTGCACGTTTATATAGACGTGATTATCGTCCTGAGTTAACTTGAAACGTGGAGTCAGCATTTTGGTTTCACTTTAATCAAACTTATAATGCACTTATCATTGCGATGTTTTTCAAAATATAGCTTAAGAACATTCAGTAAATTGTAAGAAGTAATATTGTGCAGGCGTGCACATAGTAATACTCGGACAGACGAGCGCAGCACAAACTACAGTTACAGTAGTAGACGACCCCTCACACAGTCAGAGTCAGAGCAAGAAGAGCATCAAAGGCATGCTCACTATTGCTTTGATGCTTTCGGTTTGCTAATTGCTTTTTGCTTTCTTTGCTTTGGCATGCTCGCAGCTCGATGCCTCAACCTGCTTTCAGCTTTGACTTGACAAGTTGACATTAACATTTGATTTGACAAGAATGACAACCAAAACACAACACTGACATAACACCACCATTTTTTTTTTCTCTTCGCCCTTAAAACAGGGCTGCCAACATAAAAAAATCACTTCATAATGATGAGAAGATACATATGTATTTGTATGACAAAAGGTATTTGCGATGAAATTGTGGCTTGGCGTGGAGGGCACGCGCGTGCGTTTATTCTCTGGCGTTCAAAAGGTTAATTTTGGAGAGTTTGCACGAAATCTCGTTGGAATTTTTAATTTTTCCGTCGATGGAAGGAGTAAAACTGTCTTCTAAAATTGGGAAACCTAGGAGGTGCAGTGAACTTTTGTCTAAAATTTTGATTTGTATATATTATTAAATTTGTAATAAACGCCCTCTATGGTTGAGTAGCTTTACTAGTGCCGTGCAGAGGTGTGATATTGTTTATCGATTTTGTTATTGATAATATTTATTACTAGCTGTGCCCTGCGGTTTCAACCGCGTTTATTTGAGGAAATATAACCTACTAAAATAATTATAATCCATTACTATAAGAGTATTACATGATTATTATTGCTTACACCCTTATGGCCACCCGCCTTGCGGAGTTATTATAAAAACTTTAATACCTCCTAAGATATTCATTCATTAAATATAAAACAGTCAAAACGACAATTATTAAATAAATATGTTTTATTTCAAGGACAGTATATATTTTTAATTTACTACTTATCGTTTCATTTAACTATTTTACCTTTTATAATAATCGGACTTTGGTCCATTACATAAGATGAAAGATTTTAATTATTACATTGTACGGACGCCAGCACATCAACCTACCACAATCTGTCAGATTTCTTCAATAGATTTTCAACTTTATCGCTAAAGCATAAGGTTCAAAGTTGATTGGGAAAATCTGACAGATTGTGGTAGGTTGATGTGCTGGCGTCTACGAACATCGCCATTAAATTATCGATATCTTGTAGTTGCAATTATAATTTGTAGCCAATTTTCTATTCTGTGATTATGCCGCAATAATTTTGCTATATTATGCTAGATGGCGTCACTGCGACATGGGATCACAGTTTATATATGTATATTGTAGTCTGTGGGATACACGTAGTATCTATAAGTAGTATGTGCTGTGGATGTTTGATAATAATAAATTATGAAAAAAGTAAACCGAACAATTATTTATTTAAGAACACCGACAGATTATACATTAAACATTGGTATATCTACAATAGTATTTTGGAAACATAGACCTAATACTTACAATGATTATAAACATGCAAAAACTATCGGATAACTATCAGATAAAATCATTAACTATTGATTTCTAAGAACTAGCTGAACAGAGTCTCAAGGAAATGAGACTTCGAGGATATTATAATTTGATTAGTTTTAGAGAGATTATAAGATTGTGTCTGTGTATCATAAATCTAAGTTCTATAATACATTATGTAAACTATTTATACTATCTAACTTCATTGAAAAAACAAAATAAAATTAAAAAAACACCAAGTAAAACTTATGTTATACCATACCTAATTAGTTTTTCAACGAGTACGACTCAATCGGATTTATCTGATGTTCAAAACTCACTGAAACATTATAAATAACCATATAAGTACCTACCCCTGTTTTCAAATTTTATTTTTATCTCCACAGGAAATCCTTTTAAAAAGCGAACTATTTTAAGAAACCGACCGTATTTGTGTGGGTGGAACATGTAGGCGGGCGTTGTGAGTTGTCACCTAGGATCGGATTGGTGCCTACTTTCTTTTCATTTACGTTTATAGTTTTACTTTGCTGATATTTTCTGATTCTTATCGTGGCAGTTAAATTTATCTATTCTTTTTAAATATTTTTTTAAAAGTCACATTTCGTTTCTGTGTGTATGTGCTTGTAGTTCTTTTAAACTACAGTTTTTACCATTGTTTAGAGAATTTATTCCGGAAGATATATCTGTTTAATATCTACACTAATATTTAACTTAGTTATAGTTCAGAAAGTGCATAGAATTCTCGGTATTTTGAGATTTCGCTTAGCTCGAACCCATGCGAAACTAACGGGACAGGAGTAATCCTTAGCTTGTTTGCAATAATTATTAATACGTACTTATAAAAATTGCAATATTGCCTTTTTGTTGTCACTGTCAGCTATCAATATTGACATTGACATATTGACAAATCAAAAGGAAGAACATTTTCTAGTTCTACCTACTGTAATATAATCAAAAGTAATCAAAACATAAAGTCGATTTAGTTAGACGCACCTATTAGTTTTTATCAAATTCCTAATTATTTTCTTACAATATACCTACCGTGTTTGAAAATAATTATTTATGTACGGATATCGATTAAAGGTATATATTAAGTGATGCCCAGTGATGCCAGTCGGTCGGAAACGTTGGAATCTACATGGTAAGTCTAATAATTACGGCTTCTTGTTCGATCTGCTTCTGTATATGGATTCTATAGCCTTAAATCTCTAATTTACTCAAACATTAGGTTATGTTTCTGCTGGAATTGCCAGGCTTTGTAGAATAAAAGTCTGCTTTGCCTTTTGAAGTTCTCATTATTTTTTATTTGGATCGGTTGGTAGTTAATAGCGATAATGCCGGTCTGACTGTCTAACAGATAATTAGATATGCATATATAATGGTTTCAGACTTTCAGTTATCCAAATTAGTGATGAATATAGGTAATAAATTTTACCTACCTATGGTACTTTTGTAGGTAATGGTATTGTAGTTAGTTATAAATATAGTTGCTATTGACACCTTATTTGGTACCAACTATATCAAACATAACATCATGCCTGTGTCATTGTGTTGTTTGTACAATTGTTATATCTTTTTTGTTGAATCATCAATCCCTCATTGGTGACAGTGTTCAGAGGCTAGGTAACCAAATTGTTAATAAAAAAAATAACCAGAGAAAGATAAACATTATGGTCTTATAATAAAATGCAGTCCCTCTCTGTGCCTGTGAATGTGGGTATGTAATAGATAATGACAATGAAATTTGGGCATACCTAGTATTAAAACAGCATCGTTTAATTAGACAGTTCTTTCCTCAAAAGACCATCACCATTGTCCACATATGGCCTGATCAAGATTCATGATCATCTGCTCAGCCTTTTCCCAACTATGTGAAGTTGGCTTTCAGTCTAACCGGATGCAGCTGAATACCAGTATTTTACATGGAGCGACTGCCTATCTGAGCTCCACAACCCAGTTACTGGGTAATACCCTTTCTTAAGACTGGTTGTCGGAATTACGGGGTACTGAGGACTCATAATGACTCTCAAAGATCCACAAATGACAGCTGGGACCAATGGGTTCACGTGCTTTCCGAGGCACGGAGGGGTCTTGGTATGTGAAGATGGTCACCCATCCACGGAGCAACCGCGGCAAGCGTAGCTTAACCTAATCGATCGACCCGTGTGGCTGTTATTACTTAGCCACGCCAGACCAAGATTATGTTTGGAATTAAAAGAGACTGTGACCTCTGAGTTTATTTTTTCACAAAGTAGTCCGATAGGTAACACCAACCTCATCTAGTTTTAAAACAACAGATTCACACAACAGTATTTGATACCTTTGTATATTTAGTATACTTTCTGAGGTTTCTCTTGCTCCAGATGGACCACAAGGATCTCTGAGAAGATTGCGCAACCAACTTGCTGAGGATGGCTGTGCTGAATCACAAGTGGTTCTTGCTAAACAACTTTTGGAAGAGAAATGTGGTATGTTAACAACTTGAAATTCTTATTCTGTAACCAAATGTACTTATAATTTTTTTGCCTTGACATTGTTCAAATGCTCTGGGTTCCGGCACAATCTTCATATTTTATAGACAAATTCAAGACAATGTTTTTTTCAAGTTCAATTACTATGGTGAATGTTGTTATTGATTGTAATAATGATGGTAGTTAATGCTTTTAAAAGCAGTTTAGCAAGTTAAAAGTAGTTTTAAACAAAGTTCAACACTTGAGATAATACGGACCTTATTGCGTTTATGTTAAATTAATCCATATTTGTTGCAGAGTTAGAAGCAGACAAAATATGTAATTTCAAACAAGCCCTGGACTGGTTGATCTGTGCAACTGAACAAGCGCATCCAGAAGCCAGGAGAATGTTGAGAAGGTATTCAAGCTTTTGTAATATTTGAAACTTTTTACAAAAAAAAGCAAGTGCCTTACAAAAATAAAATCACTAGCGGTTTTTTCGTTTAAACCAACTTGTAAAATAATAATTTAATTAAAAAAAATTAAATTGTCTTTGAAAAGAAATTAACTCAAAATTAGGAAATAACTTCAATTTCGGTGTCTTGGGATCTGTATTTTAGTTTTAGTTTTTTGCCACCGACTTCCGAAATTAATTTCATAATTTTGAGTTAATATCTTTTTGAAGTTGATTAAATTTTTTAAAATTAATTTTCTATTTCTAAATTTTTAGTTTTAAGCAAAAACTGGAATATTTGTTTGTAATAAGTAGGTAATAGTTTTGTTGTACATATTGCACAAGAATTTGACCAAGGTTTTGAGATGTTTTCCCTTTGACCCATACTTCGTATCAATAAGCCAGCCCGTCACACTTACACATATAAGTCCATATCTGGAAACTTACTGAATCGATTTTGATGAAACTTGCACTGTTCCCTGACTTGAAGTACATGTGGGCCAATAAAAAAAATGGTCACAATCTGATTAATAGTTGCGGAGAAATGCGTGGACAAACATACTACATACATCTATAAAAATTTGTATATTTGTTTGGAAGCCCTAATAGATAGTCATATGTGAATATAATGCAGGGCCAATAATATTACATACATACGTGTCGAATTGGTAACCTCCTTTTTTTGAAGTTGTTAAAAATGTTGGAGGTTCTCAGTTTGAGCTCTATGTTTTTTTTATTCTTAGTTTGATGTCCACAAACATTAAAAACTTTATTTTATTTGAAATATATATTTATACGAGCCCATATTGCCACACTATTTACTGCTGTGCAAAGGCCTCCCTTTTCTCCTTTTACTTATCTCTGTCGAGGGCTGCTAGGGATCAGTCTTTTTTAACGGAATTCTGGTTAAAGACATTTATTTCTCATAAAGAAATTTACATTTCACTTACATGAGAACAAATTTAAACAAAGTAAAAACTATTCATTGTCCTTCGACACTCGGACTTACAATTTACCTGACGTATTTGACTATATTATATTACATTAGTAGGTATTTCGAATTATTTAGGTTCGTGGGTACTCCCAAAAATTCAACACTGCGCCACTATGCATAACTACCCTGCTTGAGATACAGAGTGCGATCCCACTGTCACAATGCAGAAAAATCAGTCAGTAGTTCAACTTTTGTTTTTTTTTTCCTTCTCTTATTGTTATTTTTTTTTAATTGATTTTGTGTTAAGTTACGTTATGTTAACTGATACTGATATTTTGGAGAACATATTTTTTTAGTTTGGTTTTAAAAACATTGATCGAAATCGCACCCTTTATCTCATCTGGTAATTTATTGTAAATTTGCACTCCCTCGTGAACAAGTGATGAATTAATGGTGAGTATCAAGGCTAACATTTAACAAGTCCTGCTAAATGTTACCAACAAGTCCTGTTAAATGTTACCCTTGATACTCACAGGACTATTTAAAAATTATAGGCTGTGCAGGCTGTTAACTGTTAGGTAGTGTGTAGAGAGATCTTCTCTCTGCACACCAGGAAACCAGCTGATTAAGATAATACAATATTAAGTTAAATCATCTGCTGGTGGACCTCTACACTGGGCTGCAGGCAGTCAATGGAAGCCATGCTTCTTCTCAACTACGCCTGGTCAGGAATGGCCTGCGCCTGGTGACGGGGGACCATCACGGGACACTGCTCGCTAAATAAACACTTCCACACAATAGGCATAACGGACAGTCTCCTATGCAGGACTTGCATGGAAGCTGAGGTAACCGTTGCGCATGTGCTCTTTGGGTGCACAGGCGTTACCCAGATTAGGTCAGAAACCTTCGGGACTCCCAGATCTTACACAGATGTTCTCAACACGCCAGGAGACGTAATCAACTTCTGGAGGAAGTTAGGCCGGTTGGAATGACCACCGACGGCCGCCATGGCCCACGCACAAAGGTCCAGTTGAAGGACTAAGTGCGGAAACTAAATCTTTTAACATAGAACATAGAAGTCAAATCATTTGTTTCAATGAGGCACTTAAAACGGTAGTTCCAAAAGGTAGTTTCGTATGGAGAAGAATGGACAAGAAACTCCATAGTTATTTTTATAAAATGTTTTACAATATTTTGTATACTTTGGATATATTTGAAGACGATTATCTGAGTCAAATATCTTGGCACTCGCAAACACTTAGGTACAGCTTTAGGTAGTGATTATGAACGTAACGTATCTGGCAAGTCATGTGTATGGTGCGGATTAGCCTTCGATTAGCCATTGCGGCTGTTATTATACAGGGTGGCAGAGACATCGACGCGCAAACTGTAGCCATGAATTCAGCACATGATTCTAGAACCCGTATAATAGAAATTTTTTGTAGTGTGTCATAGAAAAGCGCAATACTTACGCGGTCAAAATGTATGGAACAGGTAATTATTTTTTAATAACCGACCAAAAATTGCAACGGGGTTCCAGAATCATGTACGGACGCCAGCACATCAACCTACCACAATCTGTCAGATTTCTTTAATAGATTTTCATCTTTATCGCTAAAGCATAAGGTTCAAAGTTGATTGGGAAAATCTGACAGAGTGTGGTAGGTTGATGTGCTAGCGTCTGTACTACAGTGCGATTCTGTAACTATCTCACCGTGAAAACTTAGGTGAAGTTAGCGTGGAGTGAGCTGTCAATAGCGTCAATTCCTAGCAAAAATAAACTCACTTCACCTAAGTTTTCACGGTGAGATTTTTACAGAATCGACCGGCTGAATCCATGGTTGGTTGCGCGTTGATGTTACTGCCACCCATATAGCCTCTAGCCCCGACCCTCGTGGTGCCCAAAGCTAAACTATTTAAAACATGTTGCGACGGTGATCATTTTGTCTCGGTGTACACTAGTTGTGCCACTATAAATGCTTTTCATTGCAAGTGTGTAATAGGGGCAAAATGGGTTATTGAAGTTTTTTTGTCGGATTACTAGATCAAGTGGTTTATCATAAAATATGAAAGTGCTTAATTTGAACTTTACAAAATATATTTGTATTTATGCGGCAAAGTTTGTGATTTAAGAATACGTCTGTAATAATAAAATTAAATCCCCTTTCTTCATTCTCTTTTCTCTGAAGTGAGCAAAACCGAAAGTTCCGTTTGAGTATATTTGAGCATGCCGAAAGAGTACTTACGTCACAACCGACATCGCCCAACCGTTGAAGAGTTTGGAGACGATTGATATAAACCTCTATTCCGATTTAATAAAGTAGACAATGAGAAATGCCAAAAATATGCAGATTTTTTTTTCTAACGTCATTATGTCATAAAATATTTTAACAAAACGTGTAAATCGTCTCGTCTTCTAAGCAATTGTTCCATTATCCTATATTCCGCGAAAGGCAATAGCATCAGATTCCCGATAATGATATGAGGTAATACCGTAAATACGCTATTGTCACGAATTACTGACATACCGTGTCCACGTAAACATAAACACCAGTTGGTACAATCTGACCTGCATTATGTCTGAGGACGCGCAGAGCGACAGTTTTTCCGACTTATTTCTTTAGAATTTTTTAAATGTGAGCGTGTTTCAATGAATGGTAATTTAAATGATTTCGCCCTTTGGAAGATCAGATGGGATAGAGTACGCGATGAGTTGAAACATTCTATGTAAGAAAGTTTTTAATCAGGGCGGCAGTTCTTGTGACTATCTTCCTCTTCTTCTGGTTCCTCTGCAATTATTGGAAGGTTGGCCATCAACTCGAAATATTTCTCCTTAACCTTTGCACTGTTATTCCGTTTCTCCAACTAAGCCTATGGTGGATTCTCAGACATGCGTTTCCGTGTATCTAGGGTGGATTTTTTGGGGTGAATAAACTGAATTTGCGAGGTGGAACAGCTCAGCAACACTCGTGACTCCGCACCATTCGCTTAGACGAGACTTTTTTCTTCGGCCAACACGGCAACACCGCCGTGTATCCCCCGCTAAAACTATAAATCTTCCAATATATTCCAATGTGTTCCCCCATCCAATAAGTTCTCAGTTATTCAAAAATGTTACAAATCCTCACTCAAGATTCTCGATTCGATTTGTTTTTTTGATTCTTGATTTTTTTTAGATTTAAGTGGCTTAAAACTAGTTTTACGTTATGCTTGACTCTTGAGTGAGTTTTTGTATTACGGGCCTTAGTATCCCTATTCACTGCACCTGTCGTAAGGTCAAACATATTTTTCCCTTTTATTGTTTTTAAATAAAAGGAGATGCCTTAGGGCAAAATTCACAGAGTGCACTTTGAATTTAATTTAAGTAAAGTTACCGTCTTTATTGTATAAGTATAATGTTTATATTCGTACAAAACGCTTACTCACATTTGCTTATACGTTTAAGAACATTATAAGCATGAGAATAATGTTCATATTCGTATGAGACGCTCGCGTTACTTAGAAAAGTGCGATCTGTAAGTCTTGTCCTCAGACGGGCTATTTCTTTGGCAGACGTTTTACATAAATGTTTCCGTTTTGGTCAGGTGCATCCGCAGTGGAGTGATTGACGAAGACAGCGCGGCCATCATTCGGGCGAAGTCGTGCCTCGCCGCCAGCCGACAGGAGACAGTCGCCAGAAAAGCTGCTAGAGATCTGTTCGCCAGGTAAGAACTTGTCTTCTATACTATCTATACTTCTATACTAATATTATAAAGCTGAAGAGTTTGTTTGGTTGAACGCGCTAATCTCTGGAACTACCAGTCAGATTTGAAAAATTCTTTTTGCATTTGATAGCCCAATTCTTGAGGAAGGCTATAGGCTATTTAACATCACACTATGACCTTTAGGAGCCGAACAAAAAGAAAAAAAGTCAGAAAGAACGCTAAGCAAAAACGAAGTAATAGCGCGGGCAGGCGTTGCGATGCGACGGGGTGGGTCGGAGTAACAAGAAATTTCACGCGGACGAAGTCGCGGGCAGAGGCTAGTAACTTGATAACTATGAACTGACCGGACATGGTTGTGGTTGTGGTTGTTTGTACTGACACTGACTGTACAGGTCTAATCAAATCTGATTATTTCTTTTAAAAAACATTATTAATTCTTTTTAAGTGTAAAAGTGTTTTACAACTAATTTACAGAAATAAAATCGCACCTTCGGTGCAACAAAGGCACAACAGCTTATTTTTAAATTTTACAGGAGAGGACTTTTAATTGTTTTTGAATTTGTTTAATTGTTTTTGAATTTGAAGATCCGCCAATAACCATAAAGGCACTTGCGCCATCTAGTAGAATTTTGAGATACTTTCGCGGGTGTTTTTGTTGCTCCAAATACCGGTATGGTTCAGAGACAATTTGGTATACTTAACTCGATTTTGCAATTTCGGCTATTTGTGCCTTTGTTGCACCGAAGGTGCGAAATATCATATACCTATCATATCATATCGGTTTCGTCCACGCAGCCTGTCGAACGGCGAGCAGTACATCACTACGGCGCAGTTGGAGCGACGCATCCGTGAGATATGTAGCACCACGCTACGGAAGCAGACCAATGATAGCGACTCGCCGGACGATGACTCCTCAGGTAAGAGAGAAAAAGAAAATACATCTATTTAAGTACACTCGATCTCGCTTCACTCGATTGAATTCTTTTCATTTTTGTTTCATTCCACGTGCGCACTACACCGACAAAATTTTATACATAGATATGAACGTTCATCCAGTTCTTTCATTACATTTTCGACCATTGGGTAGGAAAGTGAAAGATGCCAAGTGCCGTAATCTTTATCATTGGATCTGAACCGATCTATGATTTAATGAATTTATTTTTCACTTTTGATTCATACTGCGTTCAGACGTTTCACTTTGAGTGGAAGGCAAAATAATTATAAATACTAACTTGGCTGAAAAAAATAGTAAGTACCTACTTTGGTTTAAATTTAATAAAATAATCACGAAAAACCACTTCAAAATAATGCGAAGTTGCCAGCCCGCGCGGAATGAACGCTCTTAACCCTTACTTGCTATTGCCATCAACCGGGCACAAATCCAAATGACAAAAATTAGATATCAATAATACTGTCTTTGTCTTTATATTTAAAATATTTATTCCTCAATTTTTCATAATTGCACCTACCGCTGTTTGTCTCTGCATCACCCAAAGGTTGACTGGTAGAAAATGCCTATGGCATTAAGTCCGCCTCTGTACATTTATATGCTTGAAGTATTAAATAAAACACTGCCTGATTTGGGAGTCGATCACAGGACCTCTTGCTCAGCAGTAGCTACCACTTGACCTACGAAGCAGTTACCAATTGTACAGTACAGCAGGGTCTTTTTAAGGTTCGCTACCAAAATAGTAAAAAAGGAAAACTTATGCTGCGACTTCGCCTGTCTGTCTGTCACAGCTCTTTATTTCATGAACGACTTCTATCGACCACCGATTTTTATTATTTTTACATTTTTAAAACGTGTTGTTTTTCTATTATGCACGTTTATTTTTTATACTTGGCAGTTAAAAAATACTCTATTAATATAATTTGCAGAAGAGGCGCGCGCCCTCGACGACGGCCAGGCTCTGCAGCCGTCGCAGCTTCACGCTGGCGACCAGGTTCACAGCAATGGTACCATGCGCACTGCCGACACGCCAGATGAAGGTAATTTCTAAATTACATTAACTGATGACGGTTTCGGTTAGGACACAAGGCAAGGCCCGTTTCCACAACAAATTACTAATTACATCTATCGTCATCTTCAAACGATTGACGGAAACAGATCGATGTTATAAATTCGTTTAGCGGTAAATGTATTTAGTGGTATATACCCTTACATCAGGTATCCTTAGGATCGTAACAGGTAGCATTCTGTAGTTTTTGCCTACCCCATGGGACGAAGGCGTGATTTTCACTATGTACGTGTATTTAGTGGCATATGTGTCCACGGCGAACGAGCTACATTTCTTAAGGCCTCGCATACTTCTAGCGCCAAAAGAGTCTGGTAGATATGTCGTGCGTTGCCCATAGAATGCGGGTGCATCGGTAGCTTCGTTCATATTATCTGTTCCGAAACTGATGACGACATCCAAGTTCGTCTGGGTTTTGGGTATCTTCCAAATTATTCTGGCGATTCGTACGATATTGTGCGGATGGATATGCGAGTTTGATGCGGGCAAATGTGGCCTTAAACCTGAAGAACGTTTTTGCCTTCATGCGGATTTCGTCACGTAAAGAAAGAGAAAGAAAGAAAGAAAAAAAGTTTATCTGGACACGGCTCGTGAAACACAAAATACAAATTTAACAGAATAAAAATAATGTTTCAACAACAACAGGGTGTGCCTCACGGCTGCGCCAAAATTATTCATTTCAGCATTCATGCCAGACAGATGCTGTCTGACGCTGGTTTTCTAATGAACCTTAACCACAGGCGTCAACGTAAACGGATCAGAACCGGTCCCTTGTCCAGATTTTATATTGTGTCCTAATATGTATTTAATAGTCAACATTAAACCTCGCATATGGGCTAATTTAAACCAGGGTATTGCATAGGTTTTATATTATGATAGCTATAAAATGCCCCAAGCGTGGCAGTACTTTGGTGACCGGGGTTACTGCTACGAAATAAATACGTTTTCAAAGTCAAAAGTACCTTGAAGTGCGTTTGACTGCATCACTTCAGCAGTGAAGTAATTATCAATAAATGTTTGTATGGAAGAATGGCTGACTAGGACAACCTTCATCATCTCAGTCGGAACACGTCCACTGTTGGACATAGGCTTCCCCTGAGCATCGGCACATTGACCGGTTCTCTGGCTTCTCGCATTCAGCGGATTCCTGCGACCTTCACTAGTATAGAGGTATGAGGAACACGGTGTAAAGTTCAAGTCAAGTCAAGTTCAAGTCCTCCATAGAAGAGGGGGAGTCCCCCGACCAGACGGTGTTGTGTTTGGTGGGCTACTGCCCAAGCATTGATGTCGGGACGTTGAATATATGCTAGTTGTGCGGTAAACTCCGCTTGGGCGATGCAGGATTTTGCTTGACGTTAGTGTGATGCGTAGTTATGTGGCGATGTAGATAGCAGACCACACTAGCGCAAACTTAGATAGAAGATAGATAGAATACTTACTCATTATTACGTCCATTTTTTTTTACAGATATAAAGGTCATAGCACACGTATTATATCGGAAAGGGATCGGCACCGTATTGCCTTTCACCTCGCCGTCAAACAGGCGTCAATCTAACGTAAGCACGCGTAACCAAAGCGTATCAGAAGTTCCGATACGTCGACTCGGCTACGGCTAGACGATGCCGCGCTTACAGCTTGCCGACCGTTGGTTGATGGTGCAGCAGGCAGGCCGAAAGGGTGGCCGAAGAGACGTAAGCTCGGGTACGGAGAGACGTAAGCGCGGGGACAACGAGCCGTAAGCGCGGGGATGACGAGCCGTAAGCGCGGGGACAACGAGCCGTAAGCGCGGGGATGACGAGCCGTAAGCGCGGGGACAACGAGCCGTAAGCGCGGGGACAACGAGCCGTAAGCGCGGGGATGACGAGCCGTAAGCGCGGGGACAACGAGCCGTAAGCGCGGGGACAACGAGCCGTAAGCGCGGGGATGACGAGCCGTAAGCGCGGGGACAACGAGCCGTAAGCGCGGGGACAACGAGCCGTAAGCGCGGGGACGACGAGCCGTGCTCCGCGGTTCGTGAGCTTGTCCCGAGGCGATTACGTTACGATTCCGATTAGTGTGCGTTGCTGTAGGGAGTTTCACACAAAGAATACTAAACGGCTCAAGTTGATGCGATGACGATCCCTTTCCGGTTTGATATGTGTGCTATGACCTTAAATGTAGAAATTGTACATAGGGTGTAACAATGGGCGGTCTTATCGCCAAAAGTTAAAATTAGTTATTTAAATCTGAAGTACAGAATGTACGTCATGCGAACCCTTTTAAAATATTAGCTAGCTAGTCTATGGTGAAACACGTTCCTTTTTTGTAATTTTTCCTTTAGCTCTCTAGTTTGTGGGCATTACGAAATCTAGTTGTACTCCGTATATGTTTTCTTAAATAAAACTAATCTTGAGGCAAACCATTCTTTCATTACATAAGTGTAACAAAACCTTCTTTCTTTTTCCAGAATACCCAGAGAGATGTGGGGCCAACGAGGAAATACGGAACCTTACCGTCGATAACTTAGTGTCTGCCGCCGTAGACTACTGCCAAGGAGAACTGCCCCTAGTCAGTTACGAACTGACCCTAACAGACCCCAGTGTTAAAGCCCTAGACCATATACCCTTACTACACCAAGCGTTTCTACATCCCATCGTCTTCTTACAAGTGTTATACCTAAAATTACTATATCATTTCGGTACTTTTACTTTCCGACTGTCGAATGTTGAGCTATCTCTTCTCCTAATAGCCTATTTGTCGGCCAGTGCGGATAGTCTGTATCACTTAGTCCCTCTAGCCATATACTATGTGAGTTTCGTCGCCATGGTTATTTGTACGTTCAAAATGTTGCATGCCAAAAGACAGTTTATTGACTTTCGGAAGTGGTCGGGATTATTTCTTAGATACAGCGATGGGAACTTACAGCCAGACGAGTCTGAGAATCTGTTTGTTCGAAACAATCTTGGTCCTTTTGTTCAGTTCTTTTCCGCTCTGTTTATAAATCTATTCTTGTATCCGTTTATAGCGATTCAATGGGTTCCCTTTTCGGAGTTCTGTGTGTTATCATTCTTTTTAATGTTCCTCACGTTGATTTCATTCGGAAGTAGCGGGAAGTCGTACCCGGATCTGCTTGCTCTCTTATCTTTTGGAATCAACGTATTAGCCAAATATCCTTACGAAAAAGATACAGTCGTGCACCAAGGCTGGCGATTTCTCGATTTGCAAGTGTCGAATTATCCGTCTTATATACTGGGGAATAGCATTGAGTTTTGCTTGAACGCGCGGGTGTTCTTTTCCTTGATGGTGCCTGTTATATTGATGGGTATGGCGAGACGTAGTAGCTGGCAGGGTGTGTTCAAGTACGCGCTGCCTCACTGTGTGACGTTGAGTTGGCTACAGATGTTTATTACTTGT
Organism: Luperina nickerlii; assembly: GCA_963855955.1. Classification (NCBI taxonomy): domain Eukaryota; kingdom Metazoa; phylum Arthropoda; class Insecta; order Lepidoptera; family Noctuidae; genus Luperina; species Luperina nickerlii. The sequence continues at coordinate 8,408,528 of OY979685.1, forward strand.
TCTCACGGGTGTACCACATACGGGTTAATAAGAGGCACGTTGGCTCTTGTTTGCTCATTCCTCTTTCTGCCTCTCGTCGGCGTGGTGACGGTGACATTGCCTATATTCGCCTTCCTCCAATACATCACGATGTCCCGTGTCTTCTACACTGTGTCTGTTCTGGTCGGCTTCGGACTGAGTTTTGGCGCGACCTGCGTTCTGGCGAAGTCAGATACCACAAAGAAGTTTGTTACCCCGTTTCAGGTTTGTGTATTTTTTTTTTGTAAATATTTTGGTTTCAAATAATATGAATTGATAACATTTCAAAATTATAAGCCCCTGTTATAAATTATTGTCCTAATTAAAATCAGTGTTTTTGCTTACGGGTTATGTCAAATTGTTATTCAACAGTAGTTAAGTGCTTAGATATTGAATCAAATCGAAACATGAAATAATAAACTTAGATAATTATCATGTTTTGGAACCACAATTTCAACGTCACATGATAAAGTTCAAATTCCATTGTAACCAATTTATTTTTGTATTCTAATACAAACGGTCAATCAAAAATCAACTTAGACCACATACCGATTAAGTAGATAATTGATCATGTGGCAATACATGTAACTTATCCCAAGATTCTGAATTGAAGTGTAGTAGAGCAACTTCACTCCATAAAAGCATTTCACTTAAGTTATATTTCGTGTTTCATGAATGGTTGCCAATATGTTATTCTTTCTTTCTTTTATAATATTGTATTATTTGTGTTGTCCACAGCTCACAATCGGCCTAATAACACTGGTCTACTTAGGCAACCAGTTCGTAATGAACCTTCAAGACGACGGCCTCCCCTCCGGACTCATCGAATTAATAGGTGACGATAAATCTAGCATCAAGAACCTTCTGAAAAACGAATTCATAACTGACTATGAAGATAACACATATCATATCAACTGGGACGATTACTACAACCAATGTAACACTCCATCTTGGTCGGATTATAACACGGCGGCCACGCAAATTAAATGTTCTATACTCGATGGCGCCAACGTAAATTGGGAGGGTTATGTCAAAGACGTTCAACTCAAAAACGTAAGGAATCGATGGAGGGACTTTGTGGCTTGGTTACCAAGCTTCCTTCAAGAATACTTCAGGTGCTACTACGGTGAAGAATATTCGACCTTATGCCAAAGGGATGAGAGCTTGCAGTCCGTTAAAGAATGCGAATTTGTCAGGAGCGTCGCGCGCCAAAGTGGGAAGAGCTGCCATTTAAATAATTTGAATGAGTAAGTTTATTTTTATATTTTTAGAGGTGTATTTTTAGGGATGGCAATGTAAAATAAGTGGAAGTGGGAAAGTGGCACCGGTAACTTAGAAGTTGTGTGGTTACCGTAGCATATGGGCATGTGATGCGGAGGAACGTGGAAAGTTTTGAGTATGAATGTTAATGGCTATAAAAGTAGAGGAAACCCAAGGAAACGATGGATGGACTGTGTGGAAGATGAGCTAGAAAGGAGGTGGGACTAATAGAGAAGTATCAAAGAAAGATGTTGCGCCGACCCCAAATAAATTGGGATAAGTACAGACGCCAGCACATCAACCTACTACAATCTGTCAAATTTCTTTAACAGATTTTCAACTTTATCTCTAAAGCATAAGGTTCAAAGTTGATTGGGAAAATTTGACAGTTTCGGGTAGCTTGATGTGCTGGCGTCTGTACAAGAGAATGATGACTAGATAAATGTTTTAGATAGGAAATATCTACGCAATGCGCAAGCTCAGTACATGATTCTATACCCCTAACGTAGACATTTTTCGTTGGTTATCAAAGCATGGGGTCCTGGGTAATCCCAAGTAATCCCAAGTTGGACAATGTTATTGGGTGTTTCCATTACGAATATTCCGGTAGTTTCCCGGGGTCTGAATTTGTGGCCAGTTTTGCTCGCAGAACTTAATGTTTATAGGGCAAAAATTAGTACAGTAAAGCCCTGTCTAATCTTCTGGGGAATAATATAATTAAAAAAAGTTTTATTGACATAAAAAAAGATGTAACATTTTAATTTGAAGCCCTGACTCCTGTGCTAGGTGGTACCTGTGTTACGGGAGTCAGTGTCTTCACACCCGTTTTTGAAACATTAACAATTTATGCTATTATATTAAAATAACGTAAAATTAAATTAAAGGAATTTAGAATACTGTTGTGATTATATGGTGTATTTATAATTTACTTACTTCTTTTCAGATACACGTATGAAATTAAACTTGTAATGGAAGCGAGCGGTGGTTTACTGAAACGCCATTCCGAAATATCTATAGTCTTCGACCACTGCTTCAGTAACTTCACCAGAATGTTACGCGCCGATGACAAGATACGATTCAAAGGCGTGCTGTCAAACGAAAATGTACCTTATAATATTGGCACTAAGGACCTAAACATTAAAGGATATGAAATAAACTGCCTAGAATGCAAGGAGGCTCAAGGTACAGTCAGGTCGAAAGCGCCCTCTGTATCAAAATTCTCAGAACTATGTAAAACTATTGTAAATGATTGTGTTGTGTCTACAAAGTATATTTTAAATTTCCTGTTGAATCCCGTGGTTGTTTTTAAATAAATGATATATTATGTGTTTTAATGTTTTAGTTTTTCTGTGTTAAATGTTCTAAGCGTGGAATTTTGATATTTTTTCTTGAAATTGTTTGAACATTAAACGTAAAGTTTTGAAGGGGCCCGTCAGGGCCGAAGCCTGCCGACAGCGGGATTGTCCGAAAGGGTTACCGCTGGCTCGGAACATAAAGGGCTAAGGAAGGAACACGGGTGGGTTTTAGTCAGTAAGAGTCTGACACTCCCTTCCGCTCCACCCAGAGCGTGAGGGGTCATTTGATGATTTCCCATCTTGAAAAAAAAAAATGTAAAGTTCCGTAAAGGCCACACACTATGCTGGCGATGGCGGTACAGCCGGCGGGTATTTACCGCGCGTTTATGCCGCCGGCATAACCGCGGAGATCATTTCAGTTGTGCAATTCGTTTGTGCGGCAAGCCTGGCGGCTCAAATACCCGCCGGAATTTAATTAATTAAAATTTAATTTTATTATGTAAGGATAGTTCAAAGTGAATTTCAGAAATTGGAACTGAATGTGTTCGCTATTTACCTAATAAAACGGATTATCGCAAGTTCCCTTGAATTTAGTTCGTGCGAACCTGCGATCAAGCAAACGCGTCCCACGAGTACGCGGTTGTTGCGCTCTTGGAATAATAATATGACTTACTCGCACGAACAATACATAAGTCGCGTTTACAATACATAAGACGCGTTTGTACGTCATACTTATCACTACATAACAAAGACCACCCGCCGCCTCGTCTGTCTGTCTGAACGCCATAAACTATACTTAGATCGGATTTTTATAAAAAATTTACCAAGGACGGGTTCAATACAGTTTGTATCGAAACAAACATTGTTTGTCATTCCCTATTGAACCCCTTTTGGGGTTGAATTTTTGTTATGTTTCCCAAGTGCTCACTTTCGTTATAAAAGGAACTCTTGTGAATTTAAGATTTTTACTAAGTAATCAATTTATTTTCATTCAAGATAATATTTGTATAATACATAATGATGCAGTTTGTGCACCATTATTATAACCTCCACTTTGCCGAAAACGATGATTGATTACCAAACATCAGGCGTGATCGATGTCAAGAGCAGGCCCATGCAGCAATAAAAAAAAAACTAAAGTTGGTCCAATGTAAAAGAGATGAGATAGCCGTCATTTCGGCATAATTCCTGAAAACAACAGTGACAGTAAATTCACACAAGAAATCTCAATTTCGCTGAGATTTTTAAATCTTCATCTACATACATATATGCTAACAGGCTTAAAATAATATACATATAGGTACTTTGTACATGAGTTTTACTACGGGGCAGGAATCTATGAGCTCTTGAACCATTCGTATCGGGGATCGGGAAACGTGGATTCACGCGAGACATAATGGCTTCTTAATTGTTTCAGTAATTACGGCATTCAACCGGTTAAATGTGTTTTTCTCTGACTCACAACCTATATTACTTGACGTAGGTAGGTATATTAAACTACATTGCACGGGCACAGTACCTACCCCCGACCCGGTTGCCCAATCAACTGGCTAAGCTGCGGCGGCCCACAGCTACCTACTATATTTAGCTTTACGCAACCCGCGCGCCGCGGCCCGTCCATCGTGAAATATTATTAACATCAATAGACCGCGAGTTTCTTTAAAACGTATTTTCGCCCGTGTCATGCCCCGGGTAAGCCGTGCTAAGGAAAGAAAATAAAGAATAACATTAATTTGGCAACAGGCATCTTCTCATACAGAAAAGTAGTAGTAGTAATGGACTTGATCACCGCGCTTGCTCACTGCGGTTTGGTAATTTCAGACCGAAGTCCAGGGCTGTGGTGTCTAAGGATAAGCGACTTGGAAAGTACCTTACCTATAACTCTGAAAAGTAATATTGGTATTTGCTGGGTTTGAACTCGCAACTGGAGGCGTAAGAAGCGGATCAGATAATGACGGGCCACCACGACGAACTGTATACCTACCTACCTATTTTATTTATTTTGTTGAAAACATATTTTATGAAGGATCACAAGGAACATCAATGGTCGTGGGATTCCACTGGATGATTGAAGCCCTGTGCCTCTCTCATCCACCGGACCGATTTGGTCACCTTTGGGGGAGGACTTTAGGCAGCAGTGGTCGTCTATAGGCTGAAATTAATGGATGCGTCATAAAGTTTACATATCCACTTCTGAGCTACGGCTGCCCACGAGACTACAATGTGCACTATGGCATCGGACAAGACTACAGTTTTTTTCAATTTCAGCCTTTTGTGCCAATGATCTTTTGGATCCATTGAGATAGAAAAGTTTTTATCAATACCATAATTATCATCATTCATAGTTTAGACGTGATTGTCGGTATGAAGACTTTTGTTTCCGTGTTGTAAAACAAATGAAAAGAGATAAATGCCAAATCGGGGTTATTCCGTTTATCCACCCAAAAAAAACTACCCTTAGGCTGCGTAAAGCTACGGTGTCCTAGAAAAGCGGAGACCGCACACAACGGCCGCAGTGACAATGACTGTCATGAAAATGATGACAGCGGCAAATATTTAAATCGGTAGATTCACCCTACCGCGTCAAAGTATAGTCGCGTTTCAGTTTTGACAACTCTGACGCATAATGAAGCTACTTGAGTTGATTTTCATGAAAACTCTAAACAATAATGAGCTTATCAGTATGGACACTTTCGCGTGACTAAGTAGGTACGATGAGGGCAAATCTAGCGATTTAAGTCTTAGGGCCGCAGGGTTTGACTTTACTGTGTCAAAAACGCTCTTTAGGAAAACCCACCAGCTTACTTTCATAGATAACGTTTCAGTGTTTCAGTGACGTCTTTGACCCGTAAATTGCTGGCGCTTCTAGGAAAGCATATTATATCTTTAGGTGATAGGTACGCGGAAACGCATGTCCGAGAATCCATCCTAGGCCTAGTTGGGTAAACGGAATTTATAGGGTTATGGTGGATTCTCGGACATGCGTTTCCGCGTATCCACCTTTAGGTGGATTTTTTGGGAAGAAACGGAATAACCAATGAGATAATGACTAAATTCTAAATCCAAGAATAAGTTAATGACTTTCTTTCACTTCCTGCTTAAAGGAAAAGGTTAGGAAGCTACGGAAATGAGAAGTGATTTTATCTTTTTAGAATGATGACCTATGATTTATATTAGAGTAGTAGGTAGACCGAGGCGAATCGGATCAGTGGGTGAATCGGATCAAAATAATAAATTCGGCAATATTTTAAATAACGCGTTGACAAGGAGCGCAAGCGACTGGCGCCTTATGACCCTCCCCCTCCCCGCACCTCCCACCGTAGGCATTGGGTCTATTCGACTTGTACATCACCGTCAGCGCTGCGCGCCAGCACGTCGGGTATTTGTGTGTGTTACAATTTTGGTGCGCATCTAAGGTAGGTATTTACTATTTCTTTGTGTATTTCTAAGGATTGTTGTTAAAGTTTTAAATTATATGTCTTATATTGATTGGAAAGGGGTCTATTTTAGAATACATTTTAGATTTTAAGAATAATATTATAGGTTAATATATAAAATATTTATTTCAAAAGTCTTTAATATGGGGCTATTCGGATCGCGTCAACGGAGGCGAATTTGATCACTTTTTTAAAATGATTTATTTTATATTTGAGGTTAATAATGCGATATTATTTCCTTGTAGATGGTTCGCACGTACAAAAGAAAGAGTAATGCGGGAGGATGGTCCCAAGAAAAAATGAAAGAAGCTACAATTAAAGTCAAGCATGCGAAGAATGGTGCCACGAAAAATGTGCTGACATGGGAGGGAAAAAAGGCCCGTGTATATATGTGATTTATGTGCTACAAATTAATATTGATCTCATTATTCATGATTTAAATGTTAGTAATGATTCCAAAGCTAATTGTTAAGAAATTTTGTAAAAAAAATGTACGATCCTATTCGCCCCGAGAATTGGGGCGATTCGGATATTTCTGTTTGTCAAGTTTTTAGTTAATATTTTGAAAAATAAATGACCAATTTTAGTTTTAAAATGTTTATTTTGTAGCTAGATTGTTACTGATTACTATTTTGTCAATAAAAGTTTCATATATATTCTGTAGCATGATTTACATATTCTCAAAAAAAAATTGATCCGATTCGCCTCGGTCTACCCTAAGTATAATCAGCCATCGTAGTTGGACGAGAGTAGCCGAGCATCGAGTTAAATGACGTACGAATGGAGAGGCCTAATGTCCAGCAGTGGACGGATTATGATGATCATTAGCTGTAGGTACCACGGCAAAAGATTTTATAACGAGATCTACGTAACTAAATCACTTCAATAATGTGAAAAAAAGTAAAGTTTCTAAAACTCAAAAAACCAGTTTGGGGGGTCGCAGCGATTCAGTAGCGCGTTTCGGTCAACGCGCGACTGCATTGCTACGTTTGGCCGTTTGTCGCATTTGCAACGCGCGACAGAAGCATTTCAGTAGTGACTGAGTAGTGATACAGTATCGCTTCTGGATCGATGCAAACGCACGACTGTTTAGGGCGACATCAGGTAAAAAGAGCGAAATGTTGAATATGACGTTCTATAACCTTTTCTAATTTTTTTCTTGTAAGTAGGTACTTTACTAGTTTTTGAAACGTAATGTCCACCACGTACGTAAGTTTTTCTTATTATATGGGTGCGCCCACTGATATCGAGGTGCGCCCAATATTTACGTTGCCCACGCCTACGCTGGGCAACGTAAATATGGCTGCTTCCGTAAAAGCAGCAACAAAAACTACGCGACAAACGTTGTCTCGATCGAGTCCATCTTACAACTGTAGCGTCCACAGCCATTCACAGGTACGTGACTACAGCGTACGACTGGATCGATGCTGCATCGCAACTGTCTCGATGCTGAATCGGGACTTTGTAGATGCTGCATCGGGATAGTCACGATGAAAAATCGTAATGGACGAACGTATACTGCAATATAGTTGCGATGCTGTCGCTGGTCGTACGCAACTATATTGCGGTCTTTTTGCGACTGTATCGTTACTGAATAGCTGCAAAAAGTCGCCGTGGTTGACCTTCCTTACATACCCTACCTACCTACAAAATGGGATTAAGTATTCTTTACGAGTTTTTTTTTTCTTCTTAGTTGTCAATAGCTAGTAGGCATAAATCTAGAATTAATTTATTCTCTGTGAACAAAAACCATTCATTAGTAAACAGTCTGCGTAGGTGACCCTTGTTTGTATCAAATAATTAATTGGACTAATAAGGGATTTCGATTTAATTATCGCGAGAGCTAACAAAGCGGATTCTGATGAGATTATCTGTTGTAAGATGTCGAAGAGATCCTTACAAGGATTCCCTTTGACATCTAGATAAATTAATTTGTTTATTTATTTATAGGTATATAGGTAGGTACTCCAACGACTTGTTCACTAATAACATATTACATAAAATAACTTATATATCTATTAATATGGTGTATTTGTCACTTTAAGAAGTACCTACACAGCTTAGACTTAATTAAAAATACATACAAATTAAGAGAATTAAGTATTTCAAAGTGATTTGAAATAAACTAACTTATTTTCTGTTACAATGTAATATAAATATGAGCTAGGTTCTTTAACTATAGGAAGACAATATAAAAGAAAATACAACATTAGATTTAATTAATTAAGAAGTAATAGATACTCAGTTGATCGGAGACGCTACACTCGAAGTCGTGGACGATTATGTTTATCTAGGACAAATTGTCCAGTTAGGATAGGTCCAACTTCGAGAAAGTGGTCAATTGTCGAATCCGACTCGGCTGGGCAGCGTTCGGGAAGCTACACAATATCTCCTCGTCCCTCATACAGCAGTGTCTCAAGACGTTCACGATCACGTTTGGGGGAGGACTATACACTAAAAGAAATAAGCAATAAATAAAAATGAAAAAACATTAATCTGAACTGCTTTATACGGTTACTTATTAAGAGCCTAACGTTCAAAACAGTATTTTTTACTAATCCGAAAACAGTTAAGCTTAAGGCAAAATGTTACCGTCAGACGTTTAACGTTTTAAGTAGCTCACAAGGTCACAAAATTAACTGTTTTATTCATTTGGTGATATCGTTCAAACAAAAAAAAAGAAAGTCACCGTTACTGTAAAGTAATGGTGGCTTTCCTTTTTTTTGTGTTTTTTTCAGTAAATAGTATGTTCAAGTCTTTTACTGTTTTACAAACATTTTTTCTTACTGTATAAAGTCGGTAAGTCTTAATGAAATAGCTTTAAAGTGCTGTACTTGTAAGAAATTATTTTTTTCAGTGTATGCAGCAGTGGACGTCTTTCGGCTAAAATGAACGAATTTGTCATAAGTTTACATATCCACTTCTGAGCTACGGCTGCCCACGAGACTTATACAATGTACACTATTGCATCGGACAAGACTACGGTTTTGTTCAATTTCAGTCCTTTATGCCAATGATCCTTTGGATCCATTCAGATAGAAAAGTTTTTATCAATACCATAATTATCAAGCTAGGGTCTCATAAAAAGCGGAGACCGCACACGGCCGCAGTGACAGTGGCTGTTATGAAAATGATGACAGCGGCAAAGATTTTAATCGCTAGTGAGTAGTGACGCCCTACCGTGTCAAAAGGTAGCCGCATTTCCATTGACTTATATTACTAGCGTTTCCGTTTCGTTTTGACACCTCTACTGACGCACAATGAAGCAGTGACGACTTGATTTTCATGGAAACGCTAAACAATAATGAGCTTAATAGTATGGACACTTTTTCGCGTGTCTAAGTACGGTGAGGGCAAATCTAGCGATTTAAGTCTTTGGATAGCAGGGTTTGACTTTACTGTGTTAAAAACGCTCTCTAGGAAAACCCACCAGCTTACTTTCATAGATAACGTTTCAGTGAGGTCATTGACCCATGAATTGCGGACGCTATGTGGCCGGTCACCGCTTTTCTAGCGTACCTTTAGGTGGATACGCGAAAAGCATGTCCGAGAATCTACCTTAAGCCTATAAATTCCGTTGGACATTTCCATCGAATGAATATCCTCAAAGACTCAACCATTTCATTGTTGTTTCATTGGTGTCTCGATCGCAACTAGAACATCTGAAACGCAGATACTTGGTGAAGGCCTTCTGCACACGTTCTATCCTATTGACATGGACGCGATATGAAGGATTCCATGCCGAAGATGCGTAATCCAGTACCTACCTATAGGTACTTCCAACAAGCGTGCTTACTCCGAGCAAATTCACTTCACAAAACCTGCATTTTTGTCGCTCTTGATACGATTAGGTCGATGTGGTTAATCAACGAAAGTTTATTGTCAAGCTGGATTCCTACAGTGGGATTGTCTGAAAGGGTTACCGCTGGCGCGGAACATAAAACGCTAAGGAAGGAACACGGGTGGGTTTTGTCAGTAAGAATCTGACACTCCCTTTCGCTCCACCAAGAGCGGGAGGGTTCATTTGATGATTTCCCATATTAAAAAAAAAAGCTGGACTCCTAAGTCACGGATGGTGTCAACCTTTTGCAGAGAGACTCCATTTAATCTATAAGACGAAGGTACTATATTTTTGTTACGCGTCAACGTCATGTGATAGCATTTACTTTTATGTTACGTTTGTAAAAAGATGGCGTCCGAATCGTTTGGGATAAAATTCTTAGAAGTTGGTAACGAAAAACAAATCAGAAATTATTTCATTATATTCCTGGTATTAGAGAATTACATTTGATTTTACGGGGGTTTTCTCGTGGACCTTCTTTTTTGTCCTATCAGTCCACGAGGGTATGTTATATCAGTACATAGGTTCAGGAGAAATTACCACACATACGATATTAAGATAATTTTGTGTTAGGAACATGTTAAATAGCTTTTAATGTTGTGTCAACACATCAAAGAGTTCAACATAAGGCTTTTGTAAGTAGACTTGTGACGTCGGTCATTAATTATTTGAACAATATGTACCTACGCATACCTACTAAGAAAGACTTTTGGCTTGAAAATAATTAGGTAGTAAATGTATGGCTCTAATTATCAGTAGGCAGGTGTTTTAGATTGTTTAGCTTCGAAGTGGGGATTAATTAATTTCACTCTAAAAACGATGAAGGAAAACATCGCAAGAAAATCGGCATATCGGGTGTCCTATAAGGCTAAGCGATACGAATACGATTTTATTAATCGCAAGTTCATGTGAAATAAATTCCCGAACGCTAATATATTTTTTCAAGCGATTTTTAACCGCAGTGCGCGAACTGTAGTATATTGGTATTGTTCATAGATCACAGATCGATTTATTATCCGCAACGATTAAATTTCGTGGTGCGCGCTTATCCTAATTCTAGGACATATTATGTGTCATGTTATATCCATCAACCCGCAGTCCAGAGAAGAAGCCTAAGGCCCAGCGATCCAATAAGGCCCCTAAGATCCTGGGGTCAATAAGCAGATCCGGCAAAGTGTTTTTGGGTTTTTCCATCAGGAATATCTCACTACAAGCACATATTTAGATAGCTATTCTATAGCTTTACAAACAGTGGAGTATCGACGCCTGCCCTGGTCCTCGGAGATAGACGCACAATGACGCATTGTTCGCGCCGTGTCTATTGTGTGCCGCGAAAATAGCTGCGAACGGTATGGTACGTGAGCGCCCGCGATTCTGTCGATGCGATTTGTCGTGTGTTTGCAAACTGTTATACGAGAATTTTGACTTTTTATACTTATTATTTGCTTCACAAAATAGGGAGAGCTTTACGAGGATTTTTTAGATTTTATCCTAGTCAAGGAAAGTTGTCATTTGTGGTAGGTACCGTTCCGTCTTCCGCGGTCGAACACCACGTCGCCGTCGCCGCCACAAATTTATCTGAAACAGTGGCCAAAAGTGGAACTAACGATATCACTGACAGGGATTAAAAAACGTCAGTTATCTTATACTTATCTGAACTTCAGATGAAAGTTATTTGAAGACACAGCCACATTCATTTATTCTGCAGATTTTGAATAGTAACTTACTAAACATTGACATATTTTCTAAACAAAACCTCAGCCAGCAGCATACAAGATATATTGCCTATAGAAATCGCAAACAATGTTTAGTGGAAAGCGTGTGGCCGATGTTAAAACCGTAATGGTTAACTGTTATTAATATTTTGTATAGGTATTTAAATATTATTCAGTAACTTTCTGTATGTAAACATAACACAGCTCAAATTAAAGCCTCGTATTCACGGCAATAAAAGTTGCATAGCATTGTTGCAACAACATGATTTTGTTGCGAGCTAGGTACTGCTAGCAACAAAATTCGATTGACACTTCGGTTTATAAATCTAAATTATTGAGCTAAATATGCATTTATTATTTTATTAAAATCGGAACAGAAGTAAAATTAAAAGAATACTTGCGCCTAGCAACATAACATTTTGTGTTCATTTTGTAAGACAATTATATTAAAGTGATAGTGTTAACGGACTTGTTTTGCTGCCCGTACTTATTTTTGCATTGCAGGCAAAATGTTTTCTTGTAGCCAGTCGGCGAGCGTAATCATCTGTTCAGTAACAATAGTTTTCGTGTGTGGTAAGGACATGATTTACGATGTTTCCTCGTCCAATATCTTACAACTAGCGTCATCTTTCTAAGTGACCGATCCCTTTGACAATTCAAAAGTGCATGTAATTGGTTTATCTATATCTATACTATAATATAATATTATAAATATATATTATTATATATTAATATTATTATAATATTATAAAGCTGAAGAGTTTGTTTGTTTGGTTGAACGCGCTAATCTCTGGAACTACCAGTCGGATTTGAAAAATTCTTTTTGCATTTAATAGCCCAATTCTCGAGTAAGGCTATAGGCTACTTAACATCACGCTAGGACCCTTAGGAGCCGAGCAAAAACCAAAAAAGTCATGAAAAAGGTAAACTAATTAAAAGCGCAGGCAGGCGATGCGACGGGGTGGGTCGGGGGAACAAGAAATTTCACGCGGACGAAATCGCGAGCAGAAGCTAGTTTGAAATAAATGCCTTGAGTTTGAGTTTTTTTAGCACAGACTTTATACATTGGATAGGAAGTGTTGCTGTACATGTACATAACTCCAGCTTCCTCATATGTGATAGAACAATTCTACCTATGCCAAAATTTAAGGCATAATAGCTGCAATCAAAGTTCCCAGTCTTATTTTAGCTGCCACAAAAACTTCGTTAATATGAGCCATTTAGTGTGTGTTAGCTGGAGTGACGTCACCCCAGCTGCTCATGTCATATCTTCCAAACGAAAAAAGATATGATTATGTATTATAGCTCAAAAATTAAGGCATAATAGCTGCCATTGGCAGCAAAATTTTCAAATCTCTGGTCAAAACACTCTATGAGTTATTAACAAAATAAACATGTGTAAGCTGGAGTGACGTAACCCCAGCTGCTCATATATATCTTCCAAACGAAAGAAGATATGATTATGTATTATAGCTCAAAAATTAAGGCATAATAGCTGCCATTGGCAGCAAAATTTTCAAATCTCTGGTCAAAACACTCTATGAGTTATTAACAAAATAAACATGTGTAAGCTGGAGTGACGGCACCCCAACTGTTCATGTCATATCTTCCGAACGAAAGAAGATATGATTATGTATTATAGCTCAAAAATTAAGGCATAATAGCTGCCATTGGCAGCAAAATTTTCAAATCTCTAGGCCTTGTAGTTTCCACGTAATAAGCAAAAAAACAGGTTCCGCGCCAAAAACATCAATTATTGCTTCGGAGGAGCCAAGGAGCGGCGTTGCCGTTCCGTGCGCTACATTATCAGTTTGAACTAGATTATAGACTGGGAGCCGACTACACACTTTAATCGTACTATGTAAGTACTGAGGTTATTTATAGTCAATATTGTGTTTTCAAACATAGGACAAAAGAAAATTTAAAAATCTAAGTGTAACAATTTCGTATATTTAAAAAAGATACGGCCGTTTATGCCGCAAAAAACGTATATTTAGACACTGTCAAGGGAATCAAAATGTATATGGTACTTCCTGTTGACCTAGAATCAAAAAAATCGGCAAGAAGCAAGGTCATGTAGTACAAACAAAGGAAAAAATCCGAAACGCATAAATTTGTATAAAAAAAAAACTATTTACATACCTTGTTTTTTTTTGTCCGGGGAAACCTTCAAAAGGCATCCGACCTCCGGGTCGGGGAGTGTGGGATTTTTAAAACTATTTACATACATACCTACAAATTTTTACGGAACCCTCAGTGCGCGAGTCCTTCTCGCACTTGACCGGTTTTTTTAATGACATTTGTTCTGATTCGATGTTACTTTAGTTTTGCTTTATGTATAGAATTGTTATCAAATGTCACGTTTTCATGAAAAAGTCATTCAATCGCTAGTAATATACCTATAGCATTCAATAGACCAATTCTATCTTATTTAATAAAAGAAAGAACAAGAAAAAAAAACAATAATAGTAGATACCTAGTTCTCTCGCCATCCAAAGTTGATATGAATCTACTTTTTATATTCATAGTTCCATTAAAGTTCAGTCGGCTCTCAGTCTATATCTTCAATATACAAAATTAAAATTATTTTTAGCGCAAGTTAAAATGACTTCTAATAGAATGGCTGCTAAGTGCAAACTTGGTTGCAGTATTGTAGCGCACGGAACGGCAACGTCGCTCCTTACTTCTTCCGAAGCAATATAATTGATGTTTTTGGCGCGGAAACTGTTATTTTGCTTATTACGTGGAAACTACAAGGCCTAGAGATTTGAAAATTTTGCTGCTAATGGCAGCTATTATGCCTTAATTTTTGAGCTATAATACATAATCATATCTTGTTTCGTTCGGAAGATATGACATGAACAGTTAGGGTGCCGTCACTCCAGCTTACACATGTTTATTTTGTTAATAACTCATAGAGTGTTTTGACCAGAGATTTGAAAATTTTGCTGCCAATGGCAGCTATTATGCCTTAATTTTTGAGCTATAATACATAATCATATCTTCTTTCGTTTGGAAGATATATATGAGCAGCTGGGGTGACGTCACTCCAGCTTACACATGTTTATTTTGTTAATAACTCATAGAGTGTTTTGACCAGAGATTTGAAAATTTTGCTGCCAATGGCAGCTATTATGCCTTAATTTTTGAGCTATAATACATAATCATATCTTCTTTCGTTTGGAAGATATGACATGAGCAGCTGGGGTGACGTCACTCCAGCTAACACACACTAAATGGCTCATATTAACGAAGTTTTTGTGGCAGCTAAAATAAGACTGGGAACTTTGATTGCAGCTATTATGCCTTAAATTTTGGCATAGGTAGAATTGTTCTATCACATATGAGGAAGCTGGAGTTATGTACATTTGCTGTACCTAAACACTACTTGCAGGAATGTTTGATATTGTGAAAACAATGTTTAGGCACCTATAGGTAGCAACTTTTGCTGAACTTTTATTCACCATGAACACGAGGTTTTATCTTTTCTTGTGATAAGCTCTGGATGAGTTAACCGTTGTTGGTACGGTGTCGGTAACAGGATCTTTTTAGCTTTATATCTTGGTAACTTTGTGAAAATGAGCGCTATTATTCTTTTATGAAAGTGATGACGTCATTAATTGATACCTAAAGAAAAGAGTAGGTATTAGGATGTTCCATCGGAGATTATAAGAATTAGTATTCCCTAATTATTTTCAGTTTTATGAGAGTTTTAGTAAATCTGTTGTGTAAAGGCTCCTTCAAACAGGCGCGACACGTGATAAAATCGCGCGCGACACAAAGGCACCGCAAGTCGCGCAACGAGCGGTGCCTTTGCGTCGCACGCGATTCGCGTCGCACGTCGCGCCTGTTTGCAGGAGCCTTAATATGATAATATAATGTTACAGTATTTTTATATCACGAAGCGACGCGCGCATTGCTTGTTGTTACCAAGTGTACAAACATGCTGTGAATGTGTGCGTGAAGATAAGTAGCGTCAGCACACATTTCCGACTTCGCTGTTGTCTCAGACGGTGCCGAGCGCTCCTGCACGTACACACTTTGACACCACAAGTAAAGCGCGCGTCGCTTCGTGAGATAAAGACACTATAGCATTGTTAGCTGCTGCAATAGGATAAGTTACCGAGATATTATCTACACTTAAAGAATTTACTTACTCATAAAGAAAATAGCTTAAAACGTCCATGGAGTTTCTTGCCCGTTCTTCTCCATACCTAATACGCTTTGGTATGAGCAACTTCCCATTTTCTGGATGACCGACTCCTTGAAGCGCAGTGGTGGCCCAGTGGTATCGGCCCCGACATAAGAGTGATAGTTCGTGAATTTGATCCCAGGCGGGCACTATTCTTTGTGTATTTAAAATATATAAATCATTTCATCACCACTGCTCTCATAACGGTGAAAGAAAACATCGTGAGGAAATCGGCATGTCGTTGAACCAAAAAATCGAAGACATGTGACATCGACCAATCCGCACTGGGCGTGGGTGGTGGATTCCCCTCACAGAGAGGAGGTGTGTCACTTTGTACCAGTAGTGGGAACATTATAACGGACACTGGGACGTTCGCAATTTTGCAAACAATTTCGCATAAGAAAAATCAGCCTATAGGCTGATTTTGCTTATGCGATTCCTTGACAATTCACAAGTGCCTGTAAATGGTTTAATTGAAATAAATGCTTTCAGTTTAAGTTTCAGGAGTTAACATGAATAAATAGGTCATTATTTAAAGTGTATCTAATAAATTAGTGTAAGATGGTTTTCTTTTTATTAAGGCCCGCTACCGCCCGAAGGTACCGCTCGTTGCGCGACTTGCGGTGCCTTTGTGTCGCGTGTCGCGTCGCGTCTGTGTGTCCGAGTCTTTACTTTCCAACACACTTTTGAAGTGAAAACTTCTTTAGGCACGTTGGTTATTTTTTGAGATGGGAAAAAAACAATTGAACTCACGCCACTGTTACCGTAAGCGAAACCGCGCGTGTTTTGTTTATAAGACGATTAAAAAAATACCCGCTTCGGAAGTGTTCGGTTGTCCTCGGGATGTACTCGGTTTTAATGTAGGTATATCTGATATGTCAGTGAGTGATGGCAAAGTATTCTGTTTGTGTTTTGTTTTCACTTCTGTCGGCACTCCCGGAGTGCCACTGTTTTTTTTCCGGCATATTGTTCTACTAGCTTCTGCCCGCGACTTCGTCCGTGTGAAATTTCTTGTTACTCCGACCCACCCCGTCGCATCGCATCGCCTGCCCGCGCTATTACTTCGTTTTTGCTTAGCGTTCTTTCTGACTTTTTTCGTTTTGCTCGGCTACTAAAGGTCATAGCGTGATGTTAAATAGCCTATAGCCTTCCTCAAGAATTGGGCTATCAAATGCAAAAAGAATTTTTCAAATCCGACTGGTAGTTCCAGAGATTAGCGCTTTCAACCAAACAAATAAACAACTCTTCAGCTTTATAATATTAAAGTATAGAAGTATAGATTAACATGAGGAACTTTTCTACAACAAATGTAGCTATGTGTAACGATGTCCCTTCTACCGTCTATAATACTCGTACATGCCTACGTACATTATCATTAAAATTACATAAATTTCACAACTCGATAAAAAAACCTCTCGAACCAAACAAAATTTAGTTCACCAATTTGTTATAAATTACCACAATAAAAGTGAGTAGGGTCGGCTAAAAGTTAAATTGAGAGCCTGATGTGATTTCCAAGCACTCGTTATTTCGAATTACGGGTTTCGGAAGATTTTGATTTGGACTTTTGGTCTTTTTCCCTGAAGTCCTTCGTAAATTGATCTGGAAAGGGTGATTGTAACGACATCAAGTAATTTAATGTGTACTTGGTATAGGTACCTACTTATTTATTGAAAACTAGCTGTTGCCCGCGATTTCGTCTGCGTGTATTTTTTATTAGAATCGAACACTTTCATTTCAGACAGTAGTCCATAGGGTTAGTAACGATTTTACTTAAATTTTAGTGTTAGTAGGTTATAGACACAAATTACCATATTTACACAACTAAAAATCAGCGTGGAGCTGCACCCACGTCCACAACATCGGGGAATCCCACCGAACTGCGAACCTACCGCGCTTATTACTTACTCGTATCTACAGATTTGTTTAATACAACTATCCAGGTTGAACATTAGCCTTTTGTCAGATCAGGCTACCTATTTAGCAAATTTCGAAATGATAGGTTCAGTGTAGCATAACGTTCAAGCGAATAGCAATTTAGTAGGTATCTGAAAACACTGAAAATTGAATGATACTGTCACATAACACGCTCAAACTAATCAAAGTATTTTATTACTAAAACAAACTCTAGACTTTAATAATCTAACTTGAACACAATTAAAAGTAAGTGTGATTTAAGTACACGTTTACGATCGTAGTTTTAATTTGTAATTGGGCGTGGGTATGTACCTACTTTTTTTTTTAAGGATGAATTATCATCAAATTACCTCTCCCGCTTTAGGGTGGAGCGGGAGTGTCAGACTCTTACTGACTAAAATCCACCCGTGTTCCTTCCTTAGCCCTTTATGTTCCGGGCCAGCGGTAACCCTTTCGGACAATCACGCTGACCCGGCAGGCTTCGGGCCTGACGGGCCCCTTCTCTTGATGCTGACATCTCTTTGAGGCGCGCGTGGAACACGTACGCGCCGTCCGGCACAGGCCTGGTCCTGATCGGACGGTGAGCTACCCATTACTCTCCGCCCGCAGGCCCGCGTATGTACCTACTCACCAACATATTATGTATGTGAATGTCTTGCCGTTCCGATTTCAATTTGACGGTGAAACATATCAAAATATATTTTACTTGTAGTAAATTCTCAATCATTTTGCAAGGTAGGTAAATGAACCGTTAAATTCAACTCAAATACCGAAAACTCATCACACTTTGCGAGTTCGCGACAAAAACGTTGGCAAATGATTCGGAAAGGGCGCCCGAAAATTGTTTCACAAATCAAATGGCGATTAGAAAGTTCCCGTAAGTAAATACTTCCCTTGTTCGTATTACCTACCTACCTAAATTAGATTCAAAGAACTTGGGTCTGTGTGTTGTGTGTGTGTGTGTGAGGATTTTACTTTTAAATCCTTTTTTTCGTTACCCTTTTTCTATCTCCTCAACTCCTCGTAGGTCCAAAAGTCTGGACAAAGTTCGGATGGGGGGATAAGAAGCGGGACATGTCTGACAAATCCTGATGGATGGTAACCCTGCGTGGGATGCATTCCAATTTCCGTTATGCTGCATAACGTTGCATTCACAGTTACATCCAATGTCTCGGATTACGATTTTTGGAATATTGGCTCATACCTTCCGTACCTCTACAATTGTGTTTAGCAAATGTACCTACGTTTGAACCTAATATAGATATTTCTAGGATTTACGAGTATGTCTCCAGTATTGAGTCGAATCAGGAACTTAAATTCAACGCATTGGACAACCTGCTACTTGTTTTAAGCTTTGGTTTCCTAAGAAAGCGGTGAACGACAGTGGCGGACTTTGCCTGTCGGGGGGCCCAAGGCGGCAACACAAAATGAGTCCCCCCACCTGGTCTTCTCAGTGTATGTTTTCATTGGAGCTGTTTTGTCGATGAATGCAGAAGAGAAAACCGCAGAATATAGGATGCAAGAGCGAGGGAAGTAAGTTCTTTTGAACGTTTATACATAAATAGGGGTTACTTTATTGACTTATGCAGAAACTATAAGAATGAACAGAATTAAGGTTGCAAGAACGAAGCGAAGTCAAAAAATTTGCACACCAGGTTGTGTGGGTTAGGTTTTCTTTTGAATATTCATACAGAAATAGGAGTTATTTTGCCGATTTAAGTATGCAGAAAAGCCTTACAATCAAAGCATTGTTGATAAGAGGGAGCAAAACGAATTTAAAAATTGTAGCACCCTACAATTATATAATTGTGTTTTGCAAATGTAAGGGGCCTCCAAATATGACCGAACCCCTTTTCAACTAAACCAAAGCTTTAGTGAAGATTAAAAGTGTAGACGTAGTATCGGAACGAATTATAAAAGAATAGCTCATCCCGTGCTATTATATATTCGTTTGTTCGATCGATCGTCGAACTAGTGAGAATTTGTTTTCTCAATTGTTCGATCGTCGAACTACTGATTAGTTGGTGAAACTTCACAAACTTGGTTTAGATAGGGCTGCTATCACCTAAATTGTTGGCGCCGTCGCCCTGGCCCTGGCCCTGGGCGCCGTCCAAATTAGGACAAATCCGGGGAAAACCCGGACGGATGCATACCCTTGGGTTAGATACCTAATCATGTCCAAAAAGTTTTTCTAAACTCGCCTTAACCCGTTTCTGAGAAAAAGATCTTGATGGCGACGTGATTCTTTAACGAGATTCTTAGGGTTCTATGCCTCAACAGGAAAAATGAAACCCTAAAAGTATAATATTTTGCCGCATCACTACAGTTTCATACGTAACTAAAATGCATTTCATTCAAGCCTCGTATATCTTTTGTGCATCTGTGGCCTCATGATTAAATGTACGGAGACAACAGTGTTAAGGTTTCCTTCATCCGGTGCAGGGATCAGTTCTCTGTATGGTAGTATAGTCGACCTTGTAATTACTTTACCACTTATTACAACAATTCTCACAAAAATAAAAACATAATTGAGTTTGTAACTATCTAACTGTCACATATACCAACCGGCCTATCCTGTAAGAATCTTACCGTGAAAACTAAGGTGAAGAGATTTTGAAGTGAACTATCATTCCACCTGCCGTGCTATTCTGTAAAAAATTACTTTGAACCCTTAGGTGAAGGGAGCTGTCATTAGTGTCAATCCCTAGCATATGGTGGAATGACAGCTCACTTCACTTAAGTTTTCTCGGTGAGATTTTTACAGAACAGGTCGGGTGTAATAGGACTTTTTAACGCGAGGTCAAAATCGGAACTAATTTCTTTCAATACATTTCACAAAAAAATATAGAAATGTTTAGATGCCAACAGCGCAACTCTGTCAACAGTAGTGTAGTCAAACAGAACTTGTTGTTTATGACGTGGAAGTTACATTCAAACTTAGTATGGTAAAGCTATTACGTGGTTGACTATACCTAGCTTCTCTAAAAAGATACAAGGCTTTCTACGGCATTATCTTTTGGACTTTATTCTTCGAAGTATGGTAGACAGAGCTAAACTAAACAGTGCGCAAAGAATGAAAAGAAAGGAATTGGAAGGATTTGATGATTTTTGAAAAAATGGAGTTTTGTTGACAGATGCATTACTGATTAAAGTAAAAAGCACGCGTTTTTAATACACTGC
This sequence comes from Luperina nickerlii, assembly GCA_963855955.1. Lineage (NCBI taxonomy): Eukaryota > Metazoa > Arthropoda > Insecta > Lepidoptera > Noctuidae > Luperina > Luperina nickerlii. The sequence continues at coordinate 8,429,383 of OY979685.1, forward strand.
ATTATGGACCTAAAATCGGTTCATTAAGAACCATTTTACGAGCAAGTGTGTTGAAATAGTTATTTATGATACTAGTGCGGTAAGTTGGTTTTTACAAACGAGTAGACGAATGTAAGCCCGAGACGAAGTCGAGGGCTTACCATAGTCACGAGTTTGTAAATACCAATTTCTGCACGTGTGTCTTACAATGTTTTTCAACACATTTGCAAGAAAACAGTACAGTAGGTATGTAATTAAACAAACTTTTTCATTTGACTATTTTTAATAGCAAATAAGAAAATAAACAGATAGGTCACTACTCTTGGAAATTAATAGTAAAGTTTGAACAATTATTGAAATTCAGTGAAATTTGCTGCTTTGGAAGCTTAACTGACTGACTGACATTATTAATTTTACACTTAGTATGTTGAACTCATATTATTATTTTGTTTATTTAACAGTGGGAAAGTCGCAACAATTTTTGAAGTTTCTAATATGATAATGGGGCGAATTTGCAAATGGCGCCACATGCACGTGGTGAAAATAAGAACTACATCTTTCGTCTCATTTACTCTTTAGTATTAAAGTGAGACAATGTATTGAGCAAAAGCGCTTCCAAGGAGGTTCGATCAGTCAGGTTGTTTATTCTCATAATGAAAACTCTTTGGTAGAATTCTTATATTTTTTTTTATGGAAATTTAAAAAAAAACCGTAAAGAAAACGCACGGTGCTATACAACGGAACGTGCGGTAAAATAGGTACTTAGGTGAGAGTACCTATTTTACCGCACGTTCCGTTGCATGGTGCGTAATTTTTAACTTTCGAACAATGTATACAGGCTTTGTAAATGCATTTTTCGAGCAAATGTGTTGAAAATGTCCTTTATGTCACCATCTGCCTCAGCTGCCTAGCCTTTTCCCAACTATGTTGGGATCTGTATCCAGTCTAACCGGATGCAGTATTTTACATGGAGCGACTGCCTATCTGACCTCCACAACCCAGTTACTGAGTAATGCGATACACCATGGTAAGACTGGTTGTCAAACTTTCGGGCTTCTTATTACCCGTAACGACTGTCGAAGATCCAAGAATGAGGCTTAACTTAAGGCTTAAGGCTTAACATGCTTTCTGAGGCACGGAGGAGTCTCGGTATGTTAAGATGGTCACCCATCCACGGACCGACCGTGGCAAGCGGAGCTTAACCTGATTGATAAATCCGTGCGACTGTTATTACTTCTTAGCCATGAGCCCCTCTTCTCTAAGCAACAGTTTCTATGTTCCTGTTTGTTGGCTACGAGATGAAATATGCAAAACTCCTTCGATGCTTCGGGTATTGTAGACGTCCATAGGGCGATGGTGGCAAAATGCTGTTTTTAATTGCAGGAAAATCGTTTTTTTTTCCTTGCCCTTTACATTTTGAAACGTCTTTTAACTGAAATGAAATGCGCAGCTATTCCTGCAAAAATGAAAAATGAGCGAAATAGTATCGCACGACGATAAAAAATAGCTCGAGCATGTTCGGGTTTCAGTTGCGTTTAGAGATATATCGCACGCGATTAATCGTAGCACGTATGCTCTATGTCGTGTCGCAAAACTTTTTTACTTTTTTCTGCTGAAATACTTTTTATTGTTAGAATTTTTGTGATATTACGGTATTGTAATCAGAAGGTTTATTCACTAAGTCTTGAATAACCCTCCATAATGCTAAGTATTTGGATACCGTAGTAATTTTCAAAGTATTCTATAATGAGACTATTTCCAAAACATTACTTTTGCACTACCTGTCCAATATTCAAATCATGATTATGTATACCTATTTCAAGACACATAAAAGGCACTTCTGAATATCAAAATTTTCAAGAAAATAAAATTGATTGCAGTGGCCCCTTCAAAAATATAGTTTCGTATGGATGAGAATGGGCTGGAAAGTTCATAGATATTTACACTTTTAAAATGTTTTATAGTATTTTTACCTATGAATGATTGATATAATTAATGTGAATACTACCCCTGGGATAAAAGTAAAGTGGGACAAGGTCAGGAAGATGATGATGATGATGACAATGTACAGACGCCAGCACATCAAGCTACCCCAAACTGTCAAATTTTCCCAATCAACTTTGAGCCTTATGCTTTAGCGATAAAGTTGAAAATCTAGTAAAGAAATTGGACAGATTGTAGTAGCTTGATGTGCTGGCGTCTGTACCTGGAATAAAATTACTATACATAGGTACTACAATATGTAACGTACGCGATAAGTGGTTGTTCGTATGAATTTACTTTAATTTTCCTGACTGTAACACATTGGCGTGGCGTCGTGTGGCGTGTTGTGGTCTGCGGTCGCTCCCTGACGGCTCATGTCGCCGGGGTGTGGTTGCAGCCTTATGTCAGTGTTTGTGTTTTAGGTTGCAAACACACTGGCGTATCCTAAAAGGTCACACCGTTTGTCGTACGTCGCATTATGGTAGCGTACAATGAGCGTATGTCATGGACCAAGTGATTATTAGGACATTATAAAAATGTCCGGGCAGTATGAAAATGCCCAATATGAGAGGGCCGGGAAGTGTGATAATAACTATTGAAATAATTAAATCGACCAGGCATTTTTTATAATGCTAGTCACCTAGGGGGCAGAACAATTAAAACCAGGTTTATTTACTGTAATTTTTATTTCAAACGTAGAACAGTATTTAAAATCAAACATCTTTCCATTCATAGACACTCTGCTGGCGATAAGCGACTAAGGATACAAGAGCGAGCGAAGGGCACCCCGAGGTTAGGTTTGGTTAAGTTACTTTACACAGAAATAGGAGCCGTTGACATAGGATGCAAGAGCGAGCGAATGAGAATACAAATATATATAGCTACGATTGTAATCGTAGCCGATGTATCGGCTCAAATTATAATATTAATTTCGCCCGAAGTAGCTTGTCATTATTCATAATGCGCGGGCATTATGACAAATGCCCGTATTTATTACTTGATCCATAACACGTATACTAAGAAAGAAAGATAGAATATATATATATATATATATGTAATATTTTGATGCTAGTGAGCAAAGTATGTCATTGCACTCGAGGTGGGATTACAGCCCGAGAGAGACGAGAGTGAAATGAAACTTACGTTGGAGCGCAGTATCCTTGGAGTTCGCCTTACCGACCGAATATGGATAACGATACTGCGCTCCAAAACACAAAACGTCAACGTCAGCCAAAAAGCAGCAAAGCTCAAGTGGGACTGGGTCAGACATGTTAGATGCATTGCACTGTGGGCTCGCAACATGGGTTCCTGAAAACGTCCAATGGCATCGTGGCAGACCCAGACGTGGATGGCGGGACGAGCTTGGGGCTTATAGGCGATTGGTCCAGATTGGCGCAGGATCGCGTTGAGTAGAAAAAAGAAAAGCCCTTTGCCCTGCAGTGATGTCACACAGGCTGATTAATTTATTATCAAACGACAGTTTTCAATACACAGGTACAGTACCTGGCAATAAATATTGCACATCGACCTTTACCTATTTTGTATTTTATACAAGAAATAAAATTAATTATGAAAAGAAGCAAATCATAATTGTTTTAACATCTCCTAATACCGGACCGATACCGGACCGGTACCGGTACCGGTAGATACCGGACTGTTTGTATTTCGTGCGACAGAGATAACGCTCTACGAAGCCGAAATTAGCCGATTGTCTTTTTCCAAAGGTCGATGTGCAATATTTATCGCCGGGTACTGTATTTATTTGGCTGAAATCCTACTAATATTATAAAAATGTGAAAGTTTGTGAAGATGTTTGTTACTCAATCACGCATAAACCGTTGTACAGATTTGAATGAAAATTGGCACATAGATAGACCATTTCCTGGATTAACACGTCTAGGATACTTTTTATCCCAATATTCCCACGGGATCGAAACTTACGCAGGTAAAACCGCGGGGTGCTGCTAGTGAGACATATATGATATCTAAAACTAGGAGTATTAAAAACTAGTTCAGTATTATAATAGACTAAAGGATTATACAGCGTGCCGCTTTGATGTCGACATTAATTTAAAACGATTTATTCCGGTCTGATCCCCTCCACTCCCTCCCCCCTCTGCGATCCCCTGCTAGTTCGTCTTCTGTTTTAATCTCTGGAAACACGTATACGGTTCCCGCGTTTTCGTTTTATGAACATATTTTAATTTCATTAAACGTTATTATTTATTTACAATTTTCTAAAATACGAGTAGCATCTTGGAGCAGCCTGTACTTAAAGAAATGTAGGGCATCAATGAAATTAAAATGAATAACGTGCAAAGAGTTCCTACTCTTTCGTATTGAAGGAAAGAGAGTCCTATCTTGGCGAGCAGCGCATGCGGTAGTTTTCAAATTCCGAATTATTTTATGTTGTTGTTTTATGTTTACTGGCCACTAGCTCTAGCACTGCCCGTGAATGTCGCCATTGTAGCGGCACGTTGTATATACAGACGCCAGCACATCAAGCTACCCGAAACTGTCAAATTTTCCCAATCAACTTTGAACCTTATGCTTTAGCGATAAAGTTGAAAATCTAATAAAGAAATTTGACAGATTGTAGTAGCTTGATGTGCTGGCGTCTGTACATAATCTAGATCGAATATCTAGAGAACTGCCAGTCCAAAATAAAAGTTTTGAAAATCAATTTTTTACGAAAAAATACTTTACCAAGTTTTTTTTTTGTATAAAATTGCCAATTATTGCAGGAATCACTGGAACAACAACGTGCAAAGTAAAAAATAAAACAAAATAGATGCTTGAATTTGAAATACATTTCAATAATAGTTTACCATTTGAAGGCCTGTATAAATAGTATTTATTTTATAACGAATCACGCTTTGTGGTACAAAGTACAATAACATAATGTATATGTGGCGTGTTGCGGTTTTGTTACGGTGTTGACAGGTTGACGCGGCATTTGGGGATCTGCGCTTAGTAATGTGTTAACTAGTTAATTACAATGGCAGTGGCTTAAAAAAAAATTGTAGACGACTAGATCTACTAATGATGAATGAATGGCTCAGATCGTGGGTTTGATCGATCGAAATTTAAATTTTTACTTATAAGTATATATTTTGAACGTCTAAGTAAGTATATTTTACCAGGCACTCTATTTCAAGTATATTTAGCTAAAAGCGGCCAAATGCGAGTCGGACTCGCATATGAAGGGTTCCGTCGGTACACCGTACAATAATTAACGCTATATAAAAAAAAAACTTTATTTAGTAAAAAAGAACGCCGAAAAATTCTACAAAGAATCATAAATTCAAGAAAATTCACCATAAAACTCTTTAACTTTTAACTTTATTTTTCCATAGTAGTACACACTTTGTGAAAATTTCAAGTGTCTATCTATTATGTTTGAATACCAGTATTTTAGATGGAGCTATTCCCAAAACACTATATGCAAAGGTACGCTTTTATACACCTTGTATAAATACATATTGAAATAAATAGCTACATACTAGACATTTTTCTCCAATAAACCAAGTCAATCTATAGATTGGCATAAGCGGCAATTATTAATTGCTCGTAAGTCACGTTACTGCAGGCGACTGATGTTCATTAAACGGCTTAATTGAGTCTGATACACCTCGACGACAGTTCGATCGGAAGCGACGGGCCTTTGCAATTACCGCTGACCTCTATAACTGGCGTCAAGTGCGATGGCTTGATATTTTCTTGTTTCTCTTTTGTGTGCGATAACCTTACGACAAGAATGAAAAAGATAGAATGAAAAATTGGTTTATTAATTACAACAACACGTGCATATAAAAAAGAAAACCGGGCAAGAGCGAGTCGGACTCGCGCACCGAGGGTTCGGCACCATCATATGTTTTTAAATTTTCAACGGCGAGGCCTATATTCGTCAGAGAGGTTTAACACTGCAAGCTGCGGTGTAGAATATTGCAGTTTTAGGTCAACACCATCTCTTGACCGATAATGGAACTAATGTAACTTTTGTTGATGTTTTCTGAAAAAGTGTGCTACTTAGAGACATCGTTTTATTTTTCCTGTAATCTTTACCTAAACTTCTATCACGTAGAATATATTCAGATATTTCACTATGCAAACTTCGGAGATAAGGGGGAGGAACGGTATTTTTTTTACATTTTTCATCAAAAGGCGAAAACAATGCGGCCTAAAAACTAAAAAACAAGTGTTTGAGAATGTGCAAACTGCGCTCTTTCGTATGATGTCCCACATGCCCTAGTAGCCCCACTTCGAATTTTTTTTCAGACCCCCTTTAGTCCATGTTGCAAAACAAATATATATATATATATATATATTTTATTTCTTTCTTTTTTACAAAATAGTTGGGAAAATGTCATCTAAAACTATTCTAAATTCCAAATTGATAGCATTAGTTCTTGAGATATCCAGCTGCGACAGACAGACCGACAGACTGAGTCTCACCATAAGGGTTCCTTTTTACTATTTTGGTACGGAACCCTAATAAGTTAGTTCGAATAAAAACTAAACATGTTATAATATTTGGAGCACATAACTGTTTATCTCTTCTGTAAAAATCTCTTCGTGAAAACTTAGGTAAAGTGAACGTAAGTTTTCACATTGAGATTTTTTGATTGTGATTGAAAGTGTGTTAACTCACACCCTGTCTAATTACTTGGTAATTTTTTTAATGAAAATCGTCTAATTTTACCATCTTTGTAAATATGTGAGTACCATGTATCTATTAGATAATTAATTTATATGTTATGGTTTCATTTTTAATCCTTTTACCTATTGTGTTATAGTTATTTTATTTTAGGTGCATCGTCTTCACATATTATTATATAATTAATGTATGCAAAATATTGTAAAACATTTTAAAAGAGTAACGGTGGAGTTTCTTGCCCATTCTTCTCCATACGAAAACTACCGTTTGGAAGGGACGACTAGAATCAATACTATTTTATTGTAATTTTTGACGTTCAAAAGTGCCTTCTAAGTGTCTATTTGAAATAAATGCTTTGACTTTGTTACGGCATTAGCGGGCCGGAACCAAATTGGGTAACACACTTTCAATCACAATTCGAGAGTTTTGAAGAATATTTCTAATTCATTGCTGCATAGGTATCATACATTCGTGTCCTCAACAACGTGAACAACGTAACGAACGTGGGAGAACTGTCAAAATGAAAAAAATTGCCAACAATTGTCATTTTGTGTGTGTTGCGCAATTATCCCGCTTCACAAATAGAAACGTTGGTCACTGTTGTACTTTATCATAATATTTAACTCGTTCATCATTCGTTATTTGCATCGTAAGTATAATATGATATTATGCGGTTCTTTCTTTCTTAAATCAGTGTGGTACTTTCCCCAAAAGACTATGTCGTATAATAATCTGTATGGTCCTCATATTTATCTGACTTAGATAATGTCTGGACTTTAAAAGAGACCTCTGGGTTTGTATCGGTGTTTCTCCTCAGGGTAATATTAAAAATTATATTGTTTTTAACGTTTGAAACAAAACATAACATCACGCTTTGTTTCCCCGAAGGATTTGGTAGAGGAGGAGGGAGGGAGGTATGGTACGTGTAAAATGTTTGACAAAAATAAATGTAATTTATTATTTATTAGCTTCTGCCCGCGACTTCTTCCGCGTGAAATTCTTGTTTCCCCGACCCACCCTGTCGCATCGCATCGTCTGCTTGCGCTATTACTTCGTTATCGCTTTGCGTTCTTTCTGACTCTTTTCTTTTTGCTCGCTCCTAAGAGTCATAGCGTGATGTTAAATAGTCTACAGCCTTCCTCAAGAATACAGCTTTATTATTTGTATAGGTAGATGGTTAAGGTGTTCGAAAGTCCACCGTACATATTATTATGTCAGCTCACCTTCAGCCGGTAAAAGATTTACTATAGGTACCTACCTACAAAGGATATAAATTGTTACAACAGCCAACCTTCATAATGAAATAATGTTTGAACGAGCCTGCAGTGTCGTTAGGCAAACTCGTTTTTCTTATCATCGTTTTGAGCCAAATTCCATTAATATTGATTTGACGCCATCTCGTTTGCGTCGGATGGGTGATTCAAAAATGTGGCAATAATGAATGGGCGCGCTCGGATGCGGCATAGCGATGAGCTAGGCGATTTTTATCACTTAAAGGGATTTTTTTGAGGTTAAATGTGTCTAAAATAAAGAATGAAAAACGTGACGCCATTCGAAGCGATTACGAAAGAACGAAATGTTATTTTAGTTTTGCCAGGCACGATATTACTTATTTTATAGCATTGTGTGACCAAAACCCGCATTTAAGTCACGCTTTTCTGTGACTTAAGTGGTCCATTTTTAACACAGAAAAGCGTGACTTATGTGCGGGTGTAGGTCATACGAACTATAAATTAGTATGCGATACCTACATGTCACTTATGCACGGCGTTTAGTATTTCTCGCCGTGCCATAATGGACTTCTCAGACATTTAAGTCACACGTATCATAATGTAAATTCTAATTGAAAAATAATTAAACATTTTTCAACGGAAACTAGATAGTATCTTTTATGAAAATATATTTATATATTTTTTAAGTTAACAATTTATAGTATTGAATTGACGCAAATTATAATACATAGTTTAACAATCGCAATGCAATGTTTCTCATTGCACATGTAAATACGCTATCCTGCTAATGACGTATGTAATTTAGCTAACATTTTCTGAAACTCGCTCAAAGTGAATACATTTAATTTGTTATTAATTAAAACTTTATGCACTAGAATAAATAACTGGACACAGGTGGACTTAATACCTTTTAATTATAATCCGATCTCTATTATATAAAATTTTCTATCAACTCACTGTCCAAAAAGTGTATAAGCATAATCAGCCTGCTGGGACACAGGCCTCGTCTCTGTGACAGGGAGTGGGCCGTAATCTACCACGCGGGCCCAGTGTGGGTTGGTAGATGTCACATGTCTTCGAACTTTCGAAAAAAAGTGTAAGTAAGTCTGAAGAAAATTAAATTATCTTCTGGTAAAGGCAGTTATTACCAGGCGCAGGCGAGGAAAATACAGAGTGTATGAATTTAAATTAGAACCCGGTACTGTTTGCACCTCGGATGAGCCGACGCTTTCGTAGCATTATGATGGTGTTCATTTACGATAGGGCTGCCATGCACTGATCTACAGTCGGGACACGACAGCAATTAATTTCCTTGACAATAAAACGAATAAAAGAATAAGTATTCTTCAGTATGACTCGTTGACATACAGCAAAGTTATAATGAATCGAATGAATATATTCTAGTTTCGTTTTACAACACAACTTAAATATTTATCTAATCAAAAATATATGGATGTAAATGTATAGGATGAATAAAATATAAACAGCGAGAATAACTGTTAGAAAAAATATAATATGAAATAACCATTGCTGTTGTTATTAAAACGTTGATAAATAAATATACATCTAAATCATCTATTCACATAAAAATAGTACAAATACGTATGAATTCCTTGATTTCAGAGCTAGGATTACAAAAGCATCATAATAAAAACAAGTGTTAAAATAGTAATAACAATTTAAATAACAATTATGTTGCTTTCAACTGGCAACCCTATGCACACCGAGGCATTGGCACAGTCGGTTGTACCTGACTGTAATTGTATTTACTGAACCGTAGGCATATTACGGCTCTTCCCCAAATATTCCTATAATTATGGATAGTACGGAAATGGATACGTTAAGGATTACAACATTATATTGTACGGTTTTTCTCTGTTTGTTTGTTAGCGCGCTTATAACTGGAGAATCGTGTAAACTAATATTGTAGAGGTATTCTACCTTACCTCTATGTTTGTTTGTTATGGCATCAGTAGAGGGAACTGAACCCAAACAGGATCTTTACTTTGTGTGAATTATTTCATCACCACTGCCCTCAAAACGATGAAGGAAAACATCGTGAGGAAACAAGCATGTCCTAGACCTAATAATTCGAAGACATGTAAAATCTATCAACCCGCGCTGGGCCCGCGTGGTGGATTACGGCCCACTGCCTCTCACAGAGAGGAGGCTTCTATCCCAGCTGTGGGAACATTATAAGTTGATTATGATGAGGACTACTAGAGATTACCTCTTACAAAGGTAATCTCCGGAAGTACTGGTCCGATTATAACTTAGCTTGTTACTAAAATTAAAAATTAACAACTAACACAAAGTGCAACGTTCGACGGCCCATCTTGCTATGGTGCTGTCACTATATGACACTGGCAGAATAGTCGACATCGGCTCAGTTGCCAAAAAGGGGGGGAAAAAAAAACAAAATTCTTTCACTTATTGAAAGCTACGCTATTGCCGAGTGCTATAGGATTATAATCATCATAACCAGTCTATAATGTTCCCACTGCTGGGACACAAGCCTCCTCTCTTCGAGAAGGAGTGGGCTATAATCTTCCACGCGGACCAGTGCGGGTTTGTAGATGTCACATGACTTCGAATTTTTGGTTCTAGGACATGCCGGTTTCCTCACGATGTTTTCCTACACCGTTTTGAGAGCAGTGGTGATGAAATAATTTATACAAAGTAAAGTGCCTTCCTGGGTTCGAATCTACGATCTACAACTCGTAAGTCGCAGCCATTACCACTGGGCCACCACTGCTCAAGTGCCATAGGATGGAAGGGTGTTTTATACACGCGGACTTAGTCGAAAATTGCGCGTGTATTATCTGAGTTAAAATAAGTACTTGTGTAAACAGTTCCTACGTCATGAAACATGAATAATTATCTTCGATTAAATGTCTTATTTTAATTAGCTGTTCAGTACATTTTGACCGCAGAGGTATTAGTACTTTTATATGAAACCGCAGATTTTTTTTTTGATGAATTACATGAATTTTCTACTCTAGGTGTCCTAGAATCATAATGTGCTGAATTTATGACTACAGTTTGCGCGTATTTTACAAGCGCTCGCAATGTATACAACAATGTTACAAATCGTTACTTTCTTTCGCATGCGATAATAAAAATGGATTCCCCGTCGCACAAAAGGTGAGTTAGCATTGTACGTCAAGTCATCAATCATGAGATAAATGATCAACACTGTTATCAGGCATCGCCCTTCACCTTCAGCATGATGGCTGCCTACTGATAACGCTACCTCATTCATTTTCATCAGAGAATAGAAAGTAGGAACGTTGAAATGTTTAAGCAGCTTTTTTAGGGTTCCGTGCAAAAATGTGCAACATTAATAAGCCTACGCTGTCTGTGTGTCTGTCATAGGGCTGAAATTTTTTTAACCGTAAAGCCAAATTTTCGCTGTACCCGGGTGATGGCATTAGGCTCACGCCCTCTTCGGTACAGTCGACAAAAGAGATAAGTATGCAGGATCGTCGGATATAGTTGAAGTTTAGTAAGAAACCGATGGATGTTTCCGACCTCCATGCGGGTGAAGCCGCAGGCAAAAGCTACTTAAACATAACTGGCGAAATGTGATCCTGTAATCCATCTAATCTGCATTCGCGATTTATTTGCCAAAAAATGTAAACAAATAAATGAGTTTATGGAAAAATAACTTTAAATCCTACACAATAAAGTTCAGTTTACGCTACAACTTCAAGTATTTTTATAACTTTTTCAATAGTGCCAGTCACTCTGAAATCAACTTAATAACTATTACAATAAAGTTGATATTTGTTTAACTTAAAATAATATTAATTTGTAACGTAAGCTTGAATAGACTTTAGGAATATTGGATTGACGTTACTAGTATGTTATTAAGTATAATTATGTGTCGTGAAATGAACAGTATCGCAGAGATTATGGCCTCGTTAGCATCGAAGATTTATCGAAAAGATCCTAATGTTTACGTTGCGACACTAGTGTCGCAACGTAAACATTGGAAATGGAAACACGACGTGAAACTAGTTTCACGTCGTGTTTCCATTACAATTTTGAAAAAAGTTTCATGCAGCACGAAACGATTTACATATCGTGTACTTAATATATGCGTAGTAATAAGGCCTCATTGACACCCTTTGAATACGGAACCCAAAAAGAAATTCAAAGGCACCCGTCACTCCACTTATCGGTGTGCAAATCGTGCTACGCGTCGTGCTACGAACGTAGTGTACGCGTGCTACGGCGTAGCTCAGTGCTACGATCTCTACGCTATCTAGTAACACTATGAAAACCGCATTTACTGCTACGAAATAAAGGCGTTGTGAAACTTAGATTGTCATGGTCGAGCAGTTAGCTATACGAATTGCATCATAATATTAAGTTAAAAACCTTTAAGTCAAAAATAACACTTAGGTATATTTTCTACGAATTTTAATGACCCTATATAAGTGTTTGATCTTGAGGCAAAGAGCCAAAATGATTGCCGTTTTTTATATCAGCGTTTTTATAAATTAGGGGCGGACCATCACGCAATTGGATTTTTATTTGATGTTAACGGGCCTTCTCCAGATGCCAGCCAAATATTGGAAACCAATATTCATTAGAAAGAGACGTTCCCTTAAACGACCGCAAATTCAGTAAAATGCGTTAAACATAAATTTGTTCCAGAGATGAGGAATCATTCTTTTGGCTTTATTTGAACTCAATTATAACGATAGTGAGCGAAGTCAATCATAACAATAATACTTTCTATTCTTTGATTCAACAATTGGGGAATTACACTATTCAGCCAGGTATACCGGATGAAACGAATAATATTAACAAAAACTTTAACATTACGGAAAAGCATACCACAATGGTCGGACAAAGTAAGCCAGCGTCTCCTCATCATAACAATGATTTTAATTATTTTAACAGCTAAGGCCTACACATGTTTTCTAATATAACCAGGCGGGGGATTTTGTTATACACCTAATAAAAGCGGGCAAGAGCGAGTTGGACTCGCGCACCGAGGGTTCCGCACCATCATATGTTTTTAAATTTTCATCGGCGAGGCCTATATTCGTCAGCGAATTTTAACATTGCACACTGCGGTGTAGAATATTGCAGTTTTATGTCAGCGCCATCTCTTGACCGATAGTGGAACGAATGTAACTTTTATTGATGATTTCTGAAAAAGTGTACTATTTAGAGACTTTGTTTTATTTTTCCTGTAATCTTTACATAAACTTCTATCACATATAATTATTTTTTTAATATTTGAGTTGATTGAATGAAAGGTAAATTGCGGTTTACGAATTATGACGTATTAAAAAAAAACTACTTACTAGATCTAGTTCAAACTAATTTTCGGTGGAAGTTTGCATAATAATGTACATCATATATTTTTTTTAGTTTTATCATTCTCTTATTTTAGAAGTTACAGGGGGACACACATTTTACCACTTTGGAAGTATCTCTCGCGCAAACTATTCAGTTTAGAAAAAAATGATATCAGAAACCTCAATATCATTTTTGAAGACCTATCCATAGATACCCCACACGAATGGATTTAATGAAAAAAATATTTGAGTTTCAGTTCTAAGTATGGGGAACTCCCAAAATTTATTGTTTCTTTCTATTTTTGTGTGAAAATCTTAATGCGGTTCACAGAATACATCTACTACAAGTTTCAACAGTATAGTTCTTATAGTTTCGGAAAAAAGTGGCTGTGACATACGGACGGACAGACAGACAGACAAACATGACAAATCCATAAGGGTTCCGCTTTTTGCCATTTGGCTACAGAACCCTAAAAAAGCAGTGCCTTTCATTTTGACAGTTCATCAACATTCATTGCTTTCTGTACGTTGTTGAGCAGACGAACGTTTCAAACTTATGAAGCAATGGATTAGTGAAGGTTGGTACCAGTACCAAACTTGGTTTTAGAAGAAATTTTAAATCTAGAAAGCGAAAATTAATTATTGAATATTATTATATTATTTATTATTGAATTGATTTATTTTTTTTATTATTTTTTTATTAATTTTTTATTATTTTTATACAATAATTAATAATTAATTTTCAATAATTAATTTTCGCTTTTCGTTATTTATAACGTAGGAACGATGATGACCCTCCAGAAAAGTGGTGGCCCAGTGGTAACGACTCCGACTTACGAGTTCGAGGCCATGGGTTTGAACCCAGACAGGCGCTTTACTTTGTGTAAATAATTTCATCACCACTGCTCACAGACGGAGAAGGAAAACATCGTGAGGGAACCGGCATGTCCTAGAACCAAAGATACTGAATCATGTAACTTCTACCAACCCGCACTGGACACGCGTGGTGAATTACAACCCGGTCTCGCTCACAGACAGGAGGCCTGTGTACCAGCAGTGGGTACATTATTTATTTATTAAGATTTACCAACGTTCGTATATACTACAGAAATTACAGGAAGCAACAGAGAATAAAGAACTAAAGGTAACGAACTATTAAAGGTAAATACAGCATTTTGTTATTATTACCTACTAGGTGAACAATCTCAAAACAGAGCAGTTAAATTATTTTTATCAAACAAATTTTAAGCTCTAGAAATAGCCGAACAAACAAATTTAAGACGAAAACACGACCCAAAAATTCAAATAGCCATGGGTATAAAACACGATGAATTTATATGAGAAACATTTATAAAGTAAAGCCTTTTCAGACAAGCTCGTAACAAAGACTTGATGTCCTGAATTTGTTTGCGGTACGTACTTGAACAATATAAGGCATCTTCACGCATATATTATCGTACCTTCAGCCTGGTTTGGAAGATTTTCTTCTCCTTTGTATAAGTCTTTGATCTTCACTTGTAGCTACATGTGTAGGAATGAGTTATTCTGTGCGTGTCATTGCTTGTCGAGATGTTGTCTGGCGTGAATTTTATTGTTCACTTTATTTTGTTATTTATTTAAGGATTTAACTTAACATAACATCACGAGTGTATTTCTCAAAGGGTTAAGCAGAGATATACCTAAAGTACACACACATATGCCTGGTATGTTTAAGCCAAGTAGGGGGCAAGTCTATGGCCATGGTCAGCGTGATTGTCCGAAAGGGTTACCGCTGGCCCGGAACATAAAGGGCTAAGGAAGGAACACGGTGGGTTTTAGTCAGTAAGAGTCTGACACTCCCTTCCGCTCCACCCAGAGCGGGAGGGGTCATTTGATGACTTCCCATCCTGAAAAAAAAAGTCTATTGCCATCAACCGGGCACAAATCCAAACTGCGGGCTGCTACTAAGAAATTCGAGACAGAAAAACCCAATAACACTTTGCCTGACTCGGGAATTGAACCCAGCATCTCATCTCATTAGCGCTTGCGACCACTAGACCAACGAAGCAGTCGAGGATTAACTTTGTGTTAATTGTATTTAAACTAATGTTGTGTAATGTATTTTCTAAATAGAGCCCCAGATTCACCTATAACAAAAATAGCAACAACACAAGGTATTGCAAGAAAAATATTAAATATTGCAGTGTGTGTGCAAGGCCCTTAGGCCTTGAAGTGTCTCAGTGAAAACGCTGATGGAAGACTGAAAAATAATATTAGATTGACGTAAGCTACCGATTAGCTTATGAAGTTATGACAATCTCATTGAAGTCATCGTAGAAATACGAAATGCTTTGAAAACAATTGCTACTTGTGTAGGCTTTTTTTTTGTTTTTTGTGTGGGAAATTATCAAATAACTTCTCCCACTCTGAGCGGAGCGGGAGGGCGTGTCAGACTTTTACTGACTAAAACCCACCCGTGTTCCTTCAGTTGCCTGTGCCAGGGGCCACGGTATCTCTTTCGAACAACCCGCGAAGGCATCGGCTTTAGCGGACCCCATCAGTTAGTGCACGCGTGGAACACAACGCGCCGTCGACCCGGACTTGGTCCTTACCGGACGGCGAGCTGCCCATTGCTCGACGTCCGCAAGCCCGCGCCTACGGTGGCCGGGAATCGGCTATAGATTCCCGACGCCCAGGGCATCTCCTGCGGCGACTAGGGGCGTGAGGTCGCAAATATTGCCTCTTCCTAACACGCTCCGCCTCCTCCTTTGCGAGCATTATTGCCTCCCATGCACTCTCGCTCTCTACCATGGTCTGGACTAGGGCCGGACGCAAGAGATCGCCGCCGCCGATCTCCGCCGTGAGGACGCGGCGGTGCTCCGCCCTAGCTGGGCAGAACTCCACCGTATGCTCCACCGTGTCCTCCGGGCGATCCACACAATGGTGACACCCGGGTGTTTCCTCCTGCGTTATCCAGAACAGGAACCTCTCGAAGCAGCCGTGTCCGGTGAGGACCTGCGTTAGGTGGAAGGTGAAGACGCCGTGGCACCAGAGAGGGGACTTATCGCCGCAATTGTGGCGTACCCAGCACTGGGTTGCGACAGTCACACTCTCCATGTCGCTATGAGATCCCACCGAAGCTCTGTCCGCTGTGCCGTGATTTCTCGCGGCAGCGGAGTTACGCCCCGGCGTTTTGCCTCCTCGCGCCACTCCCATATGTGGGCGAGGACTTTTGCCTCCAGATCCCATGGCGGCAATCCGGCAAGGAGGCTCGCCGCCACCCCGGAGACCGTGCGGTCTCCCCGCATTAGCCCCGCATTAGCCCCGCATTAGTATTAGGACACCGGTGCTAGCGACTCCCATGTAGAGCCTCCAGCAGGAGGCGTTTGGACCCCCTAGATTGGGCAGGAGCCACTTCAAGGCAGCCCCGGCCCGCTCCAGTCTGGGAACCAAACTACGGAAATGCTCCACGAAGTTCCACCGGCTTTCGAGGACAAGGCCCAGGTACTTGTTCATCGCGTTCCGAGGACCATGAAAACACATGACCTCGGACTTGTACAGGGCCACCTCGAGTCCCAGTTGTCGGATCCTTTCAACGACTGTCATAACCCCTCGTGTCGCTAATTCAGCCGCCGCCTGGTGCGACCTCCCCTGCACCAGGATCAGCGAGTCGTCAGCGTAGCAAACCACGCTGACGCCGCTGGGAAGGTCAGCGTGTAGCACCCATACTTGTGTAGGCCCTCTGGTCATCATTTCAAACGATTGAAGTCAGTGAACTTCATTCTGGGCATAGGCCTCCCCAAGCATCACCACTCCGACCGGTTCGGCACTTGCATCGCATCCAGCGGATTCTTGCGATCTTCACAAGATGTAATAAATTAATCCTACGTATTTTAATATTTACAACTTTTACAACAGTGATTCTAGTAACAGTTACTGTTGCGAAAGAAAATGTTCAGCAACTGTTTCTCTACCCATGCGAGGGTTTACCTTCAACTCATCAGTAAATAATAACGAATATATGTGCACGAATTTCTCACGGTAAGAGCGAAGTGCCTCAAATTTTACGACGAACATAAAATTCCCGTGAAGGTGAATACTCAGGTAAAAGATGACATGTCATGTAAGAGTTGCCATGATGGTAAAAGTACCAGTATTTTACCAAAGATATGAGACTTCCTGCTGCAGTCTACTTCAAATAATTATGATATTATGGGAGGAAAAAAACAAATTTTAATTGAACGAATTTTAAGTCACAGGTCTACATAATGTTTTCCATTTATCATATTTTTGACTGACAGCGTTCTAATTAATATTTACTTGTGATTGGTTTATGTACTTTAAGTAACGACTCTGTGTAAAGAGGTCAGACTCGAAACATTAAGTTAACCTGAATACCGTCATTAAAGGTTGTTGCTAGGTATAGTGCTTTTTATGTTCAAGCAATTCTATTGTTCGAAATGTTTTGTAACTATACGATTACATGTACATTGAAATAGAATAACAGTTGTTAATGTATTGACTGAACCCTGACCAATTTGCCATACTTAACTGGCCAGGTTAATTGAGTTTTGGTGTGTCAGCTCCTAGAATTTCCGCATAATGTGAGCTTCGGTGACACTTACCGTTTGATTTTTGGTAGGCAGTTGTGTATGTGTGCATCTAAATTTCGCCAGTTAACTTTCATATATTTATTATTATTTATTTATTAACCAAAGATGGTAAGTAGACTTATAAACTAAACCCCACAAAACCACCACAACCACCAACAACACCACCACCACCACCACCGCCACTACCATTACCACCACCACCACCATTACCACCACCATTACCACCACCATTACCACCACCATTACCACCACCATTACCACCACCATTACCACCACCATTACCACCACCATCACCACCATTTATAGATGGGATTTAAACTTAGACACAACTTTATAGCGTTAAAATTAAGCTATTCAATTAATTAAATAATATTTAGAATTATCTAATCTTTGATGCCTAGTATGATGCCATATGTAGAAAATGTAAAGAATTTATTTTTTAATAAACCTTTATGCACAAGTAAATAATCAATTTGTACAAAGACGGACTTAATGCCTCAGGCATTTTCTACCAGTCAACCTCAGAGTGATGCAGAGAAAAACATACAACAAGAATATTGAAAGACCGCTCTTTTGTATAATGTAGCAACTCTTGACTTAGATATTATTATTATTATGTAATTTGGTGTAACATAAGTGCATTTTATATGTCTGAAGCTCATATAAAGCAGTGTAAGGGTTCCCGCACATTGACCATTTTGCGGCAAGGAGAACTTTATAGGCCATCTTCTCATGAATGTCTTGAACAAACATTGTAAGTTTATGTTCGGTGATGTCAGCAACGTTGAATGTGCTTGAATATAACGGCAAATATTGTGATAAGGTTTTATAAAATTGTACTGTTTGCCATAAAATTGTGGAAAACACAAATGATATAGTCAACCATGTAGTTGCTTTATCACTCTGTGTGTGTAAGTAAGTTTTAGGTCGAGTTTCACTAGTGAAACTGAACGCCAATAGCATATCTCTAAACCGCGTTCAAGAGCTGTCCCTGTCATAATTGTTGTGGAATATCATATTTCATTGGTGAAATTGGTCTGAAGTGACAATCATCACTTGCACGTCATAAAACGACAAGAATATATTTGTCTATGTGACTGTTTATTGTTGTCGAAAGTGATAAAGCACTTACGAGGTCGACTATACCTAGTACGCATTTGGACCTACATTCGTAACACGTTTTAATCTCTTAGTAAGCGCTCAGTATGTGGGCAACCTAAGTTTTAATACAATTTCAAAGCATTTCTACATCCGCAATACAGATATTTAGCTCATAATTGTAGATTGCAGTCGGCAGTCGGGTTTTCTCTTAAATTAGTGTTCATTATGTAAGGTCTATTGTAATTGTTTCCTCCGAAACATCTGCTCTGCTTTGATGAAACTTGAATATGTTCATAATGAGACACAACCTTAATTAGTATTATTTATAAGCAAAAAAAGAAAGAAAGACTTACTTATTAGCAAACTCTTAGCTAATTAGCTAATAGTTTTCGAATAATGGTGTAACTTTATGTTTGGAACAAACCGAAAGTAGGAAGGTAGAAAGTTTTTTAGTTGAGTTGTCGAGCAGGAGAAGTCTTTTGGTCGAAATTATGGTGTTTTTTTTCTTCTGTTGGCCCAAAACTGCGCTACTTCCACGGCGTCGTCGGTGGCACCGCACAGGTCACTTTTTGGACACAGAGGGTAGGATAATGATGATTGGTGGCCCATAGTGATGATGATAATGAGGTTCGGAGCATTGTACTCGCAACTGGTACTCCTGCATGACCATGTGTGAACGTGGAGAAGCGAAGAGAGTATGTGTGGATAAAGTAGCATTCTGTTGTTTTTGTTTCCCTATAGCGAAAATGTGTGAGCTTATGTGTATTTGCGAAACAAATAAATTACAAATTCCAGTAGCAATAAGGGTCCTTTTAGCCTGAACATACATAACATACTGATATGTGTTTATTTAACCCTCGAACATCTTCGCAGCTCTGCGGTGTAATACCGTTTGGAGAGCTTAGTTTGTCCAACATGACGCGTCAGAACTCTGATGTCATAAAACCCTCCGTTCAAGTGACACTCAAGCAAATTTTATTGCCATCGGTGTTACCTCCCGTGGCCACGAGCTGCACGCTCGAGGGACACACGTCTCATGCGACAGCGACTGCGACTGTGGAGAAAACAAATGAAAGAAGTTAGCATCAGCCATTGTTCCCACTACTGGGACACAGGCTTTCTCTCTATGAGAGGGAGTGGGCCGTAATGCACCACGCGGACCTAGGGCGGGTTGGTCATCTGCCCCTTTCATTTCATTTTTCAATCATTCGGTAGGCGAGTAAAAGATACCGATTGCCGAAATCGAACATCGTTGGATCGGTTCACTAATGAATTTATTTTCACTATGTGTTCTGACGAATGGCTAGCAAAAATTAACAAAAATTTAAGTGTCTGATATCGGCTTTAGAACATGCCACGAATCAACGCGACGCGACTTGGAAGTGGAGCGACAGATGGGAGTGACTAACGCACACGTGACGCAAGTCGCATCGCCAGTGGTCGTGAACGGGGTTCCTAAGCGTATTATTTGTATGAGTGCACTGTTGGTATGATTCGACCCCTGAGTTGCTGACGGGTTTCTTATTGATTTTCGGATGTCGGTCAGTGTTATTATGATATTTTTGTCTGAGAATAAACGAAGGCGGATAAAAACAGTAATATTTGTAGTTTTGTTTTCCATAGAATAGTTTTTGGAAGACACAAAAAGTGAGGAATGACTATCATTATTTGCGGATAAATCCGAATTTGTATTCACCTCACAATGTTTGAAACTGTCTTTCATCTTTTTTTTTGCAGTAATGCATTTTTCAGATTTGGCCTTTTATTCATGGAGATATTAATTACATTACGTGGATCATTCTCAATCAATTTTGAAACTCGAAATAGGTCGAGTTTCAAAGTTGTATTAGCACTACTGATTTCGTTGCTTATTTTTTACAAAGTATGTTTTGCAGTGTTAATTGTATTTTCTGGTGTATAATAAAGTATATATAAATAAATAAATAGACCCTTCGCTTTTTCGATGAACTGTTCATCGTCAAACGATTCACTTCACATGCATAGAAAAATAAAATTCAGGCCCGATTACCAAGAAATAATGCCAAAGCGCACAATCAGGATTCCCATCCCTTATGTCTAGGCGTTCCCCAGACAGGACTACTTGTTTCCACGCATTAACAATAACGCCAGTGCTGCAACATAAAATACCTAAAAATTTCCCTGTGCAAAAAGATAATAAAGAAATGGCTTTTTACACTCTCCTACGATGAAACAGAAAATATTATTTATACGAAGCAACATTATACAGACTAACTGTACTCCGAACACGAACACTACTCAGAATGTATACAAGCAAACCAAAACACACTTGTACACTCTCTAACATATACTCACACTTAAAGTCTACACTTTGTCAGTCGCCTCCTTCTGCGAAGCAGTCATGCTAGCGAAGGAGGCGGCGGGACGGCTGAGGGAGAGAGCCTCCCGTCCCAGCCGCCGCGGGAGACGCTCCGGGCGTCGGGAGCCGCGCGACGACTCCCGGCCACCGTAGGCGCGGGCCTGCGGGCGGAGAGTAATGGGTAACTCACCGTCCGATCAGGACCAGGCCCGTGCCGGACGGCGCGTACGTGTTCCACGCGCGCCTCAAAGAGATGTCAGCATCAATGGAAGGGGCCCGTCAGAGCCGAAGCCTGCCGGGTCAGCGGGATTGTCCGAAAGGGTTACCGCTGGCCCGGAACATAAAGGGCTAAGGAAGGAACACGGGTGGGTTTTAGTCAGTAAGAGTCTGACACTCCCTTCCGCTCCACCCAGAGCGGGAGCAGTCATTTGATGATTTCACATCCTAAAAAAAAAAAAAAAGTCTACACTTTGTAAAATTGATATCATGATAATATAATTGATGAGTTTTTTGTTTATTTATATTTTGTTTCGATATTATTACTTACTAGCTGCGCCCCGCGGTTCCACCCGCGTAATTGTCGATCCCGTGGGAATATCGGGATAAAAAGTTGCCTATATGTTAATCCAGGGTGTCAGCTACCTCCATACAAAATTTTATCAAAATTGGTCCAGCCGTTTGAGCGTGAAGAAGTAACAAACATATAAACACACACACACACACACAAACACACCCTCACAAACTTTCGCCCTTATAATATTAGTGTGATTATTTTGTTATATTTAATTGATCTCACACTGATGATTTGATTTTGCTTTGTTTGATTTCACGCTGATGGCAATGTATATGTCGGCGCAGCATGGAGACACATGACATTCGCTGTGGTATACCTACGTCGGATTAGAGTGACTTTTGACAAGCTGTCATTCTTACGGAGCGTCGCATCTGTGGTAGTGAGGCGGTAGAGTTAGATACATGTGGCACCAGTCCTGTGAAATTCCGAACAAATTATTTTTATATGGAATTTGTAACCTTCTTTAGGCAACATTCAGAAACAAACGCAGAATCTTAGGATGACCAACATTACACTACGAAGTGACCACCACGTGACCACACGAACAAACATGTCTGCCTGCGCGTCGCTTTTATGCGGTTGGCTAAAGAAGGTTAACAATTTCTCACAAACTGAATGTTCTATGTTCCGTCTCTTAAAAGGTTACATGCTCTGTGTGTGGCGCAAGAGCCGTCGTCACATCATATTAACGATGAATCGTTTAAATCCGGCACAATCCTTTATGTGACGATGGATCATACTGATATAGGTCATCCTGAGCCTATATATATTTATATTTTAAGTGTGCTATTTTAATTGATTTTATTAATGTTTTCCTGTCATGAAATATCATTATGTAGGTACCTCACTCTGATAATGTCGCAATTCCGATCGCCAAGATACAAACATACTGGAAAATGCCTAGTTTGGGGGTAACCGTCGAAACTATTGTTCTACAGTATACATCAGAATTGCTTAAGCATATTAAGGATTGTATTGCTGTTAACAGGCCGCCGCCATGCGGCGTACAGGCCCGTACCTACATCTGTGTGTGTAAGTGATGTATCAACACAGAACACCTTAGAATACGAACACTGGCTAGCGTCGAACAAAGCAAAGAATATTCTGTCGCTTTTTCACAAAGGGTACGTAATTACGTATGACCTTGGTTTGTTCATACGATTGCTAAAATTCACATCTTCATAGCAAGTATCGATAGTGGGTTGCGTTACGTATTGGATATGTGAACGCATAGTCTGGGATCTAATCTCAAGATGAGACTTTTCCCCAAAACGCCCGACCTTCACCACTTCCTAGTGCTTTAGCTGGGAAGAAGAAGTAGCGCAACGAACTCCCCAGCAGTACGGCGAAGAACTTAATACTAAACTTGAAGTACTTAGGTATTTTAAAATTAGTTGAGACCAAAATATGATTAACTACGATCTAGATTGTTCCATACATGTCATAATAGACTATTGTTCTCTTTATCTAACATGCTTCTTGCTCTTACACATTGACAAAGAGCGAGATGAATATAGTTGGGGTGTGAGTTCTAATCTTGTTATTTCATTCAAACTGTTTAGTTTCAGTTTTAAAGCCTCAATGGCCTAAAAGCTTATCTGTTGGCAAGCTTTGTTATTAATAATGTAACTCCCATTTATTTGTCTATCTATATTAATAATAACTAAAGATTTTGTATCTTTGTTCGAATGCGCTAATCTCTGGAACTACCAGTTGGATTTGAAAAAATATTTTTGCATTCGGTAGGCCAATTCTGGTCGAAGGCTATTTAACATCGCAAAGCTCCTAAGGGTAGGAGCCCAGCAAAAAGAAAAACAAGTTAGAAGGAACGCTCAGTGAGATCGAAGTAATAACGTGGGCAGGCGATGCGATGCGACGGGGTAGGTCGACGGTACAAGAAATTTCACGCAGACGAAGTCGCAGACAGAAGCTAATTAATTATGTAGGTAGAATAAGGGTATTTACTTTCTTGCTTAATTTACTTATTAAGCAAATTGACTGTCAAATAATTAATGTCGTGGAATGATTGATTGGAATGGATGTTGTGAATTATTGTAATGGTCAATTTAAAGTTGGTAGTCAATTTGCTTCACAATTAATTTCCCTGACCTCACTTTGTTGTAAACCACTTAATACAAGATAGGACAAAAATCAGTCGTGCAATCATGAAGAATAGCTCCGACTAAGTTCGAAATTAGGCGGTCAAACCCGAAATAAACTTTAGGTAAAACCCCAAAGAATACGAAAAAGAAAAAAAAAATTCGTTTGAAAAACTCTCTACTTGGACTTTTTTTATGCTTCGTAAGAAATTTGAAGTAAATCAGTTGAACAAAGTATTTCCTTCTTTCCCACGCCAAGGAATGCGGAACAATGGTACTAGTAGGGTTGCCAACTTTTTTTGAGAAAAATAACGTATCAAATTCTTTTAATATCAAAAAAAAAGTAATCTTAAGAAAAAAGAGAGTTTTTTTAAATTTAAGTATGTTATTATCCCCATTAAAACACATATTTTTGGATGCTTTTAGTAAGCGCTAACAATTTTTTTTGTCTTTGAAAAATTCAAAGCTTGTTTTGCAATCGAAATTTTGATTTAGATAAATAAATAACTCGTTTATTATTAAACTAACCTCTGCCCGCGACTTCGTCCGCGTGAAATTTCTTGCTCCCCCAACCCATCGCATCGTATCACCCGCCCGCGCTATCACATCGTTTTCTCTTAGCATTCTTCCTGACCTTTTTCTTTTTGCTCAGCTCCAAAGAATCCTGGCGTGATTAAGCTTTCCACATGGATTGGACAATCTAATGCAAAAATAATTGATAATTCCAGAGATTAGCGTGTTCAAACAAACAAACAACAGTTTGTTTTTCTGTTCTATTAACTGCTAAAGGTAACTTTATTTAATAATAGCTGTGCCCCGCCGTTTCACCCGCGGTAATTTCAGGAAAAAACCTACAAAAACTTGTTGACAAAAAAAAAAACAACCGACTTCCAAAAAATATACATAGTGAAAAATAACTTTAATTTCGGAAGTCTGTGTCGTTGGTTCTGTATTTTCATTTTTTGACACCGACTTTCGAAATTAAAGTTATTTTTCACTTTGTAGTATTTTTTTGGAAGTCGGTTGTTTTTTTATTTTTAAGTTTTTATTTTTCACTTTTTAGTTGTACCTGCCTACCCCAAACAAATTCATATAACACTACTTGGTATGTGAATATCAGTGACAGGAAGCTATTGAACACATCTGCCTACCCCTTTCAAAGGTACAGGCCTAATGTTATGTTGTGTGATTGCGTAAACAATGCATACATATGCTATAGCAGCAATCGCGGTTGATTTGCTGGCATTTATTGAAGAGTTCCGTTGTCTGTCTCCGAAACTCATCATCAGATTTTTATGAAATTTAAATTGGTCCTATTTAAATTTCATAATGATCTGATGATGAGTTTCGGAGTAAAAATATTTCCGGAATAAAAATATTTCGAACAAAAAACATTTTTGCAAATCCGTCTGTCTATACATATTATATGAGGGAGTTATGCCCGAATATACATAAAAAATAAAAAATAGAAACATCCGAATTGAGAACCTCCTCCTTTTTTGAAGTCGGTTAAAAATATATTCCATTACTTTAAGATATTACTTAAGATTATTACTTATACATGTAAACTATGCGACTATATTACTTGTAAACTATGCAACTCCTAAGATATTCATTGAAATCAAATGATGTCAAGGGCAATTTTATTCAAAATTAAATACTTGTGATGAATAACGTATTTATTTTGATAAGGATTAATATCATGTTTATAAAAAAAACCTTCGCAAATAATGCATTAGTTTAGAAGAAATTTGATTACCATAAAAAAGGTTATAGTGAGTAAACCTTAAAAGATAGACATATGCTGTCGCGGACTTTTTTTTAGAACTTTTAAAGGGAAACAATTCCGTCATACATGATTTTTGCGTAACTTTAACCGTTTACGCAGCGTACGCAACGAAAGCTCTCAAAAGGAATATTTTTTTCCCGTTTTTGCATCATTTTTCATTGATGCTCCGCTCCTATTGGTCGTAGCGTGATGTTATATAGCCTATAGCCTTCCTCGATAAATGGACTATCCAACACAATAAAAAATTTTCAATTCGAACCAGTAGTTCAGATTAGCGCGTTCAAACAAACAAAAAAACAAACAAACTCTTCAGCTTTATAATATTAGTATAGATTAATGGACAATCTGTTTCTCTCTTCTCGCCACTGCAGATTCATTACCGAAAAACTCAGTGAAAGCTGAAATGGCGGGAACAGAGAGTAAATAAGAATTATTTTGTTTTTACATTTAGTATTTAAGCTATCAGATGCAATTTTAAGTATACATATACTCGTATTGACATTTGTCTTCACAACTGGGTTGTCTTTCATAACTATATTTTTCTCTGAAAATTATTATATCTTTCTTAATAGATTTTCTTTTTTGACTCATAAGCACCTATCGATAAATAGATAGTATTTATCCATGTGAGTCTTTCTTTTTACGCACCACAAAGGATTAAAAATAAAGTATTTTCGCGTACTTATTTTTATGCAAAACTATTGTAGCGGTATCTATAACGCCACATGCGAACAACGCGTCATACTGACGTCACGCAAAATCCTACATCTCGCAAGCAGAGTTTACCGCACAACTAGCATAGACACAACGGCCCGACATGAATCATTGGCCAGTTGCCCAACACACAACATCCGTCTGGTCGGAGGATCCTCCTTTTTCTATAGAGTATGAGTGAACTTTACAGCCTGTTCTTCATACCTCTATAATATAATGCATATTTATAGAAAATAAAGTAGGATACGTTATTATAAAGTATGGTTGGCAACCCTAGGTACTACTTAGTTAACTTTGTAGTAAACATTCTTTAGGAAACTGTTCATGCAGGAATGTTCTTTCACTCATCGATTGAGTTTTATAGCTTCTACATTTTGAATTGTTTACAGCCCTATTTTAATTGGATCAATGTTCCCTAACAATGTTGCCAGCAACATTTGATGTTGCAGGAAAAAGCTCTTTTCATTGGTGTATATCTTATGACTGTTGGGCGCCAAGAATCCCGTAACATCGGTGCCCAAGTTGTCACCTATTTAGGTCATTAACTCCGAACTGACTAACAATTGCAACAGTCGTGTTGTAAGGTCCTACATGAAAAGCTCTTTCCATTGGTATGTATCTTTTGGCTATTAGGCTTCAGGAAAGAAACCCGTCTGTCGGTGCCCATTCTCTTTTGCATA
This sequence comes from Luperina nickerlii, assembly GCA_963855955.1. Lineage (NCBI taxonomy): Eukaryota > Metazoa > Arthropoda > Insecta > Lepidoptera > Noctuidae > Luperina > Luperina nickerlii. The sequence continues at coordinate 8,456,436 of OY979685.1, forward strand.
TATTTAGAATGTAGGCAGGGGTTTAGAATTTTATGTTCTTGAAAGTGAGGCTTACAGCTGCCGGGTGTCTTCTATATTTAAAAGGATTCTTATTAGTATTAGTTTGCATATGAAGCAACGGATTATGAATTTCTTTAAAAATCCTTTGGATTGTGACTAAGTAAGTGTGATACGCAAAATAAATTGGGATGTCTGTATTACGATTCACGATCACCTGTCACTCCTTCCATCTTTCGCGAATTAAACACTTGAAACACACATTGAAATTCAATAAATACATAATAAGTACATAAATAAGTATTTCAATTTAATTTAATATTTGAATTGTTTTTTTTTTCGTCTTTTCATTACGGATGCTTTAAACGTTCTGCATCGTTCTCACATGCATAATTTTTAACATGAATGATGTAAACAAGTCTTTGTAACCGTATTATTTTTATATAAAAGAGTCCATAGAGTTTCTTGCTCGTTCTTCTCCATAGGAACGCTTCGTTTTTCTGACTGGCCGACCGACCCCTTGACAATTCAAAAGTCCCTGTAATTGGTTTTACTGAAATAAATGCTTTGAGTTTGAGTTTAAAAGTTATTTCACACACAATTTGACACCTACAAATACTAAATAATTTTCTTCATTTCACCGGCGACCCAGTTACCGAAATTCGATAGCATTCCTCTATTGGTATTCCACAAGTATTTGCGAACCGATAACTATGTGCAATTATTGTTAAGGCGAGGTTCTTTTCGGGTGTGCGACAATAGTAGGTATTATGAGGGAACTGGGAATTATTATTATCCGAAGTCTGTAAACCAGTTATTAAAGGATTCTCTGTTACGTTGTGAGGTTCTAAATGTGGTTAGAACATTGATGTTATTATCCTTGTGGCTGTTTTGGAGTGCGAATCTTATACCTACTCCGAGTTTATTTTATTGGTATCCTGCCGTTTTGCCTAAAAGATTTTGACAAAATTTCATTAACCAAACAAATTTTAGCAACCCTTTTTATACCAATGCAATATTTGGAATGATTTTAGTACCTACGCACATTTTCATTTGGTCAAATTTTTACTCGACAGAATATTACCAAGGATAATGTCATTTAGGGCGCATTCCACCAAACTTTTATACATAGAATAACTCTTATATTGAGAATAAATTTTGAATTTTTGACAGTTTTTCCATACTGGAACTTTCAGACGTCAATTTTATTCCACGGATAAAAGATATCTGACTATGGTAAAATCAGTCCTAAGGCGTTTGGTATTTAATCAAATGGTTTATTACAGCAAACAATCTTAACACAAAAAACATTTAGTCAAATGATTTGTTATAAAATAAAAATATAAAGACAAGAATATATTTTATTTGGAAATTTATACATGGTTTTATTTACATAATTACTTATTCTTACTTTTTAAATTACATTAAAGCTACAATGTTTTCAGGTTTCACACGATTGACGGGATTTTTTTAGAAATATTTTGATTACTTTTTCGTTTCTAGAATTCTACTACATTAAATAAATTTTTGAAAAGTACAGAATTAATCTCCATTAAATGATCTATAAAAAAAATAGTAATTTGTGTGTACTAGCAGGATTATAACAAAATAGAAACTAGCAGAAAGGAGGCAAATAAAATTTTTGGATCGTAAAGCCCTCTCTAATGCAACATTCATCATCATTCATTCATACATTTTTTTCATTATGAGTCTTGCAATAGTCGCAGGGTGAGGGGAAGCAGCAACAGCATTCTGAAGGTTTTTTCAGATAGGTTGGAAGGGCCAACAATGGATAGGTTTATCAAGTTACATGTCCGACATGGGACGTGATAAATCTAAACTAAATCTACTAAATCTAAAGGGTGGCTGTGTTTTTCTTTTTCTTTTTGTTATTGTACTCATCTGTGTCTAAGTAGTCTACTAACATAGTTTTTAAGTTTTTGTAATACTAACACGCTATGGGCCGACGACGCCTGATAATAAACGATTTTTATTAAAAAAAAAAAAATAACAACGTACTGTGAGAACGCAACTTTATAAAGCCTTAAAACTTTTCTTGTTTACTTACTTCAGGCGCCGGCGACACGCGAACTAAAAGGTCAAAGGAGTAGTAGGGCACAACTCAAGGGTTACATTGACATACATACCTAATCTAACGACTAAAACTAATATTAACAATCGTTTATTTTCGCTTCACACACGAAGTCACGACTAATGAAACGTTATTGACACTGCCAAATTCCTGCCTGAAATGTAATCGTGTTTGACGAATTTTGCCGAAGGCACTTCTAAGTTGGGTCGTAATGTAACATGTAACTAAGAAGACTTGTCTGGCCTAGTTGTATTTTATTGGTTTCTGCGTATTTAGTAAGGGCCTCGTTAATTAGAAAGTTGCAATGGGGGTTTTCGTGAAAATTTACGACACCAGTTGGCACCACTTTGACAAGAAGTTTTCTTTCGACTATGAATAAAAAATACTTATATGATGACGTTCATCATTCGATTCATTCATTCGTTCATCATTCAGTCATGACTAAAGAAAATATAGGCTCTTTGACAGATGCCCGGACGTGACATGTCAGTGCTGCCATCTAGCGAACGTCATTTCAGAAAACCCTTATACCCGCAAGTAATTGTAAGGATTAATATTTAATTTTCACTACAATTGTTACCCAAAGATTAATTTATCTTTAAAATTATTTTTGTATTTCTTAATTTGTAATTTATTTTTGCGGAAAACTGTGCGAGTTCTTTCCCACTTTTCGATTGGTGGACTTGAGACATTTCGCTAGTTATGGGCGAGACGATTGCCATACACCCACACTGTTACAGGACACAATTAATCCTGACTCCGGGTTCCTACTGAGAAAATCCTGATGGAATATTGAGTAGATAACATATTATTATAACAAACACTATGCATAACAGAAAACGTATTAGATTTTTATTCTGGAATAAAGAAATACCCCTTTATTCATTCAACTGAACAGGGTCAAATTGAATTAGCTAGCGAAACTCCGCAGACGTGATTGATTATCGATATCTAAACACCACAAAATAAAACATTACGATTTTTGTCGGGGTCAACGACCGTTGGTTGTCTTGCTACTTGAAGTATAAGTTGAGAAAATCTGTTTTGTTTTTGTTTTATTGCGTTTAAATATCGATACCCATAGCGTTTTTTTTTTTTTTTTTTTTTTCAGGATGGGAAATCATCAAATGACTCCTCCCGCTCTGGGTGGAGCGGAAGGGGGTGTCAGACTCTTACTGACTAAAACCCACCCGTGTTCCTTCCTTCGCCCTTTATGTTCCGGGCCAGCGGTAACCCTTTCGGACAATCCCGCTGACCCGGCAGGATACCCATAGCGTCTGTGAAGTTTACACAAAGAAAACTGATGATTTTGTATTACACTACCTGCGGTTGATGGCCCCATCAAAAAACTGATCTAATTAATTTCTTTTTTGTTTGATCATGTTTAGATATTGATACCTATCACGTCTAATTCAATTTGACCCTGTATACATTGCTGTTAATAGGTGTTGTGCTCAAAAACGCTAGCAGAACTTAGGTACTTTCTAGGTAAGAATTCTTTACCTGAAGAAAAGGTCACTCCTGAAGTGACGTGAAGAGTTGATCTCTGTTGTGGTCAGCAGTGAGGTCAGCAGTAGAAGTAGAGCTCTATATAAAGCAGGCAGCATGTTTTCCGCAACACAAAATCATGTTGCGTAACTTTTGCTTTCTGACTATAGCACTTAAGAGGCCTCTTACAGTCCACTAGCGCCGCCAATCGAAAAAATGTCATAACTCGTAAATAGAATCAAAAATACAAAATATGTTCTATTATTACTGTGGAAAAGGCAATAACGTAATTGTATAACACCTTATCAACACTTGAAATATAGCTGTTTAGCTAAATCGTGCATTCAAAACATAAACGGCCGTTTTTGTTACAAATGCACGATTTAGCTAAACAGCTATATTTCAAGTGTTGACAATGTGTTATAAAATTACGTTATTGCCTTTTCTACAGTAATAATAGACCAAATTTTGTATTTTTGATTCTATTTACGAGTTATGACATTTTTTCGATTGGCGGCGCTAGTGGACTGTAAAAGGCCACTTAAGAGCCCACTTATGGCCTCGCGGCTCATGGACTTGCGACGCAACTAGCGTCAATACGCGTGTAATGACACTCCGCAAGTCGGGCCACGGTGACTTGTGGCACACTCTTGTAGCGGTATCTACAATGCCACATGCAAAGGCAAACTACGCGTCATACTGACGTCACGCAAAATCCTGCATCTCGCAAGTAGAGTTTACCGCGTACTTAGCATATACGTATATATAACGGTCCGATATGAATCATCGGGCAGTTGCCCGCCAAACACATCACCCGTCTGGTCGGAGGATCCTCCCTTTTATACATATAGAGGATAAGTTAACATTACACCCCGTTCCTCTATACTCTAACTAAAGTAAACAAATTCTGTCATTTGTTTTCTCCGCAGTCACTGTCGCAAGACGTGTGGCGCTTGAGCGTGTAGCTCGGTGGGTGGCCACGGGGTAAGGCGGGTCATTGGTCTGTCGTAAACCTAACAATAGAATATTGACCTACTAATTAGTGGTTATCTTGGGTTTTAATTTAAGGCAATTGTTTTTGAATGACATCAGTCAGTTACTCGACCTGTAATTACCCCATTTCAGGGCAAATACCTCTTCTTCTTCTCGGAGGAAGATCGACCATTTATTACCCCGATTGCTCAATGTATTTTATCGATTTTCGACATTTAAGTTGGGCATAACTTTACTGTGGTTTTATTCATCAGCATTGCCTATGATGTTCCCACTACTGGGATACCAGTAGAGAGACCAGTTAAATAACCAATAGCCAAATAAATTAGCCAATGATAATAGTTAGCTAGCCAATTTAATTTAGGTATGTATTAATTTAAAGTTGCAAGTTTACACTTTCTAAATCACGAACCCAAATCCTCATCTTTGAGAAGCTGACAGGAAAATTATTCGTCGAAAATATCTGATTTCTATTTACATAAATGTCACCCGATTTTCATAAATGACCCTAACAGGCTCGCTTTGATAGTTTATTCACAGTTGTTGACTTATTTGCTAAGTAGCACTTAATTATTCAGCTGAAAGACTACAAAGTTGGTTAATTGAATTTTAGTATTTTTAATTGATTCGTTCTTGAAATAACTTTGAAATCTTTGTCTTATTAGTTTTGTTTATTGTTTTGCTGTTTATTCGGCTATATTATGAATTAATAATTATATATGCTTATATTCTTTCTCCAGAACTAGCTTACTGACAAGTTATATGAGTATATATATATATATATTTTTTGTTGATTGTATAAGTCAATTCAGTTTAATTTTATTTTAATTTATTATTGACATAATATACTAATTTCAATGTTTTTAAACCAAATATTCGAATCAACTCATTAGAAAACATTGTCTAATGAGTTGATTCCAATATGTGGTTAGTTTAGCGACCTCTACGATTGATCATATTATTATTCTTGCTTGAGCAACCGGCAGCAAGTTCGTCATGCTCCCTTAGATGTCACTGCTTGCAGTAGCGTCGGGGGTCGGGTTGCCTCCTTCCCTCAAATATGGCGAGGAGCGTAATGGCTGATCTTTGCGTTATGCTCATGAACGGGTGCTGCTTGTGGTGACTGGTCATCTTGCTGACCATGGTTTTATTGTTGTTATTAGTAATAACTTATTTATTTATTTGACGGAGAAATCTGTAACATACATAAAATCGAAAATATAACCTCTTCCTTTTTGGAAGTCGGTTAAAAAAGAGCAATATTAGTAACATGGCGATAGCGCCAAACATGCCTAATGCTGCTATTCATCATGCTCTCCTTAATCCTCTCGTCTGGTTTTTGATATTCTGGTATTTATACCACTGTGATATAAAAAAGGCAAGGCAAAATTCAAAGACAAGTGACATCTACCAACCCGCACTGGGCCCACGTGGTGGATTACGGCCCACTCCTTCTAAAAAGGGAGGAGGCCAGTGTCCCAGGAGTGATCAAGTACAATTATCTACCTTTGCAGCCCTAAAGCTTAGGTCTTCTAGGAAAGCGGTTCCGTCATTAAAACGGCCATCATGAAAATCTGTCATTTTCACCAGTATTTGACATTAAGGGGTAAAAAATTCTGTATTTCGACAGCCATTATTGTGTGATCATTTAAATCTGTTTCGCCATCAGTGATTGAGTGACCACGAATCGAGATCGAGATTGAACGTGTAATGTTAATACGAAAAATACAAACACGAATACAAATACGACGTATTTTAGAGATAAACATGAAAAACAGAAATATCAAACGGCATGTTTGCTGTTATTTAATCGTTATTCAAACATAAATATTAGAACATTCCCTAGCGACGCATTATTAACCACATCTGCACACTCAAATATTATCAATTTCGTTTTTATATATTTTTTCACCGATGTCTGTTTACATTCGATGTCCATTTATTTTCAGTGTCTCTGTGCACGTTTGAAAATGCATATTTCAATTGAAATGTTGTCTGTTAAAAATGGAGAACCTTTGAATTTTTTTCTGAAAATGTATTGTTTAATTTATTTCATTTGGAATAACATGACGACCTTTTTGCTTTCGAAATGTATTTCGATATTATATTGTATGTTTTTTTGAATGTATTTTTTCACAATCTACTCCACTGTAGATAATGAAACAAAAGGTCTGTTCTACAGTAGAAACTTAAACTAAACAAATAACTAGTGAACAATAATATAATTTAATAAGCAGGTACTAACCGACACAAAAGATTTGATGTGAAAAGATCACAATAAAACCAGGTAAATAATTTTAATATAATTTATTTTCTGACTAGAAATTCTTAATTATACCAAATACCAGCTTTGGCCTCATCCCTCATGACAAGCCGTCAGAAACATTAAGATCATAGAAAATATTATTTACAATAATTAATGAAAACTAACATTGCTTCTCTTACATTAAAATATTAACTAAGTATTCGAATTTACATTACAAAGATTATCTTGATAAGCTCTTATATATTGCGTAGAGATCGACCTTGAAAGAAAACATTTTGATACACGTATACTTGTACAAACATTTGTTCGTGTGAGCCAATGATTGTGCCATAATCTATCAATCCATCCCCGACATTTATCTTATTTAGCGGATGGCCCAAACATTGTTTTTTCCACGAAATAAGATATAGGGATTATCTACAGGTTGAAAGGAAAACTTCTTTTTAATACAGTTGCTCAAAAAGTGGCGTATTGCAGGGACGTATAGCGTTCGGGATGTGGGCTATTACATACTCGTGCTTTTTTTTACCTTTCCCGAACTCGTGCGTTCTCTTTCCCAACTGTCAAAATAATGTCTATTAAAAAGAAAAACCAACCATGAAGTTTTTATTAAAAAAATTCATAAAGTTTTTATGATTCATGCAAATACGTATATTTCTAAAAAGAAGCTACTAATTTGTTTCAATATCAGATTTAATGATCTGATTGAATGAGTTAGGTTAGGTTTCATTTCATTACATCTCATAAAATTTCATTTTCATTTCATATCAATAAAAAAATCTACTGAAGACTTGGCTGTATGGGCATAGTTCCCTTTGCCTACCAGAATGGGTGAAGAAAAAAAAATCTTTGCTTATATTTTACGGTTGGCGCCATTAGTTAGTTGTTATTATTTTATTAAATTGCTTTATTTTTTCGCAACTGTATTAAAAATAGTCGTTCAGTACACGTGCGAAACCGTCATTGCAACTTGTTCCGACTGTCAACCCTCGCCTTCGGCTGCGCCTCGGCTCGGGTAGACATTTGTCGGAACTCTTTGCAATGACAACCTTTCCGCACTTGTAATGAAATATACTATTTTAATACAGTTGCTCAAAAAGTGGCGTATTGCAGGGACGTATAGCGTTCGGGATGTGGGCTATTACATACTCGTGCTTTTTTTTTACCTTTCCCGAACTCGTGCGTTCTCTTTCCCAACTGTCAAAATAATGTCTATTAAAAAGAAAAACCAACCATGAAGTTTTTACTAAAAAAAATCATAGAAGTTTTTATGATTCATGCAAATACGTATATTTCTAAAAAGAAGCTACTAATTTGTTTCAATATCAGATTTAATGATTTGATTGAAAAGAATTTTCATTTCATATCAATAAAAAAATTCTACTGAAGACTTGGCTGTATGGGCATAGTTCCCTTTGCCTACCAGATGGGTGAAGAAAAAAAAATCTCTGCTTATATTTTACGGTTGGCGCCATTAGTTAGTTGATTTTATTGTGTTTTTATTATTTTATTAAATTGCTTCATTTTTTCGCAACTGTATTAAAAATAGTCGTTCAGTACACGTGCGAAACCGTCATTGCAACTTGTTCCGACTGTCAACCCTCGCCTTCGGCTGCGCCTCGGCTCGGGTAGACATTTGTCGGAACTCTTTGCAATGACAACCTTTCCGCACTTGTAATGAAATATACTATTTAAATGCTTATAACTTCTATGTTTGTCAGACTATAAGTAACAGTGACTTATTATAATGACTATTTGTAATAATTGCGGTCTCAGCCAAAATTAAATACCTACCTAATGGAATATTATGTTTATAGTATTTCAGTTATGATATTATGTTGAAAGCTATCTACATTATCTGTGGCAAATCGATCGAACGTTAGTAATTATTGCAGAGTTAATAATACTAACGCCTAGTTACAAATTGTTATATTACAATTCCCTAATTAACGATAAAATTGTGTGGGTTCCTACGTTCTATTTTGCAACCAGATTTTATCCAGATTTCGAAATTTACACATTTATCTAAAATTAATCTCTAATACCTGATATACATAGCGTGCTGCCAGCATAACTTATCTAATAATTTATTAGCACATTATTCCTGATAGCTTAGCGACTACAAAAACTTGTATAGATAATAATGACGGATTATTTTTAAAGAACGCATATGATATTCCTAGTAGGTACACTAACTTAAATAGGTACTTATGTGAAAATAATATGACCGTAGTGTGTTTGTTTGTTTTTTTTTTAACATGTTTTTCTGTATACCTACCTTAACCATCACTAAGTGCATTTAGCGCTAAACGTATTTATTTAAAACTTCATTCTGTCAACATCAAGCAATTTGACAGACATGCTATTAAGTTAAAATACGGTTAACGGTGAATACATTCAAGCCCGCTTGCACTACCTATCACTAAATACATTAAGAGCTAAACGTATTTAAAACAATTTTCTCTCTCTGTCACTTTCTAGCGATTGACAGAAATGGAACGACATTTTAAATACGTTTAGCGCTAAATACATTCAATGATTTGTGGTGCGGGCCTTAGTGTTTCAATGATGCTAATGGTCCTTTGAATTTCTACTAAAATAAAATGTTGTAATCTCTAAAAGGTCCGTCAACTTTCTATTTACATTGTAGAAAACTACCTACCGTAGCACAACACCGAACACTACATGAAATGTTTTCTAAAAGGGCAATTTTTTACTGCAATGCCTGACTGCAGTATTATAGAATAACCCCGGCCAGTCTGGCCAAATATTGATGCAACATTTTTTATTTTTCGACAGACGATCGCTCCGATATTGATAACATAACATACTAAGAAGTATTGCTGTTTCACTTCTCTTTCTGGTGTTACTTGACTTTTACCGACCGACGGACGATAAGATCCAATGTTGTTTTCTTTTCATTCGGTATCATAACCCAATGTTGAACCGATTGTAGTTCTTCAGAAAAGTGAAGTACAGCAAAGAATACAAGACTACCGGCCATAGGTACTCTGCAATAGTTATGTTGCCGCGATGGCCGGGTACATGAAAATAATAGCAGCCACCTCTTGCGAATGACAAATGACTTAATACGTTTAGCGCTAAACGAATTTAAATCATCGTTCTGTTTCTGTCTATCGTTTGAAGATTACAGGGAGTCTACGATCTAGGCACGCAAACCGCAGTTTAGGTCGTAGTTACGGACGTTTCTTAATATGTATCACCTACGGACATAAGATTAGTTTGGGGTACGAACTAACAATTAAAGAAAAAAAAATGACAGTTGTCCTTACTCCCGATGTGTTTTTACCCTTTCGAACTAATCGTTAATTAATTGGGAGTAGGTTTCTACTTTCGGACGGGCTCGAATCTTCGTTGACGGACTTAGAGAGTAGGCCCCCAGAGACGGAGACATGTTTTAAATATATTTAACGCTAAACGCATTTAGTAATTTGTAATGCAAGCGGGCCTTATAAATAAAATATTATGTACACTATACATATATAACGATAAATTAATTTAACGTGATATGTTCTAAGATATAACACTGCCATTCATGACTATTATATACATTTGTACCTAACTAACAAAGTTCATTAGCGCTTTTCCCCATTTAGTATTACTTTATCGTAATACTGCTTAAATGTATAATTTCAATGGAAGGGAAAGTACTAAAATAGGCCGACTTTGATAGACGTTTTTGGGTTTTTCGATTCTGAAGTTAATAACAGACTGAGAAGAGTATTAGGCTATTTTTGTGCTAAACATTTTTGTACGCGATTTTGAACAAGCTATTAAATTTTGAAAGACCTTTACAAAAACATGAATGAATAGAAACTGTATTGAGTTTTAGTGAGTTAGAACCCAAAGGATAATGAGTACCTACTTACATCAACATTTTCAGCTTCAGTGCAAACTAAAGAATGTACTCGTAGTTTCAGAATATTAGTAAATTTTTAGTTATATTTAAAGGTAATATTCTGCTGTTTTTTTTACGATGAGTACAATTTACAATCTCTCTTGATTATTACGTACCTAATAGGAAATCATGTAACATATATAACTTACTATTTCCCTTTCAGTCTTAAGCAGGATTCCCAGCAATATTAGCTTAAGCCGCCTCTCTTGATGTAATGCATATCAATAAGGTGTCCTATTTCCTTGTTATTTGAGTTTTCCCCAAAAACGTATTACCTCAAAGCCGGCCAATATAAAAATATTACAACGAGGCCGCCATCTTTAAGTCGAATGTGATTGCGAAATGTCACACAAAACGTTCTTTGTATTTTTATTTTGTTTATTAATGAAATCATCATCATCATACTCCTGCCTTATCACAGTTTATTTACGGTCGGCGTAACATATAATTTTCTTCCATACTTTTCTATTACTCGTCATCTCTGTAGTTGGTTTCCTCTCTCCTTAAACATCATCATTATATTGTCTTTGCTCCTGTTTCATGTTTATTATTATATGTATATACTAGCTTCTGCCCGTGACTTCGTCCGCGTGAAATTTCTTGTTACTCCGACCCACCCCGTCGCATCGCATCGCCTGCCCGCGCTATTACTTCGTTTTTGCTTAGCGTTCTTTCTGACTTTTTTTCTTTTTGCTCGGCTCCGAAAGGTCATAGCGTGATGTTAAATAGCCTATAGCCTTCCTCAAGAATTGGGCTATCAAATGAAAAAAGAATTTTTCAAATCCGACCGGTAGTTCCAGAGATTAGCGCGTTCAACCAAACAAACAAACAAACTCTTCAGCTTTATAATATTAGTATAGATTTATTTAGATTAGTATAATCTACTTTATGTATTTATTTATTGTATTATGTAAATGGTATACCACGGACTATCTACAGTATTTGTCTGTCCTTCCCCTTTTCAATCCATCCAAAGGTTGTCCGTTATAAGACCGCCCATTGTGTCACCCTTTGTACAGTTTCTATATTTATGTCTGTAATTTATATGGTGTACATAATAAAGAGTATTCTATTCTATTCTATTCTAGTTACCCCCTTTCTCACCATATTATCATCATTTACACAGACCATACATTTCTTACAGTTGTTTGGTCTCTACTGTTATAGCCATCGACATTCATGCTCAAAACTTTACTCACGACATTTTCTCATTTCTCCGTATTACGCCGGTACTATGACAACCGCTTTCCAAACAACTTTTCAGTTACCGGTGGCACTTTCAGACTTTTTATTTATGAAATATTTTATTAAACACTCTGGTTTTTATTACCTACTGTTCATTTTGGAACTAGTATCTATAAAAAAATTATAATTATAAAATAATATTCCAATTTGACGAGTCAATTTGAAATAAGAAGCGAGATATTCCAGTTCACCTGACTTAAATCCATTTTGCTAAAATTGTTTAAAATCTACAATTTGTCGTAGGTACGATTAGATTTTCAGCGACACACAGCAATAACGTCGCATTCGATCAAATATCCGGAATTCAGCTCCGAGCATCCGATTAGACTGGAAGCCGACCTCAAACATAGTTGGGATGAGGCTAGGTAGAATAAGATGATGATGCAATTTAGTGCGATTTTAATTGGCAGGCATATTTTTTGGTTTTTTTGCTGCTGCTGATTAAGATACCTATTAGTGCGATTCTTTTGACCTCTTTGTAATATTTTCATACAAAAAACTTAAGAATGTTCGGTGAATTTATTTACACAGTGCGAGGTTGACTATGAAAAATGATTTATATAAAGTGCTTGAAAAATTATAGTTTTTTTTTTTAAAGAGATCTAAGTACTTATAATTTCTAAGCTCTACCTTAGGTGGTTTTTAACCGACTTCATCTATTTCAATATGTTTTTGCATCTGTAAGCCTACGAGTATTTAGTATATTTTAATAAATAAATTATCTTTCTCTGTTTATTTAAAAATGAACGATGACTAAAAATGTCCATGATATTTTATACCTAATGAATAATTATAGTAAATACAGGATGTAGGAAGTGTAAATAGGCAATTGGCAAAAATAAAAGCATCTACCTATAATTAAAAAGTGTAGATACAACTGAAGTTCTTAAAATAAAATAGATTGTCTAAAAAATAAAAAAATAATGTAAAAAAATCTTCATCAACTTTAGGATTTTTTAAATTTATAATTCGGAGACAAATTGATTTTTAAAACAAGGTCGTGTCTACCGGCCCACAAGTCATATTTTAATTATAATTTAAGTTAATATTATTCTGTATAGTTTCCTAACGATATATTTTACAAAACATTTTTACACTAACATTTATTTACAGAAGTATCACAGGAATTTGTAAACGAATAAATATATTATGTAACCGGTGGGTTATGTTTTGTTTTGATAAGCTTGACTAGACAAGTGGAGTATTAATTATTTATCTAGAGGCTAGTTTTTCAGTAGCCAAATCATTTTTATGTGACGAATAAGTTTGACTTATTTTATACGCAAAATCTGTCAATCCCCATATTTTTTTACCTCAAATAAAAGTTATCTGACTAATTAAAAATCTGCCCTAAAATTACAAAAACAAGTTAAGCATAGATTTCCCATCAACCTTAGTGAATGTATTAGGGCCTGTGCACACCACGTTTTTTAAACGCGCCGTTGTCGCGCTTTTTAGAAACGTGCGTCGACGACGCGCTTTTATCCTACTAAAGGTCTACAGGCTGCGTCTGACTCGCGTGCGTATCACGTTTGTATCGCTACAAACGCGTGTCAACGGCGCGTTTAAAAACCGTGGTATGCACAGGCCCTTTAAGTTGATGGCTACTATTTAGTACTCTCACTATTTGCTCTTAATTATAAGCAAAGTGATGATTCACATTACCGTATTAAGAAATAAACATATTGTTTTCTTTTGTCAAATTGTAATCTATGGTTTTTTATATATTTTTTATGTTTTACATAAGGTTAGTATCAACAGGATGGCAGGGCATGGAACGACAAACATATTTCGTAAGTTGAAATGATTTTGAATTTAATTTTATACGCTTAGCACTCACATTTCTATGATAGACTTGAGCATTCCGTGGAATGCTTTGGCAACCCGAAGGATCCCTTGGTATGCCAATTAATACTTTGATGTGCTATGTCGTGCTGGCTCGTTGGTAGCACCGGCCTTTATAAAACATAATTATTTGAAACCAAAAGTGGCAATTTCTTTCATTTCACTCCTACAATGGAACAATAAGAAACAAAGAAAATAATGTGCCCTGATTTAATTATTCAAATGTATTTTTCTTCCACGAAACTAATGAAATTGTACACTGCGTAGATAGAGTCTCTTTTATAATACAAACGAATTAAGAAAGTAATGAGGGAATCCTTTGTTAGAAAATCTTAATACTTGTTACTACTCCACCCATAAAATTTACATGTCCAGTTTGAATTAGGGGAAAATCTACAAAGGACTTTTAAATTCATCTATGGATATTCATTATTTCTTACGACTATTTGAATTTTTGTTATTAATTTCGTAAATTTATTTTCTATTACAAATGTAAATATTTGATTCCACGACAATGATATGAAGGTATATTGAACTTATGAATGTATTTATGGTAAATAATTGCTATGACACGTAAAGCAGAATTTCACGTAACTAGTTGCGCAAATTTAGTTACTCTTCGATAGTTTCACGTGTAAATGGATAATTACACGCGATACTATTAATTAATAACTATGTTTGCGTAACTGATTTCATAATGTAAATCCGGCTTAATAATCTAATTCCTTGGCAACGAAGCGCAGGCGCTAATAAGCCTATGTAAGGCTAATTTTCATTTTCATAATTTATTTTCTATTTCTAATATCACAATTCACACAAAAGACGGCGCATAGTATTTTTTACACGACTTGAAAAAAAAATTAAGAATTATAATGAGCAAACGCTTTTTGCGTAGAACTTGCGGTACGTCTTTGCACAATGAGTAGCAATGCAAGACTGACAAGTCCGCTTACTTTTTCCTCAATTGTACAAAATAACTTCATCATTCAGCGCGTCGCTTACGTCATTCATACTGAGACTGCCTTTTGTATGTATTGTGTCAATACTGTTTGTATCCCATACCAGTCTTCGGGCGTTCAAACCACGTCACTCTTGTCAAGCAGCCCGTTATTGCTGTTGCCGTCTTCTTGTCAAATGTGATACTCTCGGAGCGGCCGTACTGACTCAGCCGAAGACCTTGGAGTGGGGTCCACTCCTGACAGGCCAAGAGAACCGCTTCGACGCACCACCAAGGTTTTGGTCCCGTAGTCAGTGACGAAGTTTTCATTCCGTGTCGGTGTGTTTGCTCTGACGCTTTGGTACCCGCAGCAAGGAGGATACCTCGACGTCAGGATCTTTTTAAAGGCTTCTCGAAACTCCGTGTTAAATATTGAATATATGATAGGGTTAAACGCCGAGTTTGAGTAGCCAAGCCACGTCAGGATTTTGAAAGCCAAATCTGTAACAAATTGATAATATTATACTTTCTGCTTCTGTTAATAAAATACGTTAGAACTCGCCGTACTTTGAAGTACGGCGGGCGGGCGGCGGCGTTATTTCAATAAGGATTTTAAAATGTTTCAGAAAGTCTATTAATGTTGGTCTCAAAGTTTAATTTTCATAATTCTATTTGATGTCTGGTAATATTGTCATCTAAAAAGTTTACGAGTCACAAATAAAGTTTTAAAAGTACCAATCTATGACGAAGTAGGAATATTGGTATCGAACTTCGTTGAATTGAATCAAATACTTCGTTAAGTAGGATTCCGATTATTGTATGTTGTGTTAAGCCTAATTTAGAAATAAAATATGACCAATGAACGTAGAATGTGAGACATTAACCAATGCAGCTATTAATTGCAACCTATGTGCAAATTAATTCTGCAATTATATACGTATTCTGTTTAATCAAATACGTATATAATTCGCAGAATTAATTTTTATTTAAACCTAACGTTTGTACTTAAATTGCAATTTTAATTATAATTATTTTTCATTAACTATTCAGCTCGATCCCTCTTGCAAACAAATTACTAAATCAAATAACAACTAACTTAAAACTTGTAGTAAATGTCACTAACTTCTGCTGTATTTATCATTATATAACGTTATTCTGAGTACGTATATGAAAACCTAGTGAATATCTAGTTTAACCTAATGTCTAATGTAACCTTTTTGTTGAAAAAGTAAATTTTGAGTTGAGACCATTCGTTTCGCACACTATTATTTATTTAAATAAATTTTATTCATAGTGTGTATGTGCATGTCAAATACTTAGATACTAATATGTGATCCGTTGAGATGGTTCAGTGTGAACAAAATTTGAAACTACATATTGGCCTCTATAAAAATTAATTTCACCATATTAAATCTGCATATTATTAACTATAGAAGAGCAAAAAGAATAGGAATAGGTTCTGACGTTTATAGTCCCCCTTTCCTTTAATCATGAACAGCGTTTAGTGGAAGCTTATTATGGGATTAATAATTTACTTTGGACCGAGAATGGCTTACTGTCCGTTCAAGAAATTATAATAAAAATGCAGGAGAAAATATGAGCTCCACCTCTATTCACCTATTCACGTAAATACTTTTAACTTCTAATAGTCTGTGAGGTTTATGATTTTATTTTCTCGTTTACAAATAAAGATCGTTTTTATATTGCTGCTGCTTTTTTAATTGACGTAACTTCATTGAGGTTATGTCTATCGGTAGATATCAAATAACAATGACAAGAATAAACATAAATCACGGTATCAACGGCTTGTCGCGCGTACTAATCGTGAGTTTAAGAAAACGTTTTTCTTTTGTTCTGATTGCTATTTGTAACCCCGTTTTTCCGTTGACGTGGACTTCTCAAAAATTTGAAAAACTACTTGTTGTTATGATTTTGTTTTCGTAGCTGCAATAATCTATAGTCATCATTTATTTTCGTTGTTTATACTAAACATACTAAATATACTATTAGCGTGAAAACGTTATTTTTCAAACTACCGTGCGGCGCTGTGTATAAAAGGGGGTGCGGCCAGTACTCGCCCCTCACTCCGTCTCAAGCAGCCGTCGCGATAACATCTCTCTGTAATATTGTTTAGAGTCGTTTTTAAATCAGGAAGTATATTTTCTTAGTTTAAAATTGTATTTGCTTAAAATTGATTAAAGTTTAGTGTTTCGTCATTTTGTTAGTTTTTTTTAAATAAAAGTAGTGTTAACCGCTAACATCAGAAGTGGGATAGGCTCCATTGCCTATCTTTTTTCTGTGTCGTGCGAAAAGCTTTTGAATCATGTCCGAAAGAGCTACCTACCACTCGTAATAGAGGTAGAAATAGGCGTGATCAAAATAGTGTTTTGGGACTGTTTAAAAATTTTCACGTGTTGTTGATTTTGTCCGTGATTTTGTTTCTACTCGATTACATTATATTTCGTACGTGTTTTTGAAGTAAACAACCACGTGTTAATTCTTTTATTTCGCGGTTAGTTTATTGTTCACGTAGTGGTCATATACGTTGCCTATAGTCATAATCATGTCGAGTCGTGGATGCACGCCGCGTGAGAATACACCTAGGCGTAATTCTCGGGAAAACGATTCGCATAGCTGTCGTGATGTTTATAAAAGGCGTCGTGGCCGTTATAGTCAATCGCGTAGTAGATCTCCTAGGCGTCGTCGTGATAGATCAGAATACTCTCAAAGTTCACGTAGGAGCCGGGATAGTTCGTATGGGCGTCGGGATAGCCCTCGACGCGACCCTTTGGATGGAGTGCTGGTTCAATCGAGCGCTTTGGGGGAGCGTTTGCATTCAGACGCTATACGTGCGTCTACTCCTGTCGTCGCATCCGGGCGGCGCTCCGCCGCTGACAGCTTCGGTGGTTGCCGGGGCACCTGTTGCTGCTGGTGAGGAAGCGTGTGCTGCGGATGGAGCCGTGACCGCTGAGACATCGCGAGAGGCTGATGCTGCGGACAGGATTGTGGGGACACTTTCTTCCCTAATTCAAGTAAGATCTAAGCATTACTACAGATCTATTGTCTACAGAATTTGGTGAGTCGTTTTCATTTTGTTTTGACTCTGATACCGAGTGCTTCCCTGGTAAACAACAGCAAAAAAACTGTTACATTGTTAGGTATAGCCCAATCTAGTAACAATGCAATTTTTGAATACGCTCACGATAGGTTACGAATGATGCCAGTAGGTCATGTACCAGTCGAAATAGATGGTGGTCACAGTGGTAATGAGCTATGAGCAAGCCTAAGTAGTGGGAACCATGCGAGTAGTAGTTCTCTATCGGCTGTAGTAAAAAGTGTGTAGTCACAGGGGTGATACACATGGATCCATGCGCTGGATGTGTGAGAGCAATGCGATTGCTGGTCGGCCGGAGTGCCGTGACATTAGAGTGGTTTACTCGTGTGTGGGTTTCCAGGTATCTAAGGCTCTTAGAAAAAAAAGATTATTGTTATTGTTGTAATGTGGATAACGATGGTACATGGCTCTGGTTGATATTTTTTTGTTATGATTGATTAAAGTTTGATTACATGGCTCTAGTTGAATCAAGTACACTCATGAGGCTGAGGCATATGCCATAGCACAGGCCTAGGGATCAGAGTATTAATGACGAATTTGAGAAAAGCAAAGTAGAAGTCTGGTTGATGAAACAGAGTAGAGATTAAAGTCGAGTGATAGTGGTGAATCTTAGTTCGGCTGGTCGAGGTCTTGTAGAGACCATAGAGTCCGTGGGACTCGGAATTCAGGAGGAATTCAAGGTAACAAACATGAGGTTTGTTGTAGGGGCTTAATGAAAAGCCACAGGCCACGAATAAGATTCCTGCTGTGTTTTATTATGCTCTAAGGATGTTTTATTAGCTGCTCTATCATGTTTACTTGATTATTTGATTTGTGATCTTGAGATTTGGGAATCAAAGAATGATTAATACTCTGAACTCTGCAATTTTTTAGTTTGTGCGAATTCTCATTGTGTTGTTTTGCCTGTACCATATTTGGTCAGGAGTGACCGAGCTATGAGATACTTTGCGAGATATCTCGGTGGGAAGATCGGGAATGTCTGGGACGCATTGGTGGGTGTTAACGGGGTGACGCTAAGACGTGGCTCAACGATTGCGGGACCAGTGATCGGTCGTGGTCCGCGGTTATACAGAACGTAGCTGTTGACGTTCTAATTGATTCAGATTCTGATATTTCGCTGATTTCTGATTCCGTCTTAAAGCATTTTAGTTTAAATAAAATTCCCACCTACCGCCGTATGCGTGGTGTTGGATGTCATGATATAGAGTCCACTTCGTAAGTATGCACTCTTATCGAATTTCCCGAATTATCTTTAGAAGTAGATTTGTTTGTTATTCCCCCGGATTGTATTCAGGCACCGGTTTTGATTGGCACTGATGTTTTAAATCATAGTGGAGTTACGTATATTAGAACAAATAACTCTCAATGGTTAGTCAGGGATTCACACGTAAACAAAGGGTTGACTGTAGAGTCCCTTAAGATAAGGACACCCTTAGTAGGTGACGAAAAAGAGTGTTTGTTAGCTCTATTAATCGAGTATTCTGATACGTTTACTACCGGTACAGCGACCTCTACAGTAAACACTGTGTTGGCGATACAAAAATAAGATCGACCTCGATTATAGTTAGTAGTTTATTTATTGAAAATTACAATTATGTGTGTCGCGACAAAGATATGGCGGTGCGCGCTAATATCGTGAAGTTCGTCCGGTTCGTCCGCCTGAAGCCTGTCGCGAGCGCCGTTGATATTGGGTGCGTTCGTTTCTTCGTTAATATGAAGGGCTGCGTTCAGGCGTAGACACACTGGTTGTATGGAAATAAAAGTTAATAGTGACATCCCAATGCACTATCGACCTTATAAACTCTCCGTAGACGAAAAGCGTCGCGTTCGCGAGATAATTAATGATTTGATTAGTAAACGAATCATTCGCGAGTCAGTCTAATTACGCGAGTCCTATCATCCTCGTTAAGAAAAAGGATGCGTCTGATAGGATGTGCGTCGACTACAGAGCTCTAAATGCTATCACTATTAAAGAGTGATTTCCGCTACCGTTAATCGACGATGTGTTAATAATGTCGAATTCTGTCTGTGATGGTCTGAAAACTTTGCGAGAGGTATTAAAAACACTAACTGAGACGGGATTTTCAGTAAATCTAAAAAAAAATACACGTTCTCAGACAGAGTTAGAATACCTAGGTAGGCTTATTGGTCACGGTCAGGTACGGCCGAGCTCTAGTAAAACTGAAGCTTTAGTGAATTCTCCTAAGACCGTAGAATCTTGGACGAAGCCTGAGGTACCCTTTTCAGTGGTTCACACTGACATCCTTAGTCCCCTAACGGAGTCAAACGGTTACCGATACATACTCCTTGTGGTAGATGCTTTTACTAAGTACTGTCTGTTGTACGCCCTGTATAGAAAAGATACCACAGAGTTAAAACGTGTATTTTCTAATACCATTTCACTATTCGGTACTCCGTCAACAATTGTGTGTGACCGTGGCAGAATGTTCGAAAGAGCATCCTTTCAAGACTGGGTTACCGAGTTAGGCTGTAACATACATTTTATCACGCCTGAGATGCACCGTGAAAACGGGCAGGTCGAGCGTTGTTGCAGGACGGTTCTCAACATGTTGCGGATAGAGGCGAACAACAAGGGTGCGCAGTGGTCTGATGCATTGTGGAAGGTGCAGCTCACCTTGAACATAACTAGGCAAGCCACAACCCGCACCTCGCCTCTACAGCTGTTGACTGGCGTTGAAGCGACTACTCCAGTGCTGAGGTCTCTTGTGCGAGACGTCGCGACGCGTCGCGCGTCAGCCGCGTACATTTGTCGTCGGCAGTTTCATGTTCGTGAGCAAGGGCTCGCAGAGCGCATGGAGGCTGGACTCTGAGATGCGTGATCCGTGCAAGGTGGTACGAGCGCTACCACATCACCGGTACGAGCTCGAGCTGCCTGCTGGTTCATGCAACGGGAAAGCCCGGGCCGCCGCAGAACCTATGGTTCAGTGGCGTGGTAAGTGGACTCCGGATGCGTGGTCCGTACAAGGTGGTGCGTACCAGGTGGTGCGTACAAGGTGGTGCGTACAAGGTGGTCCGTACAAGGTGGTGCGTACAAGGTGGTGCGTACAAGGTGGTGCGTACAAGGTGGTGCGTACAAGGTGGTGCGTACAAGGTGGTGCGTGCACTGCCTCATCACCGTTACGAGCTGGAACTGCTTGCCGGGTCATATGGCAAGAAGACCCAGTCGGCTGCAGAATACATGGTGCTGTGGCGAGGCGAGTGGACGCCGGACACATGCTCAGCTTTCTTTGAGGGTGGTGAGCAAGTGTGAAGTGTCATGCTAACTTTGGGCCTCTGACACTGGACGACAAGTGTACTGTTTGTGTCGCTTGGTCGTAATGGTTCTTAACGAATGTATAAAACTGCAAACGTGGGTGCCTCCGTCTCAGTTTATTTGTAAGGGCATTGAGTTAGTGTAACTCTGCCGAAAGAGACGTGCTAACTGTGTGCCTCCGTCTCAGTTTATTTGTAAGGGCATTGAGTTAGTGTAACTCTGCCGAAAGAGACGTGCTAACTGGGTGCCTCCGTCTCAGTTTAATTGTAAGGGCATTGAGTTAGTGTAACTCTGCCGGTAGGGGCATTGAGTTAGTGTAACTCTGCCGGTAAGGGCATTGAGTTAGTGTAACTCTGCCGGTAAGGGCATTGAGTTAGTGTAACTCTGCCGGTAAGGGCATTGAGTTAGTGTAACTCTGTCGGTAAGGGCATTGAGTTAGTGTAACTCTGCCGGTAAGGGCATTGAGTTAGTGTAACTCTGCCGGTAAGGGCATTGAGTTAGTGTAACTCTGCCGAAAGAGACGTGCTAACTGGGTGCCTCCGTCTCAGTTTAATTGTAAGGGCATTGAGTTAGTGTAACTCTGCCGGTAGGGGCATTGAGTTAGTGTAACTCTGCCGGTAAGGGCATTGAGTTAGTGTAACTCTGCCGGTAAGGGCATTGAGTTAGTGTAACTCTGCCGGTAAGGGCATTGAGTTAGTGTAACTCTGTCGGTAAGGGCATTGAGTTAGTGTAACTCTGCCGGTAAGGGCATTGAGTTAGTGTAACTCTGCCGGTAAGGGCATTGAGTTAGTGTAACTCTGCCAAAAGAGATGTGCTAACTGGGTGCCTCCATCTCAGTTTATTCATAAGGGCATTGAGATGTGTCTCTGCCAAGACGAGCTAACTGGGTGCTCCGTCTAGATTTGTGTTGCATTTAATTGCAACAGACATTTTTAGATTAAATAATAAGGATATTACTAATATGTGCTATTCTCTAATTTTTTTTAGCTGAAGAGGATAGTACACACGCCAGGGTCCACTAATTACTGATGCAGCTATTGAAGACATGAGCCCTTCGCGTCGCCCGAGTTCACTTGCCGAAGATCGTGACTGCGGCGAACAAGGACCATCATCTGGACAATGTGGCTGAGGACAGCCACACGTCAGGAGAGGCCGTATTAGCGTGAAAACGTTATTTTTCAAACTACCGTGCGGCGCTGTGTATAAAAGGGGGTGCGGCCAGTACTCGCCCCTCACTCCGTCTCAAGCAGCCGTCGCGATAACATCTCTCTGTAATATTGTTTAGAGTCGTTTTTAAATCAGGAAGTATATTTTCTTAGTTTAAAATTGTATTTGCTTAAAATTGATTAAAGTTTAGTGTTTCGTCATTTTGTTAGTTTTTTTTAAATAAAAGTAGTGTTAACCGCTAACAATACATATATTTAGTATGGTTTTATTCATGTATCAATTAAACAGCATTATATATATCTATGTATCTATTATATTATATTATGTTGCACCATTGACAACCTCATTTTTTTATATCCACGCAATCCCTGTCCATTCCAAGGTTGCCTGGAAGAGACCGCAGAAAGCGATAAGGCCGCCCATTGTATATTTTGTATTCATAATCGTATGTTTTTTGTTAGGTATGTATTTTCTGGTGTACAATAAAGTATATATAAATAAATAAATAAAGTTGAACTTAATAGTTAACGATATGTCTGATATAGCGTCAATACCATGCATGTTTTAAAGATGACATACCGACACGTATCAAAACTTGTATACGGGTTTAAACGCAAGATAAGGTACACAGAAACGCAAGATTAGGTACACAGAAACGCAAGATTAGGTACACAGAAAGTACTTACCCGGTATACACGTTTTACAAAACGCAGCGACGATGTTGACACAGAAGAACGGCACCCAGCACAAGAGGAACACTCCCATGATGATGCCGACGGTGACGGCCGCCTTGTGATCGGACACGTGGTACGGCGACGAGTGGACGTGGGTGTGCACGCGGGTTCGGACGGACTTTGTCCGGTTATCCGGCATCTGAACCGTCCGGGTGACGGCCCGGATCGACTTCACGTGTTTTTGGGCGTAGCAATATAGTCTGTGGAAGAAGGTTGTTGTTAGTGAGCGTTGCCAGTAGAGGTAGAGGAGTGAGAGAGTATATTTATTTAATCGTATGGCAACATATTAGGCAAAATTGTCTTATAATAATCACGAAGGCTCTGGACGTTAGGTTCTTAGCAGAAATGCTACTTCTGGCACCGGCGATCATCAATTTTGCAACTTCATCAATCCTTGTGTCGTCCTCGCAATTCCTCCATGTTCTATCGTTACAAGGGCTTGCATAACATATGTAATTGTAAAAAAAACTATATATAAAATTAGGAATTGCGTTCAGCCGCGTGTACAAAACCTCACGCTTCGAAGCTGCATCGCTTTTTGGCGACTCGTTGCGATTGAACGCGGTATCAAAATTGTACGTTTTAGACCTGTCGCTTTCCTGTTAGTCGCTGTATCGAGCTTCAGAAGAAGAAAGTAGCATGTCTGCTAAGTTCCTTAAATCGGTCATTGCTGCAAGTACGTTTGCCGAGTGTAATGACTACGACCATTTACTTTCACTTTGCGAGGACACGGGAAAAAATTTTTTTTCAGGAATCACCCTATAATATTCCCACTACTGGGATACAAGCCTCCTCCCTAGGAGGGAGCGGGCAGTAATCCACCACGTGGGCCCAGTGCGGGTTGGTAGATGTCACATGTCTTCAAATTGTTGGTTTCCTCGCGATGTTTTCCTTCACTATTTTGAGAGCAGTGGTGATGAAATAATTTACAGAGTAAAGTGCTGCCTCCGTGGGTTCGAATCTATTACCTCGTAAGTCGTGGTCGTAACCACTGAGCCGCCGCCGCTGCTTGCCTGAATTTCTCGGAGTTCATTTGCGATAAAGACCAAAACCAAAACAAATAACAGACAAATTATTCGTTTTCAAGCGAAAATCTTTTCTAGAAGACTTTTTAATAATCCCATGGTAATTTACTCGTTACAAGTGAGTCTACTGACGTAACTGTTCTTGTTAATTAGAAAACTTGTAACGAATTTTAAAACTTCAGCTTGTATCTTGATAATAAGCCTGTGAAACGCCAAAATAAAAAAGTTTACTTTGTATTAATGTCTCGTTAATATTTATCAAAATAACTATGTAAGTATAATAATAAGTTATTTTCGTCGTTGTCCCTTACGCTGTGACTTATTTATATCTCCCTAGACGACGATAAAAATGTTATTTATGTACCTCTGCGCATATGTATATTATGCCTATATAGTTATGTTACCTCATGAGCAAGTCACCAGATTCTCAACCAGATGCTGAGGCTACGTAGATGACAAGAACGTGTGTTGTACACAAACTTTTTTTTGTCGTGAAAAACTTCTGTTTATGAGTGTAGGTACGGTCGTCAGTGTTGTGTGGATCACTATGGAAACTTGTTGGTAGACACGTTTTTTCTACGGCGCGGTTTATACGCCGCCGTACCGTCATAGAATCATGCTGTGTACTGACGTCATCACATCAACCTACTACAACCTGTCAAATTTCTTTAATAGATTTTCAACTTTATCACTAAAGCATAAGGTTCAAAGTTGATTGGGAAATTTTGACAGTTTCGGGAAGCTTGATGTGCTGGCGTCTGTACAAGGGGCTACGTTGATGTGAGGCCCTGAGTACACACGTTTTTCTTGCCGTTAAAAACTACGGTATTTTCACCGTGTGATCCTTATAGAAGCTTGTTAACAGACACGGCGGCACTACGGCATCGCGTCGTCGCTATACCATAGAACTCGATCATAAACAAGGTCACACAATTTTTGTATGACGCGGCTAACACACTGTAGTTACCGTAAATACGCTTTCAATATAAAATAATCTGTCTGTGTTATTTTACCGTAAACGAAAACAATGTACTTACATTATTTTAGTTCTTAGTAAGCGTAATGTATTCATTCGTCTATTATCAATCTACAAAAACCAAGTACCCAAACAAAATTACTGCTATAAATAATTTGCCTCTCACAGTATTATTAACTAACATTTTAATGAAATCACGACAAAACCAGCTCATGAGTTCATCCTCTTTAATTAATAGGTAGGTACTTAAATGTAATATATTTAGCTCAAGCTAGATGGTCTAATTATTTGACAAATCGTCGTTCGAAACGTAATCGTATCGTCGTCGTCGTGTAGTGGAATGTGTAGCTCCACAGAGCACGGAATCGTCGGCGCGGTTCTAATAATCTTCACGGTCCTCACATGATCAGAAGGCCAATTCTCGTAATTTAAAACGTTCAAAATCTAGTCGCAGTCTCATCTCGGCGACAAACAAATGTCAAAAAGTTGTCAAATTGTAGGAGAAATTAGAGGTATTTTTGACAGATTGAGACTAAGATCAGACTGTGAACGTTCTTAAAATTACGAGAATTGCCCCTCAAGACAGGTCTGAGGGGTAGACCACTAGCAGTAGGAGTGGCTTCATTTTGACAGTTCAACAACATTCATTGCGTTATTAAGGTTGTTGTACAAACAAATTCGAACATAATATGAAGCAATGGATTAGCAATATCCTTCAAAATTGTTTAGACTGTGATTACGCAATTAGGATGCAGGACTTAAAAGAGCCTGTGACCTTTGCATTGGTGTCGGTGTTTCTTCTCAGAGTAGTCAGGAAACACTGAATTATTCAAGTTTAGAAAAAAAAACTACGTGTTAAAGTGAGTGGACAAACCTTCTTACAGAAATAAATATCAATTACAATGCGTGCCACGAAAGAAGAGACTTGACCCCGCCTCCCCCGCTCTTTCCGCCGCCCCTATGACGTCCGGTCCCGTCCCGCACTCAGACCTCATACCGCTAAAGATACCTAAAATCGTGTTCTGCGCATGTCAAACCACGTGGTGTGTCAAGTCTCTTCTTTCGTGGCACGCATTGTACAATTCGTTGCGCCGAAGGTGTGTTGACCGCACAACTTCTAACATTGCTAGTAATGCGAGTAAACGGTCCCATGCTTGGTTTGTATGGATAGTATGTACTGCAGTGCCGCCTCTAGCTGAAGCAAAACATCTCCGTGCTCTGTTTGTATCTCCATAGCGGTGCGGCAAATAGTTGTGGTGTCTGAAACCCCCTTTAATTAGGTTGTAGTCTGTGTTCTGTTTGTGTTTCGATGACATTCTACATGGGCCTAATTTCGCTCCAAAGCCTGGAGCGAAATTAAGTCCATGTAGAATGACAATGGCAACACGTTCTGATTGTTTTGAGAAGACGGTCTATGAAAGGATGAGGAACAGGAGGTTTATTGACGTATTTTAATGATGCCAATAAATTTTTCAGTGGAAAGCAGAAAAAAGTCACACTCACAAGATGATGGTGGTGTTCAAGGTTCACTTTAATGAGACCGTTAAAGTAAACAACAAACAAACAGGTGCGTGGCGCGACATATGCGATACAATCCCGCGTGACACAAAGGCACCGCTCGTTGCACGACTTGCGGTGCCTTTGTGTCGCGTGTCGGGTCGCGCCTGTTTGAAGGAGCCCTAACTCAGTTTAATTCCAAGAAATAATACCATCGTTTTGTCTGTGGTCGAAATATATAGGTGCCTATTATGTTTTATTTATTACGACCATGAACATTTCTGCGGTTACCCAACAAATAGTTTTCAATTACATTTAAGGGACAATAAACAGATAACAAGGTAGAATAATGTTAAATATATCATTTTCTAAAGACGATATTCAGATATTTTGAATTGTAGCAGAGTTTCATTTTAAAGTTTCCTCGAGTGCGACGCATCTCTCATGGTCTCAAGGTGTAGATATTAAAATAACCTTCCTGAGTGGTGTTGGCCAACACTGAGAAGTCGGCTTTAAATACCAACGCATGAACTATGTGTACGTTGCCCATTCCGGTGCGACAATAGAAGAAGATTGTAGGTATTAAACAGAATGCCACGTGATTTTAGCGAATCTTTTCGAGCGGCTTGACTTATAGTCAAGCTACGGTTTCCTGGAAGAGTGGTGCCACTGCTACCAAAATCAACGTGACCCCCTACTTGGCTCAAATAATTTAAAATATCTTAGAAGAGTACCATCGACACGAAAAGAAGAAGATGAAGAGTGGTAGCTGCAGTGACAGCGTGTGCCTTGGTAAGTTCCACAACTTAAGCGCGCAACCACGCATACGCGCGCTTTACTTGTGTTAAGCACGCGTCGCTTCTTAAGATAAAAATTATATTCAAAAGGTCAATTCTGGTAATTAAAAACGTTCAAAATCTAGTTTCAATCTCATCTCACTGACTATCAATGTCAGAAACTTGTCAAAAATGTGGGGAATTTAGAGGTATTTTTGACAGTGTCACTGAAATCAGACTGAACGTTCTAAAAATACGAGAATTGTCCTCTGATCTCCTTTCTCTCTTTTGCATTTTCGTTCATAATTTTAAAAGGTTACAAGTATAGATATAAGAAAGAAGGTTACAAGAGTCCTTTTTCTAAAGCTTAAGAACTCAATGGAATGAACACCAATGTGCAAATAGGCGACAAAACATAACGTAAATGATGATAGATTGTAAATAAACTGTGTCAGTCCGTCGGTCCCGTACCCTTGGGAATAAAACATTGATTGATGAGTTTCGGTAGCTATACAAAACTTTGGATACAAAATTGTTACTTGTCATGTTCTCGTTTTTAGCTCGGCTGTTTTTTTTGTCTTCTTTTTGTGCTTTAAAAAGTATTTGTAGTACCTAGTTTGAGGAAAATATGTCGTGAGGAAAGTTTTGTGTATGAATGAGGATGACTATAAGAGTAAGGGAACACAAAAGAAACGATATGTATGGACTGTGTAAAAGATGATATGGAAAGAAAGGGGATGACTACTGAGATGACGACTACAGTCCGGCCGGCTAGAGAATGTGTTCCTGAGACCTGTCAGTGCGACAATTCTAGTAACTAATAAAGATCAAATTCGCAAAACAGCGGTGCTATTCTGTAAAAATCTCACCGTGAAAACTTAGGTGAAGTGAGCGTGGAGTGAGCTGTCAATAGTGTCAATTCCTAGCATAAACAAACTCACATCACCTAAGTTTTCACGGTGAGATTTTTACAGAATCGACTGGCAGGTATTCGTTTATATAAAACTGTCGAGTGTCAAGAAGGCTTTCTCTCGACTATAATCATCGATCACTAATAAATAACTAGATACCCAATACAAAACTAGATACCCAATACAAAAGTTCTCATAAAAAGGTCGCCAATTGTATTTACCTAATTCTGGTTGAAATAAATATACGTTAATGTAAATTCAACCTTGAATGCAATGCTTAAAGTTGTATTCACAAAGCTATTACGGACCGGTGTTCGCTGGTCGACATACATCAAAACAAATTCAACCTTACGTAAAACGTTTTAAAGTCAAAATTACAATGTGCCAAAAAAGAACAATGCATTTTATGACCAAGGCTCGCCGCTAGGACAAGGAATGAGTGGAGTCGAAGTGTTCAATATTTTTTGTTTTTTATTGTAATATTGGTATAGATTTTTTGGAATGGTAATTTTGGAATGGTATTTTTTTTTAATTTTGTTATGCTATGACATGACATGACAAAAAATGTCCTTACCGAATGAGAACCCACTTGAACATTTGGTTGCGTTTGAATTCGAATTACGTAAACACAATTGGGGACAGAGAACTTTTGCACGGGATTGTTTATCTAGTTCTTTATTAGTTATAGATGCCTGAATGTAAAAATGCGGGTCAACCATATCGCATGTATTTCCCTCCTCACAAAATTTCCATACCGGGGGCCATAAATTAAAATCAATTCAGAAGGAGTAAACTCCAATAAAATCTCACATGATTAATTTTATTATATTATTTAGACTTAATTTAAGAAATGTTTTACGATGATTTCTTGATAAAATATCAGTATTTACAATACAGTGATGACAATTATATACTTAATGATAATATTAATACTTACCGAAAATATGAAACTCCATCCTTTTTTAGCGTCCTGGATGTGTGATTTTTACAGTTTTTAAATAAGCACTGAGGCGTGTTTACCGTCGGAGCGTTCGAATACTACTAGATTAAAAGTGCACCCAAACGTTGAATTGGGTGCACATTCGGTGCGGACATTTTTTGCCGCTGGTTGTGTATCTAGTTCTTTATTAGTGATCGATGTCTGTAATAGATAAATATGGAAGACATGCTGCGCCGACAACAAATAAATTGTGACAAGGGCAAGATAATTATGGTGTAGGAGCCTATTCACGTATGATCTAATTAATGGTTTACTAGCACTTCAGGCTGTTTTCACATTATGCCGTAGCTGCAGTGGCGCCATGTTTATGGGCTTATACAAATCCAAGGGTAACTAATACAGCGGTACCGCGGCGGCGGCGGTGCCGCTGCAGCTACGGCATAATGTGTAAATGGCTTAAGTGTCTAAACACACTATGCCGAAGGTACGCGACCGAAGTTCGGCATAATTACGCCTGCAATGCTATTTGAATTACTGAGGACACATTATGCCAAAATTACATTGCGTTGCGTTCGTTGCGTTGCGTTGTTTCGTTTATATGATATAATGATCAGTTAATATAGGTAATAAACGATTAATATAATATTAAAGTAACTAATTTCTATAAGCATAACAGACAATTAATATGAAATCGTTTGATTTGCCACTCAAAAGACAAAACCTATTTAGTCTAATATATGATAAAAACTGTTTTGTTGTAATTTCTATCATAGTCAGTAACCGGAGTAGATATACCTAGTAACGGATTACCACCTGCCAAGATAGCTCGACGGAGCCCCGCTTGGCGGGGCTCCTATTTCTGGGTGGTTATTAAAAAAATAACCACGAAGGCTAGCCTTCTAACCTAACCTATCCGAGTCAGATTGCTTTGAATCGGGGTGTGAACCATAACTACAACATCCATGCAAGCATGCAGCAGGCACGCAAGCATGCAGCATGCAGCATGCAAGCGAGCATGCAGCATGCAAGCGAGCATGCAGCATGCAGCATGCAAGCGAGCATGCAGCATGCAATAGGCATGGTTTCTTTCACGGCTCCGGCGGCGGCGGTCCTACGCGAGCTTATCGTCGCAGATGGTTACCACCGCGTCGCTTACCACCGCGGCTTCGGCTTGCTGGCCAGTTTCCGCGCCTACGCGGGCTAAAAATTACACTCTAGAGGGGCAGGGCAGACAAGACTACGTTGAGTCGGTTTTGCAGCGCTTCGTTTCTGTCACTAACTTTTGTAGCACAACATGTTGACTTTTTGAGACAATATTTTAATCCACGAAGCCACGAAGGCCTTCTAACCTAACCTATCCGAGTCGGATTGCTCTGAATCGGGGTGTTAACCCTAATGACGGTATCAATATATATTTTAAACGATAGACCTAATGATTTTCGATTAAATAAACGTTATATCCAATAACGTTATACGAAATAAGTTTTAGAGTATATAAATGTTATTTATAAAGAAATTATATCAACAGTTGGTATATCTCACGTTTATTATATCTTGTGAACGTTATTGAAATGAAAATATACCAAATAACTTTATACGAAATGAGACGCACCCTCCCTGACTTTACCTATGTAATATCAAACCATGATTTTATATTAACTTAAACTGTAGAGTCCCTTGCCAAATTTTGTCATCGGCGTCAATGCGAATAGAAATTTTATTAGCTACACAAAATTAAATACCATTGGAAGTACCTAGATACTGATACCCCGAATAGCGTTGAATTATCAAAGAGAAGCGAAAACGTAATGAAATTCTCGTTTATTTCGATGAAAATTTGCGAAAATCCTATTGAAGCAACTCTAAAACAAAAAACGGTCTATTTCCTGTCTATTATTTTATTTAAACAAAGGAGGCGCTCTTTCGACTTCATTATTGCAAAATAATAAATAAATTTTCAGTTCATTTTACAGAACAAGTCATATTTTCGGTAGAAACAACGGCGTGGGAAATGTTTTCCTAGTGTAAACATAATTTACCTAGTGTTGCCAAGACTGGGATCTCTTTCTTAAATGAGTTTAAATAACCTTTTTTAAGGGCACCTGTATAAAAAAAATATTTTCATAGTGGTTACTTTGTTTGTGTAACTACGTTTGCTGTAGACATTTTATCAATGGCTGTGACGCCGATAGAGCCTCTTGCTTATTTTGTTTACTATAATGGTTTTGGGGTTCAATTTCAAACAATAGGCACCCACAACACGGTCAATCTCGATTTCTTCAACTCAACCTTCCTTCCTTTCTTTCTTCAACCTATCGCAGTCCAGTGCTGGGCATAGGCCCAGGCTGAGCCACAACACCCTGTCCTCCGCCTTCCACATCCAGTCGTCGGTCCATCTAGCTGGGGGATGTCCCACACTACGCACTATTGCTTATAGATAGATTATTTTAGAAATGACGGACTCATGGCTGCCGGTCTGGATCGTAAATATGGAGCTTGATCACAGATTGCGATCAAGATTGACCGTTTAATAGGTGCCATTCGATTAAAAACAATGTAAAAACAAATGACATTATAATTAAAAAGAGGTAGATAGGTTATACAAACAGACACTAAAATTTTATTTATTTGTATTGAGTATTGATGTTGCAACTCTGTCCAAATCACAGTGACCTTTATTTTCATTCTATTAAGGTTTCTGTTGGGTTGCTGCTGAAAATAACAGTGAACGGACTGTACGTAACTTATATGTTATACCTCTTTTTACCTGTAATATCATTGACAGAAACAAAATAACAAATCAGAAACCCACCTGCAGTATATACTTATCATAACAATACACGGTAGAATGAAGGATATACAGCTGGAGAGGACTGCATACGTCGGCGTCAGGACAAGCGCGCACGTGGGGTATCTCGGCGGCTTCTGAGTAGCCAGGGCTTCTTCGTCAGGCCTGTGGAGCCCTAGCGAGATGGGCAGGAAGCTGACCAGGCCGGCTAGCAGCCAGATCATGGCGATGGTCGCTACGGCGACCTTTCGAGTCACCCAGCGACCGTATCTGAGGAGAAAGTGATTGTTACTGCACTGTGTTATAAATATTTTTTCTAAAGTTTTAACAAAAAATATTTATTTCAATAATTTTAAAAA
Organism: Luperina nickerlii; assembly: GCA_963855955.1. NCBI lineage: Eukaryota > Metazoa > Arthropoda > Insecta > Lepidoptera > Noctuidae > Luperina > Luperina nickerlii. The sequence goes on from OY979685.1 coordinate 8,488,780, forward strand.
CTTAGATTGCTGACAGTACTTTTAATTTACTAACAATCGGGGGCGATTTGGATTATCTTATATTCAGGGGGGTGAGTAGATACACTTAGGCAATTAGGGGCAAGATCCAAGGGGCGAGCGGAGACCAAACCAGACATTTTAGGCTCCTTGTAATTTTTTGACAGTTGTATTAAATGGTCGTAACGCGGTAAAATGACGCAGTGTGTCAATCTACCTATTAATTAAATTCCATGACTGGATCACGAAAGGAAAAAATATTATAATGTCTGAAATAAAGTATCGTGGGTACTGATATATTATCATAAAAGTACTTTATTTATGATATCTGATACAAAAACTAATAAAACTAAAACAATTGATAATGTAGCGACTTAAAACATTCAGGGCGCATCCACCAAACTTTTATATCCGGAATAAGTCTTACCCTGGAAATAAATTTAAAGTTTTTCCACACTAGAACTGTCAGACGTCAATTTTATTCCACGAATAAAAGATATCTGACTTTGGTAAAATCAGCCCAAAAAAAAAGTCCTACAGTTCCAAACACAACATTTGAAATATGAACGCATGTAACCTTCTAAATAAAAGAATTCGCATTAAATAACGTGGCCCGAAATATTCACTCTAGCTCCTTTGTAACAGAGATCAAAATTGTGTGAAAGTATTTGACGTAAATTATGACAGAGTCGTAGTAAGCTCCAGAAAACTGGAGTTGACAGATAAGAAACGACAAAAGCACTTCAGTATCACTTTTGCGTTGTCCCAAGTTATTGAATACGCGTATTATTAAGATCAAGTTGGGAATATTATTTCAGGCTTTCAAGAAAGTGCGTGCTTATTAATTATTTTTCATAAATTTATTTTATTAACTGTTTTCCATTTATTTCTTAGGCGTTCTTATGACACAAGTATTTACCTTTGGGTGTAGGCTTTTTAGTCTCAGAAGTAGCTACTTATCTTTAAATAACCGTATACCAGGTAGAATTTAGTAGGCCAATCTTCTGTGGGACTTTTTCTCGGGAAATTAATTGGAGGCTTTCGCAAAAGAAAAACAAGGTACTACTTAGATACTTTCGTTCATGTATAGTTGAAAAAAGGTATTTTGACTTTAACTTAACACTTAACTTAACTTCTAAGTTAACGTTAAAAAAAAGATAGGGCCGTTTATGCCGCAAAAAACGTATATTGCGACAATATCAAGGGAATCAAAATTTCCCGTTGACCCAGAATCATGAAATTTGGCAAGAAGCAAGGTCGTGTAGCACAAATAAAGGAAAAAATACGGAAATCGTAAATTTGAAGATAAATAAAAAAAAATCCGCGATAAACTATTTACATACCTACAAATTTGTACGGAACCGTCGGTGCGTGAGTCTGACTCGCACTTGACCGTTTTTTTTTAATAACTGACGAAAAATGTCTAAGCTAAGGGGTCTAGAATACGCCAATTTTATTCTAAAAAAAAAGAAAGAAAAAAAAAAAGGGGTCTGGAATCATGTGTTGAATTCATGGTTTCAGTTTGAGCGTCAATGTTCCTTCCACACTGAATTGCTGCACTACCTCCGGCAACCGTTACCGGCAATAATTGCTGAAAAAATTTCCCGTGTAAGAGGAGATAAAGAAGAGACGACAATAAAAATATCCCAAGCCAGCTAACATGTTCTGATGGGTCGTCAATAAAAATTATATGACCGTCACTTATTGGCATAGGTTTAATACGTTTTTCCTGACCTCTTATCAATTTATAACCGTACCAGGTCCAGTCACTGTCGCACCATTTAACATTTGACTTGGGTCAACTTTATGTATTGTAAATTTATTATCTTTTTACGGTTTTTTTTAGACAAATGGTTTGAAGTTTCGTAATGTATTGTTATTTGTTTCTTATATTTTTGTACAGCAAATTCACAAATGTTTATCAGTAATTAGTATTGTCGACATCAGCACTAATAGCCAAAAAGACAAATATAATAAGCTCGTACTTTGTGCTGCCTTTTCCCAATTATTTTGGGGTCGGCTTCCAGTCTAACCGGATGCAGTTGAATACCAGTATTTTACATGGAGCGACTGCCTACTTACCTCCACAACTCAGTTACTGGGGAATACGATAAGCTAAGATTTTTTGTCAAACTTTCGGACTTCTGACTGCCCTTAACGACTGTCAAAGATGTACAAATAATAGCCGGGACCAACGGCTTAGGGCCTGTGCACACCACGTTTTTTAAACGCGCCGTCGATGCGCTTTTGTAGCGATACAGACGCGATACGCACGCGTGTCAGACACAGCCTGTAGACCTTCTGTAGGATAAAAGCGCGCCGTCGACGCACGTTACTAAAACCGCGCGTCAACGGCGCGTTTAAAAAACGTGGTGTGCACAGGCCCTAGAGTGCTTTCCGAGGCACGGAGGAGTCTCGATATTTTATGGATGGTCCGGAACCGACCGCGGCGAGCGTAGCTTAACTTGATCGATCGACCCCTGCGGCTGTTATTAGTTAGCCATGAGCCCCTAGTAAAAGTTTTATTACTATTGTCACATAAATCAGCATCATATATATTTTACACACAAATTCTATCTAGTTAATTATATACCTAATGGGTGTCTCAGTAAGAGTGCACTTTTTAAATTTAGAATATTTTTTTTTTCGTTCATTTAATTTACCTATTATTTATTTTAATTTACCTATGTTTGTTCCGATTATTAAAAATGAAACGCTTTTCAAATGAACAACCCGTTATGATTGTGAAAACTCTTTACAAAAATGGGAAAGTTACGCTGAAAACGCTCGAAAACTCTTTTCAGCCGAGAAAGTGCACCTAATGTGTCAACCAGATCGTGCGATTTTTTTCTTTGGAGTTTTTTGAAATCTCGGGTTTATACGAAATAACCAGAAACAATTCATGAGCTCAAATCAGAGATCCAACGCGTCATCGGTGAGATACAGCCACAACTCTGTGTAAAAGTCATGGATAATTTCATGAAAAGAGTGATGGCCTGTCATCAGAGCCATGGGGGCCATTTGCTGGATAATTTATTCCATACTTAATCGGAACATGTCTTCTTTACAATCCAATAAAAATATCACAACTCTATCATAAAATACATGCTTTTATTTTAAAATGAAAAAGAGCACTCTTATTGAGACACCCTATACAGGTCAGTGAAATAGATTGTTTAGCAAGTTGACTATGAAGTTAAATTGACCGTATATTCAAGTCACAACTGTTATTCTCTATCAACCGTATGGAATGGCTATAAGATGACCTATTTACGTAGTATATCACTAATTAAATCTACACATTTTGATAACTACATAATAAAGTCGGACAAGCTATTTTGTATACAGGCCAAAAGTATTCATATTTACTCTACACGGCTAATATTCATTATAATTTTGTGCGTTATTAATGTACTCACCTGAAATATTTTTCTACTCACACTCACAACATTGTTTTAAAGTAGGTGCAAGTTAAAAGGCCTGTATACCTACTGAATAGCTTGTTCGGTACTGTACCTACATGGTACACATAAAATGTGTTTTAGAGGGGTGTGACCAAACTTAGGGGTGTGGTACAGGACATCAAACTGAACAACTTTTTCAAGGGGACCACCGCGGCAATCGTGAAAAAAAAAATCAGTCGTCCCATACATTTGGTCAAGTAGGTATCGTAGTTTTGTAAGGAAAGACTGATGTTTTTAAAAAAAAATTGCTTTTCCATACATTTTGACCACGTAGGTATAAATATTATATATGCACTTTTGTATAAAAATAGCAGTTTTTTTTACAACCGACGAAACTTTTCTACGCTAGAATGTAGAATCATGTGCAGAATTCATGGTTACCCTCCATGTATTATCCTTCCATGTATATACTTTGCTTTAATTAAGCCTTTCAATGAGATAAACATCTGTTATCTTCACCCAAAACCACTGAACTAAGTTGTTAACGTGATAGCTCTCACCTCAAAGGGTCTTTGATGTGTATGTATCTGTCGAGTGAGATGGCACACAAGTTGAGTATGGAGGCAGTTGAGCACATGACGTCACAGGCCACCCAGGTGTCGCAGAACTGCTCGCCAAATACCCAGTATCTGGGGATAGAAACTAGTGTTAATATGAGAAGAAACATAGAATTAAGCGTCTCTCTTTCTGTCCATCTATTGGCGCGCTTAATGGTATCCATTAGGTAATTACGGGTGCAAATAGGGATCGCTTTAAAAAAAAATGTTTAATCACAAATAAAAGAACCTGTATCATTTGACTAATATCGTCATATCATTTCAAGTCAAGTATTCACTTATTTAGATCCGCTGATAAAAATGCCACGATGAAACTCTGATACACCTTATGTTAGACCTTTAAACGTTAAGGAATGCTACAGGGGTCACTTAGTTTTATGCCTCGACTGTGTTTCATGTATTATCCTAAGTTGACAGCAGCCCTTGAACATGCGGGGAGAAAGATTGTTAGCGATCGGAGTTTAGGAGATATGCGTATTCTATGAGGCAATTTGTTCACCACCCGTTTATTGGTCTGGTAGCGGCGGTTCGATATTCAAGCAAATTTTATGTGATCACCCGGCAAATGAATGGAGATTTCAAGTCACAAGCGGCTTATGGGTTGACAGTGTGGTAAGCTTACCCGAGCAAGTCATTGACTCCAGCAAAGGTCATGACTGCTGCAGCAACCAGCATGTCAGCGATCGCCAGCGATGCTAGAAACAGGTTGCCGATGCGTCGCAGCCCTCGATCTGTGTATATTGCGATGCAGACCAGTATGTTTCCTGCTACGCTGAGGAAGATCAGCAGTGACAGGAAAATACCTGGTGACAACGGATTGGAATGTTTATAAAGGGTGGCGATGAAGTTATCACATACAATAGTACAACGGTTATTACATGTTGTTATCAGTCTGTTTAAATAATAAAATAAACAATATTACTAAAAATAGAAAACGGAATTTTTCAAACAAAATAAATAGCTTAAAAATTGACTCAACATTAATAGGCACTAGACACGCGCGGGACGATTTAACAACAATTCAACAAAACCTTTGGTATTGTAACCAAATAATCACAATTAAGTTTAATGATGTTAAATACTCAAACGAAAAACAAGGCCCCACGGCTAGAATGTTAATTTTTATTAATTATTTCAATTGTGTAGGTATGTATAAAATACGTAATGTAGAATACGTGGTTTCAATGAATGTAATAAACTAATCGCCACACTGTATATTATGATGAAGTTATATAAGCTTTACGTGTATCTTTACGATACGGCGGCAGCACGAACGCGTGACATTACAAACGTGACATAAATGGACACACCCAAATACTCCGAAATATTTTATTCCGAATTTTGATGTTCCGATTTTCAAAAGTACGACTTTCATAATAACTAAGAATTATAATGTCTATTATTAAAAATCACGAAATTTATTTTACCGAATGTCGTAAATGCGATTTGTTTGTTTTCCGATTATCATACGTTCGAAGAATCAAATGCTCGATGGGTTCTCGGTCCGAAAAATGACATTCTGATTTTCAATACTTCGACTGAATTGCTAAAATTAGGATTCTGATTCTGATTCAATTCAGTATACAGTAGTAGTAGTGATATTCAGTTACGCAAATAAATTAAAAATCTATGAGTAACGTTTAATGTAATTTAAAAACGTCTACTTTGTTAATAATGTTTGTGTATCAATATTATTTTTTTGTGTTTCCTTCTCCTTACTCGTATATAGTATACCTGATCGGGTATCTATCTGGCGAGATTATAAACGATCGAAAAATTGTGAACTGCAACAAACCATTTATTTTTGGTAGTTTATAATCTATCCATAGCAATCCGACAAATTGTACACTGGTATCAATCTTGCATGTGACGGATCGCACTTTGCGCTAATACAGTAATACTAAATAGCCAAGTAACGGCGACTAATTCGGCTACCGCCAAGACCGACAAATCAGGGACGGTTCACTATTTTATGGGTAATAAAATCGGACAGATTGTGAACCCTGTCGGTAAGGGCAGGTTTGTTCACAATTTGGCCGTTTGACATGGATAGATTAGAAACAATCGCAAATGAATACGTTATAATTGTAAGCAGTATGGTACATTTCACAATTTATCGACAGTTTACAATCTCGCGAGATAGATTACAAACTAACGGTGTTCAAAATCATACGGTGATAGGTATAGCACGGTATATATGTATATATATATCGCCACCAACTGGTTTAATTAGCCATTCAGTTAAGTGCCTAGCTTAAGAACTAAACGGCGCCGTTCAAATAACGGCCTGAATTATATTCAGCCAACGCATTTTATACAACATTTAAAGAACTGACTGGCTGATGCTTAGGCCATTTATATAATAGGGTGAATAATCATTTTTTTATTTATTTTTTTATTTATTTATTAAAATCTCCCTACCACTATCATTACAGGTGTATACCTAATGCGATAGCGTGGTCTTAAAATTAACTTCAGATCTTACAAATTAAAACTATGAAAAACGTAAAAACTAGTATTACAAGTATTAACATCTAAAATAATATTATGGACTAAATTCCCTAAATAAAATAAAATAAAATAAAACAACAATATATAGCCTACTCTAATCTACCTTATAACATAAAAAGAACAGCAGCATTTTTGCGAGTTCACTCAAATGGCATGTAAATATATCGATCTTCACGTGAAGATCGTTAATAACCCGAATAGCGCGGGTCAATGGTGTTTTGGCGAGAAGGTTGGTCCTGGCAACCGGCACGGCCAGCAGTGGCGGGTGGCGCCGCCTCCACACATAGCGGTCTGGTACACAAACACTCAGGCGCTGCAGTACTCCTGGGTTATGCTCAATGCCACGAAGTAGTCTAACCAAATACGCAACAAGCGTGAATTCCCGTCGTACCCTCAGTTGGTTGTACCCGACCATACCGAGCACAAACAGAGTGGGGTACATCAACGGGTAAAACGGATATACCCCATATAGTTTCTTGTACAAGTGGCGCGTGAACTTGTTCTGAACGCGTTCTAGCATAACTGAGTACTTGGCCTCATGCGGAGCCCATATGACAGCACTATGTTCCAGAGGACTCCTGACTAGTGCGTCATACAGGACTCTGACTGTTGCGATGTTAGTGAAGTGCGTTGTCTGTCGCAGAACAAATCCCAAGTTTCTAAACGCCCTTTTACAGATCCCCGTAATATGATCGCGAAACGATAGTTCGGGAGTGACGATAACCCCCAAATCTCTCACCTCAGAGACTCGTTGCATAGGCGCGGTGCCCACCACGTACTCGTGCACGAGAGGGGCACGCGCGCGCGTAAAACTCATCACCGAGCACTTCGACACGTTAAAGAAAAGCCGGTTGTGCTGACTCCATTCCACTACCCTATGTATATCCTCCTGCAATCGTTCGCAATCGGATTCATTATTAACCTCGAGCAGCAACTTGAGGTCATCCGCAAATAATAAACAAGAGCCATGTTTGACGACTTCCGGCAAATCGTTTATCATTATGATGAATTCGAGAGGCCCCAAATTGCTGCCTTGGCTCACACCAGACCAGGTGTAATATGGGTCGGATTCACACCCATTATAATCCACGTACTGCTGTCTATCTTGTAAATAACTGGCGAAGAAGTGCAATAGATGTGGTGTACAGCCGACATTTGCGAGCTTCGTTAGTAATGTCATTGTCGACGCTGTCAAAAGCTTTTTTAAAATCAAAATAAGCGGCATCAACCTGCACACCTGCATCTACCGCCGGCACCACCTGCGCCATAAAGTTCAACAGATTGGTGGCAGTGCTGCGCGCCGGTCGGAAGCCGTGCTGCGCATCAGCCAGTTGTCCACGTACCTGCTCCAGCATGCATCGCTGGATAGCAGACTCGAACACCTTGGCCGGCGTCGACAGCACGGCCACCGGTCTATAACCAGTTATGTCCGATCCCACCCTACCTTTGGGTACAGGAATGACCCGCGTCATCTTCCATTGAGTAGGGAACGTCATCGAATGAAGACACTTATTAAACATATAAAGTAGCGGCTCCGTGAGCACCCTACCACAATCTTTAAAAAGAAATGCCGGTATACCGTCCGGGCCCGCTGAACGCTTCGGTTTCAGGCGCTCAAGTGCACATCTGACGTCCTCCCGACTCAGTGCATCAAGTTGTACCCGCGCACTGCTCGCTGCTCCCGCCGCCGCCGCCGCTTGAGCGTATTTTAACAGCTGTTATTTTAACATTTGGGAGGTTATTATGATCGGTTGAAAAAAATAACGGAAAGTCATTTTATTTTTCGGTGGTTGTTGTATTAAAACATGAACAGTAATGAAAAGAAAATTGGTCGGTTATTTAATTCTACAATGTCAGTATAACACTCAAATAGTGTAATGAATGAACGACTATTAGGTAAAAATGTTTGAATGGGCAGTTAGGTAAATAGTTCGGCAGTTTATAGGTTAGGTTGGAACAGTTATCAACCACGCGTGAGCCGAATTGGTCGCAGTAAGTAAGCCAGGCCAACCCGACCAAATGTGTTATTCCAAAGGCGCGCGAGCCGAGCGAGCGCTACTTCCAAGTTCGGTTTCTTACAGACTATTTCCGTTAACTGCCCACACATTACTAAGTAAGTCATTTTAGTGCAAAATATTATTTACTTACGCATATAAATATTTGTTACGACTCAATTTTACTTACTTTACAGCTCAGTTTTTACTGCCGAACTTGTTAATAAACATGCAATAAACAATCTGCCGCTTCAAGTCAATCACCAATCAATCAATCGCCAATTTAAATGTCTGGGCTATGCAAGTTAAACGTTAGCGATCCAAGTCATTTGCCTACTTGTTTGATTGAATGGCTGAATATCGTTCAGGCCGCTAGTTGAACGGCATCATTTAGTTAGAAGGCTAGGCTGTTAACTAAAAGGCTGATTAAGCTAGTTGGCTGTGACATTTATAAATTACATACATTACATGCACAAGACTTTGATTAAAACCCTCGTAGGTTAGCGATCAAACTAAATTTATTACGACTGTTTGGTATTTTTTATAAATGAACCATGGTAATCTGCGTCCGAGATTTATTTGCCAAAAATGTAAACAAATATGAATTAATGGAAAAATAACTTTAATTTCTACACAATAAAATTCAGTTTACGCTACAACTTAAAAATTTTTATAACTTTTTCAATAGTGCTAGTCACTCTGAAATCAGCTTAATTGCCATTGAAATAAAGTTGATATTTTTTAACTTGAAATAGGGTGGGGGTGGGGGGGTGGGGCTGTTGTGCAGCTCTGCGCGGTTTTACTACAGAAACCTACTTATTTTACTTTATGTCGAAGTCAGAAAGGAGCTATTTAAGCAGACTATTATTTCAGCTTGATAAAATAGGTACTTGTTAAAACTTACTTAAACTTCACTACGAGAACCCAAGTAACATCTGCGAAAGTTTCTAAGTTTTGTTCACTATTGCAAAATTTTATAAGGCACTCTTTAAATACCTTGTGAAATATAAAGTATTTGAAGATAGACCATAGATAATTAATATTAAGTTTATTGAAGCACTTACCACGGTACATGTTTTGTTTTGTGTAGGTGTTTTTGCTTTCGATTTCACTTTGTATTATTAGTAAAACAAGGTGGAATCGATAAAACTCAAAACTAAACAGCTGTTTCATACTGTTTAGATAGCTCAAAATTAGGAACAGCAGATTTTTATTTCTATTACAATAAGATTAAAACCTTGTATAACGAGTTGTCTTATGTCTATCTGCTCTTTAACAAATAATATTATAGTCATTTGGGACACTCAAGAAGGCCATGATCAATAGGTAGGTAATTTACAATACCTATTTCATTGGTCGGGAAATGATGTAGTTATAACACTCATTGTTGAGACAATAATCTTCAGATTATACCATCTCTCCGCGACACGACACTTGCTGATCTCTATTGGAACTTCTCGTTGGCAGGCCCCCCTCGGGCACGAGCTACACGCTCAAGCGACACGGGTCTCGCGTCAGCGATTGCGGAAAAAACAAATGTAAGAAGTTGTTTAGAACATGCTACCCAGCGTGACTTGCGGAGCGATGACGGAAGCAAACAGGTGAAGGACGCGCGTGTCGCTTGTCGCAAGTCATATCACTCGAGGTCGTGAACCTGCCTGTCCACCGGAGCGGAGAAACGGAGAAATATTAAGTAAAGGATTGCACAATATCTCCGCTCCTCTTCTGTCCAATTTTCCTATTGGTTAATATTTCTCCTTTTCTCCGCTCCGGTTGACAGGCAGCCTAAAGGCACCTGTTCAACCGCCGACGAGGAAGCGACTAGCTATCAAACATTTTCTCGTTCAAGAAACGTTCAGAAGATTGTAGGTCCCGTGTAAGTAAACTACATATTATATATATATTAATAGTTGATTAATGACTGTTCACGTTTGTCGCAGCGACAAGAGTTATTAAATACAGTACTCGTTCAGCGGCGCTCGCTTGACTGACAGAACACTCGCTTCGTATATACGCATACCAGCGAGTAATCGCTTGTCGCCGTCGCGCACTCCTGTTCGCTGGCCAGCTCGTTTTTAGTTGCTAGCTCTACTCGCTTCTCGTTAATCGCTGGCGGTGGGACAGATGCCTAACACTTATTATAAAGACAATATAATCTTGAGATTATAACACCTATCCGGGCACTCGTTAATCTCTATTGGAATCTCACATTGACACGTTTAAGTGCCACTAGTACACTCTCGTGTGATAACAATACCGATGTAACTAAGCCTTTTCCACAAGAGCACATGTAACGATACATCTAAGTCGCACTCGAGAAAATCTGTTCCTGACACCTGTCGGTGCGACAATTCTAGTACCTAACCAGTAAAGGTCGAATTCGGAAAACACGGCGTGAAGAACGCATTCTTTCGACGGCCGTACTAAAAGTCAAGAGGTAAAATTGTTTGTTTGTTTATAACAGGTAAGCTCTAAAACTACATACTGATCAGGTTATAAAAGTCCTTTCCCTGATAGAAAGCTACACTAGTTCCACAAGATATAATTTATGGTATAGTCTTAGATTAGTCTTAGACTTCCATACGGGCGAAGTCACGGGCAGAAGATAGTCCATAATAATGATTGTCATTTATTTGTTGTGAATGTGTTTGCATTTTTTTTGGCACCCACATTACGCCTCGCCACAGTTGGAAGTGCCAATTAGTAGTTATGCAACGTAGTTGCAAAGCTCATTACTTTACATGAGCATGTTGAAATCATCCAAAATAAAGTCACATTTCGTCATACCAGCAGTATGTGAAAACGGAAATTTTAGCCCTCTTTATAACTGCAATAAAAAACGAATAACAATTTTTACTAATTTATAGTCAGTTTTATAGTAGGTATTTTCTACATTACCGATTCCCAAACTTCTTTCGAAATACCTTTTTCCTTTATTCATCTTTTAAGCACCGAGCACCTATCATTGACACGTCCACACTTACGAAGATCTGCGCGATACGAACATCGGCGCCTCCACCAGTTTGTTACCATCAGGAAATTGAACCGCTTAGCGCCGAACGAGGCGCGAAATAGACTGAGCCCGGTCCCACTGCAAACGGAGCGGGCTCCGTACAGACTGCGTTTAACGTTAGAACGTTAGACTAGTATGAAAAAAATGGCGAAACTTTTCTTACGTCCGGACCTATCTACCACCAGTTTTGGAATACTGGAGGTAGAAAAACCTATCTATCTCTGGTTTTAACGTCCTAATAATCTATAAGAGATAAAGGAATCTTACCTACCCACGCTGTTTATCGATGGGAACATACCGCTTAATATGGATAGCTATTTGTATGAAAAAAGCCAAAATATGCGTCCCTATAACATGTTGACAGCTATTCGTATTTGTTTGACAGGATGGTTACTACAGAATGACAAATAGATCTATTCGCCGAATTGCAGAGACAAACATGTCTACCTAAGCAATATTTACTTAAAAAAAAAACAATTGATAAATAATAATTTAAACATGTCCGATTCAAGTGAAAGTGCTTGAGTGTGCAAAACTTTTTCTTAGGGGAAAGTAAAAGCTATTTTAGCTAGTTGGTCTCCGCTCCGCTCAGCTAGTTCTCACTCCTTACCTTTTTGCAGTAGAAACCGGGTTTTCCTATTTGCTCACTCCGCCAGATAGAGGTGTATATAAATGTTATGTAATTTCCTTCATTTTCGGTGTGGGTGAGAAAAATGGGCCTGGTTATGGGCAAAAAGGTGTTTCTTTTTAGGGAAATGGGATTCATTTTCTGTACTACCAAAAGATGTTACCACACCTTAAGAACACATTTTGGTAGCTCAAATACTGCTTCATAACTAACATAATAGTGTAGATTGTAAAAATACCATAGTTTGTAGGTACTGACTTATGTTCTACGAAATGTTGTTTTAGTTGAAGCTAAACGCTTGTTCACCCGACCCACCTTGATGCGACCCATCGCATCGCATCGCCTGCCCGCGCTGTTACCTCGTTTCCGCTTTCCTTAATTTATTTTGTCTCGGCATCTAGCGTTCCTCAAGAATTATATGGGCTATTAAATAAAAAAAAAATCAAATCCTACTGATAGTTTCAGAGATTAGTGCGTTCCAACAAACATACAGAAAAAAAAATCCTCAACTTTATTATAATACTTATAATGCGTTTTGGGAGACTATCTTATGTAATTATCACGTTCGAAAAGTACTGATTCTCAGCCTAATTTGACCAAATTAGTTTTTTATTTTTTATAAGTACAGATCATCATGATCTGCCTAGCTTTTTCCCAACTATGTTGGGATAAGTTTCCAGTCTAACCGGATGCAGCTGAAAATCAGTATTTTACATGTAGCGACTGCCTATCTGACCTCCACAACCCAGTTACTGGGTAACACGATACCCCTTGGTCAAACTGGTTGTCAGACGTTCGGGATTCTGACGAAATAACTGTCAAAGATCCACGAATGACAGCCGGGACCAGCGGCTTAACGTGCTTTCCGAGGCACGGAGGGGTCAAGGTTTGTAAAAATGATCACCCATCCAGGGACCAACCGCGGAAAGCGCAGACACATACAGACACGTACAGATATGGATTTAAGGATTTAAAATGAAAGTAGAAAAAATATTAACATCGTTAGTGTAGTGGTCGCAAGTAACAAGTAACAGTTGTGGGTTCAAGGTTCATCGCTGGGCATCGTCAGTCCGGCAAGGTAGTAATGGGTTCCATTCTCGGTGAGAGGGAGTGGGCCGTAATCCACCACGCGGGCCTAGATAGTCTTCGAATTATATACGCATATAATAATAGTTAACTTTCTTTGCATTATTTCGTGTAATACCGCCTAGTTACAAGTATTTTGTAATAGCTAGCTGTGATGTTTCTAAAGATAGACACAGAACCAACTTTATAAGGTTCGATTGGTAACCGTCCTGTTTAGAAATCCAAAAAGTGTGAAAACATGTTTTTGTCAACATGGCTCTCTCTACCCATCTCCTGAAGCGCTTTTTCCCAATAAAGTTGGGGTTGGCTTCCAGTCTAAGGATGCAGCTGAATACTAGTATTTTACATGAAGCGACTGCCTATCTGACCACCACAACCCTCGGTAACTCGACACCAGCTGTACCCACTATTCAAATACTAAATGAGGACAGCGACCTCCAATATGGATTTGGAATATTTCGGGGATTTGGGAGTACGTTGGAATCTTATTTCCATATTGAACCCGGGTTTGACGTAGTTTAGCGGTCACTTATTATTTTAGGGATATTTCGGAAACAGAGGAAATCACTCTCTAGAGATCGATCATATATTGTAGGATTGTTTTTACACGAGGAAGCACGAATTTATTTTGAGCCTAGAATTATACTTGTAGGTAGGAAATATTGTTTCTAATTTCATTAATGAAATGTATCAAAATGGGGAACGGTTTCTTAACATGATATAACATCACGTAATTATTCAAAAAAGGATGGCAGAAGTGTATTTCATTAATGTTGTTATAGGGGGATGTGGAAGTGGTGGCGCAGTGGTTATGGCTTCGACTTACGAATTGTAGGTCGTGGGTTAGAACCCAGGCAGGCGACTAACAATGCGTGCCACGAAAGAAGAGACTTGACCCCGCCTCCCCCGCTCTTTCCGCCGACCCTATGACGTCCGGTTTCGTCCCGCACTCAGACCTCATACCGCTAAAGATACCTAAAATCGTGTACTGCGCATGTCAAACCACGTGGTGTGTCAAGTCTCTTCTTTCGTGGCACGCATTGTACTTTGTGTAAATAATTCTTTCACCGTTTTGGTGACTACGCCGGCTGTCGAATAGAGTCGAAGCATTATGCTGTGCGATGGCCGTTTTGCGTGGATTTGACGCATATTTTCCCCCCAACTTGTTCTTTTTTGTGTTTGTGTTGTTTCCCTGCGTCATGTTTGCTACAAATAAAAGTATTTTCTTTCTTTGTGATACGGAACCCTCGGTACGTGACTCCTTCTCGTATTTGATCCAGTTTTAGAGAATCAATGAGTCAGTCTCACGCTATGAAAGAAAGTGAAAGGTACTTATACGGTACTTCCTTATAATAAACATGTAAAATCGACAAGACTTACCGTTCACTGATTTAGAACACGTCTCGCTGAGTACTTGCTCGAGGGAAAAACAGGCTTTATAATAAAATTGTATAAATACAAGTCTATTGCTTAGTATTAACTTTGTAAGGTTATTTTATTTTATTCGGGAAACTTACAGCTATCTTATACATTGTTCTTAAACCATATATAAAATTGAAGGCTATTTACTAGTTTACACTCAAGAACAATCAAAATAAAAACGAAAAAAAGGGCAGTTTTAAATACATATAACGTAAATTAGGAAATGCACGATCGACTAATAAAAGAGACTGTTCCGGCCTCCGCCGCCTGGCAACCCCGGCCGGGTGACGTGGAGCTCCAACGCGTAGACAGAGTAAACTATAGACTCATGGTATCCGTGTCACCGAAAGGGACAAAAAACAAAGTACATCTATTAATTAAGGTTACCAGGTAGGTAAGGTAAATTTTACCCAATATTTTGTAAATAAGAAAAATATTATTGAAAAATATTTTAAATGAGGTTTGTCATAGCAGGCCCCATCTTTACGCATTCGCTCGGTGGACTTGAGCCTAGGGCCCTCAACCTTCTGCAATAGCAGATCAAACGATCAAAGTATTTTAACTTGTAAATAATTTACCAACAGTTAATGATTCTGCAAATGAAAAAATCGGAAAGGCACCTTTTATGCCAGTTTAGATTTTTTATGTATGTTTGTTAGATGTTTTACTTTTTACATATATTTTATAAAATATAATAATGCCATTGTTATTCATTCCGATTGATTAACACCGTTAAAGGTCTTTTTAATTAGTCTGAGGTTAAAATCCTCAAGTGCCAAGGACCCCACTTAGCTAAAGACGGGACTGTCAGTTCAGGTTCCTCAATCAATCTGTCTAGCCTTTTTCCAACTATGTTAGGGTCGGCTTCCAGTATAAGCGGATGTAGCTCAATACCAGTATTTTACATAGAGCGACGGCCTATTTGACTTCTACAACGCAGTAACTGGGTAATACAATACCCCTTGGTGAGACTGGCTGTCAGACTTTCGGGCTTCTGGCCCGTAAAGACTGTCAAAGATCCACGAACGTCAGCCAGGACCAATGGCTTAACGAGCTTTCCGAGGCACGGAGTCTCGGTATGTAAAGATGGTCACCCATCTACAGACCAACCCCGGCAAGCGTAGCTTAACCTGATGTATCGAACCTTGCGGCTGTTAATACTTAGCCACCAGCTCATCATGTTCAGGTTTATTTGAAGAAAATTAAATACATGAGTAATGTGCAACTTCAATGTTTTATTCATAAAATAAATAAATTATTGTCCCTGAAAAAGAACTAATTCTTTTTATATTTCTTACTTTCAGTTTTGGTTCAAAATGTTGTTTGGTAGCATGATGAATTTGTGTTTCCAAATAATACATGGCAATTGCTTTAATGAGAAGAATTCTGTGATTCCCTATAAAAGGTTGTCTATCGAAATGGTCATTGACAAAAATATTAAGATTGGTACGTGTGCATTCTCTGAAACACGATGATATAAGTTTCGGCATAAAATTTTTCTCATTATAAAATTAAACACCTTTGTGTGAACGCGCTCGAAATATCTTTTCCGCCAATTCACATACTTTAATTAGGTCGGTAGAAAGATAAATGAGGCCTCCTTTGTCTCTCCTGGCAATGATTCCGTAAAACTTATCTGTGATTAAAGCTAGAAGACAATCCTCACGTTTAATCCCGCCAATAAAGCCCGCAATATAGGTTATTATTTCTTTAGAATAAAATGTTAATGTTCCAGTGGATGTGGCTTAGCTGCTCTTCTATCTATCTATTCTCTTCTTCTATCCTCATAGCGCTTCCACGATTTCCTGACTCTGTAAGCTAATATGTTAAAATTTTATAAACGTTGGAATTAAATTCAATCTTTGCAACAGTAATCACATAATATAATCTATATAATTTATTACCGTATTTGGAATTGCATCGAGGTATAAAAAAGTTTTGCATCCTTTCTTTATTGACATATTACTATCAAATCTTGGCTGCAAATCCTTGAACTAGTTTTTGGAGCCCAATTAGGGCTACTAGTTGCCGTAATCCACGTTTCGTATTTCGGGCTTACTTGGAAATCTGCAAAACAAGTTTATTAATAATTTTTAATAGTCCTTAATTTTTATCAATGACGTTTTTGACGATTTTGGTTTATTTCAAGATGAAGTGCAAGTTACATGCATTGCATAAGAAATAATAAGGATTTCCAATATTAAAGGGTAAATTCCCCGTTAAAAAGTGGCAACATTGGATTTTGAGGTTAAGAAATAAAAATATTGCGAAAACACGATTAAATTAGATTTAGCGCATGTAACTAATTCGTTCGTACATAGCTTGCGACTATTTGATTACGAATAATAGATCACAAACTGCTTAGAAACACTTCAACATTGCAATAATCGAATACTTACGAGTGAAAGGACAATCCGGCAATCTTTATCATACTATCATTTTTACAGCTTATTACACTGCACCTTACCATTTTCACAGTTGCGCAAATGTACTATTATTGAATTATGCACGAAAAAGATCTTATTTTCCGTTTAATCACGGTGTATTATTTATTATTTAGTTTGATGTCAATCTGCAACCTTCATAAACGTCAAACTTGTTGTGCACATTAATGTGCTTAGCCGACACGCAGTATGGGACAGAAATATTCTTACTCTGTCTCTTTTCTTTGCTAGTGACGTTATATATTTCTCTTTTTCTTGTGCGAATGAAAAAGAAGATATACAGCAGTCTATAGTTTACTCTGTCTACGCTCCAACGCGACACGACGGTGCGCCGAACGCGCGCCATCTCGCGCGCTCGGCCAATGGCTGCGCGGCGCGATCACGCCACCTCTGCCGAGCCAATGACAGCGCAGCGGCTGCGGCGTCGTCGCGCGAGCAGGGCTCCGCTGGCGGAGAAGGACTCGCTCACTTGCCCACGGGGGCCGCCAACGATCGGATCGGTAGAAAAAACGCATTGTTTGTAACGGGTTCAGCGACTTTGTAAGAATCTAGCTTAGAGTCAATATTATAGTAATTTTGTAATTCAGTACAGTATTTAATTTACATCAAAACCCTTATAACCCACGCATGCGCGTGATCAAATGGCGACCGTGACAGGACCCGTTACATCGCGATCGTCGTAAAGTCGTAATCTACCTACACATTCGTCGAGAGTTCGAGAATCTTCGAGCAGACTGCGCGCCCCGTGGACAAGTGCCGCAGCCCACCATCCATCCAGCAGGGCTGCGTAAGGGTCGAGCGAGCGGAAGAAGACGGACGAGCTGCTCCGGGAGCCGCGGTGAGGACGGCGACACGTCAACCGAAGGCCTAGCCCAGGAGAGTATGCCCTGATCCTTTCTTCATTCCTTGTAATTTCGATTCCTGTGTGTCCTCGCGCTGTGAAGGCAGTGGCAGCTTGCTTGCCAATTGTCAGGAGGTTATAATTGCCAAATTTCCAGGTTAAATTGCACGTGGGTGCTAGCCGGGTGATGCCAAGCTAAACGCTAGAGGGCAGAGTCCTTCCAATTATCTGCTTATTAGCATGTTCGCTGCACGAACCCTCTTAAGATAATTTTCTTACAAGCAGTATCCACACTACGCATAACCTAATAATTTTCTTTTGTTCAACGCGAGCTGTCATTCGAGTCGTGCGACTCATCTCATTTTCTAAGCTAAAATTGCCTAGGCTTAGCTAGTCACGCATGCGCGTGAACTGGTCCCACACTCCCACGCTCATATCCTTGCCAGGTGAACCAGCAATCCGGCTGACTATTTCAGAGTTCCGGCCATACGGCAACTGTTCCGGTCCAGGCGGCACAGCGGATTCCCTCGGCGCGCCTGTTACATCGCAGCGGCGGCCGACGCGACGCGGCGAGCGACGCGGGTAATCGTGCCCGTGACCACGTGTTGGAGCGGCGCATAAGATTGTCAGGTTCCCTGCACAGTTATTTATTCGGCTCATTGCATTGCGTTAGGTAGGGCTTACATAGTTTAGAGAAAACAATAGCACCATGGCCAACGCAGATGCCGACCTGAAGGTCAAATTTAAAGAGTTGATTAAAAGGCGTGGCACTATTAAAGGTAGACTAACTAAATTCTTAGACTATCTAGGGACTATACAAAACATGAACTCTAGTGATATTAAAAGTGTACAAGCTAGAGAGCTTTCATTAAGATTGGCCACTTTTCAAGACTTATTCAAGACTTTTGATGAGTTACAGTCTGAAATAGAATCATTGTGTTCCGATGTAGATGAACAATTAGACGAAAGAGAGGCCACAGAGCGTCAATTTTACTCGGCTATCTCTGTAGCTCAAGAATTGATTGAGGCTACCCCGTCACCGTTCAATAAGGCCAATAGTACTGAAGAACAAGGCACTTGTTCTCACCCGCACAGTAATTGTTCTCATGCATTCAATGGAGTGAAATTGCCTACCATACACCTTCCAAAGTTTGATGGAAGCCTGTTAAGCTGGTTGGAATTTAAGGATACGTTCGATTCTGTTATTAACTGTAATAATTCAATTCCAGAGATCAATAAATTCCATTATTTAAGATCAGCTTTGGACGGGAGTGCTAAGGGGGTAATTAAATCCATAGAGTTTACCTCAACTAACTACAAACTAGCATGGGAACTACTGTGTGAACGGTATGATAATAAAAATATACTGATAAATAACCATCTTAAGGCTTTAGTAACTGTTGAAAAATGTAGTAAGGAATCCTACAAGGCAGTAAGGTACTTAGTAGACCATATTTTGAAAAACTTGAGAGCGCTGAATACTCTAGGTCAGCCGACTGACCAATGGGATGCACTAGTCCTCTTCATTGTAGCTTCCAAGTTAGACTCTGTCACTTATGCTAAGTGGGAAGAGTATAGGTCTCCATTACCAGATTATCATAAATTAGATAACTTTACAAAGTTCTTAAGAAGCCGTGCAGACATATTAGAAACTATGCATTTTGCAAGCATGGTTAACACTGATCGAGGTGACCGAAGGTTAAGTAACCATAAGGAGCCTAGAACTAATAAGGCATTTGCTGCTTCTAGTGAACCAGGTGTATCTACAAAGTGCCATGTATGTAGTGATGCCCACCAGTTACATGAGTGTTCCAAATTTAAAAATATGGATATTAAAGATAGGTTATCTGAAACCAATAGGTTAAAATTATGCAAAAATTGCCTCAAGGGTGGTCATAATTCATTCCAGTGCAAACTAAGGCCTATGTGCCGTTTCTGTAAGAAGAAACACAATTCGTTGGTACATAGGAATGAGCCAAAGGTCACTAATGCTGTCTTAGACTCGCCAGAGCCATCTAACTTGCCTGTGTCATTATCAGTTGCGGCGGCAGGTCAAGTGCTGTTGGGTACGGCTCTAGTAGACCTAGTTAATAAGCGAACTGGTGAAGTGTACCAGGCAAGAGCATTGCTAGATACAGGCAGCCAGACGTCCTTCATAGCCAGTGGGATGAAACAAAAACTTGACTTAGTCAGTGACACCTCACGTCCAACTTGTGTTTCTGGAATAAACAATTCAACCTCCAATATTTCCGAAAGGGTAAACCTTAAGATAAAATCGCGTGTAAGCAATTTCAGTATTCCAATCGAATGCCTTGTTGTGCCAAACATTATAGGTACGTTGCCAAACGTGCAGGTCAACGTTCAGCAACTCAGTATACCCAAGGAAGTTAGGCTAGCAGACCCCACTTTCTATAAACCGTCTCAGATAGACATTCTATTGGGTGCTGACGTATATTGGTCTATTGTAAATTCAAATCACAGACGCTTAGGTAAAAATAAACCTGTCTTACAAGACACCAAGCTAGGTTGGTTAGTGTCGGGCCCTACCGGACAAGATAGCCTAAAATCCCTCAAGATAACTTGTAGTTTTAGTCAAGAATTACAGGATTGCCAAAAAACGTTTTGGGAAATTGAAGGTTATTCTGAACAATTTGCTCGTTCGCCAGATGAACATTTTTGTGAAAGGCACTTTGTTGAAAATACTAAACGCCTAGCTAACGGTAGATTTTCAGGGTCAATGCCTCTAAAGGAAGCACCTAAACGGGCGCTAGGAGATTCCTATGCTATGGCTAGGAAAAGATTTCTAAGTTTAGAGACTAGGCTGAATAAGAATCCTCAGTTAATGGAAGCTTATTCCAACTTCATTAAGGAATATAAAGAGTTAGGTCATCTAACTGAAGTTGTACAGCCTCAATTCGGGTACTATTTGCCCCACCATTACCAATCCTTAGCTAAGTTATTGAAACATTAAGTAAAGGGCATTCCTTACATAACCAATCACTAAACTGTCATTTAAACATGAACACTTACGATTATTTCATGCTGGTCCTCAGGCACTGCTCGCTGCCATTCGTGAAGAATACTGGCCAATGGGAGGGAGAACCCTAGCTCGCACTGTTGCCAAGCAGTGTGTTTCATAGGAGCATGCAATGAGCTGGGTAGGCTGTTGCAGAAGAGCCAAGAGTCAGTCTTCAATTACTCTGCGAACGAGGGAATCCGCTTTGTGTTTGGGCCTACCTATTCGCCTCATTTCGGGGGAATGTGGGAGGCGGGGATCAAATCCTCTAAATACCATCTAAAACGAGTAGCTGGGGAGGCCTGTTTGACATTTGAAGAGCTGGCTACACTGTTTTCACAGATTGAGGCCATACTAAACTCCCGCCCCCTCTCTCCCCTCTCGTCCGATCCAAATGACCCCTCTCCGCTAACCCCAGGGCACTTCTTAGTGGGCAGGCCATTGACCGCCGTCTCATCGCCACCCATCACAGTGCTTCGACCCAACCGCTACGAGCTTATTGAAAAAATCCTCCAACAGTTTTGGTCCAGGTGGCAGAAGGAGTTCCTGGCCGAAATGCAGCAGCGGTCCCAGTGGAGGACACAGCAGCCAGGCATATGCCTAGGCGACCTCGTGCTGCTGCGCGAGGCAAACCTGCCGCCACTCCAGTGGCGCTTAGGGCGCGTCACGCGCCTACACCCCGGCCCAGACGGGGTCAGTCGGGTGGCTGACGTCGCCGCCACCAAGGGGACGGTCACTCGTGCCGTCCGCACGATGTGCCCCCTCTTCGGAGAGCAGCACAGCTGAATCATCAGTTGTTGAACCTTTCAACCCCCCGGAGTATGTTCCGGCCTCCGCCGCCTGGCAACCCCGGCCGGGTGACGTGGAGCTCCAACGCGACACGACGGTGCGCCGAACGCGCGCCATCTCGCGCGCTCGGCCAATGGCTGCGCGGCGCGATCACGCCACCTCTGCCGAGCCAATGACAGCGCAGCGGCTGCGGCGTCGTCGCGCGAGCAGGGCTCCGCTGGCGGAGAAGGACTCGCTCACTTGCCCACGGGGGCCGCCAACGATCGGATCGGTAGAAAAAACGCATTGTTTGTAACGGGTTCAGCGACTTTGTAAGAATCTAGCTTAGAGTCAATATTATAGTAATTTTGTAATTCAGTACAGTATTTAATTTACATCAAAACCCTTATAACCCACGCATGCGCGTGATCAGAGACTGTGTGACCTCTGAGTTTGTTTCGGCCTTTCTTCTCGGAGTATATAGTCAGATAGGAAACGCGACCACATCTAGTTTAAAAAAAAAATATGATTAACGTGTAAAACTTTTTGTACAAACCTACTTCCTGGAATAAGATTATTTGTCATTTAGGGCGCATTTCACCAAATTTTATACCTAGAATAAGTCTTATCCTGAGAATAATTTTTGAATTTTTGACAGTTTTTTCCATACTAGAATTGTTAGACGTCAATTTTATTCGACGAATAAAATATATCTGACTTTGGTGAAATCAGCCCTTAATCGATATAAGTATCTAGGCATGTAAGTACGTATCCAAGTAGTCAAATTTTTGTCATCTATCTTGAGTGTGGCCTAGAAGCAATTACGCAAAAAAAAAACAGTGGCACTCCGGGAGTGCCGGCAGAAGTGAATACTTGAACAATTACGTGTGTATTTTGTGAATCGTGGTATAAACAAAACACGCGCGGTAGGTACCGGCTACGGCCATCCGTCTTACGAATTTTCGATCAGGTCACGTGTCCTGACGTGTTTAACATTTTTTACCCATTACAAAAAAAGTGTACAACGCCGCTAAAGAAGTTTTCACTTCAAATACCTTGTTAACAGTGTAACGGAAAGATTTTAAGATTTTTATTTTTCGCCTGTATATCGAATCCCCCGAGCTACCCGAAACTGTCAAATTTTCCCAATCGACTTTGAACCTTATGTTTTAGCGATAACGTTGAAAATCTATTAAATAAATTTGACAGATTGTAGAAGCTTGATGTGCTGGCGTCTGTACTACGAGAACCGCTTAGCATAAGAATGATCAGCCTATAATGTTCCCAATGCTGGGACACAGGCCTTCTCTCTTCAAGAGGGAATGGGCTGTAATCTATCACGCGGGCACAGTGTGGCTTTGTAGATATCACATGTCTTCGAATTTTTGATTCTATGACATGCCGGTTTCCTAAAAATGTTTTCCTTCACCGTTTCAGAGCAGTGGCGACGAAATTATTTACATAAGTAGAGCGCCTGTCTGGGTTCCAACCGAAGACTAGGTACAACTCGTTCAACCGAAGACCTAGGTACAACTCGTTCAACCGAAGACCTAGGTACAACTCGTTCAATCGAAGACCTAGGTACAACTTGTTCAACCGAAGACCTAGGTACAACTCGTTCAACCGAAGACCTAGGTACAACTCGTTCAACCGAAGACCTAGGTACAACTTGTTCAACCGAAGACCTAGGTACAATTCGTTCAACCGAAGACCTAGGTACAAATCGTTCAACCGAAGACCTAGGTACAACTTGTTCAACCGAAGACCTAGGTACAACTTGTTCAACCGAAGACCTAGGTACAACTCGTTCAACCGAAGACCTAGGTACAATTCGTTCAACCGAAGACCTAGGTACAACTCGTTCAACCGAAGACCTAGGTAAAATTCGTTCAACCGAAGACCTAGGTACAACTTGTTCAACCGAAGACCTAGGTACAACTCGTAAGTCACGGCTGTTACTACTGGGCCACCACTGCTCAAAAAACCGCTTTACGCTTCGAAATAGAGACGCTGTTAAAGTCAAATTCTAAAAAAAAACAGTGGCACTCCGGAAGAGCCGACAGAAGTGAAAACAAACACAAACAGAATACTTTGCCATCACTCACTGACATATCGGATATACATTAAAACCGAGTACATCCCGAGGCCAGCCGAACACATCCGGAGCGGGTATTTTTTTAATCGTGTTATAAAAAAAATACGCGCGTTTTCACTTACGGTATCGGTGGCGCGAGTTCAATGGTTTTTTCCCATATCAAAAAATGCCCAACGCACTGAACGCACATAAAGGTTTTCACTTAAAAAAATGTGTTTGTTGTTAATTGTTAAATATTGTTCGCTGTTATTGTGTCGTGCGGTTGACTGTACCTATTATTTTAGTACTAACCGACAAGTAGTATGGACAGCAACGTGACAGCATCCGGGTCATCTCCCTCGTCATACACCACCGTCGTCTCGTTGAACTGAAGCGCCACCTACGACAACACATGAATTATTCATATGGTAACATTCTTGGGAGACAGTAGGACATACAGAGCACGGAATCGCCGCGACGCACACTGAACAAAAATAAGCGTTAGAAGAAGATAGCTTCGAAGTTTTAAGTGTAGTTTTTTGGGCTCGAAATGGTTTCTATTTAGTATTACTATGCTCTAATATGGCACAAGAAGTAATTTGGCTTAAAAACTGAGGAGTGATAATTTTTTTTACGAAATATTAAATATCGAATAGGTATGAAAAATTAGAATATCTCTAAAATTGCAAAATTTTCCGTTATATCCCTACAGAAGATTAATATGCTGCAATATTTTTTTAAATCGTCGAAAATAAATTATTTGATTTCGTTTCGTGCTCTGAGGTAGGGAATCATTATTGAGCTGGCAACATTCTTGTGGGGTGGCGTGATGTCAAGTATGTAATTGACGGATGTTTGGATTATCTGTGTGTTTGTGAGGGAAAAAAGTCGCGTTTAGTTTTTCGTACACGTCCTCTTTTTAAACATGGAATTAAAATGAAGAGTCGTGACTTACATAACTCACACCTTCTTCTCACGAGAGTAGGCAGACGCTACAGATCGAAACTTACCTAGATTACTACTCCTTACTTACTTACTACGCCTTACATTTATATGGTGTACATAATAAAGAGTATTCTATTCTATTCTAAATACTCCATTTTCCTCGTTTTAGTCAGTCATCATGCAACAAAATCAACCCGCGTACGCACGAACGTTTTTTAACGCGATGTTTATTTATTATGTTAATATGTATCACCATATTTAACCATAAGGTATGAGAATTACAGGTAATAACAGGAAACCAAAATATTTACACCAGGTTATCAAACTTCAGATAACGACGTCTTTTAATTACTCCGAACTCTAACCAAAATATAGTTCCACAACTACTTACTCCTGATGAAGCAATTTAACCACATACCTATTGCTACGAAGGTAATACCCATCAAATGTTATTAAACTTGAATAAGTTAAGTTAGTTCGATGATTTCAGTCAGGGAACTCGTAACTCGTTAGAGGGGCGATGCCTTACTACCTTACCTGTACAGAACTTAATATGACAGTGTGTCTGTTATGCGTCATAACATGATTATATTTGTCATGAATTCAGACACATTGCCCATAATTTTGTTAGTATTAGTTAAACTATGTTAGTATAATTATCTTAGACTTAAAAAAAGAAGGAACAATAATAACAATCAATATAACTTAAGAAATACTAGAATAACAATAATACTTATTAATTATGAATAGGAGATGATATATAGTTTTGTTGGTTGTTTGTGTGCTGGATGTTTGTGAGTACTACTTTGAGATAGTGGTTAACGTTTAGTTATATGAACATAACCCAGCATTGCATAAATATGTAAGCCGTCACGTCCTTTATATCTGGAGGCTTTTAATTAGGGATTAAGTTTTGTTTACATTTTAAATTTTTAGTTATTGTTCTTTGCTTGAGTATAGTTTTCATTATATTTGTAGGTATATTGGAGTGTCTAACTGACATTATGGCTTATAATTCAATTTAATGTTCTGTGTCTTGTAATGTTAATTACTTTGCATACCTACCTACCTATTTTGAGCGCACAGCTGCTACTGGGGAGTTTGTTGCGCCGTTTCTTCTCAGCGAAAGCACTGAAGTGGTGAAAAGCGGACGTTTTGGAGACTGTCTTATGTAATTTTGACATTCGAAAAGTGTTTATTCTCAGCCTAATTTTAATAAATGTGGTCGTCCAAATCAAAAGGGACCTTATGGCGGAAATGAGTTATCTACAGAGCTGAAAACTACATATATGTACCGAACTATAGACCCAAGAACCAACCTTCTAACCACTGCCGTTATTTTTTTACGAATTTTTGAAGTTCACTGATCGAAATTATAAGTTTCGAGAAAATCGCAATTTAAGTATGCCGTACAAAAAAGTTATGTTTTAGTGTGAAGTTATGTAACTGATGGTATACTTTGATTGACTATGATTATTAATAATGGAAATTCTTACAATCCTTGCATAAACTTGTTTGTTGTGGGAACTAGACCCGCCAACATAATGCATTATCAATGAGATGCAAAGTATCGATAATAGTATTAAAAATAAGTAAACCGCCTGTTTCTCACTAAACTTTTATCGTTTCTATATTGCTACTAATTACATAGATTTGCGAAAGGCCTTAGATGTAAATAAAAACAACACATAATTTAAAAAAAATAGTTTTTATTTACTAGCAAGAATTCTTATTTTTTATAAACTTTGAGATCTGACAGTAACAAAATCAACACTTAATCACTAAATAGGTTATACATAATTGGTTTAGATGCTAATAAAGCTAAGAGATCAATGATAACTGTTAGTTATGATCTTGTAAAGTTACATAGAGAACTGAACAATTTCTTCAAACAAATTAAAAAAGAGCCCTAATGGTGGGCACTAAACAATATTTTTTATTTTTAGCATGCATAATCAATATTTTAGTGCAACATTCAAGATAACTTAAATTTTCTTTTTTTATTATCACAAGGTATGAAAATGTTACTTATTTAACAATTTTTTTTTATTATCACAAGGTATGAAAATTCGTAACAAGTATATACGTAAAAAAGGGCCCTTAAGGCGGTCCGTTGCAGTCTGCTGACACTTATCTCTTAGTATAGTTAATTAATTTAAGTATTTTAATAAAGGTAAACAATCTTGATACGTTTTTGTCGAAAAATATATTTATGAAATAATTTATAGCCATTACAAGATAAAACAAAATGAAATAACAGATGTTATAATGAATTACTTTTGCTATTAGCCTTAGCCTATTTTAAAAATATATTTTATGATAAAAAACATACCTAACAAGATTGTTTACCTCTATTAAAAGTACCTAAACAAAATATGAACTACAATAGTGGGACCTTAGACCTAAAACGCATATACAAAGAATGCCGCATGCGGCGGCGTGCGACACTATCTAATGGCAGCTATACGCTACGCTGACGACACGCTAGTCCTGGCGCAGGGGAGGTCGCATCAGGCGGCGGCCGACGCGATGACACGCGGGGTTGCGATAGTCGTGGAGAGGATCCGGCAGTTGGGTCTCGAGGTGGCATTGCACAAGTCCGAGGCCATGTCGTTTCATGGGTTCCGGAATACGCCACCATCGGGATCCCAACTAACGGTAGGAGGGGTTCACATCGGCGTCGAGACGACGATGAAATACCTGGGTCTCATCCTCGACAGCCGGTGGAACTTAGTCGAGCATTTCCGACGTTTGGCTCCCAAACTGGAACGGGCCGGGGCCGCCTTCAAGCGGCTCCTGCCCAACCTGAGGGGGCTAAACGCCTCCTGCCGGAGGCTTTACGCGGGGGTCGTGCTGTCCATGGCCCTATAACGGGGCCCCGGTGTGGGCGCGTTCACTGCGGCGGCGAGCCGCCCATTATTTGAACGCGCCCCAGAAGGTGGTAGCCGTTAGGCTGATCCGGGGGTACCGCACAATCTCGGGCGAGGCGGCAAGCCTCCTTGCCGCCATGGGATCTGGAGGCGATAGTCCTCGCGCGCCTGTATGAGTGGCGCGCGGAGGCACTACGCCGGGGGGAAACTCCGCTTCCGCAGCAAATTGCGGCGGAGCGGACAGACCTCCGGCGCGATCTCATGGCGGCGACCTCTCGCGTCCGGGCCTGGTTCAAGCCATGGTCCGGGGCTAGAGGGAGTGGGGAGCAGTCGCCTCCTTCTGCGAAGCAGTCATGCTAGCGAAGGAGGCGGCGGGACGGCTGAGAGAGAGAGCCTCCCGTCCCAGCCGCCGCGGGAGACGCTCCGGGCGTCGGGAGCCGCGCGACTACTCCCGGCCACCTTAGGCGCGGGCGGAGAGCAATGGGTAGCTCACCGTCCGATCAGGACCAGGCCCGTGCCGGACGGCGCGTACGTGTTCCACGCGCGCCTCAAAGAGATGTCAGCACTAAACGAAGGGGCCCGTATTGGCCGAAGCCTGCCGGGTCAGCGGGATTGTCCGAAAGGGTTACCGCTGGCCCGGAACAAAGGGCGAAGGAAGGAACACGGGTGGGTTTTAGTCAGTAAGAGTCTGACACTCCCTATTCCGCTCCACCCAGAGCGGGAGGAGTCATTTGATGATTTCCCATCCAGAATGAATAGTTTAGTTTATACCTACCTTGCAATATTAAAATGTTGATATAATATATGGTTTGAATTACAAGAAAAACGATTTGTTAGGTCTTGCCGCGATAAGGTTCCTTTTTTACTAAACTTTAGATGAATACGAAACTTTTTTAAATTGACTTTTCGAAAAGTTGAACACATCTACATGTAGTAAATACAATCATCTTTTTAAAAATACAGTTAATAAAAAAACGATTTTTTTGAGGTATTTTACAAATTTATTAATATCTCGGAAACTAGTTACCGCCATAAGGTCCCTTTTGATTTGGACGACCACAAATGACTTTTACGTTTGATTTTTTGCTGTTTGTAGTTGCGTTCAGCAGCAGAATAAATATCAGAGAGATGTGAATTAAACACTTTGACAATTAACGAAGTGATGTGCACATAATAGAGCTCGACATAGATATAGATGTTAGGTAGTCCGCTACGATAGGCGTATCAACTACGCAATCTGCTACGGCATAGACAGACAATACGTGATACACGACAGCGTACCAATTACGCGATATGCTTCGGCATAGCTACTACGCAATCAGCTACGGCGTAGGTACTACGCATTCCGCTACACCAAACTTTAATATCGTCAGATGTGTTCTTTCATGCACTTCTATATTTTTGCCATCTTCTATTTCTTTAACTACATCTAGTTTTCTGTTGCCTAGTTCAATCATTTTATTTAAGATATGATTTGAGAGAACGAATTTAACAAGTAATTACCTACACAATATCTATTATTAAATGTGGATTAGATTGTTCGGCATACGAAATCAAATTATGGTAATTTGCTCAACACATACAGGAAAAAAAATTAAGTAGTGCACAAACTGTAACCTTGAATTCAGCGTTTGGTTCAAGAACCTTTCTTTTTTTTCAGGATGGGAAATCATCAAATGACCCCTCCCGCTCTGGGTGGAGCGAAAGGGAGTTTCGGACAATCCCGCTGACCTGGCAGGCTTCGGCTCTGACGGGCCCCTTCACTTGTTTCGGACATCTCTTTGAGGCGCGCGTGGAACACGTACGCGCCGTCCGGCACGGGCCTGGTTCTGATCGGACGGTGAGCTACTCATTACTCTCCGCCCGCAGGCCCACGCCTACGGTGGCCGGGAGTCGACGCGCGGCTCCCGACGCCCGTAGCGTCTCCCGCGGTGGCTGGGACGGGAGGCTCTCTCCCTCAGCCGTCCCGTCGCCTCCTTCGCTATCATGACTGCTTCGCAAAAGGAGGCGACTGCATGGTTCTAGACCTTTAGCGCAGAAATGTTTCGTCGGTTATAAAATGAAAAATATTGTTGTTCCATACATTTTAACCGTATTTTTTTCCATGAAACAACTGATTTTTTTTGATAACCGAAGACTCTACGCTCTTGGGTCTACAACCATAATTATGCCGAATTCATGGTTACAGCTTTTGAACTGGTTAATTTGTTTTCCTGTATACATTATATGTATTGAACTAGTATGAAGAGAATCACTTTGATACCATAGAAACATTAATGAGAACATGAAATTATTGTGATATTTGAGTGATAGATCTTTGAGATGGAAACTCACATTGGTAGGTAAAACAGAGGCAAACTCCATTTTATAGAAGTTGGCTCCAGCGGTGCTTGTTCATCCTCAGGTTTTGGTGTCGACCTTCATCAGGAAGCTGTCCAGCTGGCTGTGAACCCTCGGCGCCACGTGCAGAGATGCCATTGTGGTTTGTTTCACATATCTGGAATAAATAGAAAATGCTGTTACTACTTTGTATAATATTCATTCTACTAAAATCTTAAATTAACTGACAGGTAACACACAGCCTAAGCCGCTGGTCATGAAATTACGCACACGAGTTCCATTTTGTATGCAAGGTGGCAGGGACATCCACGCGCAAACTGTAACCACGGATTTAGAACATATTCTGAACCGTTCTTCATTGAAAATTTTCGCCGTTTATTAAAAAGAGGGGCTTGTGGCTAAGTAATAACATTCGTACGAGTTGATCGATCAGGTTAAGCTACGCTTGCCGCGGTTGGTCCAGGATGGGTGACCATATTTACATACCAAGTCCCCTCCGTGCCTCGAAAAGCACTTTATGCCGTTGGTCTCGGCTTCATTCGTGGATCTTTGACAGTCGTTAATGGTCGACGTGGTCAGAAGCCCGAAAGTCTGACAACCAGTCTTACCAAGGGGTTTCGTATTACCGAGTAACTGGGTTGTGGAGGTCAGATATGCAGTCGCTCCATGTAAAATACTGGTACTCAGCTGCATCGGGTTGGACTGGAAGCTGACCCCGACATAGTTGAGAAAAGGCTAGGCAGTGAAATGAAAGTTTGAGTGGAAGTTCGTAATTTTCGCCGATGGGATATCCCATCGAGCACACGGCTTGTTTTTAAAATATACAGGATGAATTTGAAAACTTGCGACAAATCGAAATAGGAGGTGCAGTAACTGTTTCATCCATACTAATATTATAAATTCGAAAGTAACTCTATCTGTCTGTCTGTATGTTACCTTTTCACGCTTAAACTACTGAACGGATTTCGATAAA
The DNA here is from genome assembly GCA_963855955.1 of Luperina nickerlii. NCBI lineage: Eukaryota > Metazoa > Arthropoda > Insecta > Lepidoptera > Noctuidae > Luperina > Luperina nickerlii. The sequence goes on from OY979685.1 coordinate 8,519,723, forward strand.
ATTTAGCAGAGAGATAGATTGCATACCGGGGAAGGTCATAGGATAGTTTTTATACCGATATTTCCACGGGATCGACACTAATGCGAGTGAAACCGCGGGGCGCTGCTAGTAATATTATAAATTGTCACTTCCTAAATCTAAATTCTTGAAAAAATCGTGTAATTATCGTCTTAGATAGTGCAAACTAAGTCATTGCCTTCAGGTAGACATGAATTTATCGTCGTTCCAGATTTTTTTTATCCAAAATTATGAAAACTTATAAGAATATTATACTATCAATTTTTGTGCGCGCCCGATATGCAATCCATTCATTAGTGAGTTTACAATATGGAGCAAGTTGGCAACGCGTTGAACTGGCAGTATTTACCTAATTTTGACCGTTCCTACGACCGAAAGGGAGCGCGACGAGACGTTCCCGTGGGCGAACGATTTCCTTAATGACATGTTCTAAATTTATTTTATAACACGTTGAATTATAGGACGGCCGCTTCACTGAGACATTGCCTGAGGTAGCAGCGCGGTGCAGGAGGGGTGTGGTGACGTGATGTGAGAGCTCAGTGATTCGTCAACTTGTGACAACTATCACCCCTCCCGCATCGCGCGGCTACCTCAGGCAACGTCTCAGTTAAGCGGTAGGCCTATAGATATTTTGATTTTTCGTAACTATTCAATTTCATCCTGTACATTAAAAGACATATAAAACATTAATAAAACTGGGGATCCACCGATGTCAGCAGGGTCCAAGCTACCGGTGGTTACGGTTCTAGATACAGGAACCTCCTCACAATGCATGCCGTGTTGTGGATATAGCCTTCTGAATCAGGGTCTTGTGCCAACCGCCTAACGAGAGCCTCGAGAGATGTTGATTGAGGCTTTCGGCCATTAAGCCATTGGCCGCTAAGACAATCTGCATAATGACAGCGGAGTTCATATTTCACATGTCACCTTGAGTCGAGAAGGATTATTGTAAATCATAATGTGGCATCACAGCTGAAGTGGAAAAATGTCAACTAACTATTCTGTACGAAGAAGGACTCTGTACTTAGAGCTATGTTTTGACAAAAAATTGTAAGTATAAATATTTCATAGAATCAATGTCGTTTTAAATGAAATCGCACGACAGTCATATCAGTGTAGATCTGTCGTACGATTTCATTTCACCAATGAATGCCTCATATTTGCCCAAACATTAATAATCTATATTAGTGACGACAGGTGCGAGTCGAAGCCTTTTTATATTGCAATTGGTTCGGCGACTCCTTTCATTGAAAGTTAATATTATTCCGTATCTGTCAGAAGTTCCATTTGGGAATGACTTCATGACATATTGTTTTTGTAGTAATTATTATTGCCTCTGTTTGTAAATAGTTTGCTGGTTTCGTTTTTGGAAATGACTTTGTACCTTGAAAAGATACCTACCTATCCATCTATCGGGAAAGTTTTACGTAATGTTTGTGAAAATAATGTGTTTCTGTATTGTGACTATACAAAAATTGACAGAATAAAACTTTTTACAACCGACTTTAAAAAAAAAACACTACTAAGTAAAAAATAACTGTAATTTTGGAAGTCGGTGGCGAAAAGCTAAAATACAGATCCAAACATTGACTTCCGTTAATTTCGGAAGTCGATTGTTGTTTTTTGTAAAAAAGTTTTTATATTTTTCAGTTTTTAGTTATGGTCCCTCAAACCAATTCGTATACCAGTACCTGGTATGTAAACAAAAGTGACAACATCATCAAAATACACAAACTGGATGAAATACGTGTTATTGAAGCTAACTCAAAATTTATAGCCGACCACAGCACAGGCATCCTCTACAAAATGAAAAATAATTTAAAAAATCGGTCCACAATGGACGAAAACATAAATATATATGTATATATAAGGAACATACAACCTCCTCCTTTTTTGAAGTCGTTTAATAATAATATAAAGAAACCTGTAAAAAGAAAAAAGAAACCTGTTTTATTAACATACGCATTCGTAGGTACCCCTCCTGTGCTATTTTCATTTAAGTTTCGTCAAAACTGTAGTACAGTTTGACATTATTTTTATTAAGGGTTCCATTGCGTATATTCGGCAGAGCCAGATGAATGAAATGACTATAACTTACATTATTATTAGAAAATATGTGACAATGCAATAGGTACCTAACTTACTTTTTCCCAAATCATTCGTATCGATGTACATATTTTCTGTTCCATTGTCTGAAATATTATGTATCTCATATCTCAGCATATTAAAAGTCTTTTTCATAAAAATCAACTGCGTCGGTAAGTTTGTTAGAGTTTTTTTTTTCTCAACTTCGCTTCTTCATTATACCCAGGACATGGATGACGAAACACGTCCAATTTTTTTTCAACTTTATTAATTTGTCAAACTTGGTCTGCTTGGAAGTACCAAATTATTTCGAGAGATGAAATTGATTTGTTCTTTAATTGTTTGTAAAACGTTTTTGGTCAAAAATCTTATATTTTTGGGTAAAACAAGTTTGAGTTTTGCGAAAATTGTCTGTACTTCAGTGTTAAATGATTAAGAAACAAATATCTATGGCATATTTTATTTCAAAGAATTTTCAAGTTTACTTAAATGTTATACGAGTTCATAATAATTATATCGAATATTAATATAATTTAATAGAATAGAATATATTCTTTATAATGTACACCATAAATATTACAGACATGAGTGTAGAAATTTTACAAGGGGTGACATAATGGGCGGTCAAAAAAAGGTATAAGGTAAAGATAGAGTTGTAAGTACATACATATATCACATTTTGCCAGTTATAATTATATGTCCGAAGTAACAGAGAGGGACCCTATAAAATAAAACTGCAGAATGTTGAACATTACAAATTATTATATAAAATAAAACAGTAGAAACAAACTAACAACAATTAGGACCTAGTAAAGTTGTTAGTTGTTCTAACAATTGTGTGTAAGCATTTATCCCCTCGTCTGTTAGGCAAGCTCATTAAGTTCGGTAACAATAGAAAAAGTAATTGTGTCTCATTAGTGATAGTTGAGCTCTTAACTAGCTTTTGCCCGCGGCTAAGTCCACGTGGACTTTGGAAAATATCCCACTGAAAAAAATAATTTCTTACTACAGCACATTAAAGCGATTTTATCAAGAGGGCGCCGACCAAACGCCGACCGCGTTATTTTCTGTTTTAGTGATTATAATAAAACTAAACAATGTATAATAGTGGCCACTATTTTCCGTTTTACTGATTATAATAAAACTGAACAATGTAAAACTACCTTTTATAATAATATTAACGCTGCGGAGCACTACTTAACGTGTTTATTTTCTGCATTTTCTTTCTAAAATAAAAGAAATAACCAAACAAACGATGAGGGCGCCACAAGGCGGTCGGCGTAGCCTTAAGACTTACTGACTTTATACAGTAAAAAGAAATGTTTGTAAAACAGTAAAAGACAAAACAGTAACTTTAAATGATTGAACATACTATTTACTGAAAAAAACAAACAACAAAAAAGGAAAACCACCATTACTGTAATGTAAGTAAATTTCAATGGTTTGAACGATATCACCAAATGCATAAAACAGTTAATTTTGTGACCTTTTAGCTACTTAAAATATTAAAGTTTACTGTCATGACGGTAACATTTTGCCTCAAGCTTTAACTGTTTTCGGATCAGTAAAAAATATTGTTTTGAACGTTAGGCTCATATAGAACTGTTTAAAGCAGTTCAGATTAATGTTTTTCATTTTTATTTACTGCTTATTTCTTTCAGTGCCCAAGCGAACTTACAACCGTAGGTACTACATTTTGAGAGCAGCAGTGACCCAGTGGCAACGACACCAACTTACGAGATTTTATTTTTTAATACAGTTGCTCAAAAAGTGGCGTATTGCAGGGACGTATAGATAGCGTTCGGGATGTGGGCTATTACATACTCGTGCTTTTTTTTTACCTTTCCCGAACTCGTGCGTTCTCTTTCCCAACTGTCAAAAAGAAAAACCAACCATGAAGTTTTTACTAAAAAAACAATTCATAATCAAATTTTTATGATTCATGCAAATACGTACCTATATTTCTAAAAAGAAGCTACTAATTTGTTTCAATATCAGAGTTAATGATTTGATTGAATGAGTTAGGTTAGGTTTCATTTCATTTCATCTCATTAAATTTCATTTTCATTTCATATCAATAAAAAAATTCTACTGAAGACTTGGCTGTATGGGCATAGTTCCCTTTGCCTACCAGAATGGGTGAAGAAAAAAAATCTCTGCTTATATTCGGTTGGCGCCATTGCTTAGTTGAGTTTATTGTGTTTTTATAATTTTATTAAATTGCTTCATTTTTTCGCAACTGTATTAAAAATAGTCGTTCAGTACACGTGCGAAACCGTCATTGCAACTTGTTCCGACTGTCAACCCTCGCCTTCGGCTGCGCCTCGGTTCGGGTAGACATTTGTCGGAACTCTTTGCAATGACAACCTTTCCGCACTTGTAATGAAATATACTATTGTGTAAATTTCAAAGAGCTGTGGATTTTGTGATTAATAAATAAATAATTTCATCACCACTGCTCTCAAAACGGTGAAGGAAAACACCGTGAGGAAACCGGCATGTCATAGAACCAAAAATTCGAACATAATGTGACATTTATCAACCCGCATTGGGCCCGAGTGGTAGATTATAGCCCACTCCCTCTCGAAGAGAGGAGACCTGTGTCCCAGTAGTGGGAACATTATAGGTTAATTATGTAACTTTCTACCGGGATTAAAAGTACCCTATGTGTTAATCCAGGTTATAAGCTATCTGTGTGCCAAACTTCATCCTAATCCATTCTGGCGTTTTTGCGCCAACCCAGAACTGAGAACATACATCAGACAAACACACAAAAAATCTAAAAACTATATTTTCATCATCAGACTCGTTTTCCGTAGCAATTACTTTTTTTTAAATATTCAATGTACAGACGCCAGCACATCAAGTTACCCGAAACTGTCAAATTTTCCCAATCAACTTTGAATCTTATGCTTTAGCGATAAAGTTGAAAATCTATTACAGAAATCTGACAGATTGTAGTAGGTTGATGTGCTGGCGTCTGTACAGTTTTGACTTCGTTACTATTTTATTATAAAGTGTAATTATAGACGGGTGTTTCTCAAATTTCGTGCATATTACATGTCCAGATGAAAAATCTTTATTTTTTAATTAAATATCTGTATTCCTTATATTGGAAACCAAACAAAATAAAGTTGTGCTTACATGCATGGAACGTTTCCTGATCAAAATAAAACAATTATTGAATTATAAATGAAAACCTTTACTAATTGTCATTTCCTTCGGTGTCCATTTACTATTTTCCTAAATAGTTTTCACCTAAAATAACTAGCAATAACTCAATAATATAATGAAAATTTATTTTTAAATATTTGTCAAGTTTCGCGGCAGGTGAATATTTTGGCAACGTTCTCTTTCTTATCGCCCGTATTATTGGGTAAATATTTATAATTTTGTAATTTTTATTTCAAATTATTAATTTAAATAATTACTTTCGTAGTTTAGAATATGCATACAATTCATTAAGTTGATATTATTTATGAAAAAAATTATAAAGTTCTCAAACCTCATTACCTTCATCCTCACTGCTTTCGTTTACCGTCGTTTTTTTTGAGCGATAGTAATCAGGTTCTGTTTGTCTTCATTACCTTCGCACCCCTATCCTTTCAATTAGCGACTCAATATCATTACCCTCTCTAACGCTCTCATTACCGTCGCACCCCGATTTTTTAAATAGTACTAATTTCTTTATTATCTATAGAAAGAAGGTCTAATCCACAAAATGTTGAAAGATTGTCTACATATTAATGATATTAAAAAAAAAAACAATGTTATTTGACAATAAATTGAAATTTAAAAATATCATGGAATATGCACCAAATATGCGAAGTACCCAGAGAGTCGTCGTTGGTCTAGTGGTCGCAAGCGCTACTGTTGAGCATGAGGTCTTGAGTACGATTCTCGGGTCGGACTAAGTGTTATTAGGTTTTTCTTTCTGGAATTTCTCAGTAGCAGGCCAGAGTCTAGATTTTTGCCCGGTTGATGGCAATACACGCGCCCCTATTACCTATATGGGACTACATAACAACCGAAATGTGCGTGTATAAGTATATCTCTGCACAACTCTTCGATGAAACAAGGCGTGATTGAAAAAAAAAACAAACAAAATCTAAAGCAAGTAACTGATAACTTCAATATACCTCATCTACACCCGAACCTCAATTCGTTCTATTAATTAGTGAACGTTTAGCGCCGTCACGTTCTCATTTAACGCACCAAAGAAAACGCCTGAAACTGTTTGAGCAATCAGTTATGTTTACGGTGTTAATCTAAAATAAACAACTTTAGTAATTAGTGTAACCGACGCTGGCTGGCTGCACACGTAACGATAAAACTTAGCGATTTCAAACTCCACAAAATAATCGAACGCTAATACCAGTGAATGCACATGCCATCAATATGTACGTTGATCGTCATTGAAAACTATCACGAGAATCATGTCTACTGTGTAAATGGTCGAAGACGATTATTTTTAAAATTAAATTAAAATTCATTTGATTCAGACAACAGTGATCCATATTGTGTTAGTATTATAAAACAACTTATATTCTAGTGTAAGGAGTACTGATATAAGTTAAAATAGTGCACACTCCATGCAGAGGACGACCAGACGAGAAGGCATGTTTCCTACCTGATCAACCTCCGCATAAAAAGCCTTTTTGGTGTATAGCTCTCTGCCACATGCTTTCAGGATATACATAGTTGCGACTACCCCGCACTGTGCTCAGTAGCGACGCGGTTTTTTTAGCGTTTAGTTTTAATGTAACTACTAATGTTGTTGACTGGGTGCAGATTATTTTGTAAATGTTTTATTTAATTATTTCAGACTTTCTGCAACCCACTTCCAATGCTAAAAATACTGTCTCCGGTTAGTAAACGAAGTTGATTGCAAACTGGATTAAAATAATATTTTATTTCCGGATAATAGTATTATACTCGTATTTCCGTAAGTTGCTTAGCACGCCACGTATTCGCCGTTTTTAGATGTAGAAAGGTATAAAAGGCACAAGTCAATGCATTTTAAAGTCAGTTCCGTATGGAATAAAGAGCTATAATGTTACGCTCCTCGTTTTCTTGTCCCAATCCGTTCTGATTGCATGGTTGATGATGCACTTGTGATTTTGGACTTGTGTATTAGTGTGAAGAAAAAAGCTATTGTCCGATGCCGCTACGATAACTCTACTCACTGGATTGTCGCCGCATCGGGCGATGAGAGTGAGGGAAGAGAGTGCACCTGTGTATGCGCGCCTACGTTTGTGCACTATACTTAGTATCTCCAGCGCCGAAGGTTAGGTCTCCGTTGAGATTGGCCGCCATGGCTAAAATACGGTCTGGAGGCCAAAAAAAGTCTATCTATCGTTTTTTTGGCCTCCAGACCGTATTTTAGCCATAGCTACCAAGATGACAACTAATAGAGAAACATAAGTTGCGCCGACCACACATTAATGAGGGTTTTCTGAAATGACGTTCGCCAGGTGGCAGCACTGACACGTCAGGTCCAAACATCTGTCAAAGAGCCTATATTTTCTTTAGTCATGACCGAATGATGAACGAATGAATGAATCGAATGATGAACGTCATCATATATTTTATATTGGAAGACCTCTTGTAACAGTGGTGCCAACTGGTGTCGTAAATTTTCACGAAAACCCTCATTGGGGAAAGGGAAGAGAATGATGATATCGATACGTTAATTATTATAATGTTGGCACGTGTGTAGCTAGCATTAGTTACCGTGCCAATTATTTCAATTACAGTTGCTGTGGTTGGCTGCTATTTCACTGTTATTTACAATTAATTTCCACAAGTCGAAATTCATGTTGAATTTTCGGTGTGTTGCTAATGATGCTGGGCTTGGAATTAATTGATAATATAATTATTGTAAACTAACAGCGCCCCGCGGTTTCACGCGCATAAGTTTTGATCCCGTGGTAATATTGGGATAAAAGTATCGTATGTGTTAATCCTGGTTATAAACTATCTGTGTGCCATATTTCATCCAAATCCGTTTAGTCGTTTGTGCGTGAAGAAGTAACAAACATAAAAAAACACACTCACAAACTTTCGCCTTTATAATATTAGTGTGACTACAGCCTGGTGTTTGTAATGAAGATAGAAAAATATTTCATGTGGGACACGCACAGGAAAAGCCTGGCTTTTTTTTTCAGGATGGGAAATCATCAAATAACCCCGAACTCCGAACCCCGAGGTGGAGCGGAAGGGAGTGTCAGACTATTACTGACTAAAACCCACCCGTGTTCCTTCCTTAGGCCTTTATGTTCCGGGCCAGCGGTAACCCTTTGCGACAACCCCGCTGACCCGGCAGGCTTCGGCCCTGACGGGCCCCTTCAATTGATGCTGACATCTCTTTGAGGCGCGCGTGGAACACGTGCGCGCCGTCCGGCACGGACCTGCCGGTCGATTCTGTAAAAATCTTACCGTGAAAACTTAGGTGAAGTGAGTTTGTTTTAGCTAGGAATTGACACTATTGACAGCTCACTCCACGCTCACTTCACCTAAGTTTTCACGGTGAGATTTTTACAGAATAGCACCACTGGTCCTGATCAGACGGTGAGCTACCCATTACTCTCTGTCTGCAGGTCCGCGCCGACGGTGGCCAGGTGTCTCCACGCGGCTCCCGACGCCCGGAGCGTCTCCTGCGGCGGCTGGGACGTGAGGCTCTGTCCCTCAGCCATTCCGCCACCTCCTTCGCTAGCATGACTGCTTTTTGAAAGCGTGGCTTAAGGTGACTACATGACCTAAAGCGCGGTCTTTTTGCAGACTGCATTGAGAAGAAAGAGAAGCGCGATGACACAACGTTGGTAAATTGTTGTAAAATATGAAGCACTTATCTACTTACAAAAATACTATTGTTTGGATAAAAAAATTAAAACACTAATGCTTTAGTATGTTGCTTGTAGAATAATCTGACAAAAATCTTAATGATTGTATGTATATTAGTATGATTTTTATTATAAAAAGAAATATTTAGAGGTATCTTCATGATTTTTTTCTATCGTATCAAATTAGTTGTATTATGTATTCAACACACTATCTACCTAGCATATATCTTGAAGAATATCATATGTATTTCTGATTTTGTTCACTGTAGTCGATCATAAACTTTTATTGTTTCTAAAACTTGCGTTTTTTGTGTTTTGGTCCTGTAAGCCCCTTAAATGAACTACCTACAAAACGGTTTTATTTTGATAGTGTACGAGGTCATGATTCTCATCAATCTTCTGCCCTTATCCCAATTAATTTGGGGTCGGCGCAATATTTCTTTTCCTTCCATACTTCTCTATTAGCCGCCATCTCGACACTCACCAGTCGATAGTTTGCCGGGTATCTGCAGAAATGATCCGAATAATAATGTCCCGCCAATTTATTTTTGTGTAAAATACAAATGTCTTCTAAAAGGAATAAATCTATTACGTTTAGGTACGTACCTACTCACGGCGCCCATAATTAACATAATTTTTCTTTGGTTGAGCCAATTGAGAAGAAAACAAAATAGTTCTCTTAAATTAAACCCTAAACATTACATAATAAAGTAGTGGTTACTCATCATCATCATCTGCCTAGCCTTTTCCTAACTATATTGGGGTCGGCTTCCAGTCTAACCGGATGCAGCTGAATACCTACCAGTATTTTACATGGCGCGACTGCCTATCTGACCTCCACAACCCAGTTACTGGGTAATACGATAAGCCCTTGGTAAGACTGGTTGTCAGACTTTCCAGCTTCTGACGACCTGTAATGACTGTCAAAGATTCACGAATAACGCCCGGGACCAGCGGCTTAACGTGGTTTCCGAGGCACGGAGGGGTCTCGGTATGTAAAGATGGTCACCCATCCACAGACCAACCGCGGCAAGCGTAGCTCAACCTGATCGATCGATCCGTGCGACTGTTCTTGCTTAGCCACAAGCTCCCCAAGTAGTAATTACTATCAATATAAATAATCTACTATTATTACAGATGCTATCAAATAAACCTTTTTTCACACATTCCACCATTACAGACTCGAATCCTATTTGTAAGCCTCATAAACCACATTTGAAAGATGCACCTGATGCATAGAATGTTGACTACAATGAACAGACATACTACACAAATAGACTATTTCGTGTTTGTGGACTGCATTTGAATTGACTCTACCTATGATCTCTTTCAAAAGTATCTGATGAAAATGTAAATAAATGATCCGACAACGTTCCCGTGGATGCCAATTTGTAGTGTCACTTAAAATTTTAGTGCTTTGATTTAATTGTTTCAATATTTTAACTACTAAAATACACATTTAGGTGGTTTAAAATTGGAATTACATTCTAATTTTAAACCACCTTCAAGATGTTTGTCATTTGACGATTGAGGTTAATTCTATAACTTTCTTTCTTTCCTATCTGCCAATATCGGCCGGGTACTCTCAACACGCGGGTCTGTGATAATTGTCAATATGTATTAATAAAAATGGATTTGTAACAGTGCACCTATAGGTATCAGTAACAGATACATACCTGACTGTAGTATATGTATATTCCTAATAAGTGTGGGTGTGCACCCACACAGACAGTAATTTTCCCATATTTGGTCTATACGCTCCGCAGAACACGCTGATCGATTGCGATTGATTCTTGTTACGAGATGGTATATGCATCGTAAATTTCTGCTTTCCTGGTAGTTATTTAAATATATATATATATGTATCGCCCTAATTTTATTGTGTAACACACTTTTAAGCATAATCTAAATCATTTTGAAGAATATTGCTAATATAGAGGTATGAGGTACAGGATGTAAAGTTCACTCATACTCTATAGAAAAGGGAGGATCCTCCGACCAGACGGGTGTTGTGTCTGGCGGGCAACTGCCCATTGATTCATGTCGGGCCGTTGTATCTATGCTAGTTGCGCGGTAAACTCTGCTTGCGCGATGCAGGATTTGCGTGACGTCAGTATGACGCGTTGTTTGCATGTGGCGTTGTAGATACCGCTACAGATACATTGTTTCGTATGTTTGAAAAATTTGTCTGCTCAACAACTAAATAACGCAATGAATTCAATTTTTGAACTGTCAAAGTGAAAGTCAATTGCTACTGTTATTGTGTTACGCAATTACCCTGCTGTTTTTTTTTTTTCACGCAATCAATCAAAGAACCAAAAAGGAGTCATCGTTTATGATCATTTAACTAAGAAAATATACTTATATACAACCAACCGTTTATACAAGGTAGAGGTGATAAGACAATGTTATAAATTAAAGTGCATATATCTAATGACGTTGCCAGTCTGCATGCAAAAATTTAATCAAATATAATTATCCAATAGTTGAGTCACTACAGCTAGTCAGTAGTCAAAGATTGGCAATACCCATAGTCGGCCCATCACGATCACGACTATTTAGTTTGAAAAAACCACTTCTTTAATTTCAATACTAGAATTAGAATTTATTTAATAGTTCCAAAATACTGATTTATTCCGTTCTAATATCAACAACTAATACTACTGGTATTGGTTTCAACTGATATTTATTTTATATTCCGAACGGATACTAATTCATATTGCCACTATTTTCATTTATGGTCGTATTGTTGGCTAAATAATAACAGCCGCACAGGTCGATCGATCAGGTTAAGCTACGCTTGCCGCGGTTGGTCTATGGATGGGTGACCATCTTTGCATACCGAGACCCCTCCGTGCCTTGGAAAGCACGTTAAGCCGTTGATCCCGGGTGTCATTAGTGGATCTTTGACAGTCGTTACGGGTCGTCAGGAGCCTGAAAGTCTGACAACCAGTCTTAATACGGGGTATCGTATTACCCAGTAACTGGGTTGTGGAGGTCAGATAGGCAGTCGCTCCATGTAAAATACTGGTATTCAATTGCATCTGGTTATACTGGAAGCCGACCCCAACATAGTTGGGAAAAGGCTAGGCAGATGATGATGGTCGTATTGTTGTCTCTATATTGTGTTTTTAATTTTTTTTATTGGATTTAGAAATTGAATCTTAAATCCTGTCAATACGCACCACTTCGCTGCATACACAACACACATACCATGCCAAACACGTACACTTATATTTCAAACACGCAACACCCACACACACCTCAAGTAAAAAACCCTCAGACATAAAGAAATAAACCATTGAAATAAAATCCAAATTCCGGAAACATCACGGCTTCAACACCAGATTTCGGAAGTTCTTTACATTACCCGGTGAAGAGGCAAAGCAATTTGATTCGAGTGGGAGTGATAATGCCATCCAGTGGTATTATTGGGCGATCAAAATTTGCATGAGCCTTGAAGGATTCCGACTTAATATTTTATTAACAGGTCATTGTTTATTCACGTTTTTTGACAGATTTTTGCAGATGTCAGTAGTTTGGAATAGTGCATTTTTCTCTGTAAAAGAGAATTTTATCATTATCAGAATATTGATTCTGTTCGAATTCCGAACTAGTACTGTGGCTACTCCGTTCCCGTTGTTTTCAACGAACAGGAGACATCTATTTCTCCAATTTTCTAATTTTGCGACTAAATAGTACTTTTCATCGTAGCGTTTTTCTTTCTCCATGATCAACACTAAGAAATACACTGAAATACCCCTTGAAAATTCTACAAAGCTCAATAAACTAATTTACGATTAGAAAATTATTTGCACGGTACAACCAATCAACACGTGAATGAGATACCAACATAAGGGCGCACAAAATGGCTTTTTGAATTGTTGCTCTAATTGCTCTAAAATAGCCTAAGACATACATGCAGCATATGTCCGTGCTACAACAAGTTGATATAAATCATTTATTTTATTAAAGCACATTGTTCCATACTGAGGGTGTTGGTGTAAGAAAATCTCAGTAACCGTAATTTGGAAATATGGCAAAGATATTCCGATCCTTATTGCATAAGAATTTTATTATTATCGGAAAAATGGAAGAGTGTATCTGCTTACTGTATTAAATAAAAATATTCATGGTCCTGGAGGAGCTGTATCCAAGTCTGTATAATGTATAACTTTATTCAATATTTTTTTACTACAGAATACAAGATTCTGAAGAGCTAGTAAAAAATATATATACCTACACAGTGTCAACTACGTATACCTCGGCTACGGGGTAAATAAATTGCGAAGCCAAATTTCCATATTATGAGATCCGGGGCACAAATTATGCATAAATATGAGATTTATCGATAGCTGGCCTTTTCCTGATATTGATTTCCCATAGGATTATTATTTAAATTATTTTAAAGGTCAACGGAATAGGGATTCTTAGATATCCGGACATCTGAGGGGCAATTCTCGAAATTTTAAGAAAGTACACAGTATGATCTCAGTCTCAATCTGTCAAAATACCTCTTTTTTCCCAAAATTTTTGACAAGTTTTTGACATTGATTGGCGCTGAGATGAGATTGCGCCTATACTTTGAACGTATTTTTGTTACGGAAATTGGCCTCTGATGTCATCTCTTGGGATATTGGAGGTTAATCATAATAGATCAAAGATTAACTTTTCCGAGAACCTTTTTTTGATCCTTCGGGTTATTCTGACCAACCGGCATTGGGCCCGCGTGGTGGATTACGGCCCGCTCCCTCTCACCGAGAGGAGGCCTGAGTCCCGGCCGTGGGGACATTATAGGCTAATTATACTACGTAGGGGTGATTTCGATTAATGTAACGATTGGAGATAAATTATATAATAAGGATTGCGAATTACTTTGCATGATCATTTAGCAGGTTTTCACGAATAAACTACTATAAATTATCAAAAAATTTAAAAGAAAGATGCACTAAAACATTTACTCGTACTATCTAAAAGTTCAGGTAGGTACTTGTGTACTCCAGTGTTCAATTTTTTAGGCAAAAGGAAAACAAAAATGGAGTATTAACAATAAATGGAAATAACTTCCAGCATAATAATTAAGAACGGAACACTAAAAAGTACCAATTAAAACAATATTACGCTACGTTAAGTGCGAAACTCCTAAAACAGCCTTTCAAACATAAAATCACTTATCTTAAAGTAACCCTTGACTAAAACAACACATTTGCGTTTTATTTCGAGCACTTTTAAATTTTATTTGAAGCACTTTCAGGGCTCCACTTAATTGAAACGATTACAGAGTAATATCGCATTTTATTGTCCCGGGGGTCGTTTATAGGTTGTTAAATGTAACATTTGGAAATAACTGTAATGGTGATATCAGGGAGTTGGTAATTGCTGTTACAAGATAACGTTCTGCGATGAATATGGTTGCTGAATACAAATGAGTGGAATATTGTACTTAGTACCTACCGCGCGTAAAGCCAGGGAAATTAATTATAAAGCAAAATTACTAAACATATATGTACTTATAATTTCAACATGGAAGATGTAACTCGTGGAACTCGTGTCAATCACTCACCTTCTTCCCATGGGGATAGAAACCACAGAACGCTACCTGCTACAATCCTTACATACTTATTTTGCCTCGTGTACGTTCATACATCAGGAAGCCAATAATTCTCGTAATTTAAAACGATCAAAATCTAGTCACAGTCTCATTTGGGCGACAAACAAATGTCAAAAACTTGTCAAAATGTAGGGAAATTCGACGGTTTTTTGACAGATTGAGACTGAGATCAGACTGTGAACTTTCTTAAAGTTACTAGAATTGCCCCTCTGGTCATTCACGCGCGCCATTTACGAGTACTACGCACCTGACATGTCTAATGTACAGACGCCAGCACATCAAGCTACTACAATCTGTCAAATTTCTTTAATAGATTTTCAACTTTATCCCTAAAGCGTAAGGTTCAAAGATGATTGGGAAAATTTAACAGTTTCGGGTAGCTTGATGTGCTGGCGCCTGTACATCACCAAAAAGGTCATTAAATGTCCTCCTAGGGCGGCGTTTCCACTTACATCTGCCTGTGTAATAATATTTGTAACATAAAAGAGTGTCTGGAGTTTCTTGCGCTTTCTTCTCCTTTGTTATTTTTTTTTTCAGGATGGGAAACCATCAAATGACCCCTCTCGCTCTGGGTGGAGCGGAAGGGAGTGTCAGACTCTTACCTACTGACTAAAACCCACCCGTGTTCCTTCCTTAGCCCTTTATGTTCCGGGCCAGCGGTAACCCTTTCGGACAATCTGAGCAAATTACGCTTTTGAATGGGCAATTTCATCTTTTTGATTGACCGACTCCTTGACAGTTCAAAAGTGCCTATAAATGGTTTCATTGGAATACATGTTTTGAGCTGGAATAACCAACTTAAATTGTCCGAATACTCAAATCACAACTATCATTCTTTGTCAGTTGTGAGAAATGGCTATAATACTGCAAATTGAAACAGGTTTTCAATTGGCTGATCAATTAATAAGCAGAAGAGCTCTGCTCGCGGTCGGTATCGGCCTTATACTCGTATATTGCCACAGCTAGAACCTCCTACTGTAGAAACATCTAGAATGTTCGAGTACATACCGGCCCCGACTGACCAGATGTCGATAGTTCTATAAAGTTCTAGCATCGAAATTTCTAGAAGGATTTTGACTCTACTAGTTCTGCTCGTCGATACTAGATGGCGCTAGTGGTAACCAATGTCACCATGTACCAGGCATTAATTGTGGCGCGCAACAGTAATTTACTATCAGTAATAATATCGTTTATGGACGTTATTAAACCAGTGGTCTAACAGTTGTGAGGTGAAGTATCTAAAAAGATACATAGCGTATTCTATTGAGATAATATTCGCCTACTTCAGTCAATCTGCCTTGGCTTTTCCCAACTATTTTGGGGTCGGCTTCCAGTATAACCAGATGTAGCTGAATACCAGTACCTATTTTACATGAAGCGACAGGCTATCTGACCTGCACAGCCTATAAGTATTTGCCTACTTATTGCTATTAATATTTACGCACTAACGAACCCATTTTTGCAAAACGGTAATCATTTCTGTAAACATATTTGTGATTGCAGTTTATCATTATCACTTAGCAGGGTCGGGGACGTCCCTGCTTAGCCTTTGACATAATCCCTTTGTTGTTTTAAAGACACCTGCGTCTCCTATCTGTTTTGACCTTGGTCTTTAAGACGACGTGGCAACGTTATTTCACCGGGGTTTACGATTTTCCATCGTCTTAAATTACCCTGAAATTTTTTGGCAAATAAAATAAAGAAAAAATAAATTCAGCACATGATTCTAGCGTAGAAATTTTATCAGAATCATGTACTGAATCCATCGTAACAGGTTGCGCGTCGATGTTCCTGCCAACCCTGTATTTGAATTTAGACACTCAAATACTAATTTGTAAAGTGATGTCAGAACACAATGCCACCAAGTATATTTTGGCGCTCTTGAATGACATTGACAATGGGTGGTTGGAAAACATTTGTGAAGTTTCGAGAAGTTGTATTGAAAATACAAGCTAGCGGCGTTAGTTCCGATTTTGGTCACGCGCCAAAAGGTCCTTGTAGGTATCTACAAAAGTAATTATTAATTAACTTACAATACATCTATCATGTATTTGTAACCACAGAGTAATAAACGAATGAAAGGTTTATAGCAATTAGTTAGTAATTAATAATTAATTGTTAACAAACAGTGGTTGGAGAATAATGTGAAACTAAATTATAAACTAAATTTAATTCATATTGAATGAATGGAGTTCATTAGTTAGGCTGGGGTGTTAGAATTATAAACTGGTATTAGAGTTAATAGTAGCTATGAGTAAGTTTTGAATTATGTTGGCACTTGAGCACTGTTGACTTCACAAGTATTAGACGTCGTTTGTCGAATAGTTTAATTAAAATTTTCGTTTGTTTTTGCGCTCGGCGACACTCTGGCGTATCTCGTGATTAGAAAATCACGCGACTATTTGTGCCTATATAAACACTTCCATATAAGTTACTGGACACAATTGGCGAGAGCGAATTTTGTCCCGCATCCCGCGCGGGATTCATTTCAGTTCAATCAATACATCAACCCACCCTATCGCAATCCACTACTAGACATACTTAGAACTCTCCAATGTTGCGCCAAAACACCCGTCCTCCGCTGTCGTTTCAGTTAGGTAAGAGCTTTACAGCAATATTGAATACAAAACAAAACCCAATGCAACTAACAAAACTTTTTTCAATTTCCTTTGCATGGAACGAGTTGATAACAAAAATGCTATTTCATTTAAAGGCAACAACAACTTTTGTCATTCCGCGAGACGGACGGTTTGTTATTCATTAATAAAAGTACTTTTCAGTTAACTTTCAGGAATAAAGCTAGGCTTAATTAAAACTAAAGAAAAAGGCAACAACTTGATACGAAAAGTTACCTCGTTTGTGTTTGTACGTCCATTTTTAAGACCAACTCTTTTAGGAGTCCTCTTTAATTGCCACTCTGAAGTTTTCGTCTGTGGGATAGTTAGATTTTACTGTTGTATACTAGATACGTTGTATGTAAAGCTTCGTACATTCTGATTATTACGTCATACGTATATTTACCCCCTGTATGAACTCAAAATTAAATGAGCGTATTGGATGTCACCCCGTTGAATAACGCATATTGAATGTCAACCCGTTGTGTAAGTGTCATACGTTATTGAGCACTATGTATTTAAAATAGTCCTCCAGACCGTATTTCGGTCACGGCAGCTTATCTCAACGGAGACTAGCCTTCGGCGCAAGAGATAATATTATAGTGCACATCTGTGTGCATACTTGCATAGATACAGGTGCACTCTCTCTTCCTTCACTTGCATAGTCTGATGGGACGAATGTATATATACTTAGTATACATACTTAGTGCTCCTTTCAACCGTATAATGTATAACGCCTATTAACGGTTAAAACTATCAGTAAATTTTGATTCGGTATACTTCCTTTCAAGTAGGTATTGGTGAATGCAAAAAATATGCAGAATCAACCACAAGAATTTACACACGAACAATTTATTAGTTTATTTCAAGCAAGTTCATCGTCATGCCTTACTCTTTCCCAAATATGTTGGGGTCGGCTTCCAGTCTAACCGTATGCAGCTAAATACCAGTTTTTTTTCATGGAAGGACTGCCTATCTGACCTCCACGACCCAGGTACTTGGTAACACGATACCTCTGGGTAAGAGTGGTTATCGTTTTCAATTGCAAACAAGTTAGCTTATGGTTATTATTGTAAGCCTACATAAAGGCAGAATATAAACTGGTCTTCCGTAGATAGATAAGCCGTACCTAATAAAAAAGAAATGCTAAAGTTTTTGCATCGTCCTCTCTGAAGATTTCTTTAATCTAGCCGGTCTTTGTAATTGCTTTGAGCTTGAGTCGAGTCGACCCAAGGGACGCTAATTTTCTCGCAAGTCTATAAGAAACGGTGTGAAAAAAGATTTTTGTTAAGCTACTTTCATTTTTAAGGTCAGCCCTGATTCTTAGGTAGATTGTCTAAAGACTGCTTAACAAAGTCGTATGGTACACGAATGTTAAGATGGCACATCGAGAGTTAGAGAGAGACGACATAATGTTTCGTCTCTCTCTACTGTGCTACAGATATTATCTATGATTATTATTTATTCATGTACAGAAAAACACTTATTAGGGAGAAAAAAACATGAAGATAGAAGAGCACAAAGGTACTGCTCATTTCATTAGACTCTTTTCCAGTGAACCTGCGACAGGAGAGTTAGTGAGAGACGTGGACACAGTGTGTGAAACAGATGAAGTTTTACATACCATACTAACTTTTTCTAAAACTCAATCATAATTATAAATTATGAATGTATGTTGTGCAAAAATGACTACCTAATTAACATCTAACTACTCCAATACTGTGCTTTCTTAGCTAATTTGCTGCTCACAGATTATGATGTGGAAACACAATAAAAAGAGCATAGCTATTAGCAAAGTTAGCTTAGTTAGTAGTCACAGCTTTAGCTAAATATTTTGATCCCCTAGGACAAAATTTTATCTCATAATACATTTGTAGGTTTTTTAAGTTACCTACCTACAATTGTTTAGTTGACTTTATCATCGTTTCTTTGGTCTTCCCCTACTGTTATAGTCATCCACATTTATACTCAGAACTTTCCTCATGACATTTTCCTGACTTCTCCGCATTACATGAACATACCATGACAACAGATTTCCACATAATAGATTGAGTTACAGCAAAAATAAAAAACATTCAACGAAATCTACCGCGCGAGGTGTACATTACAGTGCAAATAAAAGACTCACCGTGTCCATTTACTAACATTACGGTCGACTGACCTTTCCCGACAACTCTGGAAAAAGAACTAATGAATATGTAGGCCTGTGTAAATGGAACTAAATATTTTAGGGTCAACTATGTTTATGGGACAGAGGATTTAAAGGGAACAAATTGTGGCGGGACCAAAAGAAAGATAAATCTTCTTCTTGGTAGCTTATCCCGAAATTTGACTGCGCGAACTCTGTTCACTGACGCAGTCATAAGATCATCAGGTGCACAAGTGACATGGCATGCAGCGGAGGATGAAAGATGGGCCATTGTCTATGGGGAGGTGCCGCATAAGCACTTGAGATCTGTTCATGCAAGCACTTGTGAGCCGTTCATGTACCTAAATCAGTGGAGATTGTCTTTGCTCCGGCCGAAGAGTTCGAAGTCTATAAATTTAGAGATTTCTAAGTTGGCCATAGTAACGCATGCCCAGGTGGAACGCTCTCAGATGGTTTGATTAAAATGGAAAATGAATAGTATTGTGCAATCAAATAAGATAGGTCAAATATAAAAAAATAAAGAAAGATAAAGGGTAAATCATGAAGTTATACTTCATGATGTTACAGTTTTCGCCCATGTTTGTATGTACAGACGCCAGCACATCAAGCTACTACAATCTATCAAATTTCTTTAATGGATTTTCAACTTTATCGCTAAAGTATAAGGTTCAAAGTTGATTGGGAGAATTTTACAGTTTCGGGTAGCTTGATGTGCTGGCGTCTGTACGTTTTGCTAGCGTAGTTGTGACGGATTAAACGAATAATTATGAGTTTCATTATTACTCCCCATCATCATGATATTTTTTTTGTACTGGACCATACCTGGGAACCTAATGGTTACGGAAATATTGAAGGTTCCTAGGCACACCAAAAATAAAAGTTGTTTCGCGGCAATTATTTTTGTTCAATGTTACTTAGTTTCATGTACAGAATGCGTAAATAGCGGCTATGTGTTGGGTCTGGATAAGACTGAGATTAAAACAGAAGACTAACTAGCAGGGGATCGAGGAGGGAGGGTGGAGGGGGGTTCAGCGGATCAGACCGGAATAAATGTTTTTAACCGACCTCAAAAAAAGGAGGAGGTTCTATGCGGTTGAATATTCTTATGTTTTTTTATGTTTGTTACCTCAGAACTCCATTATTTATAAGCTGATTTGCAATTTTTTTTAATGGATAAGGTATGCCTCTGGGGTGGTCCCTCCACTTCATTAACATTTCTTGGGTAGTTTTGAAATAGCTTCAATAATACGATTTTTTCCACTTAGTTTATATTCATTATGTTTAAATAACTTCCTGCCACTGATATTTACATAGTAGGTAGTATTATATAAATTTGTGTGGGGTAGGTAGGTACAACTCAAAAGTGAAAAATAAAAACTATTTTATAACAAAAACGACCTACTTCCAAAAAAAACATTACAAAGTGAAAAATTACTTTAATTTCGGAAGTCGCTGTCAAAAACGAAAATGCGAAATCAACAACACCGACTTCCGAAATTAAATTAAATTTTCACTTTGTAGTGTTTTTTTATTAGAAGTCGTTTGTTTTTCTTTTTGTGATTACACCCTGTCATTATGTATAACGGATATTTGACAAATTACCTAAAAACCTATTTTTCTTTCATTTCTTTACGCATTAGGTACCTGTTTGTCTGGTCTTTAAAAGAGACTGTGAACTCTGAGTATGTTGGTGTTTGTTTGAGGAAATACCGAACTTATCTATTTTTAAAACATAAATCATGTTTGACGTGTTAAAGTGTTTTTTCGACCCAATATATAGAAATTAATATCATTTACCTAGCTTGGCCCATAATTGGCCCATAATAAATTTTAACCTGTGTTTTAACATTGAATAAAACAATCATTTACCTAATACTACTTACTACTATTTAATCAATTGTTAGCAGATGAATTGATGGACAGCCACAAATAATAGCATTGAAATATGCACAAAATTTTAGTTTCAATTAAATTATGAGGACAAAGCTTCGTCTACACAAGAGAGAGACTCGGAGAGTTACTCGACCATCGCGACTTAAGGTAAGTTTTAAGTGAGGTAATAAAGGAGTTACTTTGATTGACCTTTAAAACTAAGCGCGGTAAGTTAGCAAGTCTATGTGTAACATTCAGTTCTTGATTAACCCGGAAATTTAACTTTTAAAGAACTTAATGGTAGGTTTTCTGTTGTAGGAAAAATGTGAAATTGTGTCTTGGTAACATAATCAGCCTATGTCCCAGCAGTGGGAATACTGTTGGGACATAGGCTAGGACATCCTGCCTCTTTTTGGTGAAATGGTGATGGCCCTAATCCACCACGCGGGCCTATTGTGGCTTTGTAGAGGTCACATGTCTTCGAACTCTTAGTTCTATGAAATTATTGACACAAAGTAAAGCGCCGGTCTGGATTCGAACCTACGATCTACAGCGGCCTCACCGTAAGGCCACCACTGCTCTGTGTGTCTCGGTATTGAGAGGTAGCGGCTGTAAGCTAGCTGTAAGTACTGTCAATAGCTCAGCTACTCGTATATAACAGTAAATGAACAACTCATGATGTAACTCATGAATATTTTTCATCATTTCAGCTGAAAGACGTCCACTGCTGGATATAAGCTTCCCCCAAGCATCGCCATTTCGATCGGTTTTGTGCTTCTCGCATCCAGCGAATTCCTGCGGCCTTCACCAGAGCATCGGTCCATCGCAGGCCTTCCGACGCTTCGTTTTCCGGTGCGCGGTCGCCACTCAAGAATCTTTCGGTCCCATTGGCCATCACATGTTGGCTACCTTGGTTCTCCTACGGATCTCTTCATTTCTGATTCGATCACGTAGGGAAACTCCAAGCCTAGTCTTCTCCATTGCCCTTTGGGTGGCTTTGAGCCATCTAATGAGGCCCATTACATTAGATAATTTTATTAACTCACATGTAATTTGAGAAATTAAAAGGAAATATTAGCTTTTCTGTATCATTAAGAAAAACGGTGATGTACTAACTGTTGTTTGATGTCTAAAACAATAAACTAAGGAGTGTGCATATAATAAACATGTCCAAGCTTCGCCATTTGTTATAAAAGGCCTGATTTTTCAATAGTATAGAAATTATGGGAAACTGTCATATTTATCCTTCAGATATAAGTTATCTGACTATTGAAAAATCAGCCATAAGTCGAAAAAATCTTTAATGGTAGACACATTTTCCTGACTAATAACTAACCTTGTCTAATCAAATTCTGTAATATCTAACAGGATCTCTGGTTGTCAGTTATCATTTTTCGCGCAAAATCTCCGCCATTTTGTCCGACTTTATGAACCCCCGATAATAGGATTACTCCTCTCACCGTGTTCATGTCACTGACGCTAACTTCGTTCCCTTCATTATTTATGTTCGGAATTGCGTTGCATCGAAGGTGAGCTGATTTTATGCAATTTAGGTGAAGTGGAAGAAAATTGGATGGTTACTAAATGTTGAAGATTGAAGAGACAGCTGGAAAGTTACACTGTAGCCGCAAGATGAATTCTTGATGTTCCAGAATTTTATATGGATTAGGTATGCTCTCCTAAGTGTGCGGGTCAGACCTGGCTAGAAATCATAAAATAAGGAGAGGTTCGGGAGAGGTATTTAACCAACAGCGAGAAAATTTGCAAGCTAGCAAAAAAAAAATGTTCTTTTTATGTTGGTATATCATGTGCTGTATGTTAAAGCATGGTTGTGATGATATCAGGTTCTTCTTAAAACCCTTTATTCTATAGATTCCTTGCAGATACTAAAGATTTGGGAACTATTACCTACCTATCTATTACAACGCGAATGAATTGTTACAAGTTCTTGAAACGCATCGAAATTATTGTATCCATTTTTATGTATTGGCTCAAAAGCAATTACATCAGCTAGAATTGTACGTTTTCTTCAGAAACGTAAGCTACTTATTGTTGCTGTGTTGTCGTTGCCAGAGATACAAAATGATAACTTGTGTATTTTGCTCGTTACAGAAAAGCTTTGTACTTCTGCGGAAATAGAAATGCAGGTCTTGATACCGACCAGAATATAGCTAACATAAGACAAAGATAATATTTGATTCATGTGTATTTTATGTTCACCATTGTCGGGTTCTCTAACTGATTTGATATTCGTGTACTCGTTAGCCAAGGGTTCCACTAAATTTCAACTGCCATTCTTTGACAGTTGTTAAAAATTGACATTTGTAATTTGAGTATAGGTACCGACAATTTAAGCTGATAGGCAATTAATTTCCCATATATTTGTATAAATTTTTTGTGTCATCATGATTTGATATCGATATCAAATCACGATAACACAAAAAACAACTAACTTAATTTATCGGTGAATCGTGTTAGATGTGAACGGTATCGATGTTACGGCTAAAGGTAGGTGTGAACATAAACTTAAGATTAGCCGGCCAAACTTAGGTTTATCTTCGATAAACCTAAGTTCCGCCGTAACATCGATACCGTTCACATCTAACACGACTCACCGATAAATTAAGTTTGATCCTGTATAAACGTTTTTGAAATATAGCCTCCTTCTGTAGGCACCTTCTACATGTCAAACTTGGTCATATACCAATTTTCCTTCCATTAAAGGCGCCATCTTTTTCCCTCATACTTGACTTAACATCAATTTTCTTCCCCTTTACATAACACGTTTGATCATCCAAAGTGCTATATCATACGATCCCAGGCCATTATTATTTTCAGGTTAGGTAAGTACTTCATCCTTTGTTCGACGGGTGTGTAAAAATAAGTAATTTGGGAACACTGATTGTAGAAATATGATGGATGTGATGTGACATTAACAGTAACATTCTATCAGCGATAATATTGGCGGAAAGGTCAAAAATGTATTAGTGTGTGTTATGTAAAATGTATGTGTTCCTGCGGGGTACATGTGTAACACACATAAAATGGCAATTGATCATAATTACTTTCATTTTGACAGTTCTGCCACTTTCATTGAGTTCTTTACGTTGTTTAGCAGACAAAGGACAATGGCCAAAAAGTATGGAACCTGGTACAACAACCAATAGTAAGACATACACGTATGTGGATAGACCTTTTTATTTGGAACAAAACGTTCTGACTGAAATGTTTATCCATCCCCAGTAATAGGTACCTACCAATATGAATGAAAAATGAAAAATTATATGATTATAACAGATTTAGGGAGACAGGCGGGGGAAGGTTAAGGAAATAATAAAAAAAATGTTTTTAGAACAAAAAAAAATCATAACATGTATTGAGAATATCCTCCTAAATCCTGGGCTTGTGATTGAAACTGTTGAAAGTGTGTTCCGCAATTATGATGCTGTTGTAAGTCATTGTAGAAAGAAGTAACGCTTTCAAAGCGCCACTTGTTTAAGCTCTATGGTCAGAGTTCCTAATCGTTCTTCTCCATTTCACTCTGTTCTTGATATTCATGTTAGAAATGTTGTCATATCTCTGTGCACTAGATCTTTTCACTTGACTTTATACATCCTTCGGGATCTCATGCTAGAAACAGATGTCGCAGTACATATTCAGTACACATCCATATTATAAATGCGAAAGTGTTTCTGTCGGTTTGTCCTTCTTTCGTGCAGCAATGGAGCGACGTTACTGCATGTGGATTGGAGAATGACATAGGCTACTTTTTGTCACGAATAATGCGCAGTTCCTATATGTGAAAGACCATCGGAACGCAGCCGCGAGTAAACGCTAGTTTTGAAATAGGTAAACTTAGTTTTAACTTTTTTTAACACGTATCATAACATCACGCTGTTTGCCCTGAAGGATTAGATAGAGTGTATAAAATATAGGGTAGCGGGGACATCGACGTGCAATCTGTTACCCTGGATTCAGTACATAATTCTGGATCCCCCTTTTTTATGACCCCTCCCGCTCTGGGTGGAGCGGAAGGGAGTGTCAGACTCTTACTGACTAAAACCCACCCGTGTTTCTTCCTTAGCCCTTTATGTTCCGAGCCAGCGGTAATCCTTTCGGACAATCCCGCTGACCCGGGATCCCTCTGCGGTGAAAATTTACGTAGGTTATTTAAAAAATAATTGCTGTTCCATACTGTTTGACCGCGTAGATTTTGGGATTGCATTTTTCTATAAAGGCTACGCCGACCGCCTAGTGGCACCCTAATCGTTTGTTTGGTTATTTCTTTTATTTTAGAATGAAAATGCAGAAAGTAAGCACGTTAAGTTGTATAACATATAAAAGGATAGAAAAATATTTCTATGCTTTTATATGTCAATAATCATGTGCTGCATTCATGGTTTATAGTTTGCGTATCGATCCACGCTTGTTTTCGTTTTATGCTCATTTTGAACTTGTTATAACGACAAAGCACAATTTTGGCATATCTTCCTTTCCTTATGATTTACGCGAAGGCTTGAGAAGTAATCGTTCCCCTCTCGAGTGTCTGGAAATTCAGCTTTGTAAAATGAGTTTGTAAGTCAATAGATTCTGTTGCCTCCCTGATTTCCTATTTGCCGGGATCCATCTATGGCTTTATAAATGTGATGTTTTAGAAGTGTTTGATAATAATATAAAAACTTTTCTGTGGGATTTTTGCTGTATCATAATGATTTTTAAGTAGGTTTTATGTGCAAAGTAAATAAGTATCTATAGTGGGCCTCGTTACTAAGTAATAACAGTCGCACGGGTCTATCGATCAGGTTAAACTACGCTTCCCGCGGTTGGTCTGTGGATAAGTAACCATCTTTACATACCAAGATCCCTTCGTGCCTCTGAATCGGAAAGCACGTTAAGCTGTTGGTCCCGGCAGTCATTCTTGGATATTTGACAGTCGTTACAGGTCGTCACAAACCCGAAAAGTTTAACAACCAGTCTTACTTTGTGGAGTAAGATAGGCAGTCACTCCATGTAAAATACTTGTGGTATTCTGCTGCATCTAGTTAAGACTGGCAGCCGACTGATATATAGGGTAAATTAGTATTTCGACCCTTATCAAAGGTTAACTTAAACTAAATAAACTATCGGTTAACTATAATCCATCACCAGGTGTTTCACTATTGAACCTTGCCAATAAATCTAACAGCGGTCTTATAATCCTAAAACAGATTTAAGTTTAAACTAGATATTGAATTACAGTGAAAGGTTAATTATGATTGCTATAAGGTGTCTTAGAACACTCTAAAATACTTAATAAATCATCATTTAGTGTAAAATATGACGTGTTCCTTAAGTCTTTATGAGTATATTTATGAGTACCTAATGTTTTAAATTATTTTAAATAAAAATAGAGGATTCATTCTAAAAGTTACTTCGACGTTAACATTATACAAGTAATTATTATTGTGGTGTGGAGGCACGTATATTGTGCATCAGCACGTCACGTATAGTGCTTAGTTTAAGGTAAATAAGCTGTGTTCGGAACCTTAGTATTAGCATAGTGTCACGTACTATCTATGTGTATATATGTCACCAATTAAAGGATATGCAGCAGTAGCTGCTGGGAGTTTAGCAGTTGACTCTCGGAGTATCACACATCATGTTGTTTACTTAACCCCTCCTCTCCCCCACATCGCATTATAACGTCACGAACGGTAGGTACTAACTTATTTATTTATAGGGTTTGCTTGTAGGTATTTATGATTGATGAGCTCAATTAAAACTATTTAAAATGCTTTACATAGTTAAATACATAATTTCACGCCTCTTTCCCATGGGGATAACCAGAAACTACAGAACGCCACCTGTTACGAACCTTACATACCTACTTCTTTTGCTTCGTTTATGTTCATGTCATCTGGGGGCCTAAAAAGGCCACATTGGCAGAATCCTATAAGGAATACATTATGAATCATAATATACAGTTAAACGTTAAGTTAATCGTATCAAATCCCATTGGTGAAGGATTTTTCAGTTATTTTTTTTTTGTCTGTGCTCAAATTCCAATCCATCCAATCCAAATCCAATCCCCAATCTCTTTGATTATACCTACGTAGTGCAGCGAAAAAAAAAAACACAGACTGTCTTCGCCATATTATAATTCATAATGTTAGCCTTTTATGATTCTGCCGAAGTGGCCTTTTTAGGCTCTCTGGTCATACACGCACGCCTTCTTACCTTTCTGAAGAACATAACCAATAAGACATCAGCCTTGTAAATACATTTTTTAGTCGCCTTTTCTTCATCCTCTCAACATAATAATCAAACTGTCTAAGCAAACTCTGTTCAATTTTTGTCACTATAACTTCTTTTAAGCCTCACCGTTGCTGAAAATGATTTATGATCAGAGTATTTTATTACAGGTAAACACGCTACACCCTCACAGTTTTTCCAACCACGAAAACAACATACGAGTAAGTACTAAGACAAATTATACTATATAAAGCTCGATTACCACTGACTGACTCACTGATTGACATAATTGTTCTCCCAGATGGTGAAGGGGGAGGTGGGTATATTTTTACAGATTCGTATAGAAGTAACTCTCACGAGTATGGGAAAAATCCCAAACCTCCCCTTTTCCACCCCACTCTCCCCCCTCCCTATCGTATCTCGGAAACTAAGAGTCCCGTGTTTTGTTGTTTTACGGATTCGTATAGAGGAGGCTCGGAAAAGTAAAATCCATTTTTCAAAGTTGCCCCCTTGCCCCCCTTCTCCCCCCCTCTCTAGGTAGATCTCGGAAGTTAAGAGACTTGGAACATTTTTTTTTTCAGATTCATATCAAGGGGCCCAGAGTTGGTCAAAATCATTTTTCAAAACTCCCCCCTCTCCCCCCCTTCACCCCTCCCCCATCGTATCTCGGAAATAA
Source organism: Luperina nickerlii (assembly GCA_963855955.1). NCBI lineage: Eukaryota > Metazoa > Arthropoda > Insecta > Lepidoptera > Noctuidae > Luperina > Luperina nickerlii. The sequence continues at coordinate 8,547,822 of OY979685.1, forward strand.
AGAAACCTGGGTTTTGTTTTTTTACGGATTCGTATAGAGGAGGCTCGGAAAAGTAAAATCCATTTTTCAAAGTTGCCCCCCTTGCCCCCCTTCTCCCCCCCTCTAGAGGTAGATCTCGGAAGTTAAGAGACTTGGAACATTTTTTTTTACAGATTCATATCAAGGGGCCCCGAGTTGGTCAAAATCATTTTTCAAACCCCCCCCCTCTCCCCCCCTTCACCCCTCCCCCCATCGTATCTCGGAAACTAGGTAGCGGTAAAGCGAAGCGTAGCGTAGCGTAGGGATAAGGTCACGATAGCTTTCCGGTGGTAGGAAGGTCCTGAGTGGAGCGAACCTGCGAGACCGAGTGGAGCAAAGGGGGGAAGAATACTAACATGGCGGACAGCGTTTTTGTTTGGGGTGCGTTTAAGTAAATTATTCAGTTTAAAATTGACTGCCTAAGGGCTGAGTTCACGGACTGTCATTTGACCAATGTTTGAGTAATCGGCCGATGAATTCCTAAACATCGTTTATGCAGCCGGTTAAGTATTCACTGCTCACCACGAATATTTTAACCGTGATTATTAAATCGGGCAATCAGCATTCGCTCAAAGAGAATGAACGAATGCTATAAGTGTACTCATTTGCGAAGTCACGTCGTTAGATTTAGTCAACACGAGTTTTGGTGACATCTATATTTAGTAGCATAAAATAAAACGCTTTCAACTTGAGAAGTTCGAAAACGCATTGGGATCATTATGCTAGCCTGTAGTGTCTAATTTGGATGGGTAATAACTTCACACCGCTGTCACTGTCAATGTAATAGACATAAGATTTAACGTGGGAGCAAATGAGACAGAAAGCATTATACAGTGTTTTTGTGTTTTTGAGTGTTATTGAGTGTTGTTGAGTGTTGTTGAGTGTTGTTGAGGGTTGTTGAGTGTTGTTGAGGGTTGTTGAGTGTTGTTGAGTGTTGTTGAGTGTTGTTGAGTGTTGTTGAGGGTTGTTGAGGGTTGTTGAGTGTTGTTGATGAGTGTTGTTGAGTGTTGTTGAGTGTTGTTGAGGGATGTTGAGTGTTTTGAGTGTTGTTGAGTGTTGATGAGTGTTGTTGAGTGTTGTTGAGTGTTTTGGGTGTTGTTGAGTGTGGCTGAGTGTTGTTGAGTGTTGTTGAGTGTTGATGAGTGTTGTTGAGTGTTGTTGAGTGTTGTTGAGGGTTGTTGAGTGTTGTTGAGTGTTGTTGAGTGTTGTTGAGTGTTGTTGAGTGTTGTTGAGGGTTGTTGAGTGTTTTTGAGTGTTGTTGAGTGATGTTGAGTGTTGTTGAGTGTTGTTGAGTGTTGTTGAGTGTGGTTGAGTGTTGTTGAGTGTTGTTGAGTGTTATTGAGTGTTGTTGAGTGTTGTTGAGTGTTTTGAGTGTTGTTGAGTGTTGATGAGTGTTGTTGAGTGTTTTGAGTGTTTTGAGTGTTGTTGAGTGTTGTTGAGTGTGGCTGAGTGTTGTTGAGTGTTGTTGAGTGTTGTTGCGTGTTGTTGAGGGTTGTTGAGTGTTGTTGAGTGTTGATGAGTGTTGTTGAGTGTTTTGAGTGTTGTTGAGTGTTGTTGAGTGTGGCTGAGTGTTGTTGAGTGTTGATGAGTGTTGTTGAGTGTTGTTGAGGGTTGTTGAGTGTTGTTGAGTGTTGTTGAGTGTTGTCGAGTGTTGTTGAGTGTTGTGGAGTGTTGTTGAGTGTTGTTAAGTGTTGATGAGTGTTGTTGAGTGTTGTTGAGTGTTATTGAGGGTTGTTGAGTGTTGTTGAGTGTTGTTGAGTGTTGTTGAGTGTTGTTGAGGGTTGTCGAGTTTTGTCGAGTGTTGTCGAGTGTTGTCGAGTGTTGTTGAGTGTTGTTGAGTGTCGTTGAGTGTTGTTCAATGTTATTGAGTGTTGTTGAGTATTGCCGAGTGTTGTCGAGTGTTGTCGAGTGTTGTTGAGTGTTGTTGAGTGTCGTTGAGTGTTGTTCAATGTTATTGAGTGTTGTTGAGTATTGCCGAGTGTTGTCGAGTGTTGTTGAGTGTTGTTGAGTGTTGTTGAGTGTTGTTGAGTGTTGTTGAATGTTGTTGAGTGTTATTGAGTGTTGTCGAGTGTTGTCGAGTGTTGTTGAGTGTTGTTGAGTGTTGTTGAGTGTTTTGGGTGTTGTTGAGTGTTGTTGATCACAACAAATCACAAAAGACGTTAAGCCGCGTACCCACTAGAGCCATGCGGCTTAACGTCTTTTGGCGCGAAAACTGTTTGACGCGCTAAAATAAGAAAAAAAAAGACTTATTTTGTTGGTTGACGTATTTTGTAGAAACAATTTTCTTGGTAAAGTTTAAAGTATGGCGGTGTAAATCACAAGTTAAAATAAGTGATTCCAGTGACAATTATAGCAATTTATTAACAACAACTCCACAAGTGTAGTATAAAGCAGTATATATCACTCGAGGGTAAGTACAGATTACTCACCTTGGTGAATAAATAGCTATTATTACAAAATCCTATAAGTGCTAAGGATTACTGTCCAATTCTCAAAATTTTACAAGGGTAAGAAATACTCCTCAAAAACACGACCCCGCGAGCTGCTTGCAGCTCGCGCAACGCCCAAAATCTAGTTATACTATATAAAGCTCGATTACCACTCACTCACTGACTGACTGACATAATTGTTCTCCCAGATGGTGAAGGGGGAGGTGGGTATATTTTTACAGATTCGTATAGAAGTAACTCTCACGAGTATGGGAAAAATCCCAAACCTCCCCTTTTCCACCCCACTCTCCCCCCTCCCTATCGTATCTCGGAAACTAAGAGTCCCGTGTTTTGTTGTTTTACGGATTCGTATAGAGGAGGTTCGGAAAAGTAAAATCCATTTTTCAAAGTTGCCCCCCTTGCCCCCCTTCTCCCCCCCTCTAGGTAGATCTCGGAAGTTGAGAGACTTGGAACATTTTTTTTTTCAGATTCATATCAAGGGGCCCAGAGTTGGTCAAAATCATTTTTCAAAACTCCCCCCTCTCCCCCCCTTTACCCCTCCCCCCATCGTATCTCGGAAACTAAGAGTCCCGTGTTTTGTTGTTTTACGGATTCGTATAGAGGAGGCTCGGAAAAGTAAAATCCATTTTTCAAAGTTGCCCCCCTTGCCCCCCTTCTCCCCCCCTCTAGAGGTAGATCTCGGAAGTTAAGAGACTTGGAACATTTTTTTTTTCAGATTCATATCAAGGGGCCCCGAGTTGGTCAAAATCATTTTTCAAAACTCCCCCCCTCTCCCCCCCTTCACCCCTCCCCCCATCGTATCTCGGAAACTAGGTAGCGGTAAAGCGAAGCGTAGCGTAGCGTAGGGATAAGGTCACGATAGCTTTCCGGTGGTAGGTAGGTCCTGAGTGGAGCGAACCTGCGAGACCGAGTTATTATATTATCGGGCAATCAGCATTCGCTCAGAGACTATGAACGAATGCTATAAGTGTACTCATTTGCGAAGTCACGTCGTTAGATTTAGTCAACACGAGTTTTGGTGACATCTATATTTAGTAGCATAAAATAAAACGCTTTCAACTTGAGAAGTTCGAAAACGCATTGGGATCATTATGCTAGCCTGTAGTGTCTAATTTGGATGGGTAATAACTTCACAGCGCTGTCACTGTCAATGTAATAGACATAAGATTTAACGTGGGAGCAAATGAGACAGAAAGCATTATACAGTGGTTTTGTGTTTTTGAGTGTTATTGAGTGTTGTTGAGTGTTGTTGAGGGTTGTTGAGGGTTGTTGAGTGTTGTTGAGTGTTGTTGATTGTAGTTGAGTGTTTTGAGTGTGGTTGAGTGTTGTTGAGTGTTGTTGAGTGTTGATGAGTGTTGTTGAGTGTTGTTGATTGTTGTTGAGAGTTGTTGAGTGTTGTTGAGTGTTTTTGAGTGTTGTTGAGTGTTGTTGAGTGTTGTTGAGTGTTGTTGAGTGATGTTGAGTGTGGTTGAGTGTTGTTGAGTGTTGTTGAGTGTTATTGAGTGTTGTTGAGTGTTGATGAGTGTTTTGGGTGTTGTTGAGTGTTGTCGAGTGTTGTTGAGGGTTGTTGAGTGTTGATGAGTGTTGTTGAGTGTTGTTGAGTGTTGTTGAGTGTTGTTGAGTGTTGTTGCGGGTTGTTGAGTGTTGTTGAGTGTTTTGAGTGTGGTTGAGTGTTGTTGAGGGTTGTTGAGTGTTGTTGAGTGTTGTTGAGTGTTTTGAGTGTTTTGAGTGTGGTTGAGTGTTGTTGAGTGTTGTTGAGTGTTGTTGAGTGTTGTTGAGTGTTGTTGAGTGTTGTTGAGTGTTGATGAGTGTTGTTGAGTGTTGTTGAGTGTTGTTGAGTGTTGTTGAGGGTTGTTGGGTGTTGTTGAGTGTTGTTGAGTATGGTTGAGTGTTGTTGAGTGTTGTTGAGTGTTATTGAGTTTTATTGAGTTTTGTTGAGTGTTGTTGAGTGTTTTGAGTGTTTTGGGTGTTGTTGTGTTGGTGAGTGTTGATGAGTGTTGTTGAGGGTTGTTGAGTGTTGTTGAGGGTTTTTGAGTGTTGTTGAGTGTTGTTGAGTGTTGTTGAGTGTTGCTGAGTGTTATTGAGTGTTGTTGAGTGTTGTTGAGTGTTGATGAGTGTTGTTGAGTGTTGTTGAGTGTTGTTGAGTGTGGTTGAGTGTTGTTGAGTGTTGTTGAGTGTTGTTGAGTGTTGATGAGTGTTGTTGAGTGTTGTTGAGTGTTGTTGAGTGTTGTTGAGTGCTGTTGAGTGTTTTGAGTGTTTTGGGTGTTGTTGAGTGTTGTTGAGTGTTGATGAGTGTTGTTGAGTGTTGTTGAGTGATGTTGAGTGTTGTTGAGTGTTGTTGAGTGTTGTTGAGGGTTGTTGAGTGTTGTTGAGTGTTGTTGAGTGTTGTTGAGTGTTGTTGAGGGTTGTTGAGTGTTGTTGAATGTTGTTGAGTGTTGTTGAGTGTTATTGAGTGTTGTTGAGGGTTGTTGAGTGTTGTTGAGTGTTGTTGAGTGTTATTGAGTGTTATTGAGTGTTGTTGAGTGTTGTTGAGTGTTGTTGAGGGTTGTTGAGTGTTGTTGAGTGTTGTTGAGTGATGTTGAGTGTGGTTGAGTGTTGTTGAGTGTTTTTGAGTGTTGTTGAGTGTTGTTGAGTGTGGTTGAGTGTTGTTGGGTGTTGTTGAGTGTTATTGAGTGTTGTTGAGTGTTGTTGAGTGTTGATGAATGTTGTTGAGTGTTTTGGGTGTTGTTGAGTGTTGTTGAGGGTTGTTGAGTGTTGTTGAGTGTTGTTGAGTGTTGTTGAGTGATGTTGAGTGTTGTTGAGTGATGTTGAGTGTGGTTGAGTGTTGTTGAGTGTTGTTGAGTGATGTTGAGTGTGGTTGAGTGTTGTTGAGTGTTGTTGAGTGTTGTTGAGTGTTGTTGACTGTTGTTGAGTGTTGTTGAGTGGTGATGAATGTTGTTGAGTGTTTTGGGTGTTGTTGAGTGTTGTTGAGGGTTGTTGAGTGTTGTTGAGTGTTGTTGAGTGATGTTGAGTGTTGTTGAGTGATGTTGAGTGTGGTTGAGTGTTGTTGAGTGTTGTTGAGTGTTTTGGGTGTTGTTGAGTGTTGTTGAATGTTGTTGAGTGTTGTTGAGTGTTGTTGAGGGTTGTTGAGTGTTGTTGAGTGTTGTTGAGTGTTGTTGAGTGATGTTGAGTGTGGTTGAGTGTTGTTGAGTGTTGTTGAGTGATGTTGAGTGTTGTTGAGTGTTGTTGAGTGTGGTTGAGTGTTGTTGACTGTTGTTGAGTCTTATTGAGTGTTGTTGAGTGTTTTGAGTGTTGATGAGTGCTGTTGAGTGTTGTTGAGTGTTTTGAGTGTTTTGAGTGTTTTGGGTATTGTTGAGTGTTGTTGAGGGTTGTTGAGTGTTTTGGGTGTTGTTGAGTGTTGTTGAGTGTTTTGAGTGTGGTTGAGTGTTGTTGAGTGTTGTTGAGTGTTGTTAAGTGTTGATGAGTGTTGTTGAGTGTTGTTGAGTGTTGTTGAGTGTTGTCGAGTGTTGTCGAGTGTTGTCGAGTGTTGTCGAGTGTTGTTGAGTGTCGTTGAGTGTTGTTGAAAGTTGTTGAGTGTTGTTGAATGTTGTTGAGTGTTGTTGAGTGTTGTTGAGTGTTTTGAGTGTTGTTGAGTGTTGTTGAATGTTGTTCAGTGTTGTTGAGTGTTGTTGAGTGTTGTTGAGTGTTGTTGAATGTTGTTGAATCTTGTTGAGTGTTGTTGAGTGTTGTTGAGTATTGCCGAGTGTTGTCGAGTGTTGTTGAGTGTTGTTGAGTGTTGTTGAGTGTTGTTGAGTGTTGTTGAATGTTGTTGAGTGTTATTGAGTGTTGTCGAGTGTTGTCGAGTGTTGTTGAGTGTTGTTGAGTGTTGTTGATCACAACAAATCAAAAAAGACGTTAAGCTGCGTCCCCACTAGAGCCATGCGGCTTAACGTCTTTTGGCGCGAAAACTGTTTGACGCGCTAAAATAAGAAAAAAAAAAGACTTATTTTGTTGGTTGACGTATTTTGTAGAAACAATTTTCTTGGTAAAGTTTAAAGTTTGGCGGTGTAAATCACAAGTTAAAATAAGTGATTCCAGTGACAATTATAGCAATTTATTAACAACAACTCCACAAGTGTAGTATAAAGCAGTATATATCACTCGAGGGTAAGTACAGATTACTCCCCTTGGTGAATAAATAGCTATTATTACAAAATCCTATAAGTGCTAAGGATTACTGTCCAATTCTCAAAATTTTACAAGGGTAAGAAATACTCCTCAAAAACACGACCCCGCGAGCTGCTTGCAGCTCGCGCAACGCCCAAAATCTAGTTATTATACTATATAAAGCTCGATTACCACTCACTGACTCACTGACTCACTGATTGACATAATTGTTCTCCCAGATGGTGAAGGGGGAGGTGGGTATATTTTTACAGATTCGTATAGAAGTAACTCTCACGAGTATGGGAAAAATCCCAAACCTCCCCTTTTCCACCCCACTCTCCCCCCTCCCTATCGTATCTCGGAAACTAAGAGTCCCGTGTTTTGTTGTTTTACGGATTCGTATAGAGGAGGCTCGAAAAGTAAAATCAATTTTTCAAAGTTGCCCCCTTGCCCCCCTTCTCCCCCCCTCTAGAGGTAGATCTCGGAAGTTAAGAGACTTGGAACATTTTTTTTTTCAGATTCATATCAAGGGGCCCAGAGTTGGTCAAAATCATTTTTCAAAACTCCCCCCTCTCCCCCCCTTCACCCCTCCCCCCATCGTATCTCGGAAATTAAGAAACCTGGGTTTTGTTTTTTTACGGAATCGTATAGAGCAGGCTCGGAAAAGTAAAAACCATTTTTCAAAATTCCTCCCATTCTCTCCCCCTTCTCCCCCCTTTAGGCGGATCTCGGAAGTTAGGACTTGGAACATTATTTATATTATACTATATAAAGCTCGATTTTATACTATATAAAGCTCGATTACCACTCACTGACTCACTGATTGACATAATTGTTCTCCCAGATGGTGAAGGGGGAGGTGGGTATATTTTTACAGATTCGTATAGAAGTAACTCTCACGAGTATGGGAAAAATCCCAAACCTCCCCTTTTCCACCCCACTCTCCCCCCTCCCTATCGTATCTCGGAAACTAAGAGTCCCGTGTTTTGTTGTTTTACGGATTCGTATAGAGGAGGCTCGAAAAGTAAAATCAATTTTTCAAAGTTGCCCCCTTGCCCCCCTTCTCCCCCCCTCTAGAGGTAGATCTCGGAAGTTAAGAGACTTGGAACATTTTTTTTTTCAGATTCATATCAAGGGGCCCAGAGTTGGTCAAAATCATTTTTCAAAACTCCCCCCTCTCCCCCCCTTCACCCCTCCCCCCATCGTATCTCGGAAATTAAGAAACCTGGGTTTAGTTTTTTTACGGATTCGTATAGAGGAGGCTCGGAAAAGTAAAAACCATTTTTCAAAGTTGCCCCCCTTGCCCCCCCTCTAGAGGTAGATCTCGGAAGTTAAGAGACTTGGAACATTTTTTTTTTCAGATTCATATCGCGGGGCCCCGAGTTGATTAAAATCATTTTTCAAAACTCCCCCCCTCTCCCCCCCTTCACCCCTCCCCCCATCGTATCTCGGAAACTAGGTAGCGGTAAAGCGAAGCGTAGCGTAGCGTAGGGATAAGGTCACGATAGCTTTCCGGTGGTAGGTAGGTCCTGAGTGGAGCGAACCTGCGAGACCGAGTTATTATATTATCGGGCAATCAGCATTCGCTCAAAGTGAATGAACGAATGCTATAAGTGTACTCATTTGCGAAGTCACGTCGTTAGATTTAGTCAACACGAGTTTTGGTGACATCTATATTTAGTAGCATAAAATAAAACGCTTTCAACTTGAGAAGTTCGAAAACGCATTGGGATCATTATGCTAGCCTGTAGTGTCTAATTTGGATGGGTAATAACTTCACAGCGCTGTCACTGTCAATGTAATAGACATAAGATTTAACGTGGGAGCAAATGAGACAGAAAGCATTATACAGTGGTTTTGTGTTTTTGAGTGTTATTGAGTGTTGTTGAGTGTTGTTGAGTGTTGTTGAGGGTTGTTGAGGGTTGTTGAGTGTTGTTGAGTGTTGTTGAGGATTGTTGAGTGTTGTTGAGTGTTGTTGAGTGTTGTTGAGTGTTGTTGAGTGTTTTGAGTGTTTTGAGTGTGGTTGAGTGTTGTTGAGTGATGTTGAGTGTGGTTGAGTGTTGTTGAGTGTTGTTGAGTGTTATTGAGTGTTGTTGAGTGTTGATGAGTGTTGTTGAGTGTTTTGAGTGTTTTGGGTGTTGTTGAGTGTTGTCGAGTGTTGTTGAGTGTTGTTGAGGGTTGTTGAGTGTTGTTGAGTGTTGTCGAGTGTTGCCGAGTGTTGCCGAGTGTTGTCGATTGTTGTTGAGTGTTGTTGAGTGTTGCCGAGTGTTGTCGATGTTGTTGAGTGTTGTTGAGTGTTGTTGAGTGTTGTTGAATCTTGTTAAGTGTTGTTGAGTGTGGTTGAGTGTTGTTGAGTGTTGTTGAGTGTTATTGAGTGTTGTTGAGTGTTGATGAGTGTTGTTGAGTGTTTTGAGTGTTTTGGGTGTTGTTGAGTGTTGTCGAGTGTTGTTGAGTGTTGTTGAGGGTTGTTGAGTGTTGTTGAGTGTTGATGAGTGTTGTTGAGTGTTGTTGAGTGTTGTTGCGGGTTGTTGAGTGTTGTTGAGTGTTGTTGAGTGTTTTGAGTGTGGTTGAGTGTTGTTGAGTGTTGTTGAGTGTTGATGAGTGTTTTGAGTGTTTTGGGTGTTGTTGTGTTGGTGAGTGTTGATGAGTGTTGTTGAGTGTTATTGAGTGTTGTTGAGTGTTGTTGAGTGTTGTTGAGTGTTTTGAGTGTGGTTGAGTGTTGTTGAGTGTTGTTGAGTGTTGTTGAGTGTTGTTGAGTGTTGTTGAGTGTTGTTGAGGGTTGTTGAGTGTTGTTGAGTGTTGATGAGTGTTTTGAGTGTTTTGGGTGTTGTTGTGTTGGTGAGTGTTGATGAGTGTTGTTGAGTGTTGTTGAGGGTTGTTGAGTGTTGTTGAGGGTTGTTGAGTGTTGTTGAGTGTTGTTGAGTGTTATTGAGTGTTGTTGAGTGTTGTTGAGTGTTGATGAGTGTTGTTGAGTGTTGTTGAGTGTTGTTGAGTGTGGTTGAGTGTTGTTGAGTGTTGTTGAGTGTTGTTGAGTGTTGATGAGTGTTGTTGAGTGTTGTTGAGTGTTGTTGAGTGTTAATGAGTGTTGTTGAGTGTTGTTGAGTGTTTTGAGTGTTTTGGGTGTTGTTGAGTGTTGTTGAGTGTTGATGAGTGTTGTTGAGTGTTGTTGAGTGATGTTGAGTGTTGTTGAGTGTTGTTGAGTGTTGTTGAGGGTTGTTGAGTGTTGTTGAGTGTTGTTGAGTGTTGTTGAGTGTTGTTGAGTGTTGTTGAGGGTTGTTGAGTGTTGTTGAGTGTTGTTGAGTGTTGTTGAGTGTTATTGAGTGTTATTGAGTGTTGTTGAGTGTTGTTGAGTGTTGTTGAGGGTTGTTGAGTGTTGTTGAGTGTTGTTGAGTGTTATTGAGTGTTATTGAGTGTTGTTGAAAGTTGTTGAGTGTTGTTGAGTGTTGTTGAGGGTTGTTGAGTGTTGTTGAGTGTTGTTGAGTGTTGTTGAGTGATGTTGAGTGTGGTTGAGTGTTATTGAGTGTTTTTGAGTGTTGTTGAGTGTTGTTGAGTGTGGTTGAGTGTTGTTGAGTGTTGTTGAGTGTTATTGAGTGTTGTTGAATGTTGTTGAGTGTTGATGAATGTTGTTGAGTGTTTTGGGTGTTGTTGAGTGTTGTTGAGGGTTCTTGAGTGTTGTTGAGTGTTGTTGAGTGTTGTTGAGTGATGTTGAGTGTTGTTGAGTGATGTTGTGTGTGGTTGAGTGTTGTTGAGTGTTGTTGAGTGATGTTGAGTGTGGTTGAGTGTTTTTGAGTGTTGTTGAGTGTTGTTGAGTGTGTTTGAGTGTTGTTGACTGTTGTTGAGTCTTATTGAGTGTTGTTGAGTGTTGTTGAGTGTTGTTGAGTGTTGATGAGTGCTGTTGAGTGTTGTTGAGTGTTTTGAGTGTTTTGGGTGTTGTTGAGTGTTGTTGAGTGTTGTTGAGGGTTGTTGAGTGTTGTTGAGTGATGTTGAGTGTGGTTGAGTGTTGTTGAGTGTTTTTGAGTGTTGTTGAGTGTTGTTGAGTGTGGTTGAGTGTTGTTGAGTGTTGTTGAGTGTTATTGAGTGTTGTTGAGTGTTGTTGAGTGTTGATGAATGTTGTTGAGTGTTGTTGAGTGTTTTGAGTGTTGTTGAGTGTTGTTGAGTGTTGTTGAGTGTTGTTGAGTGTTGTTGAGTGTTGATGAGTGTTGATGAGTGTTGTTGAATGTTGTTGAGTGTTTTGGGTGTTGTTGAGTGTTGTTGAATGTTGTTGAGTGTTGTTGAGTGTTGTTGAGGGTTGTTGAGTGTTGTTGAGTGTTGTTGAGTGTTGTTGAGTGTTGTTGAGTGTGGTTGAGTGTTGTTGAGTGTTGTTGAGTGATGTTGAGTGTAGTTGAGTGTTGTTGAGTGTGGTTGAGTGTTGTTGACTGTTGTTGAGTCTTATTGAGTGTTGTTGAGTGTTGTTGAGTGTTGATGAGTGCTGTTGAGTGTTGTTGAGTGTTTTGAGTGTTTTGGGTATTGTTGAGTGTTGTTGAGGGTTGTTGAGTGTTTTGGGTGTTGTTGAGTGTTGTTGAGTGTTGTTGAGTGTTTTGAGTGTGGTTGAGTGTTGTTGAGTGTTGTTGAGTGGTGTTAAGTGTTGATGAGTGTTGTTGAGTGTTGTTGAGTGTTGTTGAGTGTTGTTGAGTGTTGTCGAGTGTTGTCGAGTGTTGTCGAGTGTTGTCGAGTGTTGTTGAGTGTCGTTGAGTGTTGTTGAAAGTTGTTGAGTGTTGTTGAGTGTTGTCGAGTGTTGTCGAGTGTTGTCGAGTGTTGTCGAGTGTTGTTGAGTGTCGTTGAGTGTTGTTGAAAGTTGTTGAGTGTTGTTGAGTGTTGTTGAATGTTGTTGAATCTTGTTGAGTGTTGTTGAGTGTTGTTGAGTGTTTTGAGTGTTGTTGAGTGTTGTTGAATGTTGTTCAGTGTTGTTGAGTGTTGTTGAGTGTTGTTGAGTGTTGTTGAATGTTGTTGAATCTTGTTGAGTGTTGTTGAGTGTTGTTGAGTGTTGTTGAGTATTGCCGAGTGTTGTCGAGTGTTGTTGAGTGTTGTTGAGTGTTGTTGAGTGTTGTTGAGTGTTGTTGAGTGTTGTTGAATGTTGTTGAGTGTTATTGAGTGTTGTCGAGTGTTGTCGAGTGTTGTTGAGTGTTGTTGAGTGTTGTTGAATGTTGTTGAGTGTTTTGGGTGTTGTTGAGTGTTGTTGATCACAACAAATCAAAAAAGACGTTAAGCCGCGTCCCCACTAGAGCCATGCGGCTTAACGTCTTTTGGCGCGAAAACTGTTTGACGCGCTAAAATAAGAAAAAAAAAAGACTTATTTTGTTGGTTGACGTATTTTGTAGAAACAATTTTCTTGGTAAAGTTTAAAGTTTGGCGGTGTAAATCACAAGTTAAAATAAGTGATTCCAGTGACAATTATAGCAATTTATTAACAACAACTCCACAAGTGTAGTATAAAGCAGTATATATCACTCGAGGGTAAGTACAGATTACTCCCCTTGGTGAATAAATAGCTATTATTACAAAATCCTATAAGTGCTAAGGATTACTGTCCAATTCTCAAAATTTTACAAGGGTAAGAAATACACCTCAAAAACACGACCCCGCGAGCTGCTTGCAGCTCGCGCAACGCCCAAAATCTAGTTTAATTATAAAGACATAACATTACATATTCATTACATGAACACATTAACTGGGTCGTTTATCTGTTCTATTATTCAAATTATAAGAATCAGGTCAAAACACTGAAAATTACGTTTAGCTAAATGTAGTAAGTAATATGAAAATCATCTATAATATGTATAAACTAACAATAAAGCTAAAGAGTTTGTTTTTAGAGAGTTTGTTTAAATTTTTATGAGATTGATTTTTACATTCTGTGACTACTGTAACTCACACACTTGTTAAAATTTTAGAAAAATTAATTATTTTTAGAATATTTGTAAATATGTGCGCACCATGTATCTATCTCATAATTGATTTACCTGTCAATGCTTTATTTTTAATTTTTGTTACCTTTTGTGGTAGACTAATTTTATTCTAGGTGCATCGTCTTCACATATATCTAATTAATTAATTATACAATAAATGTATACTAAACCTTGTAAAACATTTTTAAAAGAGTAACGGTGAAGTTTCTTTCCCATTCTTCTCCATACGAACACTACCTTTTGTAAGGGGTGACTAGAATCAATTCTATTTTATTGTAATTTTTGACGTTCAAAAGTGCCTTTTATGTGCCTATTTGAAATAAATGATTTGACTTTGACTTTGATTGAATGCGCTAATATCTGGAACTGCCTGTCAGATTAATAAAATCTTTTTATGTTTTATAGCCCAATTTTTGAGCCGAGCAAAAAGAAAAAAAGAACGTTAAGTGAAAACGAAGTAATATTGCGGACATGGATGCGACGCGACGGAGTGGGCCGGGGGAACAAAAAAATTCACGTCGCGGGCAGAAGCTAGTCCTGTATAAACGTTGATTCGTTTTTTTAACTAATAATTTACATTTATATCGGGACCTGGCTCCAATACGAGCCGTGTCCAGGAGCACCACTTTCCTGCCTAACGAGAGCCTCCTCAGGTGTAGGACGAGGCTCTTCGCTATGCCATTGGCTTTTACGACTATCGGGCATAATGATCGGTGAGGCTACATCCCACAATGTTGGCCTGTGTATCCCTATCTAAAGTGTTATACTAACACTCGGGTAGGTACTATACATCTTAAATATATATTATGAGTTAGAAACACAACTACTCCCTCACCTTCAAATCTTAGTGTAAGAGATAGCTACTAATGATAACATTTTCTACTAATGCACGTAATTAAGTCAAATGTTTTCGAGATGTTATTTTCTACAAGCAATTTGGGTTCTGAAAATCACCTTTTAACCTTTAATCCTCTACTTCAAACGTTCATTAAGGTTAAGACTATGTTCGTTAGTAAATGTTTTTCATTAATGCTTAGCTTGGGATTCCTTTGTTGTTGTGTTTTTTAAGGAAGTATCTCTGTTGACTGATATCACGCTCATACAGACTGGTGATTAGGTTATCACATTAAAAAGTACAGCGGTATTACATGTTGTTATCAGTCTGTTAAAATAATAATATAAACAATTTTATTAAAAATAGAAAACTAATTTTACAAACAAAATAAATGGTTTAAAATTGGCACGATATAAACCACCCATGATTATAAGCCACTAGACACGTGCGGGGCGATGGTATCAACAATTCAAAATAAACTTTATGGTATTGTTAGAATGTCAACTGTTAGTAATTATTTTAATTATGTGTGTTTAGGATCCAAGGTTTCAATTAATGTGATAACCTAATCGCCATAACGTATAATAATTTGGTAACTATTAGAATACTTAAGTTTACCAAAGCAAGAGTTTGCCTACAGGACACAGGTGCCTAATTACCAAATAACAGCTCTTCAAGCATGTATAAATAGTATTTTTTTGCAAATTTTGGCAATTATGATCACAATTTCTCTTATAAATCGATATATTCCTACAACATTCAAGCCATTCAAAAAACAATCAGAAATCATCAAGCCGGATTTGTGTGTGAACAGGCCGTAATGTATAGGATTTTTCAATATAAGGACAAGGTATCTTTGACAGCCGATGGCGGCCATAATATTAGATTGTCTATTGTGCGAATTTTTGACAGAAGAGTCATTAAGCGTTCGGCATTTATCAAGATGAGTCGCTACAGTTGAACAGCGCGCTAAAATTATTAAAATTAAACCGGCAGTTCAATTGGTCAACCGTTTCGTTCGATATCAGAAACTTATGCCGATAACATAAACAAGACATGGGGTCTCCAAGATCATGTGATTTAACGCCCAAATCATTAATGTATGCGAACCAAGAGCTGTCGAAGACCTAAAGAGTAACATCACACGTGTCATCAATGTGATAGAGGTGTCATTATGTCATAAAGTGATGGAAAATTGGACCTATCGTTTTCACGCTACCATACGAACCGGGGTTCATTAATGACAAGGTATTCCGTATATACTGCCAAAAATTAAGCCTTCAAAAAAGAAAATATAATTTAATTGTAAATAATCAATGTGTTTTTATTCAATTCAAATAACCCGGTCCCTATTGAAAACCCCTTTTATTTCGTAGGAAATGGAAAACAATTGAATCGATAACACTTGACAGAAAACGGAAATGTTCACATTGCAATGCGAACTGCAATAACTTTATTAAGCGAGACACGAACGCTGGCGGATATAGTTGACCGTGCACGAATGCAATGGCTTTGAAAAGCATTCGTACATTCTTTCGGTACCAAACATGCGCGGAATCCCTCTCACGGATAGATACGAGTATGTACTACATACAGTTTGAACGTCAAATATAGATCGGAAAGAATTTGAGTACAGTTAGGAGTTCTGGAAATATGTATGAAGTCGGAATTTATCGCTTTTATTTATTCTATCATGCCATTCATGTTGGTTTTCTCCTTAACATCTCATAATTATGCGTTGAAAAGGTATGTACATAGCATATTATGTATAGGCTGCGTCTGCAAATTAGGTATACAACGCTTTTAATTTTGCGAAAGTAATTCGTCGCACACATCAATTTGTATTACCTTAAAACTAATAAGGCATTCTAAACAAAACCATTCAAAAGTTGCAGTTGTCTTCTCGAATTTTGCGGCCGTCAAAATAATTGTTATCCGTGTTAATTCTCAATTTTTTTGTCATTAAGCGACATAAATATGATTTCCCTAAGCGCACAAAGTCTCTCGGTCTCGCCACCAATCGAGTCGCACTAATCCACAAAATATTTGTATGTTTTTTAAAGGAGTACCTGACGTTTCAACCTCCTTAGGGCTTTCTGATGAATGTTGTTGGCCGAATATCTGCATAAAATGTTTGGTAATGTAAAAATGTGTCAGAATTTTGACGTTCACGGGAAACGGAAGGTTGTATTCTTATTTGCAATACTTTACTCAACTAAATGTCTGAGAAGGCAGGCAAAGTCTGTATGCAAGCAAGCATTTTAAGCTTGACGAATGTTCTGTATCACTTGTTAATTTCGTTCCATTAAATTGGTAAATATAATGTTTCTTTCATGTACTTTATTTTACTGCTTGTACACTACTTTAATTATAAGATCAGCCGGTCCTACATAAAATATCGTAGGGTTGTCATTTTTGGTAGAAAGTTCGGGTGAATTTTTTTGAACGAACTAGCAAAATAATAATTAAGTAATTAATAATAAGTTTATTCATCAAAAAGTAAAAATACAATGTAACGGATTCGGTGAGCCACAAACTAAGCATCGCTTGTATCTTGTGGCTCTGGAGTGCAATTTTACAATGTTAATGATTACATTACAGTTTGAGGATGTTAGATAGTTACAAAAAAGTTAAGAGTTAAAATAAAATAAAACATTCGTGCGATCGAGAAAGGACATCATTCATTTCGTACGCAAAAATTAAAGTACCGGCCAGAAAAAAGGTACTGTTTTACTTATGGGAAATAACATCTTGTGCATTTTTAACTATTACAACGAAAGTCTATAATTACCCCCATAATAAAAACATTTCTCTCAATCTTTTTTGTAGTTATTTTTTAATACTTTTTATGTAAGCCGTCCGCTCATGACAGCGACAGCTGCACGTGACACTATGACAGGACATGAGCGGTAGGTACCATGGATTACAGGCTTAGGACTGAAAACCAGCGAATTAATAACTGTTTGCGTCTTTAAACGAATGTCCCAAATTATCATTTCAGCCGAAAGACGTCCACTGCTGGTCATAGGCCCTACGTCCCAAATACTGTTTGCAAAAGTATGATTTTTGGTACTTTCAACTCAAATAGCAGGCCGTGGGTTAGTTAAAGATCTATGTTGTAATAGTTAAAACATGTACGGGATGTTATAATTATTCGATTAAAAGTTAGTATTTTTTTAAATTTTTTAAAACTCAACATTGTAACTGAACATCGTAAAGAATAGAAAAATGGAAATTTAAGTATTAATTGGGATTCGCACAGGAATATCACAAACTAACTAAACAGACTTTGGTAAAATCAGCTCTTAGGCTATTTGCAAACTAGGTGGAAACTTAGAAGGAGAGAAAATTAAAAGAAAGAAAATACGTTTACTTGCATATATGGCGCAAAAAAACATCATCTGCCTAGACTAGGCAGATGATTTCCCTACTATGTTGGGGTCGGCTTCCAGTCTAACCGGATGCAGCTGAATACCAGTATTTTACATGGAGCGACTGCCTATCTGACCTCCACAACCCAGTTATTAGGTAATACGATACCCCTTGATAAGACTGGTTGTCAGACTTTCGGGCTTCTGACGACCCGTAGCGACTGTCAAAGATCCATGAATGACAGCCGGGACCAACGGCTTAACGTGCTTTCCGAGGCACGGAGGGGTTTTGGTATGTAAAGATGGTCACCCATCTAAGGACCAACCGCAGCAAGCGTAGCTTAACCTCATCAATTGAACCATGCGGCTGTTATATCTTAGCCACAAACCCACAGCCACAGGCCCAAAAATACAAACATAAAAAGAATTAAAGAAAGAATTTGAAGGAAAAGAAGAATTTGTCCAATTTGCGGTAAAATTATGCGATTTAACCAAATTCATGAAACATTTTAATGTCGGGGGTAGTGTGATGTAGCCACCTGGGGTGCTCTCAGGTGAAACTAGATTAATTCCATGTATTATAAATTATTCAATTGTGCTGGTACTGAACCATACCTTCTAGAGAAAATGGAATCCATCCAATATGTTTGAGAAATGATGTAGGAGAATGTTTAATTTATCCTTGCATATTATAAAATGAAAATCTTTCCATCTGTTTGATATTACGAGCAAATTCTTATTCAGAAAGATTTACATCCTTCACATGTTTGTTTCGTCTAGACAAAACCTCTTTCATAAAACCACCACGAATTAAAAACAAAAGCTCTCTTACCTCTTTAAGCTTCCAATTTCAAACACGTTTATGCTGTCATGAAAACAAAATTAAATCATATAGCAGAATCAGCAAAGATAGCGCTGTATACAGCATTCACGTTAACAATATACTCGACAAACTGGAAAACACTGAGTTGGGAAAACAGATTTTAATCTCACCAACTCGCCGAGTCGCTGAATACAGCTTTAATATATTCCGTACTGTAAACGGAGTTTCGCTTAAATTGTTTTTTGGTGTAACACACTCGTAGCTGGCAGTAGTATTTGGAATTTGTAAACAAATCATATGCAGACTGCAATACAATCGGCTGTGCACGAGTTTTTGTTCCGGTTGTTTGCGCTGGATGTGGAAAAATCTTTGTAATGAAAATAATACGCCGTTTATTTATTTTTTGTTGTGCAGTAAGCAATGCTACAACGCATAACTTTTTAAAACTGCTGTAGCATATGCACAGTTCAGCAGCGCTATTATGTAATCTTACCGTGATAACTTAGGTAAAGTGAGCGTGGAGTGAGCTGTCAATAGTGTCAATCCTAAGTTTTCACAGTGAATTTTTTCAGAGTAGCACTGCTGATACTAGTATCAGCAGTGCTACTCTGAAAAATTTCACTGTGAAATCTTAGGTGAAGTGAGGTGTCAATCCCAAGATTCTCTAATGTCAAGTAAGATGACAGTTCACTTCAAGCTCACTTCACCTAAGTTTTCACAATAATAATTTTACAGAATATACCTGCAGGTAGAATACAAACTCACTTCACCTAAGTTTTCACGGTGTGATTTATACAGAATAGACCGCCAGTGCTTTATTACACGTAGGTAGTACTTGCATTGCCAAAAGCAGGTACCCACAACCCACGCTCGATTTTCTAGCATTCATGTAGGAATATTTTTCCCGCCAGTAGGCTGAATACGAATTACGTTGGCATCGTTAGAACCCACACGTGTACCGTTACTGCTTTGGATTTTAGGATTTGTACAGTGAATTACAGTGAAATTTTCGTAATATAGGTTTGAGAAACTAAAAAAAAATGAATCTGTTAGTTTAACATAACAAGCATAATGGCTAATGATACAATAATTAATTATTTACCTATTGTTGTGGCCTCACAACAATAGGTAAATAATTAATTTAATTAAAAGCATAACTAAATCCCTACCGGGAGCCTAGCGGGAGGTAGGGATTTAGTTATGCTTTTGGCTTATAATGTAAACATGAAGTTTAATTAGTAGTGATGAAAGTACAGACGCCAGCACATCAAGCTACTACAATCTGTCAAATTTCTTTAATAGATTTTCAACTTTATCGCTAAAGTATAAGGTTCAAAGTTGATTGGGAAAATTTGACAGTTTCGGGTAGCTTGATGTGCTGGGGTCTGTACATGGGGATTAAACACAAGCTAATTGTGGGTATACTATAGGTACGTACAGTTGTACATCTCTCAATCAATCAATCATGTTTATTGTGGATCATAAGTACAGAAATAAATACAGTTATTAAGAATTACAGTGATGTCGATCAGCTATGTCCCGCCTTATGGTCATACAATACAAATTATTAACATTGTATCCTATTATTATATAAGAAATTCACATTACTATTTTAATAAATAAACAAGGAAAAAAATAAAATTACTATTGCAATTTAAGGAAAAAATAAATTAACTAGTTAGGTGGGTAGTTGAAATCTAATATTACAACAAAAAATAAACACAAAATATAGATCACTCTTAAAATTAATAGTAAGCAGCACTGACTGCATTATGGTCTTGGTCAAAATATAATTTAAAGGGACTTGCATGACATAAAGTCATTTAAACAGTAATAGCATTTATCGACTAACAGGTCATAAAGTTTCTTTTAAAATAATTTAATTTCTGAGATGCTTCTAATATGTTTTGGAATTTTATTAAATACTAGCTTCTGCCAGCGACTTCGTCCGCGTGAAATTCCTTGTTACTCCGACCCACTCCGTCGCATCGCATCGCCTGCCCGCGCTATTACTTCGTTTTTGCTTAGCGTTCTTTCTGACTTTTTTTCTTTTTGCTCGGCTCCTAAAGGTCATAGCGTGATGTTAAAGAGCCTATAGCCTTCCTCAAGAATTTGGCTATCAAATGCAAAAATAATTTTTCAAATCCAACTGGTAGTTCCAGAGATTAGCGCGTTCAACCAAACTTACTCTTCAGCTTTATAATATTAAGTATAGATTGTTGGAGCAACCCTCTGCTCAACCGTTTGGGTAAACATGCGTAATGTTATGTTATGTTAGCCATGATTAACAGCAGGGTAATTGCGTAAAACATTATCAATAGCAATGGGTTTCAATTTGACAACTGAACAACATTCATTGCATTATTTACGTTGTTAAGCAAACACATTTTTAGAACATATGGAGCAATGGATCAACAATATGCTTCAAAATTATTCAAATTGAGAGTAATAGTGAGTTACGCGATTAGGGTGCAGATCAACAGATGGAAGTAGGTCTACTTCCATCTGTTGATCTGATTCCTTACCGGTCGGTAAGGAGATGGATAGTAAAGTTATCGAATTATTCTGCTATATCTATACATAATAAAAGTAACACCAGGTTCCCAAAACGTCGTCAATGATAACATAAACAAGTAATACCAATTCTATGTCTGCAAAAACAAATAAACGATGGTAATTTAAATATAATTTTACCTCAAAAAATAGTGTACCTACTAACATAATATTAGGTGTTTAGCATGTTTTTATAACAGTCTTTGAAAACGTCAACAAACACTTGAAACAAAACGGAATATTAAAAAGTTTTCACACTACTTAATAAACTGACGATCCATACATTTGAATAACGTTTTTCGTTCATATTATGAACGAAAAACGGGTGACAGAGAAAGAAAACAAATGCTTGAAGTGGAAAATAAGTTCAAAGCGAGTCCCGTATGCTTGGGCGAGAAACGCCAGTGGAATGGAAACAGTTTCCACAAGAGCGGCTGGAGGGAGCCCGAGAAGATACCAGGGGTTCTCATTCATAACATGGGCGAAGTTAAAGGAATATTTATTTTTATTTATAGGTTGAGGGTAAATGCGAACGGCCGTTTGTTGCTGGCTGTTAATAAAATTATGTTATACTTTTAAGGTGACTTTAAAAAAGTTTGACGCTCTCTGTAAGTTCAACGGTTTTTTGTGAATTTAATTCTTCAAGGCTCGTGCAGATGGGCGCGACGCGACGGTGCTACGCGATTCTGGTAAAACAGTTGCCATAAAGTTTTCATAGAAATTGTTCGCGTCACGCTGTCGTGTCGCGCCTTTCTGCGTCCCAGAGCCTTTATTTGGGTTTATATTTTATATTGTTTAAAATGTTCGATAGTATTTCTGTACGTAGGTATTAGTGTAATACTATATATGTATGTACGGGAGCAGTCAATAGTGTCAATCCCAAGTTAATCAGGTGGAATGACAGCTCACTTCAAGCTCACATCTTCTAACTTTTCACGCTGAGATTTTTACAGAATAGACCAGGTCGATCAATTTACAAGATTATTCTTTGAATAATAGAGGAAGCCGTAAGTTGATCTCACAACATAATTATAATATTGTTTCGCTCCAACATTAAAGTTGAGAATAAAGTGCTTTTAAGCAAAAGTTCGCTCATCAGTATTCTTTAGTTAAGTTTTTTTTTACCCATCTTCGTCTTTTAAAAATCGCCATTTTCTTCTCTTACTTGAAAGGATCTTTTAATATTTTATTTAACGTTGCAGTGCCGCATTGGTGAAGTAACATATTACGTTTGTCTGGGGAATTCTGAACATTATTTATTTAGTTCCGAGGGAGTCTAAGCTTCCCAGCTCACACCCGCTGTTAGCGGGTACTAACAGCGGGTGTGAGCTGGCAAGCTTAGATTCTGATGCAGTGAGAGCTTAGCTTAATTGAATTCTCCTGTTTCTCTGCCCTGAAGTACCCACCTGGCTGAAACGAGTGACTGTTTCGAAACTATATGAAAAATCACATTTCATCACGCCTGTTTTTCTCGTAGATAGAGTTTTGTACACCAACATTTTGCCAATTACTTTTTAGGGTTATTAGTTTTTACAACAGTTTTATGCGGTAACGCTTTACATTTTTAAGTTCTGTGTAATTTAAGGTGACTGTTTTCTATTCTTCTTCACGTCGCTGGTAGGTACGACAGTTATTTAAATTTTGTTGACCCAAAACTTCGTCACTTCCACGGCACTATCGGCGGTAGCGCAGAGGTCACTTTAGCTGCATGTTTGGAGCACAAAAGGTAGGACAGGAATTGAAGCATAATTTGTGACACAGCTCCACATCCACACCCTGTCCGCCCCTCCGAACCCTCCGTCTGGGAAGAACGGAGGGTTATGTACTCCTACCGACTAAAACCCTACTCTTCCTTCTAGTACCATAAGTCTGGTGCCGGAAGATACTTGTACATCCACCACACCCCCGCCTGGTGATTATTAACCTGTCAAAAATCCAAGCCAAAAGCTGCTACAGACAATTTTCCATCCAGGATCGCATCTACTGAGCCCAACGAGGTAGTTACAAACATTATTAATTGATGAATCGATGTACACAAAGGGTCATTGCAGGCTCATCACCTGCAAACCTTTGTAAGAAGTTTAATCAGTCATTGAGTCTGATCCTTTTCTCTATGTAGGTCATTAGTTGACATACCCTTAAATAGGTAGACTAAAGTCCGTTCAAAGTTATTTTTACCTCTGATAGCAGTAACTTAGCAACTTTGTTGTAACGAGAATAAAGATCACAATGATTTGACAGACTTGTTAGTGACAGCAATCCAAGATTGACCTTATTAACAGAATGAGAATCACTGTGATTTGGACAATGAAGCTAAATCAGAGGTATAATAACTGTGAAAAGATTTACGTGTTGCTTTAGTGATAATTTGTCTTTATTCGATTGGATTTCTGTTTACGTAGTTGACTCGAGTAACTCGATGCCACAGAGTGCCTCAGGCACTTGAGGCATAGACAAGTAATGATGTTACGTTGGGCGGTGACACGCGGATTAAATAAATATTTTTTTATTTGCCAATATTTTAAAAATATCTATTTTATTTATTATACATTTATCGACATGTGCATCCAGCCCTTCCTAATCTACGGTGCACAAAGTTGGTCACTTACTGAACAACATAAGTCCAAACTCAAGATTCGCCAACGGGCAGTGGAGCGCAGTATAAATAGGTGGTACGCGTACAGATCGAATTAGAAACACCATGCTGCGCTCCATAACTCAAGTAGCGGATTTTGGAGAAAAAACAGCCAAGCTGAAGTGGGAATGGGCCGGATACGTTTCACGATTGCACTCGTAGCGATGGATCGTTACTCACTGGACGCGTGTGGAAGGACTTCGCCGTCGAGGTAGACCACGGCGAAGGTGGTGCGACGGTGTGGTAACATTTGCAGGGCCAACAAGGCCAGAGTTCGCACAAGACAGGGAAGTTTGGAAGAAACAAGGGGAGGCCTTTGCCCAGCAGTGGGATATAATGTAGGCTAACAAAAAAAAATCTGTAACTGCCCGTGACATCACAACGGGCTCTGTCAAAAGACTAGCGCTGTGACACTTATTTTTAAATATCGCAGCATCGTGCTGAGATAAGAGCCTTAAAAACAAAGTCTTGTACGAGGTCAACCTCGTACAAGACTTTGTTTTTTACTTTATTTGTGTGTAATTTTGTTTTTTTTAATATTTTTAAGATAGTGTTTAGTTTAGTTTGTGATCTTCCTGTGCGAGTCACAATAAATACTTTCATTCTTCCTTACAACTACACAGGTACATATCAACCTCTTTGCTTTTGTGATTGTTCGATGGGAATGCCATGTTTCAAACTTTTACTGGGCCTTTGCCTGACTCTCTAAAGTACTATACTTACACTGTTAATAAATTAAATTTAGAAAGAGACGGAGACAAAAAAAAATCTTAAAAGAATCTTTATGATATAATCATTAATTAACGTTTTTATTACAATATTATTCTTGAAAAACCCGCATTCAGCAGGATTTATCGAATTCCGAGTTACTCAGTGTTAGAAATGAATAATGCATGCAAAATCTAAAGCAACATTTTATGTGGAATTGTCGATAAGCTATCGAGATTCCACAGTAGCGTGAGGTTATAATTCACCAATAGGCTTATAAATTGTGTTTGGCAAACGGACTGGCCTCGGATATCACTGGCATCTTGGGGTCGATATCGCCTCAAGCAACGTTTATAGGTGCGGTGGTAGAACTAAACTGCGTCCACAATTTAGTTTCCTTACCTGTAAACAAATATGAGTTTATTTCATACAGGTCAGTTTGCGGTACGACTTAAATTTTTTTAAATTAAATTTTTCAATAGCATGAGCCATTCTAAAATCAACTTTAATTACACTGAGTTAAATTTGATATTTAGTTAAGTGGAAATAACATCAACTGGGAAGAAGGAACCGAATAGACGGAACGTCAGAAAAAAAACTATATTTTTGCCATGGACACGCTAAGAAGAAGAAGTGGTTACGTTTTGTATTTACAAGACCTTTGCGGTTTATCATTTCTTCTTCTCCTTTTGCCTTTTAGTCCTCGAACAAGATGCGACAGCTGTTTTACATTTAATCAGGGAGCTTGGTTGATAGGCAAATTGACTATCAACTTAAATTGTCCGTATAGTTCAAATCAGAACTGTCATTATATAACAATCTTATGAAACAGCTGTACCTAACGCGGCAATTTGCCAAAATGTGTCAATCTACTAATCAACAAATTTCTCAAAGTAAGTAAGTGTCTGGTTGAATGCTAGAAAATGAAAATTTTCCGATCATTATTTTAAAGTACTATGTACGTAGGAATTAAATCACTCCGGACCCACCATACCCCTGGCCATACCCCTGGGGGTAGGGTGGGACTGAACCATACCACCATAATAGTGTTGGGATTTGAAAAATTGTGAAACAATATCGTTCCAAATACAATTTTTTTGTTACTTAACTTAAACTAAAAACACTTCCAAATATAATAGCCTATGTTCTTAAATTGTCTATGGTGATTTCATTGTGGATTGACTACATTTGGACTTCTCTAATAAAATCATCAAAATTAATAATTTGTTCCATTAGACGTTTTTTAGGAGTAACCCTTGTTTTATGAATATTGTGTAAGACATTTAACAAACGCATCAAAGTTACTGTATTCTTATTTAGTCATTTGTTTAATTTTGAATGTAACGACTCTTAAAACATTGTGGTCCGGGAGCCACCAATCCTGAAAGCTCCGTGATCACGGATTCTAATATTTTTAATAAAAAATAAAAGTTAACGTTTAGACGAACAAGATTTGCTTGGTCGGCGTGAATTTGATTGGCCGGAAATATTTTAATTAAATTATTTATTATTAAATTTCCATAATTTTTTTTCCGTCATCACGGATTTTGATCAATCTTATATAGAACTTTGTGTGAAATTATGTTCAACAAGAAAAAATCCGGCCGACCAATGATTTTTAGCCGGTAAGGTCACGCATACCTATTTGAATGGTGTGATAAGGGGTAAAATTTATCCATTATCACGGAAACCTTTTTCTTTTTTTTTAATTCACGTGTTTTAATGTCGCATTTATAATTATCCTGGTATGCGTGCTTACAAACTGCCGAAAGTATCGCGCATACCATATTTTATTGTGTGAGTGAGGATTGTTATAGATTTCACTTACTTGATGACATTTCTTGTAGGGTCTTTCTTCTACCTCTGGTCTCTTCCTTAAGTTTTTAACTATTTATTATACTAATTAATATGGAAAAGAGGAAAAACAGGATTTTTTTTATTTGGGTTGATTATATAATAAATGAAGGTTGATACAGAAAATATGTTCAATTCAAGTTTATTAATCAATAATCATCTACATCATTATCATCAAAATTATCATTCCTCTCTTCTTCTGATTCTTCGCTTTCTTCCTCATTCTGTTGGCAACTTAATATTTCCTCAACCTTTAACGGTGCCGATGGGCCAATGTACCACAATGGTTCGAGTTTACTGGATTCATTTACTTGCCATCCACATTCTGTTGGATCGTATAATGTACAAATAGGTTCAGTAGCATTTTGCCACATTGCGTTTACAAAAATGGTGGGTAATATTTTTTGCGTTAAAGTTTTCCAGCATGGTGGAATATTATTTGAATTGAAATTTATCATACCTTTGTAAAATTTTTCTTTGTCGGTTGTACTTGCAAAAAAATTTAAGAATAATTCAAATCTTGCAATATTAGGTTCATCAGCCTGTCGAGCTCTACCGGGCTTCCATGCTTTTACAGGTTGTGATTATACAGCAGCTTTTGTTCGTAAAGGAAAAGAAAAAAGAAAAGAAAGAAAGAAAATACATTTATAAAAAAAAAGCCTAAAAAAAAAAAAAAAAAAAAGCCAAAGAAAGAAAAAAAATGGAAAAATTAAAGCCTACAACCTCCTGTTAGAAAATGAAAAATATCAGAACATGTTCGAGCATTTAACATATCCGGAAGACATAAATGATAAAGAAAAGACAGATTTAGTTCAAAGATTTACAAATGAAATGTATAACGTAAAAAATAATGATGTTAATATCATTATAAGATTTGAATTACCTATTCTTAAAATTTTTTGCAAGTACAACCGACAAAGAAAAATTTTTCAAAGGTATGATAAATTTCAATTCAAATAATATTCCACCATGCTGGAAAACTTTAACGCAAAAAATATTACCCACCATTTTTGTAAACGCAATGTGGCAAAATGCTACTGAACCTATTTGTACATTATACGATCCAACAGAATGTGGATGGCAAGTAAATGAATCCAGTAAACTCGAACCATTGTGGTACATTGGCCCATCAGCACCGTTAAAGGTTGAGGAAATATTAAGTTGCCAACAGAATGAGGAAGAAAGCGAAGAATCAGAAGAAGAGAGGAATGATAATTTTGATGATAATGATGTAGATGATTATTGATTAATAAACTTGAATTGAACATATTTTCTGTATCAACCTTCATTTATTATATAATCAACCCAAATAAAAAAAATCCTGTTTTTCCTCTTTTCCATATTAATTAGTATAATAAATAGTTAAAAACTTAAGGAAGAGACCAGAGGTAGAAGAAAGACCCTAAAAGAAATGTCATCAAGTAAGTGAAATCTATAACAGTATAATCCTCACTCACACAATAAAATTTGGTATGCGCGATACTTTCGGCAGTTTGTAAGCACGCATACCAGGATAATTATAAATGCGACATTAAAACACGAGAATTAAAAAAAAAGAAAAAGGTTTCCGTGATAATGGATAAATTTTACCCTTTATCACACCATTCAAATAGGTATGCGTGACCTTTCCGGCTAAAAATCATTGGTCGGCCGGATTTTTTCTTGTTGAACATAATTTCACACAAAATTCTATATAAGATTGATCAAAATCCGTGATGACGGAAAAAAAATTATGGAAATTTAATAATAAATAATTTAATTAAAATATTTCCGGCCAATCAAATTCACGCCGACCAAGCAAATCTTGTTCGTCTAAACGTTAACTTTTATTTTTTATTAAAAATATTAGAATCCGTGATCACGGAGCTTTCAGGATTGGTGGCTCCCCGCCTATTGGTTGTCCGATGTCTCTCTACGTAAACGCTGAATATATGTACGTCAGGAGTACCTATGTATTTTTAGACAAAAATTTTTGACGTAGCTTTTAAACACAGAGCATGTAACACTTTACTTATGAACTTGTCCATCCGCTTCAAGCCCTCGCGTTCTGTTTTTATATAATCTAGTCCTAGTAATATTTTATCAGCAGGCATAAGCGGTAAGGCGGCAGTAATTGCCACGATTTTTCTTTCAGGTCATGTTTGAGTTATTGTTGCGTTGCGCACCTAGTGGTAATAGCATCCCTTTATAGTGTAATTTGGAACGACTTAAAATATTGCATTTATTGTGTGAGACTTATTACTTACCTGTTATTCGCAGTAGTTCCATTCCTATAAATCAATATACGTAATGGAACTGGGGTGGCACATCTCTACGGTGGTATGGTTCAGTCGCACCCTACCCCCAGGGGTATCGCCAGGGGTATGGTGGGTCCGGAGTGGACCTTGATCAAGAAAGTTTTCTTTCTAGGGAAAAGTAATGTTATACCAAGAAAATATTTTGTTCTCTTATTTTGTCAAGAAACAATAATTCTCTAACTCGATATAACTACCGATAAGTTTTGGCCTAACGTATGAGAGTCTACTTAGTCTGCTAACTTTTCCGATACGTTTTTCTCACAAAATATCGTACTGTTATTAGCAATGCTAACGGTGGTCCCGTATATTTGTCGTGGGGATATATTTTCGGTTCCCATTACCGATTAAATTATTTATTACGGCACCGCTGTAATGGCGATATATTAAGGAAGGCTTTCGGAGAACCATGTAATCATCATCATATTCGTAAGTAATAATAATAACTGATAATAATAGTTTCAAAAGTCTTTAGGTAGGTAACAGTTGATAAAAATGAGCAAGACATTTTGCTGGACCCATCACTAGTGTAGACATCCTGCATTTTCTTGCATTATGAGGACCAGTCCGACTAGTTTTAGAAATAATTTCCCAACTCCAACCGATCTATTTTCTAAAAATATCACCGTGAAAACTTAGGCGAGGTGAGCTTAAAATGATGTTCTGATGTATTCTGTAAAAATGTCTCCGTAAAAACTTAAGTGTGGTGAGCTTAAAATGACGTTCCGATGTATTCTGTAAAAATATCTCCGTAAAAACTTAGGTGAGGTGAGCTTAAACGACGTTCCGATGTATTCTGTGAAAATATCACCAACTTAGGTGAGGCGAGCTTAAAATGACGTTCCGATGTATTCTGTAAAAATGTCTCCGTAGAAACTTATGAGGTGAGCTTAAACGACGTTCCGATGTATTCTGTACAAACCTCACCATGAAAACTTATTAGTAAGTTTTGGTTGATCATTGTAAACCTTGACCGTAAACTACCTCTTAAAATACAGGTATAACCTAGCTTAAGAGGGAAAGTATTATTCTTGTACAGAATTTGCAACATAAACGATAAATAAATATTTTATACGGGCATTACTTGCTTTAAGGGAGGCTCCAAATATTAATTCTGTTCTTGTAAAATAATTACGTTGAAGAAATAAATAATTTTTATTTGATTTGATATATGTTTTTTGATAAATAAAGATTATTATTATTTCTCATGTCTTTTATATATTTCGGGACCATGGGGACCCGGATCTTTGGAAGGCGTACCAGGGACCGAAGCCAACTCGCAGACGCCTCTTAGACAATTTTAAATGATAAGTAGTCACCAGCCGTCGATTATCCCTGTATGCAAGTGTACCCAAGGACAACCCCCGGTTGGTGCAGGACTATTGCAGAACATGGGAACAAAATATATTGGGCTATGGGGTTGGGTTGGTTATACTGGATCGGTAATCTTGAACTATGGAAGGACTATGTCCCCTGCTTGACCAATGATAATATCATATTCACAGATAAAATGGCAGGGAGTGACTTGCACACTCAATAATGGACCCCCCAAAACGGTCACTAGCACATAGTGTCGTAGCGACAAGGGGGCAACATGTCCTGAGGTGCTTATGAGGAGTGGAGCGGTATTCCACTGCTATCAGGACAATCCCGGAAGTACGGCCAAGATCTTACCGGAATACATCTTCCTTCCTACGAGCACATTTGCTCTTGCGAATCTCCAGTCAAGCCGGCCAATAAAGACAAGCCAGAGGTTAGGAACAAAACTTCTCCCGCACAGGCCTAGAGTTCGGAGCGCACAAGCCCCACCACGACGTCAACGTAGAGATACGGCGGTGGGGTTATTATTATTATTTAAATTGATCTTGAAATGAGTTGTAAATAGAGTCAATCAGCATTCGGTAGAAATACAGCTCACTTCAGGCTTACTTCACGGTCACAGTTCACGGTGAGATTTTTACAAAATAGACTGAGAGGTGACTAACTCATGCAAACAATTCGAGAAATCTCGATTCCAGACCGAAACGCGCGAGTAAATCTGTTCAGTTCATAGTAAGAATAAATATGATATCAGTACCAAAAAATAACGGAAGACAACTGAAGCCTCGATATACTATATTTTTAGTCAGTATTTTTGTTCGGCAATACACTCAAGTCGGTCAAGCGTTTAGGTGCCATATGTACTACCTATAAAATGTAGCTTCAGGCTGTATTTGCTCGACCGTTCAACCTTTTGGATACATACATTATCTAGAGTATAAGAGCTTAGGTAACAGATTGGTACCTATTTGGTTAAGTTTGAATAAAGTTAAGACTTTGTATGTTTATTTGTACCCTAAGCAGCTGTTGCCCGCGACTTCGTCTGCGTTTATTTCATCATGATATAAAGTAGCCTGTCTCTTTTGCGCCGATAAAGTCAAGATGAAGTCGACGAAGACACGCAAATGCGGTTGACAGTACTGCTGTGTCTGCAGTCATTGTTTTCCTTTGGTGATTTGTGGGTACAAAATACGACAGTGGATCAATTGTAACTGCTGAATGTCACACAACCTATGGGATGAATAGACTGCGATGGTAAAAAACTAAATTGAGTGGTTCCAGGCTATCTGTCTGTTAAATTTCATAACGATCGGTTAAGGCGAGAAAATGTAAAGAAAGAAAGAAAATAATTCATTTTATTTGGCACATGTCATAAATACTCACAATGCCACATAATGACAATCAAAGCTCACATTCTAATTAAAAAAATATATATATGTATATATATATAGGGTTATGGTATATATATATATATGGGGCTGTCTCAATTTATGTATGACACAATGTTTAAGTTGAAATAAATATTTTTGTATTGTATTTTTTTTTGTGTATTGTGCCTCACGGCTGCGCCGAAGAGTTCAGTAAAATGCCAGACAACTAGTAGGTAACTGTCGTAACAGACAATCAGAGTTAACTTAGGTTCACATGGGCGTATTTATAACTCAGCGATTTTTTTTCGCGCACTGGATATTTTACTTTCGATATTGAGCCAAGCATTTGATTAAGAATCCAACAGAGCGCATCCCAGTCAGTCAAAAAACTACACTGTTGCAATTTCAACTCTCAGCGCTAAGCAGAGCGTTGAAAATGGCAAAAATGGCCTATGGCATTAAGTCCGCCTCTGAACATTTCTGTGCTTGAAGTATTAAATAATAAATAAAATCCAATACGCGAAAATAAATCGCCGCGATAAAAATACGCCCATGCGATCCTGGGACTTACATTCACATTTATAATAGTAAGTAAAGGTATGGAAGAATGAATAAAAAAGCAGCTGCTTGTACGTAAACGGTTATTTTTCATCGTACAGACGCCAGCACATCAAGCTACCCAAAACTGTCAAATTTTCCCAATCAACTTTGAACCTTATGCTTTAGCGATAAAGTTGAAAATCTATTAAAGTAATTTGAAAGATTGTAGTAGCTTGATGTGCTGGCGTCTGTACAATAGCCCTGGGTATACAAAGTAACACACCATAATCGTACCCTTCGGGGATCAAATATACGGGCGGAAAAGAAGTCAGTTCTTAAGTATTTTTATCCTTCGTTTTATATATGTTTTTATATCTTATATTATTTTTCTTATACAAATCGTGCAGTTTGATTCTTTTTATTCAATGTCCTTTAAAGTTAATATAATTAGTATAGATAAACTAAACCTGCGGGATTTCGGAATTTATTCTCACTTCTTTTTAGTGTACCTTATTGGTCCCTCGTTTCATAGCTTTTTTTTTTTTTTTTCAAATCAAATCAATTTCAGTTCAGCAATATCGTCAGGCGAAATCGCTCTACCCATCCCGATCAATGTTCATAACACAGTCATCTGCGTAGTTGGCAAAAGTCAGTCTAAATATTAAGGTACACTCAAAAGACCTCATTGGTCTAGAGGTCGACATTCCTAAGTTGGGAAAAGTGCTATTGAGTTTTTCCACCAGGAATTTCTCAGTAACAGCTCGGAGTCTGGATTAATGCCCGGGTATTACTTGGAACTTGAACTTAACAGCAGCATCTTTCTGCTTTAATGTTATAATATGTCGTATTTCTATAAATTTATCTGTGTGTACATAAATAATAAAATAAATAAATAATAACTGGTGATAGACAGATAGATAAACCATTTATTCAGTGTACATAAAAGACATAGCATAACAAACAAAAGCACAATTTTAAGATAACAAATTACATGAACGTATAAAAACAAGGTGCCAACCTACAAAAAATGAAAATGAAAACATACTTAAAGGGAGTAAGCAACCGATTAAGCAGACGAGAACCTCATAGGTTGAACTGCAAGGTGCCATTTAAAAAAAAATGACATACTGACGTACATGCGTGATGAAAAGTTATGTTACTTATTATAAGTAAACCTACCAGTAAGATGTTCTCAAAACAGTATACGAAATGCTGCTTGGCAGTAAAAATGGAACACCTACCCATGTTACCCAATAACATAACATTCCCAGATGTCATTTTTCACAAGGAGCTCGACTCTGTTATATTACAATAAAACCTTTATTTTCGTGACCTACTTAAAAAAAAAGAGACATTTTCGTGATTTGAAACTAAAACAAAAAATTCTAATATTCTTTCCTTACAAAGCGGGCACCATTTATTTTATCAGCGATAGTTTGCCCGGCAAAACTTATCGTTGTACAATTGTTCGAGCCCATAAAGTGTAAAATTCGCATGGATGCTCGGAATATTTATTACACTGAGAGTATGAGTTATACGAAGAGAAAACGTGGGGATTGTCACAAGATAAGAGACCACACATGCCCAGTAGTGGGTAAAGTCGGACTGTGGATGATCTCTGCTATGTCGTAGCATCATGCCTTTTGCCCTCGTACGGGACTTTCTGTTTTTATTTTCATTTAACTTTTGTTTTTTTTTTTCATTTTTCTATGATTCTTTATGGAGAAACTGTCAAAAATATCAGTATAATACTTATTCTAGGTACAAAAATTTGGTGAAATTCGTCCTTAGTCGACTAATATCGTAAAACATTGTGTAGAGGATGACCTCTTTAAATGTATCCCCAAAAACAATATGTACTTCGTTTACATATTAAAATATTTATTGCGGATTTAAGGTTCTATATAGAAAACAAGGTATTTTTCCGCCGTAACAAGGAACGTTGAATTCAGCAGTATTCCCCAGTTGTAAGCCATTAGACTATGTTCCTGAAATACACGAGTCAAATTATGAAAGCGACGTACTTAGAATAATTAAAAAGAAACAAAATTATATAGTTAGCTAGGTTTTGTAATAAAATGAGAGATAACGGTAATCATTTAGGACACGCATAGGAAATACAAACAAAATCTAAAACTAACAAAATTATATTAAAAACAGCAAAAAAATATAAACAAGAAAAAAATGCCTGTGTGAGGCCAAAATGTCCCAGTACGGTACGATATATAGCTAGACAAGTTTTAGCTTTAAATCTTATTAAATAATTTTATAAAAAATTCAAAAATCCGGTATAAAGACTAACATGAAAAACAGTAGCCCACCGGTATCGGGAACAGGGACCAAGCTACCATCGGTCAGGGATCCAGAGCGAGAAACTTCCTCACAGTACGCGCCGTGTCCAGGAGTACGTCTTTCTAGATTAAGTCCTTGAGCAAAACCTCGAAAAATATAACCTTTTTTTGTTACCTTAAACTGCCCTAGTGCTGGCCAAAAGCTTTCTCCAAGTCCTTCCAGGAACTCTTTTCCGTGCCCCCAGCCAGCTCTCGCGGTACGGTATATGGCGAAGGAACATAAAAATTATGGTCACGCTTTTAACATAGTATCAAACTATTCTTAACTGTCAAGCATAGTAATCGATGGAACTAAATAGTATGGTATAAATAGGTGTAGATCCAGGATAGATTTAACTTTAACCTTACGGAACCCTTTACCCAAATAATCACATCTATTCACATAGTACCATAGGCCCATAGCTCAACCATATCCCAATGATTTCCAGCATTGCATGCCCAATTAACTCGTAGAAGGTTCGCTAACGGGATTTGGGCAAGATTTCAGAAGCCTCAGCCCAAGGTCTTACCTTCCTAATCAGATTAGCTTATGACACTTGTCCGTATTTTGTCCTATATGGTGTAACCACTAATTTGATTTGATTAATTCAATATGGAGTTTATATTCATTAGGACTTTCAGTTGGACTCAGAGGACATTTGGTTTCGTGTCCATTTTAAGTAATTTGGAAAATGCTGTTCGAAAATGGAGCCGAATGCTTATGGTATATCCATAGACATGGCGCTTCACTTTAATCAAATCTAGAAATGTTCTCTGACATAGGGTACTAGTAGGTATTGAAAGTTAAAGAAAGAAAATACGTTTATTTGCGGCAAACATACGCAGAGAAAAAGCACAAAAAAGAACAAGGTACTCTGTTCATTTTATGATGATAAATAAATAATCAAACTTTTACATCTTTTTTAACATACCTACTAAGTACATAAGGTAAGTAGCTAGCGTACAAAAGCGATATCGCACCTAATAATTAATTATTTTAAAGAACCAAGTAAAAAATGGCGTAATTTTAAAATAAGCATTTACTCGTAGAAGTGTTTGAACAATCATCCTAAAATTTCACAAAAAATCCGATTACAATTAAGAAGATCTAACAAGCCGAGATGAAAGACTAATAACATAAAAAAGATTTTATCTCATAATAAATTAATCCTGTCGTCATAAACGACTTAACCGTCGGAGTTTTAATCATCCAGTTCCCTTGATGGCACTAATTAGAATTTTAATAAGACCTCGTAATGACGTGATTAGTGCTTCCGTATCACTTGCCGGGATGCTTGACTTGCTAGTTAGAGACGGCCGCATTATCCTAATTAGCGAACGTTAGGACAATGTTATATGCTCGTTGTGGTAATCTGATACTGTCCATAGTTCGGTAGATCTCCTTTGTTGCTAATTAAAGCTACGATACGCTGACGACGCGTACATCTAATCCGTCATCGGCCGAACTACGTTCGTACTTTGTCGGCCGAACTCGGCCGATCGCACCAAATTTACTTTAACAGTCCGTTCACATTTATTTTACCTCTGAGTTTAAATCACTGTCAAAATCACTGTGCTCTTTATTGCCATTGCAATAATGTTACTGTTGGGTTCCTGGCACTGACATGTTTGTCAAATTCATAAAAATCTTTATTATTGTTGCAAAAAGGTTGATATTTGTTTGCTGCTGTCAGAGGTAAAATAACTGTGAAAATTAGTGCGTACACCTCTTCAACCGACATCGTCCGATGACGACCGATAATTAGGTGTACGCGAACTCCCTTTATTTTAGGTACATTATGTAATGCTTAGAACGGAGTAGGTATATCCGAGCTATAAGAGCCATAGCGCACTGCATCGGATCCGAATCCGACAAAATAATGATAACTTTTGATGATAGACTTTCACATTCATAAGTGCCTTTTATGTGCCTATTTGAATGATAGAAAGTAAGAAAATTAATTTATTTGATTCAAGTACCTAAAAATAAAATAGGTAGGTTTTAAACAAATTATTTAACTTTGACTTTATACTCAGAGTGTCGATAGTATATTTATATGACGGATTGCGCAATAGATCCGAATTCCATTCATCCGAATTTTCATTTGTCGGATTCGGATCGAATGAAGTTCGTAAAGTGCCAAAATCCTTAGGTACTATCATACTCATTTTGCTTATACTAAGCTGCTGTAGGTAAGGTAATAAGATTGTTTTCACCTTTCTACAATTACGCGGCGGGTTCGTCTTGTCGGGCCAATTCAGTGGGCTCTCCGACTGCCGAGCGCCGCCGCGCCGGGTTCGCCGGGTGCGCCGGATCGGTCCCACGTTAGTTCAATACACACTCACTTGCCACGTGACATCGGCCGTTAGTCGCTTAAGATATTAACTAAAACGAAGGCAAATCCATATTGCTTACATTTTCAAAGGAAATCGAAAGGTGAAGTACGTCTCCCTCTAAGTACCCAATTAGTAGGTAATTAGGTAGACCTACCAAACGTTTGCTTTTGTTATTTTTATTAATGTCACTTGTGTTTACATAGTGACAATATTAATTAATATTATTATAGTACTTACAAGTTCTGTTTATAAGCGTGCAAGTTCTGTCTGTAGTTGTGTTTTGTTCCGTTGCGCGTGCTAAGTCCAGTACCACGTACCCTGGCCGCACTTAACAATCTCTAGGACTCTAATCCAACAAACGATCTGTTTGCGGACGAACGGACGAAGATTTTGTCGGCATGTCAGAAGTACTGTGACAGGGATTTATGAAAGTGTTGTTAACTTTTACTTGATGATTTTATATTTTATGAAAATACACATAGTATTTACAAACTGTGTCTTTATTTTCTGTGATTGGTTTTAAATCGTTTTAATTAAGAAAATAAATAAGGTCTGGTTTAGCTTTGCGACGTACCTGTAGGTAGGGAAGTACCTATTTCAATTTTATTTTAAACAAATAACAACAACTAAATAATATAATGTAGTAAGATTTCGATTGTAGAGAAGAGGGTACTCGGACATACTTTTTTATTTGCCTAATTACATAGGTACTTAAGACTCAAGTACTTAGCCTAGGTTTATTTGAAACGTCATTTGTTCACAAAAGTAGAATAAGAGGCACATAGCTAACTGGTAATTAAATATTCAGATTAATTACTCTTTAACAGAAGACTACCCTAACATAGTCAGAAGAGATAAGAGTTACGCGATAGAAAGAGAGGCAACTTCTAGGTGAATAAAAGACCTGAATTGCACTTTATTGTGTCGTTGCAAGAGTCGCTATTTATTTAAATGATTTTGAAGAGTGAATCTTCTGTACTATTATATTGTGTTCAGTGTTCCAATTAAATGTATAATTACTGGGTGTACGTGATAACAGGCAGTATTTCTTTGCTCTGATGAACGGTGCTGTAACAATGATTTAGTAATAGCGCCGGGATAATAACAAATACGCTGTTATGAATTGTTGTGTGTTAATTTATTAATAAAATAATAATACTAATAATAATAGTACTTCTTGTTGGTAGGCCAATGAATGACGTTATGGATAACATCATCGTGAGCTACACAAATGTAATATCTTTCTTTGCTCACTACCTGTTTATTACGATGTTTGTGTAACTGTTTGTTTTCCCGAATTAAATTAAAAATAAACGACGGGTATGTTTGTACTTACTTTGGAATTAGCTTTTGTCCGCGGTTTCATCTGTGTGCATCGAATCCTTTCAGCCGTTAAGGCGGGAAAAGATAACAGGCAGACTGAAGGGCGGAGTTATTTTTTTAGGTTTTTTGTTTTTTCAGAATGGATTGTACTCGTAGATGGGTCCTCCTTTTTAGTCTTAGAACCAATCTATATACCTACAGTAGTTAGTTGACATTTTTCCACTTTAGCTGTGATGCACATTATGATTAAAAATAAAACAGGTACATACTCCTTAGGTATTACTTGACCAGGTATTGTTTATGATAACTCAAAGGTAGTTGAAATATTTAGTAAAAACGTTATAGCAGTTCAAACATTTGGATCACTAGAATTTTCATTGTCAAAGCTGAAGTTGACAAATGTCAACTAACTTTTCGAGGATACTGTTAATAAAAAAAACAGTGGCACTCCGGGAGTGCCGGCAGAAGTGAAAACAAAACACAAACAGAATACTTTGCCATCACTCACTGACATGTCGGATACCTATACATTAAAACCGAGGACAGCCGAACACATCCGATGCGGGTATTTTTTTAATCGTCCTATAAACAAAACTCGCGTGGTGTCGCTTACGATTACAGTAGCGCGAGTTTAATGAATTTTTCCCATCTCAAAA
Organism: Luperina nickerlii; assembly: GCA_963855955.1. NCBI lineage: Eukaryota > Metazoa > Arthropoda > Insecta > Lepidoptera > Noctuidae > Luperina > Luperina nickerlii. The sequence goes on from OY979685.1 coordinate 8,585,330, forward strand.
AATGCCGAACGCTCCTAAAGAGGTTTTCAGTTCAATAAAATCTTGTTCGTTGGTAAGCACATCATTTAAGATTGACTGGACCGCATTGGCTGTTTGTTATTTTAAAATGTTCGTAATAGTTCGAATTAGGTATTTCTAAAAAGAAAAATTCGAAAAGTTGCCGGGAAAATTTTCAAAGTCCGGGACAAGCTCCTTTCCTTCCACCTTTCTTTTCCTTCTTTCTATATGATTTTTTGCATGAATTATTCATATTTCAGTCAGTCAGGTAGGCTAGTTTAAAATAAAAATATGTTCGACATATCGATGTTATTGCGTTTAAGCGGTTATTAAATATCGCCAGGAAACAGATTGTTGAACATTTGAATCCATATTCACTACTGTAAATGAAAAAAAAATTAAAAGGTGTTTATCCACAAAATACATTTACCTCCGCCAAACTGCAAAGCAGTTTGTTGGCAGACGTAGCTCCTTTTTTTTCTAAGTATTAACATATTTTATTTTTATAATGACACTTTTTCACATACAGTTTAAAAACACTATTCCTTCATTTCTTAAATTAAAAAAAACAGACATTTTTATTTTATTTTTAGATATTCTCTCTATATTTAAATCTCAACTGTCATTCTTTATTCGTCGTAAGGAAAAATAAAGAATTTATCTTTCTTATATAGAGTTTGTGTTCTTATGTAGATTTTTTTGTATCGAGTTTTAGGAGTGGGTACTTTGGGGGAGGCCTATGTCCAGCAGTGGACGTCTTTCGCCTGAAATGATGATGATGAGTAGGTACTTTAAGGTTAAGAACTTAAATCAAATTACCATTCTCTTATCATCCCTATTTGTTTGGGGTCAGCGCAACATACTTCTCTATAAGTCGTCATCCCCATAGTCACCCCTTTTCTAACCATTTCATCTTTCACATAGTCCATCCATCATTTCTCTGGTCTTCCCCTTCTCTTAAAGCCACAGTTATACCCAAAACTTTCCTCCCGACAATTTCCTCATTCCTCCGTATCACATGCCCATACCATGCCAACCGATTTCCACGCAAAGAAATTAAACCAAAATCCAGATAGTTAAAAAATACTCTAAGGGCGCATTCCACCAAACTTTTCTACCTAGTGTAAGTCTTATCCTGAGAATAAATTTTGAATTTTTGACAGTTTTTCCATACCAGAACTGTCAGACGTCAATTTTATTCCACAAATTAAAGATATCTGACTTTGGTAAAATCAGCCCTTAAAAACAAAATACTGTAAATACGCTTCTTATACACACTATAATACACTGCTGCTGCTACTACTAATCTTCTATACTCTTCTGGTATACTGTTTTGTGTTACTGTTAATTATATTCTGTTATTAATTACTCTAAATCCATGTTAAGATGTTTCCCTGCGTGATCGAATCAGAAATGAGGAGATCCGCAGGAGAACCAAGGTAACCGACACACCCCGAAGAATTGCCAAACTTGGCAAAGTGGTAGTGGGCAGGGCACATTGCTCGCAGAACGGATGGCCGATGGGGCCGAAAGGTTCTGGAGTGAGGGAGCATCTCACTTAAGATATAAGATTATCGTGCTCCTCTAATAATGTAAGTCTTACTAAGTAATTATGAATATGTAATCCGTACTTGATGTTAATTTTAAGGCTGATATGACATTAATTCCGTTTTGCTTTTCAGAGAAAACGTTGAATTTTCAAAGCAATGTAATAAGAAGCTTTAGAAGTAAATACCTACCTAGATATTAAATCACTGACACAAACACCTTTATTTACATGTCAAACAGGCAATGTTATTTTCTATGACTATCTTATTTGGGACGTTCTTCTTTTTTATCGACAATCTGACCGGCAAATTTTTATATTTGATAAAAAAATTTACTTGTGACTTATTTAGTGAAATGTGATTTAAATTATTGCCTCATTATTGTAGATTACAAAAACATATAATGCAGCGAAGTATTACGTGTAATTTTCGTTTTATTTCAAATTTCGTAGGAATGGTATGAAAAAAATAACACCTCAGTCACAAAAGTATTTATTTTTTTAGGTCTCATTTTAAATCAGAAATTCAGTTTCTTATTACTTTCTTATCAAGAATATAAACATTTACTGTTATCTTGCTCCATTGGACGGAATTTTTTAAATATTCATTTTCATTAAATTATCCAATACCACTCTGTCACATTTTTGCTTCATAAGACATAAAACTTTTTAATATTATGAAAGTCGCCCAATAAAGTCGCTTAAAAATCAAGTGAACACCTTAATTATTTAGCATATAATACTAGAAAACGTTATTTTTGTAAATACTAACAATAAAGTGGTTCATAACTTACTTTGAACAAAAATTTTAAGGGGGACAAAATTGTGACAGAGTGGTTAACGAAGTGACGGAGTGGTAAACAATGTTTACGTCCGCCGAACAAAACTAACCTTATAACAATTTTTAATTTTAGAAAACAATAACAAACATACTATATACTTAAAATGTTACTACAAGTCTTGATGATTGGTGTCCATTCTTTGGTAGATATTAATTTAGTCTTTCTTTTCACTAACTCTCCTTTTCAAAAACTTCTATTGGTTGATCGTATTCGTAAAACACGCGTTTTCCTCTTTTAATTATCTTAGGAGGTGGAATAATTTGTAACAAATTTTCATACATCACATCTGACACATCAGTCTCTACCAATTTAAACAATTTCCCAGTATCATCAACAGATTTATAAAACATCACTCGAACATCTCCATCTTCATCCACTCCACTTTTTGCTACTCCTAAGTAAGTACACTATGAAGGCGTGATCTATCTCGTCGCACTTGTTTTCTTCCCCTGCTACTGGCAACAGACGAGGCTGGAGTCAGTGAACGAGTTCTGGGACTTAATGGAAGTAGTCTGGGACTTGAAGGAGGCGGTGTAGAAGCCGGAGTGTTAATCAAAACGTTCTGCAAAGTTTTCTGTCTTTCTCTTCTCTTATTATTTCTAATCTGCCATTGTCTTTTTATTTTTTTATGTTCTTTTGGTGTCATATCCTTAACTAACTTTTTGCGAGCATGATATCTTTCTAAATCTTTACGTTTTACTTTTGCAACAAGTTCAGGGTTAAGCTTTCTTTTTTCACGACACCGTCGCTGTCTTTCAGCCGCAGATAATGCCATTTTCTCATTTACTTGATGGTAATACCTTAAATTAACAAAATAGTTGACGATAAAATAAACCAACATAAAAAAACTAGCAATCATCTATTATGGATATTAACTAAGGCTCTAAGTTCCATACAAAAATGACCACTCCGTCACGAGTTATACCACTCCGTCACACATTTTCGTGACAGAGGTGCTACGTGACAGAGGTGTAAAATAGTAGTGTTCGAGATATTCAGCATTTTCCTAATTATAATTTACGCATAAAACTGGGTTAAAATGAAATATTTATCATAAATGAATCAAATAATGTTAAAACCCCGAAATTAGAATAACATTTGGAAGTCGTAACTTACGTGACGGAGCGGTCGCTAAATAAACACACGCACCTCCTTTTACTGTTTGCGAGCGACTGACTGGTATTGCCGGGGCGTGGGAACGTATAGCGCGAGTGCGGGGTGGAGGGGGACTATTCTAGAACCTAGTGACCAAGGTCAAAGTTTCTAACGCACACTATTTTGTACCATAAAATGAATGACAGAAGGTAGCAACTAAAATCATATACATCGGGAGACAGCCAATAAAATATTTTTTTATTTAATAATATAAACATTAAAAATTATTTCTTCTTATTAATGTAATAAAAAAGGTTAAGTAGTTCAGTAAATGTTCTTGGATAGAAACTTTCAATGTGATTTTTTTTTACGAGAGCAGTTTGTTTACATTACTAGTCATAGAGGGACACACTTTATTTGTATATAAAACACCTCCGTCACGCTTTTTGTATACTATGTCACACTGATTTTGTAAAAAATAATTGTGAATAAAATCTAGTTTTGAGGATATTAAAATTATTGCATTGTCAAGTGTATTTTTATATAAAAAAATTAAGTAATTTAGTATTTATGAGCAAAATATTATTACTTTTTGCGGAGAAGACAAGTCATTGTCGATAAAAAAGAAGAACGACCCATTTATGCTTTTTAGTTACTCTTTTTTTTGTCCAATTATCAAAATATGACCTCCATTAGGGAGATGGGCTGATGATGCTGCCACTTGTATACGTCTTCCACAAATGATCACATATTATAACATTTGCCGTCATTTTGACGAGAGATAATTATATTAATATCTGTCTCGGCAATAATATCTGACTTAGTGATATACACAGATTGAGTCAGATATTATTGTCCAGCTGTCAATAGTTGTATATTTATGCTCGCATCCAGCGGATTTCTGCGACATTAACCAGGTCCACCATGTTGAGGCTTACCAATGCTGCACCTTCCAGAACAGTCTACTATTCATACATAACTAGTTTTTGTTTGCAATTTTCTCCCCAGTGGAGGTTGGAGATTATCTCACGGAAACATACTACCGGGATAAAAAGTCCGAACCCAGATTATGGTTTACCTGTGTGCCGATTTTCATCAAAATCCGGTTAGCCGTTAAGTCGTGAAAAGGTAAAAAGTAGAGTTACTTTCGCATTTATAATATTTTAGTAGGGAATATGGGCATTAATATGGAAAACTACTAGATATTTAACATTGACTAAGCATTATTCTTGTCACTGTCACACAACTGTCAAACTAAACGAGCAGGATAAAGACGGAAATATCCGGTTAGACTGGAAGCCAACCCCAACATAGTTGGGAAAAAGCTAGACAGATGATGATGATGACTACTAGATATTTTCATCATCAGCCTATAGAAGTCCACTGCTGGACAAAGACTTGACAATTTTAAATGGACATAAAAATACAAGTATTTATAGGTATAAAGTAAACAACTACGCGTATATAAACACAAGAAACACTACACGGCGCAAAGTGGCCATTAGCAGGGCGATGAGCTATAAAACTGCGTGCGATAAAAACATGTTATAGCTTGCTGTGGAGTAATTGCTTTACACTACCGAACGTGGACTCTTGTTTATGGGCTTCTGAGTATCTTTGTATTTTGGTACTTAAATGGCATTATTTTAAGACCCCTACGCGTTTTCTATCGGAATGAACAGCAGCAGAGTCATCACCATTGTCATCATTACAGCTGCAAGACGTCCAGGCCAGGACAGCCACCCCCAAGCGTAGCTACTAGTTGAGCGACTGTTTTATATACCCTATGGTGTTTTGTGCACTGAGGGGTCCTCAGTCTAAGTAATAACTGCCGCACGGCTCGATCGATCAGGCTAAGCTGCGCTTGCCGCGGTTAGTCCCTGGATAGGTGACCATTTTTACATACCAAGACCCCTTCATACCTCGGAAAGCACGTTAAGCCGTTCGTCCCGGCTATCGTGTGAACATATTCGTGGAACTTTGACAGTCGTTACAGGTGCGAAGATGGTGGTGGTGGTGGTGGTGGTGGTGGTATGATGGTGTGGTGGTCAGAAGTGCGTAAGTCTGACCACCAGTCTTACCAAGGGGTATCGTATTACTCAGTAACTGGGTTGTGGAGATCAGACAGGCAGTCGCTCCATGTAAAATACTGGTATTCAGCTGCATCCGGTTAGACTGGAAACTGACCCCAACTCAGTTGGGAGAAGGCTAGGTAGAAAATGATGTTTTGTGCACTATCATACAGGGCAACCATTACACTGATTTGCTGGACAGTTGCCAGGAAGTTGTCCAGCAAATCAGTCTTAGAACAGATATTCAATGGGGTCTAAAAGTTTTGGAATGGTGACTGCGCGCTTACTCCACCACAAGATAAGGCCGCCCATTGTATGTTTTGTATTCATAATTGTATTTTTTTGTTATGTATTTTCTGGTGTACAATAAAGTTTATATAAATAAATAAATAAGATGGACCGATGGCCTGGAGGAATCTGATGGTGAATGTTAAAAGCACAGCACCGGTCTTTCTGAACAGGCTTGGGACAGATCTATGTCTATAGTGGACGTCTTCTTGCTGTATGATGATAATAGCACCATGTTCACGGAAGGATAATGCGTCGATGGTTTTAGTGCATTATTGCGTAAAGCCTCATTATCGTTCTGAAACCAGAAAATGTGTGTTTTATACGTCCTGGCTGTCATTTATCTTTGACAGTTGTTTACCCTAACGTCATACATTACATATCGAGACTCCTCCGTGCCTCGGAAAGCACGATAAGCCGTTGGTCCCGGCTGTCATTCGTGGATCTTCGACACTCGTTACGGGTCGTCAGAATTCCAAATGTCTGACAACCAGTCTTACCAAGTCATATCGTGTTACCCAGTAACTAGGTCGTGAAGGTCAGATAGGCAGTCGCTTCATCCATACTAATATTATAAATGTGAAAGTATGTCTGTCTGTTACGTCTTTACGCTTAAACCGCTGAACCGAATTAGATGAAATTTGGTACAGAGATAGTTTGTGTGTTTGTGTTTGTGTGTTTTGTGTGTGTGTGTTTGTTTGTGTTTGTGTGTTTGTTTGTGTGCTTGTTTGTTTGTGTGTGTGTTTGTGTGTTTGTGTTTGTGATGTTTTGTGTGTTTGTGTGTGTGTTTGTGTGTTTGTTTGTGTTTGTGTGTGTGTTTGTTTGTGTGTTTGTGTGTTTGTGTTTGTTTGTGTTTGTGTTTGTTTGTGTGTGTGTGTAGTTTGTGTGTGTGTGTGTTTGATAGTTTGTGTGTGTGTGTGTGTTTGTGTGTTTGTGTGTGTGTGTTTGTGTGTTTGTTTGTTTGTGTCCGGGGTTTGTCATAGGATAGTTTTAATCCCCATATTCTCACGGGATCGACACTTATGCGCGTGAGACTGAGACCCGCATAAGTGTAACTGAGACTAGTTTAAAATAATAATACTAAGCTGTAACCGATTAGACAAGAAAGCCGACCACAACATAGTTGGGAAAACGCAAAATATGATGATGATGGTGGAATGGATTACAGTATTTCGTGAACAAGGAAACCTATTATCAATGTAGGGTTGTTTCGCATGCGTGCTGTATAGTATTTTAGTCGCTTTTACTATTCAAAAGTGCTACATTTCATAAAGTTACCATTCCCGCAAAATATGAAGAAAACGTCAAAACGTCGCGCGTCGTTTATAAAACAGTGAACGTGTTTAACGCTGTCAGTTATACCGGCCATGTTGGAAAGATAAGTGACGTACGACGTAAAGCAATCTATCATCGTCCATAATGTTTGGCATATTTATTTTAAAGAGATTCTCAGAAGCAAAGTAAGAGTGAACAGGCTTCTTCTGGGTGAGCTCACTCCATCGTAGACTTTGTCTCTGTCATCTCTGACCTAGACTAGAGTCAAGAGCAAACCCATTTCAAATAAAAAAAAAAAAGCAGCCCAATGCCAGATGTTGATGGCGATAGATTCGCCCTTTATTACATGGGACTTAGGTAAACATAATCGACGAAATGTGAGTATATCTCATACCTCATAGTATATTGCCTCTTGAAAGAGCACAGAGAGCAATTTTAAAAGTAGCAAACTTCCATCCTTTTCTCTATCCTACAGATCTGCTTTACAAATCCTGTAACGTGCTGACTGTTCGCCAGCTTTTCATAACACACTTGGTATTAAAACAGCACACCATGCTCTCCTATAACATTGAAAGTACTAATAAGAGACGGAATGATATTGTATGTGAGTCAAATGCACCCTCTAAGTATGTCTTTGTAAACAGATTCTATACTTTTTTAGGCCCATTTCTGTACATTAAATTAAATAGGAAATTAAGTATCTATAAATTAAATAATTACGACTGTAAAAAGAGTATTCTGCAATTTTTACTTAGCATATCATACAGTAAGACAGAGGATTTACTCGTTGTCTGTAAATAAAACATGTTAGTATTTTAAGTTAATATTAGTTTTAATTAGTCCTATCAGTTTTTATTATTATATTTTAAAATTGTTAGCATTTTTTTCTAGCCTGAAACAGGTTCTACCTAGTTCAGGCAAATGAGCGACTGTGTCCACTCCTAATTTTTAAGTTATGTTACTGTAAACTGCACCATTTTTTTTAAATAAACGATATTATTATTATTATTATTACCTACATACATAGGACACCAACATTTCACCATTGCCTAACACTACGTAAAACAGATGTGAAGTCATGTTTTTATATAAGGAGGCTCTTTTATGTCTGATGTATGCGTCCTTATGCCTTTCTCTTGTTAGTAAGAGTGTTTTTAACATGAAAGCTATGCTTACGGGATTTTCAAGTAAGTGTACCTAATGTACAGACGCCAGCACATCAAGCTACTACAATCTGTCAAATTTCTTTAATAGATTTTCAACTTTATCGCTAAAGCATAAGGTTCAAAGTTGATTGGGAAAATTTGACAGTTTCGGGTAGCTTGATGTGCTGGAGTCTGTACCACCTGCTTTCGGAGTGCAGGAAGTACTTCCAATAGAACTATTTCTGCTTTTATCTTTGCTGCGTTGCGATATGAAAGGTTACGTTACTACGCAACAAATTACGGTGTGTGATAGTAAACACATCGAATTTTAGTAAAATACTGTCACTCAGCTATCAATGGGTTACAGAGATGACGTTTTACAAAGCTGAAATTATTTCTTATGACCTGTTACGGGATCTCCTGTAAAAGAGTATGCCATATCTATCTAACTTATCCAAATCTTCAATTATGTTGCGTTCATCAATAGAAATCCGTATGCTATCACAGGTATAGATAGGATAATCATTACATAAGCCTTTTCCCAGTTAAGTAGTTAGGAAATGGGGGTGTATTAATAATAGGTATACCTTCTAACTCTTTGCGGAGAATAGGCGTTATGTTTTGTTAGGATTATCTTTCAGTGTTTCTCGTGCGACGGTGTATCAATATTCTGTTCCATATATTACTGATAATTGCAATATCGACGCTCTAGGGCGGCGTTTCCCGTATATAATAAACGATGGGAATTCACCAGACTTTTAGCTGTAGGCAGTAGTAAAGGGACCTACGAGTACATTGATCGCTCCGTCCTGAGGTACCTACTTTATTTCCTTTATTTATTAATTGTTGCGATTTATGCTTTGTAGCATGTATAAAGGTATTATAATAATATTGTCTAGAATGGTTGTTAATTGCTGGTTAACCTGTAATTGGCGACTGGGTAAGTCCGAGTCTATTGTAACATCACACTAATTTTATTATATAAAGGCAAAAGTTTGTGAGTGTGTGTTTATATGTTTGTTACTTCTTCACGCTCAAACGGCAGGACGAATTTTGATAAAATTTGGTATGGAGATAGCTGACACCCTGGATTAACATATAGACTACTTTTATCCCGATCTTCCCACGGGTTGAAACTCTAGCGGGTGAAACCGCGAGGCGCATCTAGTACATAATACTTTTTAATTATAATATACACAGAAACTGTTGGTTTAACTTAATAAATAAATAAAATAAATTGCTTGATTTTGAAATGGTTTTAATTTGACAAATTTAAATCCAAGTTTAGAGATGTATAACGTAAGCATAGAAGTTTAACACAAATACGGATTTGTATAACATAAGTTAATATAATTTTAATGGGATCAAATCTATCTATATCTACAAAAAGAAGGTCTCTCAAACACTTCTCAAATAGCACTAATCTCTATCTTATACAATTTGAATTACTCCAATAAAAATATTATTTATATAATTAATTCCAACCACGAATATGGAACGTGTCAGTTCCGTAATAATGTATGTTTTTGGTGAAATAACTCGATGTGACGAATTGCGCGACTGTCCCTGGAGGATTTGGCGTACCGCAATGAGATTTCATTTCAAAATAATATAATATGAAAAATATTCTTGATTTTTCATATAGTTAATTGGATATGTTTCTAGACTGCACAAATAAACAAATTTGTCGAAATGAGAAGCCATGATGATTAACTAAATATGAAACAAATAAGTTCGTTTTAGAATTTTGTTCAGTCTATTAACTGAGGTTTTTAGCGCAAATTCAACCTGAATAGTAGGTTCATAAACTTGGACTTTCTTTCCAATGTCCACTTAATTGGAAAAAATAAATAAATAAAAATACCAATGTTTTATTGTCTAACAACGAGCCTTGCCCGGTCTACTTTGAAGTCCCAATGACTCATGAATCTACTTCAATTCAATTATACTTGACATCATTATCTACAAAGTTGCTAGAAAACAACAGTCAGATATAAATCTCATTTTTACGAGTCTCACAATAAAATACTAGGTACGTATTCAACAGTGTTTCTTTTAGTGGATTAAAGTTGGATTGTGTCGTATCTCTGAGGAATATCTAACAGATGGAGTCATAATAATATAAAGTAAAAATCTTTTTAAAAACAAAATATATAAAGTTCTAGATTTTTGTTTGCGTTGTCACCGAAGTTATATGCCAACTTTCAGATCAGTCGGATGCCAGGATGTGCTTGAAAAATGGATGAAAAAGCAAGTAACCGGATACACATACGAACTAATCAAGTTAATATTAAAGCTTGTAAAAGTATAAACATTGAAATATTTACACCTCTTTCTTCCTTACGAAACTTCTTATGAGTTAGAAAGAGTATTTACGTACGCAATAGATTTTCGCACCCCTTGAAAGTGTCTACCACTTTGGATACTGCGGTGACGAGGAAATACGGTGTCTTAATTTAGAACGTCTGTATTTAAGAGGAAATTAAATATAATAGAAACGGTCTCGCCTGTTTTCTTTCTGTTTCCCCCCTTTATAGTAGATTTTTTTATGTCATAACATTATTTTGCATACCAGCGGGTAGTATAAACTTCATTTCGCAGATAATCATTTGGCATACACTCATTTTTTTTTTTTTTACTTATTTATTTATTATTATTTTTTTTTATTATTTTTTTTATATATTGAAAACTCATAATTTTGTAAGTCAGAATCATCTTTAGGCATAAATATCATATCCATAATAATTAAAAAGTAGAACCATCATATCACAGAAAGTTAACAGCTAGAAACGTCTTTTGGCATACTTGGCATACATTTTATAACGATAGTCATTAAAAGGCAGAACTATCATATCTCAGAAAGTTTACAGTTAGAATCATCTTTTGACATACCTACATTTCATATCCATAATAATTGAAAGACTCATCTAAGACATTACAGAAAATTAATATTTTAACAAAAATAGTAATGTTTTCTATATAATATTGTCGTTTCAGGCACTCGCCAGGGTTAAGTATTATAATTACTACACTTATTCTATTTTCGATATAACTACGGTTGATTCACATATGTCCATAACACATATTGATCGACTGAACTACTGGTTTACTTACTTAAATTTGATTAAACTAAAATTAATTGCACTTAACGAACGATTAATCTAATGGTTTTTTAAGATATTGGATATTTGAACTATGTATGAAATACGTAATGGACGATCGCCAACAGCTTATTAATACTGCGCGCTTGTTTTATTTTACGATGTCAGGTCTACGGGGCTCCTATTTCTGTCTGCAGGTTTTAAAGGAACCTAACCAAACGGAACCTCGGAGTGCCCCTGAAGTCGACCGTCTTCTTCTGGTTCAAAAGCACAAAAACAGACAAATTCAGGTTTTTGTTCAAAAACCAATAATAGGTGAATCGTCTGTTAGTTCAATCAACCTTAGGTTTATTAATTGTAGCTGAATTAACCGTAGGTGAATTCTCCTTTATGTATTTCGTTCGTTAGTTATTACAAAAATCTGTGAAACGATCTTTAGGTATTTTAAACAGTACGTCTTTTGTCCGTAGTTATCTCGAAAATAGTTAAAATAACTTTAGATATTATAATACGTAACCCTCGCCAGCCGCTGCCGCGGCACCGCTCGCTTCGCTCGCTCGGCACGTGAAAAGAGTCACAGTTTTAACCTAAAATAACCTAAAAATTTAAAAAAATAATTAACCCAATCTAACCAGTTCGGTTCCGGGTAGCTTCCGCTGCGCCGGCAAGCGTTAAAACCACCTGCTCCTTAGCTCTCGGGCCGCCTCGCCCCTCCGCGCCTACGCGGGCTTAAATTACACTCTAGGGGTAGGGCAGTCAATTCTGCCATCTTTATAGTATGCCAAGTGAAACTGTACCAAATAATCGTCGCTTTAAATAAACGTTATGCTAAACGAAATTATGCGGAATTTTACCGTTGCCAAATAAAATTCTGCCATCTTAAAAGTATGCCATTGTAATTCGGACATATAAACATTCGACCAAACAATAATTATGTTAAATAATTATTATGCCTTAAAAATATTCGTTTAAAAAGATTAAGCCAAGTGTGTATCCCAGCCGCAAAAAAAAAAAAAACAAAGTGTGTTATGCCAAATAAATTTCGGAGTATCAAGATTCTGCCAGATAGAACCCAATCTGTAGTCGTCATTTACGAGAATTTTCGTTGTTTATATGTATATTTAGCATGTATTTATTTATGCACCTATTATACAGTATATACATATTATACAGCATATATATGGTTATTGATTTGGCACCAATGACAATCCCATTTTTTATATCCACGCAATCACCGTCCAATCCATGGTTGTCTGAAAGAGATCGCAGAAAGCGATAAGGCCGCTCATTGTATGTTTTGTAGTGGTAATTTAAATTTTTGTTATGTATTTTCTGGTGTACAATAAAGTACATAAAAATAAATAAACGATCTTGGTACTTTGAGCTGGTTATCATTGTGACTACGTTTGATATAAGCATATACGGTTTAAAAGTTAGTTGTAATGTAACAGTTATGTTAGTTGTAACGCGAAACCAGGGCACATAAAATGTTCACAAACAAAATCGTAAAAATAATAACATGTTCATGCTCCACTTCGCAAGCGTGGACGGGTACAAAAAGTAAAAAATACAAATAGATTTTGTTAGATTAACAGTCTCTTTTATTTGATAAAACGTAATTTTAAACAATAGTGATTATTAGGCTAGGTTTGTAGATGGAAAGAGCTTCCAGAATAATTGAAGATAATATTGTTTCTGGGGGTCTTCTCTCCAAGTCCCAATGAAGATACGAGCCCGTCCGAAAGTAGTTGATCCCTTAAAACAAGTGACAAATTCAATTTATCGAACGGGTAAAAACACATCGCGAGTCCCTACTACTTCTTAGTTTTCAAAGCTTCCTCTCTCCTACTATTTTGCTGTGCGCGACAAGGTCCACAATGATGACACAAAATATTTAGTCACCACCTCAGGGCCGTAAGTCTCTATGACACAATGAACGAAACCGCGCGAAATCAACGCGAGACTGTCGGGATTAGTTAAGAAATTGACTTGGTTTCGGTAAGGAATCGTTAAGTGGTCAATAGTGAATCAGGGCCCAGCAAACATTGTGAAATACAATAAACTTTGAGTATTGAATTTATCTGGAATATGCCGTGATTTATTAAGATGCGTGTGACAATAAGCTTTCCGAAAACTTTTGTATTGTAGTATGCATTCGGGAGTTAAAACATTACGGTACGGTCGCATACGGGAATCTGGGTCTATATGTCAAAATAAATTATCATTTAAAAGTTTATTCAGTTGAGTTTACCTAATGGGTACGGAAGTGGAGAAATCCATAATTTAATGTTATAAGTGCGAAAGTTAGCCATGTTTTCACATTGTAACATCAGAACAGATTTCAATAAAATTTGGCGTACCATGTACCACTACTTAGGTATTCTATGACCTACGTTAAGACATACCTACTTTATTCCGGTATTAAGTTCCCTTGGTTCCGACCTTCAAAAGAGCAGAAGCTAGTAAGCCATAGCAATGTTGACAGAATATTTTTATTAGTTAATAGATTTTTATTTTTGCGGTACGTCATGCCATCTTGTCCGTAATCGACAAAAAAATTTAATCTCATTTTTTAAGCAATCTTTGGGAGTTGAGAGTTGAGAATTGAACTGGGTAAAAATTAACTTAGTGAATTTTATTTTCGTCGCACATTGTTAAACAAATCAAAGTGCCGACAAAACAGCCACCATGCATGCATCGTTGCCGCTCTTCGCTCCTAGGGTCAAGGTACGTTGTCTAAACAGAGTGTTAACTTTAATTGAATTTATTTTGAATAATTAATATTTTAATTATAAATATACAATGTCATAAATTATTAATATAATGATAATAACAGTCACAACAAGTCAACCTAGTCAAATAACCTACCTAACTGTTCCGGGCGCAAAGGTGCCCAAAACGCTTGCTGCATTGCCACGTAGGATGGCGATTTATTATTTTGTTTAAACATTAAACTTTTTTCATTTGCGGCTTTTAATTTAATATTTAATTTTGCTATACTTCTGTGGACTAGTATTACTTTTGGTTTGATTTATTGCATATAAGTGAATTCCATACTGTATATGTTATTACTATTGGTTGTTGTAAGTACCAGCTTCCATATATTTTTGCCCATTGTCTTTTACTATCAATTTTACATTCTAGTATAAATTAATTATTATTGACGTTTTACAAATCTTTAGGCTTCATGTACATAGAGTTGTACTTGTCTAGTATGTGTCTTGTACTTTCAAAATGCATAGAACTTGTAGGGGGAGTAATAAAAATTTATTCTTCCACTCGGTTGCGTACTTAGAAAATCGTAAAGCAGCCATTAAAGAGAAGCTTCTCCCATAAATTGCTATAGTTGGGCTAGGAAAAGTTTACGGTTTTAAGCGAGCAGGATTTAGTAGCCTTAATTGCCAGTACACACAGATTTAGCACTTTGATTTGAATTTATGATGCCTTTTAGCATTATAAATAGTATGTATACACGGAAACTGTTGTGGTTTTTATGTTCTTGGTACTATTAGTACTGGTGGTGGCGTTTGTTTGAAAAAGTATTGTTATACCGGGTAAAAATCATACCAAAAATAGTTTTTCCTTAGTGCATAAGATATCTGAGCGTCAGCTGGTTCAGTATTGGGAGAGGCCAAAGTTAGAGCATGTCAAAGTTATAAAAAACTTATAAAAAAGTCATTTCACACGGCGCCAAAACCTTGCTTCACACGAGTTTTTCGATCTACCAATGAAAGTACTAGGTATTTCTAAGTTATATAATTATAAGGCAATGTATTTCACACATAAACCTTCCAGAAACAATTTCTTAAAAAATCTTAAATACAATAAACAATTATTATTATTTATTTATACTTCTAACACTAATAGAAATATATTATGTACAAGTATATAAAGGAAAAAAAGAAAGACCTCTTTAAGCATCAAGACATTTTCCGCATCGCTGTCAGTGGGAAAAGTGCCCAAAAGATTTTTCCTAACTGATTGTGAAAAGTCCATGACAATCTATTGTGTAGCTTAGAAGAACTTTGCGGTCACACAGTCAGATACTAAAAGCGTCTTGATTTTTTTTAAAGATTGGACAAAATGTCGAAATATCTGTGTTACAAAAAAATTTCGATTTGCCCTGTGAAAAAAATCGATCGACTGTGTAATACACAATATTGCAAAGTATTGATTCGGAACTCGCTTTGTCCGCGTGAAATTTCTTGTTCTCCCGACCCACCCATCGCATCGCATCCCCTACCCGCGCTAATACTTCGTTTACGCTTACCGTTCTTTCTTATATTTTTTGGTCGGCTTTTTAGAGTCGTATGTTAACTAGTTTATATCCTTCCTCAAGAATTGGGCTATTACATGCAATAAAAACTTTTTAACAAAAAAAAAAACTGACTTCCAAAAAACACGACAAAGTGAAAAATAACTTTAATTTCGGAAGTCAGTGTGTCTTTGGTGTATCTGTCTGTATTACTTTACTTTTTGCTACCGACTTCCGAAATTAAAGTTATTTTTCACTTGGTATTGTTTTTTTTTTGGATGTTGACTTTTTTTTGTTAAAAAGTTTTTGGGTGAATTTCAACAAATGCCATTTTTTTTATCATATCGCTGAACTTTTTTATTTATATGTTTTTTGTATATTATTCAGGTTTTTTGTAATCTTTAGTATATTAAATATCCCCAAATTTAATATCATCAACGTATCATTTAAGACTAAGGAGAAAATTCAATTTGAATTCTGGTTTCCACCGATATGACAAACTGGCACCGATTATTTTTTTTGTACACCGATATGATAAGTTTATCCACCGAAATTATGTACATATCCAGCGATATGATAAACTATCCACCTTTGAACATCAAAAAGGAAATAGTAGATATCTATATCTATCTCTATCTTTTCTTAAATGCTCCTCTCTTAACACAGGATCGCTTTTGATTTTAGCTTTTATTATACTTTTCCAGCATCTTTTTTCTCTCTTTTTTCTCCTCCTCATTTAGTTTTGGCCTCGGCATTCTTAAACAAAATTAAGCTATTATGATGTTTTCTTTTTATCTATTTATTATTATGTAGGTACTTACTATTTTTTTAACAAAAAAATATTTTTTAGAGAAACCTTTAATGCGTTCAATTGCTCCACCTCACCATCATCATCTCAGCCCATAGACGTACATTACCGAATACAGACCTCTCCTAATGATAAATTTATACATCTACTACTCAGTGGTATCGTGGTAATGATTTGGCAGTCTATGTAGGTAAGTATGTATGTATGAATGTTTGTATATAGGTATATATGTATGTATATAATGTATGTGTTTGTATGTATGTTTGTATGTTCCATTGTTTCTTTGTATAATTAACGAAATGACACGGGATCTACCGATATGATAAAACGACTCACCGAGATGATAAAATGATCTACCGATATGATAAAGCAATCCACCGATGTGACAAAACTGTGCGTTGATCATGAATCAAAACATTGATGTTAGATATAAGACACCGATTGATTTTTTCTTATCATTTCGGTGTAAATTATCACATCGTTGGCAATAAAGACCACCGATTACAGCGATATGAGAACAGCGACGTGAGAAATAACACACTTTTTAGAAAATTACAAAAAATGCATAATATCTAGGATAAATTCAATAACAGTCAATGAAGCTAATTCACTTACCACCTCTGTTAGAACCAAACAACAATAATAAAACTACTCATTACACTAGAAAAATGCAACCACCGATAATATAAAATAATTGTCCGGGAGCTACTGAAATGGCGTACTTACGTTATTGGCGGGAATATGCAGCGATTTGACACACGTCCATCCTGACTGCGTACTAGTACACACTAACGAGGGAAATAAAATAGGGGTGTGGACCCTGTCAGACTCGTCGATGTAAAGTTAGGTTTAAATTACTTTTATCCAGCGATGTGAGAACATTTTGCAGGACAAGTACGTTTATGCCTCTCAGTAATAATAATCGTTAATTATGTAATAAAATATGCTGTACATTAATAACAAAACTAATATTCTATGAAATAGAATAAGTTATATACTTAAGTTACTTATTTTTATTAGTGTATAAGCTTTTTTGTTTGTAAAAAAAGTAGAGGGACAGCACCGATTTGAAAAAAATAGAGGTTTATGTATTTATTTTTTACCATTGTAATAGTCCTAGGCAAATTATATTTTTGCCACAACCCAATAACTAACTATTGAATATTAAAAAAAATAATTCAGAACAATATTCCTTTTTTCAAATACTAATTTCACCGAAGACAAAAAAATAAGTCATTTGGGAAATTCACCCTTTTATTTCTCGATTTTAAGTGAGTCTGTTGATAATGTATCTAAGTTACAATAGCTTAATGTCAAGTTGCCCATCGTCTTTTACAAAATATTGCTTAGACCGATGCAGGGAACGTTAATTGTTGAGGAGTTCTCCTAGTATTCCACCATCAGCCCCATTTCACCATTCGCATTGTGTCGAGCATAAATTGCTTAGCAACCATATTAAAGTAATTGAATCACAACCCGTGAAATACTTATTTTTGAGTAGTTCCGTTGGCCATCTGTGGTCTTCTTCATCAGTTCCACTTCAGCAAATGGTGGTTTCCGAGAGCAAATGCACGAGTTACTATAAAAAATACCCAAATCGCTATAGGTGTGCCTATATTATTTGAGGAGTTCCCTCAATTCCCCATGGATACCATCATCAGAACTGGATTTTGATAAAAATGGGACTATTCTGGAAGTATATCCTTTTAAATAAAAAAATAATTTTCCAAATCGGTTTATAAATAACGGCGTGCTGAGGTAACAAACATAAAACAAAATACAACCGATTTTTTTTTTTTTTAAAAACGTTGCCCCACACTAGGAATTACTCCTGTATCGTGGGTGCGTTTACAAACATTTAAATTCACATACACAAACAGCCAGACCCGGAACAACTACCTGTAGGCAATGCAAATATTTGTTCCGTGCGGATTCGAACCCGCGACACGCAGCGCAGCAGTCGATCGCTCAGCCACTGCGCCAACCGTGTCGTCAAAGGAATTGAGAACCTCCTCCTTTTTTCGAAGTCGGTTAAATTTTTTTTTTAATCTGTCTGGTAGTCTCAGAGATTAATTAACCCGTTTAAAAACAATATAATCTTCTGCTTTATTATTAGTAGATTAAAATTATATGATTAAAATTATTTTTAGATTAAAATTATATGTACATAAACAACAACTTACTGTACATAACATGTATATGAGATTTAAAAGTGAAAGAAATATGAGGTCGTTAGGCCAGGTCCAACGTCTCAAATTTTCAAGGGACCTTTGTGATATTTGGCACCCGAATACCTTGTGACATGCCGGACATAGGCTTGGCTTACTAAGCATTATTGACGGTAGTGGAGCCAACGCCGAAGCAGGCGGAGCTTAGTGTCGTATGTAATCAAAGACAACACTTTCAGCTTTGTGTCCAAGATATATAGGATTGGATTTCAAAACTGAGTACCGAGAAACATGTCTGTGTATCGAACATTTTAGTTTAATATTAACAATGATTCGTTTTTACGTTAATTAATAAGAAAACTGGCTTAACTTTTTACTTAAAGTTTTTCTGTTGTCACTAAAGTGGGAGCTGGAGGCAAATTAGCGAATTAAAATTGATTTGTGTTCGAGAATTTGGCCGTTACGGTGAGGAATTGAGGATATACCTTCGTATAAATTTAAATTCTTAAGTACACTTCTAACATTTTGACTTCATTATAATAACATATGTCTATAATAATACAATTATGTACCTTGAGTAACGTATGAGAGATTAATGTCTCTCTCTCATCTCTTCAAAGTAAGAGTGAACAGGCTTCTTCTGGGTAAGCTCACTCCATCGTAGACTTTATCTGTGTCATCTCTGACCTAGATTAGAGTCAAGAGCAAACCCATTACGAATAAAAAAAAAAATGTTTAAATTACCCTCCATCCGGACGCCACCACAGTCAGGTAAAAACGTTATCCTGATAATTCCTGAATTTACCTTTCCTGAAATTACCTTCCTAATATTCACAAGACCAGTCCAATTAGTATTCTTTGAGGCTAAATATGTCTAATTTATATTTATATATATGTAATAATAAAAAAGCTAAAGAGTTTGTTTTAACGCGCTAATCTCTGAAATTACCAGTCGGATTTGAAAAAATCTTTTTACTTTTGGTAGCCTTACATGAGGAAGTTTTAGGCTATTTAACATCTCGCTACGACCTTTGGGAGCCGAGCAAAAAGAAAGCGATGGGGCGATGCGATGCGACGCGGTCGGTCGGGGGCCGACATTTCACGCGGAAGAATTCGCGGGCAGAAGCTAGTTATGAAATATAATAACATTGGTCACATTAAACCTTTTCGACCCTCCAAATGACTTGCATACTTTAACCTAATGGATTTTATTTCTGTACTATTATCCGCGGGGACAATAGCCGTGCTGCTAAATGGACTGTCATTTGCTTATAATAGAACTATTAGGCTTTATATAGCTTTTTAACACTGAGGTCTCAGATGACTTGAGTTTTTATATATTCATTTTGGACATACGTCAATAATAAAATAATATTAATTAATCAGCCATTTTGTGTTCCCACTGCTGGGACACAGGTTCTCTCTCTCTTTTTGGCAGGGCAATCCACCTCTCTCTCTCTTTTTGGCAGGGAGGGAGCTATAATCCACCGCGTGGACCCAGTGAGGGTTGATAGATGTCACATGTCTTCGAATTTTAGATTCTAGGACATGCCGGTTTTCTCACGTTTTGATGAAACTACGAGTATCATATATATGTTACCCAGCTAGGGGTTTTATTATGGTAAAACGCCTGGCTGGGTTCGAACTCACGAATTGTAACTCGTAAATCGCCCGCCGTTACCCAGTGGTAGCGGCCCCGATTTAGAGACGTAGAGCCACTGCTAGAGCAGTAGCTCTGTCTCTAAATCGGGGCCGGGGTCGAGGAATTTTGAACATTGACGTAAAGAGTAACGTAGACGTTACTCTTTACGTTAATGTTCAAAATTAATGAAGTATTTGATATGTAGATCGTGTTGGTGATGAAAAATAAACTATTCAATATCAGTCTGTGTTAATGTTCTTTAGAGAATTCTCATTCAGAGAAGGAATGCTTGCTCGCTAAGTGTTGACGATTTATTTCATGTTAATTTTATCACGGCGTTTTCCTTAATCGTGCAAGTAGGTGTTGTCAAGATGATAAACTTAATCATAATCATTTTTATGTGCGAATATGGTACATTATATAGCCTTAAGGAGGAGTGGTGGAGGAGTAGGAGCAGTGGTAGCCAAGTGGTAACGGCCGCGACTTACGAGTTGTAGGTCGTAGGTTCGAACCCAGACAGGCGATTTACTTTGTGTAAATTATTTCATCACCACTGCTCACAAAACGGTGAAGGAAAACATCGTGAGGAAACCGGCATGTCCTAGAGCCAAAAATTCGAAGACATGTGACATCTACCAACCCGCACTGGGCCCGCGTGGTGGATTACGGCCCACTCCCTCTCACAGAGAGGAGGCCTGTGTCCCAGCAGTGGGAACATTATAGGCTGATGATGATATAGCCTTAAGTTTAATCAATGGTATCACCACATTCTGCCAAGTGTGGCGTCAGTGGCGTGCCAGTATAAACGTATGTAGATCAGTCCGAGAACTAGACACAGGATAAGCAAATAGCAAATAGACTACCAACTTAATTTATCCGTAAATTCAAATCACAACTGTTATGCACTCTCAGTCGTAATAATTATATCAATATGTTCAACAATCAAGTTTCCTGACTGTACATTCAATAATTAAGTACGATACGAGCATATTGGAACCGCATATTGGAACCGCAGTATTATTTGAAGCGATTTCAATAATAAAATTATACCCATTTTGTCACCAATAACCACATATTCACATATTTGACAACTTCAACCACAGCTTTTACCGCGTTGCCTCTCAATAAATTGTCATTATTATTATTGGCCTGTGACAAATCTGTTAATATGATCGGATGATGTGGTTTTAAATTATCAATTGTGGAAATCAAACTTTAAAAAGTAAAGACCGTTTTCAAAAGATTTTTTAATAAAGGTCAGCCTGTTTTGGAATTCGGCGCACCTTTGATGGAAATAACCTTATTCACATCATATACTAACGTAACACACGTGTGACGACGGTGAAAAAATCATGCGCACCGAAACCAGATGATTTTCCTTTCCTTTAGAACCCTGTTAACATTCTATAGGCTGATATGTAAGTAGTACTATCTAAAGGCTCCTTCAAACAGGCGCGACACGCGATAAAATCGCGCTCGACACAAAGGCACCGCAAGTCGCGCAACGAGGGGTGGCTTTGTGTCGCGCGCGATTATATCGCGTGTCGCGCCTGTTTGTA
The DNA here is from genome assembly GCA_963855955.1 of Luperina nickerlii. Lineage (NCBI taxonomy): Eukaryota > Metazoa > Arthropoda > Insecta > Lepidoptera > Noctuidae > Luperina > Luperina nickerlii. Next base: position 8,607,123 of record OY979685.1, read on the forward strand.
GGAGCCATAAGGGTGCTTACATAAAGAAACAGGTTTCCGGTGTAGGTGAGTCTGTGCGGGTCGGCTCGGTACCGATCGGTGCGGGAGAAATAGTCCCACATTAACTTATGCGCTCACACATAAAGAAACAATTAAAACATGTAACCTTTTCCTTCCGAAGATCAACCTGCAGAGATCTGTACCGGGAGTCGGGATTTTTTTTTTTTTTTTAAATGGCATCTCGTAGTTGACCTTGAGAGGTCGTGACTACTTAACCGGACAATCCTGCGGCTGCCTTGAGAAAACTCAAAGCCTCCAGCCAGGGGCTTAAAACTAACTAAGTAAACTAAGCGACTACACGCTAAGGGCACCCCCTGTGGGGTACGAACCTCGGCTTAGGGCGTCGCTGGGGGGAGGGCAGCAAGTTGGGACAGGCTGGATCGAATTTTGATTATTTAACGAACGATGGGGCCGGCATTTCCTAATTGACTACTCTGAGAAGAAATGCCGAAACAAACTCAGAGGTCAGAGTCGGGAATTTAAATCTACTGGCTCAGCTGCGGCGCGGGCTGGCACTACATCGAGCAAGGGTCGGTGGGGGGCATTTACTGGGGGACGTCGCGAGGGACCTCGTCGGCGAGGCCGGTATGTCGGTTTCTTGTATCTGTTTTTCCTAAGCGTGCTGGTTGCCCTACTGCTCTCTTGGAGGACGGTTATAGGGTCATCTGGGTCGGCGAGAACGTGCCTTGGACGGCGTAGTTTACTAATTTGGGAGGGAGTATATCTGGCGGCCTCGACAACCAGCGGGTTTCGATGGTTGGGGGCGGAGTCGAAGAAGTGCTTGGAAAGGCGCTTCATGAATTGGTGGATAGTGGGGATCTTGAGATCGACATGGAGGATCTCATTTCGAACGAACCAAGGGGCTCCCGTAGCCTTTCGGAGGACACGGTTCTGGAGGGTCTGCATCCTATGGATGTGGTGGGGCTTTGCGTGTGCAAAGACTACGCAGGCATAGGTCATGATTGGGCGAATGCACGCTGTGTAGATGCGCAATTTGCACTTAAGTGACAATTTGCTGCGTGCATTTAGCATCGAGTGGAGGCTACCGAGAGCGAAGGCGGCGCGCGAGCGAACCGCCTTTATGTGCTCTGCGAAGGAGAGGTGCCTGTCGAGGATAACACCGAGATATTTGGCTTGCTTCTCCCAAGGGATCGGCTTGCCGAACATAGTGATAGGTCGGGGGGGGATGGGTTTGTGTCTCGGTTTCGAATAGAGAACCGCTTGACTTTTGTCGGGGTTCACTTCTATTCTCCACTTCCTAAACCAGTCAGCGAGCTTGTTGACTGAAGTTTGGAGGATGTGGGAGATCTGGACTAGGCTGCGGCCAGTGTAAAGAATGGCAGTGTCGTCTGCGAAGAGAGCCAACTGGGTCTTTCTATTTATTGAGATGTCGCTGGTGTACAGCGTGAACATGAGCGGAGCGAGCACAGAGCCCTGGGGGACTCCTGCTCGGATGGGGTGTGGGGAGGATATAGCTCCTTCTGCTTTGTAGCGGAAGGTGCGGTTCGACAAATAGTCTCGAAGGATGAGAACGAGGCGGTCGGGCACACCGAGTTGGTATAGCTTATATAATAAGCCATTGTGCCAGACTTTGTCGAAAGCTTTCGCTATGTCGAAGTATATCACACCTGTCATGTATCCACGCAGGAACCCTGCGTGGATATGTTCGGTGATACGGTGGACTTGCTGCACGCTAGAGTGTTGGGTTCGAAAACCGAATTGTTCGTTGGGGATGAGGCCCTTTGTTTCGGCATAGTTCCTAAGACGCTTATAAATAAGCCTCTCGTAGATCTTGCCTAGTCCATTGAGCAGACTGATGGGGCGGTAACTTGTAGGTTCCGACTTGGGCTTGGCTTCTTTCCACTTCTGTGGGAAAATGTTGTTGCTCATGGCACCGTTGAAGATGGTGGCCAGTAGCACAATTAATTGGGCAGGGAATAGTTGAATCACTCTATTGGTGATTCCATCTGAACCGGGGGCTTTTTTAGGTATGAGACCCTTTATGATGTCCTGTACTTCGTCTGGAGTGACGGGGGGTAGAGGATTTTCGGGGTCTTCTACTGGTGGGAGGGAGGCTCTACGCTCGACTTCCGCGTCGACCTCAGAGAGGTGAGCTTGGTCTACGGGTAGGGAGCTGGGTGTACACTGGGCTTCGAGGCTGTCAGCCAAGCATTCTGCCTTGTCATCATCGTCAAAGGCGATGGTTTTGTCGGGGCGGATCAGTGGGGGCATGGAGATGGTATCTCGAGATCTAAGTCTCCTTTGGAGTTCCCAGAAAGCCTGGTGAGTGGGTTCAAGATCGCTCAGCGTCTTATTCCATTTGACTTCACGCCACTCCGATATGCGAGTGCTCACAGTTCTCTGTAAGTAACGCATATGGGCTTTGTTAGGGCCACATGGAAAGCTGCTGTAGGCACGGACAGCCGCGTTCTTCTCGCTCAACAGTTCACGCAAGTCGTCAGGCAACTTCCAGCGATGGTCGTCCATCTCTGGAATCTCCCTTGAACAGTCGTTCAGGACTGACTGTAAGTGTTCCGTGAGCGAGTCGATCGCCGCCGTCGTGTCCGCGATGGAGTTGAACTGATCGGGGATGGAGTCTAAGTGGGGGATGTGGTGGATTGGGAGTCGGGACCGAAAACCCGCTTCTTTATGTGAATATTCGAAGACGCCTTAATTTACTTAAAACGTAAGTAATTGTCAACGTTACGTGTAGCTGCAAAGTAATAGATTTTCCACAAAAACTAGTCCAATTTCCTGATTTTATTTCCGCTCGATGACTTTATTATAATAAAGTTTTAACTGTTTTTTTTTTGTCAGATGACGGAAGAAAATCTACTCATTTCTCTTCGTTTTTTAAACTTTATATTTTAATTTTTCTTTTCCGAATGTTCCTGTTGTCTACCTAAGAAAGTTTATGCAAGCCGAAACAATATTACTTCAGTAAGTAAAAGTACCTATGGGTATGAGCAAGTTTTCGAACAAACAATTCAGAAAACGAGAAAAATCAACATTTTATTAAAAGAAGTGCCTATTCAGCGAAAATATACGGAACAGTTGACTTTTTTTTTCAATTTTTCGTAACCCGCAAAAAGTTGTTCATATTCATGAATGCTTTTAGGCATTTTAACCGAGTATTATTTCTACCTTTTTGTTACATTGTGCTTACAAAGTATAACAAAAAGAAATTATATTTTCAGCTGTTTCATAAAGTTATTATGTGGGCCCATTTATACGTATAGTGTAAGTAAGGCTGGATGCAGACCGTCAACTAGGCAGTCTGTCGGTCTATGAAAACAACGATGGCGCCCAGACTAGCTACAATATTCAGTCATCAGCTTCAGGCTGAGTTCTATTAACGTTATTTAACATGTACTTTGGGTTAGAATTATTTTGTCACTGTCAAACTACATGTGTAAAATAAAGACGGGGACATACATACAATATCTAAATGCTGATTTACATTTTAATTACTTAAGTTAAGTATCTTGACGTCGAGGTAAGTAACACTTAACAATGAAAACTGACACTTTTAGACTGACTTTTGGAGACAACTTTTCCTACTTCAATTTAACTCACTACTTAACTAAAGAATAATACATTTAGGCTTCAGCCTCAACATCAAAGGTCTTAACTAAAAAAATACACTGAAAAGGTGTTTCGAAACTCTTTTGTTTCTAGTGTGAGCACTGTCTTACGTCGTGTATTCGACAAGCCTTGTTAAAGACGTTTCAAAAACATGCCATGCATAAAACATGTATTAACGTTGTTTCAGACATGTAATGTTAACTATTTTGCCAACTTTTTTACATTTTTGATAAGTTAATCGAGTTTTAAAGTAATTTAAAACTCGATTAAGGTGTAAACAATAACCGAAAACAGCACCCATATTTGCATCATTCACTATCAATCTCAATCTGAATCATTTTGAAGGATATTGCTAATAAAAAGAAAAGGAAAAATTTGTCTGCTCAACAACGTAAAGAACGCTATGAATGTTGTTGAACTCTCAAAATGAATGCCATTGCTACTGATAGTGCGTTACGCAATTGCCCTGCCGTAGACGCAACTTTTGCAACGAATGCATCCGACAGAGAACGAAAGTTATCGACATAGCTCAAAGAATTAGCAAGCTGAAGTGGCAGTGGGCCGGCCATATCTCGCGAAGAACCGACAACCGCTGGGGTAAACGAGTTCTTGAGTGGAGACCGCGGAAACGTAGTGTAGGACGCCCTCCGGCCAGGTGGGATGACGATATGCGAAAGACTGCAGGCGGATGCTGGATGCCTCAAGCTGAAGACAGGGCGCTATGGCGCTCATTAGGGGAGGTCTATGTCCAGCAGTGGACTGCTATCGGCTGATGATGATGATGATGATGATGAGACGCAACTTTTAGAATACAAATGTTTTAGACTTAGGTATAAATGCAGGGAACTACACTATTTGCGCTGTAGCATGGTGCGGGTGACAGTTGCCCGTATGACGTTGACATTTGTCAGTACCACGTAGGGATGTGAGGTTATGCAATTCATTTTTATCGCTAACGATACTCGCAGCGTGAATCTAGTTCTCTTTAATATTGTTATGAAAATTAGTGTATTATTCAGTTGTGCAGTGTAACTACGTGTGTGCTACGTGTATAAACTTGTCAATATAAATGTTTTATGGCTACATAATTATCTTTGTACTTATATAAAATAATCAAAATCGGGTTTATGTTTTTTTTTTCGTGACAACATTTTTGCTCTATGGTGCATCGGCGCGGCGGCCATGTTGTTTACCCGTGCGATGCTGTGAGTGCGAGTACGAGTGCAAGCGCGTTATATTGTGACTTAATGTGACACGTATTACGATTTCATTGTTTGTTTTCATTTTTGTTAAATTGTTATTTGTTATAAGTTTGTTGAGTTTGTTGTTATTACCATGCCTAAGCATACAAAAAAAACTGTTTTGGGTAGTCAGGCCAGGGAGCTTGTTGTTCGCCTCCGAGACTACTTTGAAAGAGAACAACAAAATAATGGACCGTTGTTACCATTGAATCATATTGTAGAACGAGTAGCCGAAGCTCTTGATATTGGCCGCAATACTGTTTCGCGTATAACACGTGAGAAAATTGGCCAAGATGGGATGTTTGAAAATAAATTATCGACACCCAACAAAAAGCGGACCAAGGTGAAGCCAATCACAGATTTGGATGATTTTGCTAAGGTTGCTATTAGAAATCATATTTATGATTATTATAGAAGAATGGAGCTACCCACATTGCTCAAGCTTCTAAAATCATTAAAAGAAGCTGACTTGTTCAAAGGAGGTATTACTTCGCTACGGCAAGTTATAAAAGATATTGGCTTTGTTTACAAAAAAGTTAACAAAAGAAAGATTATTATGGATAGGACTGACATTGCCCTAGCAAGATGTAGATTTTTAAGGAAGGCCAAAAACATAAGTGATTGGAGCAAAGTTGTCTTTTTGGATGAAACGTGGCTAAACGCCAACCACACAGTGGGTAAAAGTTGGACCTACGATACGGCACAATCGTGTACCAAAGTGCCGGAAGGCAAAGGCGAACGCCTTATTATTTGTCACGCAGGTACAGCAAGTGGATTCGTCCCTGATTGTTTGCTGGCTTTTAAGTCAAAAAAAACTACGGAGTATCATGAGGAGATGAATTACGAAAAATTTAAAGATTGGTTCATAGGTCTATTAAACAATTTAAAAGAGCCTATGACCATAATAATGGACAACGCACCCTACCATTCGGTGCAAGTTAATAAACCCCCAAACCAATCCAACCGCAAAAGCGAGTTGGTGAAGTGGCTGAGTGAAAACGGAGTTACAGCAGATATAAAAATGTTAAAGACGGAGCTTATTGCCTTAGTCCGACGCCATAAGCCACCAACTCCTACCTATGCTCTGGACGAGATGGCAAAAGAAAAAGGCCACCAGGTCCTTCGACTACCACCCTACCATTGCCAGTATAACGCTATTGAGCTGATTTGGGCCCAAATAAAAGGTATGCTTTTAATTTCAATTCCCATTTTGAAGCTTTATAAAAAAATCAGCTTTCCGATCGTAGCATGTACCTAGTTTAAAAACATTACCAGATACTAGATTAGGCTGATTGATGATTATTTGAATACTTTTTTTTATAAGTTCGTTTATTTTTAGGTTACGCCGCAAGAAATAATACTTCGCCGCCATTTACGGCAAATAAGATGTTGGCCCTATTACAAGAGGCCATCAACAATGTTCAACCTGAAGACTGGTCGAAGGTCGTGAATAAAACAAAAAGGGACATTATGTCTGATTGGGATCGTGACATACATATTGACAACATAATTGAGTTATCGTTAATAATATCCGTCACAGATTCAGATGATGAATTGAGTGACAATTCAGATGTTCCTGACTCTGATATGAGTTTAGACGAATAACATGTATTTTTTTTAGCAACCTTTTAAGCAACCTTACCCTATAAATGTTCTGTTGTATAATTAGACCTTTTAAAAATAAAAATTGACCTACGCACAATATACGTTTTTTATTATAAAAAATATCGACTATCCATCGTAGCAGTACATCCCATCACTAAATACGTCTATGGCGTTACGTTATACGCATAACACTTTGCTTAATTTTTCATTCAATTTGATTTTATTTCTTGATTAGAACATTCTGGTTGGGTTTAATTTAATTTACTACAGTTATTAATTATTTAATATATTACGAATGTGGTACAACTGAAATATTAAGTCATAAATTGTAAATCGCGGCAACTTTCAAGAGTGAAACGAAATGTTACTGAAACTGTCACCCGCACCATGCTACAGCGCAAATAGTGTAACCCGCACTGGGCCCGCGTGGTGGATTACGGCCCACGCCCTCTCACAGAGAGGAGGCCCGTATCCCATCAGTGGGAACATTATCGGCTGATTATGTACCTATGTTATGTATAAATAGAGGGTATTTTTTTTTTGGGAGGGAAACTATCAAATAAGTTTTCCCGCTTTGGGCGGAGCGGGAGGGCGTGTCAGACTTTTACTGACTAAAATCCACCCGTGTTCCTTCAGTTGTCTGTGCCAGGGGCCAGATGAAAGGTAAATAAATAAAATAAAATACAGGGTACCGGATATGGAGCATTTTGGTGTTTATTTCTTTCGCTGGCTTGTCATTAACCGGCTCACCGCTCAGACTCGCTTTAATTTCACAATATTGTCCCACGTGTAATATTGCTGACGAGTTCTATCTAGATTTATATTATTTTATTTAATTACGTAATGTGTTAGGCTGTTCTGGGTTTCATTCTTATTTGGTTTGGTGTGGAAACGCTGGCATGTTGACTTATATTTAACTTATGCTTCATCGTCTGCCAAGTGTTGTCCCAACTTTAACTGTAACTGGATACAGCTGCTGAATACCGGTATTTTACATGGAGCGTCTACCTATCTAACTTATTTTATCAGTGCTTATTGGTATAAATGACCTATTGTATAATAAGCCTATAATGCTCCCATTTGCTGCTCCTATCTATGAATGGGAGTGGGTCGTAATCCACCACGCGGGCCCAGTGCGGGTTGGTAGATGTCACATGTCTTCGAATTTTTGGTTCTAGGCCATGCCTATTTAGTAACGATGTTTACTTTCACAGTTTTTCTGTCTGGGCTCGAACCTGAGACCTACACTGCTCTTATTACCTATTCATATAAATACTTCTTTTATTTACGTTTAATTAAAATATTAATTTAGTAACAATAAGTCCATGAAAGTTTCACAGACGATTCGACTGCTCTGTCAAAGAAACAAAGTAACAAACAACGTTATCAAAATATGTGAATTTAGCCGCTATAAACAAAACCGGTCTCACTCCAGCCGCAAAAGCGCCCAAGTGAACACAACCATTTTATTGCAATTTCCCTAAACATGCACATGTAATTCCGCTTAAAATTCACAGTTAGTATGAAGGCTGTCAGACTCAAACAAGAACTTGTAAACTTTAATTGCAATTTAACTAGCAACGCTCTGAAAATTGCAGCTGGGTTTAGTGAAAATCTATTACACCGTTGCCATGGTAACCCGCAGGTAATCCGGATTTAATTGGCTGGTACAGGCGGTCGTGAGTCACGTAGGGCTGCGATTAACGCGGTTTGTAGGGGTGTCAGTAAGAAGTTTGAGTTACGACGGATTGATGTGAAACCTTTGCATTTGCAACTATGAATGTTGGTATAAACAACACAGATTTGTGTTTTTGGTTTGACGCTGGATGTGCCGGATATTTTGCTAATTGAAAAATTAAGGGGTAAATTATGTTTATGCCCTTTACGGGAAACTGTGTAGGTACTTTTTTTAAAGTTCTAAAACGACAATTTAAAAAGTTTGTGAGCAAATAATTCACTACTGTTTCTTGATGGTAGTTGCACTGAAAAAAAGAATGATTGATTTTACTAAATTCCGCGTAAATTTTATCAAATCCGCGGGTTATATAGGTCCTACACACGAAATTGTTGATTTTACCAAATAGAACTGGTTGATTATGAAAAATCAACAAAGTAATTTTGTTAAATTCACTCTTGTTATAGTAAAATTAACTATGAAAAGGGTTGACTATGGCAGTTCATTACTCAACCTACGCTACTTTAGTACATTCAACAATTCTTTTTTTTCAGTGTGGTATCTAAAGTCAGCGGAATTCATTGTTTAGCAAATTGACTAATGGCTCAGATCACAACTGTCATTCTTTGACGTTTTTATGAAATAGCTATAACACAACAATTTAGCGTAGTGTTTCCCATTGTCAATTTGATAAACAATTTTCCTGGTTGTCTCGTGTATAAGTAATAACAGCCGCATGGGTCGACCCAACGGTTTCCCAAATTTGTTGGGGCCGGCTTCCAGTCTAACCAGATGCCACTGAATACCAGTATTTTACACGAAGCGACTGCCTTTCCGACCTTCACAACCCAGTTACTGGGTAATACGATATCCCTTGGGAAGACTGGTTGTTAGACTTTCGGGCTGTCAGACTTTTGGTAGGACCTGTAACTTTGTTGATGAACAAATGGACGTTTCCTATAATTTATGGACAGTTATTGGTTAAAATGAAGACTCATATCTTTTCGAATAATAAAGCAAAGACCTCATAGCTTTGCAAAGTAGACCCTTTTTTTTTGAGAATTTGAAATCATCAAATGACAGGGGTCATTTGATGATTTCAATTCTCGCTCTGGGTGGAGCGGAAGGGAGTGTCAGACTTTTACTGACTAAAACCCACCCGTATTCCTTCCTTAGCCCTTTATGTTCCGGGCCAGCGGTAACCTTTTCGGACAATCTCGCTGACCCAGCAGGCTTCGGCCCTGACGGGCCCCTTCAGTTGCTGCTGTTTGAGGCGCGCGTGGAACACGTACGCGCCGTCCGGCACGGGCCTGGTCCTAATCGGACAGTGAGGTACGCATTACTCTCCGTCCGCAGGCCCACGCCTATGGTAGTCGGGAGTCGTCGCGCGATAGTAGACCCTCATGGAAGTAGCTATCAAGGTAAAATTGGCTAACGAAACTTTTTATATGCCCACCTTGGCAATAAAAAAGCTACCATTGATAACCAAAACGATTCGTTTTTATTTATATTAACTGAGCATTAGAGAGAAGACCCCTGTAGTTAAAATTTTTTTAAACTTAAATAATACTGTGCTCGTCGGAAAAGATTTTAAAATTGAAAGATGAAAATTTATCTTCTAAAATTTCATCAATATTTAAGTAGGTAGGTGGTTTTTAGGTAGGTTTACTTTTGGCAGCCCTAACAGAGCACGTTTTGCGGCGTTACAGACGTATAATAATACGAATAAGTAACAACTACGAAATTCTTTCTAAAGCTTAAGTTGTAAAAAGTTTTCTAAAGATTTAAAGGAATAAAAATATGGATTGTATTATGTCCTAGCTCTATGATTTCCTCGTAGTAATGACATTTTATTTGACAACAAGACTGATGTCGGTATCGTTTTGAATTAGCGAATATCTAGTAATCCTCCTGTAACTAAAAGGGCCAATAAAGGTTCCTACAAACAGGCGCGACACGCGATATAATCGCGCGCGAAACAAAGGTTGCGCGACTTGCGGTGCCTTTGTATCGCGTGTTGTGTCGCGCCTGTTTGAAGTAGCCTTAAAGCGTAAAAAAATATTCTTTCCAAAGCACTTTTATTTTCTTTCAAAGAAAAACCTTCTCAAAAAAAAAAATGTTTACATGATACAAAGAGACTTGAAACAACTGCTTCTACGTTTACCACAAATATTTGCTCCGGTGCCATATATTACCTACCTAAAGGAAAAGAGGTCTCAGAATTACTGGTAACTTTTTGTTCTCAGTAGAAAGAATAGAATAATAACAGCCTCATATTATACACTCAGTGAATGCCCGCCCAGTCGTAATGGACGCGATTTATGACTTGTAAAGACTCCTACAAACAAGCGCGACACGCGATATAATCGCGCGCGACACAAAGGCACCGCTCGTTGCGCGACTTGCGGTGCCTTTGTGTCGCGTGTCGTGTCGCGCCTGTTTGAAGGAGCCTTAAGTCGTAGGTTCGAACCCAGACAGGCGCTTTGATTTGTGTAAATTATGTCATCACCATTGCTCTTAAAATGGTAAAGGAAAACATCGTGAGGAAATCAGCATGTCCTCGAAGCGAAAATTCTAAGACATGTGACATCTACCAATCCACACTGGGCCCGCATGGTGGATTACGGCCCACTCCCTCTCACCGATAGGAGGCCTATGTCTCAGGGGGAATATATAGGCTGATTATGCTTTGGTCACACTCTAGGGTAAAAACCTCTTCACAAATAGAGAAGGCATGAGCATTGGTCGCCAGGCTTGCTCAATACGGGTTTGCGATTTCTGAATTAAGGCTCCTTCAAACCAAACAGGTGCAACACGCGATAAAATCGCGCGCAACACAATGGCACCGCAAGTCGCGCAACGAGCGGTGCCTTTGTGTCGCGCGCGATTCACGTCGCGCGTCGCGCCTGTTTGAAGGAGCCCTTATGTCAATTGCTAGCGACCCGCGCCTGCTTCGCACGGGTGCAATTGGTGAGATATAAAACCTCGGGATTGCTTGTCTTAATTAGTTGCTGTATTCTACATATAAACATTCCAGGATTAATGTTCTAAATGATGGGGTTGTGTAGTTCAGAAGATCGAAGCGATCACAAAGACAGCTACGAAAAATGATTTATTTCGTACGATTTAATGATTAGAGCTATAGATTCCCTACCGTATCTCAGTGATGTCCAAGATAAAATTAGAAAGAACTTATCTAACGCAATATCTGCACAACAAAACAAAGTGTTACACAAAGATGGATTGTTTCAAATTACATGATAGCTACAGGTTGGAAGCACGTTAAGCCGTCAGTTTTGTTAAATGACACGTGACTCGGGTAAGGCGCGCGCGTAAGACGTCACGCCGCGTTGAAATCGAGATCTCCTTTAAATAGCACGTGGGAACAGGGCTTTAAATGATTACTGTTTGATATTTGTTGTTTGTAAGTGTAAGGTTATATGAGAATTAAGGGTGTAAGGAGACTTGGCATAAGATATGAGCTGTGTTAGAATGTGTGGTGAGAGTGGCCGTAAGCACGGATAAAAATGTGACAGACATCAGTAGCGAAGGGTCAATTTTTGTAAGAGGTAAGCCGGAGTAGATATCCATACTAATATTATAAAATCGAAAGTAACTCTTTCTGTCTGTCTGTCTGTATATTACCTTTTCACGCCTAAACCACTGAACGGATTTTAATAAAATTTGGCAGAGAGATAGATTGCATCCCAGGGACAAAGGATGGTTTTTATCGACATATCTCGCGGGCGAAGCCGCGAGCGGAAGTTAGTCTTTAATATGATTATATTATTTGTCTATAGAATACTGACTGTGCCATTTTTCATAAGGAAGCCGGTAGGAATCGAGTTGATAGAACCTTCGCCACTGACAGACATTATCAGTCTATAGACTGATAATGTCTGTCTGTAAGTGGCGAAGGCGAAGGCGCCAACCGTGTCGTCTAGCAGTGGACTGGTATATATATCAGTCCACTGCTAGACGACACGGTTGGCGCAGTGGCTGAGCGATCGACTGCTGCGCTGCGTGTCACGGGTTCGATTCCCGCACGGAACAAATTTCAGACAACCAATGATCCATTTACATTACATTTATTGTTAGTATGAACTTAAAAAACTATGTTAGTACCTAATAACTAAGAGAGACTTAGTCCTCTGGGTGAGGCTCCACACCAGTGGGCTGTCTAGCTTATTGCTTATTACCCTCAGGATGCTGTTATTGCCTACAGGTAGTTGTTCCGGGTCTGGCTGTTTGTGAATGTGAATTTAAATGTTTGTAAACGCACCCACGATACAGGAGTAATTCCTAGTGTGGGGCAAAGTTTAAAAAAAAAAAACTGCTGGACTTAACTCGATTCTCGGCTACTCTTATCCAGCTGCTATCAGCTGAAGATCGTCGATCCACCTAGTCTGAGGGCGTTCTATCTTACGTTTGCCGATTCCTGCCCCCCAGCGGTCGTCAGTTCTATGAATAAAACGGCTAGCCCCTTTGTTTCTTTAGCTTGCTTCTTACGTGGGCTATGTCCACGAAAATGGGCAGAGCTCTTAGGTACAACATCTTCTGATATGAAAAGAGCCCGGAGTCTGGATTCATGCCCATTTGATGGCAATATAGGTACTCATCCTCTCATATATGGGATGGCCTAGACCATTCGGAAAAATGCTAGGCATAATGTTATTCGTGTGATAGAAAAAGAACCTTATTTACAATACACATTTTCATATTTCATAACCTTCCTAAAGGTGGGCAATGCCAATTATCTGAACAAAGCTTCAGCTAAATCTATTTTGGAGAAAATCAATAATGATCCAGTGGCTGAAGCAAAGCTTGATTTTTTTCAAGGTCTGACTGCTGAAAATACTCGTATAACTGTTGACTTTTCAATAGACTGAATTTTCAGTTAAAATAATAGGTGCTACGTGAATAGTTTTAACATTTCTGTTTTAATTTATTTAAAATCAAAATTCTCGCGTGAAAAGCGGGATCCTGCCGTTTTGCCAAAATTTCATTATTCAAACAAATTTAGCAACCTTTTTTATACCAATGCAATATTTGGAATGATTTTAGTACGCACATTTTCATTTCGTCAACTTCTTTTCTCGGCAAAATATTACTAAGGATAATATCATTAAGGCATTTGGTCTTTAATTAAATGATTTATTACAGCAAACAATCTTTAGACAATAAACATTTAGTCAAATGATTTGATTGAAAAAAAATTAAACTCATTCTTTCATCGACTTGCGCTATTAGAAAAAAAGAGATTATTTTTAGTAGGCTACCCGGAACTGAACTAGTGAGATTAAGTTAATTATTTAAAAAAATGGTTAGTTTAGATTAGGTTACAACTGTGACCCCTACGCACGAGACGAGCGAGCGAAGCGAGCGGTGCCGTGGCGGCGACTAGATTATATAGAAAAAAATACTATTATTATTAAAGGACTATACCTAGTACTTGTCTGTAAATTATTTAACTCAAATGGAAAATACCGTCATGATCACTTTGTGACTGATTTCGAAAATGTGTTTTAAAATGATATTTTGTATAAACGGGTTTTTCCAAAAGATTTAAATATTCAATGTATAAATGATGAAATATCATCCGAAAGATTTGTAAAATATGTTATACCAACTGGGTGCTTACTCTTCAATTTAATTCCGATAGATCGACATTGGAATTGTGACGTTTCGTACTCTTGAGTTCGATGCTAGCGCCAAATGATTTTTAGATTGGGTGTCCATTTTGGAGAACTAAGTGGAATTTGGTTCGGGCTTGGCGTGGGGTGATTGTTGACAATATTGTTTTCAAGAGTACCGAATCACGTGGCTGTAAAATTAACATTGGAATCATATTGGCATCTCATCGGAATTAAAATTAGTTTGGAGAGTAAGCCCCCTGAAGTATTTATCTACATTAAAATTGGTAAAAGTACTAGTTGTTAAGCAAGTTATTGTTTAAACGTTCACTTGCCAAACGTTAGGTTTGCGTCACAATTATTTGTGTAGAGTTTATTTGCTAATTAATGATTTGGCAAATTAAATTATGCGGAAAATTGTTTAGGAAGTGATAATTTGTCATTTTTTTTGATGAAACAATGGAGACCCGTCAGCTTTTAATGTTTCGCTTTATAATTTTTGTAACAGAATTCGATTTTTGCGAGAACTTTTAGTTTTTTAAATTTCTTCTTGATCAATTAATTACTGGAGCATTGTTGAAAGAAAGTATTTATTTTGACAGTGAAAATACCTAACTGAATAAAAGGTGAACTGACGACGTGACTTCAAAACTCATCCATTCTAAGACTATTTACGTGAACCAGCACCCTCTCACTTTTAAGAGGCCGCCGACCAAATGCCAACCGCGCAGTGGCACCCTTATCGTTTCTTTGGTTATTCCTTTTATTATAGAATGAAAATGTAGTCCGTTTTAGTGATTATAATAAAACTAAACAATGTAAAACTACCGTTTATAATAATATAACGTATAATCATGTGGAGCACAACTTAACGTGCTTATTTTCTGCATTTTCATTCTAAAATAAAAGAAATAATCAAACAAATGATGAGGCGGTCGGCGTAGCCTTAAGATTTTTTAAGCTTTAGCAAGTTTAGTAGTTACATACATAAATACATTAATGTTTTGTTTAAAAAATCTCTCAGTTCTCACTCATTTAATTGAAAGCGTCTAACAGGCCTCTGCGAGTTGGCTTCGGCCTCTCGTACACCTTCCAACGGGGTACCGAACCCAGGGTCCCGAGATATGTCAAAGACACAATTATGAGTATCAAATGTTACCTCATAATTATAAACTCTTTTCCTATGAATCCGATCATCATCTCAGTCTATCTACCTATTCAAACAAAACCGACCCTTAGAACCTAGTATCAACAGTACGAATAAAAGCAGATTGCCCTCTTAGAAGTAAGCAAACAATAGGAAAAACCGTATTAACACGGATACTGTAGGCGCCACTTAAGACACAGCCGGCTACCGTAAGAGTACCTAATAGAATTAGGCTCGAGGATTACTTCATTAGTAGTAACTGTTGTGTTTCTTATTTCCTCCTCGTTAGATACTGTTTTCCTTTATTTCTTTTGGACATTGCAAACATCAAACAGCCAGCTATTAATGATCGTCTCTTGTGTGTCTCTAGAGTATTCGTGATTAATGTTTGTGTATATTTTTCCATAATCCAGTGGTTAGTTTTTTATTAACCTATTATACACGTACATAATTTGTTATGTATGAAATTAAATAGTTAAAGAGGATATTCAGAATCTAATGAATTCAGTAAATTCACTATTTTTATTCTGAAGGCCAATTCTCTTAATTTAAAACGTTCAAAATCTAGTCACAGAGTCATCTCGGCGACAAACAAATGTCAAAAACTTGTCAAAAATGTAAATTAAACGTATTTTTGACAGGATGAGACTGAGATCAGAATGTGAGAGTTCTTAAAATTAGATACGAGAATTGCTTCTCTGTTCATTGTTATCAAAGAGTACCGTTACCTATAGTTATAATTTTTTTATCACGTACCAACTATGATTTACTTATTTTCTATTTATTTTGAAAAAAAGCCTGACGTGATTTGAACACTTAAAATAAGAAGAAAAGAAAGTAAAAGGCAAAGACAAACCATTAACTATTCCTACGTGACAAACTAAACTTACAACTAATACAACAGAAAATAAAGTCACGGGAAAAATCCTTAAGAGAGACACACGGATAATTTTTATAGCAAACGAGCACACTAGGACAGTCATAGGAACAAAACAGTTTGACTATCTTGACTTCTGTCAAAATAGGTATTTTAACAGGTTTTGACCACTTTGATACTGAGACTGCTTTTTGCGAGTGTGTGCCATCATTGTTTATAATTATAGATCTAAATCTAAAGCTATTGCTCTGCTCAGACCCACTCAAAACATTTCCGCAAGTTTCGTCCATTATTGACAAAACACTGTTCAGCCGGTCAATTCTGTAAAAATCGCACCGTGAAAACTTAAGTGAAGTGAGCTTGAAGTGAGCTGATTCCTCCTGATGATGTTAGGGATTGACATATTTGACAGCTCACTGCAACTAAGATTTCATCGTGAGATCTTACAGAATAGTTCGGCTGTTATCAATCTGTCAACCAAGTATAGAGACAGTCTTGCCTACGTTCCGCCTAAAACATTCGAGTTGCTGAATTTTTGGGCCAAAGTAATTTAAAAAAGTAGATTGTACAGTTAGTGCATAAAAGAAGTCGAGTGTGGATAGTTAAGTCGAGGGGTAAAATGGCTCGTTTATCCCGAGTATACACTCTGCTTTTCACTTTGATTTCGAGAAAATGAAACAGGCATAAAGTAGGTATATACCTAACAGTATTTTCACTGTTCAAAAATGTTGCAAAATTGAAGAACAGAATAGCTAATTCCCGCCACGAAACTTTTTAAAAGTTTTTTTTTTAATTTTCAACATATGTCATTTGACTTGGGTAGGTACTTCATACAGCTAAGTCATAAAAACCTTACTTTGCCTTTTTAAATAATAAATGACAAAATTTTATCCGGTTTTATTAAAACGATATAAAACACGGTAGTGACATAAATTAAAGGAAATGAAATAAAATAACGACTTTAATCTGTGGCGTTTTATTGTGCGTGTGGGCTGTTGGGCCTATTTATAATTAGTATTAGAAAAATAAAAACTTATGATCTAGATCTAGAGCATAAAAAGCGACTTTATGTCGCCTACGCACAATGTAAAGACGAACTTTTAGAGCATGAGAAGTGAAAAAACTATTTAGTTATTTTACTATGTTAATTTGTTCGTGTTATTTTTGCCATGGACACGATGAAAAGGCCTAAAACATAGTTTAGATTCAATCTGCGCTTATCCTTATGAAAGACACACGGACAATTTTCAAAGCAAAAGCGAAACACTAGGCTTTTATTAAGTTAAAAGTGCTGTTTGGTAGCAAGGCGAGCTCTGATCAAATATTTAATATTCCTATTCCTTAACGAACGCTTTAAATTATTAACTCAACTTGTTTGTATTAACCGGCTATATAAATGGAGATATTTTGATCGGAGAGTTAAGAATTAAATTATGAAGGAAGCAGGAGCGGATAGGAAAATATGAAATAAAAATAATGAACTGTTAGTATCTATATTCGATGGTAATTAAGAGTTTTGAAGAGTTTGCTTATTTCTGATAATGTTTTATACATTATTTTACGACTGCCCAAAAAAAGGAGTGTTATGTTTTCAGGGTACATGTATGTTTGTGGGTTTCTTTATTCCACCATAACTTCTAAACGGCTTAACCGATATCAATGTATGTGGTATTATTAGAAGCATTGCGTTATCCCGGGTGACATAGGCTAGTGAAAATTTAAATAATATAATGGTGGAGCCATGGTTCATGAAAAAAAAAAACGTTTTTTGTTCTTTTCATAAGAATTTGACTACGTGTGTACTCGAACTATCATCGTCTAGAGCTGGCTTAGTACATAACAAAAATATATAACAGCAGTATTCAATACAAATTCGTTCCAAATAACTTAACAAAAGGAATTAAATAAATATCAGTAGGTACCTACTAATTCAATATCCTAAAGAAAAACTTATAAAAAAAATAGGGTTATGTTTCAACGCTTGTTCTTGAAGACAAAGTCTATCGACTTCACTGAAAATATTGGTTTTCAGTGTTCTACTTTTGGGCACAATGGCGGTTTAATTTCATAGTAAATATTATAATATATTTAGTAGGTACTTACATTGTGCTCATTAAACACTAAAATTATTTAGCTTATTATTTAAGTCAATTTTTTAATTCACTTTATGACAAGTAGGCGTGTTTTTTTAAAATTATTTACTTTTTTAATATTATTTTTTTTGTGAGGGAAAGTAGACTAGTAAACGTACCGTGGCCTCTTGTAATTTTTTTTAAAACATAGATATAAAATAGGTATAGGTTATTGTTTAGGTATTTTAGAGAATAGAGGTTTTTTTTGGTGATTTTAAACGTTTTTGTAAGGATCGCAGCATGGCGTTCTGTACTTTCTGCCTACCTACTTGAAACAAAGGCGTGAGTTTATGTATGTATGTGTTCTATTTTTACAACCAAGATTGCTTAATTAATTAATAAAAATAACAAAATTAATTAATAAAAATAACAAAATTAAATCCTAATTTAACTAAAACTATACAGAAACTAAAAAATAGCGTCGAAAACTTCATGCGCATCGCTGTCGACTGGTAATGTACCCAGGAGACTGGCGGCATTACCACGTTGTATGGCGTAGATTGCTTTAGTAAAAATCGTAAAAGATTATTAAAAAGCCTAAACCCAGTTCGGTTTTTCTATACTTTCAATCCTAACTCGTTAGGTACGAAGGTAATATTTTCTCCAAAATAATTATGATTAAATTCATAATACAGTTAATTTCAGTATTATAGGTAAGTAGGTACTAATTGAAGCAACTAGTTAACTTCAGTTGCTACTTTATCAGTAAGCGAGTTAGCATTTGGCTCCCTGTTATCAATTATTCACAGCTGTGGCGTTCTAACTAACATCAGTGCGTGGTTTGGAACCATAATTCTCTGTTTGTAAAACGCTTCTTGATATTCTAGGAGTGTGCATGCTTTCATGTAGTTATCGTAAAATATTTTTCTACATTTTTTTTTAAACACGAACAAGTAATGTTTACGTAGGTCCTTTTTAATTTTGGTTGTAAAAATCTTCAGTGCGTATTATAAGTATTGCTTGGTTTGTTTACGAAGTATTAATGCATTTATTACTAAATGTAGACCTTCATATATGGGTAGGTACCTACATCATTCCAAATTTTCAAGAATCCATAAAATTGTGGAAACTGCAAGCGCGGTGTCTGTACCTACTATCTTTAAGTCTGAGTAACTTTTCTTACACCAAAACTTCCTTTATTTATAACAATAAACTAACACGGCCATTGCAGACAGCTCAAACTTTTACTATTTTATGACGTCATAAGTGAAAAGTTTCACCCCGCATGCAGCTGTTGCACAAACAAGTCCAACACGTCTCGACATGTTCAAATATTAGCCACGTTTCAAAACATTAGCCACGCAGCCATGTAGCCACGTAACCACGTTTAGAATTTATTAAACGGACATGTTTCAAGTTTTCTCCCCTGATGTTAACGTGGCGTTTTGAATTGTAGGTGCCGTGTCGGTGCCCAAGTAGCGCTGGAAAGTTTTAATATCACGCCTTGTTTCCCCGAAGGGTTAGGCAGTGGTGTACTCATAGTAAGTACACCCACATTTGGGGCTGTCCATTAATCTCGTGAGGCTCGAAAGGGGGGGGGGAGGGGGTCCATAAAAAATCACGAAATATCACAAGGGGGGAGGGGGGGTGTAGTAATATATCACGTGTATTTATTTTTTTAAAAACATCCTGCAAACTTTCCAATAAAATTAGATGATTATACCTGTATTTTATAAACATAAAAAAGGTCCGATTCTTTGTAGGTACTAAAGATACACGTGATATGAGGGGGGGGTAAGTCTTAAACCTCACCATATATCACCAAGGGGGAGGGGGGGGGGGTTAAAAATACCAAAAAAAACATCACGTGATTAATGGACGGCCCCTTTCATAATGTAATCAATTATTGTCGTGCGTTAGTCTCGCAAAAACTCGAAAATGGCTCGTACGATTGTGATGAAACTTTGGTAACTTCTTGTGTGTACGCCGGAGAAAGTTCCTAACAAAAGAAAAGGCATTGATACGCATGCCGAGCATTAGCTAGTAATGTATAAATATCAATTAAGAACACTTATATACTACAGTAGGTACCCGGCGATAAATATTGCACATCGACCTATTCGATCCTATCGATTTTATACAAAGAATAAAAATAATTATCAAAAGAAGCAAATCATAATTGTTTTAACAGCTCCTAATAGATACCGGACTGTTTGTATTTCGTGCGACAGAGATAACGCTCTACGAAGCCGAAATTAGCCGATTGTCTCTTTCCAAAGGTCGATGTGCAATATTTATCGCCGGGTACTGTATGTGTACTTGACTGAGATTGTGTTACCTAAAATAACGTGAAAACTAACATAATGCCAAAAATTCCAATTTATTTATGGTTGGCGCATCATGATTGTGTTCTTTCTGTACCTAAACATCTCCATTACCCGTCATATCAATAGTCACCCCCTTTTTAGCTGTATTATGATCTTTCAACAATCTATTCATCGTTTCCTCAATCTTCCTCTACTCTTTTACACCATCCACATTCATATTATTTTTTTTTTCTCTCAAGGTGTTCCTCATTTCTCCTCTTTCTGTAAACTAAGGCCAGTCGTCTACGTCATCACTCAAAAGTAACCAGTTACAAAATAAGTAGCCATAAGGTCACAGCACTAGTATTTCAATGGCGGTCCGTACTTACATGATGCAAACAATCAAAAAATTTATAACTCGTTAGTAAATCGCATCTTGTACGGAGCAAGATTTTAATGGGAAACATTTAACTGATCCTCTAAAAACTTATTGAACTTCTAATGATGACACTTTTTTAAATTAATGAACCTATAAAATCGTTTTGCTCTATTAATGATCCCGACTTTTTAAATTACAGAGCCTATTTTTAACTTTCCACCCTTTCTCACAATGAGGGTTTTCGTGAAAATTTACGACACTAGTTGGCACCACTGTGACAAGAGGTCTTCCAATATAAAATATATGATGACGTTCATCATTCGATTTATTCATTCGGTCATCATTCAGTCATGACTAAAGAAAATATAGGCTCTTTGACAGATGTCTGGACCTGACGTGCAGTGCTGCCACCTGGCGAACGTCATTTCAGAAAACCCTCATTGGTCGCAGTAATTAGCCTAGGGTACCCTGACAAACGGGTTTGGTTAGTTTGGAACTGTGACCAAACACGCGCCTGCCGAATTGGTCGCAGTAACTAGGCTATGGTACCCCGACCAAACGGATTAGGTTAGCTTGGAACGGGACCAAGCACGCGCCCGCCAAATTGGTCGCAGTAACTAGGCTAGGGTAACCCGACAATTTCCAAATTCCCAAGTTGTTGGGCGCGGCTGGAGCGCTGTCAACGCTGCTTCCCAATCTGGGGGGCCCGAGCGCTGCCTGTAGGCGGCTCTACGTGGGGATCGTGCGATCAATGGACCTGTATGGGGCTCCGATCTGGGCGACTGACCTGACAGCCGGTAGCATTGCAGTAATGCGAAAGCCGCAGAGAGCGATGGCCGTCAGAGTCGTCCGGGGGTATCGCACGATCTCCTACGAGGTGGCTTGCGTACTGGCTGGATCCCCGCCCTGGGACCTGGAGGCGAAAGTACTCGCGTCGCTGTACCGGTGGCGCGAGGAAGCGCGGGCGCGAGGCGAGGCGTGGTTCGGCCGGTACTTGAGCGCTGGCTCGGGAGGAGGCACGGCTCCCTGTCGTTTCGGGTGACGCAGGTGCTCTCGGGGCATGGTTACTTCGGGAAGTACATGTGTCGCATAAACAGGGAGCCGGACGCCCGGTGTCCCCACTGCGTCGACTGCCGGGAGGACACGGCGTGGCATACGCTAGCAGAGTGTGCCGCTTGGGAGGAGCCGCGCCGTGCCCTCATCTCAGAAGTAGGCAGTGACCTCTCGCTGCCGGCCGTGGTCGAGTCGTTGGTCGGCAGCGAAGAGTCCTGGGACGCGGTGGTTTCCTTCTGCGAGACGACCGTTTCGCAGAAGGAAACCACAGAAGGAGGCTGCGGAAAGGGAGAGGGGATCTCGTCCACTCACCCGGCCCGCAGCAGGCGCACCGGGTGTCGGCGGTGGGCGGTCAACGCCCTCTTCCAGCCCCCCTAAATGGGTCCCGGGGCGACGGACTCGGGGACGTCCGTCACCCCCCACACATCAGGAACTGAGGTGGCGGCGCGTAGTGTTCCACGTGCGCCCCTCTTAGACGTCGCGGGGGGAGACAAACACCTCACTCCCCCCCTGACCAGACGAGGCCCGCAGTGGAGGGCGAGTGGGGGTTGCTGAAGGATCGTACGTTCCCACGACCCCCGGCGTAGGTGTGAGATGGAACACCGGGGTGGTTTTTAGTCAGTAAGAGTCTGACAGACCCTCATTGACTCAAATGTCACACAGGTACCTATGCGCTCAATATTGGCCCTAGCTCCTGTCGTATTGTTGTCATAGTGATTAATCAGGGAACGTGCTGATTGGACTATAAACCCGAAGAGCAACCATGGCAAGTAACCGCCAATCTTGTATTTGAAGCCCTTTTTTCTTAAGGTCGCATTCGACAGAATCCACGCTAATATAAATATGTTCAAATGTATGCTTAGATATATAATTATGCTTTGTCATTCTTGCACATTGTTCTAGAATATGAGCCATAGTACTTTGACATTAAAATGCCTTTAAAAAAATCCATAAAATATACATAATACAGAGGGTGTCTCATAAGTAATGTCGGTTTTCATATAGGAAAATTCCTACGCCTTAATTTAAACATTTCGTAACTTGTTAAGACTACTCTCTAATTCTATGACGAGTTCAGTTGCTTTACTTTGTTTTAATCATTCTCTCTTTGTTTATTGACGACGAAGTACGTTTTTAAAATAAATAGTATGGAGTGCGATAAATATGAAATTCGTGTATTGTTAAGACATTATTGGAAACAAAAGTTTAAAGCAGCCGCGGCAGCAAGGAAAATATGTGAAATTGAAGGGGAAGACACAGTTAATGAGCGAACGGCACAACGTTGGTTTAATCGTTTTAATAGTGGAGATTTGACGCTGGAAGATCATTCGCGCTCAGGTCGTCCACCTGCGTGGGATATTGAGGTTACAAGGGAAGCAGTAGAAAACCAACCTAGTACCAGCACTCGCCGATTATGGGACTCCCTTGGACCGTCTAAAGATACCATACATCGCCATTTAAAATCATTAGGTAAGATCTATAAAAGTTGTCGAATAGTGCCTCACGAATTAACCGAGAACCAAGCGAAACGTCGAGTAGAGGTGTGTAAACAGCTCCTTGCCCTGCCGAAAGATGATCGTTTTATTAGACGCATTGTTACTTGCGATGAAAAATGGATTTATCTAAACAACCCGAACATGGAAAATCAGTGGTTAGACAAAGGACAATTACCAGAACCCGTCGCGAAGAGAGATCGATTCGAGCGGAAAGTCTTGTTGTGTGTCTGGTGGAATTATGAAGGTTTAGTGTACTTCGAAATCATGCCAGATGGTCGAGCTATCAATGCCGAGATATATAGTGGACAGCTGATGCGAATGTATGAGGTTTTATCGAAGAAATATCCAGGTTTAGTTAACCGAAAGCGGGTTCTCTTACAACAAGACAATGCTAAACCACATACTGCGAAAGTTACGCGGAATAAGATCGAAGAACTTGGTGGTATTGAAATCCTACCACATCCAGCATTTAGTCCGGACCTTGCACCGTCAGATTATTATTTATTCAGATCCATGGCGAAATTCTTGCATGGGAAAAAATTTGAAGCCAAAGGAGATGTTGAAAATGCAGTGCGACAGTTTTTTGCATCTAAGCCCAAAGAATGGTTTTACCAAGGTCTCAAAGAGCTTGCTGAACGTTGGGTTAAAACCATAGAATACGATGGGCTATACTTCGAATGTTAAGGCTTTCTTTTTGTATGATTATTTAATAAACAAAGTGAATATTGGAAACCGACATTATTTTTGATACACCCTCTGTATTTTTTATGGACTGTCATAAATGAAGAGAAATATGTATTGGGCCAGAGAAGATATAATATTCAACAACTTAAAATGCAGTGAATGAGGACATTATCTACCATGAACACATAAAATTGCTTACAATAAAGTGCACTGTGCCATAGTAACCGCGATCACCGTCAAGTCGCAACCAAGGCGGTAGCGGGCGCGATTTGTGGTTTAAAGGATGAAAAACTTGGCAATCGCTATAGAATCTGCAAAGAATGTATTCAAAGTGCTTTTTATAGGTAACGAAACGCTGAACAATGGAATATTGTATCAATAAAATCTTCCAATAAAACCGTAAAACAACATAGCATATAAGTCATAAAACAACTGACTATCATATAAAACCATAACACAGTACGGAGCAACATAAAATGTGCAATTTTTATCACATATCTGTCGGGATACGCGCGAGGTGGCTTTTAGAGCAACCACAGCTATAAAGTGGCATATACGTGGTCTTTATATGACTCACAAAAATCTGTGCTACTTTGAAATATTACTTGAAGTCCTGCTCTTTTGTTTTAAAGGTTATAAAGTTTTATTTGGGCATAAGAATGTGTGAGTACTGATTTAAAAGTAGGATGTGTTTCAATTTGTAAAACTTGTGTTGTAGAGCAATGCGTTTATACTTTAGAAAATCTTAAAAATAATAGACGGAAAGGATTTACGCGTATTTTTTTCTTAGTCTGCTCTGTCTGACACAGTTCTCTCACATTCGTTTTTCCAATGAATTGTTCGCCGACAGAACGAACCACCTTTTAGAATTCCATCGATAGAACTTTTCACTGGCGAATGATTTGCCGCCACGACTGTAATTTTGGCCTATCCCCTTGTTTATACCAAGGTGTAAAAGATGTATTCTATGTGTAGTACTATTTTCGTTTATCGTTTATATCTAAAATGAGTGCGCAAAATTGCTTCAGAAAGCACGTTAGCCTGCAACTCTGGTTACAATAACATATCGGAGTTAAACTCAATTTTCTATGAAACGTAGGTCAATTCTCAGAATTTCCCTTACAATATCAGTTTCCTTCAGTAATTCGGTTATGGAGAATCCGGTTGTAGCAGTCCCATGTTCAATACTAATATTCAGTTGTATTTATCGGAATGTAAGTATACCCTATCATGTAACAAAAGGGCTAGAATGAACCTGATAATATCTAAGGTAATTTATTCTTACTTGACTTACCTGTTGTTTTTGTTACTGGGCAATATGTACGAGCTACGATGTACTATCAACGGTCATAAGTGGACTGTCACCAGAATGGTCATTTTGGCCTGCACGCTAGATCTGCGTCTATCTCTGTGTGTGATGTTTTAATGTAGACAGTAAAGCGCACACAGTATAACTACGAATGCAATGCGCGATGTTGGTTGGTCAGATGCATGTGTGGTCAACACTAAATAAAGATACCTACCATATATTATCGACCACAGCGCCTATCTAAAAGTAATGCTAAAATTCGAAGTGAAAATTATTATAAGCAGCGATGGCAGGTGCACACGAGTGGGAGGCTGTTATTGTGTGTGCGTGAAGAGGAGAAGGTTCGAACCTCAGTGCGCGTTTTCGACACTTTTCGTTTTTGTGTCAGAGTTCAATTATTTATTGAGTTTCGTTAATACAATGACAATAGGGTATAGAGGGCAAAAATAAAGTATAATACTTATGCAATTTAATAATAAAAAAAAACAAAATTTTTCATAGGAACATTTATTGATGTTAATAACAACCTTTAAAACATAAACATTCCATACTTTGAAATACATAAAATACCTAATTTGTTCAGAAATAGAAAGAAAGAAAAGAAGAACGAAAATACATTTATTTAGCACAGACTAAGAGACACGCAATACACCAGATAGTTAGATAATAGTCGTACATCAGATAAAAACTAAGATAAAAATAAAAAGTGCAAATTCTGATGTAAGAAATTAGCAGGAAAGTGTGCCTGCCTCACAGCTGCGCCAAAAAGGCCCAGTTCAGCAAAAAATCTTTTTTGGTTGATAATAAAATGGGATGATTTTGGTTTATTGAGGTTACAGCTTAATTTATTCATTTTATCAAGGAAAAGAAGATTGAAACTAAACCTCAATCTTATAATCATTCACTTATTACTATTATATTATGACCGGTGTATCCCCTGAATTCCCCTGAAAGCATTTATTTTTTTATTAATATTTGGTGTGACCTCCGTTATTATCAATGCAGTCAAGAAGACGTCGACGCATGGAGGTCACAATATTACTGCAAATATCTGTGCCACGTAAACTATCCCACAACTCCATGTAATGAGACTTGAGCTGTTCGAGACATCTTTCGTCTCGCGCTTCCCATCTTTGCACCATTAAATCCCATACATTTTCTATAGGGTTTGAAACAGGGGATCGCGCTGGCCACGGAATAACTTTAACATCCGAATACTTAGTAAACCACTCACGAACAATACTGGCACGATGTATCGGACAAAATTATCTTGAACCAAATAAAATTCACCGATTTCATCCACTAGATAAACATTTCGAACAGTAGGTAGCATTATATCGCTCAAAACCTCGACGTAATTAGAGTTCTTGGCCCGCGTCGGTATAAATGCCAACTCACCCGGCCCTTGAGCACTAATCCACCCCCACATATTAATTCTTCCTGACTTCGTATTATTTATAATATTACTGTCAGACCAACGTGTCTTGTCTCTGCGCCACAAATGAAGTCTTCCTTTTTGACACGATTTTAAAGTCTTCTCGTCAGTAAATACAGTCGTCTCCCAATCAAAGTCTAAATATTCGAGAGCAAAACGCAACCGTTCCTCCTTATGCCTTTGCGTTAAAAACGGTTTTTTCGCTGGAGTTCGATGATGAAGGCCTTCGGCATGGAGTGCACGGCGAACAGTGCTCAATGACATATCAAATTCTTCGGCAAATCGTCTTGTAGGTATGAAACCATTCATTCGTTTCATATTCACCAACCATAAAGCGTCGCTGAGACTGGTTAATAAGTGGCGGCCTTCCACTTCTTACACGACTCTTAAGAATTCCCTCTTCCTCTAATCTCCTAACCCAACGTTTCGCAGTATCTCTCTAAAAAAAAGAAATCCGTTTCATTTTGAAGCGTCACTTATGAGAACAAATAAAATCAATAACAACAAAATAACGTACACAAAATCCGGTTTCATTGGATATTTCAGATATATTAAACACATTGTTATACAAGGCTACAATGTGCACCCTGGCTTTAATATTTATATTTGCTTGCATTTTCAATAAAAATCTACAAACTCAACACTTCAATAACACAAACGCTCGTAACTAAGTTCACCAACCAACAACATCATACTTTTATAACTACAGTCAGAAAACTAATTTTGTTTCAAATCTACCCTCAACTTTTATGTGATTAGTTTAAAATATTCGCTGTCTTTTTCTCATTACCATAATTAGAAAAAGACTGCGTGCCGCGATGGGCCTATGATGATGATCATAAATACCACGATTTTTCTGTTTCGTACGTGATGAAAGAGTGTAATATACGGGTGTGTATGTGTGTGTGAAATGCCTAAATAGAAGAAGGTCTCAAGTGCGACGAGGTACGATGTGATAGTTTTGTAATGCTGGCATTGGAGTACTGACCGCTACTGTACAGACGCCAGCACATCAAGCTACTACAATCTGTCAAATTTCTTTAATAGATTTTCAACTTTATCGCTCAAGCATAAGGTTCAAAGTTGATTCGAATAATTTGACAGTTTCGGGTACATTAACGTTGTTGGTAGTTCGTACGTCAAACTCTTTTATGCACAACAATACCTATTATTTACCTTTGCATTTATATATCATAGCATTGAAGTGTAATAATTGTGTAATTATATTTTAGTAGCAATAAATTCATCACGGGAATCGTTCGTCTACTCATTTACATAACAGACCATAACATACCTCTAACAGCAAAAGCAATAAGTTGATGCAATTATAAAAGTTGTACCGTATAAACACTGTTTGGACTTAACTTAAATCAAATCAAATCAATTTCTCTTCTTTTTCTTTTTTTTTTCATAACAAGATGCTTTTAATTATTGTATTCATGACGCAATTAAAATGTCTTCATACAAATGTGCTTTAATACTAAAGAACTGATGAAAAGAAGAAGAAATTCCATGAATAGAGCAACGACATCTAAGTAATTCAGACTTATATGATATACTAGCAACCAATCACTCAACCCAATGCACTATACGCATGACTACACTGTGGCTACATCAAGCTATACCTACAGAACCAGTATAAGCTGACTCCTGATTGTGCAAAAAACCCATACAATACGAGGTCAGCTAAAACTGGAAATATAAAGCTTGATGTGTCGCCATGTGTAGGTACCAACTGTGTCGACGCGACGTGCAGTGTTATAAAATACGTGTTTGTTTTTACTAGTTTTATTAATGTTTTTTATTTTACAGGTAACGCGATTGACGTCGTCAGATGACCTAGCTGCACCTACAGGCTGCCTCTAATACTCCACAGAACCACAAGGCTACCTAGAATCCTTCAAACTCAAACTCAAAGCATTTATTTCAATTAAACCATTTATAGGCACTTTTGAATTGTCAAGAAGTCGGTCAGTCATAAAATATTCAGAAGCTAGTTGCCCATTCCAAAGCGTAGGTACCTTCAACTATCGAAATATATCTGATATTGTTATTTCAAGAGCTCCAAGATATTAAGTAGGTATTCATAAATATGAATTGATAGCTGCGCCTCGTGGTTTCACCCGTATAAGTTTCGACCCCGTGGGCATATCGGGATAAAAAGTAGCCGATATGTTAATCCAGGATGTCAGCTACCTCGATACCAAATTTTATCAAAATTGGTCCAGTCGTTTGAGCGTCAAGAAGTAACAAACATATAAACACACACACTCACAAACTTTCGCCTTTATAATATTAGTGTGATTGTATGTACAATAATTAATGTAGGCATACACACACACACCCTCACACACCCTTACACACACATACACTCACACACACCATCAATCACTTGTAATTGTACCACGTTGGCAACCTTTACTATGTGATACCATGGAGACCTGGAGTTCTAAAATACAGGCCTAGACTTAGTTTAGACTTCAGATCTCACACAAATTACAAAATTTCGTCGAAATACTTGACAACTTAATATAAATTTAATTTGTTTACTTATCATACAGTATTCAAAGCCGCTATAGGCGGTTACTCAAACCACGGCTAAGGCACATAGATGTAATGCCTGAAGTTTATCCCGACTCACATTAAAGTTGTTAAGACGTTACACGAACTTCTTGGTTAAGTTGACGTCGGCGAAGACACACAGAAAGACTTTGAAATAACGTGAGACTTTGCCCGTATTCACTAACACTAGATGATATAAGTAAAAACGCACTGTTGGATTTCGACTTTCGGCTTAGCGACAAAAGTTGAAAATTCAATACCGCGTTTTTATTTAAGTGTCGCCTAGTGTAAGTGAAGCCGGCATTACCCAAGTCAAGTTAATTCTGAGATCAAAATGTTAATTCTAGCGGTGTTTTAATATTAAGGGGCTAACAGGACCTAAACACAAAAAACGCATGTTTTAGAAACAATAAAAGTATATGATCGACTACAGTAAACATAATCAGAAAAATAGGTATATTATATTCTCTAGGATATATGCTTGGTAGATAGTGTGTTGAAAATATAATACAACTAATTTGATACGATGGAAAAAATCATGAAAATACCTCTAAAACTTTCTTTATACAATAAACACCATACTAATATACAGTGCGTGCCACGTAAGAAGAGACTTGACCCCGCCTCCCCGCCTCTTTCCGCCGCCCCGATGACGCCCGGTCCCCGTCCCGCACCGGGCGTCATCGGGGCGGCGGCGGAAAGAGGCGGGGGTGGCGGGGTCAAGTCTCTTCTTACGTGGCACGCACTGTACATACAATCATTCTGATTTTTTGTCAGATTATTCTACAAGCAACATACTAAAATACTGGTGTTTTAATTTTTTAGTCCAAACAATAGATTTTTTATAATTAAATAATTACTTAATATTTTGCAATAAATTACCAGCGTTGTGTCATCGCGTTTCTCTTTCTTTTCTATGCAGTCCGACAGTGACCGCGCTTTAGGTCATGTAAGCCCCTTAGGTGTACATTGTACAACCTTATCATGTTACCTTGTAGCTTCTAGGTAACTACAAATGGACTTCTACTAACTGATTGCATGCTTGACGTAAAATGAATTAATAAAGGCTGAAACAAAGTATCGCAGGCGAACTAAGTGCAGCTGTAAGTTGGGGCCATAATACAGTTTATACTTTAAAAAAAAATTGTGTCGAACCAAGAAAAATAAAAAAGTACAAAAAGTCGATTGAACAAAGTCGAATGGAATTTATTGCGAAACAACCTTTTATCGCCAAACGCTACTTTGACTGAACGATCCATCGAATATTTATTTATCGATGGACTGCTCTTTAGAATGAGTTTTAGTTATTATATACCTAAGTTATTAATTGAAAAAAAAAGTTTTTTCGTCACATATTATTTCATACTTAATCGAGTAAATTGAACACTTTTAAGATAATATATCGTACGTTCTTCCCGTAGATTTAGAAACATGAAATTTGGTAATAATGTAATTTTGCAAACAAATATACATAAACATTGAGTTTTATCGAATTCCATGAATTTTCGTCTATGCTTTATTGAGTAGTTAATTCTTACAAATGGGTCACACTATCACATCAAATTACAAGGCAATCTGTATAGTGATCTTAGTGGTGATGATTTTCAGAAAGCCGGGTGCGTAGTACTCGCAACCGGCGTGCGTATAATGACCAGATGTATGAACGTAAAGGAAGCAAAAGGAATAATAATAATAATAAATTTTTATTAAAAGAGTAATTTAAATTAAATTTAAAAGGAGTACCTATATCATAGCATAGCATATATTCATATAATCATAGCAGGTCACAGGTGGCGTTCTGTAGTTTCTGCTTACCCCATGGAAAGAAGGGGTGTTTATGTATGTACGTTTATGTTTGTCGGACCAAGTTTTGACAGATACGTGTTGTAATGTTACAGCATCTATTACCTTCGTCAGTCGTGGTTACGAGTACGCACGGACGCACCGGATCTTCATTGGATCTCACCCGTTGTCCGATGATATTGGTTTAGCAGAAAATTACTATACGACTCACTGATTCGTGGAATTTGAATATAGCTATAAAGCAAAATATGGACTGGCCTTGGTTGACCTATTACGCTTACATAGAATCGATCGAACTCGCGAGCACGTCCAAATTGATCTATAATAAAACAATGTGCTCGCAGTTGCACTTGCATGTAAAAATCTATATTGTTTATAAATTAGTATAAAAAAAGTTGCTTTTTGTTTGTGAGACCGCGTTTTTCTTCAAAACTACGTAACGGATTTAGATGCAATTTTCACCAACACTTAAAGATTTTTTCCGAAAGATTTATGATACTTAAATATAATACATTAGTAAAACTGGCTGTCATTCGTGGACCTTTGACAGTCGTTACGGGTAGTTAGAATCCCGAAAGTCTGACAATAAGTCTTATCAAAGGGTATCGTATTACCCAGTAGCTGGGTTGTGGAGGTCAGATAGGCTGTCGCTCCATGTAAAATACTGGTATTCAGCTGCATCCGGTTAGATTGGAAGCCGACCCCAATATAGTTGGAAAAAGGCTAGGCAGATGATGACATTAGTATTAAACTAACTTATAACGAAAGAAATCGATGTTTTGACAAGTCGCTAAATCCGTGCGAAGCAGGGGCGGGTGCTAATCTACAATGTGCCTGTAGCTAAACTCGAATACGATAATGATATTCATAGATACAACAAAAGGTGAAGTCACCCTCTCACCACCCACCTCGTTCCTCGTTCTCTTCACCTCTGCCTTGTGCTTGCACAACAAAAAGTAAAAGGTAGAGGTTGCGATTCGAAATTGGAATACAAAACAATTTTCATGTCAAACAACGATGACAGTTTGAAATTGTCGGTCGACCACGCTCGGAATAGCCCGATCAAACGGCGTATGATCGAAAGCGACTGAATGTAATTTTATAGTCATTCGTTCTTTAACACAACTGTCATCAACATTAGCAATGATGTACGAGTAGGTATTTGGGGCACTTCCGTGGCCTCTATAGAAATATATGGTTCAATTTCAATAATAGGTAAGAGCGAAGACTGCCCATTTTGTCACCCTTTGTAAAATGTCTACATTTATATCTGTAATTTAAGGGGTCTATTACAATAGTCAAAGTTAAGTGATGTTCAAACGGCAAAAAATTATGGTTAACCAGTAGCTAATCACATAACTTTAAGCAACTTTTATGGATAAAAGGGTATATGGTTTATAAACAAAGGGTATTAGATATATTCTATAGAATTTATCATTCTGTTGATTGTAGTACAACGAATCATAATAATTATGAAATTGTAAAAATAATACCAGCCGCAGGCTACAATATGGTAGCGGGACTGACAGATCACCGCCAGACATAAAGTACACGTTTCGCCTAATCGTGGAGAATATAATTTATAAGGGTGCAAAAAAAATTACTGAATTAATTATTATTAGTTGAGTAAAAATTTTTTTCTCAATTATTAATTGATTAGGGGGAACCCTGTTGAAAATGGCTCTTTTATTCAAAGCAGTTTAATAAACACTAATATTATGAAGGCGAAAGTTTGGAGAGTGTGTGTGTTTATATGTTTGTTACTTCTTCACGCTCAAACGGCTGGACCAATTTTGATAAAATTTTGTATGGAGGCAGCTGACATCCTGGATTAACTTATAGGCTACTTTTTATCCCGGTATTCCCATGGGATCGACATTCACGTGAGTGAAACCGCGGGGCGCAGCTAATAATTAATAAAAAATAAAAAGTAAGAGGTAGAATGATTGTGTTCTATTGATTTTTTCAATGTTTTCAGGTTTCACACTTGATTGACAGGAATCCTTTAAGAAATATTTTGATGTTTTTTTCGTTTCTACTACATAAATAAATTTTTGAAAAGTACACAATTAATATCCATGAAATTATCTATACAATAGTAGGTATACATTAAGTAGGTTCTGTATACTAGCAGGAGTCTATCAATAGAAACAGATGCGGAAAGGAGGCAACATTTTTTTTTCGATCGTATAGCACTCGCATTAAGGCTCCTGCAAACAGGCGCGACGCGCGACGCGAATCGCGCGCGACACAAAGGCACCGCTCGTTGCGCTACTTGCGGTGCCTTTCTGTCGCGTGCCGCGTCGCGACTGTGTGTACGAGCCTTTATGAGTCGTGCAATTACTAAATGAAGTTACGAAACATCGCTCTGTGATAGATAACACTGAATAAGGTGTTGTAACAGTATTTCAAACTAAATATTCAGTGATACGATATTTATTAAGTATTTCAATTCATAATCAATATTTTATTGCATCTCGAGGCGTGAGGGTGACTCTATAGAGCGTCTTGTCATGCAGGATAGAGTGGAAGGCACTATACCACGCGGACCCATGAGATTGACTGACCAAATTCAATCCGCAGTGTGCGACCCCTTGTATGAGAGGACTAAAAATACAAAAAAACCCGTAGATGTCGAGAAATCGTGAGGCGAATCACATCAGCCCCTAAACAAGAAGCTACATGAAGACCACGACCACTCTGACAAGAGTGCTACGAAGAAGAAGATTTTATTGCATCAAAGCGTTTCATAATATTGCATTTAGCAGTAGCGAAGGGTCAACTTTTGTAAGAGGTAAATGATTATATTATTTGTCTATAGAATACTGACTGTGACATTTTTCAAAGGGAAGCTGGTAGGAATTGAGTTGTATGGAACCGTCGCCACTGGTATTTAGTAATATTGATTAATTAATCAAAACAAAGTGATGTTTGATATGTATACGTGCCGTTGTCAACTTTTAGAATGACAAACTCTCCTATGTACGGACGCCAGCACATCAAGCTACTCGAAACTGTCACATTTTCCCAATCAACTTTGAACCTTATGCTTCAGCGATAAAGTTGAAAATCTATTAAAGACATTTGACAGATTGTAGTAGCTTGATGTGCTGGCGTCTATACTTACTACTAACTTTTAATTGCACCCTATTGACTGTATCGATATTTCCTATTTGAATTGTTTGTTTAAAGGTTTCTAGAAACCTGTATGTTCAGCAAAGGGTTTACGAATTTAATAAACACAGTAGTTACTCACGAAGAGTGAAATTCCATTAAGAATTGTGAACTGTTTACTGTGAAGTACAAATGAGGTCGTACGTAATTGATTCTGTATAAATCGAATACTGAATTATTTTTCAAAGGATTTTTTTTACGTATGAAGTGAGGAATGAGGTTTTGCCTGGAAACATGCTATTTAATTTTGGTTGTTGCTGTTTTTTCCGTTTGTAAGCACCATAATGTTACTTAAAGAAAAGAACATAAAAGTGTTAGAAACCTTTTTTTGTACTCACGTAGAAGCCCGAAAGTATCGTAAATATATTATATTATGCGTAAATATATTGTGATACCACGTAACGTGTTGTTGTGTTCACGAATCTTTTAGGTTTCAGGACAAAATAATTGTGAAATGTTCCTCTATTGGTTTTCAGATAAATGAACTAAATTCCGCTTTAAAGTTGTGAATTGCCAAAGTCCTATTTAATGAACTTAACTGTTAATGTGACATAATTGACAAAAAATAACAAAATTGATACATTTTCATAAAAAACGTATGAAAGGTAAAATTGTCGGATTGTGGCCTGTATTACCTATCTAGCCTGGGCAGTCTGTCGGTTTTATTAAATAGGCCCCTGGTCTATCTCTTACCAGCCGTTACGAAACCATTGCGATGACTGGACAGATCCATATTACTTTCTTAAAATGCCATTCAAGCATTAACAAAAATTACGTAAGAAAGGAATAATTAAATTAAATAATATTATTTTATCATTACCCCAAACGCCATTGTGTAGGCAGGCTTACGCAATGAGCCTATACACAATGAGGTAGTGAGGGGTGTAATGAACGCCAAACCTGTCCCTCAATAATGATTGAGCGAAAGGTGAAGGTGTCTGTCATAATAATGAATGTTAATGTAGCAGATATTTATCAGTCTAACCCTTAGACAAGATCACAAATCCTAGTCTTTGGCTGTCAGAATTCGTGTTCACTAGTTTGAATTGGGCAATTTTGTATCTAGACATGTCGAGGAAATGTGAATGATATAAGCGGGTCATTCATTCATTCGTTTCATCCCGGAATCACCCACTGCTGGGTAATCCCTTTTTTCTGCCATACTTCCCGGTTCCGTGCGTCCCTCGTCCAGGTGTTTCCCGCGGGTAATACGAACGGGTAATAAATAATGATCGGTTGATAGCTTATAAAAAACACATTTTCTTGCTCTTTTGTAAAAATGTTCATAATATTTACGAATCTAATATACCTGAAAATTATTACGCATAGTAGTTTATGTGAAAGGATTTGAAGACCTTTTTTCAGTTTTTTGCCTGCTTGTGCCTACCTAATACCGGGGACCAAGGCAATGATTGTAAAGTGTATTCAAAGGATCGCTCCAGATCTGCATACATAATTAAAGCAAGACTACTATGTGTCTGAATAGATTATCTACAAGCGATCGTTACTAAACAACATTTTTACCAAGAACCTTTTATATTGATGTGATAGAAAGAAACGTAACATAATTTTTGACAGCCCATAATGTTCGCTGGAACCCAGACCTCCTCTTTGCGAGAGTGAGTAGGCCGAACTCCACCACGCGAGTTCAGTGTAGTTTATTATAAAAGGAGGTGATATAGAGGTGGACTAAAACACTTCCACACAAAAGGCATATCGGACAGTCCCTTGTGCAGGGCTTGCATGAGGCCGATGAAACCGTTGCGCATGTGCTCTTTAAGTGCACAGGCGTCACCCAGAATAGGTCAGAAACCTTCGGGATACTCAGATCTTACACAGATGTTCTCAACAGACCAGAGGGGCAATTCTACTAATTTTAACAACGTTCACAGTCTGATCTCAGTCTCAATCTGTCAAAAAATACTTCAAATTTCCCTACATTTTGACAAGTTTTTGACATTTCTTTGTCGCTGAGATGAGACTGCGACTAGATTTTGAACGTTTTAAATTACGAGAATTGGCCTTCAGGAGACTTAACCAGCTTTTGAAGGGAGGTGGGCTGGTTGGAATAACCACCAATGGCCGTCATGGCCCAAGCACAATGGTCCACTTGAAGGACTAAGTGCGGAAACCAAACCCCATAACATAGAACATAGAGGTGGACTAAAAAAAGCTTTTTTTGCGACCAGCTTTGTGCAGGTCAAACAGGGCTAAAACTTGCATGCGAGCGAAGTCTCGGACAATAACTAGTACTTTACCATAATGCGTTTAGCAACGTACCTATGTAGTTACTACGTATATTTATAGGTGTTAGAAGAAGGTATTACGACCATCTATTTATATAAACCGAGGGATCGATCGATGGCCCTAGATGGGATTATATCGTGAATAAATTAGCTCTCTATTTAAATGAGCGGACAATGGACAAGCTTGAGTTTGTTAGTATTTGTCTTTGATTAATTATGGTTTATAGCTGGACGGCGAAATAATCGAGTCGTAACGGCGATGCCCAGGAAATGCTGAGTTTGAAGGTATTCGAATTACAAATTGAACTGTTTCTATATTCAACTCCAGCTCTAGTGCTGAGAAATCCTTATTGCTATGGACAGCTCGGCAATATAATATCCGATTTCATGATTCATCCATTAATATCTGTCGTCAAGATGACTGCTAATATGTGTGATCATTTGAGGAAGGCATTTACGTGTAGCACCACAAATGTGTGACATCGAAGGAACACCAAAACTATCTGATCAAAATATAAGATGCTGCATCGGATTCAAAAACATGTGTCGCCTCTTAGAATGCAGTAATATCGGGCATGTCTTGCATTATAAATATCTATCTACTCAGTTTAATTGAGAAGAACGAATATATAAATATAAATTAATTTAATACCTTCATTTTTTCATTGAGATTAAAAAAATACCTAACATCACTTTAGCAACATGCCATCCCGACAGAATAATGTTTCGAGTTTTCTTCTAAATCGCAATAATATTGCAAAAACTGTTCATTGTACTGAATAAAACTCACAAGTGTAGTATTCACTGGCAGACGTAGAGCATAGAAGTAGAGAAAGTAGACGGGGAGACAATACAACATGTCTAGGAATAATTTTACTTGGGCAAAGTAAGTCCCTTTCCAGACGAAGCAAGATAAAGAAATCACAAGATGAACGGAACACGCTTGGAAGAGATACTGGTCCAAGTTATGCAGCTCGTTCCGCCATCCCCTACGTGGTCTGCTGCAACCCCGCCTGACTGTCTCAGGGCACCAGTTCTGTGCTATTTGGGCACACAGTTTGAAGTAGTTAGAAGTAATGTATGTTCTTATAATGTAAGTATACGGTAGTTACATTAAGCTTATCTGGTAGATAGTGTCTATCCGGAAACCGTGAAACAGGTACTTACTACCATAATCGTCTTACATCTTTCAACACACATGTAAAAGATTTCTTCCCCTCTTGGTGTAAGAAAAATGCACATATATTTGAGTAAGTAAGATTTATCGCGTTGTCGAGAATTATTTATGAATGTTCGCAACATGTTTTCACATTTATGTATATCTTACAAAGTGAGAGATCAATGTTGTTCTTGAATGTTCAAGTGATTTTCTGGGAACTTTCGGAGTTGCAATATATTATATGTTACATTACTTAATAAGATGAGAGGGCCTACCACATACACGAGTAACGTAAATAAGGACGATTTTAAAATTGAAAATACTGGTTTCGGTACTAATGTTAACTTAGTTTTAAGAATTTATTCGTATCTGTTGGGTGAGATACTATTTAAAATTAACAAAAATGCTATAGAATGCTTGTATTTTTGATAAAAAAATCGTTCGAATTATCGTTACGTTTATTTATAAATATACTTTATTGTACAGACGAGAGCACATCAAGCTACCCGAAACTGTAAAATTTTCCTAATCAACTTTGAATTTTAACCTTAAGCTTTAGCGATAAAGTTGAAAATCTATCAAAGAGCTTGATGTGCTGGCGTCTGTACACCAGAAAATATATACCAAAAAAATAAGATTATCACTACATAACATACAATGGGCGATTTTATCGCTTTCTGCGATCTCTATTTCATCTATCCGTGCTGAAAACTCAGGTTTATATTTTGACGAAGGTATAATAATGCTATAATTATTCCTATAAAGTCTATACGAAGAGAATAATTATGTACCTTCGTTCTAACAATTGTTTTTGCTGCTATCTATTCTCAACAATATGGTGGACATTATATAAGTAGCTATAACACAGATAAACATTTGTTCCATTCTTCTTTGTTTCACAAACTTTCAAACAAAAGCTTTATCGAGCAACTCAACAAGTTTGTTTTCTTGTTAGCAATGTCATTTAGTAGGTTTATATTTTATTATGCGACAAGCCTTGTCCCAATGGGATTTCCCATCCGTGAAAATGACGAACTTCCATACAAACTTTCGTTCCCTTTAGGGGATGAATTGTTAAAAATCTTTCCTTTCTTTCGTTATACTTTCGTTACACAACGTGTCGCTACAATGGCAACATTAACTTAACACATCGGTAGGGCGAGTGGCTAGTAATCATAAAAATTATAACAACATAAAATAATTCGTAAATCTAAAACTATCGCGCGCCTGCGCAGGCGCCGCTCGCCGATATAGGGCTCTCCCTCTTTCCGTCAATTCGCCACCCCTTTGCACGTTATTCGTTTTAATTTCATTGATGCGGTGTTATGATTGCGCTGCTTCTTTAAGTGCAGGTTGCTCTAAGGTGCTATTTTAAAATATTGTAATAAAATCAATAAATAACAACAACCTTTAATGAAATTAACATTACGTTCATAAAACGAAAACGCGAAATCGTTTACGTATCTTAAATTAATGTCGCCATTAAAGCGGCACGCTCATAGATATAACAACATTTCCATGGGCACGCTGTATAAGGAATTCTTGTGTAAAATTAGATGCTAGTGAAAGAATTAATGAATTTTATTACGATATTTACCCCGCGTACCAATGCGTTCGGTCGTGCAAATATGCGAACGTCGTCGACCGCGTTCGAATTCGTCGAACAAAATAAACGCGACGACGATCGCTTTGGTTAGATAACTGTCATAGACACTATACCATACTACTATACTAGGTATCATAGATACTATGTACAGACGCCAGCACATCAAGCTACCCGAAACTGTAAAATTTTCCCAATCAACTTTGAATCTTTGACAGATTGTTCTAACTTGATGTGCTGGCGTCTGTACATACAAATAAAGTTATACGAACGAATTTTACCAATCGCATTATGATTAATTGTCTGGTTGGACGATTGTATTGAAATATCGATTCCTACCCGAAACAGAAATATTTAATCGGCCTACCAAATTTCTTTAGTAACACTGTGACAAAGGGTAAAATAGCTTAATCGGATCTTTTCACTAAAAATATTAAATGAAACATTCACACATGCAATACTTTATGTAGCCATTTGAATGAATACGTTTACGTATGTGAACTGTTTATATTCAATGAATTGGGGTTCTGCATAGATTTTCTTCTCAAATCTTTCCATATGAACACATTCACACGGTGAATTTTTAAGTAGTAACAAAAATAAATTGATTTCCTTTAGTAGTCTTATTTGATTGACGCTTGGTTCTGCTTTTTACCGAATTTATTTCTCATAATATTTGTGTTCCCTTTTTAACTAAGTGTATAACTAAGAGCTCATGTTTTAGAATAGTTGAGTAGGTGTAAACTATCGTTAATCTGATCCGTTGCCTCCTAGTTAAGGCTCATACTAACAGGCGCGACACGCGATATAATCGCGCACGACACAAAGGCACCGCTCGTTGCGCGACTTGCGGTGCTTTTGTGTCGCGCGCGATTTTATCGGGTGTCGGGCCCTTTGCAGTTTGGCAGAGGTAAACAACATTGTTTACCTCTGCGAAACTGTAAAGCACGGAAATACATATTTCTGTGAA
This sequence comes from Luperina nickerlii, assembly GCA_963855955.1. Classification (NCBI taxonomy): domain Eukaryota; kingdom Metazoa; phylum Arthropoda; class Insecta; order Lepidoptera; family Noctuidae; genus Luperina; species Luperina nickerlii. Next base: position 8,647,176 of record OY979685.1, read on the forward strand.
TAAACATTTTTTTCAAACAAACATTATTTTTACACTCAATAGTCTACCCATGTCGGATATGCATTAGTATTAAAATGTAAACCAACGTTATTTTTACCCAAAAACTCATGCAGATTATTGTCAGAACACAGTGACAACTGTGCCTGAGAGAAAAGGACGATTTATTCATTCTGAATGGTATCGTATTTCGTAAGTGACGTCCATATTTATGATTCTTCTGTTTCCTGTTAATAATGTCGGCTTATTATTTTTGGGAAGTAAATATTTTTCGAGTGTTTATACTCAGAATTGTATCTTTCACCCACATTGAGGATGATAATTATATAAATAATATTGGGATATTTTTTAGGGTTCCGTAACTCAAAAGGAAAAACGGAAACCTTATAAGATCACTTCGTTGTCCGTCTGTCTGTCCGTCTGTCTGTTTTTCAGGAACGCGTGGAGTTATTACGTTCAAATTAATATCAAATACTCAGGGCTGTAGGTAATCCCTTGATTCTTCCGGCATTTTACTATGGGGTCGAGCTGCTGACATTGAATCTATCTTTATTATGCAAAAAAGAGCTCTCGGAGCCATTTATAATCTACGTCGCCGCGAATCTCTCAGGGAACTTTTTAAAAGGATTAATATTATGACGGTACCTTGCCAATTCATTTATATTATGTAAGAAAAAATCTACATCTTTTTAATAAAATAAACGATAGACATAAGTTTTATACTAGAAATAAAGATAAAATACATCAACCATTTTTCAGATTAGCCAAGGTACATACATCTTTTATGGGGTACTATGTTAAAAGTTACAATAAAATACCTTGTGATATATTGCAATTAAATGAAAGAAAATTTAAAACTCGCATTAAACATACACTTTGTAAACAAGCATACTATAAATTAGAAGATTATATCCAAGATAAGAACGCTTGGAAACATGCTGGTCCAGCTCCATAGGACAATCTAGAGCCTACACAAAATCAAACTAGTTGCTAATTCAATTGTAAATTTATTCCTTTTTTATAAGTACATTGATTTACATTCTGTAACTACTTCAACTGACACCCTGACTTATTACTTGTAATTTTTTTTGATGAATGAAAATCGTTTACTTTTACCATGTTTGTAAATAATATTTACAAACATGGTAAAAGTAAACGATTTTCAATTAACTATCTGATAGATACATGGTGCTCACATATTATGTGAGCACCATGTATCTAACAGATAGTTAATTTATATGTCATGGTTTCATTTATAATTCTTTTACTTATTGTGGTATAGTAATTATATTTTTAGGTGCATCGTCTTCACATATTATTATTATAGTATAATTAATGTATTCAAAATATTGTAAAACATTTTAAGAGTAACGGTGGAGTTTCTTGCCCATTCTTCTCCATACGAAAACTACCTTTTAGAATGGGCGACTAGAATCAATTCTATTTTGTCGTAATTTCTGACGTTCAAAAGTGCCTTTTATGTGCCTATTTGAAATAAATGCTTTGACTTTGACTTGAAGGAGTGAAAAAGTCAAACTTCTAAGTGCTGGGCCAGACTGCTAACGCGGGCGCTTGGCGGGCGCGGCGCGGCGTACTCAAACATAAGAATTTCATTTGAGCGTCCATAGTGGGCACGCGGGCGGGTTGAGCGGCGCGGGGAGTGTGCGGGCAAATTACGCCATAGCTTGTCCATATAAGTGGCTGCACTGAGGGCGCGAGTGGCCCGCGCGTGGACCGCGGTTCTCAAAGTAGTTCGAGCTAAGTCTAGTCAAAATAAGTCTTTCTTCATCCATGTTATATTTTGACAAACACTGGTCACGACAACACAACACACCCGCGCCGTACTGCTAGACTGGCCAAGCACTAAGTCAACGCAATCAAGGATATGGACGTTTATGTTCCTTTTATGCCGCATATTTTGAAACTCGCAAGGGAAACAAAACCTATAGGGTACTTCCCGACCTAGAATCATGAAATTTGGCAAGAAGCAAATGTCATGTAGCACAAGTAAAGGAAAACATCCGAAAACAGTAAATTTGTAGTTACATACCTATAAAGTACGGAACCCTCGGTGCGCGAGTCCGACTCGCACTTGACCGGTATTTTATTCTTTGTGTCAATATGGCTTGTTTTAATTAGCTTTATCTTGGTCAGAGGAGGCGAACCTCGGACAGATATCTAGATTAGTTTTGGGCCGTCACGTAAACAATCATTTGGTTGTTTTAGCACATTTTGTTTACGCTATTCTCACGGAACCACGGGTCCACAATAAGTCCTGCCAATTTGACAAATTCGTATTTTACAGTACCCGGCGATAAATATTGCACATCGACCTTTGGAAAGAGACAATCGGCTAATTTCGGCTTCGTAGAGCGTTATCTCTGTCGCACGAAATACAAACAGTCCGGTATCTATTAGGAGCTGTTAAAACAATTATGATTTGCTTCTTTTTATAATTATTTTGTATAAAATCGATAGGATCGAATAGGTCGATGTGTAATATTTATCGCCGGGTACTGTAGAGCTGAGTTGTACAACATTTATCGAAGGGGCATTTATCTTCTCTATTATTGCTTTTATTTTCAGAAGGCCAATTCCCGTAATTAAAAACGTTAAAAATCTAGTCGCAATCTCAGCGACAATCAATGTCAAAAACTTGTCAAAAGTGAAAGTATTTTAATTACGAGAATTGCCCCTCAGGTAAAGAGGTATTATTAATACTTTGCGGAACACTTAACGCCCCTCGACGCAATAACAATTAAACTTCTATTGTGTCTCGTTCAATCCATACTAATATTACCTATAAATGCGAAAGTGTGTCTGTCTGTTACCTCTTTACGCTTAGACTGCTGAACCGATTTAGATGAAATTTGATATAGAGATAGTTTGACTCTCGGGACCTTTCCCGAGAGTCAAACTATCTCTATATCAAAGTTCTTAGATAAGAACTATCATAATGTCCTTACATATGATAGTTCTTATCTCGATATTCCCACAGGATCGACATTTATGCGGGTAAAACTGCGGGACGTTGCTAGTGTGTTATATTACCAACACCGGCCACCAAGGAATTCATAAATTAAACCTCAACATGGTGCAAACACCAATATCACAGCCATTTGACGCATCCCTACGTCAAGTTGTCATAACAAGGTGCTGATTTATGTACAACCTAGCAACATGCCGTCCTGAAGTGGAGCGATATGGTGTGAATAATTACTGCCAAGATAGGTACTGTAAACTCGATCTAATTGGCATTATCGTGAACGTGTATGGGAACATGGGACGTGAGAAGTGTATTTATGCTAATTTAGCGACCGATAGACTTATTATCTTTACACCTTAAACCCTTGTTAGTAGCGTGTTAAGTTTTGATACGCAAGTGCGAAATGGAATAAAACATCTTTTAATCAATACTCTGCCTGTCAGTTTCACGTTACCTTTTCACGCCTTAAGGTTCGTACACACAGGCGCGACGCGACACGCGACACAAAGGCACCGCTAGTCGCGCAACGAGCGGTACCTTTGTGACGCGCGCGATTCGCGTCGCGCGTCGCAGCTGTTTGCAGGAACCTTTACGGGCTAAATGGATTTTGATGAAAGGCACACATAGTGACCTGGGTTAGGATATAGGATTCCTACTTTTGATACCAGTAGTGAGTTCCCGTGGTATATTTTCCGCGAAGTCCACGCGGGCCACGCCGCGGTAAAAAGCTATAAATGACTAAATTAAAGGAATGTTTTTAGGCATGAAAGTACAGTGTGAGGCTGTAAATAGAGCACATCGATTTTGTGAAAAGACTAACAAAAAACGAAGCTGAATGAATTCGTTGATGAAAGAAGTAAAGTGTCGACTAGCCTTTGAATTACCAGGCTTTTGAATTTTCGGGCTTGTGACTACTCGAACTTGAGCGGAGTTCGCGCAGCTGAATTTTGGGCTTTTTGAACATTTTGCCATCGCTAAAAAGAGGAAGGCTACTCGAAAAAAATATAACTGAGGAATGTTCTCGAACTGCAATATGAAAGCCTTGCTATTCGTGTGTTACGCAATTACCCCGCTGATTCCACAAATTTTTAGCGGTCTGCCGATTGTGTGTGTTTGACACATTCAAACCAATAAAGAAAAAAAACAGTAGGTAATCAGTCTCGATTGTGATAAACTTTAAAGCGAACTCTTGTCGAGAATATTCCCAACAATATTTATTGCACGACAAAACCGCGACAAAAAGATTAAAACACTGCTGTCACTCTGAACCCGTTTGTCAATGTTATTGTTTTGTTTTATTTTTCAGGAGACTAACTCGAATCGAATGTTTTTGCCGTCGTTAATTGAACTGTTGTTGGTAGCTTGCTGTATATGGTTTTGCATGAAGAAAAATTATTTAATCAATATTTTTTAATGTCTCCATCGTGAAGAAACCGGTATATCCTAGAGTCAAAAATTCGAAGACGTGAGATTTACCAATACGCACTGGGTACGCGTGGTGGATTACGGACCATTCCCTTTCGCTTAGAGGAGGCCTGTCCCCCAGCAGTGGGGATATGCTTATGCCAGTATCGAGTTCAAGGATTTGCTGTTCGTTTCCATTTTGTTTATTACTTACTTACTGGTAGTAATGTAACTTGAAATTGCATTCGCAAAATTGCAAAAACAAAACCTAGCAAACATAGACTTTCTTTTAAATTTCAAATTGTGCAAACAATATTTTTCACAATCAAAACCGCTTTCTTATATCTGGAATGAAATCTGGAACATTTGTATATTCCAGATTTATTTTGGAGAGAAAGTTTCCTCTAAAAGACTGGTTTAGTTTTATTAGAAATTATGTTTTCTAAGCTTTATATTTTTGTACCGGCTAGCAGAAATCTTTTCCTTTTCTATAGCCGTGTAAATAATCTCAGATAGTTTTTAGCTAAATTTATTCTGGTCCGGGAGCCACCAATCCTGAAAGCTCCGTGATCACGGATTCTAATATTTTTAATAAAAAATAAAAGTTAACGTTTAGACGAACAAGATTTGCTTGGTCGGCGTGGATTTGATTGGCCGGAAATATTTTAATTAAATTAATTATTATTAAATTTCCATAATTTTTTTTCCGTCATCACGGATTTTGATCAATCTTATACAGAATTTTGTGTGAAATTATGTTCAAGAAGAAAAAATCCGGCCGACCAATGATTTTTAGCCGGAAAGGTCACGCATACCTATTTGAATGGTGTGATAAGGGGTAAAATTTATCCATTATCACGGAAACCTTTTTTATTTTTTTTAATTCATGCGTTTTAATGTCACATTTATGATTATCTTGGTATGCGTGCTTACAAACTGCCGAAAGTATCGCGCATACCAAATTTTAACCCTTCGCTTTTAACGATTTCTATATTTCTGTAAAGAGTGAGTGAGGCAGATTTTTGGTTCAAGTTGAAACCTTGCATGAGTTCGTCTCTTTCTATTCCTTACGAATTTAACATTTACCTGCCTCAAAGATACGTTATCCTCTCAAACGTCCGAGTCTGACAGCTGCCACCGCGCGCGCGGTCTTACGGGGCCTGCGGGCGGAGGGTAAAGGCTCCTGTAAACAGGCGCGACGTGCGACGCTAATCGCACGCGACACAAAGGCACCGCTCATTGCGCGACTTGCGGTGCCTTTGTGTCGCGTGTCGCGTCGCGCCTGTGTGTACGAGCCTTAATAGGGTAACTCACCGTCCGATCAGGACCAGGCCCGTGCCGGACGGCGCGTACGTGTTCCACGCGCGCCTCAAAGAGATGTCAGCATCAAGGGAAGGGGCCTGTCAGGGCCGAAGCCTGCCGGGTCAGCGGGATTGTCCGAAAGGGTTACCGCTGGCCCGGAACATAAAGGGCTAAGGAAGGAACACGGGTGGGTTTTAGTCAGTAAGAGTCTGACACTCCCTTCCGCTCCACCCAGAGCGATTTCTCATTTGATGATTTCCCATCCTGAAAAAAAAAAGAAAAAGAAATCTTGCTGTGACCCGACTTTCTGTTTTATCGACGCTTAGACCCGTTATTTAATATAGTGTCATCTAGTGGCACACTCATGAAGGTCGAAAAGTTTCACAGATAAAAACTCGTTTAAAGTGTACAAGACAGTGAGGCTGCCATAGTCGCCCTAACGCTCAACGCTAAAAATTTTTGGGTTAATAATTTAAAGCACTAGATCCAATCTCAGCGTTTCATCATAACAATTTCAATATGAAGTGTTTTATTTCTAATACATCAACTAAAGAGAAAATTAATCCGTTTTCTGGAACGGAAGACGCTTTTAAAAAATGGTGATGGTACCACAATGGTACTCGAACCATTGTGGTACATTGGCCCATCGGCACCGTTAAAGGTTGAGGAAATATTAAGTTGCCAACAGAATGAGGAAGAAATCGAAGAATCAGAAGAAGAAATTAATGATAATTTTGATGATAATGATGTAGATGATTATTGATTAATAAACTTGAATTGAACATATTTTTTATATCAACCTTCATTTATTATATAATCAACCCAAATAATTTTTTTCCTGTATTTCCTCTTTTCCATATTAATTAGTATAATAAATAGTTAAAAACTTAAGGAAGAGACCAGAGGTAGAAGAAAGACTCTAAAAGAAATGTCATCAAGTAAGTGAAATCTATAACAGTATAATCCTCACTCACACAATAAAATTTGGTATGCGCGATACTTTCGGCAGTTTGTAAGCACGCATACCAAGATAATCATAAATGTGACATTAAAACGCATGAATTAAAAAAAATAAAAAAGGTTTCCGTGATAATGGATAAATTTTACCCCTTATCACACCATTCAAATAGGTATGCGTGACCTTTCCGGCTAAAAATCATTGGTCGGCCGGATTTTTTCTTGTTGAACATAATTTCACACAAAATTCTATATAAGATTGATCAAAATCCGTGATGACGGAAAAAAAATTATGGAAATTTAATAATAAATAATTTAATTAAAATATTTCCGGCCAATCAAATCCACGCCGACCAAGCAAATCTTGTTCGTCTAAACGTTAACTTTTATTTTTTATTAATAATATTAGAATCCGTGATCACGGAGCTTTCAGGATTGGTGGCTCCCCGCCTATTCTAAGTTGATTTCTGAGTGACCATTTGTAACAAAAAGGTAACAAGTTTTTGGTTGCAATGGAATTTGAACTTTGTTAAGAATGATATTCAGTTTATTGTTCCATAACTTGAAATTTATCTCAAATTCTCAATTCAAATATATGTTTAGGACTAACGGACGCATCATTGTTGACATGGGTTTAAGCTACTGTTTCCTAAAAGAGCGTGTCCGTCATATTTTTAACGGACGACATGAAAATCTGTCATTTTCACCAGTATTTGACATTAAGGCGTCAAAAACGCTTTGTATTTGGACATTACGGGCGTATGTGGCGGTCACCGCTCTTGTAGGAAACATACGTAACGTAATTTTACTAAGAGCTACCGTGTTAAGTAACTGGGTTGTGGACTTGATAGGCAATCACTTCATGTAAATTACCGGTATTCAGTTGCATTCGGAATACTGAAAGCCGGCTCCAACGTAGTTAGGAAAAAGTAGATAATGAGTATTGACATTGTGTGTCCTAGCAAATGAATTCGTAGAGACAAATTTTGCGTCGAACGTATTTTTGCGTCGAACGCGACTGTATTTTCGGCGAGTGCTTCCTAACCCTTCTCTAGCCACAGTTTCATAAGTACCTACTAATCGCGTGATTGCACATGGGAGCGCTTCGGTAAAGTTGGGTAATCTTGTTGCATGCTGCGGTTAAAGTCAGTTTCGCCAATAACGGGTTACTGGCACTGGGAATAACGTCGGTTGTTTCACGAAAAACGTTAGTTGTTCCGTGAAATGGACGACTGCAAGCTTTTAAGTGTAATTGTTTCGTGAGCTGTGTTTTTGTTGAAATAGGTGTTCAAATATTTTTTAAAGGCATGCTGTAACGTTTTTCTGGACTATTTTTATTTATTTTATTTTTTTTTGATTTTACTATTTATGTACACACATATATAAACAGATACGAAATAATCAGAACAGAAAAATAGGTACAAAGGTGATGCTTATTTCATAAGAAATCTCTTCCAGCATACCTGCAAATTTTTATGTGTGAGATTACCTGCTATTTTTATGTGTGAGATACCAATTCTGCCGCCTTAAGTAAAAAGGGCGCATCTGAGGAAAGGGAATAGAGGAAAATGAGCCGTAATGGATGGTGCCTTTTTGTTCCATTAAGGCTCATTTTCCTCTATTCCCTTTCCTCAGATGCGCCCTTTTTACTTAAGGCGGCAGAATTTATGTAAGTCTGTATTCAGTACTAAGTGATTAATTGTGATCCCTATAACATAACTTGACATCACGCCTGTAATGCCCAAAGCGTTAGACAGAGTTGTACCAGTATTACACCCTCATTTGGCCAGTTGAGGTTGTTCAAGTCCAATGTAAGCAACGCTGGGCACAAATCCATACTACGGGCTTTTACTGAGAAATTCCTAATAGAAAAGCCGAATATCACTTTACTCGACCTGGGAATACATCTCAGGACCTCATGCACGGCAGTAGTGCTTACGACCACTAGACCAACGAGGTAGACAAAGGGGTCAAGTTAACCAGAGATTGAAGGTTAATTGGACCCCTTTTTGAAAAATCAAAATTTGATTTATAATAATCGAAATTCAATTGTGTCTCATTAGCCACAGTTGAGCTAGCATGTCACCAACATTCGTCGTTGAATGTATACTGTATATCCCCTAAATTTATGAAAGAAGGTATATCCTGTCAAAGCATAATACTAGGTATATAATACCGATAGTTTTATTCATGACGCGTATCTTGACGCGAAATTCGATTTGTGGCATTTCATTTAGCAAAAGCGTTTTACTGTAGGTAAGTTTATTTTGTATTTAAAATAAATATAAATACATTTTGGGAACGACAAAATACTTTAAATTAATGATTTAAACTAAACGCAAAATTTTGTGGTCTCCCCAAGAGGCGTAATAGACATTTTCGTTTTATGAGCTGAACATTAGAAACAATAATTATTATAGCGATGGTTTTTGACCGCGCTTACTTTAAGTCCACGTACGTATGGGCGTACGTGGACTTATCTCGATTTAAGGCTCCTTCAAACAGGCGCGACACGACACGCGACACAAAGGCACCGCAAGTCGCGCAACGAGCGGTGCCTTTGTGTCTCGCGCGATTATATCGCGTGTCGCGCCTGTTTGTAGGAGCCTTATTTGGGGTCGGCCTAAAATGTCTTTTTCTTCCAAAAATCTCTATAAGTCCTCTATTAGTGGGCTTACTGCTTAAAAACAATATTACCTACTAATTACTCAACCAGATTCATAACGTTTATTTTTCATACCCATTAGTATGCTAATAGTTTTCAACCTTCAGCATATAATGACTAATATTGTATAAAATGAATTACGTGGTTACAATGTATATCATGCTGCTAAGCGTTTATATTTTGTCTCTGGTATTGTTTTTATATAATTCGGTTGAGTGGCTTCTAATTGCGATTCTAGGGCACGCACGACTATATTGTTGTAATGGCATTTACTTACCAAACTAAAACAAGTTTGAGTATAAGTATTATATGTGTGACAAGAATGTATAAGTTAAGAAATGTCACAAAGTAACTCCGGTGACAGAAAGGTCGCAGAATAGTAGCCGAAGGTGAAGTAGCCGAAGCCGAAAGGTGGTGACAAACTCAAGATGTATTTTCGACAACACCATTTTGATTTCAGAGGTCCTGGCACGAACGCGAATGTCCTAATAAAAGATGTCTTTTCGACAAAACCAATTTGATCTCAGAGGCTCTGCCCCGAACGCGCGAAATAAACGTAACATTAAAGGCTCCTACAAACAGGCGCGACACGCGATAAAATCGCGCGCGACACAAAGGCACCGCAAGTCGCGCAACGAGCGGAGCCTTTGTGACGCACGTGATTCGCGTCACGCGTCGCGCCTGTTTGCAGGAGCCTTAATTCGGACGATATTTAAATAAAAATACTACTATCCTTCCATCATCATCACCCATGAATACTGTTAAAAGTAAATATGATGTGCGAAACGAGTATTTTTAATTTTAAAATCGTTCGCGTATTTACGTTACATTAATTCCATACGTTCCTCGTTCTATCCCACAGATGCATAGACGATTACAAGATGTATTCATCAGTTCTAATTAAAACTTACCCAATAAACAACACAGCTTCAGCTTAAAAGTCAATACGAATTTACAAATTCCTCAGAATTAAGACTTTCGTTTATCGGCTTTGTTTACTTAATAAACAACACTGGAATTACAGTGTTATTTATAAACTAAGCTTCAATTAATTCCATGGACTTTGAAATGTCACCAAAACTTTGCTTTTGATAATCGATTGTTTCAGTAACTAGTAAAGGATTAAAGTTAGAGATGTTAATCTTTATTAAGTAGAATTGCAGCTGCCCCTAATATAAACTAATGACTTTAAACTAATACAATGTTAAATAACATAACATCACGCCTGTAATCCCCTAAGTGTTAGGCAGAGGTAAGTGAAAGAACACGGGTGGGTTTTAGTCAGTAATAGCCTGACACGCCCTCCCACTCCGATAATTTCCCAAGCTAGAAAAAAAAATGTAATAGAGGCGAGCCTCTTGCCATTAATCGGGCACAAATCTAGACAGAAATGACCGGAATAGGAAGAAGGACAGGGATTTCTCAGTAGGAGCTCAGAGCTCCTATACTGAGAAATTCCTAATGAAAAACCCAAAACATCAAAAACATAACTTGTAAAAAAAACAAGTCTCGCAACTCAGTTCTTCTACCGTAAAAAGTTGTGAGATCCATGTAATACCAAGTCGGTTAATTTATTCAGTCCCTACTTAAGCGACCTTCTGTCTTAGGTTATTACGTAATTAGCTAACCTAACAACATCTTATAGTGACCATTTTACAAGTTATCTAGCTTTGACCATAATCCGTTGACCATTTTACAACTTGCCTTTTAACATAATTCTATCTAGGTACCTATCTACACCTATTATTCCATTATATTATACATAAATACTGGTACACTGATTTATTCACTGCAAATGTAACTTTGTAATCCTATATATTTATATGGGATTACAAAGTTACGCAGTTGGCGTTTCTAAAAAGTGGACCGAAATTGCAAAATATTTTAGTTTTTCCTTGATTTATACACTGAACACTAATTGTATTCTAAATTTGAAACTTCTATATCTGTTAGAAGTGCCTTAGAGTTTTGATGAGGTTTTCATTTCAGTCAGTGAGTGACAAAATTAAGAAACTTTAACTAGTTTTAATTCTTAAACTACTGCTTCAAATTGAATGAAATTTAAAATATACCATGTTTAAACATTGCCTGCTTAGTTACTGAAAATTCAGGCTTCTAGTTTTATCCACAACGAAGTTATGGGGGGGTCGAAAATGGCCTGAACTGTTTCAAGAAAAAGATGGTACGGCCGCCCGGCCGTGCCGCTTTTTGCTCGACTTGGCGGGGGGCACTACCGCGCCCCCAGATAACACTTTGTCCAGCGTTGGAATCAAACCTAGGGCCTTATGCTTAGCAGTAGCGCTTGCAAACACTAGACCAACAAGGCAGTCTAATACAATTTTACGGGCTTATTAGTTACTAGCAGTGTCCCGCGTTTTAACCCGCATACGTGTCGATCTCGTGGAATATTGGGATAAAAAGTATCTTATATCCTTTCCTGGGACTCAAACTATCTCTATACCAAATTTTATCTAAATCAGTTCAGCGGTTTAAGCGTGAAGAGCTAACAGATAGACACACTTTCGCATGTGTAATATTAAGTATGGATTATTTAATCAATCAATTAGGCCAATGTTTTGCTGAAATTATTTATAGATTCATTATTTAATAGGTAAGTACTTACACCATTATCATTTTCAGATATATCATACTTAGCAATTTGCAGTTCACAATTTTACAGCCAGAATAATATTCGATCAATTAATCATTTCTCAGATAAAAATCTGAACAAACTTTTACATATCTTTTATCGCGGCTTAACAGCTTTTGTATAGAAAATATTTTATGTCTAAGTACTCATTATACAGCGTACCTACCGCTTTAATGGCGAGATTAATTTAACACACGTCTACGGTTTCGCGTTTTCGTTTCATGAACATATTTTAATTACATTAAACCATTTTATTTATTTATTTTCTAAATAGTTAATAGTAATTTTCTAAAAGCATCTTGGAGGAACCTTTACTTAAAGAACTGTAGCGTAGGGGTAATTTGCTGAGGTCACGGATCATTTCGCATCAAATAAATTAGACTGAATAACGTGCAAAAAGTTGGCGAATGGAAGAAAACAGAGAGAGAGCCCTATGTCGTCAAGCCGAGTAGGCGGTAGTTTTCAAATTAATAGTACATTATGATATAAGTGCGGTAAGTTGAAAATTACAGCCGAGGCGATATTGCTTGCCCGAGCCGTAGGCGAGGGCTAAAAGAAAGCAGAGGCTGTAATTTTCAAAGCGCACGTATGTCATACGACGTTTAATAACACATTTGCGAGGAAATAAATAAAACTCGGACTGAATTTGCATATTTGCTTGTTTTCCATATGATGAAATTTTGATACGCTTGTAAGTATCTATCGGTCGATTTCTCAGGCAAGAGGCTTAGAGTAGCCTTTTTCGCTGCCTCTGAGACTTCTGGCAGTGTGGAATTAATAAATTCATCATTACTTGACGACATTTTCAAATAAAAAAAAAAGTACAGCGAAAAGAAAAAGCGCGCGGAATAATTTTTACTTCTTAACAAATAAGTGATGCACGCGCGTTCGCGCTTTTTTTTCAGGCATAGGCACAGAACAGCCAGTATTATTAATAAAGTAAATAAATATTTTTATTTTTGTTACAGATATTAATGGTTGTAATTTATTGTCAAAATTAATTAAGTTAAAGAATTAAATGTTTATTTATTATATTTTATCTCCCAATGTTAATTTTATTCATAAAATGTTGACTACTTTTCTGAAATAAAAACTCTTTGCTAAGATTTAAAAAAGTACCGTTCCTTTTGACGGAGCATCTTGATAAACCGTGCTATTTACATTACATTACCGCACAAGTGCGTAATGAGATACATTACGATATTGAAATTGGTGAAATAAGAGACCTTTACGAGCAAATGTGTTATAAAAATTATTTTTTGTTGTTATAATTTTTATGATTACTCGCCACTAGCCCTAACCATGTGTTAAATAATTAATGTCACCATTGTAGCGGGACGTTGCCAGCGACAGAGGCAATTGCAGCCGTCGCGTCGACGCGGCAACGTGCTACTCGTGTATATTAGCACAAACGGCTACCTGTATTTATTCTTCAGATGGAAGTTCGGTATATGACGATTGAAAAATCGGCAGTGAAATGGTTTATTATTATCTAAGCTCGCCAACACGATAGAAGAACAATGTCTGGCCGCCCCTATCTGATATATTTGTATCCGAGAGGACTTTTTGTTAAGTAAAGCAATAAAGTACAGTCGGCCAAGAAAGTGGTGTACCACCCTAAGGTTGAATATCGCTTGCAGATTCATAGGTGATAAAGATTAGTTTCGCTTGCAGATCGATCTGACAACTTCTATTGCTGTCTTTATCTGATTATTGATAACGACTATTACTGTTTGTAACGTGACAGCTGTTCTTAGTTTGAACTTTATGGAACCAATGACGTCGTAAAATCAATGGCGGGGGTCTGTAGATTTTGATGACAAAATTGTATCTACAAATTCAGAATTGTAATCAAGAAGTTACATAAAATTGTAAAGGCACAAGGCGAATCCACAAACCTACAATTTCTGTAAACTTGTAATTACAATATCAATAAAAAACAAGCTAAAAATAGATTTATCCTTTTATTAAATTTCTACAATCAATTTTAAAATACTTATAACAAACAAAAACATAGCATATATAGTAATATTTAGAAGATATTGAAAATTTTTAAAAATTAGAAACGGGTGTAACCGCCGTTGGCCTCTATAACCTCTAAAAGATGAGACCTCATTGAACCAACAAGCCGTGAGCAAATATCGGTTCCCCGCATTTCCTCCCAAATATAATTACAGTGACTAATAAGAGCTTGTTTGGTTCTTTCATTTTGATGCGACCATCGTTGGACCATAAGGCCCCAAAGATTTTCTATCGGGTTGAGGTCCGGCGATCTTGAAGGCCACTGAATTACCCTTACGTCAGTGTGTGAACGAAACCAGGCTCTTACGATCCTCGCATTATGAATTGAACAATTATCTTGAACAAAATCAAATTGTGGCACTTCGTTCTCCGGGTAAACATTACGGACTGTCGGTAGCATTGCATTCTGAAGCACGTCGATATAATTTACAGCCGTCGCTCGAGGAGGTAGAGAACACAATTCTCCTACACCATCCGCACTCATCCAGCCCCAAATATTTACGGAAATTCGACCTGATTCTCTATTTGGGATTACATGATCATCTTTATACCGTGTTGAATTATATCGCCAAAGGTGAAGACGTCCATGCTGACTGGATTTAAACGTTTTTTCATCACAAAACACTGTATTAGACCAATCAAAGTCTAAGTGCTCTCTGGCGAAGTTCAGACGAGCAAGTCTGTGAGCATCCGTCAAATATATTTTCTTGGCGTAATGCCTGTGGTGCAACCCCATGTAATGTAGATGATTCCTTATTGTTTGGGCACTCACATCGAACATCTCCGCAAAATGTTTTGTGGGCTTAAAACCATTGATTTCATATTCCCGTCTCATGAATTCTCTATCGTTATTGGAGAGTGCAGGCCGGCGACCACTTCTTCTGTGATCCAACAAACTTCCCTCCTCTCCTTCACGACGAATCCAAAAGCGGACAGAACGCCTCGATATATTCAAATTCCGGGATATCGCACTGATACTGCTTCCCTCATTAAATTGGGCAATTATTTGTGCTCTTTCGGCAATGGTCAAGTTGGCAGGCATTGAGATGATTTTATATGCAGTTGATTGAAAAATAACACGGAAAATATATTGATTTTTTGCATATATTTGACAAAATGTCAATTGTCAGTTTTCTTTTTCAAATGGAATTCGGTTGTCTATTTAAATAGTTTTTATTACTTTTGTTTGGAAACATTTCAATGGGGAAGGCAACTCAAAGCTAATCGTAGATGGCGCTGCGATATTATGTCCCATATGTCAGATTACTGTATAACTTGTACAAAACAAACACGTATTTTGTTTTATTTTGTTTTGTTATGTGACATATGACGTATGAATACTAAATACATAGGTTTACGTCATGATAATGTTGTCTCTTTCAGTAATATCTTTTTATAACGAACCTTGTTGTAATTTTCGATGACCGGGAAACTAAATCAAAACTGGTACACCACTTTCTTGGCTGACCGTACATTAAATACTGCACGAACAAAAGTAGTCAGATAAAATACGGTATTAGCGCCACCTATGGTCTACTAAACCAATTAATCGGGTTGTATGGTATGTTTTTAGGTTTTTTTTTTATTTATTAGGTACAGACGCCAGCACATCAAACTACTGCAATCTGTCAAATTTCTTTAATAGATTTTCAACGTTATCGCTAAAGCATAAGATTCAAAGTTGGTTGGGAAAATTTTAAAGTTTGTGGTAGCTTGATGTGCTGTCTGTACGCAATATAGGAGTGCCATCAATTTTTTAACCCTATAAGCCAATGCACGGCTTAAGAAACTGGTTTGGCATCACTTTGGCGTTGGATCCGATTCAATTTGGATAGAATTAAAAAAAAAACCTGAGTGTTTGGAAGAGACACGTCGATTTTTAAAAAAAAGGAGTTGCGATTCTGCTCGTATTGTGATACATTTTGAGATTTTTATTTAATTTTCTGTTTTATGAAGAAAATACGTGAGCGTCAAAATGAAGGGACCCAATCTCCAATGTCTGTCATACAACTTGTCTTGACAACCAGTATAAAATACAGCATTTAAACCTTCTAACTATTTTTACAAGGAATTTTTGGTGCTTCGTAATCGGAAATAGCGCCGCCATCTTATTTTCTCAATACATTTCACAAAATAATGCGCTAAAAACTGCCACTTGCTCACTTCAGATATCGCTACTACTGCGTGTCTAAGAATTTGACAGCTAGCTGTCACTATCCATATTTTTTTTGTAAACTTGAGACTTCTTTTACGCATACTTACTTATTAAATATGCCCCTTTGCGCAGCTGTTGACTGTAAAAATACGGGGACCCATGTGTTTGCCAAAGACGTTAAAAGACAAAAACTTAGGAGAAAAAAAAAATGGAAATTCAATATTTCGCCAAGACTACGTGCTAACCTTTTTAAACCTGAAGACCTTTAAAGAAGAAATTCGTATACTTATATGTGATGCTCCAAAGTGAACTAAAAATAACCTATAAATTATAGAATGTTCATAACGTATTTACTTTTCTACTACAGCTGCTTTTTTACCAGTAGTAGACGCTTCCATTTTTCTTAACTCGTCTTTTAATAGTGCTACACTCCAAGTCGCATACATTTTCTTCTAGTTTTTGTTTATTTGTGACCGACACAAAAGTAAACATAAACAAAACGAAGGCGGTTTATGGACGGGCAACAGTGCTGCCACCTATGATGAGCTTTCAGTTTTAACCCACCCCCTGTCAGGGTCATTCGAGCGCCAAAAGGGCCTTACAGAAATATATCTCGGGCTGATACCGAATAGACGTTTACCTATGTGTCGCTTTGAAAATTAACCTCAGTCTTCCACAAACGTAGTCAGGTATCAAAGCAGACAAATCAATACACTTAAACGACTTCATGTAATATCTAGTTTCATTTGAATACTAACTGTGACTAGATAATGTGAATAGTTTCATTTCACAATCATTAAAATTATGCCAAATTGTTGCTCAAATCATGGTGTTGAATTTTGAGTTACTAATTATATAATTTTATCAAATTTTGTGTTTTTGTGGTCTATATACAATAGTAGTTATATCTACACATTAGTGTATTGCTGGTTTGATGCAGTTAGGAACGTGAATCTAAGTAAAACACGAATTGGTCAGCGGGATTGTCCGAGGTCAGCGGGATTGTCCGAAAGGGTTACGGCTGGCCCGAGACATTAAGGGCTAAGGGAGGAACACGGGTGGGTTTTAGTCGGTAAGAGTCTGACACTCCCTTCCGCTCCACCCAGAGCGGGAGGGGTCATTTGATGACTTTCCATCCTGAAAAAAAAAGAAAGTAAAACACGAATTTATAATAACATAAAAATCAAGGTAGAAATGTACATTGAATATTTAAAAAAAAAGGTAATTGCTACGAAGTGTGGGAACGAGTGGCCTAAAAACGGCTAAAAAGATTTGCCGAGAAAAAAATTGGAATTTTTATCTTTAGTTGACTTATGTGACTCGAGTTTTATGCAGTGTTTTTCCGAGTGTCAGCGAATTATGTATGGGATATTTTCGGACATCCAGGCGGGCGAAGCCACGGGTAAACATAGTAATTTATACAAACGATCGCGTCAATCGTGTACTTGAGCGATAACACATCGATGTAAAAAAATGTTAGTATTATACATTGTTGAAACAAAAAGTCTTAATAGGGTTGGCAGTCTTCAACAATTTCGGTATCCATTCATAAGACCAACAAACGACATCCTAACATTGACATATATATTACTTAATAAAAATATTAGGTACTAGTAATATAAATAACTACCAACTTCCAATGACTACCCAAAATAAACGGAAAACAAAAGATGCGAGTTCAATAAGAGCACTTCTCCACTATATCACTAAGTATATAAACGTGGACATTATTAACAGTGACCAGTGACAGAGCGAAACGAATGGGCCAGATTAATCTGCGACCAGGGAACGAGAAAAGGTATTGAAACAAATTCGTGGGTGATATGTTATGTACCTAGTATAAGAACGGAATTTATTGTCTGTGTGAATCTTGGAATGTTATAGTGTGTGTGGTCAACCAGAAGTGTGTGTGTGTGTGTGTGTGTGTGTCTGAGCGTGCGATCAAAGGGGCAATTCTCGTAATTTTAAGAGCATACAGTCTAGTATACAGTATAGCATATGCTATACTGTAACTGAGATCAGACTGTATACTATACTGACTATACTATACTATATAGTATAGTATAGTCAGTATAGTATACAGTCTGATCTCAGTTTCAATCTGTCAAAAATACCTTTAATTATTTTTTGGACTGCTGTCTGAAATAAAAGTTTTCTATTCTATTCTATAACCCTTCATTTTTAACAAGAACGGTTTTAATTACGGGGATTGGCCTTCAAGGGGTCTAGCAGGTAATTTCCTGCGGGTCTTTTCTGCACTCACTGACATTTCACATCACTTACGGACATATGATCAGTTCGGGGCTCAAAGTAAGGATTAATGACAACACGATATGACAGTTGTCCCGAATCCCGATATGAGCTTAACGCAGTGGCGTGCATTGGTTTTCAGAATAGGTAGGCAGGCACTAGACCGGGTCTAGTCTAGGCAGACGCGGTCATTAATTAGAAACATAAAACAAAAGTATCTATTAGCGATAAAAAGTTTACAGCCGCCATCTTGGATTTTCATTTTATCCTCACTATCGGTTTTAGCGCCATTGAAACCCATAAAAACGAAAACCATGAAGAAAAAAAATACAGCTGCCATCTTGGATTTTCATTTTGATGTCACTATCGGTTTTAGCACCCTTGAGAACCATAAAAACGACACCTATGATAAAAAATAAAAAAAAAACTTATAGCCACCATCTTGGATTTTAATTTTTACTTTATTATATTGGCTCCAGCACCCTCGAAAACCATGAAAATGACACCCATGATGAAAAATATAAAAAAAATTACAGCCGCCATCTTGGATTTTCATGTTGACCTCATTATCGGCGATCTCAATATCCATCCCTTTCTTTCTTCGCACGGCCAAATTACGAACGAATTACAAATTACGATTTTAACATTCATACTCGGTTGGTTATTCAAATAGGATGCCTACTTTAGGGTGATAAATTGCGAAGGTCGAACGTCATGGTATTACGCGTGGGACGTGCGTATTTTTAATTTCGTCATATTAACTTGAACGAGTAAAGACCAATGACAATGTGCGAATAGTACGGGAGTCGAGTAAGCCGTCTGCCGACTGCCTACTATCGCGCGTGTTTGTATGAAGATTTTGTTTTTTGATAAGTATGATATGATAATTTTGTCAGTTTCTTAAATGTGGGGAAAAGACAATCATAATTGACTAATTAATAATTACACTAAAATATAATTGACAGGCTTATGATGATTTATCGAGGTAGGCACTGCTTATATGCTTTTATGCAATGCACGCCACTGGCTCAACTGTTACTAATGAAACTCAATTGCTTTTTCCATTGTTAGCAAACTTAATACGCTTGCCTAACAGACGGATATGTTAAATAGGCCGTCCGAAAAAAAAATTGTCACTAAGTATGACGAATCATCTACTTCAGACCGGCCCGTATCTTTGTTGACGGACTTAGAGACCGGATCCGATACTACACCAGGACCGGATACTACACCATCCAAAGCGAGGGGTCATCATTAGTTCCATCTAATTTTAAAATGCGGAACTATTTGGTGAGTTTGACAGATTATATGGATGGGCAATGAAATTTTCAGACTAGAAAACACGAGATTGCCGTGTAAGATGTTTTAACAACTGAATGAAGATAAAGTCAAAGTCAAAGCATTTATTTCAAATAGGCACATAAAAGACACTTTTGAACGTCAAAAATTACAACAAAATAGAATTGGAATGCGTGACTAGAGCGCATTCCAAAAGGTAGTTTTCGAATGGAGAAGAATGGGCAAGAAACTCCACCGTTACTCTTTTAAAATGTTTTACAATATTTTGCATACATTAATTACCTATATAATAATAATATGTGAAGACGATGCACCTAAAAATAAAATTACCATACCACAATAGGTAAAAGAATTAAAAACGAAACCATGAGATATAAATTAATTATCTGATAGATACATGGTGCTCACATATTTACAAACATGGTAAAAGTAAACGATTTCTATTTAAATAAAAAAAATACAAGTAATAAGTCAGGGTGTGAGTTAAAGTAGTTACAGAATGTAAATCAATGTCAAGAAAAAAGAATAAATTTACAATTAAATTAGCAACCAGTCTGATTTTGTCTAGACTCTAGATTGTCCTATGGAGCAGGACCAGCACGTTTCCAAGCGTTCTTATCTTGAGAAATGAGATTTTTTTTATCTTTCGTTGGCTCGTTTGACGTGATCACGTGAGTGATGTGAAGTGTTTTTCTGAGTGTCAGGGAATGTGTCTTATGTACTTTATTTTCGTTTTATTTATCTTACGAGTATTATACATCAAAATAAACTAGAAGATTTGTGCTTTACAATAATGTTTTTTGTTTAGCTTTTCTATCTCTGGTTTTAACGTCCCAATAATCTCTATATCATTAGCGATCTGTATGATTATATGATACTGGCAGTTATGATTATACAGGCTACCATCAGTAGCGATCTGTCTTTAACTGAAACTAGGTTATTGGGTTCGGCCGTTAGTTAATAATTATCGACATTATTTCTTTCTTCGTTGTTGATATAATGATTCATTATGGCACACGCTAGACATAATACAAGCTCACAATATTAGGTACGTACTTTCTGTTGCAGAAAGCTCCTTGGGTAGATAATAATTATCTTTAATTAATTATTTTTACAACTGTCTACAATCAATCAGCTACAATAATTATTTAAGATTCTAAACAACTCTAGTTCAATCAACCGTCGCCGCTAGTTGTTGTACATATCGATATGTCAGTTTAGTTGATTTTGATAATTCGTTCAGATAAATGCACCTAATAGGTATGTGTTTTGTTCTTCTCTTTGCTTGTATACGCGTCATCTATTTTTTTTAGAGAGGAGGAAACATTTCAAACGCGAAATTGGTATGGCAACCAAATGCTGTCATTCTATCAGTTTCAGCCAATCTGAAATATTTATTTCCGTACAAACCCGAGCTTGAAATGTTTTATATACAAACAGAACAAAATCATCGAAATGAAAACGAAACTTCAGAATATTGCCTTTATGAAATACATATATCTTTTTAGCAGATCTAAAAACAATTAACTTGATGCCAACGAGGCTTATATATGTATGGAAAGAGATTAAAATTTCGATTAATGTCATAATGGGTTATTGTAGCTTAGTAGTGACAGGTTTGAGCCCCGCTCGTGTCAGTTGTTTTTAAATCTTTAACAAAAATGTTATTATTGTTATTTTTGCTTTGTCTCTGGTTTAGCTCTGGTTTTTTTATTTTTATTTGAAATGGGTTTGCTCTTGACTCGAACTAAGGCAGGTATTTTACTTTGTGTATTCACAACTATTCTGAAAACTGTGAAGGAAAACATTGTGAGGAAACCGGCATGTCCTAGACCAAAAAAATAAAACATCGAACACATGTGACACCCGCACTTAGTCCACGTGGTGGATTATGGTTCACTGCCTCTCACAGAGAGGCGACCTGTGTTCCTGTTGTGAAAACATTTTAGGCAGATTATGCTCTGGTTTAGCAACGCATCGGCGATGTCTCTGGTACTTATTGCATATGTCTATAGTTGTCGGGGACCACATAACATCAAGGGCCCAGACAGTAGGTAGTTACTTTCTGAACTTTTCGTATTTTTATAACGATTTTCAACAGGATTAACACCAGCCATTCGGTAGCTTTTGTGTAGTCCAATTTTTTTTTGACATATCTATCATTGTCATCGCTGAAAGAATGTCATTTTATGTGGTGGCTATCGCTTTGTTTGCCATCGAATAACATTGTAACATTGTTACAGCAACGTTTAGGTTTCACTTTTAAAATAAGAATGTAAGTTGAAAGCAAGTCGTTTTAAATTACATGGTGACGTAGACTAGTGCTATTACGTAAGTTCTTCATATAGTACGGTACGGCGTTGTGGTATCCAACGTCGTACCGACGTGTCAAGGAGCTTTACCCTTGGAAAATAATAAAGTCGAAGCTAGAAGGCACGAGGATGACTCTGTCGTGGCTCTATTTGAACAAGTAATATTACAAGAAAATATTGTTATTATTTACTTGGATATAACTTCGTTTTTACTGTTAAAAGTAATCTTACCGAAATAATTAGAAACAAAAATAAAACACCTAACCGTGGCTTTGAATCTGCTCTGAAATTAGTAAAACGACTTCGTTGGAAAGTTTTCACATTGTTATTCAGATGGTGACATTAAAACATTTTATTTTTCTTTTCAACTTTCATCTTGCGGAAAATGTTATCCTGTATGAGGAAGGAAAGACCAAAAAAAATTTATCCAAAATGTGACTGATGTTTTACCAGCAAACAAAAAGAACTCGCTCCTAATTTCGACCACAAACATTCAAAACAATTCCTAAACAAGCTATCTTCAGCATGAAAACCCGGTATCTGTCCGAGCAACAGTAACGCGACCGCCACATGTGACCGCCACACAACCGCAGCCATTTGCAGCAAACATTTCGCCATGTGGGTCGTTTCCGGAAAACTTTGCCAATAATGCTATTGAACATGTTCGAAAGTTGGCAGGTATTGTGTTATGGCTCGGTTCAGCCGAAGAAGAGCATTTTGGCTGGAGAGCAGCTGTTTCTAGTGTCATCTTAGTTGGTGTACAACTTGTTTGTTTCTTGAAAGTGGTTGTAAATTTAAGTTCATGTTTAGCCTGTACTTGCATTTTCCTTGACGATTAATGCAACTAATGTAGGTATGGGAATAAAGAAAGTGTGTACTTCACTTTGTCCATTTCGGAAACTCCTCAGATTTAGTAATAATAAGTTACCGAAAGATAAGAGATTCTTCATCACTGAACATTTATAAAAATATGTTAAAGTTATAAGTATTTGGCTAACCAACAATAACAAACCATTACTCACTGTATGTACCTACTCGATATATCGAACGACTATGTAGATAGGACAGTTACACTCTACACCTTATTTGACTGGCCAATTCTTCCCTTGCGGTGGTAGGGCTAACGTCTGCTTGGTTTGCAACCTCCCAAGAGTCTGCTGTGTTTCGTCGATGCGCGGGAGTTCCAGTGCCTTCATCTTTCAGGCACGCTCGGTACATCATAGACCTCATGCATCGGTTTCCGTTAGGCGTGATCGAAGTTAAGAGGCCCGCTCTTGACTTCGATCACGTCATTCAGCAATAAAAAGAAAAAAAAAAATAAAAAAAATTAATTAAGATATTTTGTCCAGTTTCTCATATTTAAGTGAGAAATAAATTTCTTAAACCGATTTGACAAAAAAGTGGCAAAATTATGAAACCGTTGTATCATCCATCATCATCATCATCATTTCAGCCAAAAGACGTCCACTGCTGGACATAGGCCTCCCCCAAGCACCTCCACTTCGACCGGTTCTGTGCTTCTCGCATCCAACGGGTTCCTGCGGCCTTCACAAGGTCATCGGACCACCTTGTGGGAGGCCTTCCAACGCTACGTCTTCCGGTACGCGGTCGCCACTCCAGAACCTTTCGGCCCCATCGACCATCTGTTCTGCGAGCAATGTGCCCTGTCCACTGCCACTTAAGTTTGGCAATTCTTTGGGCTATGTCGGTTACCTTGGTTCTCCTGCGGATCTCCTCATTCCTGATTCGATCACGCAGGGAAACTCCAAGCATAGCCCTCCCGTTGTATAGCACAGCATAATCAGCTAATAATGTTTCCTCTGCTGGAAACCTAGCCTTTAGCCTCCTCTTTGCGAGAGGGAGGGGGCCCTTTGAACTTTGTATAAACTTGTTAGTTCTAAAAGTAATGTTTCTTTTTTGACATAAGTAATCATCCAGAAGAAAAAGAAGGTAGGTATTTACAGAACAAAAAAACCTTTGTTATAAAACAAGCCATGTTACTCAGGAAAGTAAAAGACTTAATTAAATACAGCCTTGTTTCTAAGCTCACAATAGCAGGTCAAGTACCTCTGCTTTTTACAAAAGATATCGACTCCATCGCTATTCCTTTGAACTTCAACAAAAATAAAAACATTAACATAGGTCAGAAACTTCTTTCAGGAATATATAATAATATACGCTGAGCTAAAATTGCAAATATTTCATATATATTTTTAAGTTTCAGGTATATTGAAATACTTGTGCTAAGAGAAGTATTTCAACTCCTGGAGAAGTTCTTCGCATGGAGTAAAAATAAACAGATATTTGTGAAAAAGTATAAGACATGAGTGATGACAGAAATATGTTTCGTGACTCGTGTTGGGACTTCGTTTCGTTGGGCACACGTATCTGAAATATTTCGTTTCTTTCCTATTTGTCTTCGATTAACGATTTCGGATTTTATTTTTGTCAAACTTAATAAAGAAAAACATTAGCGATTTATTAAAGTGATAGGCATGCAAAAAGTTTTAGAAGGAAAAATGTTGTAACTTTTCTTTGATTAACTAAAATTACTAACTTGGTTAGTAATTTAGTTTTAATCATGTATGATATTTAGTGTCGTATTGCCCTTTCTTGATTTTTGTTATTTTTCAAAGATGCGACCTACGTTTAGTCTCAATGTGGTACGGAACCCTTAGTGTGCGAGTCCGACTCGCACTTGGCCGGTTCATTTGGTTTGACGACAGTCAGCGCCATTTTTGATGTATACGCGTGCGTTAAGTGGACGTGAAACAACCCGCTTTTAGCCTGTAGTGTAATACTAACATAGTTTTAAGACCTTTCTAATTAAAAAAATACTATCGATGTACTAGTGTTTAAGTTGTGTATGTAATTAATAACAAATTGGATTTTATGATCTCAAAACAAATAAAGGAATGAATGAATGAATATTGACTATTAAAAAGTTTTACCTCATTATTAAACTACACTTGATTTCAGGTTGAAACACTCTAAGAAAAGTAATAATAACAGCACAACAACAAATAAAGAAAAGTAAACTACACATTACGGTCGGAACTACGTCATTTATTTCGGCTATTATCTGAAATCCAAGAAAATATGCCTCCAAGTATTATAAACCTCAAAAGATACGAATTACATCAATTTGTTATATTGTTTAATAAAGTATACACATCTGTATTCTGAGAGAGAAATATTTTTCGTACATGATATCTTTTATATTGTTACTTTCCTTTATAAATTGTTTGAGCAGATAAAAATACAATAATATTTGTAAGTAGGTAACTACCGACATCGATTTACTATAAGTATTTACTTACTATAATATTAGGTATATTTTTATTCGAGTAAAAAATCTTGAGGTTATATCGTGGCACCGTACTAATTTAAATTAATATTTTGGAATACATTTTAAGCATTTAAAGAAAAAGAACAGATTAAAAAAAAAATATTGTGATGTATTGCATTTGTTCTGTTGCGCCGTGACGGATGACGTTACTTTCAATATTAGTTTCATCTGAAATATTAAAATATAATTAAAATCCCTATAAACGAAAACATTCAGGTGCTTTTCCATAAGGTAGTCTTTGTGTGATAATCCTTAGCGATGCCTCCATGATTCATCGTTATCGTTCATTCGATTTGACGGCATTCTCCTTTGAAGTTCAGCAAACTAGGTTCATTCTTTATTGTATCCAGTAAGGGCTGATTTTTCAATCGACCGCTAATTTTTATTCGTGGAATAAAATTGACCTCTGACAGATTTTGTATGGAAGAACTGTCAAAAATTCAAAATTATTCCTCTGATAAAATCTTGCGCTGGAAAAATCAGACCTTAGCATTTTAAAAGCAAGTGTAAAGACGAGCATTAGGTACTTCTAATAAAATAAATAAAAATCTACAGTATCTGTAACGATCTCAAATACAACGAAGCTATTCTGATATTAACACCAGAAAATGCCAATAACACTGTCTCTATCTTCGCTCTTCAAGAAAATAATAAACATGAAAGGCATTTCTGATCGGTATTTTCTTATCCCCGATAGATTTTACGCCAGTCCATCTTCTATCTATATATATAAAATTCAAAGTCCTGACTGACTGATATATCAACGTACAGCCTAAACCGCTGGTCCTAGAGACATGAAATTTGGAGGGTGTGTTCTTTGTGAAGAGTAGGTATCCACTAAGAAAGGGTTTTTCGAAATTCCATCCCTAAGAGGGTGAATGGTGAAATTTCACGTGGACGAAGTCGCGGACAGAAGCTAGTTAATGTATAAAGTAGCAGATTCTCCCCGATTTGTGTTATCAAGAGGATTCCGGCGGCTTTTTATAAAATTCGGAAGCTAGTACCTACATATACGAAAACAGTAAATTGAAAATCAATGTTTTCCGCAACGGTTCGTAGTCAGTTATACCACAGAATAGTACAGAAAGTCAGCTTTATACAACGAGTGAAAACAGTCGCACGCACACACAGACGCATACTTATGACGATCTCAAAGAATGCCGGTCGCGAGTGCGCCTACACTCGCTTTACGTGAGGGGTTTCTATGTGTACGTGTGTTCTCGCACCTTGTATGGAATCAACATTCTGTACCTATCTGTTCCATGGTCATACGAACATATTGGCACTTTATGTCTTTTGTTGTTCTGACCATTGTGATACACAGGATTTGTAGGGAAACGGATTGAAGTTCGTATTTTATAAATATGTATGCGAGTCAAATAGGGTTTCGAATTGTACTGGTCAGGGATTTTGTTACTGAAATTTAGGATAACAAATCTGACTTGATCCATGGATTTATGTAGATGCCTTTTTCTCTTTAAGTTTAACGTAAAAGTTTTCTTAAAATTTTGTTGGCTGGAAGATCGACAAATGAAATTAAATCAGCCAAAAAAATGCTGGCTTTCAGAGATCTTCAAGTGGTACGTAAATCTCCTTTCAAGACAAATTGGTCCAGTTGTTTTCTTCAGGATTAGGTACAAAAAATCTGTCATAATTATTGTGTTACGAGTTGACTTTTAGATAAAAAACAGTTATGAGTGGTGACAGAGACGATGCTCGACCAAGTCAAACTTTTAAAAAACCCGATGTGCCATATTAACGCCAGCTTAATTTAGCAACATTGGGAGTAAGCAGGCGTGTTTTGTAGGTATTTATCGTGCACCGCCGCTTCTCGTATCTAGCGGATTACTACGGCATTCAAGAGGTCATCGGTCCACCTTCCAATGCTACGTCTTCCTGTACGCGGTCGCCACTCCAGAACCTTTTGGCCCCATCGGCCATCTGTTCTGCGAGCAATTTACCCTGCCCACTGCCATAGGTACAACCGTACGCAAAATACGCGCTTTGGCGTAAATTTGTCGTTGTCGGCCCGTATTAACTATTATCTTAGTGCTCAGTTGCGTTTATTTTAATAAGACAAATTACGTAAAACATTGTTCACAGTACCCAGAAATGTCGCAACAACTTTCTTTTGAAACCATAAAAGTGTCACCAAAAAACCTTGGAATAGGATATAATAGTGATAAATGTGCGTGTCTAAACGCTCTTACAGCCGCAAAGGGACGAAGTGTCCAACTGTACCCCGTAATGATATCATTACGTGTCTCGGATAGATTTCCAAGTAAATTGGGCCACTTGTTACTTCCGAACTGAATGATTTTAATATTTGAACCGTGTTGTCGATGTCGTGCTGAACGATTCGAAGCTCGTTTTGATTATGATAAATTGGAATTCTGCGAAGTAAGAAAACATACGTGATTTTTTTGTTGATTGCTTAATAAGGATTTAGGCCTATCGTTCGCGATGCTACTCAAAAGGAACGTGCTACGAACTCAAATCACTGAGTAGCCAGAATGTCTTCGCACTAACAAGTATTTCAATGGCGGTCCGTACACGACGCAACTCACAATCACATACTAGTTAAGCTACAGAAACCAGACGAGCGTTTCCATTAAATGTATTACGGACGTAATGAAAATTAGTCATTTTCAGCAGTATTTGACATTAAAAAGTCAAAAAACACTCTGTATTTGGACATTTACGGCCACATGTGGCGGTCACCGCTCTTCTTGGAAACCGCAGCTTCAATAACGCTATAATAAGTCGTGTCGTGGACGGCCGTTGAAATACTAGAGCTGTGGCATTCTGGCTACTCATTAGTGAGTTGAGTTTGTAACATGTTACTTTTCAAGTAGCCTCGTGGACTACGGGCCTTAATGCTTTGTTAAGTCAGATTTCACATATAAGAACAGAAAATATATATATAAAATAATAATATCATAATAATATTTATATATTATTATATATTTCCTCCAAAATATTTACTTGTAATAAGTGTCTTTATAGATAGAAGTAAAAAGTATCAAAATAAAGTGTTGGTTGGAGTGTCGTTATAACCTTCGGAAAGTTCGAAATAATAAAAGATTAATATTTTCTTTTAAGACGACACTAAATGCGACAGTTTTATTTTACAACTTTGGAACGAAGCAAAAAATTGGGAGTTGAACCTACTAATAAAAAAAGAAACGACAGGGCTTTCAAAAGTTTGATAAAAATTATTTCAGGCGGCTCTAAGGTGATTACGGAGATTATAATAACTCCACGGGAACTTGCGTTTTTCTTTATTTATGCGGGCACAAGCCTGATAAATAAAAAGGGTGAAATAGTCAATTCGTGATCAAAATTTAAGGAAAACCCGTGGGAAATGAAGCTATCAAATTTAAACACTTGACCCTTGCCTTTGAATATTTTAAAGTACACAGATGCAGTAAAATTTTTGTAAATATTAACGTTAAAAGTTGTACGAATTATTCTTTAAAAGATGCCAAGTTAGGAGAGTTCAAATAAAAACAAAATATCAATTTCCTTCAGGAAATGAAGAAATACGTCGCGATGATGTCTTTTCTGCTATTCTTCGAACTATAAAATCGAGTAAAAATTCTTAAGTTTTATGAAAAATTTTAAAGTCATTCTGAGAATGCCTTTGTCAGGTAATCACAAACACTATCGTTTGGTATCGTTCAAGAATAAATAAAACCTGACAAGCTGAGCGCGTCTATGGCTAATTTAAATAAAATCATATTTTTAATTCATCATTTTGTTGGAGTAGTGGTCGCAAGCGCGACTGTTGAGCATGTGGTCCTGTAGGTCATAACCAGGTTGAGCATGTGGTCCTGTAGGTCATACCCAGGTTGAGCGTGTGGTCCTGCAGGTCATACCCAGGTTGAGCTAATTGTTATTATAGTAATACTACCAGCTTGTTCCTGAAGTGGCAGTGGGCCGGCCATGTTTGTCAAACGACCGATGGCCGGTGGAGATAACCAGTCCTTGAGTGGAGACCGCGTAACGGCAAGCAATGTCTGGGACGCCCTCCGGCTAGATGTACCGGGAACCTCAAAAAGGTGGCTAGGACAGACTGGATGCGGAAGACGGAAAACAGGGTGTTATAGCGCAGCAAGGGAGAGGCCAGCAGTGGACTGCAATAGGCTGAGATGATTGACTGCCTCTGCACAGCAATAGCAGCAGAAGCAGCAGCTGTGCTTTATGTTTTTTTTTAATTTTTATTAGGCATGTGCGTTTTTGTTTGTGCAGAATAAACAATTACTCTTTTTTCAAAGGCGTCTGTCTTCTCATACAGAGAAGGTATGAGCATCGACACCACGCTTGATCAGGACAGGTTGCCGATAGCTAACAACTTTAAATCCAGGTTTTCTCATGGTGTTTTTCTGTGAATATCAGTACCTACCTAATGTTCAAGATAAATAGGTGTTTTTTCATTATGACATTTTCAGTACTTAGCAACCTAAAGACCTAAAGTAAGAATTTGTGATATTTAACAGCACTAGTCTCATCCCCTATTTCTTAGAACTATAACATAACAGTCAAACAATGTTTTATATGCATAGGTACATCTGCCAAACCTCATCGGGGAATTTGACCGTGGGTCGTGTAACATATGGGTGAAATATTGTGAGTATAGTTGCTCTGCCTTCGTCCTCAGAGAACAAAAGCAAAAAGTAATTAAATAATATAATAGTAAAGTAATAGTAGTAGTGTGTAGTGTGTGTGCGTGTATGTGTGTGTGTGTGTGTGTGTGTGTGTGTAGTATAGTAATAATACAATGTATCCGGTCATGGACTAGCGATATTCTAGTAACTTAGTATATAACAACTATTCTAGTACACAAATACACTATACATAGGTATACGAGGGTCCAATCCACTAAAATATTAATGTTAATTTATGATTTTTTTTTCGATGTTTTATTAGTTATTTTACTATTCGGAGTGGAGACAAATCCAATAAATCATAGACCGTAAAAATCGGTCCAGCCGTCCTTGAGTTACAAATGGTGTAACTAACCCGACTTTGTTTTATTTAAATTACTAACAGCGCCCGCACCTGCATAAGTGTCGATCCCGTTCGAAAGACACGTGGCGCCATCTATTATCATAATAACGTTATTGTTGTTTTCCTCGGGAACAGCACTTTTTTTCGGTATGAAAAGTACCCTATGTCCGTTTCTGTACACCTGACAACGTATAATGCAAAATTTCAGGATGATCGGTTCAGTGGTTTAGGCGTGAAAAGGTAACAAACAAACAAACTTACTTTCGGATTTATAATATTCGTTAGGAAGTTAGGATTATAATATTGTAAGGAGAATCCCCTCTTACGTCGGTAACTACCCCCTACCTCGCCTATAAAAGCAAGGTGCTGGGATAGTTCGGCCCTTTTTGCTGCTCGACGCTCGGACTGGACGGACGTGTGAATCATCAGCTAGTCGCAAAGTTACGTAAGCCATTTGAGTTTAGTTAAAGGTGATAAAGTGACATTTCGTTTAATGGATTTTAAGTGTTGATCAATTGTAAGTAAATTGTTGATTGTGATTTGATTAAACTGTAATTATGAAGTAAAAATGGTTCTTTTGTTATAATTTGTTTTTTTTAATGAATTTCCACTTCTGAAACTTATATCAGAAGTGGGATAGAGAACTTTTAAAAGCCCACTTAGATAACGTTTTGTAGCTATAAATTGTTTTGAACAGAAAAACCATTTTTTTAATTTTTTCTATTTTTTTGCAACTACCCACTTTATCGCTTTTATTTTTATTCGATCATTTTGTTTGCTTGTTTTTGTGATAATGGGGCGTGAAGGCTCGTGTACTCGTAACAGACGGTCACATACTCGGGATAAGTTACGCGGCCGCAAACGTCGTCGATCTCGTCGGTCAAATGATCGCAGTAGTGGTAGATCGTACCGCGATTCAAGTAGGAGTTGTCGTACTTCGCGGGATGGCTTACGTAACCGAGATAGGCACGATTCTCGTAGTCTCGAAAGGCACCGATCGCGTACTAGGGATAGGCGCGATTCGCGTACTAAGGAATAAGGATCGTTCGCGTAGCAAGATTGTCAATAGAAAGCGCACTTGTACTCCTTCGCCCCCGGTTCGAACGAGTCCTACCCCCAAGAACAGCGAAATTTTACAAAAAGCTAAGGAACCGATAGTCCTTAAAACGTCGGAACGACATCGGTCTATGGAGTCTAGTGTACCCGGCTCCGAGAAGTAGAATATCTAGGGAGGTTAGTTAGTCAGGGTCAGGTTAGGCCGAGTCCACGAAAAGTAGAAGCCCTGGTTAACACCTTGCCACCTGAAAACTTAAAGCAAGTACGCCAACTCTTAGGTTTGGCGGGCTATTTTCGGCGGTACATTAAAAAATAATAACATCGTGTTTGTTTGAATTTACTGACAGAAGTGATATGTTGGCTGCTGCATTGTACTGCAGTACCACCGGCAGCAGGCGCATTTGTGTCGCCGATTGTGTTGGCACCTGTTGCTGAGTCACAGGTAGCTGTATTAATTGGACCATGTACGGTCAATTTGTGGTCTCACACGTATGAATACGGTCTGCGTGTTGAGAGAACTCGTGCGTATGAATACGGTCTGCGTATCGAGTGGGCTCTTACGCATGATTGCGATCAGCATATGGGTCGGCTTACACGTAAGAATACGGTCTGCGTGTTAAGCAGCTCACACGTATGAATACGGTCTGCGTGTTGAGAGAACTCGTACGTATGAATACGGTCTGCGTATCGAGTGGGCTCTTACGCATGATTGCGATCAGCGTATGGGTCGGCTTACACGTATGAATACGGTCTGCGTATTAAGCAGCTCACACGTATGAATACGGTCTGCGTGTTGAGAGAACTCGTGCGTATGAATACGGTCTGCGTATCGAGTGGGCTCTTACGCATGATTGCGATCAGCGTATGGGTCGGCTTACACGTATGAATACAGTCTGCGTGTTAAGCAGCTTGCACGTATGAATACGGTCTGCGTGTCAAGCGGGTCTACGGGTTGGTAGACCATGTTGCAGGTGGCGGAAGCTGAATGCTGGTCGCGGTCGCGGACAGCAATATGGCAGCGAAGAACCGATGAAGATACTGATGACGACTCTGGACAAACGGAATCTCCTACTGTGGTCGACCCGTCGCCTCGACCAGTTGGCGAAGTGGAGGTCGAGCCGCTGACCTCTCCCATCGCGGGTCCTAGCCGGGCCACCCCAGGAGTTTGTGCCGAGGACGACACCTCGTCAGGAGAGGCCGTGTAAGGAGAATCCCCTCTTACGTCGGTAACTACCCCCTACCTCGCCTATAAAAGCAAGGTGCTGGGATAGTTCGGCCCATTTTGCTGCTCGACGCTCGGACTGGACGGACGTGTGAATCATCAGCTAGTCGCAAAGTTACGTAAGCCATTTGAGTTTAGTTAAAGGTGATAAAGTGACATTTCGTTTAATGGATTTTAAGTGTTGATCAATTGTAAGTAAATTGTTGATTGTGATTTGATTAAACTGTAATTATGAAGTAAAAATGGTACTTTTGTTATAATTTGTTTTTTTTTAATGAATTTTCACTTCTGAAACTTATAATATATTATTAGGTATCATGATATTAATACGTCATCTTTTCGTTGACAACCTTCAATTCAGTCAAGTTCTTCTTGTTGGCACACACTATTTCTGACCTGTACGCGGGCGAAGTCGCGGGCAAAAGTTATTGATAATAATAATCCATCAGATATTCATCAGAAAGTAGCAATACAATGTGACATGTTCGGTGAACCACAAATTAAGCGTCGCTTGTATTTTATGGATCAAACTGATTTGCAAGATAAAAAAAAAACTAATTTAATTATATTTTTGAATCTGAATGAGTAATGCTAATGGTTTTCAGGCTCGGAATAAATACCTGTAACTTAATTAAAATAAGCAAAACGGATAAACACAAAAGCGCTGACGAAATAAGTCTCAACCATCTGCAGTAAATAATTAATTGTTTGAAACATTTGTTGCAACTAGTTTTGTTTGATTAAGGGCTGATTTTTCCAACGCCAAATAATTTTATCCGAGGAATAATTTTGAAATTTTGACAGTTCTTCTGTCATCAATTTGTCAGAGGACAATTTTATTCTAAGAATAAAAATGGCCTCATTCCACCGGCCCCCTTCTACTTTCGGATTTCCAGACGCACTGCAAGTTACCATCCCTACCTACGGCGATTCCACCAATTCGCACTAAGCGTTTTCAAATGTCCTTTATAATGCGCACAGCAAAAGAGTGGAACTCTCTACCTGCGTTTGTGTTTCCGACTGCATACAATCCGAATCTCTTCAAAGTAAGAGTGAACAGGCTTCTTCTGGGTAAGCTCACTCCATCGTAGACTTAGTCTCTGTCACCTCTGACCTAGACTAAGAGTCAAGAGCAAACCCATTTCAAATAAAAAAAAATAAAGGCAGTATAACCGGTCAATCTTAGCGAGTACACCTTGTTTCCTTCAACCTTAATATTGGCAGAATCATCGATAAAACGATGGAGCCATGACTATAAAATTGGAATAGGAATATAAATTGTGTCGATTGAAAAATCAGCCCTAAAAGTTTCAAACAAGGATTATGAGGGATTAAACATTTTACTCACTGATTTAGGAAACGATTAATTAACTCTGAACTTTGAATGTTCGCAGCAGATTTTCTGTTTTTGTTTAAGTGTTATTTACATTAATTTTCACAAAATTGAAAGTTAATTTAAATTGAATGTTTTGGGTAGGATGCGGGAAACACAGAACCGGTCGAAATGGCGGGCTTGGGGAGGCCTATGTCCAGCAGTGGACGTCTTTCGGCTGAAATTATGATGATAATGATGATTTTAGGTAGATAATAAAATACAGAACTTGGAAAGATATGATAAGTATGATAGTTCAGTGTACGAGTACCATTTCACAAACTCACAACACAAACAAAAAATATGATCATATTTCTACCGTTATGTTTTTTGTTCGAAATATCAAAAGAATAAGATTAATTTCACATATGCACGCTAATATTAGAAGTAGATTAAAAAACGTGTCCTCAAGTGTATTTTAATCTACATTTTTTCTTCTATCTTTTAAGGTTATATCTAGCATCTAAGCGGAGCTAATCTGCAAGATAAGTGTCAGCTTCCACGACATGTGAGGCGTCGTTAAAGAGCTTTGACATATCGCTAAAAACCCCAAACAACCTTGGCATTCAAGGTTTTACACTATTCACGCAAAAAAATTGGGTATCGCGTTACCCAGTAACTGGGTTGTGAACGTCAGATAGGAAGTCGCTCGATGTGAAATACAGATTCAGTTGCATCTGGTTAGACTGAAAGCTGACCAAGCTCGGAAAAGAATAAGTAACTAAAAAAATTAACATTGTTGGTATTACTACCTGGAAGTTTTATGTGCAGTGCAATAAATTCATGTTAAACTGTCATATGAAAAGGAATTTCCATTGTTTGTCAAGCCGTAAACGCCGTGCAAAGCAAGGGTTGCTAGTATGTATATAATAAAATCACACGAGTAAAATAACTGTTCCAAAATTAATTTTCATTCATTTTCTGAAATCCAGATTGTAAATATATTCGTTTAGTATTAATTTGTTGCGACATGTGTCAATAACAGCGAAAAGAATATATTTTCTTACGATCCTATAACGCAAAACGTTTACGATACAATTTTACTAAATATTTACAAAAAAAAGGGTTAACTCCATTGTATGCTCCAGAAAAGTGAACCAAAAACTATTTTCTAGTTCAATGATTTTAGTTGAAAAAAGCGGTGTATTT
The DNA here is from genome assembly GCA_963855955.1 of Luperina nickerlii. Taxonomy (NCBI): domain Eukaryota; kingdom Metazoa; phylum Arthropoda; class Insecta; order Lepidoptera; family Noctuidae; genus Luperina; species Luperina nickerlii. Next base: position 8,682,333 of record OY979685.1, read on the forward strand.
TTTAACCCTGTTGCGTAGATGTTTTTTACTGTAAAAACATTGAAACAAAGTAGGTTTACCATACAAGTGAAACTACGAACTATAAATACAGAACTTGCATTGTTTAAATTGAATCTATTTGGTCCTCTACTATCTATAACTAACTCTAGGCCTTAAGAGGAAATGCGGGTGATCTTTTCGTCGTAGAAACGTTCTCGCCTGTTTTCCTTCTGGTTAATGACCATTCATTTACCAGAAGGAAAACAGGCGAGAACGTTTGTGTTGTTACGTATGTTTGTTGCAACGGTTGTTTAGCAATATTTTTTTACAGAATAATAAATATTAACTACTTGTATGTCTCAAGGGATGATTCATAACTACTTGTATGTCTCTATGTTTTCATTTTTGATGATACCTATAAGCACCCTCAAAAAATGCCCATAATTACCGATGTCAACAGAGGACTAGTGTATAAATTTGACAACTATTGATGAAACAAAAAATATAGAGCCACAGTATATATCCTTCTTTTTCAGTTTATGAAATATCTTTTAAATTGGTCCAATATTGGAGGAGGAAGTAGGCGAGAGCCAAACCTCGAATTATGACTTTACTTAGGGTTTTTCAAAAGTCTCTTCGACCGCATTTCCTCTTAAAACAAATAATCTGGTTTGAGAACTGGGTCCTACAACCACTGGCCACCATGACACTTTTAAGAAAACTAAACTAATATTATAAAGAGGCGTCAATGGAAACGCCGTCAACCTAGGAGGACACACGGTGAATTTATTGGTGAGGTTTTTCAGAAGGATCAGGTTCGTAGTGCTTGCAACAGGCGTGCCTGTATTACCAGATGTAAGACCGTAAACCAAGCAAAAGGAAAGGATCGTACCAGGTAGCTTTCTGTAGTTTTTGCCTACCTCCATGCCAAGAAGTCTGATCTGATTCGGAATGCGTACCGTATGTAGCTGATACGGCTTCGAGATCGATCACCTACTACCGGAACGGAGGAACAAATCGTTTCAACTAATCAGTCTGATCACTTCGTATATGTGTGTGTATATGTACTGTACGCATACGGTCAGAATGATCGGACCGTTCATTTTTATCTCTCCGTAGGTGGTGGTCGATATGGTGACCTTTAAATATATTGCAACGAGAATAAAACCCATTATTTATGATGACAGGCACCATATCTGACACAATATGTCAATGTAACGACTGAGCCGCGATTACCGAGTCGGCGAGTCAGCGTGAACTTTGAGTTGAACCCAAAAATAGAACAAAACCACCCTTTGTGCAATCATTTCTTTGTATTAATGTATTCTATTGTTAACACCACAATAGAGGAGCAGCCTTGAACTTTTTTAGTTGAAGAAAAAAATAAGATGATGACAGAATTATATTTAGGCATCTTTTAAGAACAGGCTAAGGATTTTGACAAATGACAATCGCTTTCAAAACATTTCTATTCCTACAGGACTTTTGATTGACATAAGCATTTTGGTAGCAAATTTCAGTCCCAAACATTTATGAGTTTTCCGTCATCGTCATCACTGATGAATGTCTCTTGGTCTAGGCCCTCTGATGCATTACTATCGTAATATATATTTGTCTGTGAAAACAACGGGCAACGCGTACACGAATAAAAACAGTCTCGCACTCAAAGTCGTATTTAATGACAATGTCATGCTACGACCGCGTAGCAGGCGCGGTGTAGACAGCTGCGTAGCAGCTACGCCGTAGCTGACATACATTTATGTTGAATATTGTGTGCTATACCTACTTATAAAAAAATCCATATTGCTTGGATTCCTAAAAAAGCGTCACTGTAATATTAAACAAATATTGGGTGAACTTGCATAGTGCATACAGAGGTAAACGTCGATAGGTATACCTCATTTCATTTAGGTACTTAGAGTCGTGTTTAATTGGCCGCTTCGAGTTGGCTTCGGCCCCTCGCACGCCTCCCAAATATTCGGGAACCGATGGTCCCGAGATAGGCCCAAATTATTAAGCGTGACATAATAATTTTGGCCTATCATTGTCCTTCTGCAAAGCAAATGCCTCTTCTCATATTGAAAAGACATGGACATTAATCACCACACTTGCTCAATACGGATTGGTGATTTCTGATTTATTTTTTTCACTTCATGTTTTATCACGATGTTATTTTTTTACCGTATGTCAAAGTACTACCGTTTGTTAAAGTTTAGATACAAAATAAAAAGCAAAACTAAAAATTTTGAAAAACCCACGAAGGTTGATGTAATTGGAAAAGGATAAAATAATTTAAAAACCCCCGACTTAAAGAATTTATGTAACGAGACTAAAACAGATAAATTCATATGGCAGTTGTGGGACCTCTTAGGTGTTCCATAGAACGGTTTAAAAAAAAAACTTTTTATTCCAACCTTTTTATAGGGCATAGGTATTATATGTAGTAGCTAACATAAAATTACTGCAGTGCCTCCTAGTGAATTTCCACCGTAACACCAATTTAAGAACATGCACTAATCAAACCAGAACCCATCACTGAAAACCGCATCAAAATCGGACTAGTAGTTTTGGAGATAAATGGCAACATTGGTTTGCACAAACATATATGTTTACTGCAGCGCCCCCTGGTAAGTTGTCACCGTAACACCTATCTAAGAACATGCACCAATTAAATCCAAACCCATCATTGAAAACGGCATCAAAATTGGACTTGTAGTTTTGGAGATAAATGGCAACATTGGTTTGCACACACATCCTCTCACCCCAAACGCATATACCATTTCCATACCGTCGTGGGTAAAAAGTTTGATATCGCGTTTAGTAAATATTATATTGCGTTTCCTATCATCCACGCAACCAACCTCACTGACCCTAACCTTTTTGCCAGAGCGTAAACTAAACTACTTACCCAAAACAAAATAGCGCCCACCCAAAGTTAATTTAGAATTTTGCCTAAAAATAAATAATTAGGTAAGCATTTATGAAGTAAAGCACTAAAGTTTGTTCTTAACATGTTTATGGGTCCTTATTAATGTTCTGAACGTCAATTTTAGCGTCGAATTTAAGTGGGTAGACACAAAATCTGAAGTGCTTGAAAAAACACTTGTTGTACGAATTCTGTCACTTGTATTTCCAGTCCGGTTGAAAGCATTGACGTTACCCGTCACTTTCGGTCACACTTTTTTATTTCGGTGTTAATCGTGATTACTATGCCTGGTTTTCGTCGTCAACATGGAAAGCGCAGCAAGAGCTGTTGCTATGCTTCCGGAGGGAGGCTCTCAGAGATCTGTAGCGTACGTCTCCGTAATAAGTCTTGGTGTGTCGCGACGAGCTATCCGAATCGTGTGGGAACGTTTTCAGGAGACCAGGAGTGTAGTTTGGAGGCCTGAATCAGGAAGAACTAGAGTCACAACTACCTAAGAAGACTGGTACATCAGGTTAACTGCACGAAGAGAGTGTACCGTAACTGCCCCGGCCTTGCTAAACCGGCTGCGGCAATCTACTGGTACCAGAGTCCGTGATCGAACAATTCGTAATAGTCTCCTCAAAGTTGTTCAACGTTCCCGAGTGCGTGTTGTTTGACTCAAACCGACAAAATCCGATCGAAAAGCGCGCCTAATATACGGTCGCGAGTATTTGAACTGGCCAATGGAAAACTGGAGTGCTGTATTCTTTACAGACGACTGTAGGGTCAAGTTTTTCAGTGATGATAAACGAGTCCGCTTGTAGAGAAAACAAGGTAATCATCAAACGGTTACAGGAAATAGGCGATAGACTAAGTTTATTCTTCAAGTTATTTTGAGGTTATTTCCCTTACAAGTGCTTCTTTTGTGTAAATCCATCGAAATAAACAAATTTTACCATTGACTATGTCTTAACGAATTTTTAAATCTCTGCTCCAAACATCTATTCATAAAAATTAATTAATCATTCATATTTTTAAATAACAGCCTAAAAACTGGGTGGGCCCTATTTTCTTTTGATTAGTTTATATTTGTGTAAAACTGGCTTCACGACAGGGAGAGACTCGTTTACAAAAAAAAATATGCGAGGGCTGTGGCCAACCATCAGAATGTGATTTAAAAGTAATTAAGGATTTGCAAGCTTTTCCTCGATTTTTAGGGAATTTTATTTTAATTGGATTTTCGAATTGATTGAAAAGATAATGTCACTCAGCGACATATGAAATTGCATTCCGATCTACAAGAAAACTTGGGAAACTGCAAGAATTCCCAATTATAATTTTTTTACAACAAAATAAGTAAAGATCTAAAATTGAAGAATCTTGATAGCCAAACATGCAAAAAAACTATTGAAAAATATTTGAAAGCACTAGACTACAACAGCACTGAAAATCTAATATAAAACGATGCTATAAACAAGGCACATAAGCAAATAAAATAATAAAGCACACATAACTGTACACATATAGAAACATACATAAAAACATAATATACACATATACATTAACATAAAATATCCAAACACAGACAAATCCCATCATTTGTAACTTAATATAACTATCTGTACTATGATTTATTACCTATACAGTATGTAATCAAACCACTGCTATATGACTTGTAACTGGAACCTTGTGAAAATCTGTTGTTCTTAGGTTGAGGAAGACTATCCGCTCGTAATACAGTTTTATACTAGTACGAGGGGATAGGGCGAATCAGACTATAGACAACCAAACCATCTTTTCATTGTACCATTTCACATCCAACGATCTGTCTATTTGTGTTTATTATTGAGTTACTCTGTATGGTTGTCTCAAATTTGTGAATAAATATTATTATTATTATTATTTTTCTAACCTTTTTCACGACATCCTGATAAAAGCTCTTAATAAACATCTATGGCACATTATTTGTACAGTTACAAATAAAAATGATTATCCTGTTTCATACACAACGTTTTTTTGGTGAAACCAAATATTTTAAAAATATGCTATGATTACTTGTTATCTTAATGTGAGCGAGATCTATCTTTTGAGAGTATTTTTTACGAATGTACGCGTCTAAGTAAGGGATGATTTCACCAATGAAACTGAATGCGATAAGCACATCTAAACTGCGTTCAAGAACTGTATAATAATATATACCTATTAAATATATATAATATCATCAATATTCCTCAACTGACAGCTGTTGAACGCAGTTTATATGTACCTATGTGAAATTCACCCTTAGTCGTACGTCTAAATGCGACAACGAGATTACATGGAGTTCTTCCATTCTACCTCCCGTTAAGTGTAGGTAGTGCGTATCCGGAAATTGAAAAGTCAGTGTGTCAACGTTTTTCTGAAACCATTTCACCATATACACTCACTAACTGCTAATTTTTCTCATATTTTATTGAAACTGAAATCTTTGTAAACATAAGTTAAAAACCCTTATCCCGTTATTCGTAAATTGACCCAATTTTTTTAACTACATATTAGGTAACCGTACTCCAAAGTAAAAAGCCAGAAGAAGAAAGAAAATTATTATAATGATTCACGTTGGTTTTATTGTTATTCTTACTTAAATTTGAGAACAAAAAGGACCTAATGGGGAGTAGGTTCCTAACCTCTTTAGTATTACTTATATGTTTTCCTTTTTATGTCGTTGCTTTGGTATGTTAAGATATTGCGGGCCAGTTCTTTCGGTAGGCCCGTAATGGCAATGGACAGACGTGTTTGGAAAAGGGATGGAAAGGTCTTTGCGCAGCAGTGAGACATTACGGGATAAGTTGATAGAAAGATAGATGTTAAGAGCCGAGCAAGCGGCGTTTCACAAAACAATAAAAACAGGACAATTTTCATTGACTACCTACAACCATTTTTTAAGTGCCTCGCTCCAGTCTTTTTCTTATCCTAAATATTGGAATATGTAGTCTTTGTAGGTATTAGTTTTAAGTGTATATAATATATGTGAATTTACTACTTCTTACTACGACTTTATCTGCGATCTAGGATGAAAAGTAGCCTATGTCCTTACTCAGATCATGGTCTATCTGTGTGCCAAATTTCATCCAAATCCGTTTAGTCGCTTTAACGTGAATGCGTAACAAACAAACTTACTTTCGTATTTATAATATTAAAAATAGGATTGGGATTTTGAAATATAATTATCTGTGTATTGTAAATATAAGAAGTTAGCCCTTCCATAGTTTTAGGTAACCAGTCCATCTTAGCCACCCAAACCTATAGTCCAATAAATTAATTATTATTTATGTTGCCATATTTTGCAATAGTCTTTTTTTTTTTCAGGATGGGAAATCATCAAATGACTCCTCCCGCTCTGGGTGGAGCGGAAGGGAGTGTCAGACTCTTACTGACTAAAACCCACCCGTGTTCCTTCCTTCGCCCTTTATGTTCCGGGCCAGCGGTAACCCTTTCGGACAATCCCGCTGACCCGGCAGGCTTCGGCCCTTACGGGGCCCTTCTTTTAATGCTGACATCTCTTTGAGGCGCGCGTGGAACACGTACGCGCCGTCCGGCACGGGCCTGGTCCTGATCGGACGGTGAGCTACCCATTACTCTCCGCCCGCAGGCCCGCGCCTACGGTGGCCGGGAGTCGTCGCGCGGCTCCCGACGCCCGGAGCATCTCCCGCGGCGGCTTTGCAATAGTCTTACACCAACGGGGTACCTACTACTTGCAAAATGTATACAGTAATATTCGTCAGTTGATGTGGGCTTTTGCGAGTTGGCTTCGGCTCCTCGTATAGACTAAAGGTCCAGGACACAATGATCACGAAATAAGCGTAAAGCAAAAAAAAAAAGTTTACGGTGTCCTATTGTAGGTACAGAAACATTAATACAACTCTTTTTAAAACTTTCAGACAAAAAGGTACTCAAAGGGCTCAGTAATACATAAAAAGCATTTCTATGTCAATATATTTCTGCAAGAAGTATAACACAGTAACGTTGAGCCTCTTATCGCAACACTCGAGTTGCATCGGGACACGAAGAAATAGGTTAGTGTGTTGTATTGAAGTTCTAACATGATTACTTATGCATAGCCATCGTAAACTTGATAGGTACCTCGGTAGGCTACTTTTCTTTAGTACTAGGAAAATAGTAAGAGTGCCTACTCGTTGTCTCAAAGCACATTTCTATAATTAACTCTATTAATTTGATAATCTCACGAAAGAGATAGAAAAAAACAGTCGAGAGGTGTTGTGGTAAATCCGATTAGAACGAAATTCCTTTCGCTTTTGGACACCTGGCGAATGAGAGCTGGAACGAAACAAGTGTAACATTTTGACCTTTTTATTACGTAACCGTTACCTTTTCTAACCGTTATCTTTTTTGGACAACCAAGGAATAGATAAAAGATTGCCTCATTCAGTATTTACAAACAAATGTTAGGAGGGAAAAGATCACAGTTTCATATTAAGCTATCTACTTCTTCATTGAACAAAATAGCAAGCAATAATAATATTGATGGACAAAACATTACCTATCACGGATTTCGATACTGATCACCGCCTTTATTAAGCTTTCAATAATCTGGGTTTTAGTCACGCATTAGTTATTGGCTGGATATCTCATCATCATCATCATCATTTCAGCCGAAAGACGTCAATTGCTGGAGATAGGCCTCACCCCAAGAACCTCCACTTCAACCGGTTCTATGCTTCTTGCATCCAACGGGTTCCTGCGGCCTTCACAAGGTCGTCGGACCACCTTGTGGGAGGCCTTCCAACGCTACGTCTTCCGGTACGCGGTCGCCACTCAAGAACCTTTCGGCCCCATTGACCATCTGTTCTGCGAGCAATGTGCCCTGCCCACTGCCACTTAAGTTTGGTAATTCTTCGGGCTATGTCAGTTACCTTGGTTTTCCTGCGGATCTCCTCAATCCTGATTCGATCACGCAGGGAAACTGCAAGCATAGCCGTCTCCATTGCCCTTTGGGTGACTTTTAGCCTTCTTATAAGACCCATTGTGAACGACCACGTTTCAGTGCACATCACTGACAACACGCACTGGTCAAAGACTTTCGTCTTGAGACACTGCGGTATGTGGGACGAGAAAATATTTCGTAGCTTCCCGAACGCTGCCTAGCCGAGTCGGATTCGACGATTGACCGCTTTCTCAAAGTTAGACCTACCTAACTGGACAGGACTAGCTGGGTATCTATTTTATTAAAAACATGATTAATTTACATATTAATTATCAAATCAATTACTAGAGCAATCACAAAATTTTATTTTAAAACTCATCCATAGCGATCCTTACCTACTGAAAATGAATATTGTAAATTTTACCGAAACACATTTTAATTCCCACAGATTAATGTTTTAATTGATTAATCTCTTTTTAATTGCATAGTAAAATATCTATAAAGCATAATTAAAGTCAAATTAAATCACCATAAAACGACAAAATGCGACGCCATTTTCTACGAACTCTAGATGGTATATTATTATTCATGGCGTACCGCGGTAATGGTAAACGTTTTCCCGTATTCTTTATTTTAATATTTCTCGATAAAATAGTTAACAATTCAATGACCCTTAGGTATTGTAATCGAATTAATATTTATGAAGAAAATTGAGAATCCATTTAGAACAAAGCTGAGTAAAATTAGGCATAGCTTAGGGTTTCTCTATGAGATACCTCCCTTTTTTGTGTAATTTGTGTTAAAAGAAAACATTGTAAATAAACCTCTTCTGTCAATTTCCCTTCACTCAAGCGACCTCACAGAATTCACATACGAACATTTGGTTTTAAAGTAAATCGTCGCGGTTTCGACATCGTTTCAATTTTGAAGTGTGATGTTTTGTTCCAAACTCGAAGTGAACAAACGAACCTACTCTCAAACGTCGTTCTTTCTTTGCATGAAAATAGGTTTACCTTACATAGTAATAGAAGTACAGTCTGGTACATAAGATGAAAGGCAGTTAACAGCATTATGTTAAGCCAACATACTGAACACACTAATCCGTCTGCCAATCGTGCTGTGTTCCATATTCCTTCTTGTTCAATTATTGTAACTGTCTCTAAGGCGAGGCATGTCATTATTATTAGATGTTAATATATTATCATTAGCATTTGTGATACGGTATTTTCTCATTGCAAATGAAAATGAGAAGGAAACTAGCCACCTCAAGCTGTAAGAGAAAATAATAGTTGAGGAATAAGGTTGTTGTCGTAATTACGTAAAGTCTGTTTGAAAGCTGTTAAGACAAACAAACTTAATTGGTTTTATGAGAACTTTCAAGTATCGGATGATCCTGATTAGATAAAATAGTTCGCAGTAGTCGCAAATTCTTTATCTTTACATAGTATAAAACAAAGTCGCTCCCGCTCCCGCGCTTAGATCTTTTAAACTACGCATCGAATTTTAATGTAGTTTCAGCAATAGATAGAGTGATTCAAGAGGAAGGATTATAATACATGCATATTATAGTAGAGAAAAGTTCAAAGATTTGTAATGTGATGTCACAACAAACATATTTTTGTGCGCTGGCTCTACCTTATGAGATAGATCAAATTAATGTACTACGGAATTGTATATCTTAAAAATATTGATTATAAGTCCGCTGAGGTTATGTTTATCTCCTAAGAATAACCCACGGTAACCATTTTTATCTTTTACATATTAAAATAAAGTATGAGTTATTTACTAAGCTATTTTAAACAATACAGTATTATTCCTTATCCAATTAAATACGTTGCGCATTTCATGGAGATCAAAATTGCCCTTTACATAATATCATTAAAATGAATATCTTAGAAGATAACAGAGATTTAAAAAGCGGGGGCAAAGTGGCTGGCGGGGCGGAAGGAAGTTCGCCGGGTCAGCTAGTTAATAATAATTAGATTATGCATTAGTATTTTTTATATAGAAATAAAGAATAAAATAGAAACTAATGCCTTGTATTAAGCAGAAAAAAGGGTCCGCTTATAATTACAAATCCGTAGTATTACAGGCCGAATATGAGATGTGACATCTACCAACCCACACTGGGCGCGCGTGATAGTTTATGGCCCACTCCCTCTCGCAGAGAGGAGAACTGGAGGTATGTGTCCCAGCAGTGGTAAAATTTTAGACTGATAATGACAAGCCGAATGATAATTATCCTAATGAGTTAAATCGAACATTCAAAAACCGAATAATAAAACAAATGTCGAAATAATCGGCAATTCCGAAATTAAATCGGAGTCACATTCCATTTTCAATTTCATAATAGCATGGTTTACATGTTATCTGTGTTTTGATAAATTAATTAATTATTGTATCAGTAATTAGAATTCAGCCAGTTTGGCTTCCGGGAAATCGTGTTGAAGTTTTACGTGTTTGGCAGAAATAATTGAATAGCGTAATTTAATTGTTTGGTGATTAATGCAGTATGTTCAATCGGTTGATTTTAAAATTAGTAGCAGTGATGGTTTGTTAAGAAGTAGATATTTATAGTCGTAATTATTATTTTTTTATGCCACGCTGATTAAAATCTAACAAAACACGCAGATGTAGCTTGTTGAAATGCTACTTAATTTGGCATGAAGGCAATTCCGGAAATACGGATCTAATAAATTGAAAAACTGCCCTTAATTTAATTCCTTAAACAAAATTAGATTTACCTGCAAACTGCCAAATTCGTCCAAGCTTACAAAACTTCGCGGTGAACTGCAAAAAAAAGTTTTCTAACACTTTTTTGTAACCGTCACTAAAACACACTCACGAATTTCGCGTCAACAAAAAAAAGAAGATGCGATTCTACGATTAAAAGTTCGAATTTAAAATTGAATTTCGAATATTGTTTATTCGAACTTGAACTTGCGTTCGCACTCAACTGGTGGGCGTTCTGTTCGGCGCCTTTCTGTCTACTGACGGTCAGGAGGGCGCGCGTCGAACAACGCGCCGCAAAACTTTCAGCTGCAACACCCGTGTGCTACTTGCATTGTCGTCCCTAACTATTATTGCGGGTCTACTGATTGTGATGAGCAATTTCAGTAGCCTTGTATTGGGGTGCGCGTCGATTTTAGGTCATATTTCAGTGGTTAATGCTTGTACCGTCGTTTTGTTCTTCCATTGAAAGCTGTGACGTTCAAAGTGAATTCCATGTTTTGTGTAAGGAATTAGAGCGGATTAGAGTTTAACTGAGAGTAAATTAGTTTATTTTATCCATTTGCATTTTACGACTTCAGTATTTAGTTATACCGTAAATTGGATATTGCCTATTATAACTGGGGTTCTTTTCCTTACAAAATATGATAGATATTATTTTTTGATTTAGAGGAACGTGGGCTTTATCGAGGTTACCTAATATAATTAGAGGCGTCAGGTGGACACTTGGACAGGTCATCAGAGGAAAATATTTTCAGATGGTTTCAACAACGGGTCTGCGTGATGAAAAGGTTATAAATATTTACTTTTATAGTAAAATGATTGTAGGTATGTTGTTTTCGCATATATATTTATTTGTCTACATGCTTATTGCTATGAATAAGTTACTCATATCATAGGATCGAATTACTAATTTTATCATTTTTTCTTTTTAACGCACAGTATTACCAATTTTAAGTACAGTACCCGGCGATAAATATTGCACATCACCTTTGGAAAGAGACAATCGGCTAATTTCGGCTTCGTAGAGCGTTATCTCTGTCGCACGAAATACAAACAGTCCGGTATCTATTAGGAGCTGTTAAAACAATCATGATTTGCTTCTTTTGATAATTATTTTTATTCTTTGTATAAAATACAAAAAAGGTAAAGGTCGATGTGCAATATTTATCGCCGGGTACAGTAGTTATTATACGCTTACTGTGGTTTTAGGTGGCGTGGTAAAAGAGTTCTAGAAGGACTTGGGGGAGACTTTTGCCTAGCAGTGGAACATTATCGGCTAAATAATAATTAAAAAAAAATAGGCTTACCGAGTTTGATCAGTGGACCATCTCAAATTGTGACCTCTCCGTATTTCGGAAAGCACGTCAAGCCGTGTGTTGTATTGAAAAGTAACACCTGGCGTCGGAAAAACATTTTTCTTTTTACCTAAAATTTTAAACAAAACGATCGCCGAATTTGGATGAGTGGTTTCGTGCCAAAATATAATTTTTTATGAAACAATTCGACGAAATATTTATTTCGACACCCTTACAATTTGTTCAGACATAAATGACGATTCATTAAAATATTTTCTTAATGAAAAATACACGTTAAAATTTATACTCTAAATAAAATTGTGTTCAAATTTATTTTAAAAGCTAATTGTACGATTCGTGCGTGTAAATACGATAATTAATAGGAGTTTATGGGATACGAATATAATTAACAAACCGTTTCGTCCATGTGTAAGTGTAGGCTGTTATTATTTTATATTAGTTATTATTTACCTACTAACATAGATTTTAAGCTCCTGTTGTACTAACCACAATGGATCATTTGTAATCTGATAAATAAATAAATAATAATAAAAAATAATTATAAAAATAAAATCAGTTACATAAATCTTCCGGAATAAATCTACGTCGACGTAGGATGCAAGAGCGAGCGAATCGCGTATGAGAATACAAATACCTTTACCTAGGTACGAGTATATATTAATTGATTAGATACTCAGTTTTCAGTAGAACGTATTTTAAGCTGGTAGAAAAGTATTATAGCAATAAACAGTCATGTTTATTTTTCGAAGATTTCGCTATCTCATTCGGTCGTTTCGTCATTTTTATTCGGATAAAAGTAGTCGGAAAGTTAGTATTTTAGGCAGTAGATTTAATATTTTGAGTAAGGACAATTCTTATTTTTTTGTCGGAGCTTTTATTACTAACTATCCTTTGTTTGTTACGATTTGGGTGAGATTTGACACATGAGCAGACCATGACCTAGGTTAGGACATATCGACACTCCCTACGTATAATATCGTAACTGTATTTGATCAACTTTACAGTATCGCAATTCAAAGGTATGCAAACGGTTTATTGATGATAGTGAAGTCAAATATGCCAATTTTGGTTTCTAAATAAGCTTATTTGTCATCAATAAACCGTTTGCATACCTTTGAATTTTGCGATACTGTAGAGTTGATCAAATACAGTTACGATATTATACGTAGGGAGTGTCGATATGATACTTTTTATCCCGGTAGTACGTTCCCGTGGGATAATTTCCGAACTCCATCTGGGCATAGCCGCGTGCAAAAGTAAGTTTTTAATATGTAGGTAACAGCGGCGCCACCCGGTTTCACCTGCATAAGTGTCGATCGCGTGGGAATTTCGGGATAAAAACTATCCTATGTTTCCCGGAACTCAAACTATCTCTATACCAAATTTAATCTAAATCGGTTCAACGGTTTAAGCGTGAAGAGGTAACAGACAGACAGACACACTTTCGCATTTATAATATTAGTATGAGTATTAGTATGGATAGTATGGATGTAGGTAAAAGTAAAGATTAGGTTCGTATATAATAACTTTTAAAGTCAAGTCAGTTTTATTATTAAATTTTAGTTAAATTCCCCAGGATATACGAATTACATTTGTAGAAAATGGGTCTTCTTATCTAGTGTTGATCTTTGTAAGGGGAGGTTCACACAAAATAAACCTACGTAAGCAGTTCATTTGTATGGATGTGGGGAAAGGCATTTAATGCTTGTAAAGTGGTTCGATCTAGATTAGAGAATAGATTTCATAGACTTTTTCTTTTAGTTTTGAATGGAAATGTTGCAGCACGTTTGGTGTTAATCTGAGCCTCTGAGGGGCAATTCTCGTAATATTGAGAACGTTAATTACAGTCTGAGCTCAGTCTCAATCTGTCAAAAATACCTCTAATTTCCCTTCATTTTTGACAAGTTTTTGACGTTGATTGTCGCTGAGATGAAATCGCAAATAGATTTTGATTGTTTTTAATTACGGGAATTGGCCTTCAGTTTATAGGACAGGGCATGACAGTGGTTTCCTAGACTCACAAACAGAGAATAGACGACTGATGGCGTAGATTTTTACCCGGTAGCATTCTACGGTTGGCTATCGGCGTTTCCAAAATGGTGCCGATTTTATATGCCGTTTTTAAGTTACCTTTGCCGCGGTCGGTTCGTGTATGACCATCTTTACATTCGGCTTTCATTCGTGGATCTTTGACAGCCGTTACAGGTCGTTAGAAGTCCGAAAGTTTGACAGTCAATCTTACTAAGGGGTATCGTATTACCCAGTAACTGTGTTATGGATTTAAGATACGCAGTCGCTCCATGTAAAATACTGGTATTCAGCTGCATCTGGTTCGACTGGAAGCCAACCCCAGCATAGTTGGAAAAAGGATGGGCAGATAATGCTTTATGTGTTACAGTATTTTTGTCTCATGATGCGATACACGCTTTACTTGTGGTAACCAAGTGTAGAAACACGCTGTGAATATGAGTGTGAGTACAGGACCTCACAGTACCGTCCGATACACGAGCAAAGTTGGAAGTGTGTGTGTATGTGTATGCGTGCGTGTTGCATGTGGTATTCACGCACACATTAATCTAAATCAGTTCAACGGTTTAAGCGTGAAGAGGTAACAGACAGACAGACACACTATCGCTTTTATAATATTAGTATGGGTATTAGAATGGATAGTATGGATGTAGGTACAAGTAATGATTAGGTTCCCATATAATAACTTTTAAAGTCAAATCACATTCACAGCGTGTTTGTATACTTGGTTACCGTAAGTAAAGCACGCGTCGCTTAAGTTTGACTTGCTGTAGGCTGATGATGATGATGATGATCTGCAAAAATGGATCTGCTAGGTACAATACCTGGGCGTTAAATTTTAAATGATTGTATTTCTGTAAGTCAGTTTGTACAGACGCCAGCACATCAAGCTACTACAATCTGTCAAATTTCTTTAATAGATTTAAATTTTCATCTTTATCGCTACGCATAAGCTTCAAAGTTGATTGGTAAAATATGACAGTTTCGGGTAGCTTGATGTGCTGGCGTCTGTACAAACACTTTTGCACGGAGAGGTATAAAAGCCGAACTTATTTTTAAACCCGATGTGCCAATGTGCCAATTTTAACAGTTGGGTTGTCTTTTTAACATATTTCTAGATTATCATGTAAAACATCAAAATTACATTTATCATCATCATCATGTCAGCCGAAAGACGTCCACTGCTGGACATAAGCCTCCCCCAAGCACCTCCACTTCGACCGGTTTTGTGCTTCGCGCATCCAACGGGTTCCTGCGGCTTTCACAAGGTAGTCGGTCCACCTTGTGGGAAGCCTTCCAACGCTACGTCTTCCGGTACGCGGTCGCCACTCCAGAACCTTTCAAAGGGAAAATTACATTGCGTAAGCTTTATTAATTCCGTGTAGTACGAATAAACTGTCGGTTTCGGCTAATTATTCAATCGGATGCTAATATTATGCGCATAAGTAATTTCGTACGCGTAAGTTAGCACCAGTCGAGCGTGTGGTCAGAATTAATGGACGGACAATTTTATAAATTGTACGCAATCATGGCCTGTTTATGATGTTTCTTGGTGAGGGATGGTGAAACCTTTTCTGAACTATATGTCATATTAGTCTACGGCCATCTACTTTGCGAGTCAGGTGAATTCAAAACAATAATAATAACAGCCTTTTTGGGTGGGAAATTATCAAATAACTTCTCCCACTCTGGTCGGAGCGGGAGAGGCGTGTCAGATTTTCACTGACTTAAACTCACCCGTGTTCCTTCAGTTGCCTGTGCCAGGGGCCACGCGACCCTGGCAGGCATCAGCCCTAGCGGACCCCGTCAGTTAGTGCTGACATCTCTTTGAGATGCGCGTGGAACATAATGCGCCGTCGACCCGGGCCTGGTCCTTACCGGACGGTGAGCTGCCCATTGCTCGCAGTCCACAAGCCCGCGCCTACGGTGGCCGGGAATCGGATTGTCTTAGATCGGATTGAATCGAATCGGATGTCGATTCCCGACGCCCAGGGCGTCTCCTGCAGCGACTAGGGGTGTGAGGGCGCAAAGACTGCCTCTCCCTCACGCGCTCTGCCTCCTCTCCGCGAGCATTACTGCTTCACAGAAGGAGGTGACGGCTTCTGCATGGGAAGCCGTCACCTCCTCTTGCTCCGTACCAAGGCTTGGACTAGGGCTGCACGCAAGAGATCGCCGCCGTGAAGATGCGGCGGTGCTCTGCTCAAGTTGGGTAGACCTCCACCGTATGCTCCACCTCTCCGTCCGATCAGGACCAGGCCCGTGCCGGACGGCGCGTACGTGATCCACGCGCGCCTCAAAGAGATGTCAGCATCAAGAGAAGGGGCCTGGAACATAAAGGGCTAAGGAAGGAACATGGGTGGGTTTTAGTCAGTAAGAGTCTGACACTCCCTTCCGGGGTCATTTGATGATATCCCAACCTCAAAAAAAAACCGTATGCTCCACCATGTCCTTCAGGTGATCCACACAATGGTGACACTCGGGTGTTTCCTCCCGCCTTATCCGGAACAGAAACCTCCCGAAGCAACCGTGTCCGATGAGGACCTGCGTTAGGCGGAAGGTGAGTCACTCCTCAAAGAGGGTAATTATCGCAGCAAATGTGGCTTGCCCGAATAATACTAGCCTTACGGGTCGATCGAAGCTACTCTTGATGCGGTCAGTTCGTGGATGGGTGACCATTTATAACATATCGAGACTCCCGAACGTCTTAACGTGCTTCACAAAGCACGTTATGACATTGGTCCCGGCTGTCATTCGTAGATCTTTGACAGTCGTTGCGGGTAATACCAGTCTTACCATGGAGAATCGTGTTACTTAACTGGGTTGAGGAGGTCCGATAGGCATGTAAAATACTAGTATTCAGCTGCATCCGGTTAGAGTGGAAGCCAACCCCAATATTGGAATAGGTTAGGCAGAGAAAGGTAAAATAAGGTACTCGCTGGGAAGCTTTTATCAATATAATTATCCGACTCCTATGATTGTTTGTTGATTTTTCCTTCTATCTCGCAGCAACAGAGCAATGGATCGACGTATTTCAGTTTAAAGACAGCTTATGGGCTAGAAAATGATTTTAGCTCTTATCGCAAAAAAATACACTGTAGCACTGTTTCAATGACAAGGAAATGTAAATAAATCGTACAATTTCGTACGAAAATCAATACCGTGAAGAGAATTTAGTATCGCGTGTCACAGGTTCACCGTCCCTGTTCTACATTGCTTGTGTATGTACATAAGGAAAGTAGGTACGTTGTATGGTGCGTGTGAGCCTTTCATTCCATTTCTATTTAGTTAATACTTGCCACTTGGTAACTTTAGTGGGTGATGCTGATTGCGTGTTACGTTTGTCGCTTTTTGTTAATAAATGAATTGTGTAGTACTTTAATGGGCTCCTAAAATATACGTGTGAAAGTTCGTTTAAAATTCATAATTTGTATGCTAATTAAGTACTAAGAGGTGCAAGGTAATTTTCCGTGCACGCAATATCGTTCGTACTCCTTCATGTTTTGGCTAGTTTTTATACTGGAATGTATTGTACATTTACACAATTACTGCCGCGGCAGAAAGCACAAGCTATGTGCTGTGCCTCCATGGGGCACCGCTGCGCGTGCTAAGTCCCCAGTACCACGTACTCTAGCCGCGCTTAATGATCTCTGGGACTCTAATCCCAACACATTTGTTGGATTAGAGTTCTGTTTGCGGACGAATGGACGAAGATTTTGTCGGTATGTCAGAAGAATTCTGAGAGGGATTTATGAAAATGATGTTAACTTTTTAACTGAACTTTATGATTTTATAGTTTCTCTATTATGTACAGACGCCAGAACCTCAAGCTACTACAATCTGTTAAATTTAATAGATTTTCAACTTTATTGATAAAGCACAAGGTTCAATGTTGATTGGGAAACTTTGACAGTTTCATTTTCTTAATGTGCTCTCGTCTGTACCTACAAACTGTGTCTTTAATTTTTGTAATAGGTTTTAAACCATCTTAATTAAATAAATAAATTTTATTCTCTCATTTTCACAATGTTGCCGTTGGCTTTTCTCAGTAGCATTCTGGCAAGAATAGGTGTAGGTATTATGTTTGTACTGTAGAGTGATATACTCTGCCTCATGACAATCTTGACTCAGTTCATACAGCTTTTGTGTGCGTTTCCACTGAAGCGGAGACATCTAGAAATTGATCAATCAAAGACGGCACTAGAGACGCGATGTGGGTTTTAAACAATGTGATTGGTAGATTCCTGCACGTCTCATCTTTCCTTCAGTAAGACGCACCCTTAAACATCAGCTGTACATTGCTTTATCTAACAGGATACCTGCCGCTACTAAATAACTATTATTTTTGTTCCTACCTCAAACTCGGACCATTCGAGTTAACGTGAATAATTTCTGAAATTTATTTAGATGTAGGAAAATACGAAAGCTTCTGTTTGGAAATTGTGGTAGTAAAATCTGGTAAAAAAAAATGGTTTGAAAGAGTGTCCATGCAGTTTCTTGCCCGTTCTTCTCCATAGAATGGGCAACTAGCTTCATATTTTCTGGCTGACTAACTTCTTGACAGTTCAAAAGTGCCTGTAAATAGTTCAATTTTTTTTTGTTTTCAATTATGAAATAAATGCTTTGAGTTTAAGTTTTACGGTAATAATATTTTCATTTTGCTGATTCTGTCAATTTCTTGGTAGTGATTAAATTGTATAGCCTACTAATAATACAGGGTGACATGGGACATCGGGGATTCTAATTTGTAGTGTCACTTACAAATCGAGTGCTTTGATTTGATGATTTCAATACTTTAACCCGAAATTCTAATTATAAATCGCCATAAAGTATTTTTTTTTACAATAAAATTAAGGTTAATTTTATAACCTCAATTTTCGTAGATGATGTTTCAATTACAATTGAATAATGTTATTCAAACAATAACTGTAGAAAAAGTAGTAAAAACCTTCTGATGTGTGTTCTTCTAATGTGTTACTAATTCCCTTTAACCTGAACCGGGTTTGTTTATACTTTCATCAGATACTTTTAGAACAGACCATATTATTATAGCTATTTTCAGGGGCCGTATTATGAAGTATTAATGTCACCATGATTCCAGTCAGAATAAGGGATGGTGCTATCCGTCATGTATTGCTCCATCTCTCTCTCGCACTGGAATCATGATGGCATTACGTCATAATATGGCACCAGAGGGGCTCGTAATTTTAAGAACGTCACAGTCTGATCTGACTCAATCTGTCAAAAATACCTCTAATTTGCCTACAGTTTTGATAAGTTTATGACATTGATTGTCACTGAGATGAGTTTGCGACTGGATTTTGAACATTTTTAGGGTTCCGTCCCCAAAGGGACCCGGGACCCTTTACTAAGACTCCACTGTCCGTCTGTCCATCTGTCATCAGGCTGTATCTCATGAACTGTGATAGCCAGACAGTCGAAATTTTCACAGATGATGTATTTCCGTTGCCGCTATAACAACAAATAATAAAATAAAGTTAAAATTTAAAGGGGTATAATAGAAACATTTTTTTCAGCGTTTTGTGCCTTGTGGTACGAAACCCTTCGTGTGCGATTCCGACTCGCACTTGGCCGGTTTTTTAATTAATATTGTTTGTCATGTTTCATGTAACAAATAGGGAGAAAAGGCTGTTGTATTAAAACAGTTCTAAGCGCCCTTGAAACAGTGACGCAATATTGACGACTTAATACTCCATTACCCGAACTACGAGCGTCTTATCATTTATGCACCGCTGCACTTTACACGCGACAGACATTAGCGCTTAGTGTTTACGGAATAATGTGAGAAGCATTACTATTTGGGTTTCGTATTACTATAACATAAGTAGGTACATTAATACTGTACTTAAGTATATTCTTTGATAAGGAGATGATAGGCCCCTCGCCTGTAGCCAAATACTAACAGCCGCACTGGTCGATCTTTGAGGTTAAGCTACGCTTGCCGCGGTTAGACTGTGGATGGGTGGCCATCTTTATATACCCTGATCCCCCCGTGTCTTGGAAAGCATGTTAAGCCATTGTTCCCGGCTTTCATTCATGGATCTTTGACAGTCGTTACGGGTAGTTAGAAGCCCGAAAGTCTGACAACCAGTCTTACCAAGGGGTATCGTATTACCTAGTAATTGGGTTGTGGAGGTCAGATAGGCAGTCGCTCCATGTAAGATACAGGTATTCAGCTGCATCCGGTTAGACTGGAAACCGACCCCAGCATAGTTGGGAAAAGGCTAGGCAGATGAATATTAGTATGGATATACCGATGGTGCCAATGTAAGGCACATGAGACAATTCAGTTTTTTCTCTGGGCGTCTGAGATGCTTCTTAAAGGTATTGTAATAGCTGTCATGAATTGCAATAAACTATTGTAATTGAATCATACCCATAATTATGTTTTCTGAGTAGGTTGCTTCTGTAAAGTCATTAATTGCAATAGACTATTGTAACTGGATATTACCCATTTGTTTACTAAATGGGTAATCTAGGTTCTTCCACGTTTCTTGTATAATATAGAATTATGCTCATTTGAGCACATAATCAGTTAGTCTCCGCAGTAAAGTAACCCAAGACAAGTTTGAGATGTAAGAAAGATCTATAATACACTACTACATAATATCTATAGAGCGTTTTCCCAACTATGTTGATCCGCTTCCAGTCTAACCGGTCGCAGCCGAGTACCAGTATTTACTCCATGTAAAATACTGGTACTCCTATACCTATCTGACGTCGTCGTTGTCACACTTTCGGGCTTCTGACGACCCATAACGACTGTCAAAAATCCACGAATGACAGTCGGGACCACCGGCTTAACGTGCTTTCCGAGGCACGGAGGGGTTTTGATATGTAAAGATGGTCACCCATCCACGGACCAACCGTGGCAAGCGTAGCTTAACCTGATCGATCGAACCATGCGGCTGTTATTTCTTAGCCACAAGCCTCTCAAACATCTACATTAATATAGGTATTATTATTCCCCAGTGTGCTTAATGGTATTTTTCTAGCAATATTTTGCCAACCATACTACATTTACTAATTACTACGGTAAAGTAAAGGCATCTCTAAGAAGATGTAGGTCTTCCCGAAGGTATTATGTGGTATGTATAATACCTAGAATTTACCACCTTTTTGTTGTTAGAAAGAAAGGAATACTGTTCTTGTTAAGATAAGTTCTCAAATTCATTCTTTTTGTACTGAGATCTCTCTCAGTTGTTGCTCACATAGATAAACTTTCCTGTGCAAAATTCTATAAATTCAAGAAGATAAAATTACAGCTGAACCTAGGTCACAACAAGAACCACTTAACCATCCAAATATGATCCAACCAAAATATTGCTCCAAAAAAACTCCACGTATTGACAAATGAAATTCAATCTCAATTCATTTCTTTACAACTAACCATAGACTCTCATTCGATTCGCCCTTAGGGATTGAGCAGCTCTAACCTAAACCTAACTTAAAATATCTTGTTCTTACTCCGAAACTAACGAAAACAAATACTGGAATGGAATGGAATGGACTGGTTCGGGTTCTGTAGGATATAAAGAGATTTTATATAGAAAGGTTGTGTTTTGAATTCTATTACCTAAGAGCGTTTACGACGTACGACTTTTCATACAAACTCTCAAGCCCTTATTTTCCGAAATGAATGAACCAATTTTAATTAAACTTCATCAATCTCAAGGAACACGTTTATTAATTATTAATAGAGTTATACATTTATGTATTAATTAGCTCAGTCTACCCGCTATAATAACGATTTGTTGTGAGTTTAACCTAATTAACAACTAGTCAACTAGAGTATGTTCCTACGTTCTGTTCTGTTGCAGTCATAGAAGTTTATTTTCAAAAGCACTTCAAATGCTCTGATGATTTTGCAGAGCAGGAACCAATCGATTGGAAACGCATTGAGCTCGAGTTGTTTTTAAATTCAAAGGGACATGTTGAATTTTGTTTTCCTTTATAAGAAAGCTTGTTATTTTTTTAAGTAGTAAAAGTGCGTTTTGTTGTGGTATTTTGAGTGGTTATGAGTGGGCCGTAATCCACCACGCGGGCCCAGTGCGGGTTGGTCACATGTCTTCGAATTTTTGGTTCTAGGACATGCCGGTTTCCTCACGATGTTTTCCTTCACCGTTTTGTGAGCAGTGTTGATGAAATAATTTACACAAAGTAAAGCGCCTGTCTGGGTTCGAACCTACGACCTACAACTCGTAAGTCGCGGCCGTTACCACTTGGCCACCACTGCTCGAGTGAGTCTTTATGGTAATCAGTTTTTCACTTCAATGATAAATTATTTTATTTTTGTAAGTCATTTATTCAAATTAGGCTGAGAATCAGCACTTTTCGAACGTCAACATTACGTCAAAATTAAGACAGTCCCCCAAAACGCCCGCCCTTCAACACTTCCTAGTGCTTTCGCTGGAAAGAAGAAGTAGCGCAACAAACTCCCCAGTAGTACAGCTGTCTGTTCAGTAAAAAAAAAAACTTTCTTCTATACAATAGTAAGTATGTAAAGAAGTTAATTTTAAACGTCACTTAACTTTAATCATGGTTTATAAATAAACACTTTTTAGTGTATTTCGACCGTTGGTGCTAAAACAACAAAAATAGTACATTATGATATAAGTGCGGTAAGTTGAAAATTACAGCCGAGGCGATATTGCTTGCCCGAGCCGTAGGCGAGGGCTAAAAGAAAGCAGAGGCTGTAATTTTCAAAGCGCACGTATGTCATACGACGTTTTATAACATATTTGAGAGGAAATAAATAAAACTCGGACTAAACTTGCATATTTGCTTGTTTTCCATATGATGAAATTTTGATACGCTTGTAAGTATCTATCGGTCGATTTTTCGGCCGAGCCTTAGAGTAGCCTTTTTCGCTGCCTCTGAGACTTCTGGCGGTGTGGAATTAATAAATTCATCATTACTTGACGACATTTTCAAATAAAAAACAGTACAGCGAAAAGAAAAACCGCCGCGCTTTTTTTTTTCAGGCTTAGGCACAAAACAGCCAGTATTATTAATAAAGTAAATTAATATTTTTGTTTTTGTTACAGATATTAATGGTTGTAATTTATTGTCAAAATTAATTAAATTAAAGAATTAAATGTTTATTTATTATATTTTATCTCCCAAAGTTAATTTTATTCATAAAATGTTGACATCTTTTCTGAAATAAAAACTCTTTGCTAAGATTTAAAAAAGTACCGTTCGTTTTGACGGAGCATCTTGATAAACCGTGCGATTTACTTTACATTACCGCACTAGTGCGTAATGAGATACATTACGATATTGAAATTGGTGAAATAAGAGACCCATTACGAGCAAATATGTTATAAAATAAATTACTCCTAAATGAGACCGCCATTTCCTTCAGAAGATGCTTGCTCCTTCTAAGTTGATTAAATCAAGTAGGTATTATTCGTCTTACTTATGCTGCACTCGCTTCTGTCCACTCTGATCACAAGTCTGATCTCCGTGTTCAACAAATATTAGCATAGCCGATAGGTATTTGTTCGGAGTGTAGATTCCAATGTTTTTCTGTATAATGACACTCCTAGGGAATTCTGTGTAGAATCTGAATGTTAATTTATAAAGCGTGAGATGTTGTGTTTTGTTTTTTCATTTATTATCATCTACATGATAAACGTATTTACATATTTCAACAGACACAATGTTGATTTCAAATATGTCCTGACGGAATTAAAAAACAGTGGCACTCCGGGAGTGCCGACAGAAGTGAAAACTGGAACAATTACGTGTGTATTTTGTGAATCGTCTTATAAACAAAACACGCGCGGTACCGGCTACGGCCATCCGTCTTACGAATTTATGATCAGGTCACGTGTCCTGACGCGAGTTTAACATTTTTTACCCATTACAAAAAAGTGTACAACGCCGCTAAAGAAGTTTTTACTTCAAAAATTATAGGTTATTTAGTAAATATAGACAGGATTATTTTAATTTTACTGTAGGCTATTTCAATCATCTCCGCCTATCGCAGTTCAATGCTGGACCTGGCCACCACCACCGGCGCCAGGCCTCTCCTATGCTGTGCCACCGCCTTCCGCCTTCCGCATCCAGTCCCAGCCAGCTTTTAGAGGTCGTCGAAGGATTGAAAACACTGATTTATCCAAACCCGCCAGTTTTACAATATTGCAATAGTCACTCCACCCGCTATACGCAGACTAACAAACCTAAAGATATTATGGTAAAAAACAGCTTTTGTAATTTCAGCCTGTCCGTCAGTCGGTCAGTTCATGTCAGACCCGTTCTCTCGTTTTTAAACAAATCGAAAAGTTCCTGACGTGCAACGGTTGCAGTCGTTACGTACGTCGGTTTCCATGGGAACTAATACCGCGGCCTAACGAACTATCGGATTATAGAAGTTTTGCTTTGTAACAAGCATTTGTATGTTCGGAAACATGAAGTGCAGGATTAGTCTGTTTTGTTTTAAACTTTTTAATACAGTTGCTCAAAAAGTGGCGTATTACAGGGACGTATAGCGTTCGGGATGTGGGCTATTACATACTCGTGCTTTTTTTTTACCTTTCCCGAACTCGTGCGTTCTCTTTCCCAACTGTCAAAATAATGTCTATTAAAAAAAACCAACCATGAAGTTTTTACTAAAAAAATTCATAGAAGTTTTTATGATTCATGCAAATACGTATATTTCTAAAAAAAAGCTACTAATTTGTTTCAATATCAGATTTAATGATTTGATTGAATGAAGGCGCGGGCCCACCGCGGCGCATGCTGTGCACGGGCACGCGGCGCATTTTAGCTGCGTGTATTAATTTGCTTGACAACGTGGGGGTCTACGTTTCCACTGGAGTACACGAATATGACCCACGACTATGTATAGCGTGGCACGGCGCACGGAGAGGCTACGCACGTGCCACTGCAATCCACAGACACGGGCTTCACTGCGGGAGGTGTGAAGAGGTGAGACGGGCGGGAAAGCGAGCGACGCCTGCGCCATTTTGTCATTTTTTTTTAGCTGTACATAGTCGTGGGTCATATTCGTGTACTCTAGTGGAAACGTAGACCCACGATGCCAGCGTTGAGCTATGTAACCGCCTATTCGAGCAAGCCACGCGTGTATCAATGACGTCAATTCATGCGTAGCCTCTCCGTGGGTTGCAGTGGATACAACCACATACATTTTCTTCCAAAGCGAAGCTTAATACACGTGCGTAGCCTCTCCGTGCACCGCGGTGGGCCCGCGCCTTAAGTTAGGTTAGGTTTCATTCATTTCATCTCATTAAATTTCATTTTTATTTCATATCAATAAAAAAATTCTACTGAAGACTTGGCTGTATGGGCATAGCTCCCTTTGCCTACCAGAATGGGTGAAGAAAAAAAAATCTCTGCTTATATTCTACGGTTGGCGCCATTAGTTAGTTGAGTTTATTGTTTTTATTATTTTATTAAATTGCTTCATTTTTTCGCAACTGTATTAAAATAGTCGTTCAGTACATGTGCGAAACCGTCATTGCAACTTGTTCCGACTGTCAACCCTCGCCTTCGGCTGCGCCTCGGCTCGGGTAGACATTTGTCGGAACTCTTTGCAATGACAACCTTTCCGCACTTGTAATGAAATATACTATTTTATCTTTGGCAAAATGCCATTCACGTGGACCCTTTTACTGTGGCAAAAAGAGTCATAATATCGCATTTTAGGCATCCTACGTAGCGACGATCACGCTTTAATGGCTGAATGATTCCATGTTAGGCACATCATATATACGCATCCTGTTGATCCAGCATTTCAGTTGATCACTACATTGACGACCATATGGGTTAAGTTAGGTTAAAACTGTGACCAACCACGCGTAAGCCAAGTGAGCGCAGCGAGTGGTGCCTCGGCAGCGGCCGGCGAGCGCTACTTGCAAATTGGTCGCAGTTACTCAACTATTTAGTTTTAGCGCAAGCTACGATCCGTCGCATACAAGTTTGATGCCAATTCTCAATTTGTCGGTTTGCTATGGTAAAGGGTTTGTTGCAGTTCACAACTTTTTAATAGTTTATAATCTCGCGAGATAGATTATAAACTAATAATGTTCATAATTATACGGGGCATATACATTTCAAGTGACATTTCACAAAGTATATGCTCAAATGCTTACCAGCGCCCCCATGTCAACGTCATTCGAGCGCCCAAAGGTTCTTGCAGCATTGTACTTATGTATGAGACTGTATATATTTATTAAATGGATACACTACAACTTGAATTAAGATTTCGGATATAATTTTTATTAGGTTACATATTGTACACATACCGAACGTGCATTTGGATCTCGATCCTGCATAGAGTGATCGGGGCGCACTGGATCATCCGGGTCGGACCCAGTTCATAACATAAAAAAAACCACGTAACCAAAATCTTTTTTGTATTCGCCGTTTTACTACGTACTGTAACATAAACTACCTATAAAATAATTTGTTTCGCTCACCACCTGAATCATAATAAATGAAACCCTGTAACACCTACCTACAGGAAATTCTATCGATAAATATCACTCATCTTTGTGTGGGATGACAGCTGTCAAATTAATGATTTATTGCTAAGATAATAATATAAAGTGACTCGGTTTTCTTTTAGTTTCTGAAAATATAAAACAGGATAATTTTGTCCCCATCGATCATATTAGGAGGACGTCCCTCCTCCGATACGTCTTGTAGGTTTAATTTTTTTATTCAATAATAGTCTTTATTAATTGCTTGCAATGTCCCTTCTTATACAGAGAAAATGAGTATGAATCACTTCAATAAGTAATTCAAACTAGCTATAAAGTACATAATTCTACACGATGTTTTATGACAACGTAAATCAAGGGTTTCCATTACGGGTGAATAAGATAGGCTTCCCGAGGTACAATACTTAAAATACTTACAATGTATTGGGCACCCAGACAGACTGACAGACTGACAGACATCTATCATCTTGCTGACGGGCTAATATTTTAGCATGAAATGAATTCTTGTTAATATAAAATGAAATAGTGCCTGGGGAGAACTTAGAAAATATGAATCAGCAAACTTATCATTATCATAAGAATAGAATAGAATACTCTTTATTATGTACACCATATAAGCGAAGACTTAAGACAAGACAAATACAAGACAAAGACAAGACAAAGACAAGACAAAGACAAGACAAAGACAAGACAAAATCAAGACAAGACTCATAAGTAAGATTTTGATCAATATCTCAAAGTAAAACAAAAAGAAGATCTTTTGTGATTTATGTTAATTAGAGCTGACTTTGAAGTTCGTATAAATTCTCAGACATGTTTAGACGTAACCTGATGATACTCAGAACTAATCTGAACTTTATATTGTGTACTTATTATCGGGACAGCCTCAGAAGTGTTGCAGAAATAAAATCCAGTAATATCTCCACAGCACTTTAATCACAAAACTTACACTTTCTTGTACAACGGTTGCGCGATGTCTGTCTATCTCCACGACTGTCAGTTATAACATTGACTTCGATTATCAATACAATATCTTTAATTAATATAATGGCTATTAACAAACGATTATTCATCTACAATTAGTTGATAATTAATAATACATTTAATTATTATCATTTAGATTCGCAATGTAATATATTTCACTATAAACTAAAAATGTTTTTTAAACTGTAACATCTCCCGACCTGTTGCTACTTAATACAGTCAATACAACATCTATCTATTAGAGGTATAATAATTCCAGGATATATAGAATAATATTAATCAGACGTACATTATACTAATTAGGCTTACAGCTCGGCCTTCCTGTGAAAGCGAGTCCCTTCGCGAAAAGAATGACTATTATCGGAATAAACAGAGTATTATTAATATATATATATATATATATTAATACGTTTATTACAATTACAAAATGATTGAATTAAGAAAGGAATCATTGCTGTTATTATTATACCACAGTACAATTGGCAATGAAGTAATTATTTTCATGGTCATAGAACCCAAATCAAACAGAACCTGTAGCTTGTAAACGCTACAGACTGATACTAAAACATTAATAATATATTATGTTCAGACATAGTTCTGACATACACATCTACACGGATCTGACATCTAGACATGAAACAAGCACAAATGCTGATCGAGGCTTATAATACACTAATCACACTACATGATACACTAATCTAATATAATCGAAATAATGTTATTTAATCATAGTACATTAAATTTAATAGTAATTTATTTACATTAGATTAATATAAATAAACAGTTTAACGAACAAGAACATAACTTTTATTTAGTTTTCATAAGATTAATTTTTACTCATTATCTGAACCACTTTCTTCACAACTACTTTCCAAATCTCTACTAAAAGGAGATGTCCGCTTTTTGTATGGACGTTGGTTTTTTTATTCCAAGAAAAATCTAACCAGCATCAAACTCTGTTCAAATAAATACGACAAAAATATGGAACTCAGAACTACTGAAATTATATTTTTAAACCCCTCCATTTAACCCTAGATAGCTAACGTTCCTAAACTTCTATGATAAGCTAACCATTCGACATTTTGACGACCATTTTTAAACGTGTTTTTTTATTTTAAAAAACTGTTATTTTAATCAGGTTTATTATATTTATAGGAAATATGGGATGTAAATTAAAGATCATTATAACAAAAATGAATATTCATTTAACTTTTAAGTACTAAATCATAAATCTTAAATGGCACATGTTTCATTTAGATCATTAAGGGACTAAATCTTGACTAAATTAGGAAACTAAGTATTGTTTAAAAATTTATATTTTTATTTTTAGTATAATATAGAAAAACGATTAAAATTAATCGTGAGTATCAAATTACTTAGATTTTTTTAGCACAAGTTGGGCAAAAGTCAACCGTATGTTCGCCACAAATGGGAACTCTGCAACTATTGCAGTGCTTCTTGATCATGCGCCTTTTTATAGGAACACTAACTGCCGCTTTTCCTTTTTCTTGTTGAGGTATTTTCAGGTATCAGAGGACTACTTCCAGAACCAGATTGCTCAAGGTCTTGACCTTGACCTTCACCGCGATCCCCATGGTTCAAACCCATGACGTCTCTTATCTTGTCTTTCATTCTACGAGGCCTTGTTGGTATATCCAGTCTACGTTTTAGCCATGGTTCAACGAGTTTTTCATGCAGTTGTTTCATATAGCTCCTTCATGCCAGTGGTTTACCTCCAGACACCAATACATCACAGAAGTTCGGGAAGAAGTATGTCCTTTGTGAGTTGCCCACACATGACGATTTTTGCCACGACTATTAGGTTGAGGCAAGTGGATTATGCTGTTGGAAGCAGATGATGAATCCTCACTGAGTGGACGAACATCGGAAGGTGACCTGTCTTGTTCCTTTTCAATATCTAACGGTGGACTTACTGAAAGTCACTTTCAACGTCATCAGTCAACAAACCATCCTCATTTTCACTATCAAAAACACCATCGTGTTGACATAATCTTCATCATCTAACGCCCGAACTATGTCGTCAACTGTGATCAAACTCGCAGCCATTCTTCACTGTCAATGAAATAATTAAAAAAATAAAACGAAGCAAAAATCAACTCAAAGCACGTAAGCTAAAAGTTACGCATAAGCTAACCATTCGTCAAAATGACGAGTACGCAGTGGGTATCTCAGAAACAAAAGTACTTACCGGCTAAACGCAACCACCACGCGACACAGTCTAGCAGACCCTAAGTTGGCACGAAACCGCGAGTGTGTAGGTAAAACGATGAGAAAGGCAGACGAAGATATTTATTAGATGCTCGTCATTTTGACGAACGTTAGCTATCTAGGGTTAAGCGAAAAATCATAAAATAATAATTGACGTTATTTGTAGTTGGCAACCCTAATAAATACTCCGTCACTCTGTGACAATGTCATATTTGACAGATGATTTTTCAGCTGTCACTGGCGTTAGAGATGTGCCAACTCAGGATAAGACACGCCTTAAGGTTACTCGGATTGAAATTCATGTGACTCGAGTTGAACTCGAGTTACGGAACTCTGGTAAATGGATGAAATTGAACGAATTATTGTTTTTTTCACCTCTGTTTCGCTACGATTTTTTTTTTTATAGATGTGCAAGTAAACGTATATTGAGACTATTTTAATTATTTAAAATACAATTTCAGTAGAATCTAAATATAAAATAAGGTTCAAATACATGCCAAACCAGAGATGTCAATCACGTACTCGCTTCTTCATTTACCGTGGCAATCTAATTCAACTCGATCGCGGCATCTCAATCTGAGCGCAACTCGAATAATCGAGTTAGCCATACATAGCTGGCGTCACCAGCTCAATGTGTTATCAATTCTCGCCGAAAAAGATCCTTAGAAGATTAGATGTAAATATGTTTAGTCCATTTTATGAAAATCAAGAAAGGTACCTTAATAAACGATTTCTCATCAGTAAAATCAGGGATTTTTTTAGTTCAGTGAATTCGTTAATAACAAATTACCATATATAAAGAGTATTCGGTATAAAACAAGACATTTATTTTCTTAATGAATTTACATTAAAAAGTTTAGGAAATAAATAAAGTATAGTCTCAATAGAAAACACAAATGTTGATTTTCTATGCTAAAATATGATTTTTAAAAAATCGATTGTTTTCGCCCAATAAAACGATTAATTGAGGTCAGATCGCCATCCCTACCGGCTCCATGTGTCATTCGTCCGACGTCATGCTCCTACATCAAAAATTGATTGACGTTGACGCTCACTGCCAGTAATGACAGTTCTGCTGTGTCAACTTTGACAAGATTACTTTTTTTTTTTTTTTTTTTTTTAGGTGTGTTCATTTTATTATTCTAGATAATGGGGAGACACACTGTGGAACTAATGGCGCTAGCATAGCTGGTTCCCAACATCGTCATTGGTTGAAAATGTGGTAATGTCATTTTATATTTCAAAATATCATAACCTCATTGGTCAGATTGAGACCAGTTATGGTGGCGCCATCTTAGATTATCTTTGCCTGTGTCTGCCCATTAGAAGTTTTGTTCGTTTTAGATGTAAATTCTCACGAAAACAAAAAGCCATTTTTCTCAAAATTTAGGTCTTTAAAAATGTATGATATAACTAGAACGACTAGTTTTAGGGATGTCTATCCAAATATATTTAACTTACTCTGGTTGGAATTATTAAATAATAAAAAAAACCATTTCTGGACATGTCCTTTAATTTATCGTCTTCACTTAGAGCATCGTTACAGTTCAAAACGTCGTTGTTTTGGGATTCACAGATTGTGACATTGCACGAGTTTAAGATATTTTCCAATTTGTCAACATACTTATATTGTACACGTGTCAAAAGGGTTCCTTTCTCAAGTGTGATTGAACTGGGTGATGTATTGTGAATCAGTAGCGCGCTACGCCCACCCTTTACCTCATATTCTCCAGGGAGAAGGTAGTATTCCTTCCCTTCTGGCCCCCGCAAGGAACCATTAACATAAACTCGTGCGTCTACGCTAGGATCCGTAGAAACTTGCACAGCGCGTAAAGTATTCGACGGGATTTCAGCATCGCCGCTAATTGCAAGACGCATTTTAACGCTTGGAATTTTGTTAAATATCACAGCGGTAGGGGTTTTTGTAATAACGATATCTGGTTTCTCGGTAAAGGAATGTCCTAATAGAACTGACTGGTTGATTACGAAATCGTTTACTACATATAAATTTATCGTCTCCTTTATGCCTTGAACTTCGACGGAAACAATCGTCATACCTACTGGAGAGATTAGGTTAGCGCCTATACCCCTAATAACAGGTAAATCTTCTGGTACTACAATGTCTAAGTTGAGTTCCCTAGCTTTTGTTAGCTTTATAAGAGAACATTGACTGCCTAAATCTAGATGACAATCTAAATTATGGTTATTGACTTTGATCTCAAGCATGTATTTAGCAGTCAAGTCTTCAGATTAACGTAATTGGGACACTTGTTTTTCGGTTTTATTATCATTCAGACTTGTTTCCTTTTCGCGATCTTTATTCAAGAGTTTGTTTTTAAAGCAGTGAATTGACAAATGACCCGATTTATCGCAAGTGACGCACTTAGCTGGAGGTTTATCACAACGGAAGCTTGGATGACCAATTTGATCGCAATTGTAGCACGTCATTTTCAACCCCGCTGGTTTTGATAAAAGAGTTGTACCCTTACGTTCGTTTCGAGGTTTAAAACTAGAATCAAGATTTTTCCGACCATGCCCTATTTTCACAGTTCTGAAATATTTCAGCACTTGCTCTGGCTCAGAGAATTGTGCAGCCTGCGCACCTATTTTAACAGCCCTATCTTCAACGCCGTATAGCAAGCAATCGACAGCCTGACGCCCATAGATCTTACACCTATTTAGCAAATTAATTTTGGCATAATAGTAATGTTCAAGTGACTCTCCATATTTAACCCTTTTACCCAGCATTTCAGTCAAGAGTTCAGCATAGTCTTCGCGAACAGGAAAAGATTCAATCAACTTCTTTTTCCACTCACTCCATGTATACATCATTGTCGGCAAACTTTGATACCAAGTCTTCGCTACCCCTGTCAACTTTGGCAGGGCGTAGTGAATTATTTCTCTATCTTCCCAGCCATAAATTTCTGAACATTCTTCTACCTTTGTCAACCAAGTCAAAATAGTTTGCTCCTTTGTCATAGGATCAAACTCGGGAACAATATTAGTATTAAAAGGCAACTTCGACTTATCTGAACTCTTAACTGATTGCAAAATTGACAACAATTTATCTAAAATATTCTCAGTGGAGTCTACACTCCTAGGTTTCTTAGAAGTAGATGACATTTGGTGCTCACCCTCGTCTCCCCGCTCAAGATGATGGCTCCTCTTCCGGTCACGTCTAGAACCCGACCTTGAATCCTTATCGTCCTCCGGTCTCCTACCTCGTCGACTCGTACTTCTCTCTCTGGTACCCTCACGGTTATAGGATCCAGCGCTCGACGAACGGCTACGCCTTGACCTCGAAGGCGTACGAAGAAATCTCTCCTTAACCCTTTGTGGACGAAGCACCCTTCGTCCTTGACGCTCTCCGTCAATATTGTCATAATTATTATCAACCTCAGTATCACGCACCCGTGATACCCCTGGTTGTTCCGAATGTGTCCTCCTAGCCTGACCCTCATACATGGGTACTCTTGGCCAAGTTGCGTAGCTAGACTCACGCCTCAAGTCTAGCGCTTCCCGACCCTGACCCTCAAACCTGGGTACTCCTGGGTCCGAACTAAGAGTCCTATAATCTCGGGTTTGACTCTTCTCTATCTCCATGTCAACCACTGAAACTGACAGATGACAGCTTAGTAAACCATTATTTTTAACATCATTATCATATATTAAGTTTATGCAGCTGTATAAATGTATAGTTTAATATTTTTCGATAATAGTAACTTAATCACTCCCTGATTAAGCTCGATCTTTATTTATTTATTATTTATTTATATATACTTTATTGTACACCAGAAAATACATAACAAAAAAAAAATACAATTATGAAATACACAGTATCACATAGTACTGCTACTACCTCCGTAGCACACCACATAATGTTCATCTCGAAATACGCAATCATTTCAGAAACAGAGAGAGAATAAAAAAAAACATTTACTCTCTTCGATTGCAAGAATCGACCCCATAGTACCCTTGCCAATCGCGGGCAACGATAATTAATAATGTTTCCAAAATATTTGTGTTACGTGCTTTGTACGGCAAGCCCCGAAATTCTATATATCTATACATGATGTAAAAAAAAAACAACACGCGTTACTTTCGAAAAGCGTGGATACTTACACAAGCGCCAAATAGTTAAATGATGATTCCATTTATCTTATTGTGGAACAGTATGTTTATTTGTTAAATACTTTTATTTACAGTAAACTTTTTTTTTTACCAACTAGCAACCCGTTATAATTATCACTTTACCCAGGAGATAAATAACCTCAATTTGATTTTCGTCGTAATTACGTTGAGTTAATATTTGATTTACATCGTTATAAAATTCGAATCAAACAATTAAGTTGTTGGTACAATACAAATAAATGTCGGTACTTACGTTTTTCTCGTAGGCGTAAGTCGAAAAGAGTTATACTTTTCGTTGATCCCACTTCTGAAGCTATCGGGACAGCCTCAGAAGTGTTGCAGAAATAAAATCCAGTAATATCTCCACAGCACTTTAATCACAAAACTTACACTTTCTTGTACAACGGTTGCGCGATGTCTGTCTATCTCCACGACTGTCAGTTATAACATTGACTTCGATTATCAATACAATATCTTTAATTAATATAATGGCTATTAACAAACGATTATTCATCTACAATTAGTTGATAATTAATAATACATTTAATTATTATCATTTAGATTCGCAATGTAATATATTTCACTATAAACTAAAAATGTTTTTTAAACTGTAACATCTCCCGACCTGTTGCTACTTAATACAGTCAATACAACATCTATCTATTAGAGGTATAATAATTCCAGGATATATAGAATAATATTAATCAGACGTACATTATACTAATTAGGCTTACATTATGATAAACTATGTTTTAGGTCCGCTTAAAATATCATTCCGTTTAGCAGAAGAACCATTTATTTCTAAAGCTTGTTATTTCTGTTTATTCTTTTAAAGGGTGGTACTCACGTAAGCATTCGAATTTGTTTTGCTAAAAGATACTGCGCGACGATAGTCATTTGTAAAGGCGCTTCACTACCGGGAGCATTCCACTGTAACGGCTAGGGCTTTGTAAGTAGACTACGCAGGCTGGTAACTGGTAGGTAGTGTAAAGAAATAATTAAAACCAGCATAATGCTAGGTCGCAGGTAAAAAGCGAGGAAAGATTACATTAATATGTATACCTAACTAACTTCTGAAATTTCACCTTCCCCCATTCACCGTCTTAGGGGTGGGATTTCGAAAAACCCTTTCTTAGTGGATACCTTACTCTTCACAAAGAACACACCCTCCGAATTTCATGTGTCTAGGATCAGCGGTTTAGGCTGTGCGTTGATATATCAGTCAGTCAGCACTTTGAATTTTATATATATCACGGAGAATCACGTACTGTGGGCAGTGTTGGTTATTGCGCAATAGAATAACCGGCTTGCAGTTCAAATCAGATTATAATTTCATAAACAATTAATCACAATAGCAAATCACACATTGTAGGTACATGACACAAATAGATACACAGTAAAATAATCATTACATCATACAGTAACAAAGTAATTGAGAACAAATCGTTGGATCGATTACTGTTCGTATAGTGACAGAGCCACCCAAATATAGCGTATTTAGAATACAGGTATGTAATTCCAGCAGCAAGGCTGAACTTTAGTAAACCAATTTGTTTGTCGGGAGCATAAGACTTACATTATAAGTAATCAAATAATACAAGAATAATTGTCGTAAATAAACAATGGTGATTTCACAAAGTAAATCATTTTAAAATGAAAGTAATATGCCATCAATTGTTTTGAACAAAACCATCGGTTACAATTATCGAGATAAGTTGCCAAAATCAATTAATGCGTACACCGAGTATTCAATCAATTATGTTCCAATTTATTAGACAATAATTGATAGTAAAATCACAAAATTTTTTTTTTGCTAGCCTATGCTGTCCCACTGCTGGGCAAAGGCATCCCCAAATCCTTCCAGGAACTCTTTTCCCGCGCCACCTCGCACCAGCCCTCGCGGTACGCGTCCAGGTCATCTCGCCATCTCTTTCTGGGCCGGCCTCGGCGGCGCCGTCCATCTTCAGGCACCCATTGTGTGGAGATTTTTGCCCAGCGGTCATCGTGCATACGGCTGATGTGACCCGCCCAATCCCATTTGAGCCTAGTAGCCTTCTTTCCTACATCCAGTATGCCCGTTTTGGAACGCAGCGAGGTGTTTCGAATTCTGTCCTGTCTTTTAACACCCAGAGCCTTTGGCAAACTCTAAGGCGGAACTTTTACGACTTGGTGAGCAACCAGGTCTGAGCACCGTAGGTTAGGAAAAAAAACAAAGCATAGCAAATTTTGTTGACTACCCACAATTGTAATAATTGAGAACCAACTCCGACATATTATAGATAGACTTATGCTCCCGGTGAGGGAGCGCCTTAACAGTTTGGTGATAACGTGAATCCAAACAAAAAAAAAATTCTAATAGCTGTTCTCGCAAACGGATGTTCGCTTTGCAAATAAATGCTCGTTGCAAAAGCTGAGCTCGCGCAGCGAATGTTACTAGCGGTAGTACTCTCCATACCTCATCCAAACCCTTTTTTGTGTTAGAACTAGGTTTTTTTTTCAGGATGGGAAATCATCAAATGGGGTCTTTTTTTACTATAACCATAATCAGTCTATAACATTCCCACTGCTGAGACTGACGAGAGGAGGCTTTTTTTTTTTCAAGATGGGAATTCGTCAAATGACCCCTCCCGCTCTGGGTGGAGCGGAAGGGAGTGTCAGACTCTTACTGACTAAACCCACCCGTGTTCCTTCCTTAGCCCTTTATGTTCCGGGCCAGCGGCAACCCTTTCGGACAATCCCGCCAACCCGGCAGGTTAGAACTAGGTTCACGTCAACAGTGCTTATTCAGAACACCTTATCCATTGGGTTTTAACTACCTATGTCTTATGTACGCTTGGAGAAGGCGTATGCCCAGAAGTAGACGTCTTTTGGCTGAAATGTGATGGCGAAGCCTTATGCAGCAAGCCATACCTAATGTTTGAAGCACTTATAATATAACTATAAATAATTCTATCACCATTATGCAAACAAACTCAACGTACCAAAATGAAGACGAACAAATGTTTCAGTAAGTTCAACTAACAGCCTACAAAATGATTAATTGGAATTCAAGACAATACTGCGTTTGAAGCGTAGGCGTCGAACTGTTTTGAGAAAGTTCATTCGGAAGCTTCACTCGTAACAATACTGGCTGAATATTAAAAAAAATCAAATTAACTACTTAATTAACTTAATTTACTTATTATTTTTACTTTAACATTAACATTTAAATAAACAACTTTAACAACTTTTTTTTAACATTAACTTTTTAACTATAAAATTTTAGCAGGAATATTGACAGCCTTAAACAAAGAAATAATTAGCTTCATATCGTGGCTTTATTCCTCACACAAAGGAGGCCTGTATCCCAACAGTGGGAACGATATAAGCTGTTTATGCTTCTTATGAATGGCTCTCAATATTCCATTGTCAAGTCATGTACGCAGCTCACCATCCGATCAGGACCAGGCCTGTGCCGGACGGCGCGTACGTGTTCCACGCGCGCCTCAAAGAGATGTCAGCATCAATTGAAGGAGCCCGTCAGGGCCGAAGCCTGCCGGGTCAGCGAGATTGTCCGAAAGGGTTACCGTTGGCCCGGAACATAAAGGGCTAAGGAAGGAACACGGGTGGGTTTTAGTCAGTAAGAGTCTGACACTCCCTTCTGCTTCACCCAGAGCGGGAGGGGTAATGTGATGATTTCCAAAAAGAAAAAGGTCATGTACGCGGCTCATAAATGAGGCCCTTGCTACACGCAATACAGAAGAGAAGTCATTTACTTTGTACTTCGCAAAAATGCGCAATATAGTTACTTAGATTAACGAATTTTACTTATCGTACCTACATAATACGAGTATGTACTCCCCGCGTCTTAGTGCTAACTGTGCTCGCGACTTCGTTCGCGTGGTTGTCGGAAAACAATAATGTTTCTCTTTACTAATTCCTTTTTTTTATATAAGTAGCCTATTCGTACTGTTACTCCTTGTAACATTAGCTGTCTGCCTGTGAATGTCCTGCCAAAATCAGTCCAGCCGTTTCGGAGATTAGCCGGAACAAACAGACAGATAAAGACAAAAATTTTTTTTTTGTTATAAGTACCGTATAAACTTTCATATATGCATTTAGGAAACAGCTGTTACTGCGACATTTAAATTTTATTTCTTTGTATTTGTATGACCATATCCGATTCGTAAAATAAATTGTTAATTCTCTACCAAACAGTAGTCGCATGAGGTATATCTAAACAAAAGTGCATTTATACTGGTATTGATAATGTATAATTATTATTTCAATATAATTATTTGACAGTTGAACTTCTGCTCTCATCCGTCTTGTGGTAGGTACGTGCAATAACGTGGCTTGCCTTTCAGGCCTTGCCAGAGAAAACATTACTTACTGTTTAGACTGCCATACAAAATCGTTCTTATACATGACATAGAGTAACGTTGTTCTATATAAAATGTTATAGCACGTACTTGTAGACACATAATCTATCTATATAAAAGTCGAAGTCCTGAATGACTGATTTATCAACGCACAGCCACTAGTCCTAGAGACATGAAATATGTGAGAGGGTGTGTTCTTTGTGAAGAGTAGGTATCTGTAAAAGTTTTATAATCTGTGTTATTGTAAGCTTTACTGTGACAACACTTACTTCCTTATCCTCTCTGGTTCCTTTTTTTTTTTGCTGCGTCGTCGCTCATGTCATGTTTAATTAATTTTTCTATTTTATAGTAATTGTTTGAATTCTAACTTAACAGTTATTTTAATAAATAATTACGTTTAAGTTACTCAAAAACGTTTTAATCATCTGCCCTGTAGCCTGCACACACTATTGGCTTCCATATAAGCATCATCTTGAACAACTGCTTTCTAACAGGTTATGGGCCCAGCAAACAAAGGGAGACACGTTGACACAGCTTTAAACGAAAAGTGAATACTGTACTAAGTTATAGTGTGGTGCCAATACAAGGCACAGGGCTGATTGTTTATTGGAATCATCCGTACCCATTATATTACTAATGCCGGATCAAGACCAACGTGGCGGCGACGGCAGGAGTCATGCTGGCAGTGCAGCTGACCATACTTTTGGAACGCCGGGGACAATGTTACCCTACGGCGGAG
This sequence comes from Luperina nickerlii, assembly GCA_963855955.1. Lineage (NCBI taxonomy): Eukaryota > Metazoa > Arthropoda > Insecta > Lepidoptera > Noctuidae > Luperina > Luperina nickerlii. The sequence goes on from OY979685.1 coordinate 8,721,150, forward strand.
GTGGCAGCTTTGTGGACAAGCTGGAAGGAGTGGTGAATTATCATTCCTGGAAGTTTCAGGTACGGATGGCACTCATACTAGAAAATTTATGGGGTTGTGTTGAGGGCACGGATACTGATGCGGGACGAATTCAGAAAGCTCTCGCTAGAATATGCCTCTCGATCAAACCACATTGTTATCAATATGTACGGGATTCTACGACAGCAAAAACCGCATGGGATAACCTCAAAACTGTGTTCGAGGATAAATCTCTTTATAGAAGGGTTACTTTATTGAGACAACTCCATAAGATTCAATTTAATCAATATAGCAATATGACTGCATATATTGAGGCAGTCATGACTCTGAGACAACAGTTGGTAGATATTGGTAGAACAATTGAAGACAGTGAAGTAGCGGAATTACTTCTTGGTGGGCTTCCCGAAGAATATGATGTGCTTGTATCGAACCTGGAGACTGCCAACATCACAAACACTTTATCAAGCGAGCTGGTGCGAAGTAGGTTGCTACAAGAAGAATTTAGAAAAAATTCCAATGGAAATGTGGCTGGTACTCAACAAAGTGCATACTATGCAAGTAAGAAGAGCCCCATAGTGTGTAATTACTGTAAAAAGAAGGGCCACATCAAATCCAAGTGCTTTAAGTTGAAGAGGGACTCAAAATTAAAGAGGAATGATGAGCAAGTTCTTCTGGTTGCACAATCCATCAAGAACCAGTGGATTATTGATAGTGGATGTACTTCGCACATGACTAATTGTAAAGACTTTATGATTAATTTTAGTATTGCAAATAATAGTTCAGTGTCTATAGCAAATGCTGATAAACTCGCTTGTGAAGGTATGGGTGACATAAAAATATGTCTTAATAATAATAATTTTGTAATTAAAAATGTGATGTTTGTTCCAAATTTGTCCAACAATTTGATATCTGTCGGCAAACTCGTTGAGAAAGGCTATGTAGTTAAATTTTTTAATGAATTTTGTAATGTTCTGGATAGAAATGGTAAACTGGTGGGAATGGCTTTAAAGAAAAATGGTGTTTATGTTTTAAACAACATTAGATATAGGTGTAATTCTCAGGTACACTTTCCAATGATCCTGCAGGAGGAACAGGATGCACAAAGTGCAAATGCTGCTATCACAGTGCCATTGGAATTGTGGCACAGGCGTCTCGGCCATCTCAGTCAACGTGGTATGAATGCTTTAAAGGGTGGTTTGGTTTCTGGTGTAATGTTTCAGGACAACCAGAAGCACGACATACACAATTGTATCGCTTGCCTTGAGGGGAAGATGAAGGCCAAGTCTTACCCAAAGGGACAGGCTAAGAGAGCTAGGCAGCTTTTGGAGCTCATCCACAGTGACGTCTGCGGCCCGATGTCTGAAAGCAGCTGGGGAGGTGCTCGCTATCTAGTGACCTATACTGACGATTTTTCGAGAAAATCTTTTGGATATTTGTTAAAAGCCAAATCAGAGGTAATGTCCAGTTTTATTGATTTTAAAACTCTAGTAGAGAAGCAGGCTGATTTGCGGATCAAAATATTACGTACAGATGGAGGTGGCGAATACTGCAGTGCTAGATTCGCCGACTATTTAAAGATGGAAGGAATAATTCATCAAATAACTATACCTTATTGTCCTGCTCAAAATGGAGTAAGTGAACGCCTAAATAGGACTATTATGGAGAAGGCAAGGTGCATGCTGCAGGAAAGTGGTCTCTGCAAGCGCTATTGGGGTGAAGCAGTTATCACTGCTATTTATTTAAAAAACAGGAGCCCCACAGCTGCTTTGTCAGGATCTGTTCCTGAAGAGGTTTGGACTGGATCTAAAATTGATTTAAGTCATCTCCGTGTTTTTGGCTGCATTGCCTATTCTCTCATACCTGAGCAGCAACGCAAAAAAATTAGACTCAAAGAGCAAGATGTATGTGTTTGTAGGTTATAGTGAGACTTCTAAAGGTTACAGATTAATTGATCCGTCTAATCCAAGCAAAATTATCTTGTCCAGAACAGTTTCATTTTTAGAAAATAAATTTTATAATATGACTACTGAAAAAGATAATAATTATATTGAATGCAATGATCATTACAATATTTTACCAATTAACAATGATTTTGAAAATAATTGTTATCCTGATAATTCTATAAATAGTAATGATATTTTATTAAATGATAATAATCGGGATGTTTCTCAAATTCCAGGTGATGTCCCTGGTGAACACTGCGACACACAGAGTGACAATACCAGCTTCAGATCGCCTGAGAGCGACATTAGTTTCAAGTCCCCTGCTGGAGATAATCTTTGGACTGAGTCATCATCATCTGAGGGTGAATCACCAGTTCCAGAGACAAATCCAATATTACCGGTTGCTACTAATGGCCGGCCTGTAAGAACTACTCGAGGTATTCCACCTCTGAGGTATGGTGACTATGATTTATCTCTGTTAGTACATGGTGGATATTTTGATCAACCACAAACATATGAAGAAGCTATCTCTTGTTCTGATAGTGAGCAGTGGAAAAAGGCAATGTATGATGAATACACATCATTAACTGAAAATGGTGTTTGGGTATTAGTTGATAGACCAGTTGATAGAAATGTAATAAAATCAAAATGGGTTTACAAAATTAAAAATGATGCCTCAGGAAATTTTATTAAATATAAGGCACGCTTGGTTGCTCGTGGTTTCACTCAGAAACCTGGTGTTGATTTCACAGAAACCCTAACTTAACAGTTATTTTAATAAATAATTACGTTTAAGTTACTCAAAAACGTTTTAATCATCTGCCCTGTAGCCTGCACACACTATTGGCTTCCATATAAGCATCATCTTGAACAACTGCTTTCTAACAGTATCCACTAAGGAAGGGTTTTTCAAAATCCCACGCCTAAGAGAGTGAATGGGGGAGGGTGAAATTTCACGCGGACAAAGTCGCGGGCAGAAGCTAGTCTATTTATATAATACACATATCACATCATCACACCATATTTATAACGTCGGTTCGTCAAATTAACTAAACCAATATATTTTGAGTAGGTAATAGGTAATACGGACTGGTGTTCGCAACGTCACGTCAATGCGCGGAGTATTGCGTACATCGTCTCTATTGGTAGAAAATTATTGCATTGATGTGTGAATATGATATCTACTTCAACGCATTTAGTTTTGTATATAGGTAGGCTTAGTGTTTAATAAATAATATTCATTACATCTGAATCTGTTGTTTCATTACTGCCTAACGTCAAAGCCAGCCAGTCTCATCGGAGGCGTGGGTTCGTATCCCACCGCTACCACAATAGTGTGTATAAAATAAAGTCGGTTTTCGCGCCTGTCTGTATTCTATATAATGGATTTTGGTGCGGTGTAAAATAAATTAATAATTGACCTAAATGTACTTACTGCCCCGTTGGTCAAGTGGTCGCAATCGCTACTGCTGAGCACGAGGTCCTGGGTTCGAATGCCAAAATGTTATTTGGTCTTTCCAACAGACATTTCTTAGTAGCAGCTCGGAATCTGAATTTGTGCCCGGTTGATGGCAATAGGCTTGCCTTCTATTACACGTCAATTAAAAATTATTGGTCAAATGTGCGTATATACATACTATGAATACACCTGCCTAGCCCTTCGAAGAATACAGGCACGATGTTATGTAAAGTTAACCTAGATATAACACATAAATCTCTACTTAGACTTGTCGCTACATGATTAGATGGCACCCGTGTGAAGCAAGGGCGGGTCACTAATTTCGATATGAATATTGAAAGATTAAGAAGATAATTTATTGGTTGGTACTGTGATGTGTATATAGAGGTATGAGGAACGGGGTATAAAGTTCACTCATTCTCAATAGAAAAAGACGAATCTCTGACCAGGCGGATGTCGTGTCTGGCAGTCAACTGCCCGATGATTCATGTCGGGCCGTCGCATATATATGCTAGTTGCGCGGTAAACTCTGCTTGCGAGAAGCAGGATTTTGTGTAATAATAATAATTTAATAATAATTTTCTTTATTGCCATAAAAACAGGTTACAAAATAAATTTAGACCCTGGCTCCAGAGCTAGGTTAGGGTACCTGTATTTCAGGAGCCAGTGTTGTGTGACGCGAGTGTGAAGCGTACTTCGCATGTGGCGTTTATATATACCGCTACATGTATATTGTTATATTGTGTGGGGGAATTAAAATCATACGTATATATTACATTATATATAGTGCGTTTATTTCAAGCGAACGTGTTTACATGAACGCGCTTAAACCATCACTGGTTCTTTCAAATAAAAATACAAAATTTGAAAGCTCATTCTATATTCGCTTGACTGTTCTAATATAACCAGAGTTATTTCACTGCCAGTCTGCACTACATAAGGTCGACTTTTGCAGACAACCTTTACAGTACTGTAGAAATAACACTAAAGTAAAGCGTCAAACATATTAAATATAAAGACGCCTTAGCCCATACATTCAGAAAAAAACTCATAACAAAAATGGTATGAATTAACTGGTTACGTCTTACTTTATTTACATAAAAAGCAGAAAAATTGGTAGCGTTTATAAAACGCGCGAGTAAGTCATATTATATTACCTACACCAGTTTTTATGCTCAAATTTTTATAACTTGCTCCTCCTTAGTACCCACGACGAATATAAAGCTATGATTTGCCAGTGTAAGCTGACTTGGCATTGCTGTCCGTTCCATAAGCAGTTTATACTGGAAATGTATACTGTATAGGTTGGTAGGTATGTACTTTGATACCGTTTGTTCACCCACCACCGTCAACGGGACGTCAACGAGAAACGAGATTATTCGTAACGAGCGTGACGTCCCGGTGACGGCGTGCGACACGCAGCGTAGTAAATAAATGTATCCCTACTTCGGCGCCGACATCTCGTTCTCGTTGTAGTCCCGTTGATGTGGTGGTGGACAAACTGCCTTAGTTATGCTACTTTATTTTGATTTTAATGATAAATGACTTCAAAACGCAAAAGGCAGACAGACATTAAGAGGATTATAATGACTTGTCCATTTACATCGTAGACCAACCAAAGACCAACCGGCATGCATCGTCGTATCAAAGTCAGTCCAATTTTATCCCGTGTTAAATATTGTGCTATCACCACTTGAGATAAATAGGTTTATTGTACTGGATTATGTACCTCCCAATAAAAGTGTATTTGAGACCATTTTGTATGATGATGGTCGGTCATTCAATGAAACGTGGGTGTTCGAGGTATAAATTATTTTAACAATAGATAAGATAATGCGCTTCCATTCATCTAATTGTTTATTTTGGGAAAATACAACTTGAATAGTACGTTCATTTGCACAATGAACGTACTATTCAAGTTATATTTTTTAGACGGCTGCGAGCTACGGCGTAGGCGCTACGACGTAGCAGCTACGACAGTCGTAGCTGTGTGTGTAGAATTACATTATGTTACCTCTGATATTGCTTCAATGTCAATATCACCGTGATCTTTAGTCTCGTTAAATTAAGGTTTCTATTAGTTTGCTGCTGCCAGTGGTAACATAACTGTGAAAGGAGTATACATGGATTTGTAGCTGTATTTTGAAGGGATCGCTCGACATATTTTGTATACTTCGGAAGTGAATATACTCGTAACAATGGTAGACCCAAATTCCATGATCGACCTTCCAATTGAAAGGCCGCGTCAGTAATTTATCACTATTTTTCATTATTGTCACGGATCTGACCTTGGGTTTTATATTGTCATGATTTTAATTAATGGACTACCTATATAGTACGTGGCTGTTCATTCATGTTAAGATATATGATTTGAGTTGATGTTATTCTTCGACGATCGATCATGCTTTGATCAGATTGGATTAGGTTTATATGATTAGTGTTTTTTAAATGGAAAACTAGGTTTTCCCCGCGACTTTGCCTGCGCGGTGGTCGGATTTTATGCCGCGGGAACGTACCGTAACGAGATAAAAGAGTCTTATATCCTAACCCAGATCAACAGGTAAGGTCTATCTGTGTTTCATCAAAATACATTTAGCCGTTCAGGGGTGAAAAGGTTACAAACAGGTAGATAGACAAAGTAACACGACAGACACGATGAAAGTTTATAATATTAGTATTGATATCTGTGCCTTATGTTGAACCAGTCAAAGGTTTAATTTAACCAAAACAGGGTCTATGAATAAAAAAAACTGGCTAAGTGCGAGCCGGACTCGCATACGAAACATTCGACGAGGCAGAAGAAGCCGAAAAAATTTTGTTATTGCCCCAAAAAAAAAACACATTCTGTGAAAATTTCAACTGTCTACCTATTACGGTTCATGAGATACAGCCCGTTGACAGATAGACGGATGGACAAAGAAGGCATAGTAATAGGGTTCGCTTGGCTCCCTTTGGGTACGGAACCCAAAAAACTAATAATTTTTACTTGAGTTATAAAAGGCACTAATAAATAAAAAATATTACTGTAAGAAAAGGATAGTTAACCCAATAATTGTTAACGAACTTTGTAACTATAAATTAACAAGTTATACCGCAAGTTAAGACAACTTATGCCTTTGTGAAACTTTGCTTAAAATCTCTTTCTTTGTTAAGAAGTTTTAACCAATGTGAATGGTTTCTACCTAATAATATTATAAATGCAAAGGCAAATGTCTCTTTAAATCATGAGACATTTCCAGAAAATTCAGATAAAGTATAGAGAATTTCGCTAACTAGTAGTTTTCCAAGTAAAATCGCGAATGTTTCTGGGAACGGCGCTTCGATTTCGTTCGGTAGGTTTTAAGAGCTAATTAATAAATCATCCGATTCAAGGGAAAGCTAAAGTTTAGTAACACTTCACTTGTTTAGTTTATTGAGTAAAATATTTAGTTAAAATCGGAACAGAAGTAAAATGTATGTAATATAATGCCGTAGCCCATGTGCTATGTTAGAGGGTTTGGTTTCCGCACTTAGACCTTCAGGTGGATCATTGAACGTGGCCCATGGTGTCGGTGGTAGTGTGATCATGTTGTGTCTATTTTAAAGATACTCGTAGTTATGTAAAAATGATCGTGTTAATGGACTTTTCTTGAAGACCGTGCCTGCTTGAAGAAGGTAATTAGACTATTATCAGGAAGTACGTAGTTTTTATCCATTTGTTAAGGTATGCGTGGTCTGCTTCGGTTCAGAATATGAATATGTCGTACTCGCGTTATTAATCAAGTCGCGTTTGTACGTCATAATTCATGAAAACGATCGCGTTGACTCTGGGCTAATATACGAGTGTCACCAGCGCCTTAACCAGGTGGGTAACCTCAATAATATAACTATTCAATGGATCAAAGGACACAGAGCGGTTCGTTAGGCAATGATGCAGCCGACGAGCTTGCCAGAAGAGGGTCGAGCATGGCACCAGTGGGACCTGAGCCCATTGCGCCACTCCCCTTCGGGTATATACGCACTCTGGTAAGGAAACGTAGGTACTAGAGACCAACACAACAAACTATGGACGGACCAAGGCGAATGCAGGCAGGCTAGGGAAACAATTCCCACTTTGGACAGCCGCCTCACGAAACAGGTTCTCCGTCTAACTAAACAAAAGCTGCGTATAGTTACTGCAGCTTTAACTGGCCACGGGTCATTCAATAAACACCTCTTTGTCATAGGAATGACAGACAGTCCGCTGTGCAGGGCCTGCATGGAGGACGACGAGACAGCGGCACATGTGCTTCTAAACTGCCCGGTGGTCGCCACGTACAGGGCAAAGTATTTCGGTAACCCAGGTACCCTACGTGAGACGATCAGTAACATCAAGGCGTTGCTGGCCTTCCTTGAGGAGCTGGGGTGGATCGAATAATCGATTTTCCCACCCGTACGCAAAATACGCGCATTGACGTAGAGTTGCGGACACCAGCCCGTATTACCTATTACCTATTATTAAACGATCGCGTAACCGCGTACTCGCTTGACGGTAGCATTCGGTTAGGACACAGACGAAGACGGGGTGAGTTCTTAGTAGTACCTACATAGTGTAAGATATTATGTTTCTACCCCAAACGTCTCTTAGATTTGTTGATAAAACAAATCCTCCGGTTTTATTTCTAGTCTGGTCTCCCCCATACATAAATCTTACCCAAACATCGGCTTTTATCTCGTAAATCCATCTAATTCGACGATTTTGAAGACTCAGACTTTAATTTTATGAGTTAAGTGAGGGATTAAAGAACTGGATAGCTGAGTTATTGACTAGGGTGAGCAGCCCTGTCGTAGGGTATTGGCGAGTAATTTCAATGTTTAAATAAACTTTGTAGTGGAGATACTTCTGATATATAATTTGGTCGTCATGGCTTCAAGATTTTAAACCAATTTCTATTTCACAGCTGGCTGGAGTTTCTAGTTCGTCATTGTGTCGGTATAGATGGATTTCAATGATTATTACAATAATATTTGAATCTGTATAGATACTAGCTTATTCTGACTAGCGATTAATTAATAATTAAAATTAATTGGCCGTTATACTCGTAGATATTATTAATTGCCTATTAGCCTTTGATTTTAACAGTGGTGACACAGTGGTAACGGTCCTGACTGACTGTCTCTCAATAAGAGGAGGCACGTTTCCAAGCAGTGGAAATATTATAAGCTGATTACTTTTATTGTTATCGTGAAGAGGCCTTTTCTCGCGAGGTCAAGGATTCTTCTCATGTAGAGATATGTTTATACTTTTATAATATAAAAAAACAACTTTCATTTTTTTATCAAAAGGAAAGCTTAACAATAACCCAAAACATTTAAGTACAGACTCGTGTCTATTCCTTTACAAAACAAAGTTGGTCAGACCATTAGCCGTTTCACCCTATATAGATTGTATCCTGCTACCTAACTTTCTAATCCCAGCAAACTTAAGTCTGAGACAAAGTTCATAGTTTTGGTCTAAGTTCAGTTTGTTTTACTTGCCACATCAAAGCCGCTGTCTAACATAGTGCATGTAAAGTGAACGATGGTGAAGTTTCAATGAGAGCGTATAAAGTGGTGAGCTTGGTTAAAGACCAACACTAGGGGTCCCCCGAGATTTCGATTTCATAATATGTACTGTCTGGGAGTCGCAATTATACCTTAAGTGTTTCACCACACTTATCGATGCGGAATCGGGTTAAGTCGATCACATAAAACCACACTTCAGTCACTTCGACTATCGGAAATTCGGCACTATGCAAATTCGTTTCCAATCGGTGTCGAGCCGCGTCACCCGAACTAAAACGTGGCGAAGGGCTTATTTTTCGTTTTTATTCCATAGAAATAAAGCTCTATCTGGCCAGCTCAAGCTGATTCCACGTCCGTAAATATAGTCAAAAGTCTTGCAGACCCTTGTCCTAAATCATAAAAGAAGAAAAAAAAGTTTATTCAGCCAAAAACCTCGTATTAAAAAATAATAGTTAAAAAAAATTGACAATGTTGTCCGTACTTTACGTCAATGGTATAGGTACTGGCCTGCAATTGTCCTCCTGCAGGACCAAAGCCCTTATCTCATACAAGGAAGGAACATGGAGATAAGCTTAAAGTGAACTGGTGACTTTAGACGATACTAAGGCCAGGTTTCCTTGCCAGGGTCGCGGGTTGTTTGCTGGGATCGCGGGTTGTTTGCTGGGATCGCGTGTTGTTTGCTGGGATCGCGGGTTGTTTGAAAGAGTTACCGTGACCCTGGCACAGGCAACTGAAGGAACACGGGTGGGTTTTTGTCAGTAAAAGTCTGACATGCCTTCCTGCTGCGCCCAGAGTGGGGGAAGTTATTTGATAATTTCCCAACCAAAACCGCTTACCCCGCGTCCTATTTAAAAGCATTCGTGAATACACGAATACGTGTCATATATTATATATGTCACTTTTTGTTCGGAAAACCGGAAAACGCCCTCGGTCGGCGCGACCACGCGATTAGGTTCACTAAAGAAATAGTGACATATGCATGCAACGATCGCGATGATCGCTTCTAAATAGGACGCGGCCTTAGACTAGGAGCCGAACTCAACATAGGAAAAGGCTCGGCAAATGATTGATGAATGGGGTCAATTTAAAAGCTCCTGCATAATGAATTTAGGGTAAATTCCTACTCTAGAGTCGGAATTTACCCTAAGGTACCCTGTACCTGGTTTACCCTGTTTACCACAGAGCCATACGGCATTCCAAACTTACAATATCTACGTGTATTATTTTCTTATACAGAAAAAAGTCGTGAAACAGTTCATACTACTTATACCACACATAAGTACGTAATCCTGCAAAAAATGGGTCATATTCCGACCGCCTTATATCCCGTTCCTAAGGTCTCTTACAAACCGTAATCTTTCCAAATGTCAGGGAAAACATTTTGAATGCTTATCTTACCTGTGTACCTCTCTGTAGGGTGCTAAAAACTAAGCTTTGATTATCTATTTATTTACGTACACACAGAAAGCCCTGTCGGCAGACTTTTTGCCTGTGTCTATCTAACAAACAATGCTTTTAGTTCTAAATTCTGGTCTCAGGGGGTATCATTAGACTACCGATATACGCAAGTTAGAATATACATAGGTAACTAACTACCTCACATTTTACGATTTGATGGTATACAAATCTTCTTTGTCCTATGAAAAATATAACACAACCATTTTTAATTCATCTATTATTAATTAATTAATATTAATACAAAGCTGAAGAGTTTATTTGTTTGTTTGAACGAGCTAATCTCTGGAACTACCAGTCGGATTTGAAAAATCCTTTCGTATTTGATAGCCCAATTCTTGAGGAAGGCTATAGGCCATATGCCATCACGCTAGGACCATTAGGAGCCGAGCAAAAGTAGAAAGAATTCTAAGCGGAAACGAAGTACTAGCGCGCGCAGGCGATGAGATGCGACATTGTGGATCGGGGAACAAGAACTTTACGCTGACGAAGTCGCAGGCCAGTAGTATATATAAAACATGTTTTTAGTATATCCCGCCTCGTAATTACTTTACGACCATAAGGTTAAATGTCACTTGTATGTTACTAAAAAAACGTCAAGGTGTATTTTTGTCTATGTGCGAATTAGATATTTTCAAGGTTAGTGAAGTTTCAATTTACTGGGAATTGTTGAAAAAAATTAGTTAGGCAATTACCAGCTTGACTATCGCGAAGTAAATACAATGAAAACTAACATTTTCCCGTGACCCAAGGACTGGCTATTACATGCCGCCGGTCTCTTGGGTACATTACCACTCGACAACGATGCGGATGTACCCAGGATTCTGTAATATCTTGATTTAAAAGAGTGTCCATGAAGTTACTTGCCCGTTCTTCTCCATAGAGATTTACGTTTTGGAATGGGCAACTAGCTTCAACTTTCTAAATAACTGACAGACTATTTAATTTTGACAATTCAAAAGTGCCTGTACAAGGTTTAATTGAAATAAATGCTTTGAGTTTGAGTTTGAGTTTGATGAATTTTTCGACGCTATACTTTAATTTGTTTATAGTTTTAGTTACGTTAGGATTTAATTTTGTCATTTTTACTAATTAATTAGGTATTAGTTGTTATTTGCTTACTTATTATTTAGATTTACAGAAATAAATACAGTCAACATTTTATTTACATCAAAGCTCATTGCGTTTTATGTTACTGAAACCAATTTTATTAACCTCCCGTTGTTTCTGAATATTAACATTCTAAGCACACGAATCCAAAGGATTATCAACTCTAAGTACGCTATTTACGATAGAGTTTTCAGCTAATCTCGATGTTGACGTGGGGAGACTAAGTAAAAACTTTAAAATTGCTTTTCAATTAAAAAAGTTCAAGCGGACGATACGGAGTGTATGCCACACACATACACTCAACATTTAACTAGTAGAACTGTTTAGACGATCGACGACTCGATTAAAGTTTTATTTTCAATGGTGCTGTATAAACTAACTGCCTCGTTGGTTTAGTGGTCGCAAGCACTACTGCTGAGCATGAGGTCTTGGGTTCGGTTCCCACATTGAGCAAAAACGAATTTCTTAGTAGCAGCTTAGACTCCGGATTTATGCCCGATTGATGACAATAGGCATGACTTATACATGACTGGCAAAGTGTGGGTATTCCATCTACCTAACCTTTCGTGAATTACAGTGATCTTATGTATTACCAACCTGCCGGTCGATTCTGTAAAAATCTCACCGTGAAAACTTAGGTGATGTGAGTTTGTTTTTGCTAGGAATTGACACTATTGACAGCTCACTCCACGCTCACTTCACCTAAATTTTCACGGTGAGATGGTTACAGAATCGCACTGCTGATTATAACTCTGATTGGATTAGGAAACAACATAGAATTTTAACTATGACTCTATGATTAATACTGCTAATTTTGTTAAACCTTTTTTTTTAATAACAAGCCTATGTTTTGCGCATTATACAGTCCAATTTATACAAAGAACACCTATGAGTGTATCTGATTCAAAGTTATTTTTTCTAAATAAACTATGTCATGAAACTGGCACGTTTGAAAACACCGTTAGGTTTTTTTGCGTATCAAAACATTTCACCAGGCAGTCACCTTAAAAAAAGGCCATCGACTGACTCGAGCCGAGTATAGTTAATTCAGCGTCACCGACCCGAGCGTGACGGTTCAGTTTCGTTCAGGAGAAGAAGTGATGATATTTACTAAAATACTTAAGCCTAGGTTACTTCAGTGTTGTTTCAATAAGGGAGGGGTATGGCTATTAAAAATGAGTGGAAGACCCTTGTCCTTCAAACTAGGAAAATCCTGCATCTTGAAGGACAGAACATTACTTTTGAAGGATTAATACGTTTTACAAAATTGTATTCATAATGAGTTATGGAGCTGCACAAGTATGTTATTGCTGTAGATACTAATGGGATTACAACCCAGAAAACACTATTTTATAAACAACTACCACTAAAACAAACTGCGCAATATAAAAACGATTGTACCCAGAACCGCGAGATTAAGTGATCCAGTTATGTCTCCAACTAGCCGGGGATATAAATAGAATCGGTTCAGGGCAACATTTTATCGATACGGTTCATAGATTCTTAAGTAATATTGTTATGGATGAAGTTATCGAATCCAGCTCAAACGCAATTGGTTAGCTTTGATTTTCTGTGCTAAGACTGGGTTTGATACTGGTGTGCAACAAATATTTTTAAATGGACTATGTTGTACACGTGGTTGTGGGTTCAATTCCAGGCAAGTACCAATGTGGTTTTTTTTTATTCATTTGTGTTTATCTTGGATATTAGTGACGTCGGTGAAAGAAACCTGGACGTATAATTATTATAAGTCTGATATCGCCAACCCATCTTGAGCAAGCGTGCGGTGATCAATGCATGAGATTCCTTCTCTGTATGAGAATAGGCCTTTGCGATAGAGTGGGACAATAATAGGCTCGTATTATTATTTTTATGTCTAGGATATTATTATTATTATATCTAGGAGACTATTATTATTATTATGTCTAGGAGACTATTATTATTATTAGCCTGTGATGTCCCACTGCAGAGCAAAGGCCTCCCTAATCTCTTTCCACTTCTCTCTGTTCAAAGCTGCTAAGGACCAGTTCTTGTTGAAGGAGTCCGGCTGATCCTGCCATCTCCAGTCGCCTCCTTCTGCGAAGCAGTCATGCTAGCGAAGGAGGCGGCGGGACGGCTGAGGGAGAGAGCCTCCCGTCCCAGCCGCCGCGGGAGACGCTCCGGGCGTCGGGAGCCGCGCGACGACTCCCGGCCACCGTAGGCGCGGGCCTGCGGGCGGAGAGTAATGGGTAGCTCACCGTCCGATCAGGACCAGGCCCGTGCTGGACGGCGCGTACGTGTTTCACGCGCGCCTCAAAGAGATGTCAGCATGAAATGAAGGGGCCCGTTAGTGCCGAAGCCTGCCGGGCCAGCGGGATTGTCCGAAAGGGTTACCGCTGGCCCGGAACATAAAGAGCTAAGAAAGGAACACGGGTGGGTTTTAGTTAGTAAGAAGAGTCTGACACTCCCTTCCGCTCCACCCAGAACGGGAGGAGTCATTTGATGATTTCCCATCCTCAAAAAAAAAAAATCCCGCCGTCTCCATCGCTTGCCATTAAGAGGGACCCATTGGGTCGAAAGTTTGTCCCATTATTCGTCTGACACGTGGCAAATGAGTCCAGCCCAGTTCCATTTTAGCGTGACAGAATGGCTTGAAGGATCTCCTATATTTAAATTATCATATTTTTACGTATTTTTTTATAAACAAACATTAAAAAATATAAAATATTAGCCCACCGGTATCAGGAACAGGGTTTAAGCTGCCAGTGGTCAAGGCTTTAGAGAGAGAAAGTTCATCACTATGCGTGCCCTGTTCAGGAGTACTGCTTTCTACATCGAGCCCCGCAAGGTTATTCAGAAAGTTTTTTTTACCCAGCCGCACAATGAGAGCCTCCTGAGGTGTTGGTTGCGAGATTGTTATTGACAGTAAACTTACTTGTAAATAAGCTATTCTATACTATATCATACAATATAGTTTATTTATTTTTAAAAACAAACAATAGACTTAATTACCGAACCAAAATAGACAAAATGGGTATCTAGAAAAGTAGGCACCTATTTAAAAAGGGCTTTGATGATCCGTGGCATAGCTACGCCATTTTGTTTTTTTTTTTAAATAGCGGCCACGCATGAAACCTGTACAAATCGATAAATGCAAACAGAAAACATAATCGCACCTTTAGCCCCGTATAGTGTCACATTTCCGAAATATTAACGTTCAAAGTTGATCACGCGACATCCATATTTCCTGAACTTAAGTTCAAAATGATGATGATGTCATCTTGTTGTATACATAGATGTTTGAAAGAGTAGAGGCAAGGCAGATTGATTGAGTAATCTCTAAAATTAATAAAATAATTGAGTAATTGCAGAGCACTGATAGCTGCGTGCCATATTTTAAACAATATAAATTATTAACATTACCATGTTTGTACATTTTAGAAATGGCAGTGTTCCTAAAATTAAACCCGGATCGCTTCGCACGAATGGCTGACGTATTTCCAAGGAATAGGCGTGACAATAGTTGTCTGTGTATCCCTAGTGCTAGAACAACTCTGATGCGCAGGAGTGTCTGCTGCATGGCACCGGTGATATATAATAAAATACCAAGTTGTTGGAAGGACTATAATTTGACATTATTCAAAAAAAAGCTAAGAATTTTTTTAGTAGGCAAAGCTTATTATAGGGTTGAAGAGTTTTTATTGGAGAAAGAAGTTGTTTGACTATTTTATATATTGTATTTAAATAACTATATATTAGAAATTGTGACATTAATTTTATTATTGACTGATTATTTTTATTAATGAACTAGCTTCTGCCCGCGACTTCGTCCGCGTGAAATTTCTTGTTACTCCGACCCACCCCGTCGCATTGCATCGCCTGCCCGCGCTATTACTTCGTTTTTGCTTAGCGTTCTTTCTAACTTTTTTTCTTTTTGCTCGGCTCCTAAAGGTCATAGCGTGATGTTAAATAGCCTATAGCCTTCCTCAAAAATTGGGCTGTCAAATGCAAACAGAATTTTTCAAATCCGACTGGTAGTTCCAGAGATTAAGGCGTTCAACCAAACAAACTCTTCAGCTTTATAATATTAAGTATAGATAAATAATATAATATATATATATACTAGCTGACCCGGCGAACTTTGTTCCGCCTTAGACGCCATAAATGAGCAGATTTTTGATTTTATTAAGTTAATTGTTTTATTATATAAAGTTGTCAGGTTGATCTAGCTGACCCGATAGTTATGACTATGAATATTGAATTCGAATTGGTATAATTCATAAAAAGAGTGTTTTTTATTCTAATGCTTTATGGTATACAACATTCTTAGTTTTTTTTATCTTGCGCTAATATAAACAGTTTTGTTGGTATACCGACACGGGAACAGGCGACATATAATTGGCCATGTGTAAAACATGGATTTTCAAGGTTGATGCCGCAAACAGTTAGGGACTGCCCTTGAGATTTATTTATTGTCATTGCAAATGCTAGCCGCACTGGAAATTGCAATCGTTTAAAGTTGAATGGCATGTCATTCGGAATCAAATGAATTAGAATATTATTATGTATTATTAGTAAATATTAATTATGAATTTTAATTGGACCTAAACATGATACTTTTGCATGCCTTTTAATTGGTAAAATATGGCTGTTTCTGTATTTAATATATTATGTAACACCTTATCTTGTACCCGTATTTGCAAAATAAAATATCTTTATCTTTAAAAATCTGTATCATAATTTCGGGCTAATCATAAATTCCGAATTCTTTTTTTATTCCTAAATGGGCCTGCTCTTGACCTCTATCACGCCTGATAGAAAGCGACGCTTCGCTACATTTATGTCAAAACAAACAACGTTTCCGTGTTAACATGCTCACAGCGATTAATTGTGTGCGAATAATGTGATTTAACCAAAATAAATTAACTTTTCCGATGACCGGAGCAAGCCTTGACACAAATTCCTGTTCCTTTACTGTTAAGTAACCTATATTTTTTACACTGTTGTGAAAAGTCTTTTGTAATAAACTTTTTTCATGTTGCAACAATGCCGTTATGAATTATTTTTGTGGAAGGCATACATAATTATTTCCGATATTTATAGGTATAAGAAAAATACTGGTATTAAGCTGCATCCGGTTAGACTGGAAGCCTATAGCAATACTTGGGAAAGGGCTAGGTAGATGAGATAATCTATATAGGTATAAGAAGTCATACTATGATCAGCAAGGGACAGTAGAATCCTTTTGCAGAGACATGGTACCATCGTAATGTCTTGAATCCATCGTATATTAATATTTTTTCATCTTTTCCTGGTGCGTCTCTAATTTTAAGGTTTTACTTCAACTCCAAAAATTTCCCTTGCGAGGTGCAACAGCTCAGCAAGACAAAGTAAAATACATACAACGAATTTCTTGCGCTGTTATCCAGATATGATAAGGATGATATTTTTTTTTCATTAGAACTCCTTTGTAATATTTAATAATATAAGCAAAAAGAAGCCAAGCAAGAAGGGGTGCACTCTGAACCCGAACTACGCTCAAATAATTTCCATAAAACTCGTCAACAGAAGAAAAAAATCCTTTCATTTCGGGTTTCACTGGAAATTCCTTTATCCTGTTGGCATTTCCATTTAATTAAAATGTTCATGATAAATCAAAGTAAAATAAAGTGCATGTTTATTCAAATAACGGCGGCAGACCACAATGCGTTATTAGATTTAATTTATTATAGAATGTTTAAAAGTTCACCCAGTATTATAATATTAATGGTGGTTGTACCAATTAATTTTATTTTAAACTTTTAACAACTAATTTGTTTGTTTATGCAAAGGATTCATTATTTTTTGTATTATGATGGATGAGAATAGCTATTCTCACTGCCTACTCAGAAATTATATCAATAATTCACACCATGGGATCGATGACCTTGAGAAAACCGGAATACGTTGGTGGTAAGAAGCACAAAACCGATGATTTAATGTTATGTTAACTCGGATGGCAAAAATGGTGATGGATCTGGTATTGCAGATCCACATACTCCATAGACGATGGTTACTACCAGTGGGTTACGTGTTTGTTTGCCAACATAGCAAATTTCTTCTTCTTTGTTGCTGGCACGTCAGTAATTCCGATTTTGTTGACTCAAAACTTCGCCACTGCCACGGCATAGTAACATTAAAGAAGAGTTTCATTTTGAAAGAGAAAGTACAAAGAAGTCTTTTCAAAAGTCATGGACCAGACTACAGAAATGTTAAATGTATGTTAGTAGAAAGAATTGTTAAAATAAAAACTAATTTAAAAATATTAAATCGCCTTCAAAAAGAAATTAAGTCAGACATATGTACGTCAATCATATTTTTTAAACTAGATGAGGTCGGCGTTTCCTATCTGACTATTCTGAGAAGAAAGGCCGAAACAAACTCAGAGGTCACAGTCTCTTTTAAAGTAAAGACAAAGAGGGAAGAACCACATAGATCACATACATACATACATCTATAAAATGTTGTATATTTGTTTGGAAGCCCTAATAGATTATCGTGAATATAATGCAGTTCCAATAATATTACATACATACATACGTGTCGAATTGATAACCTCCTTTATTTTGAAGTCAGTATAAACATGTCTTATTTTTAATTATTTCTTCGTTTTCAACCACAATTAATACACAGAAGGTAACGGGTCGCCTGTGTAATTATAATTTCAAAGGACAAAGAATATGAAAAGGATATCGTTAACTCATTAAGCTCCGCTAATGAGACACAATTGATTTTCTTTTGTTTCGTGACCCATAGGTCATGCGCGGAGCTTTACCTGTTAATGACAGGGCCCGATATTAATAACCTAGGTCATTTTTGGAATATTTTTCAGATGGTAACGAAGTATGGCCTTCCTACACGTGACAGGATTTGATTTATTTTTATCACTTCACGATAAACTACATCCCACGCTTCTAAACTGGATCCCATGCTTCGTAGGCAAATCGGTTAAATTGGATTAATTCTTTTTCATCGTATTTTCTTCAATCGAAAGAGAACCACCCATAGGACAAACGCCTCATGTATTGCCGAGACTTCACAGAGCCGTCGGTCTGCAGATATTATTGGTTCACCGTAGTTTGTAGGTACGTCACAGTGCATACCTACCCTCGGCAGTAAGACAGTCTTTCTGATGGTCTTTTCACAACGGTCACAACTAACAAGCAAGTATAGGAAATCTCTCTTCTTTTGTCTTTCCTGTAGTACTATTCTGTAAAAATCCCACCGTGAAAACTTAGGTGAGGTGAACTTGAAAGTGAACTGTTAATACTGTCGATCTCTAGCATCAGGTGGAATGACAGCTCACTTCACCTACGTTTTGACCATAAGATTTTTAAAGAATAGACCGGCTGCAAAATATACACCGTCATTGATGATATTCACAAATTGGGAAACCGTGGCTTATCTAGCGAGTCACAGGGATGAACACGAATCTATAGAGGTTTAGGTCTTTTTCAAGCTAACTGTGTTTTTGTAAAGCGATCCGTGAAACTAGGTCGAAGGTAAAAGCCTGTCAGTCACTTTTCAGTGATAGCTCGTCTTTTCTCGTCAAGTTGTTTGAGAGGCAGGATCAAGTTACACTGATCTAATTATGATAACATTATAAAGGTAACGTCAAAATTGATGATGGCCTTGGGGCCCCGCCATAATTATTTGTAGGGTGATTTAATTTAGTTGCAACACATAGTATAAAATCGCTTGGCATTTCACGTGGAACGTGCACTGTTTTCCAACAATTTGACTGAATCTAATGGCTGATTTCCATTTGGTTTCGATGAGTAGCGAAATGAGTTCTAATATCAAAGTACGTGATCAAACGTCAGTCCAACAGTGACAATTTTTCATTGTGAAGTGTCACGCGTAGACGTCACAAACGTATAAAACGCTTCGTGTTTTGGCGCACACTTAGGCATATTGGTACATATTATAAGCCAGAAAATGTTCAAAGAAAAGATTTATTCTAAAATATTTCATAAAAATAAAATAGTAACATGATGACATAATCGTAAAATAGAGATAAAAAACATTTTTTCGTCGCATAATTTTAAGCGATAATTATCATATTTTATGTACAGACGCCAGCACATCAAGCTACTACAATCTGTCAGATTTCTGTAATAGATTTTCAACTTTATCACTAAACTATAAGGTTCAAAGTTGATCGGGAAAATTTATCAGTTTTGGGTAGCTTTTGGGTAGGTTTTGGGTGGCTGGCGTTTGTACCAAACGATAATAAAGAGAATTCAACCAACTAAAGAAATAACTAAAAAATATTCCAGTGAGCCGTGCTTTTTTTAAATTTAATTAAAATTGCAAAACATTTGATGTTAGTTGAATCGAGTGACCACCAAATTAAAAGTAATTTGGTAGTCATTTGATTCAACTAATATCAAATGTTTTGAACCTTATTTGTTGCTGCGATGCGTTTCCTAAAAATTTACTTCATACCACTACTTATTTAAAGCAAAAATAAATCAGCCTAAAGAGATCCTTTCCTGCCTATTTCTACTACTCACTAACGTGGAACATTTCATATAAAACGAAAATTATTTCTGAACAATCTAATACCTGATTGATTCCTATGATATTAATTCCGTTTAGAACCATTTCACGTGAACCAATCACTACTAGGCTACACCTGTTACCTTTTTCCCTAATAAGTCTTATGAAAAATGTTTCGTTTCATTGCCTTGACGTAGACAAATCATTGGGTCAAAGTTCATTACAGCAGTAGGAACTCTTGTGTCATAATTTGGAGGTCATAATTTGATGGATAGTTAATGATGTTTTGGGGAGAAGGTAATAGATTATGTTCTGTTGTTGTGGTGGTTTTTGTTACTGGTTGTTCGTTTATAATGTCATGTGATCGAACCCGGCAGGAATTAATGACAGTCATCAAGGCATACCGGGTACCGTCAGGGAAATTAAATTAACCTTACATCAATTAACCGTGGTATTGCCAATTTATACAACTATCAAAGAATGAAATTTAAGAGCGTTTACGACGTACGGCATTTCATACAAACTTTCAAGCCCTCGTTTTTCAAAAGGAATGAACCGATTTTAATGAAAATTCATACGCATAAGCAGGATACAGAGGTCTAAAAAGCTATTTAAGAACATTTACGAAAAATATTTACCTATTACATTAGATATCTTTAATCATTCTTCTGTACGTGTGTATGTCACTGAACCCCTAAACGGGTGGACCGATTTTGATGAAATTTTTTTGAAATTAGTTTGAGCATTCCCTGGATGGTTTAGATATATAATTGGACCCGGTGGGTGGCGCTGATATTGAATACTAGGAAACAGAGCGTCTGTCCAGTCATCTAATAAGGCTTAAAAAAATACTTAGAAAAAAAAATACAACTACATAATCCAGGTAGATATATACTACATACTTTCATGGAAACACACACAAACGTAAAGTGATCTTACGAAAGCGGAACATTCCACTGTAATCATTGTAGATAATATAGAACATTCATACGTGACTGTACCAGATAACGGATTAATTTTCCGAATGCGCAAGATTTAAGTCTGTTATTTAATTCAACGTATACTAATTCTGTTTTTTTCTCAGTAGTCAGGTAGGAAATGTCGACTCCATAGTAGCTTTTGTTTTTTTTTAACATTACGTATGAAATAGGTTTCGATACCATATTTACAGAATAAATAATATCCTTTCATTTCAAATATCATGCCTATTTAAAATTATCAGTTGTTGTTATTTTGGAATACAGGCAATCAGAACAGCTATCTTTTAACTTGATTGTAGACATTGTTTTAATGAATTGGCCGCAGACACCTTAGGGAACGCAGTTACCGTTGACTTATATAACTTAAAATCTTTAAAATAAATCTACAAATGACTTATAATGTCTTAATCATATTACAGATCACAAATGTACAACACATATGGAACATGTCTTAGAAAGTTATGGTGTAAATTAATATCTGCAATAACTCTATCAGTATTTGTAAGTGTATGGTTCTACTAACCGTAATGGGCTTGGGGCTAAGTAATAACAGTGAAGCTACGCTTGCCGCGGTTGGTCTATGGATGGGTGACCATCTTTACATACCAAGACCCCTCCGTGCCTCGGAAAGCATGTTAAGCCATTGGTCCCGGTTGTAATACGTGGTTCTTTGACAGTCGTTACGGGTAGTCAGAATCCCGAAAGTCTGACAACCAGTCTTACCAAGGAGTTACAGTTGCAGTAACTGGGTTGTGGAGGTCAGATAGGCAGTCCATTTAAAATACTGGTATTCAGATTTGAATCCGGTTAGACTAGAAGCCGACCCCAAAATAGTTGGGAAAAGGCAGGCAGATTTGTTTTGGTCCTACTAATTTACATCATCTATCAAAAAGCAAGTGTCCGAAAAAAAATATCCCATACAACACAGCATAAATGCTATACCTCTGTATTCAAATAAGGGTCAGGAAAATGTGTTATGATTCGACACACGCATTTTATCAATAATTTGCCTAATAGGGGCAAACTCATTTACTCACTTGTTTATTATTCCAATATTTGTATGTCGACTGACGATTAAATGTGTAATCCTGTGAACGTTTGGATATAAAGAGATTTTTTTTTTTAATTCCTGGGTGAGGACCAATTTTTACAACAACGCGATGTTTTATCATTATTGGTGAACATAAATTATCTGTGGGTTGAAAGATTTTAAACAAATTGAAGGAAGTTCGGTACAGGACCTACATTAAAATTCCAATGAAGTAAAATATTCCTCTACTTATTAGACTTTTTCGTACGCTAGCTACTGACAGTCATCATCATCTGCCTAGCCTTTTCCCAACTATGTTGTGGTCGGTTTCTAGTCTAACTGGATGCATCTGAATACCAGTATCGCTACAGTAGGTGCGCTAGCTACAATAAGTATTATAAAATATTGTGAACATGTAAACAATAGCCAGACAGATGAAATTAACAGGAATACTTGCAAAGAACATTCAAGGCAAATATTTCCGCGACCACGACCACACAATAAATAAAAGACACTTCACAAACAAAATTTACATAAAACAATAAAGAACTCGCAACTAATTGTGTCCTTTTAGTCTGATACCGCTAGTTTGTACCGAAGCGCAGTTCTAAAGCGATTATTTTGTTACCCGCCATCCCCGAAGCGCTTTACAAAGCATGAAATACTACATTTTAGCGCTCTTTTATATGTACATTTCGAATGCGGTTGCAGCATTTTAGCGATGGTGTTCTGAGATACGATTTTAATTTGAGTTTACAGTGGAACTTCATATGCGTTTATTCGCACCGGTGCATATGTAAATTGTGAATTTACAGTAGGATTCGTCGGTTTGCTTGTTGTTTTTAATTTTTTGATTATTAGAAACTGAAAATGATGTTGCATTTCTATAGATTATTGAATATTAGATATATAATGGGTGTCTCAGTAAGAGTGCACTTTTAAATATTTTTTTTTCGTTCATTTAATTTACCTATAATTTATTTTAATTTACCTATGTTTATTCCGATTATTAAAAATGGAGCGCTTTTCGAAAGAACAACGCGTTATAATTGTGAAAACTCTTTACAAAAATGGGAAAGTTACGCTGTAACCGCTCGAAAACTCTTTTCAGCCGAGAAAGTACACCTAATGTGTCAACCAGATCGTGCGATATAACGCCTTGCGATTTGTTTCTTTGGAGTTTTATGAAATCTCAGGTTTATACGAAATAACCAGAAACAATTCCTGAGCTCAAATCAGAGATCCAACGCGTCATCGGTGAGATACAGCCACAACTCTGTGTAAAAGTCATGGATAATTTCATGAAAAGAGTGATGGCCTGTCATCAGAGTCATGGGGGCCATTTGCTGGATATTTTATTCCATACTTAATCGGAACATGTCTTCTTTACAATCCTATAAAAATATCACTACTCTCTCATAAAATGCATGCTTTTATTTTAAAATGAAAAAGTGCACTCTTATTGAGACACTCTATACTTAGATCAACAAGATGTTAAACTTATACATAAGCGTTATTTTTAATTATTAATATTATAGACCACAACGACCAATATTTTAATTTTTCTTATCAGGTGCATACTTTTATTATCATAAATTATTGTATTTCTTTAATTAGGTTTGTACAAACACTTTTACATGTCAACCATATTTAAAAAAAATAGATAAGGTCGTAGTTTCCCATCTGCCTACTCTGAGAAGAAAGGTAGAAACAAACTCTTTGGTCACAGTCTCTTCTAAAGTCCAGAATCTTGGACAGATCATAATATGATCAATGATCATGTAATTCACCTGATAAGGAATAATAGGACTAGAATATACATGAGATAAGCCTTTTTTTTTAAATTCCAGTCCTTTAACAACAAGCACTGTTATCAAAATAAAAATCCCAACTACACACAAATATTATTCTTATTTAACGAGTACATCCCGGAATTTATTTGAGGCCGTTTCTCGTAAAGCAAAGAGAAATAGGACCACGCACAGAGCAAGGAACCTCCGCGACGGCAGCGTTTAGCGTCTATCGTCTATAAAATTTGTGGCGCCGAAAGTGCGTTGAGCGAGCGAATGACGTATAGAAACTACACTTTCGACGTCACGAATTTTATTCCAAGGGCTGATTTTTACCTTAGCCGGAGGCTAAGTATTGCCATACAGAGTGGCAATACCGCCAGTCTCTTGGGTACATTACCAGTCGACAGCGATGCGGAGGAATATTTCATGCCATATTTAGTTTGTTAATAGTTTTAGTTAGATTAGGATATTACCTATATTTTAAATTTAATCGTTTTTTTAGGGTTCCGTACCCAAAGGGTAAAAACGGGACCCTATTACTAAGACTCCACTGTCCGTCTGTCTGCCTGTCTGTAACCAGGCTGTATCTCATGAACCGTGATAGCTAGACAGTTGAAATTTTCACAGATGATGTATTTCTGTTACCGCTAAAACAAAAAATAATAAAAAAAAATTAAGTGAAAATTTAAAGGGGTATAAAAGAAACGTTTTTTCGGCGTTTTATGCCTTGTGGTACGGATCCCTTCATGTGCGAGTCCAACTCGCCCTATGCCGATTTTTTTAAGTTTGTTAACATCTAATAGTAGTCACCTAGACGTCTCTGTGCTCCGTGGGACCCAGCTTTGGACTTCAAATCAGGTAAAGGGAGTTTATATTTGTCTCGGTTATGCGCTCACACATAAAGAAACAGCTAAAACAATTAACTGTTTCTTTCTGAAGATCGATCAACTAGTAGCGATCGGCATTCCTATTCACAACCACTCGATACGCTTCCGAACCGAGTCCTCTATACGCTGTTCACAAGTCCAAAACCCGAAAATTTTGTCAGTTTAAATCAAGTAGACGACTGCTATTCCTTCGACAGCTGTTCGCTGTCGGCTGTGGGCAAGGCAAATGGGGTTATCAAAATGTGTAATTTTCGATACGATAGCCTGTCGGATGGTTGTGAATAACTATGCTGTACCGGGATTCGGGCCCGAAAGCCCATTTCTTTTTAAGCAAGTAATATGGATAGTGTTGACGATGCCGATGCCGCCTCTATCAGTTGTCCCCAAGGTGTCTCCGTGCTCTGTGTGAGTCAGCTTTGGACTTCAAATCACGTAGAGCGTGTTTATATTTGCCCCGAGCGTTTATATAATTTAGTTATGCAAGTAAAATTGTTTAGTTCGCAGTCGTAATATTCTCAAAATGAAACTGCATATCTTTGTAGAGAAATAATATTTGTGCGGTGATGTTTGTGAATTAATTTAGTCAGATTTTGTGGTGAATATTTATAAGAAGCTTTTGGTTGCTCACTATGAATTTAAACATTTGTTAGACGCAGCTGCATAAGGGGAATCGCCCAGTCAGCACTCAATATTTTTATTATGGTAACATACGCTGCAAAAACGAACGACGGAACCGGTGAGCTGACACAGCACTCTGTGACGCACGGACCTAGTTTACCTCTTGAATTAAAACAGAACTCCTACCCAACAAAATCCAGCTGCGTTTACGACTCCTAGTAATGGAATTTAAATGCTCATTCCTTTAATTAAATAGTATTTCTCCAACAATTAACGTGCATAGAAGCAGCGGATGTTAGAACCAAATTATTCACTATGAATATATTTCATGACCAAACTACTACCATTTGTTCAGTTTCGAAAACAAAAACTAGAAATGTAAAATACTAAGAACTACAGAAATCGGTTAAGCATATAAAGCAAATTCTCTTATCAAGGAGTCATTCAGCGGTTCAAGTTAGGGGATCGATTCGATCGCAAAGAGCTAAGTTTTCGAGATAACACTTAGAAGTGAACGATTGCTTGTAACTTTGTTGTTTGTAAGTTAGGGTAAGTGAACGGGTATATTGGTTGATTAGATAATTTAGTTAATTTTATACGGTTTGAACTCTGACAGGCGGTTTACTTTGTGTAAATTATTTCATCACCACTCCTCTAAAGACGGTAAAGGAAAACTTCGTGAGGTAACTGGCATGTCCTAGCACCAACAATTCGAAGACGTGTGACATCCATCAACCTGCATTGCGCCCGCGTGGTGGATTATGGCCCACTCCCTCTCTCTCAGAGAGGAGGCCTGTGTCCCAGCAGTGGGAACATTGTAGGTTGAATATGTATTAATTGAATATTATGTTATTGTTGACACATATCATCTGCCTATAAGCCTTTTCCCAACTATGTTGGGGTCGGCTTCCAGTCTAACCGGATGTAGCTGAATATCAGTATTTAACATGGAGCGACTGCTTATCTGACCTTCACAACCCAGTTACAGAGTAATACGATACCCCTTGGTTATAAGACCGGTTGTCAGACTTTCGGACTTCTGACTACCCGTAACGGCGGGTCCACGAATGACAGCCGGAACCAACGGCTTAACGTGCTTTCCGAGGCATGGAGGGGTCTCGGTATGTAAAGATGGTCACCCATCCACAGACCAACCGCGGCAAGCGTAGCTTAACCTGATCGATCGACCTGTGCGGCTGTTATTATTTAGCAATGGGCCCCTCATGTTGACACACACGTATGAATAGTTTATTCGCAATAAGTATATCTACTATGGTGTGTTTTGAGGTTTACTATTATTATTAGTATTCAGAAATACTTATTATATAAAATTTCGATAGCTTCACCTTATGTGTATAATTTAAGAACATTTGACTATTTTTTTTTAACCTTTATTTATTCACATCCGTACGTGACGATATCACAGGTCAAGCAAGTAAACAGAGTGCACACTATAAAGTTGCTACATTAACCATAACAAATTTCTCATTTTATTCCCATACCCCATAATTTTCTCAGTCCTAGTCTCAATACAAAGACGGTAAAGCATTAAATTAAGCAAGAGCATCTAGTTTGTGATTGCGCGCGCCATTGTTTAGTGAGCCTGCTATAACAAATAGGAATAATTAATGTTTGACTAGATTAATTATCCAACCTTTTATTTATAAGCTCCTCATTACTAAGCAGTTCTTAGGTACAGACGCCAGCACATCAAGCTACCCGAACTGTCAAATTTTCCCAATCAACTTTGAACCTTATGCTGTAGCAATAAAGTAGAAAATCTATCAAAGAAATTTGACAGATTGTAGTAGCTGCATGTGCTGGTGGCGTCTGTACATGCCATATATTTAAGGCCTCTTGATATCACCATGGCGATGCGAGCTAAGAAATTACTTATTATGCACACTACAAAGTTGAAGATACATAGACACACATTTACATTAAAGATACCATAACCAATTTCTCATGTATTTCCCAAATTTTTCTCCATATTTACACAAGACAATGGGGGGAAAAATTCCTCAAGTGCCTCAAGTTTGGGAGCTGTGTATGCATCGCAGCAGTAATTCACACTGGATTACAGTTCCCGGTCGTGATGGCACGCGGCATCTTTAGAGGGCTCACTATGACAAATATAAATACTGCATGTTTCAGAATGTTTGACTAGATTACTTCATCATGCCAAGTGGTGGATGCCAAGCTTCACAGCTTGACTCATCGCCGCAAGGTTGCCTGCTTGTCGGTCTTCTACAGACTGTACTTTGGGAAGTGTGCCCAAGAACTCCACGACCTCATTCCACCGGCCCTCTTCTACCTTCAGACATCCAGACGCACTGCAAGTTACCATCTCTACCTAGTTGCTGTTCCACTAATTCGCACTAAGCGTTTTCAAATATTCTTTATAATGCGCACAGCAAAAGAGTGGAACTCTATACCTGCGTTTGTGTTTCCGAGTGCACACAACCCGAATCTCTTCAAAGTAAGAGCGAACAGGCTTCTTCTGGGTGAGCTCACTCCTTCGTAGACTTTGTCTCTGTTACCTCTGACCTAGACTAGAGTCAAGAGCAAACAATTTGAAATAAAAAAAAAAAAAAAAAACATAATCATGATCACCATAATCAGCCTACAGTGTTCCCACTGCTGGGACACAGGCCTCCTCTCAGTAAGAGGGAGCGAGCCACTATCCACCACGCGGGCCCGGTGCGGATTGGTAGATGTCACATATATATCTCCGATTTTTTGGTTCTAGGACATGCCGGTTTCCTCACGATATATTTTTCCTTCGTCGTTTTGAGAGCGGTTGTAATGAAATAATTTACACCAAGTAAAGCACCTGACTGGGTTCGAACCTGCGACCTACAACTAAGTGGGTCGCTAGATTACTTATCCAACCTCTAATTTATAAGCTCATTATAAAGGCGTCGTGTACCTAAGAACTCGTCTCACGCGATCACGAGCCAAGCAACTTATTATAAAGAATGAAAGAAAGAAAGAAAAAGTATTTATTGCGACTCGTACAGGAAGATCACAAACTAAACTAAACACAGCAAAATAAAAAAAACAAGTTATATAAAAAAAGTAACAAAAGGAAAATGAAACAGTAAGTCCTACACGAGGCCAAAGGGCTCCTATCTCAGCATGATGCTATGACATTTAAAAAATAAATGTTGCATTATAGTGCACACTATGAAATTACCTACTATACCGCATATTTTCACAAGACAAAAGGGATGGCCAATAAATTGCCTAACAGCCTCAAGTTTAGGAGCTATTTCATCGCAGCAGTGATTCACACTGCCTTACAATTCCCAGCCGAGATGGCACGCGGTTTTGTTTAGTGAGCTCGCTATGACAAATGTTGGCTGCAGTTGCTGTACTAAGACCTTGTCAGTTTATAGACTGGTTTTGATGAACACTATCTTTGCTTTGAGAGGTCTTTTGGTTATGTTTGGTCATTTTGTGACTGAAAGTGTTTGTTAAATAACAATAAAATTGTATGTGAGGCCGCACACCAGGCGTACACTTGTATCACGATAATTGTGGCGCCACATTCGATACGCTACACATTTAACGCCCCCGTATATCTATGCTCGAGCACGCACACCAAGGACACAATTGTAGCGGGTGCACTATGTGGCGAGACGTTTGCCGCACTACACGAATTCAAGATCGAACACGTTCGTTTTTTGTGTCGCTTTGGTTTGCAAAAATAAAAGACAACATTGAATTTTACGTTGAGTTTATTGCAGAGGTTGAAAAAAAAACCTATATTATATAACCATACGCTCTCTGATTATAGCAACAGACGGATGAATGTCGGACGAATGTCGATATCATCGTTGTCAGACGATGATGTCGACATTCTCAAAGCGATGGCACGTGAAAACTGTGCTTCCGATGTGCGCGTATACGAAACATTTGTAGTAAGCTGAATTGTAGCGCAATAACTGTGGCGATGTAAATGTACGATGCGTGTAGCATATGGCGCTGGTGTGCGGCCTGACTAATTGCTATCCGTAATATGTATGTAAATTTGAAAATGCAGATTAAATAGTCTATTATATTCTATTACACATAATAACTTACGTTACGATTTTTCATTAAAACTAGGTGTACTGCATAAAAATAAAGTTGTATAGGTCCCTACAGTATTCATCATGATGCTATCTATATACAACACACATCAGCCTATGGTGTTCCCACTGCTGCGACACAAGCCTCCTCTCAGTAAGGGGGCTATCTACATATTTTACACTTATTCAAACGAAGAAATTTCTGAACAGGGAATTTTTAATTCATTTTCATGTCTGAGAACCAAATAATTAAAAGCCCTGTAAACTTGAAACAAAACGATGATGTGGTAAGTGGGTGCGTCCTAATATATATATTATGTCGTATTAACAATATACTAGTCAGTATTTCATTACTTATAAATTTGTACAGACGCCAGCACATCAAGCTACACCTGTCAGATTTTCCCAATCAACTTTAAACCTTAAGCTTTAGCGATAAAGTTGAAAATCTATTAAAGAAATCTGACAGATTGTGGTAGGTTGATGTGCTGGCATCCATACATATAACCTGAGCTAAATACAATTTCACAGGGCACTGGGCGAAAATCTATCCCCATAACTATTTAACCGATTTATTCAAGCTGTTACAAAACTTGAAGCTTGTATTCTTTATACACACAATGCTGTATCCATTGTATGGCCTGTCCAAATGCCGCGGGCACAGTTGATAAGTCATCATCATCATTTCAGTCAAAGACGTCCACTGCTGGACATAGGCCTCCCCCAAGCACCTCCACTTCGACCGGTTCTGTGCTTCTCGCATCCAACGGGTTCCTGCGGCCTTCGAGATAAGTAATTCGTGGAAAGTGTTGTAATTTAGACCAAAAACAAGTTGGATGTAAAAGTATTAGCACCCTTTGTGTTTACTTGGGACAGAAATGTACGGATTAGGACCAGACATTGCCAATTAGTGCTATTGTTTTGTCTGGCAAGTTTTACTAGTAGAAAATGGCATATTTTGGCTGTATCTTTATGAGGCTATCTGCAGGAGATTGCCTAAACCAATAACACTTTCCATTGTGTATTCTTTGTTTTGTTTCGTCCTAACGAGTATTTTTAGATTTGTGCGCAAATTATAATACGTATGGTTAATTTATATCTATTGCTTGTTGTAGAGCTCCTAAAATGAACGTAATTTTATATTTAAAAAAAAGTGACACTCTGGGAGTGCCGAAAGCTGTGAGAAACTTGAACAATTACGTGTGTATTTTTTTATCGTCTTATAAACAAAACACAAACAGAATACTTTGCCATCACTGACATATCGGATATACATTTAAACCGAGTACGTCCCGAGGACAGCCGAACACATCCGAATTTAGCGCGGTGTCCGTTACGTTAACAGTGTCGCGAGTTCAATGGTTTTTTCCCATCTCAAAAAATTCCCAACGCGCCTAAAGAAGTTTTCACTTCAAACATTACTTGCGTAGATTTATTATAGCAATAAGCTGATAAACTGAATTTCTTCCAAACTCAGAAATATAAATGTAGTCCTGTCAAAATTACAGTATAGCATACAATTATTTAATTAATAATTTAGTATAAAATGAGACCTGGGCGGAGAGGCGCAATAAAAAAAACAGCATGTGTGCAATTCACACGTGGTAGAAGTGAAACCTTCAAATCACTATACCTACAATCCATCCATCCATCCATCCATCCATCCATCCATCCATCCATCCATCCACACACACAAACACACTCAAAAACACTCAACAACACTCAACAACACTCAACAACACTCAACAACACTCAACAACACTCAACAACACTCAACAACACTCAATAACACTCAATAACACTCAAAAACACTGTATAATGCTTTATCTACTTTCATGTCGTAAAATTCTAATTATAAAATTTTAAACGAGTTTATATTGATATACTTTATAAACACAATACCGAAATAGAAAAAAAAAATTTCATTATAACACTATTTCTCGAACAAAATAATGTTATAAAATAATTTTTTTTCCATTACGATACAGGTTAACCAAGAAGTTAAATCACTAAGGAGAATGCATAACTTTTTTTAATCGAACTCGTTAAGCCCCATCCACATGCTTGACAAACAATGGCAAACAGCCAACAGCAAACACGGACATGTGGATGGGTGTTTGTCGTTGTTTGCCTGTTTGTGTTTGTGTTGGGCAGTGTTCGGCATCGGTGTCGGTTTTTCTTGCCAGATCAAAGGATGTTTGGCACTTTGTTTGTTGTTTGCGGTGTTTGTGACAAACAGCCAGCGTGTGGATGGGGCTTTACATATATACGGGAGCGTGAAGTTTTGGTGTGTAAATTTTACTTATCTGTGGTTGCGCTAAAGTGCGGTGAAGAGCTGGGTTTTTGGCGCCATTTTTACGTTTTTTCTGAATTTAGTGTTTTATTCTATTATTGCTTAAAAATGTCTGATACCAGTGAATGTGAAGGAAATTTGACTCCGCCCGATATTTTAGATGCGGCGACGGAAATGACTCATACAAAACTACAATAATTATCATAAGCAGTAAGGTATGTCTTACTTTTTGAACTTTGATCTTTTATTTAGTATATTCAATCTCAATGTATGAAAGTAGATAAAAAGTTGTATAAAACTGCACATAATAAGGTATTAAACACTCGTGTGATACTATTACAAACCTCGCTCCGCTCGGTTTGTAAACACACACTCGTGTTTAATACCCCTCATTATGCAACAGTTTTATAAACTACTATTCTGTCTCATTTTCTCCCACGTTACCTCTTATATGTCTCTTTTTACTGTCGCTTTTTCGTTTTATAAAATTTCAAGTCACAACGATGCTAAAGAAGTTTTCACTTCAAAAATGTATATCAATTAAATATTATGTGCAAAAGTCACAACAAAAATTCTCGACAGCCAGGAAATATTTTATGCAGACTTTATACTAATCACATCGCACAGACGAGATACGAATGGTAAGGCCGTAAGCAACCGCATGCAGGAAAAAAAACCCGTATTCCTTTTTCAAATATTTGTCCAATTTACATTCCATTAGGCGAGACGCGGATATTAGGACCGAATAATTTCACTCGTATCCGACCAAAGACGTATAAAGTTGACGTAATTTTAAAAAAATTCTTATTTGCTCCATTAGCTTATTACCTGGGAAATATGGTAAAGAAATTACATGTGCTTTAAGTAGGTATTGAATTAAAGTAGTTACGACTCTAAGAAAAATATTTTAAGTTAAAATATAACAATGCTTCTTTCAAGGGTAATGTTGATAAACGTCACGCTTGTCGAATAGACTTTTGATGATGCTAATAATGTCAACAACCATTTCAATCAATTCATATTTATGTAGTTTACCGTTCACTTTTAACAAACAGTAAAGGCTCCTACAAACAGACGCGACACGCGATAAAATCGCGCGCGACACAAAGGCACCGTAAGTCGCGCAACGCCTTTGTATCGCGCGCGATTCCCGTCGCGCGTCGCGCCTTTTTCTAGGAGCCTTAATTCGAGATACCTACCTACTTACTTATTCTTGCAGATGATTTCAATGAAATGAACAGTCATTTGATTGTTAATTGGAAAAGTAAAAAATTTGATTACTTAAGAGAAGAAGCACAGTACTGCAATTCAGCTGTAGTTGCCTGGTCGAGAAGCTAAAAATATAGTGCTTAACTTTGTATAAATAATTTATATTTTCCGTTCCACAAACTAGAGAGGCAAATCAAATACCTATTTTAAGATAGAATAAGAGGATCTACACAAAGGTGTGGAAGCAAAACGTAATTTGTTATCCTGTTGACAGTCTTTTGTTATTTTGGGCACATTCATAAGGTGTTAACCGCATCAGTAGTAACAGATGAGGTGCCTTCGGAAACACGTGTTGCCTATCCATCTGGAATGGCGCGCGCACAGAGCACGGAATCTCGGCAGCCGGTGCTAGAGGCAGTATTGTCAACATTTCCCATACAAAACAAGCGTGTCAGTGAGCGGTACCGTTTACTCGTAGGAACTGACGGCCCGTGACAATTCTGACAATGCGTGTGTCAGCCGAAACTTGCGCTCAGCACTTATATTAGTAACATACAAGGATTTTTTGACGCCCGAATGACGTTGACAGGGGGGCGCTGATGGTAAACCTTCGTGCAATATTGTTTTGTGCAATGTATTGAAAAAACAAGATGGTGCCATTAGTTCCGATTTTGGTCACGCGCCAAAAGAACCTTGTAGCGCTTTATTGACGTCTCTGGTCGCGGACGGCGCGGCGATTCCGTGATCTGTGGCCGCGCGTATCAACTATTTGTCTTACTGACACTTATGTCACGGGAGAGTATTTTGTGTTGACGTGTGTAAGTCATTGCCAGTCACGGCAGCTTTGTGTCATAGGAGATAAGAGTGTGTTACAGTGTCAGAGTTCATTGTTGACATTTATCACTTCTTAGTTTATGAGTGAGGTCAACTTCTGAAAGTAAAGCTTTTTTATTATGCATAATCAGCCTATAACGTTTCCACGACTGGGACACAAGCCTCCTCTCTGTGAGAAGGAGTGGGCCGTAATCCACCACGCGGGCCCAGTGCGGGTTGGTGTTTTTTGTAATACGATAGCTTAGATGGGTACATAACCGCCTGTTAAGCGCTGAAAATAAATGTGTTTTCTTTCTGATAAGTCTTGGACTCCTTTAATAAGAACTGGTCTTTGTCAAGTTTGAAAAGAGGACGGTCTCATTTCTCTTTCCACTTCTCTTAATTTAACCTTAGTTAATGTATTAAATTGGTGATGGTAAATGGTGTCTTAACACCATTGATTTTTAATAGCCTGGGTTGTTTGTAAGATAGGACCATGTTTGTTATTTCAAAATGAGTCGAAAATAATGAACAGAGTATTGCATTAAACCATTGGATTTAATATCGAGTTTTTCAAATCTTTTATTAAGTCTTTCGAAAAAAAGTTAATTTCGAACATCAGTAAACACCTCTTTGTACAAAATCGACGAGCTTATAAACATCGACTTGGAGCTTTTATTCAAATATCGTATCAAAAAAGCTACGAGGAAAACTCTTCAAGTAATACCTCAAAAGGTTCTAAAACATTCTTCAAAAAGATATTACTCGTCTAAATGTTCCTCATCTATAAGTTTTAACCTATCATTTCAAAACACTTGTACAATCACGAGCAAAAAGACGACCACATTCGGTGAACTTCGAAAATGATTTTTCAAAAAATTGGTTTTAAATACAATGATGAAATGTTGTTGACATTTGAACACTTGTTTTGGCAGTATGATCATCACCTGCCTAGCCTTTTCCCAACTATGTTCGGGTCGGCTTCCAGTCTAACCGGATGCAGCTGAATACCAGTATTTTACATGGAGCGACTGCCTATCTGTCCTTCACAGCCCAGTTACTGGGTAATACGAAACCCCTTGGTAAGACTGGTTGTCAGACTTTCGGGCTTTTGACGACCCGTAACGAATGTAAAAGTTCCACGAATGACAGCCGGGACCTGCTTTCCGAGACCCCATCCACGGACCAGCCGTTGCAAGGGTAGCTTAACCTGATCGATCGACCCGTGCGGCTATTATTACTATCCAGAAGCCTCTTACAGCAGCATTATCTAACATAAAATAATAGTTTGTGGACAAACTTGCTCAAATACGCAAACATAATAGATAATATTGTCTAGTGCAGGGGTTATAATTTTATCAAAGATCCGTTTATGAATTACATATTATTTCTGTCAATACTCTTAGGGAAAATCTATTCTCTTTCTGTGTTTCCCGATAGCTATAACGCGGGAATTTTCAAGTCGAGAGTTAATAGGTTACTTTTAAGGTAAGCTTCACCATCGTCGACCACATCCTCGATTACTATCAGGTGAGACAGAAAGAGGTGAGCCAATCAATTATAAAAAAATCACCTTCGAATGTTGATAAATGCTTACACATTTTTGCTCGTAACTGTACGTGTCCCACTATCCGACTCGTGCTGGTGCATCCGACAATTTTCTACTGAAAAATGTAAGAGCGCGGAATGAAAAGGAATTTGTAGATTAAACCTTCAAGTTTGGTTTCATAGCTGAGAATCTGAAAGCGTTTCGTGGGTGTTATGAAATCCGCTTTGAAAATAAAATTCATGTCTTTGGGTTCATTATTTTAGAATAGAACATTTTTCAATTCATGAAAACATCTCTTCTACATATAGTACATATCTATACATATAATAAAATTGTAGAAAAGTGGTGTCTGTACAATAGAAATATATAAAAAAAAAGTAGCAGGAGTTGTTATTATATCGATGCCGAATCCGAAATTGTAATTACATTTTTTTTTGTCTGTTTGTCTGTTTGTCTGTGTGTTTGTGCACGCTAATATCAGAAACGGCTTATTCGATTCAGATGCGGTTTTCACTAATATATTGTAGTAAGCTTCACTTAACATTTAGTGTTTATTTCATGTCAATCGGTTCATAAATAAAAAAGTTATGTCAATTTAAAGAATCACGGCGAACATTTGTTAAGGTTTTCTATCAGAGCACGTACACGACACGCCTCGCGCCTGCGCGTCCGTGGCTATATAAAGCGCGCTGAGAGCCACGCCACTGCCCGCTCCACCGACGCTTTTTTTTTTTTCAGTATGGGAAATCGTCAAATGACCCCTCCCGCTCTGGGTGGAGCGGAAGGGAGTGTCAGACTCTTACTGACTAAAACCCACCCGTGTTCCTTCCTTAGCCCTTTGTGTTCCGGGCCAGCAGCGGTAACCCTTTCGGACAATCCCGCTGACCCGGCAGGCTTCGGCCCTCACGGGCCCCTCCGAATGATGCTGACATCTCTTTGAGGCGTGCGTGGAACACGTACGCACCGTCCGGCACAGGCCTGGTCCTGATCGGACGGTGAGCTTACCCATTACTCACTGCCCGCAGGCCCGCGCCTACGGTGGCCGGGAGTCGTCGCGCGGCTCCCGACGCCCGGAGCGTCTCCCGCGGCGGTGGGAAGGGAGGCTCTCTCTCTCAGCCGTCTCGCCGCCTGCTTCGCTAGCATGACTGCTTCGCAGAAGGAGGCGACTGCCCCCCACTCTCTCTCGCCCCGGACCATGGCTTGAAACAGGCCCGGACGCGAGAGGTCGCCGCCGCTGCCGATCGCCTCAACGAGGACACGTCGGTGCTCCGCCCAAGCGAGGCACACCTCCACCGTATGCTTTACCGTGTCCTCTGGGTGATCCTGGCAATGGTGACACCCGGGCGTTTCCTCCCGCCTGATTATGTGCAGGAACCTCCCAAAACTTCCGTGTCCGGTGAGGAACTGCGTCAGGCCGTAGGTGAGGGCGCCATGACGCCTCTCTAGCCACTCCTCAAAGAGGGGTCTTACCGCCGCTATCGTGGCGTGCCCTCCCCACCGACCCTTGCTCGATGTTGTGTCAGCCCGCGCCGCAGCTGAGCCTGTAGATTTAAATTCCCGACTGTGACATCTGAGTTTGTTTCGGCCTTTCTTCTCAGAGTAGTCAATTAGGAAAAGCCGACCCATCGTTCTTAAATAATCAAAAATCGATCCAGCCTATCTCAACTTGCTGCCCTCTACCCAGCGATGCCCTAAGCCGAGGTTCGTACCCCACAGGGGGTGCCCTTAGCGTGTAGTCACTTAGTATACTTAGTTAATTTAAGCCCCTGGCTGGAGGCTTTGAGTTCTCTCAAGGCAGCCACAGGATAGTCCGGTTAAGTAGTCACGACCTCTCAAGGTCAACTACGGGATGCCATAGTTAAAAAAAAAAAAAACTCGCCGCTGCCATAAGGATTCAGTTATTCGTAGCGAACGCACGTATAACGACCAAGCAGCAACAATAAACGCTGAAATTTTGAGCTATGTTCCGGGTGATTATGTTGAGTATATCTCCATTAACAGAGTCATTGAAGAAGGAGAATCTACAAGCTACCCAGTAGAATTTTTAGAATCCCTCAATGCTCCTGAACTACCAGCACATAAAATAAAATTAAAAGTAGGCATACCCATAATGCTTCTTAGAAATTTAAGCCCGCCAAAACTTTGCAATGGCACCAGGTTGAAAGTGACCAATTTACAACGAAATCTGATAGAAGCAGAGATTTTAACAGGGTGTAGAAAAGGTGAAAGTGTTTTCATTCCTCGGATTCCTCTCATTCCAAACAATTTTCCATTTAGTTTTAAACGAGTCCAGTTTCCAGTCAGCCTATAGTATGTTTTGCGATGACAATTAATAAAGCCCAAGGTCAGACGCTGAAAGTTGTGGGTGTAGATCTAAGTGTCAGCTGTTTCTCGCACGGTCACATACAACTGTGTGGCTCTGTCACGGGTTAGAAATCCTAGGAGCCTGTATGCTTTCATGCCCGATGGCCATACGTCAAATATCGTATACAGAGAAGCATTACTGTAAAGTAAATTTTTAGCTACCCAAACGACGGTATATGTAATTCAAAATATGCTGCCAAGTCACTATTACACGCGGACGAAGTCGCGGGTACAGCTAGTTATATCTATAATTATAATGAAATGGTAACGAAGTTAAAACTGTACATTGAGTATTTAAAAAAAATATAATTTATTGCTACGAGTTGTGGGTGTGATACAGAAAATTTTTATATTTTTATTTTTTTGTATATGCTTGTCTGGATTTATGTTCCGGAATGGTGCGAAAACAGCTGAACGGAGTTTATAACTTGGATGTTAATCCAAGTTATAAACTCCGTTTAGCTGTTTACGGGTCTACGGGGATTAAAAATACCTTATATGTGTTAGCACATAGGGTACTTTTAATCCCCGTAGTACATGGTGAACAATGACGTAGCTAATTGAAGTCTTTGAAATACAAGGAAGACAAGAACGTATTGCCCTGACCCCGAATTGGGAAAATATTTCGACACCAAAATTATATTTCTTAAATTTTCCCTTTATTTTTTTTATTTATTTATTTAATCTAAATATACCTACTGTTATATTTTCACATAAAACCTGCCAAACTGCAAAGTAATTTGTCAGCAGTAGGTTCTCGTGGATTCTACACGACTTTGTAAGTACATTAAAATTATATTTAAGTTAAAACTAAGACTAAAACCATGGCTCTGCAGGCCAAGATTCCATATGTGAATTCAGAGTAGTTACCCACACAACCATAGATTCTACAACCACAGCTACTATACTCAGCGGCATCAGCCAATAAACGTCATGAGACCATTCCATAGTAGCTAATCTGCATTCGCGATTTATTTGCCAAAAATGTACCTAAAAAAAAATGAGTTTATGGAAAAATTACTTTAAATCCTACACAATAAAGTTCAGTTTACGAATCCATCTTTATTTGAAAACAAAATGGAGATGGATTCACAAAGAGAAATATGTAACTGATCCTGTAAAAGCTTATTGACGTTCTCATGATGCCCAATGTCTTTAATATTGAGCCTCTTTGTAACTTTCTAGACTTTTCTCACTTTTCGTCGCAGTAACTAAGCTAGGGTTACCCAGAACAAATGGTTGAGGTAAGGTTTAAACTGTGACCAACCACGTGCGAGCCGAATTGTTAACTAAGCTTGGGCACCCCGACCAAATGGGTTCGGTTAGGTTAGGTGAAAAATGTGACTAAACGCGAGCCGAGCGAGCGAAGCGAACGGTGCCGCGGCAGCAGCCAGCGAGCGTTTTATTCAAGTGCGTCGTAGTTACTTGGCCATTTAGAATTTTAGAAACCACATTAGGAATTATTTATAATAGAATATTAGAATATTATTTTATTTGCTCAGAATGTAGGTATTTACAATAAGGTTGTTACATTATGTGATTTAAGGAATCCTTGTACATTCTACCACTTTGGCATGCAAATATTGATGCAGTTCAAACATCAAAGTAAGTATCAAACATTGATATATTTACAACTAAAATTTATCATCTAGGAAAGCGGATACGGAGTAGTAGCATTTATCTAAAAGAAGTAAAGTTAGTTTTTTTTTTAAAGTTGTTACTGGTTCCTTTTTTATGGAATTAGGAATGTGGTTAAATATAGTCGGTGCCATACCAAAAACACTTTTCCTCAACAAAGCAGTCCTGTATCTACCTGTGCGTAATAGGTGCGTTATTTGAGGCTTGTAAAATAGGCACTACCATTATACCTATATTAAAGTGTTCAATAACAGGAGCGCAAAATGGGAATAAGATCGATTAAATATGTACAGTCAGTTATAGCAATTCGCTGATCCAGCTTTGCATAAATGGTTCAGATTTTTTAGAATACGAATCGATAGAATTTTATAATTCTTTTATATTTTACTTACTTCTACTGACTGTACATGCCATTCGTAAATATGGCATTTTTTGAAGCCTTTAACCAGCAGACACAATTAGAGTAGTAAAAATAATGATTGTGTTTGCATTCCCAATCCTCAGCACGCCATATTATGTCATTTCAAACATTCAAATTAGCTCTAAATATTTTAAACAGCGTTGCCCACACTTACACCAAAGTAAAGCGTAGTATTTTGAAAGGTTAATCAATAATTAAGGGGCTGACGTCACGAGTTGCGGGCCGTGTAAGCAATAACAGCGGTCGGGTGAACATTCATTGATTTTAAAGATATATTAATTACGTCCGGTCCCTTGAAATGTAAACAAAAGGGAATAAAGCGCTGATAGGCACTGTTTTAAACAGTTTTGTTGTTGTTTATATTTGCGTATAAAGTTTTTCGATAGATAATAGTTAACTGAATATTTACGGGGAATGAGAAAAACGTCGTGAAAAGAAAAGTTTTGAGTACCTATGAATGTGGATGGCAGTAGCGAAGGGTCAATTTTTGTAAGAGGTAAGCCGGTGTAGATATCATTAATATGATTATATATTATTATTTGTCTATAGAAAACTGACGCTATGCGACACTGCTGAGTGCTACTGTGGGCTGGCGGATGAAACTCGGGACCATGTCCTGTGGGACTGCACCCTCTATACAGTCGAGAGGGAGGTAATGTTGGAGGACTGGTGTAGAGAGGAAGTTGGTCCGGTTTACCACCGGGAACAGGTGGCCAGTGCGGAGCGCTTCCGGAGGTTGCGGTCATTCGCCCACAAATGGCACGGCAAACGGAAGGAGTTGGAGCTGGAGTCTGGGGTCCGATGACCAAGGTGGTACTAGGGATTCGGCAAGGGGTGTGGAGGCTGATGGGAAAAGGGTATGTTGATAGAATGGGCTGCTCGGGTGCGAAGGAGTGTTGTGTGGTGTAGTAGGCCCCAGAATGGGGAGTAGGGAAATTGGGAAGGGGTAAATAAATAGAACTAGTGACACAAGGCGGGTAGGACCGGTACAGGAGGATTGGGATTATGTGCCATTTTTCAAAGGTAAGCCGGTAGGAATCGAGATGTATGGAACCTTCGCCACTGTGGACGGCTATAATAATAGGGAAAAACCAAAGAAATAGTAAAGAGAGAAAAAAGAGAAAGAAAGAGAAGAACAGAGAAAGAGAAGAGAAGAGAAAAAGAAGAGAGAGAAGAGTATTCTATTCTATTGACTGTGTGAAAGATAGTATGGCTCGAAAGAGGCGACTACCGAAATGACGACTATTAAAGAAGTATGGAAGAAAAATACACGTTGCGTCGACCCCAAACAAATCAGGATAAAGGCAGGAGAATGCTGATAGGTATGGCACCGCGCATTTACAATAAATTACCAGATGTCATAAAAATTTTTGAATGTTATACAATATTAAAAAAAAAAATTAAAGCTCTAGTTAATTGAAAAAATGTTATTATACGACTGATGAATTTCTAAACGATAAATTAATATATATTTATTTAATTATTTGACTGGAGAAACTAATTTTAATTGAATATTGTGACTAATTGTAATTTATGATTATTTATTTATGCATTGACTGTAGAAATTATTCCATATTGCTTATTGTTTTTTATTTAGCATGCAACCATATTTGTACGCCTCTTGGCATAACATAGCGACCTATGAACTTTAATTTAAGAACTGTATTCACTACCTATGTTACACAAATAAAAAATGATTATGATTATGATTATTATAATTATGATTATGATCATGAGTTCATTGGAGATCTATAGCCTAATTTTGTTTAAGTAAATGTTTGAAACATTTAATTTAAACATAATGTAAAACTATGGAGTTTCGTGCTCGCCCTTCTCCTTAAGAATCTACGTTTCGGAATGCGCAACTTTCTAATTTCAAAATTCTGATTAGTTAACGCTTTGACAAGCCAAAAGTTTTGAGTTTGAATTCACAACGTAAGAAATACCTACTTAATTTAGAAAATAATTATGTCATAATGAAGGGCGTAATAAGCGATAAGGCATTTCTGTTATGTATTTTTGTAGTGTACAATAAAGTTGATATAAATAAATAAATAAAATAGAAATGTTATTTCTAACAGCGAACAATAAAAAAAGACAACTATAAAAATAAGTTTATGTGTTTATTTAGAGAGA
Source organism: Luperina nickerlii (assembly GCA_963855955.1). NCBI lineage: Eukaryota > Metazoa > Arthropoda > Insecta > Lepidoptera > Noctuidae > Luperina > Luperina nickerlii. The sequence continues at coordinate 8,762,982 of OY979685.1, forward strand.
GTCCATATACAACACACTGCGATCACTAATCTCTTTGAAAAGCGAGTAAGTAAGTATAATAACTTTTTTACAACTGCAAATCAGTTTTATAAAGAAAAAGTTCACGTAAAGCTTTGGACGTGTTATATGAGATTTATCTTGCAGTAAGCTTCGAAATAAACTTATTATTTTGGCATTAGAGAAGAAATAATGCCAAAAGAAATATAAGGTTAAGTTTTACACATGGTCAGGGAAATTAATAGTTAAGCGAATTGACAGTACCCTACCACAAGTTGCCATGTTATAACCCTTTAATTTTATACAACTGCCAAATAATGACGGGTGTGATTTGAATATATGGACAATTTAAGTTGACAGTCGATTTGCTTAACAATTAATTACCCTGACTTTGTCTGACTTGGAATTTGACTTGAAGACTCGTAGGTCTAAACTTTAGACCATTCTCAATTTCTGACACTGAAACCGGTCGCAGGTGTGAAACAGTGATTATTAGCGATGTAAATCGAAGCCTAGTTTCAAGATTACTCGTGTTTTAATTTATTAAGGCAAATTACCGTCGAAAAACTAAAAGCTGAAGGTATTTTATCATTTGTTTCTATAAGAAAATGGTGAATATTGTACTATATTTAGATTTAATTGTATTAATTGATGTATAGTCACGACTATAAAAGAAATACCAAAACTATTTGATATAGGAGGCTGTATCGGCTTTTTGTTTGACGTCGCTTGTCTCGTCAGATAGTTTTGGTGTTTCTTCGATGTCACTTATTTGTGATGCCACTTTTACATGCCTTATATCAATAATATGTGGTCGTCAAGATGACAGTAACTTCAACTTCAACTCTTGATTAATGGCTTCTGTGGAACAAACACCACAATTTTGCCAATTTCACGTACTAAAATCCACTAAATGAAAAAAATAAATCTCTCTGACACGTGAGACAGCTCGCTACTGCGGCTAATGTGTCTCCAAAAAATATGGTGATGTGATGATGATGTGATGATGTGATGATCCGACCGAAACCTTAAAATCAAGATGACAGTAAATATATGTATATTTACTGTCATCTTGACGACGCCTAATGGATGACTCATGAAGTCAGATAGTATTATTGTCAGATAATATAATTTTGCTCGTGACTGTACCTACTAAGCGATATACTAGCTATATACCCTTTTGGCACGAACTCCATTAACATACATAATTATCTATAAGAATTATTCATTCCATAGTTCAAATATTAGCCAATCAGCAAGGTGCACTAGGGGTGTTTTTTTTTGAAGATGGGAAATCATTAAATGACCCCTCCCGCTCTGAATGTAAGCTTACAGTTTCTTCATAACCTTTTCTTTTTGCCATTAAACCATTTTGTATTTTTGCCAAGTATCACCACTCGTAGAGACTATTTTACCATAACCATAATCAGTCTATAACATTCCCACTGCTGAGACTGACGAGACGCTTTTTTTTTCAGGATGGGAAATCGTCAAATGACCCCTCCCGCTCTGAGCGGAGCGGAAGGGAGTGTCAGACTCTTACTGATTAAAACCCACCCGTGTTCCTTCCTTAGCCTTTTATGTTCCGGATCAGCGGTAACCCTTTTGGACAGTCCCGCTGAAAGTCTTGGATAGGAGGCTTGTGTCTGAGCAGTGGGAACGTTATATAGGCTGAGACACAGGTCTCCTCTCCGTGAGAGGGAGTGGGCCGTAATCCACCATGCGGGTCCGTACATGTCACATGTCTTCGAACTTTTTGTTCTAGAACATACCGGTTTCCTCACGATGTTTTCCTTCGTTTCGTTTCGCTTCGTTTTGGGAGCAATCGTGATGAAATAATTTACAGAAAGTAAAGCGTCTATCTGGGTTCGAACCTACTACCTACAATACGTTAGTCGCGGCCGTACTGGGCTGCCACTGCGCACTCTGAGAATATTTTAATGCACCCAAATGGCATAGTGAAAAATGATTTTAGTTTTTGGAATTGAGAAAAAACAGTGCTTTGTTTTCTTTTCCCCTCGGGTGAGCTATATGATATAACCAAGGGTAATGTAACTAGAGTGCCTAGTGTCCACGGTAGAACATACCTAATACTCGTAGACGTTAGACTTTAGTTGTAGGAGATTAATCTAGGAAATATTTTAAAAGACTGCATTGAAGCCTTAGTTAGAGAGATCTCGTTACATCAAACGGAGTAAATGGCTCTCAAGACGCTTTATTTGAAATTAGTTTCTCTCGGAAGAGGCGTATGCGTCTCAGAGCAATTACTATCAAGGAAAACGTATAGTGTTTAAAGTAAATTGTCTAGTTATTTTCTATTTATTTAAATTTTTTCTGGTTGATATTAGCTACCTGTCTGGTCACTATTAGACGAGCCTTTTTTTCTCTTAATAGTTCGTCTAATAATATTTTTAAATTAAATCACTAATTTAAAAACGTTTAAGCACCATGATCATCATCTAGCACTTTTCCAACTTTGTTGGGGTCCAGTCCAATTCAATGCTGCTTAATACCAGTAGTTTACTTGAAGTGACAATATAAACATACTTCCATACAAAAGTTAGCAACGCGAACGTCACAAAACATTATATTCTTACCTTGCACCAAGCACTTTTCCGCGGGCACTTTAATAAATATCCCAACTTCACTTACCTCACCGTAATATTTCTTTAGAAATAACAACTTAAGTTCTTGCAATAGTAAACAGGACGTAATAAAAGCGATTAGGTTTGCCTAGACCAGCGCAATGGAATAATTTACGAGCCAAAGTGGTGGAAAATGGTTATGCAAAGGCATTATGTGTGGAATGTACTGCGATATGGGCACTTAGGGTAAGGCGTTGGCTGAATGGACCGACTTTTCGGAACAATATTTTATTTTTAGTGGCTTTGGGTAAATAATACGACTAAGATTCTTTTGAATCCTTCTTTTAAAACTAACTTGGGTCTTGGGTCTAGGGATACAATCTGTTGCTTTTTGATTGAATTATGAAAAACAAATTATTATAGTTTTCTAGTCAAATACCGCATTTATAAAACACCGCATTATGTGTGTGTAATTTTTTTCATAATTTCGGTGTGTGCAAATTATATTGTATAAAACGGAACGCAACGTTTAGTGACATCATCGCCCCATTCAGTGAATTTGCGAATTGTGGAAGGGACTGGATTTTATGTCATGTTGGGGACAGTCCAATTCTAGTGAGCGCCCGTCTACAACTCTAATTATAGTTATCAAAACGTTTTATTGGTAATTATTACATTTAATAAATTTGTTGTAAAATTAAATTATTTTTTTTTAATTTTTTTTTAAATTAAAGTTTTTCTTATAAATAATGGCGAATGGAAACCCTCAAGAGTACGTGGGCTTTGTAAAATGCAGGTATCCTTCAACAATACTTCAATCTGTCACCTTCCGCCGAAATACACGTTAATAATTTCCGAAAGACCAGAAAAATAAAACCAAACAAAACTTTACTGACACCATAACAACGGTTCCTTATGTTGGTCCTTTTGTCCAAAGTCGTAATAAACTTAAGATTTTTGTGTAGCTTGGTCTGTTTACAGCCTACAATGTAATATATACGACAAAGTAAGTACCTAGCTAAGGTTCAAATTTTCTGTTCGGCGAACCGTGTATATGTGAACGGTATGCTGAAACGCTTAGAGGGAAAAACGCTTGCTAGCATTTTTGCCTTATTTCCATACTAAGTTAGGTTTTTAAAATATGGAATGGGTTAATTACATAATGGAGCTTTTATGAGCTTAGTTCTTTTTTTAAATTATGTATTCTGGTTTTGAATGAGCAGAGAAAAAACACGATTGGTTGGTTGAGGCAGATGTGAGTGGAAAAGCCAGGAGGGGACGCTCTAGAACGATAAAGTGACCTTATTGGTGATGTATAATTCAGAAAGATCAGGTGCCATGTTTGTTCTGCCATGTTTTATGCAAATAAATATTATTTTTATTTCAATTTTTGCCTACCCCCAAAGGAAGAAGGCGTGGAGTTTTTGTTATGTTATATACTTCATTGATTGCAGAACTTACGATATTAATAAAATGGGATCATGACGTTTTGACTGATGACAGAAAATCCAATTTGGAGCAATCCAATGAAACTCGTGACAAAAAATTCAGGTAATTAGTTCGCATGACTGGCTTGCTGAAATTACTTATTGCTTGTTTGGGTTTCCGAGCAGTAATTTTTATTTATCTTTTCTTATTTCTTTCTTTCTTATTTCTATATCTCTTATTCTATATATTTATCTTACTTTATTGTCACTGGTCAAACGACCAAATTATTTTATGTTTTCTAGCTAGTGGCAAAGTTAATTTCTAAGTGTCGCCAACAACTGGGGAACAGCGCTGTTTTCTGAAATACAGATATTTTATTTATTTTGTATTTATTTATTAAGGTACACCAACATCGTCTATGTATAATTTATGTCTAGTTCAGACACAAATCTGGCTGTTTGTTTACGTCAATTTAAATGTTTGTAAACGCACCCACGATAGAGGAGTAATAATTAGAGAGGGGCAAAGTTAAAAAAAAAGAGCAGTGTATTGTAGAGTTCCGCGTCCTGTCTGTCCCAGTCACCTTTTTGAGGTCGTCTGTCCATCTAGCTAGGGGTCGTACCATACAAACTACATATAAATAGGTTATCGGTTTAATTCACTTTTGAAACTTGATATGAACCACTTAACTTTATTCGATTCGATTCTGATCTGCTTTAAAATAACGAAGGGATTAAATTCAAGTGCAATTTTAATAAAATATTTTATTTTAATATTATTTCTCCTTTGGGAATTTCAAATTTTCTTTATACTTATTTTTCGATTCTAATATTGAACGGGACGTATAAACTTCATTTAATCACGGGAACGTTAGAAATTCGAACCGAACTGAACATTTTTATTAAGTTTCCAGTACGTCCAAGCTTCTTTCAGAAAGTTTTAAAAACTGGATTGCAGGACTCGAACTTACTCCTCGGACGTTCTTTAAGCCTTTTCTTGACAGATTTTACTTTAACAATATAAAAGTTGGTGTAGAAACGCTGTCTTAAGTTCGAGTGATTTTCATTATGTCTATTATGAACTGACAAAGGTTCAAACTAAGTGAAAGTTGTCACTTGTCAGGAGAATTATCATAAGAATTGCAGCCAAAATGTATTAGTACGAGTAGTACCTATAGTTTTAAAGTACAGAAGATGGTCTTTTGTCTTTGAATTACATACCTTAACGTTACTGATTTCAAATAATTTAAACAAAAAAAAAATGTTTATTGCAAGTCACATGATCACTAAAAACAAAAAAATATATATAATAAATTAATAAAAAAAAAATACAAATAAACGACATACCTACATACACACGAACATAAATTTACGCCTTTCTCCTCTTGCACTTTAAAATAGGTACAGACGCCAGCACATCAAGCTACTACAATCTGTCAAATTTCTTTAATAGATTTTTAACTTTATCCCTAAATCATTAGGTTCAATGTTGATTGGGAAAATTTTACAGTTTCGGGTAGCTTGATGTGTAGGCGGCTGTACAAACATTTTACGCGGCTATTTTAAACCACCGCTTGAAGATCTTTGTCTTGCAACATTCATGTACTTAATTAATATAATTCAACAACGAACACATTAATAAAACGCCCATAGCACATAAAGCCGACACATAATAAATCAATTCCAACCACTTTATTTACCTATCCACAATAATGAGCGACAATAGCCAGAGAATTATTTGATTAACTGCTTCAATTAAGTGGGTAATCGTTATGAAATCGCCTTGCAAACAGACTCGTTAATAATCGTCGAAAAGGAACTCCCAGTTCCGAAACAGGGCTGTTTACTTGTGCCGAAAATGTTTCGCTTTATACAAACGACAGTTTCGTTCAAAATATAGGGCTGGTGCGTGGAATTTTTATTTGTATATTTGTTACCTCATAAGGTGACCCATACACCTACAATAATATTGCGCAATGTTGATGATTGCACAATTATGATTGATGAGCTCCGAAACCCACACAGTACAATTATTTATTGAGACAATAAAATTGAACAAGCATTCTCGTCATAACTTTCAACAGTGCACCATGTCTGATAAAGATTTGGCTGCAGATATCGTGTGTTTAATTGTAGCGAAACTAAAAAATATTGGGCAATATACCATACACAATACACAATAAATAAATATTGTGCAATAGAATTTAAAAGTCCTCAATCTTTTACTCAATCATTGCGCAATCTTCAATACTACCCCTATATGTTCAATAATATTGTGCAATCATCAACATTGCGCAATATTATTGTAGGTGTATGGGTCGCCTAACTCCGTTATATAACCTTTAGCTACTGACGTGTTTATTTTTTACGTAGATTCTGACGTAGGGGCCTGACAGGCCCAAGACTTCGAGGGTTTATATTAGCAGCCTGGATCATTTATAAATTGAAATAATTGTTTGTTAACATAAATAAAATGTATTTAAATAAAACAGATGAATATTTAAAGATATTTTTTATTGTTAAGTAACTATTATTAGACTATTTCAATGAAACATTTTTTTTTTGGCAGAAATCACTTGAGATCAGAAATCAGTCTGTATTTTTTATAAAACTAAACAAAATCAAAAATACTTCTTTTACCATAAAACACCATTAAACTCTCTAACAAGGTAAATATAACCAATCTTAGTTACTACTTTAGGAACATAAAATTGCAAGGCACCAAATCTCGCAAATTACACGCAGTCTGGGCAAACTTTCTTTGCGCATTGGAGACAAACATGTTTTTTACATGAAAAGCATGTGTGCGTAGACTTTCTCTGCAGCTTCAGTAGGCAAGTATGGCATCTTCTTCTTACCTTCAAGTCTTGTCCTTCAACCTCTGAAGCTGCTGGTTGGTCCGAAGTAGGCATATTAGGCCCCAGTACGCGGGTTAAACTCATGCGTAATTCACGAGGCAGTTTTTCATTCTGCACTCTTCGTTTCATGTGTGGCAATACTAGGCTTCGCGCTAAATCTTTTACGTAAAGGCCTCTTTCTGTCATTTTTCCTTTGTGAATGTCATACAAGATGTGGCTATTGACAGAACTGATATCTAAAATACGGTAAAATATCACCATCGGCCAACGTCGTTTTCTTCAGGCTGTGAATCACTCTGGATATCATCACCATGTTCGTGTTGCTCCGGAACAAATTCACCACCGAGGTTTTCAGCCTCTGATCCACTAGAATCCTCACAATTCAACCAAGATGAAATAATTGAGTCATAATCACGGGAACCGGGTACACACGATCTTTTAGTGTTTGAATTGTGCGAGTCATTTTCGGTATTCGTCGCCCGTTTTCTCCCAGTTGATGTACTTGGTTCCATATTACACAATTAATCCATATACTGCAAAAAAGAAAAAAAAACATCGATTAAATGCGTTTTCAAATAGTCACGTAAACACTGACCATGGGTCAAATAGGCCCGCAAAAAATTTCGATCTAAAATTACTCACCTGAATTTAGCACGCCGACACGTACACCACCTCTAACGGCTCAGGCGTCATTAAATTCGAAGCTACTGGAAGCAGCGTATGCGTCGCGCGCGGGAGAGGGGGGTATTTCGATATAATTACTATTGCTAGGCCGGAGCGGCCCCCACGTCAGTAGTTAAAGGATAAAAGCAGATTTGCAAAATTCTTGTATTGTTTGAAAGGATAATAGATACAGATTAGTCCCATACAAACATCAAAATCGGTTCAAAATTACTGGTAATCAAAAATCGAGAAAACGAAATTGTTTTTGTATGTCTGTTACGCGATATAATATCCGGCAATTGGAAATTGATTTCAAAAATTATTTTTTAATGGATGGGGTATGCCTCATGGGTGGTCCCATATACATTTTTATTAACTTTGCTTGGGTAGTTTTTGAGTTGGCTTCAATAATACGTATTTTTGCCACAAAATGGTAGGTATATTGATGATGTTATAATAACTTCCTGTCCCTGATATTTATATTGCAAGTATTGTAATACGAATTTAGTGAAGTACAACTTAAAAGATAAAAATAAAAACTTTTAACAAAAAAAAAAAACCGACTACCAAAAAAGACACTGCAACGTGAAAAATAACTTTTTACAACGAAAATGCGAACCCAACGACACCGACTTCCGAAATTAAAGTTATTTTTCACTTTACATTGTCTTTTTGAAGGACGGTTGTTTTTTTTTTATTTTTTATTGTTAACAGAACAACACATTAAGGCTCCTAGAAAAAGGCGCGACGCGAATCGCGCGCGTCACAAAGGCACCGCAAGTCGCGCAACGAACGGTGCCTTTGTGTCGCGCGTGATTTTATCGCGTGTCGCGCCTGTTTGAAGGAGCTTTTACATCACATCACGCCTGTAGTCCCTAAAGGGTTAGGCAGAGGTTTATCTATAGTACATCCACATTTCACCATATTTTTAAGTCCCATGTAATAGCCCCCTATTGAAATCAACCGACAACAAACATCAGACTCCGGGCTGCTACGGAAACAACAGAAAAACGCTGTTCGCGTTTAGTTTCATTGTCTAAATTTGCCCTTAAAGGCTCCTTCAAACAGGCGCGACACGCGATAAAATCGCGCGCGACACAAAGACACCCCAAGTCGCGCCACGAGTGGTGCCTTTGTGTCGCGCGCGATTCGCGTCGCGCCCGTTTTGTAAGAGCCTTAACGCTTAGATAATTATTCAAATCAAAAGTAAACAGGCATCTTCTGGGCACGATCGTTCCGTCGTAGGCTTTTCATCAGGCGAGACCGAGGTCAAGAGTTAGCCTATTCAACTAAAGAAAGTAAAATAAAATAGAAAATGCTAAAAGGTGGCGGAAAAATCTGTCGGTTCGAAGCAAGATAAAATATTGGTGATTACTATGGTCGGCAATCTCGTAGCTGTTTCTTTTCCTTATTTATATAATGATGTTAAAAATATTGTTTGTACTAAGGTATACAATAGAATCTCAGGCGTAAAGTAAATAAACACAGAGAGGTGTTTTTGTTGGACGTGACCGCACATAACAATATTTACAAATCTCATTTTGACGTTCTCCAGATGAAGCGATAAATTGTAGTATTAAGAGCGTTTACGCCGTACGGCATTTCACACAAACTTTCAAGCCCTTATTTTTCGAAATGAATGAATCGATTTCAATGAAACTTCATACGCATAAGCAGGATACAAAGGTCTAAAAAGTTAGTTGAGAACATTTTCGAAAAATAGTGTTACAGCCAAATTAGACCGATTTTAAATTTTCCATAGAAACAGAGATTTCCAGTTATCTTTTTTTAAATAAGACATTTCGAAAATGTCCTCAACTAACTTTTTAGACCTTTGTATCCTGCTTATGCGTATAAAGTTTCATTAAAATAGGTTCATTCATTTCGAAAAATAAGGCCTTGAAAGTTTGTATGAAATGCCGTACGGCGTAAACGCTCTTAACAATAATTGAAGTAAAAAGAAACGTTTTCTCATTTGATATAATGGTGGGTAACCAATTTTACTTTAGTTTTTTTTATTGCAATGGCATTATGGAATTGCAGAATTACCTCTTTGCTTGACCTCGATCACGCCTGATGGAAAGCGATGAATTAGGTCTATGATAGAATGAGAGTGCCCATAAGATGCCCGTTTACTTTTGCTTCGAAGGCAGACGGGTTAAATGAAGAAGGGAACACTGACGCTGGCAGATCTACTACACTTTGGCTGTGCGCATAATAAATGTGGAGGAGAAGCGCTGAGTACGACTGGTCGGGATGTCAACCAAGTGTGGATGGTACCCTGAAGTAAGTACGTCTGGTATTCCGGTAGTAAAGGGGGATGAGAGATCAGGGGGCCTATAAAGGCCACTTTGGCAGAATCATAAAAGGATAACATTATGAATCATAATATGGCGAAGACAGTCCGTGTTTTTCTTTTTTTCGCTGCACTACGTAGGTATAATCAAAGAGATTGGTATTGGATTTGGATTGGACTGACTGGTATTTTAGCACAGACAAAAAAAAACATACTTACATTTAAGGGTGTTAGGAACGTTGTGGCAATCTAATGGGATACTCGTGGATAATACTAGTAGGTGTATTTTATATAGAGTGACTGCCTTAGATAGAATATAAAACCCTTTATTATTTATACACCATAAGGTTTCCGACATAAATATGTAAAAAAATTACATAGGGTGACACAATCGGCTGTCTTATCACTAAAAGTGATCTTTTAATGCAAAATCTTTCTTTTGTGAAATAAAACCTTTCGAGGCAGCATAACTTAAAGTAACATAATTATACTTTGTAAATTAGGCAACCCTACTTTAAAGCAACGCGAAAATAACACTAAACTCTATGTAATATGAAACAGAGACTGCTTGGCTGTCATTCCGTTTTAATATTAAGCTTGTATTTCGTTCACAGTTTTAAACGACATGCCGGCTATAACGGACCAATTAATAATTTTAGAGCAAATTTTTGGCAGTTAACATGATGCGCAGAGTTTTGCACAGTTATAATTAACCACGGACAGAATTTACAGTAACTAAAAATGTCCTTCAAGTGTATCTTTATAAAATAAGGTATATACTAGGATGTATCATACGTAAATGTTCATTTGAAAATCAATGTCTGACAACGTTAGTCTGGCATTATTTCTGAGATGTACAGTACCCGGCGATAAATATTGCACATCGACCTTTGGAAAGAGACAATCGGCTATTTTCGGCTTCGTAGAGCGTTATCTCTGTCGCACGAAATACAAACAGTCCGGTATCTATTAGGAGCTGTTAAAACAATTATGATTTGCTTCTTTTGATAATTATTTTTATTCTTTGTATAAAATACACCAATCAGCAAAGGTCGATGTGCAATATTTATCGTCGGGTACTGTATATTATTTGGCATCGCCGTGAGACACACATAATTCGGTTTTTGACATTATGTTAATTTTTAATTTTATTCAATTGTGTTCCTTGCATACATAGTATTTTTGTGGTGCATTGTTAATTGCATACTTTCTTTACTTCAGTGTGTAGCATTATCAGCCTATAATTTTCCCACAGCTGGGACACAGGCTTTCCCTTTTCGAGAGAGAGTGGGCTGTAATCGCAAGCCCAGTGCGGATTGGTGGATGTCACATGTCTTCGAATTTTTGTTTCTAGGACATGCCGGTTACCTCACGATGTTTTCCTTCACCGTTTTAAGAGCAGCGGTTATAAAATGATATCGCCCGCTTGGGCTCGAACCCACGATTCACATCTCGGCAAATTTCAACTGTCTAGCTATCACGGTTCATGAGATACAGCCTGGTGACAGACAGACAGATGTATAGTGGAGTCTTAGTGGGTAATAGGGACCCGTTTTTGCCCTTTGGGTACGGAACCCTACAAAAGATTATCCAATGTACCATAATGTCCAATTTAAACCAACGGACAGAGTCAGTCACGTAGAAAAGAGGCAATCTGGTGGCGGTAGCGAAGTGTTTTATATTGTTCCATATATACGTCGCACAGGAACCTAACGACCGCAGGTACGAAACGTATTGAAATTATTTAACTTCAAGAATTTCTTCATACTTGTAAAAGGTCTTTCCTCCTTTCGTGAACTCTTTCTCGGTATTTTTTTTTTTTGTTTGAAGTGAAAACTTCTTTAGATGGGTTGGGTATTTTTTGAGATGGGAAAAAGCTATTGAACTCGCGCCACTACTGTTACGGTAACCGACACCGCTTTGGATGTGTTCAGCTGTCTTCGGGATTTACTCGGTTTTAATGTATATCCGATATGTCAGTGATTGACGGCAAAGTATTCTGTTTGTGTTTTGTTTTCACAGTTTTCACTTCTGTTGGCACTCCGGAGTGTCACATTTTTATATGTATAGTTTGAGCCCAGTATGGCGCGTTGATTGCGGCATCAGTGGCATTCTGTAGGTTATCCGAGGTGCATGTGAACGGGCACTTAGGATACTCCAACATGTGGGGCATGATCTGATCTGAAGCATCGCACTCGCACTGGGTGTTGGATGGATAAGTAATCCCCCACTTCGACAAATTGTGTCTGTAGCAGCCTACTTGGGTACGCAATCGATTCAGAGCTTTCCATATAGGCCACTGCAGATCACGCCCGCGAGGCAAATATTTCTGGGCTAACTTGAGACATTATTATGAAGGAATTTTTGAAGAGAGAGTTAAACTAGATTTTTTGTATACTTACCTTTACCTATAATTATTAATAAGTTGTCTACTATACAAGTGATGTGGCGAGATGTCGAAACATTGAGATTTCTGTGTTATATCTAAGTTAAATATAATAATAATCAGCCTGTATGGTCCCACTGTGAAGCAAAGGCCTCCCTTTTCCTTTTTTCCACTTAACTCGATCCTGAGCTACTATGGACCAATCCCTTATATAGGCGTCAAGTTCGTCTCGCTAATACGCCTGGGTCTTCCGCGATGCCATTGGACGTTTTCAGGAACCCATGCTGTGGTAGTTTTAGCCCACAATGCCTCCGACATGCGGCAAACGTGTAAATATGGCTTGTATTAAATCGAATCTCTAATAATTTCCATTTTGCGCTCCTAAAAATGTTATTGAATACTCTAATGTAATGATTGATGATGATGATGTAACAAAAACAGGCACTGTTTTTGTTAACCTCAAATAATTCTTGTTTTGCGATTCTAAAAATACTAAATAGCTAAGTAACTTCGACTAACTTAGAAATAGCGCTCGTCGGCCGTTCTAGCCTAACTCAATTTAGTTGGGATGCCCGAGTTTAGTTATCCTGTAACAACGTGCGAGCCGAATTGTTCGCAACAATTACAGGATCACTTAATTATTAGCCGTTAAAATATGAATGTATTATAACTCTTAAACCTTCCGGAATAAATCTAAATGATGGTGAAAGCCGTAAAAAAATGTGTGACCAATAAGTTCTTAACTACAAAATGGGATTAAGAAGAACTAAGTGATTACACAGACAGACATGTTCTATAATACCTATATTTAGACAGAAATGAAAATGATGATGGCACGCACACTCGCAACTAAACAATATCTGATAAGTTGGCAAATTGTTCTCAAGAACATGTTTTGACACAAAACTATTCTGTCTGTCATAGAGAAAACTGTTTTGTTTCCAGTGCGCGTACCATAGGGGAGCCCAGAGGGTTTTTGAAAACCCTCTGGGCTGTTATAGTCGTCAGATTTAGGGAAAGCCCACAATTTGTTCATCAAATTATGGCTTTGGCCGCACACGATCATACATAAATCAACGGCTCTGAAGATCACTTTATTTTTGGTCCATTTTCTAAATCTGAAAGTGGACTAGGGGGTAAGTAGGAGAGTTCCTGGCTATATAAAACTTTTCTAATATGTTTTCGGTGGTCTCTTTTCGTGCCGCACCTACTCAGCTATCAACTTATCGCCTTGATATGCTTGCTCAAAAACCCTCCGGACCCCAAACCACTAACTTAGGAGTTCTAAAATGCCCTTTTTTACCAAACAAAAGCCCTCTTGGAATTCCAACGCTCAGCTTAGAGCCAAAAGTTAAAATTACAACAGCGCGCTTTAATTTAGGTGTCGCTTATTGTTAATGTAGGGCATAAAACATTTTATTCTAAACTAACTCGTGGAGGTTGTTATTTATAAATAGTTTAACAATACCAATTTCAAAACTAATTGGCGATCACGAACGAATGCCCAAATGGTCTAACTTAGGACAAAATAACGTAACCTGTGAAGTAAAATATAGTTTCTAGGGAGCCCAAGATGACGCCCAGGGGAGGAATTTATCAATTGAGAGCAAGCCTTCGAGGGCACTGGATATAACGGATGGTATAACGTGAAATGTTTGATTGTTGTATCGTATTATGTAGGTTAGGAAGATTTGGTTCAGATTTGTGAGTGTGTAGTACCTACACATACTAATCATATGCTTTACAGCAGCGGTACAGGTTGTGCGTAGTCTATCAGTAAATGAATTTATGATTTTTATTAAGTAGAAGAAAATATAAGATACGTAATATATAGATAGAGCCATGCGGTCCTCAAATAATCTTCTAACCAAGATATCTTCTGAACTTTTAAAGATATGACATCTCAGTTTGTTTCGGTGTTTCTTGTCAGAGTATTCGAATAGGAAACACTGACCTCATAAAGTTAAAATATAAATTACGGGCAAATGTGTTTGTTACAAACAATTTACAGAATCATGTTGCACCTACTGTACTGATCAGTCTCAAGAATCGACCTACGTCCACACATTACTGACTGGCACAAATGCTTCTCGTAACTTCATTTTACTTCACTTTAAAGAACCAAATGGGAACAGCTAGTGAGTAGAGGCTGCTGTGCACATCTGTAACAAGTAATTACTGGGCATGACTGGTCAGTTGCAGGGAGACTTGTTTCACTAGCCAGGAAAATGTACAAGGTTCACGGCATCCTACTCATAGGTATTATAAATATGAAAGTTTGTGAAGATGTTTGGATGTTTGTTACTCAATCATGCGTAAACCGTTGAGCAGATTTGGATGAAAATTGAGACATTTCATAGATTAACACATAGGTTACTTTTTATCCCGATATTCCTACGGAATCAAAAGTTACGCGGGTAAAACCGCAGGGCGCTGTTAGTACGTAATATACACTGCTAACATATTTTATTAAAGGTGTTCTTTCTTATATCATATTACAATCAGTCAAGCCTATATTCCCATTGCTGAGACACACGCTTTCTCTCTGTTCAAAGGAATAAACTTTAATCACCATGGGGGCACAGTGCGGATTGGTAGATGTCACATGTCTTCGAAATATTGGTTGCTAGAACATGCCGTTTTATGTTTTCCTTCGCCGCTATAGGAGCAGTAGTGATGAAATAAATTACACAAAATAACGCGCCTGGATTCGAACGCACGACCTCTAATTCTTATTTGGGGCGACGACAGGGCTTTGTAGCTTGTTGAAATAAAGGAGTTTAAACGCTTCTTATTGAACGTGGATCCACGCGATACGCAATGACTTCTTAATTGTTTCTGTAATTACGGCATTCAACCGTTTAATGGGGTCCAATACGAATCGCAATGCGTGGTTTATACCCCCGCTTATAAATTACCCATTCCTAGACTACCCGAGCTTTTGTTTAGGCCTCTCCCAAGCTACGCCACAACACCCTGTCCTACGCCTTCCGCATCCAGTCTTAGCCACTTTCTTAAGGTCGTTGGTTTATTTAACTGGGGGAAATCCCACACTATGCTTGCAGATACGCGGTCTATACTCTAGGACTCGTCTGCTCCACCTCAAACTCAAACTCAAAGCATTTATTTCATTTACAGGCACTTTTGAACTGTCAAGAAGTCGGTCAGTCAGAAAATATGAAGCTAGTTGCCCATTCTAAAGCGTAGGCACCAATGGAGAAGATCGGGCAAGAAACTCTATGGACACTCTTTTAAATTATATTTTTACAAAAAATATTAGTTACATCATTAATGTTAAATTTATAATTATATGTGAGACCGATGTAAAAAAGACGTACGCGTTAAAAGCGCCATCGTTCCTTCGACAAACATGGCCAGCCCACTGCCATTTGAGTTTGCTTACTCTGCAAGCTATGTCGGTTACTTACTACATTAGCTAATGCAAATGTAAATCATCTTTAAGAGAACTGAACCTTTTGGTTTTTCTTTCAACGTGCTTGTACGGTTTCTCGAAGACAAATTGAAAAGTGGTATCCGTTGTAGTAATTTGTCTCTTGTACCTTACTTAAAGAGATTCACTTTCTCTTTTAAAGTTTTAAGAATCATTTAGAGTATTAAGGGTTTAAACCACACAAGTTTTGTATTAGAAATTGGTGCTTTTATAAAGCTGTTTTACACATTTACTACTAAGAAGGTATTATTTTTGGTGAAAATGGATTTGATAAAGCTCGAATAATAAAACATTTTATTTAATGTGACTTTCATTTGACTTAGGTACCTACATCAATCTTCTGCGATCTTTCTCAACATAAGTACCACTTAAGAAGCCACGAAAATATATTTAGGTCGTGGGAGGTTATTTCTTTTACTTTAATTAAAACTAAGGACGACAAATAGCTACAAACAAAAAAATACTAACAAACTTGGGATACGAATAACATCTTAGTTTATTATTGTCTCCATCATCATCATCAACTGTGACTGAAAGATGACCCCAACTATTTTAGGGTCATCTTTCAGTATAACCGAATGCAGCTGAATACCAGTATTTGACATGAAGCGACTGTCTATCTGATCTCCACAACCCAGTTGCAGTTAACACGAGACCCCTTGGCAAGACAGGTTGTCAGACTTTCGGGCTTCTGACCGTGAGCCGTTCCGACTATCAAAGATCTACGAATGACAACTGAGACCAACTGTTTAATGTCCTTTCCGAGGCACGGAGGGGTCTTGGTATGTAATGACTTCACGGACTGACCTCGGGAAGCATTACTTAAACCTTAAGATGGAACTTTTTTTTTTTTTTACAGGATGGGAAATCATCATATGACCCCTCCCGCTCTGGGTGGAGCGGAAGGGAGTTGGGGCTGATATAAGATAGCCACGAGCCCTTCGCCCTTAAAATGTTGAACTCCATCAAAGCTATTAAATGAATCATAAGCATAAATCAATTAATACATTATCAAATAAATATCCAAACCAGAAGTTAGAATAAGTTTTGTTAGCGGTTATAACCAAACTAAGACTGTTTCCCGACTTTCATTAGTCCCCAAAGACAAACTTTATTCTGTAACTTTTCTTCAAAATAAGCATGTACATCATTTGACCCAAACTTTTTGTTTATCTCCCTTAGGGCTCTTAAGGAGTTTCATATTACTTTTTGATAGATAAAATGTTGTATGACTTTATATGGGAGAGGATACGAAAAACTTGGCCATATGAGAAGAGCCCACAAGGCCCATTCTCATAAGTGGCACAAGCAAGGGTAAGAGCAAGTGGTACTTACACAAGTAAGTATACCTAAACGATGTCAAATAAGAGCGCTGATCTTGTTTTTCAATGATTGTTTATTGATTTCTATTGCATTTTTTTTTCAGGATTGGAATTCGTCAAATGACCCCTCCCGCTCTGGGTGAAGCGGAAGGGAGTGTCAGACTCTTACTGACTAAAACCCACCCGTGTTCCTTCCTTAGCCCTTTATGTTCCGGTCCAGCGGTAACCCTTTCGGACAATCCCGCTGACCCGGCAGGCTTCGGCCCTGACGGGCCCCTTCAATTGCTGCTGACATCTCTTTGAGGCCCGCGTGGAACATATACGCGCCGTCCGGCACGGGCCTGGTCCTGATCGGACGGTGAGCTACCCATTACTTTCCGCCCGCAGGCCCACGCCTACGGTGGCCGGGAGTCGTCGCGCGATTTCTTTTGCATTAAGATATTTTCTTGTCTGAACTTGTTTACACTGCTGCCGTAAGTATTTGGCCATTGCAATCACTTCCAGGAGTCTTTTATCCATTTATTTTATTATCTGATAGACCGACGTCTTAAAAAAGGTGGCTGGGACAGACTGGATGAAAGGCGGAGGACAGGGTGTTGTGGCGCAGCCTGGGAGAGGCCTTTGTTCAGCATTGGACTGCGATAGTCTGAGTTGATTCATTGATTGATTATTATCTGGAGGTTCGGAAGTTTTAAATAACCTCAGAAATCGAAATATTTATTTGCCTATTTAGGTTTATTTGATGAATTACTTAATCATGTACTAAGCTGTTGAGAGCCTTTTTGTACCTAGCTGAAGACCTTTTCTCCCAAAAATTCGGTTTATAAAAAAGGAATATAGGTACTCATATTATACCTAAAATTTATTAAATGCATGAAATATAGTGAAACTAGCGATGCCCGCGACTTCGTGTGCATGTATTTTGGTTAGTTTCAAAAGTTCCAAGCTATCCTATTTCTCAAATTTCATAACGATCGGTTTCATGGTTTAGGCGTGACGGGGTAACAGACAGACAGACAGGCAGATTTTCTTTTGCATTTATAATATTAGTATGGATTACATTGAGTCAAAGTTTCGTTCTTTTTTTAAATCAAGAATTAAGGGTTTAGCTCTTAACAACGCTAGACCTAAGCTTAATGACGCTTAAACCCTTTGCTTCCGAATTATAGACTTGAATATATGTACTTACTACTATTAGCTGTAATACTGGAGACACTAAACGTTATTACTACTCTATTCTAATTCTTTAAATTTCTCTCCTAAGAAAAGTGTATTTTTATAGTGATATAAAATGTTATCTATAGCGAAAATAGAGAAATTTATGTTTAACAGTGGACATAAACAGGGTCATAAGATAAGACATAATACCTTTGTTCACAGCAGAAAGTAAGTACTTACACCTCCTTGTTTATTAAAATTTCAAATTCCAAGTTATAGTAAGAACCGTCGCAAAGGGATTTATATTGTCCCAACCGTTGTTATTTGAATTAGTAATGAAAATTTTATGTTTTCTCTCTTAATTAACTTTCATTTTGATTTGAATTAGGTACTTTGAATGAGCTCGTATAATTTATTGGATTTATTATATTAATAAGAATGGTATTTGCGTGTTTAATTTTATTTTTGTTCGCCCGGGAATTCTTTAGAGCTTGTCGTCTCGAGTTCTCGACTAGGTGTAGGTTTTATGACTAACAAAGATTATACGATAAATAGTGTTTTAATTATTTTAACGTTTAATAATCTTTTATCTTTGTTGTTTTCTGAGACGAATAATAAATAGTGCATTCTCGTGCTCGTTAATTAAACTAATCTTTGATTTACATACAAACCGTGCATCAGTTTGTTTTCACCTTTGGACAATAATTAAACTAACTAATTAACTTAATGTAATAATTTTGACAGCTGTTGTTAAAATTATGTTTATATATATCTAGTTTTAAGGCTCCTACAAACAGGCGCGACACGCGATATAATCGCGCGCGACACAAAGGCACCGCTCGTTGCGCGACTTGAGGTGTCATGGTCAGGTCAGGTGATTTTATCGCGTGTCGCGCCTGTTTGAAGGAGCCTTTAAGTGTTAGTTTATAGTGTAACATGGCCGTCTAGTTTTAGTATTATTATTATTTGGTTAGGCACACTAGCAGCTAATTAGCTGATGCGTGTGTATCGTATAGCTTGGAAATATTTAGTCTGTCTCGTCGATTCTTGGAGTAGTGTGGGAGCCGTCACAACATTTTCCGGGAGCCTATTCCATGATGTTACAACTCGGTTAGACAAGAATTGCTTCGAGGGCTTTTTTTATCAATTTTCCCATAGCTTTAGAGTGTGTATAAAGAAGTGTGTAAAGATCTTGAAGGCTGGGCACTTCGTAGTGTTCGGTGAGTATTTTGAACGTCTCAATAAGCCTACCCCTTTGTCTTCGCTGTTTCAGTGTGATAAGGCAATGGTCTTTGAGGCGTCGTTCGTAAGGTAGATTACGCATGGTGCGAACCATCTTGGTTGCCCTTCTTTGTACATTATCAAGTAGAATGATGTCTTTTTTAAAATAAGGGTCTCATAATATAACATGAGTGTACTCCAAGAGTGGTCTTATATAGGTCTTGTACAACTTGACAAATGTTTTAGACAAATGTTTTAAAGTTTCGAATTAGCTCTTTTGACAATACCGGATATGTGTGCTTCCCATTTTAGGTCGTTAGAGCGCATTTTTCAAGTCCGCGAGGTATAAAGTAAATAGCAGGTGACCGAGCACCGATCCTTTAGGAACACCACTGAGCATTATACGAGCCGTAGAAAGAACGTCTCCAATACCCACACGGATTGTTTTTTTTGTAAGAAAATCACTTATCCAGGCTAATACACTGCCATGTATGACAAGGTGTTCAAGTTTGTGGATTAGACGTCGCAAGGGGACACGATCAAATGCTTTTTCATAATCCAAGTAGGTATATCACATCTATAGGGAGCCCTTTATCCTGATTCTTGGTCCATTCGTGTACGCATTTTACAAGATTCGTTGTGACTGATCGTCTCGGGACAAATCCATGTTGCTCCATATGCATGGATATAAATATTTTTGGACATGCCTTCTTGCTGTGTGAGTCATCATATCTAAATTTCAATCTGTTAACCTGGTTGCCCTTGAATCTCCCGCTGTATGTACTAGTCTATTATCTTCATAACAGTTAGTTACATTATCACGTAAAGGCGATGCCTCGCAAAAGTTTGCAATATTTATCAAAACACGTCATAGTTATAATTCAAAACAACCATTATTATATATTCACGCTCGCACAGTTAATATTTACAAAGTACTCGTGCATCCATTAAATAATTTATCTTTATATACATTTTAAAGACATAATGTGCTGTTAAATACGTAATGGGCAACACACATGATTCGCTGAATTGCCTACAAACAAACAAAATGTTTTAATAGCATAATTTAATAGCATATCACATTTTTATGCTTTTACGGCAAGCACGTAAGCCGTTGGTCCCGGTTGTCATTCGAAGACCTTTGACAGTCACTACAGGTAGACAGTAGCCTAAGTCTGACCAGCAGTCTTACCTAGGGGTATTGTGTTACCCAGTTACCTACTGGGTTGTGGAGGTCAGATAGGCAGGAGCTTCATGTAAAATACTGGTATTCAGGTGCATCCGGCTAGATTGGAAGCCGATCCCAACATAGTGGAGAAAAAGCAGATTGATTTTATTGCGTTTATGACGCAAAGTACTTTAACTCTTGTTTTCGTATATAAATTAATTGAAAATTTAGTAGAGGCCTATGTTTGATAGTGGAATGCAATATTCTGATAATGCACACTCCATGCAGAGAACAACCAGACAAGAAAACATGTTTCCTACCTGAGCAACCTCCGTATAAATACGGGGTCTTACCTACATAATTAATTTCTAACAAAAGGATACATCAACGTGAGAGAAAACTCACTTCCTTTCCTTTCCGCAACAGAACAGTGTTGGCATACTTCATTATACGGCAGGAAGTACTTACTTAAATAGAACTGGGGCCCCTACCTATATGACAGGGAAGGAGTACGTAAGGCTTAGTGTTTGGCCAGACTGAGGCGCAGGGCGGATGCGGGCGCGGGGCCGCATGCGCCCGCGCCGCTCACCCACTGCGGCCACTTGTATGAACGAGCTATGGCGTGAGTTGCCCTCACGCTCACCGCGGCCGCGTGCCCACTATGGACACTCGAAGGAAGTTCATAACATGTTTGAGTTCGCCGTGCCGCGCCCTCCCTGCACTCGCACTGCCAGTCTGGCCAAACACTTAGAGTATCAGCCTCATATACTCGTTTCACCATTACTCACCGACTCGAGGTATAGCGGACAAAAATTAACCAATAGGATACCTTATTAACTTTGAGGAGAGAGGAGCGGTTAGAATAGAATACTCTTTATTATGTACACCATATAAATTACAGACATAAATATAGAAAATGTATAAAGGGTTATTGGTTAATTTTCCACCACTTTGCCTCGGTGCAGTGATATCCTAAAATTGCAACAAGTGCCGTGAACTTAGTAACTTTTCATGGCTTGAGGAAAAATGAACCGACACTTCTATCTATGAACATTATAAGTTTACCATAATTACCCTCTAATGTTCCCACTGCTGGGACACAGGCCTCCTCACTGTGAGAGGGAGTGGGCCGTAATCTACCACGCGGGCCCAGTATTCCATTAACCTAGATTAGTAGATGCCACATGTCTTGGAATTTTTGGTTCCAGGACATGCCGGTTTCCTCACGATGTTTTCCTTCACTGTTTTGAGAGCACTGGTGATTCGAACCCACGCCACTTGTAAGTCAGAGCCAGTACTACCGGGCCACCAGTGCTCTTCTATTAGTTTAATACTTTTATTATATAATAACACCTACATCTTCACTCCGTTCCTTCGCGTATTCCGTCCAGAGTAAAGTACCTCGTGTCAGCAGTGCTTACACTTAATACCTAAGTGTTACACATTGTCACGTACTGTATAACCGTGTTTACAACCATACTAATATTATGAATGCGAAAGTGTGTCTGTCTGTCTGTTACCCTTCTTCACGCTTAAACCGCTGTACCGATTTAGATAAAATTTGGTATAGAGATAGTTTGAGTCCCGGAAAAGGACATAAGATAGTTTTTATCCCGATATTCGTACGGAATCGATACTTATGCGGGCAAAACCGCGGGGCGCTGCTAGTATGTAATACTATGCGAAATAATACCGCGGCAGTATCGATGCTGTGCTTGTTAACAATAAGCTGCTTCTTTGAACAACTGTCAAGGAAATTAAAAGAATGGAAGCATTGTTTTCATTTAATTTGTGTCACTTGGCTTTATTTTAAAATAGTTTTCCTAACTTTTGGTAGTAGATTATTATACACTCGTATAATCCAGATATTATTCTTACATTTTGAATAACGTGAATAACTTTTATAATTTCTAACGTGACGATATTATCGTGCACGGAAATTTTAAAGCGTCTTCATAATTATATTTCCATACAATTAATTTACTTTCCTGTGTTATAGTCATCGGTTACCAATAATTGGAAGACATGTGACATCTATCAACCCGCACTGGGCCCGCTTGATGGTTTACGGCCAACTCCCTCTCAGCGTGATGCCTGCGTGCCAGCAGTGGGAACATTATAGTCTGATTATGTTATGTTATGTTTGTGTTATGTTATTGTTATTATGTTTTTTTGAAGTGAAAACTTCTTTAGCAGCGCTGTGTACTTTTTTTGGAATGGGTAAAAACTTCTAAATTCGCGTCAGGTCACGTGACCCTGATCGAAAATTCGTAAGACGTAAAACGTAAGACGCGCGTTGTTGAGGACAGCGCCATCTATGCACATCGGGAAGAACTACGAGGGCCTCGCGTACTAACTACGTAGTGCATCCAACAACGACGAGATGGCGCTGAACCACGGATATATAACTGACGACGAGCTCCATGCGAGCGGCTTGCTTCTCTTACCACTGCCGCGACCAACACCACGAACTGAAGTCTATCCTGTGTGCTTATTTGTAAATCTGAATAAATTCCTTTCACGAGAAGAATAAACCAGTCACTTTGGTCATCATACCTGATTTGCAAAAAACCCTATAAAATAAGGAACACACCTTAACACGCGTGTTTTGTTTATAAGACGATTCACAAAATACACTCGTAATTGTTCAAGTTTTCACTTCTGTCGGCACTACCGGAGTGCCAGTTTTTTTTATTGATTTATTCTTTAACTAAAACGGTTTACAACCAATTACAGAAGTTAAATACAGTTTACACATACATATAAAACATTAAATATAAAATCAAGTAAAAAGTTAACAACACTTTCATACATCCCTCTCACAGTACTTCTAACATGCCGACAAAATCTTCGTCCATTCGTCCGCAAACAGATCGTTTGTTGGATTACAGTCCAAGAAATCATGTTATGTTATCGTGTTGTTATGGACGTCCACTATAATAGTATCGTCACGTTAGACATTATAAAAGTGCACATTTTCATCCAACCTTGAGTAATCAGCGACCATCAAGTATGTATTTACCTGCAATGAAATTGTAACAGAATTACAAGTAACAGTTAAAAAAACACATTTATATTTTATTAGTTTATTTATCAACAAAACATCGATACTACACGACACCACATAAAAACAGCGCTTAAAGCAGCTTAATCATAAATAAAGTGGACAAAGTAGGAGCGCTTTAAACTGAAGAATAAATTAATTAGAGGCGCTTGAACCACCATATCGGGCTCAGTTTAATGAGGCGGCCTCGTGTTTATTCAATGAGCTTACTTTGTTTATCTTTATTGCTAAGACTGGTTTATTTACAAAACTACTCGTGGTTGATAGTTAGCCTTGCTGCAGTTTCGTCATCATCGTATCGATGCATTTTCTGTATACCGCTAATAACCTGCATGGTCCTCATACGGCCTGACCAAGATTATGTTTGGACTTTAAAAGAGACTGACCTTTAAGTTTGTTGCAGTCTTCCTTTTTAGAATAAACACCGAACTCATCTAGTTTTAAAACATAATTTAATTTTGATGAGTGAAAGTGTTTTTTTGAACCAATTGCAGAAATAAATATAATTTATCCAAATAACGATAGTTATACAAATGAATATAACTCAGTGAACGCGGTATTCACAAAATCAAACTATTTTTTGTGAAGCTAAAACATTAATTTACATAATTTATAGAATCTGCAGTTCCCGAACATTCAGAGGGTAGTTTGAAAGAAAAGCAATCCGGAAAGTTTTGGAGAAAACAGACGCTTGTCTGAAATCAATTTATATTGCAAGACGGAGATAAGAAAATGTTATTGTAATATGGTTCGTCCAGAAAATGGATTCATGTGTTTTTTTCAGTAAGGAGAGAATTGATTTATACAGATGTATTTATACTGTACAACCTCATAAATATGTATACCTCGACAGGAATTTATTTCACTGTCTATGTTCGATTATGGTATCAAGTAACCCAGTAACTGGGTTAGGAAGGTCAGATAGGCAGTGGCTCTATGTAAAAAATACTGGTCACGTAAAATTCAGCTGCATTCGGTAACCCCCGAGATAGTTGGGAAAAGCTAGACAGATTGATTTTGGCTATTATGGTATCAATGTGTAGCCACAAAGTATATTACACACTCGCTGTGTCTACGAGTTCGCTCGCGTGCACGTCGGGAAACTTTGGAAGGGTTTTAATTTTTTGCACGGAACCCTGAATATTTATCTAAAATAAAAGAATATAAAACAGACAGAGACTAAAACTAAAAAATGGTTTGCAAATTTTGAACGGACAACTTACATACATACATACTAACATACGAAAAATGCAAGCTAAATAAAAGCTTGTAAAAAAAAACAGCGGCACTCCGGGAGCGCCGACAGAAGTGAAAATAAAATACAAACGGAATACTTTGCCATCACTCACTGACATGATTAAATATAACATTAAAACCGAGTACTTCCCGAGGACAGCCGAACATATCCGAAGCGAGTATTTTTTTAATTGTCTTATAAACAAAACACGCGCGGTGTCGCTTACGGTAACAGCGGCGCGAGTTCAATGGTTTTTCCCATCTCTAAAAATGCCCAACGTGCCTAAAGAAGTTTTCATTTAAAAAATGTTATAAGTATACTTTCTTATGTAAATAAAGTATTATGGAACACAGATCGCAGAGATCAAACGAATTTTTGTCGACGAATACATACTTTTGAGGCTGAGTGTATTTTTAACCGACTTGAAAAAAGAAGGAGGTTGTCAATTTGAATGTTTATAAATGTACTTATATATTTCATTTGTTTATACCTGTATATTTTATGCATGTTTGGGCATGACTCCGTCATAATCATATAGACGGATTGCAAAATTATTTTTTTAATGGATAAGGTATGCCTCAGGGGTGATCCCATATAAATTTTATTAACTTGGGTAATTTTTGGGTCACCTTCATTAATACGATTTTTTCCAGTTAGTTTATATTGATGATGTTTTAATAACTTCCTGTCAATGATATTTACATAGCAAGTAGTGTTATATGAATTTGTGTGGGGTAGGTACAATAAAAAGTAAAAAAATTGTAAAATCGTTATGAATTCTCAAGTTTCGCTAAGGAGACACAATTGGTTTTCTATTGTATCGTGCCATGTGTAGTACGCGAGGGGCTTGACCGGTTAATATGTACAGACGCCAGCACATCAAGCTACCCGAAACTGTCAAATTTTCCCAATCAACTTTGAACCTTATTCTCTAGCGATAATGTTGAAAATCTATTAAAGCAATTTGACAGATTGTAGTAACTTGATGTGCTGGCGTCTGTACATATCTGTATTTTAATCTCACGAATCTTAAATGTGAATAATTTAACCAATTTGGTAGTGAAAAATAGAAGGTGCTGATAATCATTAGTTAGTGCTTAGCTAAGTTCTAAGCTAATATGATATACAGACTTTTTTGTGCTGAGAAGATAATAATTAATTTAAACAATTGCCATATCTTGTTCATAATATTAAAAGAAGTTTTATTTTTATCCAATGTATTTGCCACACTTGAACTTAGGATTTAATTAACTTGTGAACCTTAGTGCTTGGCCAGAGAGCAAACGCGGGCGCGGGGTGGGCGCGGCGTGGCGTACCTACTCAAATATAAAATCTTCATTTGAGTGTCCATAGTGGGCACGCGGGCGCGGTGAGCGGCACCGGTTACTAGGCGCGGGGAGCGCGCGGGCAATTCACGCCATAGCTCGTGCATACAAGTGGCCGCAGGGAAGGCGCAGGTGGCCCGCGCGGGGGCCGGGGTTCTCAAACTAGTTCGAGCTCTTTTCTAATAAAAATAAGTATTTTTCATTCATATTATATTTTGACAAACACTGGACACGTTAACACTCTGAACGAAGCCGCACTCCAATGTGGACAGGCAGATCGTGCGCGTACCCGCACCCGCGCCGCTCCCCACCCCGCGCTGCCAGTCTGGCCAAGTACTTATTGTGAATTTGAATAAAACGCATTGTTTATACTATAATTTAAATTGCAATCTGAAAAAAAATTAAAACGCAATGTAAACACAAAACAGACTATTTGAATCACAGTAATTTGATTGTACGTGCAAAACTCAGTAAACAGGGCTTAAAACGAAACCAACAAACTCGAAACTGTCCGCATAATTTTAAACTTAAACATAAACACTGGTAGGTCTAAAGATAAACATTAAACAGTGGTTAAAAACGCGAGAGTTTTCAAGTTTTCGATCTTTAATACTTTGTAGACTCCGAACATGTAAAGCCGTGTGTGCACTGTCGAATAAAAGCTCCTTCAAACCGGCGCTACACGACACGCGACACCAAGGCATCACAAGTCGCGCAAATATCGGTGCCTTTGTGTCGCGCGCGATTATATCGCGTGTCGCGCCTGTTTGTAGAAGCCGTGAGAAAATGGTGAAGTCCTATTCCGTGGTTGACTAACCTTTCGGCCATCTGTGCCTCAAAGAGCACATTAGATCGACGATTCCGAAAGCCAAGCCAAATTCCGAAGTTGTCATAAGAATACCTGCTATCATAAATAGTTACTGGCAATTTAGAAGCCCAAAAGTTTGATTTATTGGTATAATTTTATCTCATTGGTGCCCAGTAAATTGGGTTGGGACTTCAAATGACAAAGTTGCTCCATCTACACTAATATTTCAAAGAGGTAAAATGGTTTGTTTGTTAGTAAAAGGTAATTTTTAAAAGTAGGTACTGATTTGATTACAAAAATTCTTTCATTGATAACATAAACATAATCTGTCTATAATGTTCACACTGCTAGGAGACAGGCCTCCTTTCTATGAGAGGTGTGCTATAATCTACCACGCGGGACCAATGCAGTTTGTTAGATGTCACATGTCTTAGACTTTTTGGTTTCCTCACTATGCTGTTTTTCACCATTTTGAGGGCAGTTGTGATGAAATTATTTACACAAAGTAAAGCGCCTACCTGGGTTCGAACCCACGAACCTCCAACTTGTAAGTCGGGGCCGTTACCACTGGGCCACCACTGGTAGAAAACTACACTATTGCGTAGTGCCATAGAATATATTTCTTTGCAGCGCAGATGTCGTCGCGGGCAGCATTACAACGCATATTGACTAACTAGCTTCTGCCCGCGACTTCGTCCGCGTGAAATTTCTTGTTACTCCGACCCACCCCGTCGCATCGCATCGCCTGCCCGCGCTATCACTTCGTTTTTGCTTAGCGTTCTTTCTGACTTTTTTTCTTTTGGCTCGGCTCCTAAAGGTTATAGCGTGATGTTAAATAGCCTATAGCCTTCCTCAAGAATTGGGCTATCAAATGCAAAAAGAATATTTCAAATCCGACGGGTAGTTCCAGAGATTAGCGCGTTCAACCAAACAAACAAACTCTTCAGCTTTATAATATTAGTATAGATACGCATTATGACCAATGATGCTTACCGTCATAAATACGCAAAATGACCAATCGCTAAATGACCAACACGCTTAATGACCAATGCTTACGCTAAATGTCCCACACTTGAAATGACAGGCAAAACGACCAACTAATGTGTAGGTCCATGTGTAATCCATAGCCTAAATTCGTCCACTGTTGGACAGTAGAATTGATATAACTAGTAAATAAAATAAAAAAGTATTATTATCTATATTTTTATTTCTTACCAATAATCAATTAATTAATTATCTTCTTAATATTTTAACAAACACAATTTTTTTTAAGAAAAATATAGGTTTTATGCTTAGTCTGTTATAACTTTATAACAGACAGAGCATGAGTACAATATATAATATGAAAGTAGCTGGCATGTCATTGTGACTTGATCAATCAGAAGTTGTTAAGACACACGGCAGGCCAGCTACTTCAGTACTTGCATAGATCATCGCATGCCCGCGCTATTACCTCGTTTTTGCTTAGCGTTCTTTCTGACTTTGTTTCTTTTTGCTCGGCTTCTAAAGGTCATAGCGTGATGTTAAATAGCCTATAGCCTTCCTCAAGAATTGGGCTATCAAATGCAAAAAGAATTTTTCAATTCCGACTGGTAGTTCCAGAGATTAGCGCGTTCAACCAAACAAACAAACTCTTCAGCTTTATAATATTATAGTATAGATGAAAGTAGCTGGCATGTCATTGTGACTTGATCAATCAGAAGTTGTTAAGGCACATGGCAGGCCAGCTACTTCAGTACCTACTTGCATAGATTTGTACCAGCTACAGAAATGTGTATTTTCGCCCTAAAGAAAAGATTTAGGGTGTTGGAAGGTAATAAATTGCTAGCATAATGCGGAAAAACTTTTATCACATAAAAATGCTCCCACGTAACTGAAAGTCTTTGGCTCTTAAGCGTATATTTGATACTAGCTACGCCCCACGGTTTCATCCGCGTAAGTTTCAATCCTGAGGGAATATCGAGATAAAAAGTAGCCTATATATTAATCGAGGGTGTCAGCTAGCTCCATACCAAATTTTATCAAAATTGGTCCAGCCATTTGAGCGTGAAGAAGTAACAAACATATAAACACACACACACTCACAAACTTTCGCCTTTATAATATCAGTGTGATTGGTAACTTAGCGTGTATGTCAATATGCGTAGTAAAAAGATTGGTCAATATGAGTAATTGAGATTAGTCATTTTGCGTATTGGTTATTTTGCGTATTGGTTATTTTGCGTATTGGTTATTTTGCGTGTTGGTTGTTTAGCGTTTTGGTCCATCTGCGTTATTTTCACCAATATATATTGGTCATTATGCGTCTAAACCTCCCTGAAGGGTTAGGCAGAGGTGGACAGACGCCTGCACATCAACCTACCCGAAACTGTCAAATTTTCCCAATCAACTTTGAACCTTATACTTTAGCGATAAAGTTGAAAATCCATTAAAGAAATTTGACAGATTGTAGCAGCTTGATATGCTGGCGTCTGTACCTATAGTACATCCACATTTCACCTGGTATGTTTAAGTCCTATGTAACAGGGAGCGAGCCTATTGCCATCAAACTGGGCACAAATCCAGAATCGGGACTACTACTGAGAGATTGCAGATGGAAAAAAACCAATAACATCTTGGCCAACCCAGGACTTGAACCCAGGACCTCATGTTCAACAGTAGCATTTATGACCACTAGACCAACGGAGCAGTTCCAAATAAAGACCCAGACCGATAGTGCGAACACAACCTAAGGATGTTTCACATTAAATTAAATAATATTTCAAAAGAAGTTGATGCAGCCCAGATCCGACGGAATTCATTTAATACTTCATCAGTGAACTCAGTTTGTAGAACGCGAAGACTCCGGCTCTTCTAAATTGCATTTTCTCTCGTAATTTCACTATTTTAAGTCTACATTTGGTGTGGTACAAGTGAAAAGTTTAGTTTTTTTTTTTTGCGAATTTAATTAAACATGAGCTTGATGCCTACAGACAAGCATGGTCCACACTAGCTCAAGACAGAGAGGAGTGGAATGAAGGTAGGGAGGCCCAACGGCTTCCCTTTCTTCTTTCCACCCCTCTCTATGTTGCCCCAGTCAGTCTATATTAGTCAGACAACAGATTAAAAATAAAAAATAATATTAATTAAACATCGTTAGAAATTCTTAACTTTGGCATTATGTACCTACAGTACGCTGCACGTCAGTTGTAACAAAACCAATATAAGTTAGCCTCTTAACTCTCCTCGTAACTCCGTACTACGCATAGCAAGGTCAAAATGTTACCAGTGACGAGCACTTTACTTTAGCGGTATCTACAACGCCTCATGCGGACTACGCGTCATACTGACGTCACGCAAAATCCTGCATCTCGCAAGCAGAGTTTGCCGCGAAACTAGCATAATATATAAAACGGCCCGAAATAAATCATCGGACAGTTGCCCGCCAGACTCGACACCCGCTGTCTGTCGACTCGAGTGTCTATTATGGTACAGCTAGGCATAGTATTATTAGAGGGCTACTACACCCGGGTACTATACCCAGCTTTACCAGATAGACACTGTTTTTTTTGTGTATTTAATATTATTTTCAAATAATAGGAAAATAGAACATCATTTAATTTAGCTTAATAGTTTGAAATCTTCAAGATAATGAGCGAACTTTATAATTTTATAAGGACGCGCTCGCTGACCGTCGGTGCTACAGTAAACACGTCCATTTATCGTCAGCGTCTTAGCGTCGTCTTAGGGATTCAGGCCTTGCTGTTATGGCCGCTTCGTTGGCTTCGTGGTCACAAGCGCTACTGCTGAGCGCCCCGAATCTGAATTTGTGCCCGTATAATGGCAATAGGCTCGACCCGTATTACCGCTGCCTAACCCTTAGAGGACTGCAGCTGTGATGTTATGTTATGGGAATTAATTATCCATCCATAATACATGCAGAAACTCATGCTCAGGCAGAAACAACAGAAAGCCACATGCTACGATCCTGTCGATCATTCTACTCCGTGAACGTTAATCACGCAACGAATAACGAACGCTAATAATAATGATCTTAAAGTTAAAATCACAGCCCCACACTTTAAATTTCCCTATCAGCGTAATTCAATCAGTCTGTCAGTATCCCAATATTGTCGCTAATGAGATTCATTAAGTGCCATGTACCTCATTACGGAGCATCGTGTTACGTGACGTTACTGCACGTATTGGCTCGCCCGGCGGCCTATCCTGTTGATTGTATATGTCAATAGCGCGGTGTTTGAACGAGAAATGACGTTTTAATGGGGTTCTAAGCGAGCTGTAAAGCTTGGGATTAATGGTTATACACACCACACATCTTCTTCGCATGGGGGGAGGTAGAAACTACAGAACGCCACCTGATACTATCATACTCCTTTTGCTAGAAGTTCATACGGATGGATTATGGGCATAAAAGAAAAGTACCTACTATCAAGAGCGTTTACGCCGTACGGCATTTCATACAAATTTTCAAGCTCTTTTTTTCGAAATGAATAAACCGATTTTAATGAAACTTCTTACGCATAAGTAGGATACAAAGGTCTAAAAAGTTATATTAGAACATTTTCGACAAATAGTGTTAGACAAATTAGACTGATTTTAAATTTTCGATAGAAACAGAGATTTCCAGTTATCTATTTTTAAATAAGACATTTCGAAAATGTTCTTAAGTTACTTTTTAGACCTTTATATCCTGCTTATGCGTATGAAGTTTCATTAAAATCGGTTCATTCATTTCGAAAAACAAGGGCTTGAAAGTTTGTATGAAATGCCGTACGGCGTAAACGCTCTTAGGATACAGTTAGAACAACAATCAGCGACACACGACCACCTTGAGGTTACCATAGAGAGAACAAAAATAATGACAGATGACAGACAGCTGTCATAATTACATCGAACACGTTTACGGAGTCAGCGAAGTGAACATTGGATTGAAACATTATCAATTACCAACACATAGGTACCTACATCTAACTGGCCGCAAGTACTACACACCTGACTTTTCTGAAGAATGACACCTTATGGTTACTGTAATAAATGTCCTTTTAGGGCGTCCTCTCCTCGTTATGCATGTAAGAAACGATGGATGGATTGTGTGGAAGATGATAATATGCCTAGAAAGGGGGTGAAACCGAGATAACGACTAATATAGAAGTATGGAAGAAAAATTAAAGTTGCCGCGACCACAAATAAATTGAGGAAAGTATAGGAGAATGATGATGATGTGTTGATAGATTTGTATTAAAAAGTTGCTAAAATTATTAAAATCCATACTAATATTATAAATGCGTAAGTTTGTCTGTCTGTTACCTCTTCAGGCTTAAACCGCTGAACCGATTTAGATAAAATTTGGTATAGAGATAGTTTGAGTCCCGAGAAAGAATATAGGATAGTTTCTATTCCGATATTCCCACAGGATCTTACACACACTTATGCGGGGGAAACCGCGGGCCGTTGTTAGTACTTCAGTACATTAAATATTAGAAGAATAATAAAAGTAGCAATACATATAATTACCAAGGAGGTCCATAATTATTGTTTCATTAATTTTAAGTCTACCTACTATTTTACCAACATTATGGAATAAAGCAATCAAGAATTGTGCTAAGTCATTCTTGCCCTTGCAATTCCAGTATTTTTGTGAACGTTTGCATTGCAAACTTGGTCTCAAACTGTCAAAAAACCTCTACTTTCCCTACATTTTTGACAAGTTTTTGACCTTGATTCTCGCCGAGAAGAGATTGCGACTCGAATTTTATCGTTTCCTTTCGCCTTTCTCCTTCGATAGCTAATTTTCAGACTCCTGAATAAAAAATAATTATACCTTTTAACTATTTATTCCACAATCGTTCTCATCTCCTAACTTGGACCATTCTCAGGAACTAGAACTCGCTAAAATCCTGTACAACAGATATAAACAGATTATTTAATAAAGTCAGGTATTTACTATGTATTCCAAAAATACTTCAAATGTGCTTGTGATTTATTTTTAGTTTCTACTTTCTTTGATTTTTATGTTAATTTCGTTTGAATTCCGGATCGCATTATTCATCAAGATTCCTGTAGTCATGTCATATAATAAAATATTCAAGTCTGAATTTCTGAATTCAAAGCTGAATAATGAGACGGTAAAGTATTATGTAGAATAAACCACCTACCTTATTATTTTCTTCCTGAAGGTAGGCTGCAAAAACAAAATTTTAATACACGAATCTCGAGTTTTTTTTTTTTTATAAAACTGCCCATTATGGGGCAATGTTCAAATATGGGCTTTTTGAATATAGTTCGACATAAACCAATTAAAATATTGTCATGTAGGATTACTTCAATGCTACGGCGACGATTTCACCGCTACGCCAGCTACGCTTGTGTAGCAGATAACCGTATTGACGTTTTCACCTTTTCAGTGCGGCGAAACTGTCGGGAATTTCGTGATGGTTTTAACATTTTGCGTTTTTATGGATAGACAAAATGGTCGTTTCCTTAAAATAAAAAAACAAACACTGTTATGGGTGTTCATAGAAGTTTTTTACGCTAAAATTACTACACACCTATCAAATAGGAAATTTGAAAAAAACTATACTTGTTGTACTAGTTAACTCTAAAGCTGTGTCATTTTAAAGCTACTTATTTCGCTTAAAATTTGGTGCGCATTGCACAGATTTTAGTTTTTAAGTCTGGGTCGTGCGTCTCTCGTTTTTTATCACTGAAATATTCCTTTGACCCAAAATGCGGGTTCTACAAAATCTGCTGAATGCAACACCTTCAATTTGTGTTTCGCATTTTTATTGCTGTCTAATGGACTAGAAAAAGATATTAAAGCTAATTAAAAGTCTTACTAAGATTCAGCAAGTGCCTGAAAGCGGATTTAAAATTCCGTACCGGAATAAAAATTGGTAAGACAAGACAACCTACCCAATGATTAAAAAAAATCATATGCAATTCACGGACAGACAACGCTTAGCCCAACTCTGAATAAATACAAATAATATGAAAAACAATGACAAACGTCATTGCCTTGAAGATGTAGGTACTAAAACTTGGGTATACTTTTGAGATTTACGTAAGAAGTTGATCAAACTTTTTATTTTTTCTTTTTACCAAATATGTACCTATTCAAAAATCTAATTAAATATTTTATTGGAACAAAAACAGGTACTTACACAGATTTTATAGTTCGTTAACAGCTACATTCGTTTAAAAAAGAAACTGTGTTGCATCCATTAGTCCCCATCTCAGAGACGGACGGACGTCGGCGTTACCACAT
Source organism: Luperina nickerlii (assembly GCA_963855955.1). Taxonomy (NCBI): domain Eukaryota; kingdom Metazoa; phylum Arthropoda; class Insecta; order Lepidoptera; family Noctuidae; genus Luperina; species Luperina nickerlii. Next base: position 8,797,212 of record OY979685.1, read on the forward strand.
TTATAGATAATATTAAAATCATAAAATAAGATAAAAAAAATGGTATAAGAAATATTAAATGGTATTAGTTATAAAATTGTTATTTATCTAAAGTAAAAATGAATATAGCTTGGAGTTTATTTATACCAAAAAAAGGCACACGCTACAAGTCTCTAATATGACAATTGTATGGTCTATTTACATGTCGTATCGTCTATTTATAAAATAATTATGTCTATAAAGTCACTCAATAATAAACAATGCACTGCAATTCTGTCCTAGCATTTTCTAATGATGCATTTTTCTCATTGACACAAAGATCTGAACTGAACTGAACTGAGTTCAAAACAGTTTTTATCTGTCCTCCCTCGAGAGCAATTAGTTCTTTTGTTCGTTGACAATTATTAGTGAGGAGTAAGAAAAAAATACAAATCGTTCCTTTGAGGCCGCCATTTTGCATTCGAGTGAAGGCAGTTTTGAATCGCTCTGTCACGGTAATAATATATACAGTAGGTCGTCTTCATACAAACGGACGAAACGCGGGCTATACCTACGCGCTTCGATCACCGTGTGCGCTCAGGCGGCTCGGAGTCGCGACTGTGCAACAGTGACGAACGGACGGTGTGTTGTTTTTTATAACAATAACCGCGCGATTTTTTCACTAAAAATAAGTTCAAGTACATATTTAATATGACGAGTAGGCGATATTGTGCTGTTTTTGGTTGCATGAATTCGTCAATAACGCATCCAGAGATAGCTTTTTTTACATTACCTGGAAACTCTGAAAGGTAAGACTATTTTACTTACTAGTGGGTAGGTACATAATGTGTGTCTTTTTAATGGATAAGTATTTCCTATTACCTCCGGAAAAAAAGATGTCTGGGTTAATAAATAAAGTGATTAAAGTAAAGGAAAGTGATAGACACGAGTGAAATAGGTAGTTATAGGCGGTTCATGAATCATTATACGGTAGGTACGCTTGTGTTAAAACCTCGGGGCATGTGTGTTTTGTTAGTTTGTATAATTCAAAGTAAAGACGTGGTTTTTATTATTAATAATAGTTGTTTATTGTACTGTGTGTATGAATAATACTAGAAAAAAATTGGTTGTCTGTAAAGTCGATTTACGGACGATAGTTTAACGTGACAACATCATAACAAAACATTAATGAAATGATTGCATACTTTTATGAATAAAATTTAATTATTTTTATTGAATTATTAATATTTTGTATGAATGAAGGAGAAGGAGGAAAGAAGGAGGAAAGAAAGGAGGAAGGAGTGAAATGAAATCTACAATTTAATTGATAAATTTGCTTTTATTTGCACTCATTAATTTAAATATGTTTATTACTTCAATGAACAGATTATTTTAATTATAATTTTTATATTATACATGTTTGCTATTTAACTTCTTCCAATCTGTGTTATTCTGTTAAGGATAAGACGATGATAGGAAAGATTAAAAAAACATTAATATACAAATTTTGAATTTTATTTGTAGTTCTTGAACGTTTGATTTAACAATAATAATAATAATTTAACATAATTTGTTTAAAAATACACATGAACAAGTTTTCATAGAAATAAACTGTAATCAGATTAATGTTAAATAAATGGTTAATTCGAAATGACGAATTATTTTATTATTTATGTACACACAGTAAAATACAATAACAAAACTAAATGGAAACACAAAGTAGGCAAATGTAATTAAAATGCTGGAGGCGGGCAGCCCTATCGCATGTTTACGTACCGCGCGGCTGTAGGCATTTAATTCAAGGTTACGGCCGAGATACAATACTGTATGTCTTTATACTGTGGCTCTGTTGCCTTTTTATACAGTTAATTTTAGAGTAGCGGCTGAACTTTTGAACAATTTGATTTTAGAGGTCCTTGTTAAATGAGGGTTAAAAGTAAATAATTTAAACCAATCAAAAACCCTGTAAGTACTGAGCCCAAATAAATTGGGATAAAGATCTCAAGTTGTTAGAAATGGTTGAAAAACATAATAGGTATAAAATGACACCTATTTTGGTATTGGTTAGGCAAAGTTGTACCTATAGTACAAACAATGGTAGATTTAGGCGCGCACCACGAAATTTAATCGTTGCGGAAAATAATCGCCAATCTGTGAACCAATATTCTAGAATCCGCACAATGCGGTAAATAATCGCTTGAAAAATTATATTAGCTTTCGCGATTTTATTTCACATGAACATGCGATTTACAAAATCGCATCTAGTGCATACTAAGCCTTACTGTAAGTTTTTATATTAATATAACATTGCCAATAAGCCAGTAATTATTGAGAATTATTTTTTTTACTTTTTTGGTTGCTAACTTGGCCTGCTCTTTACCTCGATGACGCCTGGTGGAATGCGATGGACTCAAACTCACAGCATTTATTTCAATTAAACCATTTATAGGCACTTTTGAATTGTCAAGAAGTTGGTCAGTCAGAAAATATGAAGCTAATTGCCCATTCCAAAGCGAAGGTACATATGGAGAAGAACGGGCAAGAAACTTTATGGACACTCTTTTTAAATTATATTTTACAAAAATATTAGTTACATCATTACTTTTGATTTTAGAATTATATAATGTGAGAACGATGTAAAAAAATAAGAAAGACGTACGCGTTAAAAGCGTCCAGAGTACAGAATACATGGATAGAGTACGTGAATGAGGTCTATGATGGAACGAGTCAAGCGTGATTACAGTCACAAAACGCGTTTGGTGAACTAAGATCTAGACAATATATTAAAAAAAGCATTAACAATTTTACAATTTTACGTCCGCAGTCGATAATTTTGAAATAGAAAAAAAAAAGTTTTGTCGAAATTTTCACTTCCGCTTAAAAGACGAAAACACCATGTTTCTATTCCATAAACTTCATATTTTTTATAAGAACTTGTTACTGTAGCATCCAAGAGTATCTAATTTAATTCGGGCGGCTTCCAACTAGTATCGTAAACTTGTGAGCTCGCCAAGGGCCACCAGATGGCAGCACAATACACAATATTGCATTATATTATTTGCAGATGGAACATTTCTAAGATAGTTGAAAAATTTTCTTGACTTTAAACATTTTTGTTAAGTTTTAATCGTATCTTCTTAATTTCTCTTGGATATCACTAACATCTGTGAAGGAAAACTTCGTGAGGAGACCTGGGGGCCTAAAAAAGCCACTTTGGCAGAATAATAAAAGGAAAGCATTATGAATTATAATATGGCGAAGACAGGCCGTGTTTTTATTTTTTGAAGTGAAAACTTCTTTAGCGGCGCTGTGTACTTTTTTTGGAATGGGTAAAAACTTCTAAATTCGCGTCAGGTCACGTGACCCTGATCGAAAATTCGTAAGACGTAAAACGTCAGACGTAAAACGTAAGACGCGCGTTGTTGAGGACAGCGCCATCTATGCACATGGGAAGAACTACGACGGCCTCGCGTACTAACGTCAGACGTAAAACGTAAGACGCGCGTTGTTGAGGACAGCGCCATCTATGCACATCGGGAAGAACTACGAGGGCCTCGCGTACTAACTACGTAGTTCATCCAACAACGACGAGATGGCGCTGAACCACGGATATATAACTGACGACGAGCTCTATGCGAGCGGCTTGCTTCTCTTACCACTGCCGCGACCAACACCACGAACTGAAGTCTATCCTGTGTGCTTATTTGTAAATCTGAATAAATTCCTTTCACGAGAAGAATAAACCAGTCACTTTGGTCATCATACCTGATTTGCAAAAAACCCTATAAAATAAGGAACACACCTTAACACGCGTGTTTTGTTTATAAGACGATTCACAAAATACACTCGTATTTGTTCAAGTTTTCACTTCTGTCGGCACTACCGGAGTGCCAGTGTTTTTTCGCTGCACTACGTAGGTTTAATCAAAGAGATTGGGATTGGATTGATTGGCATTTTAGCACAGACAAAAAAAATACTGAGAAATCCTTCACCAATGGAATTTGATACGATTAACTTATCAGTTAACTGTCCATTAAGATTCATAATGTTATCCTTTTATGATTCTGCCAAAGTGGCGTTTTTAGGCCCCCTTAACTTAAAATTAATATAAGTCTGAATCTGCCAATCTACCTTGAGTGATGCTAAGTGCTCGTGCCTTCTCTGTATGAGAAGACGCCTTTTGCTCTGCAATGGGTATTATGTAGTTATCAATTTTCTTACGATTTGTTTAAAGAGTAACAACCTCTTTCTTGACCTGAATAGCTAAATATAATACAGTTCTCAGCCATGCTAGCCTGATTTTCTTTTTTATATGACTAAGCCCGGCTAATCGCTTCTGCCGAATAAAGCATATAGAACTTCGCATATCCCGTCTCTTCTACAGCAGTTTTCCGCCTTTCTCATACCGACATCTCTGAACCCTAAGGGCCGCCGATTAGGATGCTAATAATCGCGATCGTCGCGAGAGTATTCAATTGTCGCGTTAGTTTTGTTCGGCGAACCCGTACAAGTGGTCACGTCCACCAAGGGCGCCTTCTGTTTTTCTGAGTAGGTAACATATGAACACGACGATTGTATATTCACGCGCATTATCTTTTAGGTTAGGATGCGGAGTACGGCTGTTTTTTGTTGATTTAAGGCTCCTTCAAACAGGCGCGACACGCGATAAAATCGCGCGCGACACAAAGGCACCGTAAGTCGCGCAACGAGCGGTGCCTTTGTGTCGCGCGCAATTCGCGTCGCGCGTCGCGCCTGTTTGCAGGAGCCTTTACGCGGCAACGAAATTTCACTTGCCGCGTCACACCAATGTTGCTTTTTTCGTGCAGTCTTCATGGGTAAAACTACATTAGATGGCCCTGACACTATGGCTGGCCAAAGCACTTTTAAGTCAGAATTTACGTGCCCACTTATTAACCATCCGTAAAAAAATTACATTTTAACAGATAATGTATTTTTTTTTACCCACAGCACTTGTTGCGCTAGCGATGTTAACCCCCCGAATAGAATTTGTACACTAAAAACATTTCGAAAGCGAAAAATCTAGCTAGGCTATCTTGCTGGATATTTCGGCTATTACCGGAGAAAAGAATAGCTTGCAGAGTCATCAAACTAAAGTGACAGTGGTCTGATGGCCATTTTTGTCGAAGGACCGATAGCTGGTCCAGCAGATCCAAGCACTGGAGTGGAGACCGCGTATCGAATCGGCAAGCGTAGTTTGAAACCTCCCAGCTAGATGGACTGACAACCTTAAAAATGTGGCTGGGACAAACTGGATGTGGAAGGCGGAGGACAGGATTTTGTGGCGCAGACTGGGAGAGGCTGATGTCCAGCAGTTGACTGCGATTGGCTGAATTGATGAAACCGAAACCAAATAATATTCCAGCTAGATTTTTCTGTTTTAGTGTACAAATTCTATTCGTGCAAAATCACTGGTATCCGCGAGTAAATACAAACAGTGTGTTTTAGTTACAACATAGGCTTCGTTAACTATGTATGAAGAGAAAATAGTTTTATTTGTATTTTTTCTAGTGTTTTTCCGTAGAATAAGCTGTGTTTACAAAGCTATTTATTTTTTTATTTTGCTTAGTTATTAACGTGATTTTAATTACTATATATTTATCTGCTAGACACTGTTTAGTTAAGGGCTACTTCACACAGTTTCACTACATAATATCGCGTCGAGACTGTACGATTTGACAATGTATAAAGATAAAGCCCGCCGCTGTGATGATCGTTCGACAGTCCCTACTACCTGAGGGAAGAGTGAGTGCACCTGTGTCCGTGCACACACTTGTGCGCAATAATATCTCCCGTGTAGACAGCTAGTCTCTGTTGAGATTAACTGCCATGGCCGTAATTCGGTCTGGAGGAAACCTACTAGGAACTGAAGCGTGAAGTCGCGTCGCGTCTGTTTGGTGGAACCCTTACCGAAAGCGACCGTTCCACGAGTACGCGATCGACGTGATCATCTATATAAATTATGAGGTACAGACGCCATCGAGCTACTACAATATTTCAAATTTCTTTAATAGATTTTCAACTTTATCACTAAAGCTTAGAAGTTCACAGTTGATTGGGAAAATTTGACAGTTTCGGGTAGCTTGACGTGCTGGCGTCTGTACAAACGCGACTTGATTGATCGCGCGACTATGTGATACTCATATAAAAGAGCGCGACGATGGCGTAGTCGCGCGACAATCGCTTTTGGTTAGGACGCGGCCTAAATCTTTATTATTTTAAGCAAAAAGTAAGATGCCAATTTTCATCAGATACTTCAAAGTAATAAGTCATGTGTCTTATTAGTTTTAAGTAAGTATCAGAAACTTCGGCTTTTGGTTAGGACGCGGCCTAAATCTTTATTATTTTAAGCAAAAAGTAAGATGCCAATTTTCATCAGATACTTAAAAGTAATAAGTCATGTGTCTTATTAGTTTTAGTAAGTATCAGACACTTTGTAGATTGTGTGATATTAAACTCATGTGAGTTTAGCAACACTTATTCGACAAAGTCTTCATATTACTCAGAAGTGCGTGAAGTCAGGAGTGTGTGATCAAAATGTCAAGTTTTTGGATAAGATAAACACATAAAACTCTCTTCAAAGAGGTATCTTCTTGTAGTCAAAATGTTATCTAATGCTGATTAATAGGTACAACTTTCATCTTTATGGAAATTTTCTCAGTTAAATTACAAAGCTACAAGTACCTTAGAAGAATGAATAAACAGAACTGAATGTTTTTAATTTATTATAAAGGGTTTTTAACCGTTTATGTACTCACACGTAGCATGACTTCTAATCTAACTCTACGAAGAAAAATCTTTACAGGTAACATTTGTTCTCTTCATTTTTAACATCACGCCGCCGTAGAAATATTTCTGCAAGCTGCCACTTTTCAGCTGTGGGCAGATTTCACCAATAAAACTGAACGCAATCAGTATACTTAAACCGTGTTCAAAAGCTGCTGTAAATATCATAATTATTGTGGAATATTGGCACTGCCAGCTCTTGAACATAGTTATGATGTACAGCCGGTCGATTCTGTAAAAATCACACCGTGAAAACTCAGGTGAAGTGAGTTTGTTTTTGCTAGGAATTGACACTATTGACAGCTCACTCCACGCTCACTTCATCTAAATTTTCACGATGAGATTTTTACAGAATAGCACCGCTGATCGCGTTCAGTATCATTCGTGAAATTGGCACTTAGTCTTTTCATCAAATTACAGAAAGCAAGCTTAGCAAGGTTGGGAAGGGAGTGTCATACACTTGCTGACTAAAATCCACCCGTGTTCCTTCCTTAGCCCTTTATGTTCCGGGCCAGCGGTAACCCTTTCGGACAATCCTGCTGAGAAGTCGGACGTCTTCGTTAAAGGACTTGGAGTGTACACTGCTTCGCACGGTTTGTCACGACTTGACAAAACATCGAAATTTCTTTATTAAATTTAAGTTTAATATGATTAATTCATTAATTACCAGCCCGCACTGGGCCCGCGTTGTGGATTACGGCCCACACCCTCTCAAAGAGAGGAGGCCTGTGTCCCAGCAGTGGGAACATTATTGGTTGTTTATACTATGATTATCTATACATATAATAAAATTGTAGAAAAGTGGTGTCTGTACAATAGAAATATATAAAAAAAAAGTAGCAGGAGTTGTTATTATATCGATGCCGAATCCGAAATTGTAATTACATTTTTTTTTGTCTGTTTGTCTGTTTGTCTGTGTGTTTGTGCACGCTAATATCAGAAACGGCTTATTCGATTCAGATGCGGTTTTCACTAATATATTGTAGTAAGCTTCACTTAACATTTAGTGTTTATTTCATGTCAATCGGTTCATAAATAAAAAAGTTATGTCAATTTAAAGAATCACGGCAAACATTTGTTAAGGTTTTCTATCAGAGCACGTACACGACACGCCTCGCGCCGGCGCGTCCGTGGCTATATAAAGCGCGCTGAGAGCCACGCCACTGCCCGCTCCACCGACGCTTTTTTTTTTCAGTATGGGAAATCGTCAAATGACCCCTCCCGCTCTGGGTGGAGCGGAAGGGAGTGTCAGACTCTTACTGACTAAAACCCACCCGTGTTCCTTCCTTAGCCCTTTGTGTTCCGGGCCAGCAGCGGTAACCCTTTCGGACAATCCCGCTGACCCGGCAGGCTTCGGCCCTCACGGGCCCCTCCGAATGATGCTGACATCTCTTTGAGGCGTGCGTGGAACACGTACGCGCCGTCCGGCACAGGCCTGGTCCTGATCGGACGCTGAGCTTACCCATTACTCACTGCCCGCAGGCCCGCGCCTACGGTGGCCGGGAGTCGTCGCGCGGCTCCCGACGCCCGGAGCGTCTCCCGCGGCGGTGGGAAGGGAGGCTCTCTCTCTCAGCCGTCTCGCCGCCTGCTTCGCTAGCATGACTGCTTCGCAGAAGGAGGCGACTGCCCCCCACTCTCTCTCGCCCCGGACCATGGCTTGAAACAGGCCCGGACGCGAGAGGTCGCCGCCGCTGCCGATCGCCTCAACGAGGACACGTCGGTGCTCCGCCCAAGCGGCGCACACCTCCACCGTATGCTTTACCGTGTCCTCTGGGCTATCCTGGCAATGGTGACACCCGGGCGTTTCCTCCCGCCTGATTATGTGCAGGAACCTCCCAAAACTTCCGTGTCCGGTGAGGAACTGCGTCAGGCCGTAGGTGAGGGCGCCATGACGCCTCTCCAGCCACTCCTCAAAGAGGGGTCTTACCGCCGCTAACGTGGCGTGCCCTCCCCACCGACCCTTGCTCGATGTTGTGTCAGCCCGCACCGCAGCTGAGCCTGTAGATTTAAATTCCCGACTGTGACATCTGAGTTTGTTTCGGCCTTTCTTCTCAGAGTAGTCAATTAGGAAAAGCCGACCCATCGTTCTTAAATAATCAAAAATCGATCCAGCCTATCTCAACTTGCTGCCCTCTACCCAGCGATGCCCTAAGCCGAGGTTCGTACCCCACAGGGGGTGCCCTTAGCGTGTAGTCACTTAGTATACTTAGTTAATTTAAGCCCCTGGCTGGAGGCTTTGAGTTCTCTCAAGGCAGCCACAGGATAGTCCGGTTAAGTAGTCACGACCTCTCAAGGTCAACTACGGGATGCCATAGTTAAAAAAAAAAAAAACTCGCCGCTGCCATAAGGATTCAGTTATTCGTAGCGAACGCACGTATAACGACCAAGCAGCAACAATAAACGCTGAAATTTTGAGCTATGTTCCGGGGGATTATGTTGAGTATATCTCCATTAACAGAGTCATGGAAGAAGGAGAATCTACAAGCTACCCAGTAGAATTTTTAGAATCCCTCATTGCTCCTGGACTACCAGCACATAAAATAAAATTAAAAGTAGGCGTACCCATAATGCTTCTTAGAAATTTAAGCCCGCCAAAACTTTGCAATGGCACCAGGTTAAAAGTGACCAATTTACAACGAAATCTGATAGAAGCAGAGATTTTAACAGGGTGTGGAAAAGGTGAAAGTGTTTTCATTCCTCGGATTCCTCTCATTCCAAACAATTATCCATTTAGTTTTAAACGAGTCCAGTTTCCAGTCAGCCTATAGTATGTTTTGCGATGACAATTAATAAAGCCCAAGGTCAGACGCTGAAAGTTGTGGGTGTAGATCTAAGTGTCAGCTGTTTCTCGCACGGTCACATACAACTGTGTGGCTCTGTCACGGGTTAGAAATCCTAGGAGCCTGTATGCTTTCATGCCCGATGGCCATACGTCAAATATCGTATACAGAGAAGCATTACTGTAAAGTAAATTTTTAGCTACCCAAACGACGGTATATGTAATTCAAAATATGCTGCCAAGTCACTATTACACGCGGACGAAGTCGCGGGTACAGCTAGTTATGAATATAATTATGCTACATTATTAACCTTGTAGAATAAATTCTCAAAATTATGGAGAAAACCGCATCTAAATTCAATGTGTAGTTAAGAACTTAAGAAAAATTAAAAACAGACACGAAAAGCGAATATGACTATGATATTGTTATCTATTTGTGTGTGTTAACCCAAACCTACTAGAAATTTCGAAAGGAGAAGAAGACATTTAGAACCTACAAGGTTCTAAATGTGTTCGGGTAACACAATGAGGTTTTAGTTCATCCCTTTTGTCGTCCCCCGAAGCAGGGTATTAATGAAGACTTCCACACGTCAGAAATAATTGGGTTCATGTCAATAATGCAACAATAGATCTGCCTATCAAATATTAATCTATAGGAGCATCAAGCTCGCTATTTGGAACAATATTTAGGAGATGAGATATAGACCAATTCTCGTAATTTTTTTTCTAAGCACGTCTTCAAAGTGGCGAGTACATAACTCACCTGTGGTTAGCCGACGATATCTTAGTCATGGCTGAGGCAATGGAGGACCTCAGTACAGTGCTCGATGACCTCAGTAGAGCTTCCGAAAGAGTGGGTCGTAAAATGAACATGGACAAAACGAAGGTCATGTCAAATGCCCATGTAACACCCACTCTCATAAAGATCGGAGATGCTACACTCGAAGTCGTGGACGAGTATGTTTACCTAGGGAAAAACTGTACAGTTAGGTAGGTTTAAATTCGAGAAAGAGGTCAATCGTTGAATCCGACTCGGCTGGGCAGCGTTGAAATGTGGTCGCTTACAATGGGCCTTATAAGAAGGCTAAAAGTCATCCAAAGGGCAATGGAGAGGGCTATGCTTGGAGTTTCCCTGCGTAATCGAATCAGGAATGAGGAGATCCACAGGAGAATCAAGGTAACCGACATAGCCCGAAGAATTGCCAAACTTAAGTGGCAGTGGGCAGAACAGATGGCCGATGGGGCCGAAAGGTTCTGGAGTGGCAACCGCGAACTGGAAGACGTAGCGTTGGAAGGCCTCCAACAAGGTAGTCCGACGACCTTGTGAAGGCCGAAGGAACCCGTTGGATGCGAGAAGCACAGAACCGGTCGAAGTGGAGGTGCTTGGGGGAGGCCTATGTCCAGCAGTGGACGTCTTTCGGCTGAAATGATGAAACCGAAACGTATTTTGTAAACAAACAGAATATTCCCAACAAAAATAAAGAGTAATTACAGCAAAGTATGGAGTAAATAGCAAAAATTCATTCTGTGTTTCAATATTTGTTGAGCTGCCTTGATACCAGTGTTTGTACAGTGTACCCTGCCTCAGCGGTAAGATGTCTTATAAACGTCAACAAACGTTTGAAAAGTGACGAGTTTTTTATTTAGCTTATGTGTTTGTGTCGTTGTTGCCTTTAGAGATAGATTTTTTTAGTTGAGATAAACTTGCTTTTTGTAATTTGATTAGAAGATAATGGCCCGTTTGCATTACAAAATCATATAATTAAACCTAATACATCGTTCTGTATCTGTCAAACGGTTGAAGATGACAGAATTATGTATTAAATAAATATTTAAATTTAAACGCGGTTAGTGATTTGTTGTGCAAACGGGCCTAAGTGTAAACAGACTAAACACAGTTAGAATCTGTACGCAAATAGCACAATTTTTAGCCAAATGCGTCTTGTAGGTACATTTGCGTCTCGTAGGTACATTCTGGAGTTGTTGCAAGTATCACTCAAATCTAATTAAAGTAACAGCGCGAATTAAGACGCATTTGAAGCTCGGTCTTATTTCCATGTAGATTATGTTTGTTTTCTATATGCTTTTGTATACAGTTTAAACTTTGTTTTGAATTTTTTAGCAGTCGCCCATTTGCACTATTGGCATGAAACCACAAGCAATTAAATGCCAGTTCCCGTAATTAAAAACGTTCAAAATTTGTTTGCAATTTCAGCTCAGCGACAGTCAATATCAAACACTTTTCATAAAATTAAAGGTATTTTTTATGGATTGAGACTGAGATCAGATTGTGAACATTCTTAAAATTACAAAAATTGCCCCGCAGGATTACTGGTACCTAGTAAAACGTGTACCTACCGCATTTGTAGCACGCATTACCGGTAAAGTTCTGAGCGTACCCTATGTAGCACGATACAATACAAACCAAGTGTGTCTCATTAGCGGAGCTTGAAAGGTATAGTAAAAATATTATTTATGCAATGCAATGTTCATAATAATTTCGTAATAAACCTGAAACTTGCCAAAAAATATGTGTTCATAAAACCTTTATAAGCAAACATATTTTACAAACTAAAATATTTTATGTAAAAAATCCTGTAAAAAGTAAAATAATATTTCATGCGTAACATGAGATATTTTGGTTCGAACCTTTTTTATTACTCAACTTGGAATATCTATAGATTTATTTAGTTACCTACATTTTTAGTTGTCTCTAAGTTACATTCTAAAATGAAGCAAGTAAAAGTATAATAACTATTGCTTTTACGAAAATAATTTGACACCTTAAAATTAAACTGGTACAAGAATCTTTTGGCGCTCGAAGGACGTTGACAGAAACATGTGCACAAATGTTTGCCAACAGTGCCCGTTGGCAAACATTTGTGCACTTGTTTTGATGTCTTTTATATGTACTAGAAATAAAAAAACAAGATGCGTTAGCCATGGGCCAAAATAAGCTTGTGGCGTAAAATCTATACTAATATTATAAAGCTGAAGAGTTTGTTTGGTTGAACTCGCTAATCTCTGGAACTACGAGTCGGATTTGAAAAATTCTTTTTGCATATGATAGCCCAATTCTTGAGGAAGGCTATAGGCTATTTGACATCACGCTGTGACCTTTAGGAGCCGATAAAAAAGAAAAAAAGTCAAAAAGAATGCTAATAGTGCGGTCAGGCGATGCGATGCGACGGGGTGGGTCGGAGTAACAAGAAATTTCACGCGGACGAAGACGCGGGCAGAAGCTAATCACTCATATAAAAAAAATACATTTTGGGTCAGAAAAAAAAATACCTACTTTGCCACAAATCCTGTAAGTCGGGATTTTGTGGCAAAGTACCTTTGTAATTTTTTTAGGTGGATTGGGGATTTCCGACTCTCCTGATTAGACACTGGCCTGACATAAATCCAGATTGAAGTGTATATATAAATAAATTAATGAAATCCATTTATTAGTTCGTAGGTGGCCGATGAGGCCGAAAGGTTCTGGAGTGGCGACCGCGTACTGGAAGACGTAGCGTTGGAAGGCCTCCCACACGGTGGTCCGACGACCTTGTGAAGGCCGCAGGAACCCGTTGGATGCGAGAAGCACAGAACCGATCGAGGTGGAGGCGTTTGGGGGAGGCCTATGTCCAGCTGTGGACGTCTTTTGGATGAAATGATGATGATGATTAGGTCATAAATAATAAATAATATATGCTTAATAATAATAAAAATCACTAATGTCAAAAAAGGCCCCGCCGTGGGCCGTCTCTTATAGACTAACGGCCGAACCCAATAACCTATCATCAGTGAAAGTTAGAACGCTACTGTTAATAGACAAGATATTTCCATTTAGTCTTGAATTATATCTCACAATCATGGATAAAGGCTATCTATCTAACGGAAACTATAGGTAGGTTTTTCTAATTGGCCCTCCCGTACGCTCCGTTACAACCAACACCAATTTAAAAAGCCACGTGTAATATTTGACTTTTTATAAAAACTTCTTTATATTTTCGTTCTTTGTGACTGTATTAAGTTATAATTTATATTAAACTAGCTTCCACCCGCGGCGCGCGTCCTTCCTCGGGATGCAAGATATTTCTCTGCTAAATTTTATCGCAATCCGTTCAGTGGTTGAAGTGTAAAAAAGTAACATACAGACAGACAGATAGACAGACAGACATAGTTACTTTCGAATATATAATATTAGTATGGATTAAAACTCTTTATGTACATTACACAAGATTTTACTGCATTTTTCTAAACGAATTGTTAAAGGCTCCTTCAAACAGACACGACACGCGATAGAATCGCTCGAGACACAAAGGCACCGCAAAACGCGCAACGAGCGGTGCCTTTGTGTCGCGCGCGACTATATCGCGTGTCGAGCCTGTTTGTAGGAGCCTTAACGCTGCAGAGAAAGATTAAAACGTAATTGTCAGTTTGATACCTACATGAAAAATTTGGTTTAGTTGTTTAAGAGTTGTGGATTTAGTGAGAATACAATGGAAAGTAAATAAATATTAAACATTATTTTAAGGTACACGAACATATTATGTATTACATGCGTGCGTAAATGCGAGAATTAAGCAGTTAAGTAAAGACTAGGTATAAATCAAATTTAACAAATTCAACTTTTATTTGAGGATATATTTCGGTAAATAAATCAGTCATTAGTCTGTTGTATAAAACAATAGACTTAAGTTAAACGAAACCTTTAAGTAAACTTAAAATAACTTAATTTGCTCTTGCATTCTGCTATCTCTTAATTCTTAACCTTTTGTGCATAAATTGACAACGTTACTCCTATTTATAACCTATCCGAAGCGGGTGCTTTATTTTTCAGTCGACACGGCATTTATAAGTTCTCTGTGAACTAAGTGACCTCAAAATCACTTTCTCAGTCGGATAAAGGCTCCTACAAACTGGCGCGACACGTGATATAATCGCGCGCAAAACAGAGGCCCCGCTCGTTGCGCGACGTGCGGTGCATTTGTGTCACGCGCGATTTTATTGCGTGTCGCGCCTGTTTGAAGGAGCCTTAACTCTTCACTGAGCTTACTTTCACTTGAATTGGACATATTATAAATGAATAAAAAGTGTATATTTTTTTGAAGTAAACACTGCTTAGATACATTCATCTCTGAAATTCGGCGGACAAGCCAATCTGATATCTTTAATAACTGCCCTAAAACAAGTAGCCGTCAACACGTTATTGACACACAAACTTTGGTTGTCTCATAGAAATAACTATCCGTAGCGAGCGGTAGACCCTTCAATCGATAGATAGCGTGGGCTAGTAAGATTCAATTATCTCTGATAGATTATTGAGACGTTATACCCAGAGATACTCGTAGCTATTGGTTTTTCTATCTCAAGTTGGTGAGAGATTGATTATTGGGTTCGGCGTAAAACCACACAGTATTCTTCAACTACATATCCTATTCTCCAATCCACTTAGATCATGCGTGGTTGCGTGGTGATTAATGCTATTGCTTCTCTGTATGAGAAGAAGCCCACTGGCTTCTGGATTATCCTACTGGATAATCATTATAATCAGCCTATAATGTTCCCACTGCTGGGTCACAGGCCTCCTCTCTGTGAGAGGGAGTGGGCCATAAACCACCCGCGCGGGCCCAGTGCGGGTTGGTATTTGTTGATGCCCCGACCCGCCCGTCGCATCGCATCGGGTGCCCGCGCTAGTATAGTACCCGGCGATAAATATTGCACATCGACCTTTGGAAAGAAGACCCCTCCATGCTTGGAAAGAAGCTTTTCCTTTTATACCTAGTACTAGCTTCTGCACTCAACTTCACCTACGTGAAATTTATGGTGCCCCGACCCACCCCATCGCATTGCCAGCCCACAAGATGAAATTAGCCGATTGTCTCTTTCCAAAGGTCGATGTGCAATATTTATCGCCGGGTACTGTATTACGTTTTCACTTAGCGTTCTTTCAGACTTTTTTCTATTTCTCGTCTCCTTAGATGTTTTAAAAACCCTATGAATGCCTTCCTCATGAATTGGGCTTTCAAATGCAAAAAGAGTTTCAAATTGGACTAGTAGTTCCAGAGATCAGTGCGTTCTAACAAACTCTTCAGCTTTGTATTAGTATATATGCAGATAAGCTATGCTCGCGGCTTCGTTTAAATAACTTTGTATTCATTTGACTTACCATTTACCAAATCAATAGAATTCACAAATAAATTAATTTTATTATTAACTAGCTGTGCCCGCGACTTCGTCCGCGTGTAATAGTGACTTTTCGGGCAGCATATTTTGAATTACATACATATACCGTCGTTTGGGCAGCTAAAAATTTACTTTACAGTAATGCTTCTCTGTGTACGATATTTGACGTATGGCCATCGGGCATGAAAGCATATTACAGGCTCCTAGGATTGCTAACCCGTGACAGAGCCACATACAACTGACCGTGCGAGAAACAGCTGATACTTAGATCTACACCCACAACTTTCAGCGTCTGACCTTGGGCTTTATTAATTGTCATCGCAATACATAGGCTGACTGGAAACTGGACTCGTTTAAAACTAAATGGACAATTGTTTGGAATGAGAGGAATCCGAGGAATGAAAACACTTTCACCTTTTCCACAACCTGTTAAAATCTCTGCTTCTATCAGATTTCGTTGTAAATTGGTCACTTTTAACCTGGTGCCATTGCAAAGTTTTGGGGGGAATCCCTCAATGCTTCTGGCATTGAGGGATTCTAAAAATTCTACTGGGTAGCTTGTAGATTCTCCTTCTTCCATGACTCTGTTAATGGAGATATACTCAACATAATCCCCCGGAACATAGTTCAAAATTTCAGCGTTTATTGTTGCTGCTTGGTCGTTGTACGTGCGTTCGCTACGAATAACTGAATCCTTATGGCAGCGGCGTGTTTTTTTTTTTAACTATGGCATCTCGTAGTTGACCTTGAGAGGTCGTGACTACTTAACGGGATTTTTGATTATTTAAGAACGATGGGGTCGGCTTTTCCTAATTGACTACTCTGAGAAGAAAGGCCGAAACAAAATCAGAGGTCACAGTCGGGAATTTAAATCTACAGGCTCAGCTGCGGCGCGGGCTGGCACTACTTCGAGCAAGGGTCGATGGGGAGGGTACGCCACGATAGCGGCGGTAAGACCCCTCTTTGAGGAGTGGCTAGAGAGGCATCATGGCACCCTCACCTACGGCCTGACGCAGGTCCTCACCGGACACGGAAGTTTTGGGAGGTTCCTGCACATAATCAGGCGGGAGGAAACGCCCGGGTGTCACCATTACCAGGATCGCCCAAAGGACACGGTGGAGCATACGGTGGAGGTCTGCCCCGCTTGGGCGGAGCACCGCCGTGTGCTCGTTGAGACGATCGGCAGCGGCGGCGACCTCTCGCGTCCGGGCCTGTTTCAAGCCATGGTCCGGGGCGAGAGGGAGTGGGGGGCAGTCGTCTCCTTCTGCGAAGCAGTCATGCTAGCGAAGGAGGCGGCGAGACGGCTGAGGGAGAGAGCCTCCCGTCCCAGCCGCCGCGGGAGATGCTCCGGGCGTAGGGAGCCGCGCGACGACTCCCGGCCACCGTAGGCGCGGGCCTGCGGGCAGTGAGTAATGGGTAGCTCACCGTCCGATCAGGACCAGGGCCGTGCCGGACGGCGCGTACGAGTTCCACGCGCGCCTCAAAGAGATGTCAGCATCATTCGGAGGGGCCGTTAGGGCCGAAGCCTGCCGGGTCAGCGGGATTGTCCGAAAGAGTTACCGCTGGCCCCGAACATAAAGGGCTAAGGAAGGAACACGGGTGGGTTTTAGTCAGTAAGAGTCTGACACTCCCTTCCGCTCCACCCGGAGCGGGAGGGGTCATTTGATGATTTCCCAAACTGAAAAAAAAAGCGTCAGTGGGGCGGGCAGCAGCGTGGCTCTCAGCACGCTTTATATAGCCACGTCGTGTACGTACTCTGATAGAATACCTTAACAAATGTTCGCCGTGATTCTTTAAATTGACATAACTTTTTTATTTATGAACCGATTGACATGAAATAAACACTAAATGTTAAGTGAAGCTTACTACAATATATTAGTGGAAACCGCATCTGAATCGAATAAGCCGTTTCTGATATTAGCGTGCACAAACACACAGACAAACAGACAAAAAAAAAAGTAATTACAATTTCGGGTTTGGCATCGATATAATAACAACTCCTGCTACTTTTTTTTATATATTTCTATTGTACAGACACCACTTTTCTACAATTTTATTATATGTATAGATATCAAAAGGCCCCATTCACAAAAGACTTTAATCATAACAGGCCATATCTGGTTAAACTATACACCTCTGACGATCCCTTTGGGGGAATACAGGTGAGGCTATGTTTAATAAATTGTTAACTACACTCTAACGAGTTTCGGACCGTGCGTAGCTACGGACCTTTCGAGCGTCCGTACATTTTCCACACTCAAACAGGACCCCAAACGGTCTAGCTGAACGATAACTGGCAAACTCTTCAAACTTCTGTGTCGTGTGTAGTTTCAGTGTGTTAAGTACTATGCTAATATTATCATACCTCTTATGAGGAACAGGGTGTGAAGTTTCCTCCATAGAAAAGGGAGGATCCTCCGACCAGACGGGTGTTGTGTCTGGCGGGCAACTGCCCGATGATTCATGTCGGGCCATTGTATCTATGCTAGTTGCGCGGTAAACTCTGCTTGCGAGATGCAGGATTTTGCGTGACGTCAGTATGACGCGTTGTTCTCATGTGGCGTTGTAGATACCACTACACTATATTCATGAGACTTTCTTTTGATGCAACCAGCTTAAACTGAGAAATTTGATCCGATTAAATTAGTAAGTAAGTAATAATTTATTTACTAAAAGACTTAGTTTACGTAACATCAGTATAGTTTCAAGAAGGGATGGGTATGGCTATTACAGATGAGTAAGACCCCTACCCTTCAAACTAGGAAAATCCTGTATCTTGAAGAACATTTTACTTTACTTCAGTGGGATTGATACGTTTTACAAAATATTCATAATTACGTAATATCTCTGATGTTAACATAGGTACTTACTTACATATATTATAATGAATGGGCTTAAAAGTTGATTGATAAGTGTTTGTGTGTATGTTGCGGTGGAGTTAAGCTGGTTCTTTGTGGTTTGTGTGTATACTTAGTAAATATCCCTCAAAGACATGAAAAGTTAAATATTTTAGTTGTTAATTCGTAGAACAAAACGAGTTCCTCTGTATTGCAATAATTTAAATTAAAGAGGAAATTTGAAAGGTTCAAAGAGGTTACCTCTAGGTATGGTCAAGGTTTGAAAATTTAATCTATTTTAAATCACATTCCTTTCCCACAAAAGTGGACGCTTGTTAACTTTTCAGAGTGTTATTTTCATTCAAATAGCTGGCAATACGTATACGTAGGTGGGGGCTTGTGGCTAGGTATACCAGCCGCACGGTTCAATCGATCAAGTTAAGCTATGCCGCGGTTAGTCTGTGGATGGGTGACCGACCATATTGACATACCAAAACCCCTCCATGGCTCGGAAAGCACATTAAGCCGTTGGTTCCAGCTGTTATTCGTGTATCTTTGCCAGTCGTTACGTCCTCAGAAGCCCGAAAGTTTGATAACCGGGTTTACCAAGGGGTATCGTATTACCCATTAACTAGGTTGTAGAGGTCGGAAAGGCAGTCACTCCCTGTATAATACTGGTATTCAGATGCATCTGGGTAGACTGGAAGCAGACCCCAACATGGGTGGGGATGGGCTATATATAGTCCGTGTGGAACTACTTGGCCGCGCCTTGTGTGGGGTCGGGGGTGAGGGCGGCGGGGTTGCCTAGTGTTCGCAACGCACGTACTGAGTAATGACAAAGCGCCCCCGCCCCTCTGTCCCACCGCTCACATACGTAAGGCGCGGCCATCTTGTTCCGCGCGGACTAATATCTAGGCAGATGATGATAACGTATTCGTAGGTACGAGTAAAAATTACCTGAATCATCATCTTCTTGTCCTTGGCTCATGTTACTTGGGGCCGGCGCAACAAGTTTGCCTTTTCCATTCTCCCCTGTCAACTGGTACGCTATCATTCCTAGTCTCTCTTTCGTTTCTTTCATATTCTTCCTCACACAGAATTACCTGAATGTGCTGAACATTTTAATTGCTTGACTGTAGATCAAGCTACTACAATCTGTCAAATTTCTTTAATAGATTTTCAACTTTATTGCTAAAGTCGATTCAAAGTTGAATGGGAATTTTTGACAGATTCGGGTAGCTTGATGTGCTGGCGTCTGTACATGCAGTGGCCTCCAAAAGTCAGATGACATTTTTCCACTTCAGCTGTGATGCTATAATACATTATGATTTAAAATTAAAAATTATCAGGTGCTACAGGGATTCCTTGATTATTTTTTATGATATAATTATGCACGAGAATAAATTCTTATAATATATTATGTATGTTACATAACCAGTTTGTGTATACTTGGATCACTGTTTGTGATCTTTGACAAGTAAATGAATTTCTTGATTAGGTTAGGTTAGGTTAGGTTAGTAAATCAAAGGTAGTTGAATTAGTCAATAAAAACGTTATAGCAGTTTAAACATTTGGATCACGAGAATTTTGGATCATAATATGGTGTGTCACAGCTAAAGTAGAACACTATCAACTAACATTTGGATGCCACTGTAGGTGTTCTGTGCCATTTTTAAAGATATTTGTCTCGGCATTTCAAAAAAGAAAACAATCGCGGTATCTATGAATATTTCCACACGAACGTAGATGTTACTCAAAACCAGAAAATTAAAATGCCTTTAAAATTAAGCTCAGTGTAACCTCAGTTTTATTTATGTCAAGAATATGCTTTAGGCTTTAATTTTAAATGAACTTAGCTTTACTAAAAACTCTTAAATTGCACATAACTCCTCCACATTTACTTTGTATTATAAAGGTTCTGTATTATAACTTTGGAATAAAGTGGGTAGAGGTACACTCGAATCCGACGTTCTCAAATGGTGTGCCCAAATAAACGCGTACACTTTTCATGGCGCACGCTGTCAAGCCAAGTGTTCTGTAACATGGCCCATTTTAGGTACACTGGGGTGCCGCACCTTGGGTAGTGCAAGGCAGATACTTGAGGCGATTATTAACAGCTATAGTGAAGAGTGAGTAGTAGAGAGAGAGAGAGTGTGTAGTACAGTGAGTGTGTAGTGTGTGTGTTGAGGGATTATTATCTATCAGCTATAGTTTAGCATAATCACCCTACCGCTCTCACAGAGAGGAGGCCTGTGCCCCAATAGTGGGAACGTTGTAAGTTGATTATGCTACATTTTAGGCATCATCAAATTGAAAATCAGTAATTACGTTAGATAGATACTTCATATTACATCGTTAAATTGTCATAGTTAACAAAAAAATCTAAACTCATAATTTCAAGTAACTGTGTGGTCCATCGTCGCGGTTGGCTTAAAATTATTGGGATTTCACAAGTAAACACAAATATCTCCAGGGAATAAAAAAAATGAGTGCGGTCGGGGAACCCCCGTCAGGAATGAAGTTCCTTATGCGATACTGGCAAGCACACACTCTTGTATAATATATATAAGAAAGAGACAGGCAAAGAGAACGAGAGATAGTTTTCATGGTTCTCAAGGGTGCTGAAGAGTGCATAACACGTTTTCGTTCCGTGACGATTTCTACCTGTTGGCTCATATCGCAAGCCGCGATATAGAACTTCGTTCCAAAAAAACAAAATCAAAACCATCTGGTAGAAAAACCAATAATACTGGAGGCATTTCCCAAAACGAATACAAAGTTGCTCATAATACTTAATAGATTTTCTTTATTACTCGAAGAAGTAAAAGTAACTTAATTATAAAGATAACTAAATTACTTTTTGTTTAAGGATCGTTGCCTCTTATAACTTGCACCACACAACAAACATCACACGTAAACATGACCGTTCAATTTGGCGCCGAGCCGCGGCACTGAGACGTGATACAGTAACGTTATGACGAATTTAAACAAAAACTTCAGCAAACTTATTACTGAAACAAAACGTGTACTTTAACGAGGTTTAACAAACGCAAGCAACGATAATCTACCTATATATCAGCCTATATTGTTTTCCCACTGCTGGGACACAGACCTCCTCTCTCCGAGAAGGAGTGGGCTATAATCTACCACGCGGAACAGTGCGGGTTGGTAGATATCACATGTCTTCGAATTTTACACAAAGTAAAGCGCTTGTCTGGGTTCGAACCTACGACCTACAACTCGTAAGTCGCGGCCGATACCACTGGGCCACCACTGCTCTCAATCTACCTATCTACCTATCTATACATATAATAAAATTGTAGAAAAGTGGTGTCTGTACAATAGAAATATATAAAAAAAAAGTAGCAGGAGTTGTTATTATATCGATGCCGAGTCCGAAATTTTAATTACATTTTTTTTTGTCTGTTTGTCTGTTTGTCTGTGTGTTTGTGCACGCTAATATCAGAAACGGCTTATTCGATTCAGATGCGGTTTTCACTAATATATTGTAGTAAGCTTCACTTAACATTTAGTGTTTATTTCATGTCAATCGGTTCATAAATAAAAAAGTTATGTCAATTTAAAGAATCACGGCGAACATTTGTTAAGGTTTTCTATCAGAGTACGTACACGACACGCCTCGCGCCTGCGCGTCCGTGGCTATATAAAGCGCGCTGAGAGCCACGCCGCTGCCCGCTCCACCGACGCTTTTTTTTTTTCAGTATGGGAAATCGTCAAATGACCCCTCCTGCTGTGGGTGGAGCGGAAGGGAGTGTCAGACTCTTACTGACTAAAACCCACCCGTGTTCCTTCCTTAGCCCTTTGTGTTCCGGGCCAGCAGCGGTAACCCTTTCGGACAATCCCGCTGACCCGGCAGGCTTCGGCCCTCACGGGCCTCTCCGAATGATGCTGACATCTCTTTGAGGCGTGCGTGGAACACGTACGCGCCGTCCGGCACAGGCCTGGTCCTGATCGGACGGTGAGCTTACCTATAGGTAATAGGTAATAGGTAATACGGGCTGGTGTCCGCAACTCCACGTCAATGCGCGTATTTTGCGTACGGGTGGGAAAATCGATTATTCGATCCACCCCAGCTCCTCGAGGAAGGCCAGCAACGCCTTGGTGTTACTGACCGTCTCATGTAGGGTACCTGGGTTACCGAAGTACTTTGCCCTGTACGTGGCGACCACCGGGCAGTTTAGAAGCACATGTGCCGCTGTCTCGTCGTCCTCCATGCAGGCCCTGCACAGCGGACTGTCTGTCACTCCTATGACAAAGATGTGTTTATTGAATGACCCGTGGCCAGTTAAAGCTGCAGTAACTATACGCAGCTTTTGTTTAGTTAGACGGAGAACCTGCTTCGTGAGGCGGCCGTCCAATGTGGGAAGTGCTTCCCTGGCCTGCCTGCATTCGCCTAGGTCCGTCCATAGTTTGTTGTGTTGGTCTCTAGTGCGTTTCCTTACCAGAGTGCGTATATACCCGAAGGGGAGTGGCGCGATGGGCTCAGGTCCCACTGGTGCCATGCTCGACCCCCTTCTGGCAAGCTCGTCGGCTGCATCATTACCTAACGAGCCGCTGTGTCCTTTGATCCATTGAATGGTTATATTATTGAGGTTACCCACCTGGTTGAGGCGCTGGTGACACTCGTATATTAGCCCAGAGTCAACTGTATAACTGTTCAGCGCTTGCAGAACAGCCATACTGTCTGAGAGTATGCGGATTGAGTGTTCCTTTACTTCCCTGGCCATGATGGCTGAAGCGGCCAGAGAGATGCCCAAGCATTCAGCCTGGAACACTGTATTGTGGACCCCCAACGGTGTGGCTATATGTATGTTGAGGTCCTCCGAGAAGATTCCAGCACCTGTGCCACTACCTGTTTTGGAGCCATCCGTGAAGATACGCAGCTCTGTAGGGCGCAGCCCTTCGCATCGGCGATCCTCGTGAAGCTGGATCCTGTATTTTTTATCAAAGATAAATTGTTTAGGAACCCGGTCGTTTATGGCTTTTGTGATGGGGAACTCCTTATGGAGTCCCTCAAGCAGCGCGGTGTGTGGTGTACTACTCTTGCCCCAGAGATTTAGTGTGTTAAGACGTACTGCCGCCATCGTTGCTTCCTGTTGTATGAACAGGTGGAGCGGTGGAATTCCTAGGATGGCTTCAACTGCTGCAGTCGGGGTAGTCCTCATGCAGCCCGTAGTCGCCATGCAGGCTAGTCTTTGCATGCGTTGTAGTTTGTTGGAGGCTGTCACTAGCTTGGTGCGGGGCCACCAAACCACAGCTCCATAGCTGATCATGGGGCGGATCACTGCAGTGTACAGCCAAAGTATAATTTTAGGGGATAGGCCCCACCTCTTACCTATCATTCTCCTGCATTGCCAAAAGGTTATGCAAGCCCTGTTGAGTTTGTTGTCCAGATGGCTGCTCCAGTTTAACTTACTGTCTAGTATTACACCGAGGTACTTGACTTCGTTGGTCAACTGGAGTTCAGTATCGAACAGTTTAGGTAGGCGAAAAGGGCCTAAGGCTCGTTTATGGGTAAACATGACTAGTTCAGTTTTCGTGGGGTTCACTGAGAGGTCAAAATCCCTGCACCATCTCTCTACGATACGTAGTGCTTGCTGAGTGAGGTTACATATCGTGCCCGTTACCTTCCCCGAAACCAGGATTGCAAGGTCGTCGGCATAACAGGCGTCAGGTTGCATCGTACGCTCGAAACGGTGAACGCGTATTTCTTTTTGCTCCGTGATAAAAAATACTTTACAACAGTAATTAGTGAAGTTTAACATCGATAAAGACATATAATCAGTGATTGTGACTATATCTTCAATTTCTCAAATTATTAAGCAAAAGTAAACAGTGCAAATCGTTAAAACATCATAAAAACAAATGATGAAATCTTAGTTAATTTTTTAGCATAGTAAGGTGTTTGTGTATTTTAACAAGAAAAAACTAGTAAACACACCTTCTTTTGTTCAAAAATTGTCATTCCTGTGCTATAAGCTCAACTATTTCGACACTTTGAACTGTGGACAAATAGCGTCGGTAACTAAGGCAGTGCCTTCTTGTACGCTAACCTTATGTCCGCGGGTTCAAATCTACTGTGAACAATTAGCTCTTTTTGTGTTTCTAACATTTCTTGATTTCAACTGTTTGGTGATTCTTCGTTAACTTACAGCTACAATGCTAAAGTGCGGAGCTTGCGGCAAATTCTTAGCAATAAGTGATGGCATTAAATGCATAAAATGTCCGACATTTTATCACCGGGTCTGCGTCAACATTGCTCCCACTGCAACATCTTCCTCTAAGTGGACGTGCCCTGGCTGTAGGGCAAAGGTACCACGTACAGACAACTCTCAAACACCAGTCAAAGGAAATGACGAGCTTAGCTCCCCCACTATCCAAGCGACTCCGGCTGTCAGCCCCACTGATTGTATTGATATAAGTGATAAAATACCTGATACTGAATCAACCAGCCTAGCGGTGGAAATCCGTTGTCTCCGCAGTGATGTCAATGCCTTGCGAGATGAACTACGCCAATTTCGTGATGAGTTCTCAGGCCTGAATGATAGGATGAATAAGTGCTGTAACCGTATGGACACCCTGGAAGAACGTTTCAAAGAACTCGAAGGCAACACCGACCAATCGAATTCCCCTCGTTTGATTCAATTGGAGGAAACAATTGGGGAACTGCAGCAGCAGCTGAATGAACGGGAGCAAGAGACATTATTGAACGATGTTCAACTGTCAGGCGTCACGGAGTCGATTGGGGAAAACCCGGCTCAGTTGATCGGCACCCTTGCACTTAAACTAGCGATTAAGCTGGAGGAGCAAGATGTTGTTTTTGCTAAACGTGTTGGGAACGTTCGGCGTGATCACACTGAAGGAGAAACGCTCCGACCTCGTATAATCGTTGTCAGACTAGCAAGACGTGTGACGCGAGATGCTCTACTGGGTGCTGCGCGCGTCCGCCGCAACCTCACGACTGCTGACATCGAAGTGCCGGGAGCGCCACACCGCATCTACCTTAACGAGCGCCTGACTAAAACTAACAGGCAATTGTTCTACAATACCCGTCAAGCTGCTAGTAACCACGAATGGAAATACACCTGGACCAAAGATGGTCGCATACTTGCACGTAAAGAGGAGGGGAAGTCGGTTGTGCATATCCGTACGGAAAAGGACATCGGGCGTTTTTTTATCATACAATAGGTTTTCTCGGTACAGTAGTAATCTCTAACAAAGTTTTTTATGTGAAAGTTTTAATTAATTCACTTTTTTGTTTTTTGAGTAGCATTTTATTAATTTATTGTTGCATGTCGTTGATTGTTGAGTGTTTTTTATTTTTAACTACTTTTAGGAGGAATTATACAATGAAATATACATATCCCTGTCTGCGTCATCATCTCAGAATCCATAGTTTTTTAAGTTGTCAATATTTACTTACAATGAATGTTGCCCACGGTGCTATTCCATTTACATATTATGTTTTTTCTATGCCACTCAAAGTTGTTCGTTTATACTACACTCTGTTTATGTTCCACAACAACTATGTTTTCATGTGTCTATCAATCTTTAAATTATTTTACTTAGAATATATTTTTTGTCATATTGTATTATTCGTTAGTAAATTACTCGTATATATAAAATGATAACTAAATACCTTAAAGTTGGTTTTTGGAATGCGGGTTCTTTGGGCACGAAACATGATGAATTTATAGCAGCGTTACTAAATTTGGACGTAGATGTTATGGCTATTAATGAGACGTGGTTGCAAGCCGGTGAAGAGGGGCGCGCGCCCTCTGTGCCAGGATATAGGCTACGGCACATACCGCGGTCTTTGTCTGTCAAGAAGGGTCGGGGTGGCGGGGTTGGTTTTTATTGCAAAAATGGTATAAATGTTCGAAGTCACTCACACTCTGTCAGTACATCCCACAGCACGGTTGAGCAGATGTGGGTCACAATTAATGTTCGCGGAATCAAACTAGCAATAGGTACTGCCTACCGCCCCCCTTGGCAAGATGTTGATATTTTCTTAGACGCTGTATCTAGTTCAGTCAACTCTCTTATGCGATGTGAGCACACGATATTGATGGGTGATTTCAATATAAACATGCTCAATGACTCAGACCCAAAGACGGACAAGTTAGTCTCATTTTTTAACTGCCTAGGTCTAAAGCAATTGGTGCAGTCTCCCACGCATTTCACGGTACACGGCAACTCTTTGATAGACATAATTAGTTCAAATATTAAACCACGCTCTTTAACAGTTGATGTCATACCGGATCTAGGGGCGCACGCCTTGGTTTCTGGCGAATTTAGTTTCAAACGACCGAAAATTCCGCTGCGTACCATTACTTATCGACCACTTAGGGATATAGTTAGCGAATACTTTGATCAGGATCTTGAGCTGCTGAACTGGAAAGCGATAATCGAGCTGCAAGATGTTAATGCTATGGTCAATGAATTTAATTCGCACTTAATTTCGCTATTGGATGTTCATGCACCTCTAAAAACTAGTGTTATTAAGGAGCGTTGTTACCCATGGATCACTGACAATATTAAATTGATGATACGTTTAAGAAATAAAGCACATGCGGAGTATTTAAGTGACAATAAAAACGATCACAAAAAAACATATTACAAAGAGTTTAAGTCACTTGTTTCCGAGTCTCTTTTTTACGAAAAGTCAGCATACTACAAACACAAAATCAACAGTCAAATAAATGATTCCAAAACACTATGGAAAAACTTGAAGTCTAATCTGCTTCCATCTACACATAAGGAATTACCTTTGCACTTTAACGATCCCAACAAAATCTGTGACCATTTTCTGAGTGTGCCAGGAACAGATACGGTTAATGAATCAATGCTGGCATTTTTTAAATCTACTCGAAATAATGGTTCCACGTTTAGCCTGTCACCTGTAACTAGCAAGGAAATCGCGAACATATTAAAAACAATTAAATCGAATGCTGAAGGCTGCGATGGCATATCCATTAATATGTTATTTCTGACACTTCCGGTGACTTTGGATGTCGTGACAGCGCTGGTAAATACATCCATCATATCCTCATCTTTCCCTTACTTATGGAAAATTGCCAAAGTGCTCCCATTACCGAAGACCCTTAATGCAACAGACATAAAGGATCTTAGGCCTATTAGCATTCTGCCAGTACTTTCTAAAGTTTTAGAGAAAGTAGTATGCGCGCAACTGGTTGTTTTCTTAGAGACTAATAAAATTCTTCCAGATGTTCAGTCAGGGTTTCGGAAGGGCCGCAGCACGGCCACGGCTTTGTTGGATGTGACAGATAATATATTGTCAGCTCAAGATAATGGGATGTGCACACTCTTGGTATTGCTTGATTTTTCACGGGCTTTTGATTGTATTAACGTTCCTTTATTATTGTCAAAGATGGTTTACTATGGATTTGACGACGACACTGTGAAATGGTTTGATAGCTATCTTAGCGATCGTACGCAATTCGTTGAAATACGCCGGGCGGACGGATCAACGGTTGTTTCTGAGCTGTGCTCAGTAGGAAGGGGGGTTCCACAGGGCTCGATTCTTGGGCCAGTATTGTTTATATTATACTGTGCAGATTTAATTAAAATTATTAATAAATGTAAATACCATATTTATGCCGATGACACACAAGTTTATATTTCTTTTAAGCCGGAAGACTACGAGCAAGCATTAATGGATCTTAACGCCGACCTTGAGAATATAGTACAGTGGTCTAATGCTAATTCGCTTGTGTTGAATCCTGCAAAGACTAAATTTATGCTTTTTGGTACCGTAAACCAGCTAAGTAAAATTAGACCCAGCGCCGGTTGTGTGTCAGTTATGGGTCAGCCTGTCGAGCGTGTCTACGAAGCACAAAATCTGGGTCTTATAATGGACGTGGAACTTCGTTTTCACAAGCACGTGACAGAGTGTATCCGTAATTGCTTTTACAGACTTAAAATTTTATACAAGGCTCGTCCGTATCTAAGCGAAGAGTTGCGTGTCTTGCTTGTGGAGTCTTTGGTTTTATCAAAGTTGAATTATGCGGACACAGTGTATGGTCCACGACTGCTATCAAAAACAGAAAAAATGATCCAAAGACTTCAAAATGCTTGTGCACGCTTTTGCTTTAAAGTTCCGTTTAGGGGACATGTTACACCCTTCTTCAATGAGCACAACATCCTGAAAATGAAAGCTAGACGTAAACTGCACTTGGCGACCCTACTTTTTGGAGTTATCAAGTCTCAATCCCCTTCTTATCTATACGATAAGCTGTCATGGACTAGTAGGCACAGAATCGGTGAGGGAAGAAAATGTTCCCAACAGCTTTCCATTCCTCAGCATAAGTCAGCGGCTTTCAGGGGCAGTTTTCGTTACGCAGCTACCAAATGTTGGAACAACATCCCACCTCCCATAAAGTCTAGTAAAAGTGGCTCAACATTTAAATTAAAATTAAAGTTGTTTTTATTAAATCATCAATATGAATTTCGGGATGTTCGAGCCGACATGTCAGCCATTTGAAACATAACATATTTTTATTTTTTTTTTCAATTTAATGCAATTTTGAATTGCTGTCTGGCTTATCAATTTTATACATTTTGTAAATTATACAATCTGAAGTGTGTTACTAATTTTATTTTATTACTAATTTTATACTTTCTGTAAATTTTAACTTTTTGATACCTATTGTGTCTTAATTTATCAATTCTTTTTACTATTGTTGGTGTTGTTTTACTTTTATTATTGTTACCAATTTTATACATTTTATCAATTTTATACGTTATACAGTTTTATACATTTTGTTAATTTTATACGTTATACAATTTTACCAATGTTACTTATTTTATTTTATCTTTATAATTTCTAATGTTTTCTAATGTAATGTTTATTTTTTGCAAATATGTATTTTAGAATTTTTAAATGTGTTTATATTTTCGAGCGTATGGCACTCGTGGGCAGCAGCTGAAAATCAGCGTCAGGTGGTGCACTTTGTATTGCCATCTGGCATTATGCTGAGCTGAGGCCCTTTTGGCATTATTATTTTTAATTATTTTGAATTTGTTTTGTTTATTTTTAAGGGTTTTTTTGCCAAATAAACGCAATTTTCTTTCTTTTCTTTCTTTCATAACCTACTGTGTAATAGCGGTTGGCGTTGAGTTTGGTGATGAGGTCATTAATCACCAGATTCCATAGAAGGGGCGAAAGGACCCCGCCCTGGGGGCAGCCTCTGGCTATCATGGCCAGCTGCTGCTCGCCTTCAAGGCGAACCACTCGTTTACTTAGCATGTTTGTGATCCAGTCCGTTAGTACCTGTTCTACTCCATGTTTGGAGAGGGCGCTGTTGATACTGGAGAAGTTGGTTTTGTCGAAGGCTCCTTCGATGTCTATGAAAGTGCCCAGACAGGCGCCTTTCTGATGAATCGCTTCCTCTATCTGGCTGACTACCAGATGAAGTGCGGATTCAGTCGACTTACCTGAACTGTATGCGTGTTGGTTACCGTGTAACGGTAAAGTCTTTAGAGCGCCATCCCTCAGTTCCCTATCGCACAGCCTTTCCAAGGTCTTTAGTAGGAACGAGGTCAGGCTGATTGGTCGGTGGGATTTGGCGTTTGTGTAGTCACCCTAGTGACCTGAGCTTACCTATTACTCACTGCCCGCAGGCCCGCGCCTACGGTGGCCGGGAGTCGTCGCGCGGCTCCCGACGCCCGGAGCGTCTCCCGCGGCGGTGGGAAGGGAGGCTCTCTCTCTCAGCCGTCTCGCCGCCTGCTTCGCTAGCATGACTGCTTCGCAGAAGGAGGCGACTGCCCCCCACTCTCTCTCGCCCCGGACCATGGCTTGAAACAGGCCCGGACGCGAGAGGTCGCCGCCGCTGCCGATCGCCTCAACGAGGACACGTCGGTGCTCCGCCCAAGCTGGGCACACCTCCACCGTATGCTTTACCGTGTCCTCTGGGCTATCCTGGCAATGGTGACACCCGGGCGTTTCCTCCCGCCTGATTATGTGCAGGAACCTCCCAAAACTTCCGTGTCCGGTGAGGAACTGCGTCAGGCCGTAGGTGAGGGCGCCATGACGCCTCTCTAGCCACTCCTCAAAGAGGGCTCTTACCGCCGCTATCGTGGCGTGCCCTCCCCACCGACCCTTGCTCGATGTTGTGTCAGCCCGCGCCACAGCTGAGCCTGTAGATTTAAATTCCCGACTGTGACATCTGAGTTTGTTTCGGCCTTTCTTCTCAATAAAAGAGTAGTCAATTAGGAAAAGCCGACCCATCGTTCTTAAATAATCAAAAATCGATCCAGCCTATCTCAACTTGCTGCCCTCTACCCAGCGATGCCCTAAGCCGAGGTTCGTACCCCACAGGGGGTGCCCTTAGCGTGTAGTCACTTAGTATACTTAGTTAATTTAAGCCCCTGGCTGGAGGCTTTGAGTTCTCTCAAGGCAGCCACAGGATAGTCCGGTTAAGTAGTCACGACCTCTCAAGGTCAACTACGGGATGCCATAGTTAAAAAAAAAAACTCGCCGCTGCCATAAGGATTCAGTTATTCGTAGCGAACGCACGTATAACGACCAAGCAGCAACAATAAACACTGAAATTTTGAGCTATGTTCCGGGGGATTATGTTGAGTATATCTCCATTAACAGAGTCATGGAAGAAGGAGAATCTACAAGCTACCCAGTAGAATTTTTAGAATCCCTCAATGCTCCTGGACTACCAGCACATAAAATAAAATTAAAAGTAGGCGTACCTATAATGCTTCTTAGAAATTTAAGCCCGCCAAAACTTTGCAATGGCACCAGGTTGAAAGTGACCAATTTACAACGAAATCTGTTAGAAGCAGAGATTTTAACAGGGTGTGGAAAAGGTGAAAGTGTTTTCATTCCTCGGATTCCTCTCATTCCAAACAATTTTCCATTTAGTTTTAAACGAGTCCAGTTTCCAGTCAGCCTATAGTATGTTTTGCGATGACAATTAATAAAGCCCAAGGTCAGACGCTGAAAGTTGTGGGTGTAGATCTAAGTGTCAGCTGTTTCTCGCACGGTCACATACAACTGTGTGGCTCTGTCACGGGTTAGAAATCCTAGGAGCCTGTATGCTTTCATGCCCGATGGCCATACGTCAAATATCGTATACAGAGAAGCATTACTGTAAAGTAAATTTTTAGCTACCCAAACGACGGTATATGTAATTCAAAATATGCTGCCAAGTCACTATTACGCGCGGACGAAGTCGCGGGTACAGCTAGTCTATTATAAAGCTGAAGAGTTTGTTTAGTTGAACGCGCTAATCTCTGGAACTACCAGTTGGATTTGAAAAATTATTTTTGCATTTGTTAGCCCAATTCTTGAGGAAGGCTATAAGCTATTTAACATTAGGCTATGACCTTTAGGAGCCGAGCAAAAAGAAAAAAGTCAGAAAGAACGCTAAGAAAAAACGAAGTAATAACGCGGGCAGGCGATGCGAAGCGACGGGGTGGGTCGGAGTAACAAGAAATTTCACGCGGACGAAGTCGTGAGCAAAAGCTATATAAAATAAAACGTGTCTAGCTGAATTTAAAATAACATAAAGATAAAAGTCAAAGCGTACCCTGTAGTAACTTTTTGCAATAACTACGTACTTGCCTCGTTGGTTTAGTGGTCGATAGCGCTACTGCTGAATGGTCCTGGGATTAATGCCCGGGTTGGCCAAAGTGTTAAGGCTCCTACAAACAGACGCGACACGACACGCGACACGAAGGCACCGCAAGTCGCGCAACGAGTGGTGCCTTTGTGTCGCGCGCGATTATATCGCGTGTCGCGCCTGTTTGTAGGAGCCTTTATTGAGTTTTTCCATCTGGAATTTCTCAGTAGCAACCGGGAGTTTGGATTTGTGCCCGGTTAAGGGCAATAAGATTGCCCTCTATTACGTGGGGCTAAAACATTACTGGCGAAGTGTTACTATAGGTACGCCGTTGCCTAAGTCTAAGTAAGGCTCGAATGTAACGTTTTGTTATAAAAGAACACTTCTTTCATCTCTAGTTCGTACAGACGCCAGCACATCAAGCTACCTGAAACTGTCAAATATTCCCGATCAACTTTGAGCTTTATGCTATGACGATAAAGTTGAAAATATATTAAGGGGGAAGCGCTAAGGTAGCCCGCGAAATTCAAATTTTCTTGCGTTTTTTGCAATTTGCTGGTCAGTATTAAGTTGTACGTTGATTAATATATGAATCGCAGCCGTAAGAAATATGTGTTTACAGAATTATAATCATTAAAGTCATCAACACAACTCTCTAAGACCACGTAAGTCCAAAGAATGATGATTTCATGAAACAGTTATTCTTTGGACTTACGTGGTCTTTGAGAGTTGTGTTAATGACTTTAATGATTATAATTCTGTAAACACATATTTCTTATGGCCGCGATTCATATATTAATCAACGTACAACTTAATGCTGACCAGCAAATTGCAAAAAACGTAAGAAAATTTGAATTTCGCGGGCTACCTTAGCGCTTCCCCCTTAAAGAAATTTGACAGATTGTAGTTGCTTGATGTCCTGGCGTCTGTACCTACACAAAAAAACTGCGATGAAAATATTACCCAATCGGTCGGCAAGTAAGTAGCTGGTCTGACTGTCAAAGATGCATTTTTCATAATTCGTTGAATAAGCTCTTTGAATACAGTTAAGCCATTAAAGTTCTCGTATTAAAAAGGATACAAGAGAACGGGCAACAAGTGTTTTCCCATTTTATTGTGCATGCTGTGCTTCCCTGTAATTGAAGGAGTACACTTACCAAATACTTTTCGTCCATCAATACTAATATTATAAATCTGTTACCTCTTCACGCTTAATCAGCTGAACCGATTTAGATGAAATTTGGTATAGAGTTAGTTTGAGTCCCGGGAAAGGACATAGAAGGACATAGAATTGTTTTTATTTCAATATTCCCACGCGATCGACACTTATGCAGGTGAAACCACAGGACGTTGCTAGTTAACTGTATGTAATGTTTAGTGTATATCTTTTATTTATTTATTAAAACTTTATGCACATAATGTACAAAGGCGGACTTAATGCCTTGGGCATTTTCTACCAGTCTACCTTAGGGTGATGCAGAGACAAAACAGTAGGTGCAACAGAACAGAAAATTTTGAAGAATAAAATATAATAATAAATACTCTAACCATAACTACAACTACTCTACCACTCTATAATTATAATCTTTTGTTGGAGGTCCTAAAATAAGTAAATAAAATCTCAAAACTTGGCAGTTGTTCATATAATACTAAAGTATTTGAGACTAGATGTTACACTGTCTCGAATATCAGTCCATTATTTACCAGAAACATTTCATTAAAAATCATCATTGTCTTGGCTTATTTTTTTTTCAGGATTGGAAATCATTAAATAACCCCTCCCGCTCTAGGTGGAGCGGAAGGGAGTGTCAGACTTTTACTGAATAAAACCCACCCGTGTTCCTTCCTTAGCCCTTTATGTTCCGGGCCAGCGGTAACCCTTTCGGACAATCCCGCTGACCATTCTCTTGGCCTTGTTACAATTTATTTGGGGTCGGCACAGCATGTCTTTTTCTATACTTAACGCAATTTTCTTTCTTTTTCTTTTCTTTCTTTTCTTTACTTCTCTATTAGTCATTATCTCAGTAGTCACCTTCTTTCTAGCCATACCAGCTTTCACATAGAATAGAATAGAATAGAACATACATAATCTATCGAGCGTTACTTTGGTCTTTCCCTATTCTTATTGTCATCCACATGGATACTCAAAACTTTCCTCATGACATTTTCCTCATTCCTCTACGCATTAAAAGATAATATGAAGAGAAAATTTTGCTCTATTACTAACTTAGCTCAAGTAATACATATACTCTGTGGACCTAAGTCGGTAGCACCTACCTACTAACTAAGTAAATAAACGTATGTGTACTCGAATAAAATACCTGCAAGCCTTTGACGACGTATTCAATATAAGTTAGAAACCTATTTCCCTGGCCTCCCACTGCTTCTCAATTTATTTCACATTCAAAGTAAAAACCTTGTGATTTCTTTTCCATATTCTTTGTTGAATGATATCGAGTTTTCTTTCCAACACGATTTTGTATTTTATCTGAATCGATTGAAGAAAATTACAAAAACAATTTTATTTTCGTTTTGATTTAGAAATAAATTAAATATTGATGCGATTATTAAAATCATTATTTTCTTTTGTGAAAATATTGGATTCTGATTACAGATTAAATGGAATTGACGATGAGATAATTATTGTTTATTCTTGTAACAGATGTTTGTATTAAATATTAATATTAATTAATATATTATTAATTATAAGCAGTTGCTGCTAAGACTGAGATGTAATGAGATTTCCAAAAAAATAAGCTCGCATTTTAAGAAGAACCTAGTTCGTAGTCCCTAAGCTGTTGATTTTCTAATAAGACAATATACAAGAATAAGATATTTTGCAATCTTCTCCGAAGAATAGAAGCAAAAGTTTCGTGAAAATTTCTTGTATTTTATTTGAACGAAAGCTTGGACAAAGTTTTCTTTAAACAATTGACAAGGTAAATCAAGACAATTATAACAAATAAAGATCCATAAAATAAACAACTTAAAGTAAATCTATAAAGAACACTTAAAATTTAAATACATTTTATCTTGTCGTTATGAAGTAAAATCTCGTTGAAACGTTTTAAATTGGCTAGATTGTTTGGATAGTTTTTAATTGGCTTCGAGTTATTAAAGTTTTATTATTACGTCTAGATGTAGCTTATAACCATGGTTGTAAATGGTTATTTATATTCCTTGGAATATAGTCGTTTTTGATATTGCATGGCAAACAAGACGAGGGCCCACCTGATGTTAAATTTGTTATTGGTATATTGGCGTGTGCTAGCTGACATGTGGCAAATAATTTAATTTTAAATGTTAAATAGTGGTAACCGACCCCACCCAACATAGCTAGGAAAAGGCTTGGCAGATTGAATGAATATCAAATACTTAGTATTGTATAGAATCAATTTATTGTAACTGTACAGACAGCTGTCAGTGCTGCTGAGGAGTTAGTTGCGTCACTTCTTCTTCAAAGCTAAAGCACTAAGAAGTGGGGAAGGGCGGGTGTTTTGGCGGACTATCTTGTGTAATTTTGACGTTCAAAAAGTGCTGATTCTCACCCTAGTTTGAATAAATGTGTTTTGATTAATTTCCGCCTATGTACATTTAAATACCAGTAGCATGGCAGTTGCATTGCCATCCCAGCGACAAAGCTGAAATGTCTCATGTATCTACCTGTAATTACACCAGCAACCTAACCTTTTAAACTGGAACACAGCTAAGCTTCTTGGCATGGTGGTAGTCTCAGACATATCCTTCCACTTCCTATCACTAATGGCCAATTCCTATAATTTACGGCCCCATTAAGATCCATAATACAGCAAAGAACTCCAAGCTTGGCATAGTACTCTCTCATATGGAAGTAGCTATCAGAGGCAAAATTAGCTAATGGTAACGGTTAGTTTTTTGTTTATAGGAACCGAGCATAACGGATCTTTTACAACTATCAAAATTAAAAAAGTGTTTATTTAACTTTGGTGCGATTATAGTAATCATTATTTCGGTCATGAAGTGTAAAGATTTAGCGCTATAATTTCAGTCACACTCAACATATTGAGTACATTTTGTGAACTGGCTAAATAATGTAAATACTTTTGCGCGAACTTACTACGAGCGTCATCTGTTTTGGCGCGAATGCTTACTTTGTAACAGTTACGTTTTCAGCCAACTATACTATACATAAAATGTTAATAATATTTGTTTGAGTTAAAGCCAAAATTAATTTCAGCTATATTAGGTGAATTAATAATAATATTATGTATAATATTTTGTGTGTGCGTTGGTGTATTGGTAATCTGGGATTAGGCAGTATTGATGTTGAAGGATATTTCCATACTATATTAGAGTAGAGTATGATACTTATCCACACAGAGTAGATATTCTATTGGTCTTCCTGTTTCCCTTTTTCCACACTAAATAAACTGTTTCTACTTTGTACGGACGCCAGCACATCAACCTACCACAGTCTGTCAGATTTCTTCAATAGATTTTCAACTTTATCGCTAAAGCATAAGGTTCAAAGTTGATTGGGAAAATCTGACAGATTGTGGTAGGTTGATGTGCTGGCGTCTGTACATACAAAGAGTGCTCTAGGCAATAGTTTTCTGTTGGTTTTACCACTTAAAATGTAGTTGTAAATTGTAATCGTGAAGAACATTAGTTTTAATTGTGAAATGATAA
Source organism: Luperina nickerlii (assembly GCA_963855955.1). Lineage (NCBI taxonomy): Eukaryota > Metazoa > Arthropoda > Insecta > Lepidoptera > Noctuidae > Luperina > Luperina nickerlii. The sequence continues at coordinate 8,834,051 of OY979685.1, forward strand.
CCTGAATCCTGATATCCGAACTCACCAAAAAACCCAGGTAAGAACCTATACCTACTGCATAGTAAGTCGATAATGTTCCGACTGCTGGGACACAGGCCTCATCTTTTCGAGAGGGTAGGGGAGTGGGCTGTAGTCTACCACGCAGGCCCAGTGCGAGTTGATAGATGTCACATGTCTTCGAATTTTCGGTTCTAGGACATTCTAGCGATCTTTTCCTTCACCGTTTTGAAAGCACTGGTGATGAAATAATTTACACAAAGTAAATCGCCTGCCTGGTATAGCACCCACATCTTACTAAAAGTACGTACTTACTTAAAAGTTTCCAGTTCAGTTCTGAAAGAATGCTAGGCATTCTTACACCGGTGACACTAAATGTAACCAAACATTAAATAAGAAAACATTGGCCGGGTGTGAAATACCCGGCCTAAAGTCTGTTATTTCACACCCAGCCAATGTTCCAAATATAAATACGAGCATACCACAGTGACCCACACACATGCCGTCATGTAATAACAACTCTTATGCCCTCAGAATTACGTTCGGGTATCTCATACCCAATAATAACAATAGGAACGTGCCAGTATTCTTATCTTCTATCATACAATAAACATTCCAAATGCAGTGACGTTAAGGTTGGGTATTAGATACCCAGCCTCAAGATGCAACGATCGTTCTATAAGCCGGTGTCGGTGACCTTGGAGTGACGCGCAGCTCAAGTCCCCCTCGCTTGCTCCCAATCCCCTCAGTGTTACTGCGCACGCAGCAAAAGTAGGACGAGCGCAGTGTGGTGGGTAATTTATACCCGAGTGATTGTTATGTTACAGTTTCGTATAAAACGTATACCTATAATTGGTGACGTAATCTCTTAGCTTCGTCTTCTATATACGACTATTATAAGTACCTAAGGTTAAAGCTTACCTTTGAAAAGGTTTTCCAATTCGATGCGTTTAGTTAGTGTAGAGTAGACATAGAAGAGTGGTAGATATATCATAACGCCGGCTCGGAGTGTTTCATTGTGTGAGTTTGAATTGGTATGTACCTACCTACACGTGTTTGTTTTGTTTTGTTTATAAGCGGCCAGTTACATTGGAAGCACGATACTTTGGTAGAGAGGCTTGTGGACAGGGTTACCATATGACAGGCGTTTGCCGCATTTGACAGGCATTTTAAGGTTCAGACAGGCGTGCGGCCGGCATTGTTCTGAGACAGGCATTTTTAAATTTCGCGCCCGCGCGCGCATCGCGGTTGCATAAATGCAAGCGCGCGGGCGCAAAATTCATAAAAATCTGCCAGTTTGTGTTCTCTATTTTGGCACACAATGCGAACGTAGAACGTACGTTTTCTCTCGTCAACGCCCCGTGGAGTAAAGAAAGAAATCGGCTGACAATTGAATCAGTAAAAGCAATATTGATTACTAAGGAAAATTACAAAACTGTATCTTGTGAAGATTTTTACGTTTATGTTTTAGAAAAGAAAGAACTATAAAAAAAAATAATGTCCTCTGACAAATATCAGTAATAAATATCCCTCTTCATTATTATCTGTTGGCTTTTACTTCTTACCTACAGCGTTTTGCTTTAGACAGGCATTTTTCTGAAAATTCAGGCATTTTAGGTACCATAGACAGGCATCCCTCTATTTACATATGGGACGGCAACTTGTGGATAAGTACCTAATAACAGCCGAATGTGTCGATCGATCATGTTAAGCTACGCCTGTCGCGATTGGTCCATGGATAGGAGACCATCTTTACATTTCCAGACCCCGTCGTGCCTCGGAAAGCCCGTTAATCCGTTGGTCCCGGCTATCATTCGTGGATCTTTGACAGTCGTTAGGGGTCGTTAGAAGCCCGAATTTCTGACAACCAGTCTTACCAAGGGTTGTCGTATTACCCAGTAACTGGGTTGTGGAGGTCAGATAGGCAGTCGCGCCATGTAAAATACTGGTATTCATCTGCATCTGGTTAGACCGGAAGCCGACAACAACATAGTTGGGAAAAAGCTAGGCAGATGCTGAGTTACATTGATAGCGTGAATATACATGGGCGCGTTCCAGCCTACGTAAGAAGCGTTTCATTTTTCAACTTAGCTTCAAATATACGTGGTAGAAGGTGACAAGTGGATGTCAATTGGTGAAATTTATGATATAATAATGTAGCAAATGATGACTATGGATAAATGGTTGTCATTTTGAGGCGAAAGTGTCAGGATAATTTAGAAAATTAAAGAATTTTATACAATATACAATGACATTTGCTTATTTTGTAAAGTATTGTATTAATTAAATAATTGTGAATGTGAAGACTATGTGGGTCAATTATTTATATTTTTTTTCTCTGTTCTGTTAGTTTTTGTCATGGTCTGGCAGTTTGAGTAATTTATGTGGACTACCCAAATGCCACTATGCCAATTTGCCACAACAGAAAATACCACAATGCGTTTGGTCTTGTTCGTCGAATCGTTGAGCTCCATACCTTTTGAGTTGTGCTGCACGATTTCTGACAAGCATGCATAGACTGGACAGGTCCACAAAATCTGTGTGGTTCTTTCCTCAAAAAACCATCTCAGACATCGATCTACATGGTCTTTACATGTTCTGACCAAGATTATGTCTGGACTTTAAAAGAGACTGGGACCTCTGAGTTTGTTTAGGCGTTTCTTCTCAGAGTAGTCAGATGGAAACGCCGACCTCATCTAGTTTTTAAAATATGATTGACGTGTAAAAGTGTTTGTGCAAACCTACTTACAGAGCAAAATCATGTATCACATATAATTCTGTAAAGTCATATTTGTTAAGGTCGCCAATTAGGCGATTATCTATTTTAATCAAAACACAACCTGACATCGGCCTACAAATTGAAAAAATAACGTAACTCAAAAAGCCAAAACAAAAAAAAAAACCTTAACCAAACCAAATCAAGCCAAAGCTTTGCTTAGTGCATACCCATTGAAGCTACTTATCCTTATTTACACGCCTTCAATAAATGCGTTTGTAATCCTCTCACATCGCATGCCTTTGTAAAAGATAAATAGATAGTCCCATGGGTAAAAGATAAGAGGAAACATAAGGATTTAGATTAGATTAGCTTCATTACTTCAGTGGTAACTTTATTTTGCTTCTTTTCTTTAATTAATTAACCGGTATCGTTTATCTAACAGTAGCTTCTGCCCGCAACTTCGTCCCAAATTCCTTTGTGTTTTATAACTGTTCTTTATAATATGTAAAGAACGTCGTGGGTTTATACATTTACTCGATCTGTAGCTCATATTTTATGTAATATTGTAATGTGTAATCGCTTATTTTCCCAAATAAATAAATAAAATAGAATAAAATTTCTTGCTTCCCCCACACACACCATCGCATCGCATCACCTGCCCGCGCTTTTACAATGTTTTAGCTTAGCGTTCTTTTTCATTGTTTTTTTTTTGTTCGGCTCTTAGGAGCCCCAGCGTGATGTTATATAGAATTTCTCATGCATTGGGCTATCAAACGCGAAAAGATTTTTTGAAATCCGACCGGAAAATCCAGAGAATTGCGCAATTAAACAAATAAACGAAACTCTTCAACTGGATTATTAATAATATAGATAGATAAGTATTTGATGATGGGACGGAAAACTTTCATTACTTATTTATTTCGTATTTCGCGATGTCTACATTGATTCTTCCAAGCCAATTCCAAATTATTTTTCGATACATTGCTATCTCTTTCATGACGTTATAACTCCCATGTAAACTAGGGCAAGCCTACTGAAGCGGGTTCAGTTGAAAATCAGCGTCAGGCACTAGTTGTCGGGCATTTTTGCTGAACTGGGCGTTTTTGGCGCAGCCGTGAGGCACACTTTCCTGCTAATTTCTTACATCGGACTTTACACTTTTTATTTGTTTTTGTCTGATGTACATATTTATCTGGTGTATTGTGTGTTTTTTAGTCTGTGCTTAATAAATGTATTTTTCTTTTCTTCCCTTTTCTTCTTTAATTTTTTCTTTTATTTTTCCTCTTTCTTTCCTTCTTTTCTTTACTTGTATCGCTCGGGCATCATAACAAACTCTAAGCTGCTGTCGTTAAGGGTCGTAATAGAAAAATGCAAGAAGTTTACCTTATTTAGGGCGAATTACACCAAAATTTTATATCTAGAATAAGTCTTATCCTGAGAATAAATTTTGAATTTATGACAGTTTTTCCATACTCAATCAATTTTATTCCAAAGATAAAATATATTTGACTTTGGTAAAATCAGCTCTTAAACTGGGATTCGAACTCCAGTGTAGGGTAAAAGATTACGCCCTGAGGCGTAATCTTTTGTTTGACGATCGAATATGAATATTCTAAGATTATATCATTCAACAAATTTATTTTATTACTAATGAACAATGTTAACATTGTACAGTCAACCGCACTTAATAATTTGACAATAACAACGCCTTTATAATTTAGCACTAAGGGCGGTTTTGGTAGTTCAAGTGTTACCATTGACGTATGTGGTTGGATGTACACCAATTTATGATATTTTGATGATGCTCAGTTTACCTAGTCATAAAGCGTTCTAACGTACTTCATTAAAACGTTCCAAATGGTTTATCCATATATTTCAAAGTCCAGACTGACTGATAGCCTAAACCGCTGGTCCTAGAAACATGAAATTTGGAGGGTGTGTTCTTTGTGAGGAGTAGGTATCCACTAAGAAAGGATTTCGAAATTCCACCCCTAAGAGGGTGTTTGGGGAGGGTGAAATTTCGCGCGGACGAAGTCGCGGACAGAAGCTAGTTTATCTAAGTATTTGGTACCTAAAGTGTTTAACAAAATAGATTTATTAAGAGAAAAAGTAAAAATTAGCAAAGGATCACTTAAAACGAAATTGAAAAACATTATACAGCTAACAAACATAACTAATTAAAGTCAATTCAAACTTATGTTTCAAATGAATGTTATTTCAAGTTAAACAAATATCAACTGTATTTAAATGGTAATTAAGTTAATCTCAGATTGACTAGCACTATTGAAAACGTTATAAAAATGTTTGAAGTTGTAGTGTAAACTGAACTTTACTGTGTAGGGTTTATAGTTACTTTGCCATAAACTCATATTTTGATTACATTTTTGGCAAAAAATTGTGAATGCAGATTACATTGTATAAGATTGAACCATAGGCAGTATAATTATAAGAAGTAGGTATTTAATAAGGTGGTGCATTGTTATGTAAAAGAGCGCCTCTCGCCATCAAACGTAAAAGTTTGGCGAGTTTAGATTTAAGTAACACCTCTGTATTTTAATACCATTAACTAAAAAAATAAAAAAATGCACTATGATTTTACCACACTAACAATGCCAATTTTAATGAAAGCTAACGCTTTGAAATAGGAATAAATCATTATGACAATGCGCCTCGTATATTAAGGAATAGTGTTGAATTATACAAAATCAAATTTACTGATAAACTTACTGTTTATTTTTCATTGTTTTATTAGATCCAAATTATAACCCATATCTATCCATTCTTTACAGATCTCGTTAACATGGCAAATAAGGACCAGACTATGATGTTCGATTTCTGTGATGCGTTGTTAGGAGACGAATGTGGCAGCGACGAAGAAAATGATAATCTTACCATAATAACCACTGGCAGTGACACAGAACAGGAAATAAGTGATGAAGAAGGACACGCAGTTCCAGAGAGTGAGAAAGAAGATACCACTTACACGGGTAAAGATGAGACAAGTATATGGCATGCTAATCCAATTCAAGCTACAAAAAAGCCTGGCGAACTAATCCAACCCGGTGCAAAACCTTGTGCTCAGAAAGCTAAAACAGAACTGGAATGTTGGAATTTGTTCTTCAATGATGACATGATTGAAGAAATACTACATCATACTAACGTTGAAATACAATCAAAAATGTTTCCTGATATTAATCCTATTAGTAAACCTATTAATATAAGAACAACAAGAACTCATATTGTCAAAGAGACAACTAAAGAAGAACTGATGGCTTTATTCGGGTTAATGTATATAGCTGGAATAAATAATCCTACCGGATACAATTTGACTGACTTGTGGAGGTCCGATGGAACTGGCGTTGACATTTTTAGGATGACCATGTCAATACAACGGTTTAATTTTATACATAGTTGCTTGCGGTTTGATGACGCTTCTACTCGACAGGAAAGAAATAAATTAGATAATATTGCTCCAGTGAGAACGATATTTAATAAGTTCATTATAAACTGTCAGGAAGCTTATACACCGAGCCAATTTCTTTCACTCGATCAAAAATATGTACCATTCCGTGGAGACTGTCCTTTCCGACAATTTATGCCAAACACATCTGCTGCGTATGGAATAAAAATGTATGCGCTAGTAGATACTAAAGTATTTTACACAGTTAACTTCGAAATACATGCAGGTGATCAACCTGATGGACCGTATGCTACCAGCTACCAACCAGCTGACATAGTTGAAAGATTGGTGAAGCCGGTCAGCAAAACAAATAGAAATGTGACCTTTGATAATCGGTTTACAAGTTTCCCACTAGTTCAACATTTACTAAAGGAACACGGGTTGACGTCTACAGGAGCCCTTACAAAAAACAAAAGTGGGATCCCGCACAGTTTCTTGACTACGCGTGGAAGGACAGTGCATAGCTCACGATTTGGATTCCAGAAAGACATGACACTTGTATCGTACATGCCGAAAAAATCTAATGTTGTCCTATTGGTATCCTCGTTCCATCATGACGCGGCTATGGACCTCAAATGCACTGAAAAGCCAAGGCCAGAAATGGTATCATTTTACAATTCCACAAAAACAGGTGTGCAGTTTGTTGATAAACTTAGCAAAGTGTATGATGTCCGGAATTATTGTAGGAGCTGGCCCCATATAATATTTTACACTATGATGAATGTCGCTGCTATAAACGGCTTTATAATTTATCGTGAAAATAACAACTGTAGTAGAAAAGAACGAAGATGTGAGTTTAATAGAAAGCTAGGCTTAGCGTTACTTGAACCTCACCTTAGAATGAGGAAGGATAAAAATAACTTGCCTCGTGAACTGCGCAAACGAATCTTTGAACAAATGGGAGAGTCGTTGATCGATCCACCACCCAATCCATCTGATCCCAAACCATACAAGCGGTGCAGAGACTGTCCTTCGTCCAAAGACAGGAAGACGAAATACTCTTGCCTTGAGTGCAAGAAGCCTATATGCTTGCAGCATGTGGTTGCGATGTGTGAGAATTGTATTTCACTCACGATTGAATAATTTTTAGTTTGATCAATGTCGAGTCAGTATGCTTTAGTATATATTATAATGTAAATATTAATTTAAGTTATTTGAGGGCTGATTTTACCAAAGTCAGATAATATTTTCTCCGTGGAATAAATTATTGACGTCTGACAGTTCTAGTATGCAAAAACTGTCAAAAATGCAAAATTTATTCTCAAGTTTAAGACATTTTGTGGGTATAAAAGTTTGGTGGAATTCGCCATGAATTTAATAAATAGGTACTACAGTAAATATTTAAAAAAGTTTTAGTTCTAATTATTATATTATGATCAAAATCCGATTAAATGTTTTGAATAGAGGTAAATATTAAAAACTACTAATCGACTTTTCATCATTAGGATCTCCTTAATTATAAATATTCCAGCCTTTAACTTTCAGCGGGATTGTCCGAAAGGGTTACCGCTGGCCCGGAACATAAAGGGCTAAGGAAGGAACACGGTTGGGTTTTAGTCACTAAGAGTCTGACACTCCCTTCTGCTCCACCCAGAGCGGGAGGGGTCATTTGATGATTTCCCATCCTGAAAAAAAAAGCCTTTAACTTTCACTTACAATGGTCAAATGACCTCACATAAACCTCCTTTAATTTTGGTTGCCCATCTATCTGTTTGCCAAAACTTTTCACACCTATTTATGCGTCGGCTTCCAGTCTAAACAGATACAGCTGAATACCAGTAATTCACATGGCGCGACTGCCTATCTGACTTTCACGAACGTGGCTAACTACGTTTGGTTAGTATGTTTTACTTACAGTTTGTACAGTAGAGCCGAATCCTAGACTCGGTAAAGGTCTGCAAAGTTAGATTATGCGGGTTGTCCATGATTAAATTAAAGCATTAAGTGCTTACCTCATAATACAAACCCCAGTTCTTGTTTGTAACTAAATAATTTTCTAAGTAACACAGCTATAGCTTCTAAAATATAATTCGTTAGATCCAGGAACAGTTTCAGACTAATTTGCATCGATAGCGGGGACTGGTGACAAAGGTAGTTTCTGTTCTGTAGCAGTTTCTAGTTATGGTGTCGCCTTTGAGTTGCGGCTTCATTTGAACACTTGGTGTTTGTAAATTAGGTATGCTTGAAAGTATTGTTAGTTGCTGCTGATGAATGAAATTCACAACGAAGTCTAGGTGTATATTACACTGAAAAAAATAATTTCTTACTACACCACATTAAAGCGATTTCATTAAAACTTACTGACTTTATACAGTAAGAAGGAATGTTTGTAAAAACAGTAAAAGACAAAACTTTTAATGATTGAACATACCATTTACTGTCAAAAAACAAAAAAAAAGGAAAACCACCATTACTGTAATGTAAGTAAATTTCAATGGTTTGAACGATATCACCCAATGAATAAAAGAGTTAATTTTATTACCTTTTAGCTACTTAAAAGGTTAAAGGTTACTGTCATGACGGTAACATTTTGCCTCAAGTTTTAACTGTTTTCGGATCAGTAAAAAATACTGTTTTGAACGTTAGGCTCATATGGAACTGTTTGAAGCAGTTCAGATCAATGTTTTTTCATTTTTATTTACTGCTTATTTCTTTCAGTGTAGAAACTAACTTATACCCGCGGCTTCGCTCACGTGGAGGTTCGAAATTATCCCACGTAAATGTAACCTATGTCCTAACTCAGACCATGATCTATCTGATGGGCCTCATTCAAATCCATTCAGCCGCTTAGGCAAAGTAACAGATAAACAGAGTTACTTTCGCATTTTTAATATCAGTAGCTGCGCTCCGTTTCACCCGAGTCTGATGGCAGACGCGGTGGGGCCGCAGGGGAGGAGGAGTGTTGGTATAACGTTGGCCGCTCTCCCTATCCTCTGTGGCCGAAAATTGGCAGCCAGCAGAGTCAATGACCTGATCCGTCGCAGGGGGACCAATGGCGCCCAGACACAGGGTTGTCTGGCGCCCATGTGCTGGTTTGGTCCCTGGGGTGGTCGCGGCGTGCTATGTGTTCTGGTGCGCCGGTGATGGGGAGTACTCCCCAGAGGAGGGTCCGGTAACGGACAGCCGTTGCGGATTCACGGATGAGTGTTAAGGCGTGCCCGTGTTCCCGCCGTAAGCGGCAGAGGAGGACACCGTGGAGTTTTAGTGGGTTAGAGTCCCACATAACTGCACTAACTCCCCGTGGTAGCGCAGAATGCATGAGCATTTCTCCACGATAAATAAAAAAGGGTGTCAGCAACCTCCATACAAAATTTTATCAAAATTGGTCCAGCCGTTTGAGCGTGAAGAAGTAACAAACATATAAACACACACACACATATCCTCACAAACTTTCGCTTTTATAATATTAGTGTATTTATCATAGCGTGTAAAATAATATACGTAGAGGAGAGGATCACTGGTAACGAGACTTGTAATCTCCACGCCTAGAGCTATCTTGGGGCACGGCAGTGCCCCCGCCAAGTCGAGCAAAAAGCGGTACGGTGGTACCATCCTTTTCTCGAAACAGTTCAGGCCATTTTCGACCCCCTATATATATATGTATAATAACCCCTATATATAATAAATAGATTGACATGGCAATCGCACTAAATAATCTAATAAATAATCTAATTTAATATAATATGTATATTACTTGTGAGATACATTGTGTTTTCATACGATGGCCAAGTCAATCTATTCATTTAAAACATAGAAATTTTTAATATTGATGTGGTCACTATAAGATATTTTTAGGTTAGCTAATTATGTAAAGACTTAAGACAGAAGGTCCCTTAGGTAGGGACTTAATAAATTAACCGACTTGGTATTACATCGATCTCACAACTTTTTACGGTAAAATAACTGAGTTGCGAGACTTGGCTTTTTTATAAGTTATGTTTTTGATGGCATTCTCTTATTCTATTAGGTACTAGCTTAACATGTCTATAGTCTGTTCCAAAAGTATCTGACGACAGTCAAAATAAACCCTGATCAGGTTCTTACGCAATCACTCACTAAGGAGTAACATATGCATCTGTATTTAGAAGATTTCAACTTTATATCTCACCAGTTTTTCTAAAAATTATAGTTTAAAATAGGTAATAGGTAATACGGGCTGGTGTCTGCAACTCCACGTCAATGCGCGTATTTTGCGTACACTGATTTGCGTATATTTTTAGTTTAAAATAAGTACAAGATTAAATTGTAATTGTGAAAGCTTCGACGATAACAAATTATAAAATTAACCTAATTGTCAAATGAAAATTTCTATAAGGGGATTTAAAATTAGATTATCGAGTTTAATTAAATCAAAGCACTCAATTTGTAAGTGGTACTTACTATAAATTGCCAGCCACTGACCGTATGTTTTCTGATCCATTTGTTTACATTTGCATCAGATTATTTATAAAACACCACAATAGAACCTCCTATGGAACTTGGCAGTATTGTAGCTTTCTATCACTGATTTTTTTAGTAGGATCAGTACCTGTACTTCAGGGAGAGGAGAGCTCTTTTTTTACAAACCTAATTCTAAACAAACAATTTTATCTTTTTATTAACTTTTTTTTTTTTTTTTTTTTTTTTCTGCCCGCGACATCGTCCGTATGTAATTTCTTGTTTAATATAAAATATGACAATTATGTTCACGGTTTCGTGTTACCCAGTAACTGGGTTGTGGAACTCAGGTAGGCAGTCGCTCCTTGTAAAATATGTACTAGTATTCACCTGCATCCGGTTAGGCTGGAAGCTGACCCCAACATACATAGTTGGAAAAAGGCTAGACAGATTGATTACATACGACTCATTGTCATAAATTCTAACACGCAAAAAAGGTGTAAGTGGATTTTTTCAAACCTCAGATTCCATTCTAAACGTTTGCTCACCTCGAGAATTCCCAAATACCCAATGCGGTTAGAATTCATGAACAGGTGATTTGCATACCCCAAAACTCTCACGTGCGACCCTTTAGTAGTTGTTAACTTCCTACCGCACATGTACCATAGTGTAACTACTTACAGAGCTACAACATACTGTTTTTTGCACGCGGCCAAAATCGCAACACCACCATATTTTTATCAAATACAATGTCATAAAACAATTTCACAACTAAACGCTTCCAAGTCAGTGTGATTCAAGTAACTTCCAAAAGATCCTTGTATACATTTTTCACAGGAACTAACAAAATTCAACCTGAGTACCTATGTCCCGAACAGCAATTTTTCAGTTCGGGACATTATGCTGTACCCATAACCCCAAACCCTTTGTACCTCCGCAGCTCTCATTGAACCACTGTAAGTAATTACACTGTGCCCTGTGTACGCTAAACTTGCATTATGTGACAAGTTTCAATAGACATAATGCAAGTTTAGCGTAGCAAAGGACTCAAAACTAAGCTAAATGCATCAGACAGACTGATGATTTAGCTCAGTTCAGTTCAGCTTTAAATTAACAGCCTAACTTTCCACTACGAAATATAGCCTGACAACTATAATGAGACCACTGCCCTGGCGTTCTCAATTTTAATGAAATGGAATGGCAAGTAAGGCAGTAATGTAACTTTAAAGCGGTCATCCTTTCTACCCACATTTTTATATTAATATGATAAAAAAATATTCATGAGTTTGGTCCCACTTTTCTTCAACAAAGGTTATTTCTTTTTATTCAATTTTTTATAAAAGATAGGGTAGGAGTGCCGAGAGTAAGAAAATGAACCTTTTACATTATGGTAGTGTTCGATTGTGTTGTCAACAACAAAGGGTAGATAATCGAAATAGACCAATACAAAATGCAAAGAAACTGCCAACCATAGACAACGACGAACTCATAAAAAGGTAGTGCTGCTACACCCCAATAAATTGTGACGTCATCAAGATTTCAACACTATCCAGTTTAGTCGGACCAAGCCTAGGATTTACGTCCAGCAATTCAAACTACCTACGTTTGAGTGGTTACTTGTTTATTCAATAAAATATTGATGCGTTTGCTATATTTGAGACTTTGCTCTCTGTTAGGCTACATGTCTATTGGGGTGGAGCGAGTAAGCAGAGAAGAGTGAGGGTGCTGTCCGCTGAAGCAGAGCGAAGCGAGTGGCAATGTGGTCGAAGCGGAGAATGTGGGCGGATTCAGTATGCTCGGCATACATTCTTCGTTTGAAAGGTATTTTTATTATAAAAGGCCTGTGATGTCCCATTACGCGGGAAACGCGTTCGATTGAAAGTTATTGATGAAACTAATCGCCGCTCCTGTAACAATGATGAATGAACCAGGGCGGAGTAGATACGCGATTATTACTTAGTGAATTTTTTTAGGTAATTTTTTTCATGCTCAAGCCCAATGGACTGGCAGCTTTACAACCTATTCAATTTCATTTGATGACCATACTTGTAAGTTTTATTGGGTCAATCGTAGTGTTGGTCTGAAAACAGCACAGGTCTTAAGAAATCACAGTGCTCTTTATTTATATTAATATAAGGTTGCTTTTTGGTTGCAGCCACTTTCACCTCTGTCAAAATCACTTGTGATCTTTATTCTCGGTATAATAAAGTTGCTGTTAGGCTAGAAAACAAAGGACTGTACCTGTAATATTGAGTCATTTCGGACAAACCCTTTCACAGAATGTGAATGAATTTTTGTGTAGCGTTAGCAGTAACTTCATTCTAAAACATTGAGATTAAAAAACTGATTAACTCTTAAACGGACCCATTTATCTATTGTCATGTCAGTCATAAATTTTGTTAACGTAAACACAAAAGGTAATGGCAACACGTTAATTCGGATAGACAAGATAAATTGTAATTTATGGTCAAGTTCCATGTATTGCTGCCATTTATCATTCTATCTGTTTTGTTATATTTTGAAGGAGAGAACGATAGGTACTTAAACATTTTAGGGCATTTTTCACCCTTTAGACGGTTTTATTCTGCTATATCTAACACGTCAAGGTAACGCATTAACGGTCAAAGTAATCACCACAGATATAGATAGGTACACCTAGATAACGCAAGAACTACTTCACGTGCCAAAAGTCGCACCAGCTTACGTAGGTACAAATATGTATCCTAAGCCGCCAGTTTCGCGCTCAGTCCTGAGTCCTGAGTACTGGTGGCTGGGTGAGCGTGAGCGCTATCGCTAGGCCCCGGGGGTGGGGAGACGAGTGCCGCACGCGACGGCGCCTTTGAATCGATTTGATTTTCCAATCACTAAATAGTGCTTGTGATGTCATAGTAGGTAGTCAAAAAATGGCACGCTTGGTTTTCACACAGATCGTGATACTTGCGTTATCTAGGTCTATCTATATCTATGGTAATCACTCGCTCACAAAGAATTAAGATCTCAATGGGTGCCAAGTTTTATGCGGTTGAAAGAAACTTCCTTCGTTGCTAACTTGGCCTGTTTTCAAAGAAAATTATATTGTTAACCTCGTTGGTCTAGTGGTCGCAAACGCTACTGCAAAACATGAGGTCCTGGGTTCAATACCCAGATCAGGCAAAGCGTTTTGTTCGCATTTGTATAAAATAAGGCTTTATCTGTCAGAGGAACTGCGGATCCAGCTGGCTGAGTCTCTCGTGTTGTCTAATCTGAACTATGCGGACGCAGTTATTGGCCCTCGACTACGGGTAAGAACTGATCGACTGATCCAGAGAGTGCAAAACGCCTGCGCTCGATTCTGCTTCTCAATCCCACCAAGAAGTCACGTAACGCCAATTTTAAATAAACACTCAATCCTCAAGATGATATCACGTTGTAAGCTGCACTTGGCATGCCTACTTTTGGAGTAATAAGGTACAAGCAGCCGTTCTACCTGTAGGTACAATTAATTGAGCTGGATCACTAGTAGAAAAGAATGCGCAAGTAGACAATGCTCGCAGCAACTCTCTACTCAATCACATAAGACAGCTGCTTTCAGACTCAATCACATAAGACAGCTGCTTTCAGAGGAAGTTTTAGGGGTGCGTCTCATAACGTATAAACTCATTTAGTCTAATTTCATTTTATTATCGTTTATAAGATATAATCAACGTGAGATATATGTACCAACTGTTGATATAATTTCTTTACATATAACATTTATTTATTCTAAAACTTAATTAGTATAACGTTGTTTGATATAACGTTTATGTAATCGAAAATCATTTTGATCTAACGTTTAATATGTATATTGTTTATTTAATCGAAAATCATAGTCTAACGTTTAATATATGTATATAAAAACGTCATTATGGTTAACACCCCGACTCAGAGTACCCCGACTCGGATAGGTTAGGTTAGAAGGCTAAGGCGGGAGCGAAGCGGAGCGGAGCTCCCGCCTTAGCCTTCGTGGTTATTTTTTTTTAAACCACCCAGAAATAGGAGCCCCGCGAAGCGGGGCTCCGTCGACCTATCTTAACGCAGGTGGTAATTAGTTAGTAGTTATGTTTAATATCTACTTAGTTGACTATTACCTATAACTACGATAGAACTTACAATGAATAAAACAAAGAAAAAATACTTTTAAACATTTCTTAAACAAAATACAAAGTTATTGTTTTATTAGACCAAATAAGTTTTATATCTTTTGAGTGGTATGTCAAACGATTTTATATTTAATGTATGTTATGCTTATGAAAATTAGTTATTTTAAAATTATATCAATCGTTCATTATATTAACTAATCGCTATCTATACATATAATAAAATTGTAGAAAAGTGGTGTCTGTACAATAGAAATATATAAAAAAAATGTAGCAGGAGTTGTTAATATATCGATGCCGAATCCGAAATTGTAATTACATTTTTTTTTGTCTGTTTGTCTGTGTGTTTGTGCACACTAATATCAGAAACGGCTTATTCGATTCAGATGCGGTTTTCACTAATATATTGTAGTAAGCTTCACTTAACATTTAGTGTTTATTTCATGTCAATCGGTTCATAAATAAAAAAGTTATGTCAATTTAAAGAATCACGGCGAACATTTGTTAAGGTTTTCTATCAGAGTACGTACACGACACGCCTCGCGCCTGCGCGTCCGTGGCTATATAAAGCGCGCTGAGAGCCACGCCGCTGCCCGCTCCATCGACGCTTTTTTTTTTTCAGTATGGGAAATCGTCAAATGACCCCTCCCGCTCTAGGTGGAGCGGAAGGGAGTGTCAGACTTACTGACTAAAACCCACCCGTGTTCCTTCCTTAGCCCTTTGTGTTCCGGGCCAGCAGCGGTAACCCTTTCGGACAATCCCGCTGACCCGGCAGGCTTCGGCCCTCACGGGCCCCTCCGAATGATGCTGACATCTCTTTGAGGCGTGCGTGGAACACGTACGCGCCATCCGGCACAGGCCTGGTCCTGATCGGACGGTGAGCTTACCCATTACTCACTGCCCGCAGGCCCGCGCCTACGGTGGCCGGGAGTCGTCGCGCGGCTCCCGACGCCCGGAGCGTCTCCCGCGGCGGTGGGAAGGGAGGCTCTCTCTCTCAGCCGTCTCGCCGCCTGCTTCGCTAGCATGACTGCTTCGCAGAAGGAGGCGACTGCCCCCCACTCTCTCTCGCCCCGGGCCATGGCTTGAAACAGGCCCGGACGCGAGAGGTCGCCGCCGCTGCCGATCGCCTCAACGAGGACACGTCGGTGCTCCGCCCAAGCGGGGCACACCTCCACTGTATGCTTTACCGTGTCCTCTGGGCGATCCTGGCAATGGTGACACCCGGGCGTTTCCTCCCGCCTGATTATGTGCAGGAACCTCCCAAAACTTCCGTGTCCGGTGAGGAACTGCGTCAGGCCGTAGGTGAGGGCGCCATGACGCCTCTCTAGCCACTCCTCAAAGAGGGGTCTTACCGCCGCTATCGTGGCGTGTCCTCCCCACCGACCCTTGCTCGATGTTGTGTCAGCCCGTGCCGCAGCTGAGCCTGTAGATTTAAATTCCTGACTGTGACATCTAAGTTTGTTTCGGCCTTTCTTCTCAGAGTAGTCAATTAGGAAAAGCCGACCCATCGTTCTTAAATAATCAAAAATCGATCCAGCCTATCTCAACTTGCTGCCCTCTACCCAGCGATGCCCTAAGCCGAGGTTCGTACCCCACAGGGGGTGCCCTTAGCGTGTAGTCACTTAGTATACTTAGTTAATTTAAGCCCCTGGCTGGAGGCTTTGAGTTCTCTCAAGGCAGCCACAGGATAGTCCGGTTAAGTAGTCACGACCTCTCAAGGTAAACTACGGGATGCCATAGTAAAAAAAAAAAAACTCGCCGCTGCCATAAGGATTCAGTTATTCGTAGCGAACGCACGTATAACGACCAAGCAGCAACAATAAACGCTGTGTGGCTCTGTCACGGGTTAGAAATCCTAGGAGCCTGTATGCTTTCATGCCCGATGGCCATACGTCAAATATCGTATACAGAGAAGCATTACTGTAAAGTAAATTTTTAGCTACCCAAACGACGGTATATGTAATTCAAAATATGCTGCCAAGTCACTATTACACGCGGACGAAGTCGCGGGTACAGCTAGTATTAAATAAAATTATAGGTTCCGTTGTTATATATTGTAAATATTAGAGATTTTGTTGTTATATCATCTATTACTTACCCAAGTTTTAGGCATGCTGCATCTAAATACTGCACACAACATTACCCCGGCGATAAGGAATCTTAAATCTCTTGGTACCTTCAGAGTTCGGCTATGGCAGTTTCTTATCGTCTCGCAGAAAAATCTAGGGATGACTGCTTCGAACACGTCCATTATATAAATTATATCCATTATATAAATTATATAACTCGTGCCCTTCCCGAGTCAATCTGTCTATGTAGCGTACGTAGTCACAACCTGTGAACAAAGGTATAGTAATTGAGTAGATTGTGGATAATTTGTTCGATAATAGTTATAATACTTACACATGTCATTTACCCAATACGTAATAATAATAACAAGTAAACGCATTTAATTTTATTCTAGCCAAATCGTTTTATTTTATTCGCACCTACGCCACTATAATTATAATATTATTCATTATACACATTAAAATTATATCTACATATAACTTTATGAATAATAGAATCAAGTAATCAAAACACAATATTAACACACCTACGAACATGAATGAAGAATTCGGAAATAATTCGGAGTATTGAAAATCGGAATGTCGTTTTTCGGACCGAGAACCCATCGAGCATTTGATTTTTCGAACACATGAAAATCGGAAAACAAGCAAATCGCATTTATGAATTTCGGTAAAATAAATTTCGTGTTATTTAATAATAGACATTAAATTCTTAAGTATTATGAAATTCGTACTTTTGAAAATTGGAACATCGAAATTTGGAATAAAATATTTCGGAATATTTGGATATTCCCGATTTTTTCAACAGGAATTTATTAGTAGCAGCCTGGACTCTGGATTTGTGATTGGTTGGTGGGATTAGGCTTGCCCTATCACATGGGACTTAAACATAACTGGCGGCATGTGGGTAGGTAGGTACACGTCTGCTTAACCCTTCGGAGATTACAGGCGTGATGATGTTAGAATAACATCATCACGCTTTTGTTTGTGACTCAATAGTTACAATAAGCTCAATATTTAAAGCGTCAATAAAGTTTAACTTTGTAAATTTGCCAAGTTACATAATTATTTAATTTTAGTTTTAATTTTAGTATACGTAATTATTTAATATTAATTTTAGTACCAAGGAGCAAACTTTCTTCCACCTGCCTTTCTGGATTTGGTACCCATTGAAATGATTTTACTGCGAAGCTGACAATCCTATACTTTCTTCGCACTGAACTTGATCCCTTTTCTACATTTGTTTTTGGTGTGTTAGATATTAACTTGACAAGCGTCCGTCGCCAAAATACACGCAATAATAATCTTTTGTAATGTGACACCCGGGAGTCGTGGGGGGTTTTGTTAATTAAGCAACTGGATAATGTGATCCCCAAAGAGTAAGACAGTGGTGTACCTATAGTATACACACATTTCACCAGTTATTTTAAGAATGGAGGGCGAGCCTATTGCCATAGTGGGGGGCAGTCGCCTCCTTTTGCGAAGCAGTCATGCTAGCGAATGAGGCGGCGGGACGGCTGAGGGAGAGAGCCTCCCGTCCCAGCCGCCGCGGGAGACGCTCCGGGCGTCGGGAACCGCGCGATGTTTCCCAGCCACCGTAGGCGCGGGCCTGCGGGCGGAGAGTAATGGGTAACTCACCGTCCGATCAGGACCAGGCCCGTGCCGGACGGCGCGTACGTGTTCCACGCGCGCCTCAAAGAGATGTCAGCATCATCCGAAGGGGCCCGTCAGGGGCGAAGCCTGCCGGGTCAGCGGGATTGTCCGAAAGGGTTACCGCTGGCCCGGAACATAAAGGGCTAAGGAAGGAACACGGGTAGGTTTTAGTCAGTAAGAGTCTGACACTCCCTTCCGCTCCACCCAGAGCGGGAGGGGTCATTTGATGATTTCCCATACTGAAATAAAAAGAGTCTATTGCCATCAACCGGGCACATATCCTGACTGCGGGATGCTACTGAGAAATTCTAGATGAAAAAACCAAATAA
The DNA here is from genome assembly GCA_963855955.1 of Luperina nickerlii. NCBI lineage: Eukaryota > Metazoa > Arthropoda > Insecta > Lepidoptera > Noctuidae > Luperina > Luperina nickerlii. The sequence continues at coordinate 8,852,770 of OY979685.1, forward strand.
CGCTTTCCTCGACCTGGTCAATGGAACCCAGAACCTCATGCTCAGCACTAGCGCTTGCGACCACAAACCAACAAGGAAGTCTTAAATGGATATGTACAGTCAATAAAAGAAATGAGTATACAGGATCGTCGGATATGGTTGAAGTTAAGTAAGAAACCGATGGATGTTGTCGACTGAAATTTAGTTTGATAAATGAGCTGTTTGTTTTGTAATAATAAAATAAAATTTTATTCGAGAACATCCATCGGTTTCTTACTAAACTTCAACTATATTCGACGATCCTGCATACTTATCACTTTTGTTGACTGTACCTAGTTATTGCAAAAACTTACTAAAGGGTACGCTTTGTCACGGATCCTCATTGGTATTATGAAAGCATCTTCCTCAAATCTTTGTATGATATATGCTATCATTCACCTAGTTTAAATCCATCCATGCAAAATGAACTAGCTTCTAAGTAAAACCTTTTTGAATGCAAAGAGAACTAAATGTCAGTGGTCACGACATTTATAACGATGACTTCCCTTTGGTATCGGAGCCTTTGTTATCTCGACCTGTCTTATAAATATTATCCCACAATCGGAATTACAGTCGACCGTAACAAAAATCTAATATAAAACTAACAACATTTAAATAAGAACTATTTCTTAAACTACAGTTATATATTATATACATATATAAAGTACACAATCCTTATTTTATTAGTAACAACGGCTTAAACACTATGTTACTCGACCTGTCTTATAAATATTATCCCACAATCGGAATTACAGTCGACCGTAACAAAAATCTAGTATAAAACTAACAACATTTAAATAAGAACTATTTCTTAAACTACAGTTATATTATATACATATATAAAGTACACAATCCATATTTTATTAGTAAACTTACTAACTTAACATGAACTACTAAATACGTGGCTCAACATGTTATAACGTTATAGATAACCGGATGGGCTTCAGATCTTAACTGACCTAGGTTAAGGCAGACGACCGCTTTTATAGTCCTGGGTCAATGTACCAGAAGAAACATTTGAAAAATTTCAAAATAATTTAAGTACTGGCCTACAAAAGTATGCTCTATATAAAAGTTAAACTGTCAGATGACAATTTGAAAGACATGTCAAAATAAGAAAAACTATAGAAATATCTATACAATAAAAGGAAAGAATTAAATGGTATAAAATACAGATTTGTATTTAAAAAAATCAAAGATAAATAAAGGTATGTTTTACAATAGTAATAATGTACAAAAAGGTGAGTAGATGAGTGTCATAATTCTAAAACAGATTTGGGTGAGTATTGGATTGGATAAAACAATGCTGTAGATGTGGATTTGCTGTAGCAAAATACCACAATGTCGGCACGTGCCTCCGAACCCAATGCCTAATAAGAGGGCTGTCCACCTTTTCAAACAATCTTTTGATACTGTTGGGGTGCAACCTACCCATTATTGACGCCGTCCTCTTTCTCATTATGGCATGAAAATCGTCAATACAGGCTTCCGCGAACATCTGCAAAGCGCTGCAGAAGCGCGGAAAGCGCCCTTCGTATACTTTACCCACAAACAAAAGCACAAACTGACCTACAGTTTAACTCTAGTTTAAGAAATAGTTGTTTAAATGTTGATTGTTTAGGTCCTAACTTAGGTCAGCCTTTTTGGCCCATTTTGTATTTATAGATAATTCGATAAAGTAAAATATAATAATAATATTTAATATATGCCGTGGAAATGCGTTCCTTGCGAAGTATATGTGGTGGAACTATGAATAATAAGCTGAGGAATAATGTAATAAGGCAACGGTGCGGATTAAAAGAAAATGTAGCGACAAAAATTGAAAAAGGTAGGTTTAATATTAGAAGTAGCGAATGTGACATCACACTGAATGGAGAAAAACTATAATTTGTTGATCAAACGGTTTTCCTGGGAATCACGCTAAGTGAGAAATTACAATGGGGACCTCACATATGTAACATCTCTTGCGGGGCAGCTTATGTTGTTAGAAAGATAAGGCAGTTAACAAATGTAGAAACCGCGCGTTTAGTCCATTTTTGCTACTTTCTCAGCATTATGTCGTACGGCATTTTACTATGGGTTCGAGCTGTTGACATTGAATCCATCTTTATTTTGCAAAAGAGAGCTGTCAGAGCCATTTATAATCAACGTCGCCGCGAATCTCTCAGGGAACTTTTTAAAAGGATTAATATTATGACGGTACCAATTCATTTATGAAAATTATGTAAATGTATGTAAGAAAAAATCTACATCTTTTTAAGAAAATAAGCGACAGACATAATTTTGATACTAGAAATAAAGATTCATCAACCATTTTTCAGATTAGCCAAAGTATGTACATACATCTTTTATGGGGCACTGTTTTAAATGTTACAATAAAATACCTTGTGATACATTGCAATTAAATGAAAGAAAATTTAAAACTCACATTAAACGTACACTTTGTTAACAAGCATACTATAAATTAGAACATTATATTCAAGATTAGAATGCTTGGAAATATGCTGGTCCTGTTCCATAGGACAATCTAGAGTCTAGACAAAATCAAACTGGTTACTAATTTAATTGTAAATTTATGCTTTTTTTTACATTGGTTTACAGTCTTTAACTACTTTAACTCACACCTTGACGTATTACTTGAAAAGTTTTTTATTTAAATGAAAATCGTTTACTTTTACCATGTTTGTAAATATGTGAGCACCATGTATCTATCAGATAATTAATTTATATGTCAAGGTTTTATTTTTAATTCTTTTACCTATTGTGGTATAGTAATTTTACTTTAGGTGCCTCGTCTTCACATATTATTATATAATTAATCTATGCAAAATATTGTAAAACATTTTAAAAGAGTAACGGTGGAGTTTCTTGCCCATTCTTCTCCATACGAAAACTACCTTTTAGAAGGGGCGACTAGAATCAATTCTATTTTATTGTAATTTTTGACGTTCAAAAGTGCCTTTTATGTGTTTATTTGAAATAAATGCTTTGACTTTGACTTAGATGCTTTGGTCATGTGGAGACGTCATAAAGTACAATGCGGATGTGAGGAAAAACCGGTAGGGGACGCCCTAGGAGGACATACATATTATCATTATAGGACCCGTAGGACACAATTTACACAAACAAGAGTTTTGTTTTGCTAATTTAGTTTATTTTGTTCATATCATACATTTTGCCGTGACTACAGTTAGGTACGTTTGCCATCAGTTTGTAAACATCTAGTTTTGATCTATGGAAAATATAGTGGATAACATATTTGTTAAATTTATTGTTAAGTTACTTTTGTTTATTTATAAAATACTACTGCTTGTTTTCCTTATAAAATAAAATAAAAAATATAGCGACTTCATTGGTGATGTTCTTCAGAAATGATAGGTGTGTACTCGCAACCGGCGTGCGTGTATGCCCAGATGTATGAACGTTAACAAGGCAAAAAGAGTCTGTAAGACACGAGTCTTACATACTCCTTTTGCTTTGTTGCACGTTGCATGTTGCACTACCTGCTACGAAGCAGGTGGTGTTCTGTAGTTCTTGCCTGCCCATGGAAAGAAGGCGTAAGTTTATATCTATGTACGACAAAGTGTTTCTCCATTTACGTTGATGGTTTTGTGAATTTAAAGCTGCCCGCCCTTAATTTATTTCTTGCTAATTTTTTTTTTTCACTGCTTCTTACCTATCTAACAGACGAATCTATGTAAATTGTTGGGTCGACCTTCAACCTGATTCTTTCTTCATTTTTCTTCGCTTTCTGTTTGTTTTTCGTGTTTCATCATTTTATCGCAGCTCACTGCTGGATTAAGCTTGTTCTAAAGTCGACACAATTTTTAATAAATATTCGTTTTGGTATAATATTTATTAATGGCTAAAACATTTTTTTTTCACTGCTTCTTACCTATCTAACAGACGAATCTATGTAAATTGTTGGGTCGACCTTCAACCTGATTCTTTCTTCATTTTTCTTCGCTTTCTGTTTGTTTTTCGTGTTTCATCATTTTATCGCAGCTCACTGCTGGATTAAGCTTGTTCTAAAGTCGACACAATTTTTAATAAATATTCGTTTTGGTATAATATTTATTAATGGCTAAAACATTTCAAATTTCATTTGATATTATTTCGTCATTAAAATTTCATAGCCGTAACAGTAAACTAATAAGGCCGGCACCCAATTAATAAACATTAATACAACAAATATGTTTGTTTAAAATTAATATTAACCCCGATCGGACTACAAGTTATTAAGTAGGTACAGTGCAAAGTTACTTCGAGTATGAGGTATAAAAGCTTTCCGAACCATTACAGTCCAAAACTTTTTAATTCTTCATCAATATGAAAAGTAGTATGAGTTAGAAAGCATAAGCATATATTATTATAGTCACTGTCGCAAAACTGTGAAACTATAGAGACGGGAACATGTCTGTCTAAGCCAAACGACATGTTAAGTGATCGTGGCTACGATGGTGTGGTGACGTCAATACTCGTAGATCTCGGCATAAGACCTCGAGGTAATTGCGTAACACACCATCAGTAGCAATGGGTTTCATTTTGATAGTTCAAAAACATTCATTACATACGTTATTTACGTTGTTGAGCAGACAAATTTTTTGAACATAATATAGGTAAATAGGTAATACGGGCTGGTGTCCGCAACTCCACGTCAATGCGTGTATTTTGCGTACGGGTGGGAAAATCGGCTATTCGATCCACCCCAGCTCCTCAAGGAATGCCAGCAAAGCCTTGATGTTACTGACCGTCTCACGTAGGGTACCTGGGTTACCGAAGTACTTTGCCCTGCACGTGGCGACCACCAAGCAGTTTAGAAGCACACGTGCCGCTGTCGCGTCGTCCTCCATGCAGGCTCCACGGGATTCCCAGGATGGCTTCAACTGCTGCAGTCGGAGTAGTCCTTATGCAGCCTGTAGTCGCCATGCAGGCGTCTCGAACATAATATGAAGCAATGAAATAGCAATATCTTTCAAAATTATTCAAATTGTTGTTGATAGTGTGATACGCATACGCAATTAGGGTGCTGGCTCTAAGAGGTACAGACGCCAGCACATCAAGCTACTACAATCTGTCAAATTTCTTTAATAGATTTTCAACTTTATCGCTAAAGCATAAGGTTCAAAGTTGATTGGAAAAATTTGACAGTTTCGGGTAGGTTGATGTGCTGGCGTCTGTACTTTATCCTAAAATACCAATATCGAGTTTCTCCATTATTGTGTCCAACTTGACATAATCATATTATAAGTCATCGCAAATATGTCTTGCTATCATTAACTACTAATCGCTGATGAATTGAGTTTGCGCGTGATACCTTTTATAATTATTCTATAAATAAAAACTGGTCAAGAGCGAGTCGGACTCGCGGACCGAGGGCTCCGTACAAATTTGTAGGTATGTAAATAGTTTTAATTAAACATAAACGCCCGTATCTTTTGATTGCGTTGACTTTGAAGTTTAATTTTTTCACTGCTTCAAGGGATTGTGGCCTTGCGTACCTATTTGATATTAAATTCAACTTGATAACTCCACGTGATTCTGAGAAAAAGGGTCTTGACCGACGGACAGACAGACGGACAAAGAAGTGATCTTATAAGGGTACCGTTTTTCTTTTTGAGGTACGGAACCCTAAAAAAGAATTAAAGTTAAGATAAACACGGAATCCTACCAAATTAAACAAACCGGAAATCGGACAGCATGATTGTATGTACTTACTTACCAAATTCAACTAAGTAAGTAATCCGATTTTATTCGAAACATTAAATCGATATGCGTCGAAGATTAAAATGTCAAGTGGGGACTCGACCAAGTCAGAGTAAACTCAAGAATCGAGATCTCGAGCTAAGAACACTCGAGTGATTGCGAGCGACAATCTAATACCAACAGTCGTCGCAGAGTTGGGTCTGTTCAAATAGTTTTGATACTTGATGTCAGAGGCAGGAGCTATGATTTAAACAAGGTTTACAGTTAGTTTGATTAGTTTTAACGTTCGAGATTTTGGGCGCGTTATACGATGAATGGGCAGGGCAGGGCACATTTCTCGCAGATTGCTCGCAGAACAGATGGTGGATGGGGCCAAAAGGTTCTGGAGTGGCGACCGCGTATCGGGAGACGTAGCGTTGGAAGACGGGAGGTCTTCAAGGTGGCCCGACGACCTTGTGAAGGCCGCAGGAACCCGTTGGGTGCGAGAAGCACAGAACCGGTCGAAGTGGAGGTGCTTTGGGGAGGCCTATGTCCAGCAGTGGACGTCTTTCGGCTGAAATGATGATACGATGAATGGCGCTTTGTTTGATTTTTGGAACTGACAGGCAATTGTTTATCTTTATCAATACTCGGCTGGATGGCACCTTGTTTGATTTTTTGGAACGCGAGAGTCGATGTTTTTGATTATCCATATTATGTTAAGTAGCCTCAGAACTGATTTTACCAAAATCAGTATCTTTTATTCGTGGAATAAGATTGACGTCTGACAGTTCTAGAATGGAACGAACTTTCAAAAATTCAAAATTTATTGGCAGTATAAAATACGTCTTATACTGACAATAAATTTTGATTTTTTGAAAGTTTTAGGTACGTACCTAGAATAAGTTCTAGGTATAAAAGTTTGGTGGAATGTGCCCTTAGTGTATTTCATTACGTAGTGTACGTACAAATACGTAATGAAATACATTAGGGACAGGCAGACATGTATGTATGGTTTGCCGTTGAAATTTGTATTGCTTTGAAAATGTTACAAAGACCCACAATTCCAATGGTGGACTATAATAGGTGACCGATAGAGTAACCAAACATTTTATTTTAGAAAACTTTTTTACCAAAAAAGACCGACTTTCAAAAAAACTACAAAGTGAAAAATAACTTTAATTTCTTTGGATCTGTATTTTAGTTTTTGCCACCGACTTCCGAAATGAAAGTTATTTTTCACTTTGTACTTTTTAGAAAGTCGGTTTTTTTTTTGTAAAAAAGTTTTTTATTTCTCGCTTTTTAGTGGGTCTGTTTAATGTATCTAAGTTACAATAGCCTAATGTCAACTTGCCCGTCGCCTTTTACAAAATATTGCTTTTCCCGATGCAGGGACGTTAATTGTTGAGGAGTTCTCCTAGTATTCCACCATCAGCTCCATTTAACCATTCGCATTGTGACGAGCATAAATTGCTTAGCAACCATATTAAAGTATGTAATCGAATCGCATCCGGTGGCCATCTGTGTCAGTTCCAAATATCCAAATCGCTATAGGTCTATAATATTTGAGGAGTTCCCTCAATTCCTCATAGATCCCATCATCAGAACTAGATTTTGATAAAAATGGAACCAATCTGGAAGTACTTATATCCTTTTAAATAAAAAAAAATTCCAAATAGGTTTATAAATGACGGCGTACTGACATAACAAACATTTAAAAAAAATACAACCCAATTGACAACCTCCTCCTTTTTTTGAAGACGGTAAAAAAAGGTTGGTAGGTATTTTTCAAAGATAATGTAAAAAACCAGTATTTATTTTTTGTTTCGATCTATTGGAATCCATTCAATTTCTTTGATCTTAGACTTGTAACTTAAACTTTTCTTCATGTTTTTTTTTTGGTATTTGAATTTTTTGCTACGAAGATTGTTTTAAAATTTGTCACTCATGTAGGATGTATTCATAATAGTTATTTTTTATTTTAAGTATTTTTTTATCTATAAGTTGTATTTCATGTTATTTTAGATCTAAATGTAGGTAATACATTTCGACACAATGTAAAAATTCTTAATGAAATAAATAAATTTTCTTTATCTGTCTCCCTAAACCATTAATTGTATAGATATCAATATTCATTCATTCTTCTTTTGGCTCACCACGTCAAAACATTCTAAAAGTAATAATACCTAATAGTATGCAAATGAAATCCAGCGGTGAGGCAAGCAAAATTGAACGAAACCACAGCGCAGTTATCTAATTTGACTAGGTACCAACATTTTCTTTGAGCTATTGTTACTTTGTTACATACATACTCATTCATTTTAAACTTGAAATTCAATTATCCCGTAAATAATTTCTTTAGACCTTTCAAACTGTCTGAATCAATCAGTGGTAATAGGAGACAGAAAAAAAGAAAGTTAAAGAATCTACAGGGAAATCAAGTACAGACAAGTAATAATAGGTTTGGTTGAAAAGTTTTCAGTGAAAAAGTACATATCATTCAACTTTTCAAACAGTCGTAAATCTAACAAAGGTGAAGAAAATGTTCCTACTCTGGTGGACGGTAACAGTTAGGTACAGACGCCAGCGCATCAATCTACTACAAACTGACAAATTTCTTTAATACATTTTTATCGCTAAAGCATAGGGTTCGAAGTTGATTGGGAAAATTTGACAGTTTCGGGTAGCTTGATGTCCTGTACATAGAATGAGACAATTACATTTTCATGTTTCAAAAATTCTTGATCTGTTGGAAAAAAAATACTAACTGTTTGAAATATAGACACAAAATAATATCACGCTTGTATGCGGTGTGTGTACTACAAGCAGTTACGAGCCTAATGCCATCAACCTGGCAAAAACAGGTAACTTAATAAAATGAATAATATTTTGTTAATTAACATTTTGCGACCTCAAAAGTCAAAACAACACGCAATCAGCTCTTTATACAGGGTGTCCGGTAATTAATGAATAACCTCTTAAGGGGTCATTGTGCGAAAAAAAAAATCAGCTCTTCCCTACATTTATGTTCGCATAACTCGTCAAAATTTAGGAAACAGCTGATTCTTTTTTCGCGATTTCAGGTGTGGTCCCATAGTAATAATTGTTCATAATGATAAGTGCAATGACCCCTTAAGAGGTTATATCCATTAATTACCAGACATCCTGTATATGGAAATGTTAAAATAGTAAACTTTATTAATAACTTCTAAAATAATGATGAATATCTTTCACCACTATGAAAATAGAACGAATAACATTTTTGTTTAAATATTTTGTCTCTACCACGAGTATCTTAGCTACAATTTCTCAGAAAGCATTCTGTTTTGAAATTTATATATAAATAAACTACATTATTTTATTATTATCTCAATTTTCTGAACACAAGTCGATAGGTACAGACGTCAGCATATCAAGCTACCCGAAACTGTTAAATTTTCCCAACCAACTCTGAACCTTATGCTTTAGCAATAAAGTTGAAAATCTATTAAAAAAATTTGACAGATTGTAGTATCTTGATGTGCTGGCGTCTGTACTTCATCATAATCAACCTATGATGTTCCCACTGCTGGGACACAGGCCTACTCTCGGTGAGATGGAGTGGGCCGTAATCCACCACGCGGGCCGAGTGCGGGTTGGCGGATATATGTCTTAGAATTTTTGGTTCTAGGACATGCCGGTTTCCTCACGATGTTTTCCTTCACCGTTTTTAGAGCAGTGGTGATGAAGTAATTTACACAAAGTAAAGCGCTTGTCTGGGTTCGAACCTACGACCTACAACTCGAAAGTCGCGGCCATTACCACTGGGCCAGCACTGCTCTGTAGGTAGGTAGATAGGTACTCGACTTCTAATAATTTTCAATTAAAAAGACGGTTTAGTCTCATCTTTTCCCCTTCCCATCTCTTCCCCTATGCGTTTATACCAACAAAAAGGAAATGTTTGCAGTATAAACGCATAGGGGAAGAGATGGGACAAAATAAAAAAAAAACAGACAAAGGCTTTACATTATTCTTTCTACTTTCCACCGCTATTTACTGTTGTGGTTCAATATAAAATGTTCACGGAACGTCTATTTCATCTTACAATCTTCGGCAATGTCACCTCCGGTAATGTCACCTTTACATAAATATTTACGTTAATTATTTTTTTGCTGAAAGCGCTGGCATATTTTTTATTTTGCTTAAAATAGAGATTTGGATCAGTGGTGGCCCAGTGGTATCGACCCCATCTTATTAATAGCAGGTCGTGGATTCAAAACCAAGCAAGTACTTTACTTTGTGTATTTAATTTCATGACCACTGCTTTAGAACTGCGCTAAAACGGTGAAGGAAAACATCGTAAGGAAACCGGCATATCCTAAAACCAAACAATCGAAGATATCTGACATCTACCAACCCGCACTTATGTGGATTATGGCCCACTCCCTCTCACAGAGAGGAGGCTCGTGTCCCAGGAGTGGGAACAGAAATAGGCCGGTTATGCTAGGCTGAAGAGAGATTTGAATCATTCATAAACGAAAGCAATTGCTTCAACGTAAAATTCCTCCATCTGTCTCCAACAAATGAATAAAAACAATTGAATGCAACTAACAATTTATTATTCGAAGCTGCAGGCCAGCTGCATAAAGTCAAGCTTCATTTTAATATCAATTTAGAATTACGGAAGCTACATTTGCATTTTGGGTGGCGAATGGAAATTGCTCTTTAGGCGTGAGCATTGAACATGCGCGTCTATGCGCCGGTTAGCGCTTCTTTGTTATTTAAATAGCAAATCAGCAATAGCAGGCAGTTTTTAATATAAATATTAGTTTATTTATCTAGGTGTATTTACACATCTTCGGGTTTATATAGCCTTAGTTTTTTTTGCTAAACCCTAAACCTGAAAAGGGCTTTTACTGAGATACCAATATCGAAATAGAGAATCGCGAAAACAATCTGCTGTTCCCTACATTTTGTCGAGTTACCGCGGACTTACTTACCTAGAGGTGAGCAGCTGTTTTTTTTACGATTTCAGTGCTGATCCGATAGTAAAAGTTGTTCACAATGATGAGTGAAATTTCCTGTTTTCATGTTTTCAGTTATTTCAACAACACCTTGTATGTATAAAGATCTCGTAGTAGCTCTGAGTATAAAGTCGCTTTGCACCATTTATTCTGGTTCATTTTTTATGTAGCTTTAAGTATTGACTTACCTTTCTTCAATAATTTTTTTCCCCGGGAATGTCGAATGTAATAACTGTCGTGATGGCCCAGTGTTTAAGACCTCGCCTCTCATGCAAGAAGTTGTGGGTTAAATTCCGGGCAAGTACAGACGCCAGTACATCAACTTACCCGAAACTGTCAAATTTTTTCATTCAATTTTGAACCTTATGCTTTAGCTATAAAGTTGAAAATCTATTAAAGAAATTTGACAGATTGTAGTAGCTTGATGTGCTGGCGTCTGTACCAATTTAATATTTCAATTCATATGTACTTTCTAAGTTTATCTTTGACATTATCGACGTTGGTGAAGGAAAACATCATGAGGAAACCTTGACTTATAATTCGTATAAGCCTGAAGTCACCGTCCCGTCTTAAGCAAGCGTGGTGATCAATGGTTGCCTTCTTTGTACAAGAAGAGGCTTTTGCCTGCAGTGGGGCAATCTTTCTCTTAGCGTAACGATGGCATAAAGTTCAAACAACTCTGGTACAAAATTCAGCCACGCGAACTCCGCTGACTGACACACTCATAACATCATCAATTGCACAGAGCATGCGGCGCAGGATGGACGGTGGATCATTGTCTGTGGAGAAGTGCCGCATACGCACTTAAGATCTGAGCGTCCGTGAACCGCCATCTGTGGAGGTTGTCTTTGCTCCGGCCGACTTGGGTTTGAAGTCTTCGAGATTCTTCTTAGAGATTGCCACGGTAACTGCAACGAGCAAGACATGTGCAGGAAGGCTCTCAGATGATTCGATAAAATTGTTAAGGAGCTTATACTACTCTCGCTATAGATTATATTTTGCTGTAGAGGCGTTACTATTGGCTGGACTAGCTAGACCCACGTACCCAAGAAAACTTTTTCGGCTCTTCTGCCTCCAAGCAGGTCTCACATTCCTCGACTACCACTTGTCGCCGAGACCTGTCACCCAAAGCACGGTAACGCAATGTTTGCTGCTCCCGGCGCGGCGTAAGCATCTTCTCAACAAAATAAATGGGGTAGTAATAGGCTGATATAATTACCCCCAGGCTCCAAGGATTGCAGGCGTAACATAATGTCAATTGATCACATTCAAATACCGCAGGGAATGATATCACTTACTCTAAACTTAAATAATATTCAACATAAGCCACTAAATTCCCAACTCATGTATACTTTTTCGTGTGAAAATATTTGTCAGAATAAATAAGCAAGTTAGGTATTTGCGAATCATATTTCGAGAAAAGGTCCACAACAACGTTATTCCACGAAAACTGCAAGTACTTTCAGAAAGGGATAAGGGGTATTTTTATTCAATTCGATTGGCAAATAATATATTCGGTATATAGGCTCCCTAGATATTGAAAAAGTGATCCCACTTTGTTGTAAACTCGTGAATGGTTTTTATTGTTCGATATTGTTGGGAGATATTAAGCTTTAATCGTTTAGGCGAAAAGTTACGGTTATTTTGAATACTTAATTACGTTGCTATTAGTTATTAGCCATCATCACCGAGGGCATTGGCGGCCAGGGGATAGCAGTGGTAACGGCTGTGACTACGAAGTTCGTGGGTTCGAACCCAGACCCAAGCGCTTTACTTTGTATAAATTATTTCATCACCACTGCTGTCAAAATAATGAAGGAAAACATAGTGAGGACACCGGCATGTCTTAGAATCAAAAATACGAAGACATGTGACATCTACCATCTCGCACTGCGCTCGCGTGGTGGATTACGGCCCACTCCCTCTCACAGAGAGGAGGCCTGTGTCCCAGCAGCTGCTAAACACTCCTTTATTTTTATCTGTTAATCGGATCTCATCATCATATTTTCAGCCGAAAGACTGCTGAACAAGCATCGCCACTTCGACCAGTTTTGTGCTTCTGCATCCAGCGGATTCCTGCGGTCTTTGTATGAAGTTCGGTCGGTCGGATTACATGTCGTCCCATCGGACTCTGAGAGTGAGGGAAGAGGGAGTGGACCTGAGTCTGTGCACACGTTAGTGCATTAAAATATCTCCTGCGCCGAAGGCTGGTTTCCGTTGAGATTGGCCGCCATGGCCGAAATACGGTCTGGAGGACTATTTATTAATATAAAGTGAAAAACTTAAACTATTCTTCTTCATACTAAGGTCAATTTTAAGCAAGATTTTTACGAGAATTTATAATTGAGACCGTGCGTGGTAGCATTTTTCTCAATAAACTGCCAAGATCAATAGCAAAAAATAATATTTATTCAAAATGAATTCAGACGTAAAATTAAACCTGTCAAATTTTTCAATTTTGATTTCACAATTATCTCCTTAGATTGTGTTTTTGTTACCTAATAAAAAAGATTTGAGACACAGTTCACTTTATATTAAAACAATATAATCTGTAGTAGGTAACGTTTTAGCAGTTAGGTAATTACTATGTCGTCGTTAATATTCTAACGTCTGACATAATTAGTGTCGCAGGTATTAGTGAATAGACAATACAAAGACGTACTAAAGCAATTAGTACTAATCAAGTGTTTGGTTTGACAATAATTATTGGGTAGGTGTTAAACGTAATTGGTATGACGTTAGTGGTATATTGGGCAATTATTGGTTACATTTGGGATGCATGAAGAAGCCTCCTCGTGTAGCGTAGTTTGTTCCGCCAGTTACTCAACTGAACCGAGCGCTCGGCACATCCTGGACAGTCACACCCAGCACCTTATTTGACTGGCCAATTCTTCCCTTGCGGTGGCAAAGCTAACGCCCGCCTGGTTTGCGACCACCTTCTCGCCGGAGACCGGTGTCCAGCAGCCTGTTGTGTTTCGTCGATGCGTGGGAGTTCCAGTGCCTTAGGCATCTTCTGGGCACGCTCATTCTATCATAGACTTCATCCATCGCTTCCCATCAGGCGTGATCGATGTCAAGAGCGGGCCCATCCAGCAAAGAATATTTGGAACCGACTTGCTAACTAGGTTTATTCCGTTTTCCGTTTTTTATGCTCGTGATAGAAAACGGCCACTTAACACTTTGACGGACACTTAACGCCTCTCGACGTAATAACAATAAAACTTTTATTGTGTCTCGTTCAGTGTCCTTCAATGTGTTAATATAGCGGTTTCTATTATGTACATACCTTAATCTATGGCAATCAACTTACAGGATGGTTTAGATAGTTATTAACTACGATTATTTTGAAAATGTGATTATTATTAGACTAACTGTAATATTTTAAATGTTTATGTCTGTTTTATTTTAAGATTGAGACGATTAACTGTAATTCTTCTGAAACTGCAATCTTTTTAAGTTTCTTAAGTCGATTTTAGTCTACGATTGAGATGATTTAATGTGATTATTCTGAAATTGTGATTTTTATAATGCTTAAGTATATTTTATTTTAAGATTAAGATGATTTATTGTGACTATTTTAGTCCAAGATTAAAATTATTTATTGTGATTGTTATAAAACTGTGATTTTTTTATGGTTACGACCACTCATATGATACAGTAAAGAGTTCTTAGTTTTCTATATTGTCTTTTATTTCATAGAAATAATAAACATTTATCCCTTTTTTTTATCGTGGAGAAATGCTCATGCATACTGCACTACCACGGGGAGATAGTGCAGTTATGTGGGACTCTAACCCACTAAAACTCCACGGTGTCCTCCTCTGCCGCTTACGGCGGGAACACGGGCACGCGTTAGCACTCATCCGTGAACCCGCCGCGGCTGTACGTTGCCGGACCCGCCTCTGGGGAGTACTCCCCATCACCGGCGCACTAGAACACATAGCACGCCGTGACCACCCCAGGGACCAAACCAGCACATGGGCGCCAGACGACCCCGTGTCTGGGCACCCTTGGTCCCCCCTGCGACGGGTCAGGACATTAGCCCCGCCGCCTGCCAAATTTCGACTGCAGAGCATAGGGAGAGCGGCCAACGTAATACCGACACTCCTCTTCCCCTGCAGCCCCACCGCGTCCGCCATCGTACGGTGGCGACCCCGTCAAGGCCGCGGAAGGTAGGGAGAGCGGCGCACCGTAATACCGGCACTCCTCTCCCGCCGCGGCCTCCAACCCTCAGCCGCGATGCCTCTGGTACGACATCGCGGTCCGCCTCAGTTGCGATGTCGCCCAAGCGACACCGCAACCTACTTTTGGCCGCTACGTCGTTGGCTTGTCGGCAAAAGCCCTGACGAGCGGCCCCTCCTCGGGTTCCTCTTCGCTTCACCGTGGGTGTCCAAGCCACGGCTACTGAGCCCCCCCGCCTCGACAATGCGGGAACCCACCGGGGGGGAACATTTATCCCTTATCCAAGCTTTTATTGCTGACGGTACCAAACATTTATTTATTTATATATACTTTATTGTACACCAGAAAATACATAACAAAAAAAATACGATTATGAACATTCTCATGGTATAAAGAAAATAATGTATAAGTAGGTATTTTAAAATGTCGTGGACCCGTTGGGAATTAAAGTATGAATTTTCATTTTTCGACAACAACAGACCTCTAGGAACAAACCCATAGAAAGCTCGTGTCGATCGTTAATAATCAAACAAATCCGTAGGAACCTTTACTGAGAATTAATACTAAAGTTACTTTCCCGCGTGAGCAATTGAATATTTGTAGTGCATACGAAAGTAACAAAATCAATCAATTAATAACAATTGCTTTTTAAAATATCGTACTGATCATTAAAAAAAACATAGGTTATGGAAAACCATGCCAGAAATTGTCACCAAAAATATGTAAGTATCAAAACTCTCTAAACTAAGCTCTCTAAATATTAAACAAATAATACGATATTCACACAGAATGAGTAATATTTCACCAACTGCTACTTGGCTCCTAAAGTTATGTCAATTTACGTCAGGCGTTGATTAGGCGTTAATTTTAGTAGGCATGTTTCTAATCACGTCTAAACTTGTATAGAGTAGTGTCAGGCGCTGATTAATTTGACAGGTCTAAACTAAAATTTATTTTCTCTCCTTTTCTTAATGAAATGGAAAGAACGCACACAAGATGCACTGAACTTAAATTTATTTTAGTTTGTGAACAACAGAATCGGCACCAATATTAATATAACTTAAAAATACTATAAATACATATATACTATTAATACAAAAATACATATTTATAAGGTCACCGGGTAAAATACTTCAGGTGCATTATATAAATGAGAACCATTTACGGTAACGGAGATATGGTTGGTTCTTACCCACCATAAGCCTATGGGAACGTACTTTATGTTATGGCAGCCCTTTACTTATGACGATCATTAGCTTTCCGAGTTATTTCTATATGTTTTCTTTCATCTGATTTATTAAACAAAAAGCGATTGGTATTCTGGTAGTTTGTTTCGAACCTTACCTACTTACTATTCGACTTACAGAGTCATTATGTTACCTTTTAACTGCATGATTTATTTGTATATTATTTCATATTTTAGATGAACTATTTATGTCTTTCATAGGAATAAATTTTTCGGACCGATACCGACTTAGGTTACTGTCAAATTCACTTATCTACTTTAAAAAGTTATAAATTACTGATTTAGGTAACACCTCGATATCCATTTATATTCCATTACAAGTGCTTGTTAGAAAATAACACTGCCCATAACGGTGTTAAAATTAAAGAAAATTTCATAATAAACAGGTTGTCTACCTTTTTCTGGTCCTTACCTAACTCACCGGTTTATACCTGGCAACCCAGTAGGTAATAGGCACTATACTAATATGCTTTATACTTTTAATTAGAATCTAGTCCGTTATAAACAAGTCAGTAATAATTTAAATAAATTCATAGAGTATTTTAAATAAATTATAGCCAAGAATATATTTAAGCAGGCAACCCAAATATAATTATTAATTGCAATATACATATTTGTAAACCTATGACACTGAAACGTTAGTCGCTTACTATGGGTCTTTTTATAAGGCTAAAAGTCACCCAAAGGGCTATGCTTGGAGTTTCCCAACATGATCGAATCAGAAATGAAGAGATCCGCAGGAAAACCAAGGTAACCGGCATAACCCGAAGAATTGCCAAACTTAAGTGGTAGTCTTAAGCCAGAATTGCCAAACTTAAGTGGTAGTCTTAAGCCAGAATTGCCAAACTTAAGCGGCAGTGGGGCAGGGCACATTGCTCGCAGAACAGATGGCCGATTGGGATGGCTATACGTAATTTTCACGTAAATACTTTTTGATAGAGATACATCGCTTTATCGAATAAACGAACATGCCATAGGCCTCCCCCAAGCACCTCCACTTCGACCAGTTCGGTTCAGTTTATTTACCTAAATCGAGTATTTTATTTAATAAAACTAGAACAAGTTAAAAAAATAAAAACACTCAATTTCGGTTTGTGTTTGGATGAGCAAAAAATATTTTTTCCTTTCTCCAATTCCTTTCCTTCTCACATTTCCAGCGTATCGGTTTACCATCACTATCTACGAAGCCAGTTTATTTACCGAAATAATTATTTCCGACTCGACCCACCCTTTTACTCCTGGATCCCCCCATAATGGCCGCCGTAAGTTCCCCAAATTCTTCTTATTTTTGTCATCGATGCGTGTCCGAACTGTCTTGAAATGGAAATTAGTTTTTTTGTCATGACTTAGATTTTGGTTCATTTTAGTTTTTCTTTTGTTTTAACAACAATGTTTTGAATTATTTCGTCGTTTGATTTCAGGCAGCGTTTCATGAACCAAAATAAAAGACGATCGACTTTTGCAATAATTCTTTACTTCAAATTCATTCACAAATCGTGCGCCAGATAGTTTTTCCTATAATTTTCACTTTGATCCCCTATTTAAAGACTATATGAAATGAAATGAAATTGTTTAAGGCTCCTACAAACAGGCGCGACACGCGATATAATGGCGCGCGACACAAAGGCACCGCTCGTTGCGCGACTTGCGGTGCCTTTGTGTCGCGCGCGATTTTATCGCGTGTCGCACCTGTTTTGCAGGTGCCTTTATTCTGTAAATAGGATATCGGATTCACTTTTACACGTCATATTGTAAAAGAAATAAGATGAGGTCGGCGTTTCCTATCCGGACTATTCTGAGAAGAAAGGCCGAAACAAACACACTCTTCACATAATCTTGGTCAGATCATGTGAAGACCATGTAGATTGATGTCTGAAATAGTATTTTAAGGAAAGCAGTAACATTAAAACTAACAGAGAAAGGAAAAGAAATTGACAATCATAGTAAAATAATACTTTTATAAAGCAAGGGGGGTGAATGTTCAAAAATCCATCCTTCTCCCTTCTCCCCTCTCTCTCACTCTTGTGCAAAACATGCTTCTTAACCCAGCGATTTTGGCTATGCCTTATCAGTCCATGAGTAAAATTCGATTTTTAATAAGTAGAAGATTCCTAGACATGTTGCCAGTGAAGTTACTGAAAACTGTCATAAAACCTATTTGCAGCTGATAAAGTACCAAAAGAGGTCCACCATAAAACATTTAGCTTCTACCTAATAGAGTTAGTAGTGTGGGCTTCCTAGATTAGTCGAGTTAGCATTGTGATCCGGCGTTCTGACGATGCAATCTAGAATACAATGGGTTCTAAGCTTAGGTACACGTATGCTATGTTTGGTTAGCATCTGCTAATCTACATGTGTGTATTGGATTTGCATGAATAGATTGCTGTTTGAACACGTCAGATCGTAATTTATGTGAGTATTGTAACCTCGCAGGCTTTGTGTTTGTCTTTTGGTATGATAATATATAATTACGATTAATTATGAATGTTGAAAATTAAAATGCTTATGAACAATATATATTATAGGGTAGCAGGGACATCGACGCGCAACCTGTTACTATGGATTCAGAACATGATTCTGATCCCCCTACATTGAAATGTCTCGTCGATTATGTACAGTACCCGGCGATAAATATTGCACATCGACCTTTGGAAAGAGACAATCGGCTAATTTCGACTTCGTAGAGCGTTATCTCTGTCGCACAAAATCCAAACAGTCCGGTATATATTAGGAGCTGTTAAAACAATTATGATTTGCTTCTTTTGATAATTATTTTTATTCTTTGTATACAATACACCAATTTGAATTAGTCGATGTGCAATATTTATCGCCGGGTACTGTAAAAGAAATTGCTGTTCAGTACATTTTAACAGCGTAGATTGCACTTTACTATAAAGCAACAGAGTTTTTTTTTTTATAACCGACGAAAAATGTATTCGCTAGAATCGCACAAACTCATGAAGTCATCATTTCGGTTACTGGGGAACACAATATACCTTGGTAAGTCTGTCTTTCGGGTTTTCTGACTCAATGAACCAATTATTTTAGCCTATCCCAGTCCACAGCTGGACATAGACCTCACCCAGGCTGCGCCAAAACACCCTGTCCTCCGCCTTCCGAATCCAGTCTGTCCCAGCAACATTCTTAAAGTTTGTTAAGGGCTTTTGACTACCCCAGCTCAAGCCAGCTTCTTCTGGCTTCTTCTGGCTGTGTCCAATCGAGTACTCCCGTAGATTTATAACATTTATCACAATACATTCATAATTTAATTTGAAACATTTTAATAATCTTGTGCTATAATTATAAGGTATCCTAACTTCGTGCCGTACTGTTCGTTATTATGTATTTTAAATTGTGGTCCCAAATGTAATAACAAAGCAGAAACAAAATCAATACCTTTCAGTGAAACCTTGTTCATAATGTTCTTGTGAATGTCCACCGAGCTAGCCAACCGTCTTGCTCAGAATGATACGGTCTAATACACAGAACCACAGCTCTAGTTATACCTTTTGTGTCGCGCATGCTTTCGTCTCTTATATCTCCAAAGATATAAACTAATATTAATATTCTGACTTTAATAACATAAGTAATGACGAACATTTTGTGCTTAACTTATTCGGAATACCATTCTGTAAGTAGGTATTCCCCGAAATCATAAGCAGTTGGTGAGCAGACTTCATTTAGTAAGGAATTATTTAATTATACACTTTATTAGCCAATTATTATTAAAAAACCGGTCAAGTGCGAGTCGGACTCTTGCACCGAGGGTTCCGTACTTGTAGGCATGTAAATAGTTTATCACGTGTTTTTTTTTATGTACCTACAAATTTACGGTTTTCGGATTTTCCCTTTACTTCTGCTATATGATTTTGCTTCTTGCCAAATTTCATGATTCTAGGTCAACCAGAAGTACCCTTTAAATTTTGATTCCCTTGAGTGTGTCGAAATATACGTTTTTTGCGGCATAAACGGCCGTATTCTTTTTTTACGTAAATTTAGAAATTTGATTTTTTCAGTGCTTCAAGAGACTGTAGATTTGAGTATATGGTTATAATTTCAACTTGATACCTCTACGCGTTCCCGAGATAAAGGGTCTTGACAGACAGACAGACGGACGGACGGACGAATGGACAACAAAGTGATCCTATAAGGGTTCCGTTTTTTCCTTTTGAGAAACGGAACCCTAAAAAAGAAAAAAAATCTGGTACCAAAGGTACACCTTTGCTTTACTTATAAACGTAATGTACCTACTACAAAGTTTATCTACATAAAAACTTTCAGCATATCCGCTTTAAAAATTCCATTATTACTTTTAAATTAAGCTCTAACCAGAGGAACGCTCATAAAACCATGTCATTGCGTCATAAAACGTTACATGCAAACACAAACTCGCATAAAGTCCCATGTTTACTGTTTATTCCGTGCAATACTGGCTAGTAATATTCTGTAGCAGGAAATTATACGAAGCTAGTGCTAGAATGCTAGCATTTTAATTGCTGGATGCCGTCGCCGAGTACTTAGCTAGTTATTATAAGTAATAAGTCGGAACGAGGCACACCATCGACTAGGTTGATTGAAGAGTCCACGAGACGGCGTTTATTTGTCGTAAGGATTTACGTTTTGAAATGAATCCTATTGTTTTAACGGGTGTTTAAAATGATTTCTGCTTTAAAAATGGATAAAAGTTAATACAATACAAAAAAAAAAATAAACAATCATAATAAAAGTGAATGGAATATTGTGTTTGCCGTAATGCTTTTGGCGAAGTCAATTTGGTTCACCGTAATTTGAAATTTTAGGAGCAAGAAGCTTTAGCAAAATAATAAGATTTTTACACCTGAGGGGCAATTTTCGTAATTTTAAGAATGTGAACAGTCTGATCTTAGTCTCAATCTGTTAACAGGGCGCCAACCAAACGCCAACCGCGCAGAGGCGCCCTCATCGTTTGTTTGGTTATTTCTTTTATTTTAGAATGA
The DNA here is from genome assembly GCA_963855955.1 of Luperina nickerlii. Lineage (NCBI taxonomy): Eukaryota > Metazoa > Arthropoda > Insecta > Lepidoptera > Noctuidae > Luperina > Luperina nickerlii. The sequence goes on from OY979685.1 coordinate 8,873,880, forward strand.
AAATGCAGAAAATAAGCACGTTAAGTTGTGCTCCACAAGATTATACGTTAACATTATTATAAACGGTAGTTTTATATTGTTTTGTTTTATTATAATCACTAAAACGGATAATAGTGGCCACTATTTTAGTTGGGCGCCACTAGGCTTTCGGCGTAGCCTTAAAAATATCTCAAATTTCCCTACATTTTTGACAAGTTTTTGACATTGATTGTCGCTGAGATGAAATTGCGACTACTAGATTTTGAACGCTTTTAATCTTAGCTGCCACCGTCATGTATATATGACAAACTAGCTAACATAGATGACAAAACATAAAAAACAAACAAATGTGCCCAGCACACCACGGTTCGACTACATGACAGACTTTGACGCCGAGGGCACGTTTTTTATTCTATGACGTGTGGCGGTCAAAAGGTTAATTAGCTCTCACTTAAATACATATTTATATTTAATTGTGTCATTTCGTTTCAAACAGAATCTGAACAAAAACGCAGTGTTTTTTTGCAAACAAGTCCAAACATAACCAGCTTTTATAATGTTCCCACTGTTGGGATACAGGGCTCTTCTCAGTGAGATGGAGTGGGCTGTAATCCACCACGCGGGCCTAGTGCGAATTGGTACTGTAGAGGCTATCTGTGTAGCTCTACCTTTAGCAGTACAGGTTTGAGGGTTTTCTGAAATGACGTTCGCTAGGTGGCAGCACTAACACGTCATGTCCAGGCATGTGTCAAAGAGCCTAGATATATTTTCTTTAGTCATGACTGAATGTTGAACGAATGAATGAATCGAATGATGAATGTCATCATATATTTTATATTCATTGTCGAAACGAAGACCTCTTCTCAAAGTGGTGCCAACTGGTGTCGTAAATTTTCATGAAAACCCCCGTGTTCCATTCGAACGTTCAAGCAAGTGTCAAATATTTTAATAAGGTATTTTTTTTTGAGTATAGAGTGCTAGAAATAACATGATAATGTAAAGTCGTGAATATCTATACTAACATTATAAAGCTGAAGAGTTTGTTTGTTTGTTTGGTTGAACGCGCTAATCTCTGGAACTACTAGTTGGATTTGAAAAATTCTTTTTGCATTTGATAGCCCAATTCTTGAGGAAGGCTATAGGCTATTTAACATCACGCTATGACCTTTAGGAGCCGAGCAAAAAGAAAAAAGTCAGAAAGAACGCTAAGCAAAAACGAAGTAATAGCGCGGGCAGGCGATGCGATGCGACGGGGTGGGTCGGAGTAACAAGAAATTTCACGCGGACGAAGTCGCGGGCAGAAGCTAGTATTTCATACAAGTCAAAGCTTTTTAATTATATTGTGAAGCTTCCATCTGGACCCCACACAGTACCTACCAACCCGCACTGGGTACCGCGTGGTGGTACATCTACCAACCTACCTAGGTTGGTAGATATCACATGTCTTCGAACTTCTGGTTCTACGACATACCGGTTTCCTTACGATGTTTTCCTTCGCCGTTTTTACAGCAGTGGTGATGAAATAAATGAAGAAACATGTCCAAACGATATCTTTTATAGCTAAAGAAGTTATAGGACCTATTAGCTTATTATACCGGACGCTAAAGACAGTAATTACGTTACATTACATTATGCCCCCTTTCTGTTTTCTCGATAATGTTGTTCCACTTTTCTTAAACGATGACAAGGGTCTGACGCTCGTTTCATTAACGCGAGGTTAAAATGTTCACAAAGTAATATTGTTATGTCATCGTCTAATTAGCTCTGCAAAACATAAGATGCGGGGCTGTGAGCTTTTGCTTGGCCTATTTATTATGAAACTAGGCTTTTTCTCGAACTTCGTTTACGTTGATTTAAGATATACCTAAAGGTAACACTTCGATATTTAGCACATACAAAATTTCATAAGATGCTTATTTTAGTGGATTTGTTTAAACTGGTAGTATGTCTGCTTGTAGACGCGGAGCTGTTTAATTGCTCCGTTCGCATGGATTTTTATACTGAATGTACTAAAATCATAGATTAGGTTCATTTCTTAATCGTATTGAAAGCAAAATGACAGAAAATTAATTTCGTTTTATGTATTGAATAAGGAAAGCGGAGAAATTCTCCAATGAAAACTATTTCGTGCAGGTTAGAAATATGAGACCATAGGCACACTTGCGTCTTTTTAGTCGACCGATAGTTTGATCGGTCAGACAATCAGCGTAAATCACGAAAGAAATCTCGAAAAAAAAAAATCGAATCAATCTTGATCTCGAAATTGTATTTTTTTTTGTTATGTATTTTCTGGTGTACAATAAAGTATATATAAATATAAGTCTTTGAGGTTATTAACTTTGCCGATACAAAATAAAAAAATCGGTCGAATAAAGTTTCTAGTGTGTGCTAGCCCTAAAGATTATTGAGCGATTGCTCTCTGGCAGTCATTTCGATGCACTTAGCTCAGTTGATTGGAGAGGGCAAGAAATAGCTTTTAAAAATTGTTATGAACCTTTTAATTTCGTTCAGAGGATATGAAAACGTTGGCTTCCAGTGAAATGCAGCTGTACGATTTGGTATTATTGAATAGAACTGAAAATTGTCGGATTATTATTTTGGAACGAACATATTATTTTCTACTAGCGATACGACCCTGCTTCGCACGGATTTTACGAATCGAGACATTGAGATTTCTTTGCTGTAGGTATGTAAGTTCTGTTTTAAACACATTTCCAAATTAATTCTCAAAATGATGGTGCAAATCGCAATAAAATTGGTTGCGTAGTTTAAAAGAACAATCCGGTCTCACAGGCAGACACGAAAAGCGATTTTAATCTATACTAATATAAAGCTGAAGAGTTTGTTTGTTTGTGTGTTTGTTTGGTTGAACGCGCTAATCTCTGGAACTACCAGTCGGTTTTGAAAAATTCTTTTTGCATTTGATAGCCCAATTCTTGAGGAAGGCTATAGGCTATTTAACGCTATGACCTTTAGGAGCCGAGCAAAAAGAATAAAAGTCAGAAAGAACGGTAAGCAAAAACGAAGTAATAGCGCGGGCAGCCGATGCGATGCGACGGGGTGGGTCGGGGGAACAAGAAATTTCACGCGAACGAAGTCGCGGGCAGAAGCTAGTTTGTAATATGTTTAGTTATTGTTGTTAGGTCTGCAAGTTTACAGAGACAGAAATATGGTTAACTTAATTATGTTAAACCCTAATTTGTATGATGACCGAACCCTAGTTTTGCTGATCATACAAATTAGGGTAATAATAAAATAAAATTTAAATAATATACCTAATTATTATTGTAATTTATCAACAGCCAGCCCGCTATGATTGCTGTACAAATTGACACAATGTATTTGCTTCATTCTACATTAATTACAGGAGAATAGGTAAATAGGCAACCGCTATGTTTAATAACAGCATATTATCTGACAACTAATACAAAAGTTTGAAATACCCAGTGTATTTACATTAGATTATTATAGATTAGATTATAGATTAGATTAGTGTATTTACATAGTGTATTACATTACACTGAAAAAAACGCAGTAAATTAAAAACTCAATATATTTAAAAACTGTAAGGTGTTTTTTTTTTTTAACGTTGAGTAATGCTCATGCATACTGCACTACCACGGGGAGATAGTGCAGTTATGTGGGACTCTAACCCACTAAAACTCCACGGTGTCCTCCTCTGCCGCTTACGGCGGGAACACGGGCACGCGTTAGCACTCATCCGTGAACCCGCCGCGGCCGTCCGTTACCGGACCCTCCTCTGGGGACTACTCCCCATCACCGGCGCACCAGAACACATAGCACGCCGTGACCACCCCCCCAGGGACCAACCAGCACATGGGCGCCAGACTACCCCGTGTCTGGGCACCCTTGGTCCCACCTGCGACGGGTCAGGACATTAGCCCCGCCGCCTGCCAATTTTCGGCTGCAGAGGATAGGGAGAGCGGCCAACGTAATACCGACACTCCTCTTCCCCTGCAGCCCCACCGAGTCCGCCATCGTACGGTGGCGACCCCGTCAAGGCCGCGGAAGGTAGGGAGAGCGGCGCACCGTAATACCGGCACTCTTCTCCCGCCGCGGCCTTCAACCCTCAGCCGCGACGCCCCCGTTACGACATCGCGGCCCGCCTCAGTTGCGATGCCGCTCAAGCGGCACCGCAACCTACTTTTGGCCGCTACGTCGTCGGCTTGGAAGCAAAAGCCCTGACGAGCGGCCCCTCCTCGGGTTCCTCTTAGCTTCACCGTGGGGTTCTAAACCACTGCTACTGAGCCCCCCCGCCTCGACAATGCGGGAACCCACCGGGGGGGAACTGTTAGGTGTTAAGTACCGTTTTGAGGCTCTTCGAGTGGCGATACTTAGAGGCTTATCCATCGGATCGAGGGCAAAGAGCCCTGCTACCATCCTTACTGATTGACTAATCATTCAAACTCAAACTTAGAACATTTATTTCAATTAAACCAATGACAGGCACTTTTGAACTGTCAAGGGGTCGTTCAGTCAGAAAGATGGAGATAGTTGTCCATTCCAAAGCATAGTGGGTTACTATGGAGAAGAACGGGCAAGAAACTTCACGGACATGGCACTAACACCCGGTTTCTGATTTTAGAACTTGAAGTTGAGAACTTGTGAAACTTCTAACAGAAGAATTCAGCTGAGCTGGGCAACGTTTATATTTATTGTAGAATAAAACAACGATGTAGTTCGCACAACAATATTTAATAAAACTGGCGTAAGCGGTCAGCCTACAACATATTTATACAAAGAACTCCTAGTTATAATAGAAATACCCTACATTACACCTCCACCCTTATTTACTATCATACATGAACAATTTAAACTTTTAATACACCCAGAATCTTTAATAGACATAAAAAGAAACCATGAAACTTACAACATACGAGTACCTACATACCTGACATAACACATACATAACCAGATAACGAACATTTTATACGTACATTAGAAAACTAAAGCTTACGTCTAGTACTTAGATATATACACACATATATAGCACTTAGGATATGCCATATCTTTGCGGTGGTCTCCTATTTCGAACAGGGCGTGTTTCACCAGCAGTCGGGAGCGCTCGACTATCTAATTGCTTAGACGCGCTCGGTGCGGTCGACTCCTGCTCTGGGCCCGCCTCAGCCCTACCGCTGCCCAAGCCTCCCACACCCACTCCTGAGCACACCTCATTTGGTATTTCCGTAACCGGTATGGTCGGAAAAACAAGTACATTACGTAACTGCCGATTAGAACTTTGGGACGCTGCTTTTGTACTGACTATCACGCCATCTGTAGGTTGCGATTGTTTGGTCTTACATTTAAGCTTTAATTGATCAATGTGCCTATGTATCTCTGTGCCATCTGTTAATCTTATTTGATAATCTGTAGTACCCATGCGCTCGATTACCGTACCACTTACCCACTTCCTTAACCCTTGGTACACCCGGCACCAGACCTCGTCCCCCGCCTGCAGCGCTCGGTGCGCCCCGCCCGCTGCGCGCTGCTGCCGCTGCTGCGCTTCGGCCACCTGTTTCTCGCGCGGTGGTTTTAGTCGGTCTAACCGAGTTCTTAATGTTCTACCTTGTAATATTTGTGATGGCGTTTCTTTTGTGGTACTATGTTCAGTAGTTCTATAGACTAGTAAAAATCGCTGAAGCGCAACTTCTACATCTAGATTCTGAATAATCGCTTTTTTTATTACTCTTTTGCACTGTTTAACTGCATTTTCCGCCAAACCGTTAGATGCCGGGTGGTACGGTGCCGAAAATATATGTTCTACCCCATTATTTTCTAAAAATGAATGAAAATCTTCACTGCTAAAGGGAGGCCCGTTATCGGAGACTAATTGTTTCGGTATTCCAAAACGTGACCAAATTTCCCTAATTTTACGTATGATTGCTTGTGCCGTAGTCGAACCGACCGGACACGCTTCTATCCATTTCGATGTCGCATCAACCATTATTAAATATTTGTGACCATGTATTGGCCCTAAAAAATCCACGTGCAATCTAGTCCATGGGCGAGTCGGCCAGATCCACGGCTGCGGTGCGTGGTGTACCGGGGCCTCGGCCATTTCAGCGCAGACTGTGCAGTTTCGACATAGGTTTTCCAACATTTCATCAATCCCCGGCCACCACACATAACTTCTAGCTATGCACTTGGTCTTGATTATTCCCATATGCGTATCATGTAGCTCCTGTAATACACGGTCTTGACAAGACTTTGGAACTATTAACCTATGCCCCCACATAAGACAACCTAATTCGGTGTATATTTCAGTGCGCCTATTAAAATACGGTCTCAGTTCCTTTATTTCCACTTCCTTTGGCCAACCATCCCTCACGTAGCTCACAATACGACTTAATATTGGATCTATTTTAGTCTCCTCCTTTATATCTTCATGTTTAAGTAACAAAGCATCCGAGGCAAAATGGAGGTATGTTTGTTCCGGTACCTCCTCCATACTTGATCCGTTAATAGCTTTATAACTCTCAACTAATCGAGACAAAGCGTCAGCTGTGTTTGAATTCGTATTTACGTATTCTATATGAAAATCATATGCTGATAATATTAACGCCCATCTCTGTAACCTACTAGCTGTCATATTCGGGATTCCCAGTTCCGATCCAAATATACTAACCAGAGGTTTATGATCCGTTTTCAAAACAAATTGCCTGCCATACAAATATTGGTGAAATTTTTTAACTGCAAATACTATGGCTAAGGCCTCTTTATGAATTTGACTGTAATGATATTCCGCGGACGTGAGCGTCCTTGACGCGTACGCTATTGGGTACTCCCGGCCGTCAGGCGCGCGCTGCGCGAGTACCGCTCCGACACCGCGTGAGCTCGCGTCACACGTTACCACCACGGGTCGTGACTCATCATAGTGTGTTAATATTTCCGAGCTAATTAATAACTTCTTCGTTCTGTTAAATGCCTGAATTTGTGAAGTACCCCATACCCAATGTTTACCTTTTTTCAATAATTCGTTAAATGGTGTTAAATGAAAACTTAAGTTTTTAATAAATTTACCGTAAAAATTCACCATTCCTAAAAACGACTTCAGTTCGGATACATTAGTGGGAGCGGATAGTTTAATGATCGGTTTAATCTTATCTGGATCTACTCTAACCCCCTCACTATTAATTATAAATCCTAAGTATTTGGCTTCTTTACTCAAAAAATCACACTTTTCTTTTTTAATTTTTTAACCTTTTTCTTGTAATATTTTCAGAACCTTATTTAATGTCTCTAAATGTACCTCAATCGAATTTCCCGTTATTAAAATATCATCCAGAAATATTGTAACATTAGGTATTTTATCGAACAATTGACTCTTAATTCTTTGAAATATTCCCGGACTAGACGCCAATCCATACACTAATCTATTGTATCTAAAAAGACCTTTATGCGTATTAATAACCGTGAATTCCTTCGATTCATCTAACATTATCTGATTGTATGCTTGAGATAAATCTAACTTCGTAAAGTACCTACTACCACTTAACTTAGTTAATAAATCATCTATTTTTGGCACAGGATACTTATCAACCCTTAACATACGATTTAATGTAACCTTATAGTCAGCACATAAGCGTAAAGCGCCATCCGGCTTGTGAACAATTACCAGTGGTGTGGCCCAGTCGGAGGTGTCAACAGGCTCGATGACGCCCGTGCGCAGCATGGCCTCGAGCTCGGCATCGACACGCGCGCGTAGCGCGTAAGGCAGCGGGCGCGCGCGGCAGAATATCGGCACGGCACCCTCCCGCAAATGCAGAGTCGCCCGACCGCCGGTGAAACACCCCAGTCCGCCATCAAATAACTCAGTGTATCTAGAATAAATATTACATACTATATTATCCCTCTGTTCACTACTTATCTCAGCTGATAAACTAGCATTGTTCATTATTGTAATAGGGGGTATACTAATATTTAATTCCGAAAGCCATTGCCTTCCTAGTAGTGTGGTACTTCCCGTATTGAATACATACAAATCCAATTTTTTTTTAAGATTCTTATATGTTACAGTCACTTCCAGATATCCTCCTGGCTGAACTTTGCTTCCATTATAAAATTTTACTAACAAATTACATGGTAGTAACGGTATGTTCGAAAAATGTTTTTGGTAAGTATTTCTCGAGATACAAGATAAAGGTGACCCTGTGTCAACTTCCATGGATAAAAGTACATTATTTACCAAAAGATTCATGCTCACCGGCCTATATTGGCTTAAAGACATTTGATACATCGGTTCCTCCAAATCCCTCGGGTCTTCTCTCTCTTCTCCGTCCTCTTCCCAGTGTGTCTCAAATGCGTGCATCGTTGGAGCCGCGGCACCGGCCGTTATGACCGACCACGCCTTTCCGCGCCGACCATAGGCCCGGCCGGCGGTGCTCCGACCACCAGCGCCGCCGCGGCCGCCGCGGCCGCCTGCCCCATTCCGCGTCATCCCTCCACCACTGCTCCGTGATTGTTGTGGACGACCCTGCTCTTCGCTCGTGCCACCACTGCTATCCGGGCATATGCGCCGCAAATGCCCAATCTTTCGACATTTACTACACTGATACTTTGAGAATTTACACTCCAGTTTTGTGTGTCTGTAGTCCCCGCATGCTGAACATCCTCCAACATGCATGCGATGTACATCACCCGTTTGTTCAAACGCTGCCGAACTTCGCCGCAACGCTGTACTATTTCTCGAAGTTTCGAGTCCCTTCGAATAAGTGTTTGCACCGGCCGCGATCGGCCCGGTGACGTCACCACGCCCATCTACAGCGGCTGCATCCCGCTCCGCCGCCTCCAGTGCGCTCGCCACCGACACTGCTTTAACGAAGTTTACATTTCCTTCCGCGAACAATCGTTGTCTAATCAGCTCACTCGAAATACCGCACACGAATTGGTCTCTTAAATTATCGTCCAAACTTGCACCGAATTCACAATACCGAGTTATTTTTTTTCAATTCCGCCACATAATCCGCACTACTTTCACCAGATTGTTGTCTTCTTTGTCTGAATTTATAACGTTCTGCCAAAATAGATGGCATTGGTTGCAAATGTTCTCGCATGACCTTCACAACCTCGGTAAAAGACATGTCCGCCGGTTTTCGAGGACTGCACAAATTCACTAGTAATTCATACGCCGTTTCACCCATAAATGCAATCAGCGTCGGTAATTTTAGTTCGTCCTTCACCGAATTCACTACAAAGTGCATTTCCAGCCTATCACAGTACGACTGCCAATTTCCGTTCTTCATGTCGAATTCGTCAAATTTCGCCATCCTCGTCGCCATTGTAGAATAAAACAACGATGTAGTTCGCACAACAATATTTAATAAAACTGGCGTAAGCGGTCAGCCTACAACATATTTATACAAAGAACTCCTAGTTATAATAGAAATACCCTACATTACATTTATGTCGCAGCCAACTGGTTAAATAAGCCGTTTAGTTAACCGCCTGGCTTTTGGAAGTAGTGCTCGCCTCGTTTCGCTCTCTCAGCTTGGACGCGGTTGATTACGAGTCTAACCTAACCTAACACATTTGGTCGAGGTGCCCTGGCTTAGTTCTCGAGAGTTCTCGATTTGCCACGATCTTTTTTTTTGTGTTATAACCACATACGAGCTTCAATTGCACATTAATTGACCCACAACATTGCTATTTTGGTCACGTATGTACCGTCAACCTCACATTCATTGCAACAGTTTGCATTTGACACAGACTTTATTTTATACCATTAAAGCTACGTTTCCTAAAAGAACGGTGGCTGCTATATAACGGTGCCGATTCTGTATTTTACAAACTAAACTAAATTTAAGTTCAGTGCATCCTTTTCTATCTATTTCATTAGGAAAAGGACAGAAGATAAATTTTAGTTTAGTCCTGTCAAATTAATCAGCGTCTGACGTAAATTGACGTAATTTTAGTAGGCGTGTTTCTAAACACGTCTAAACTTGTATGGAGTAGAGTCAGGCGCTGATTAATTTGACAGGACTAAACTAAAATTTATCTTCTGTCCTTTTCTTAATGAAATAAAAAGATAATTTAACTTAAATTTAGTTTAGTTTGTGAACAAGGGATTCGGCACCAGTGTCTACCGTGACGGCTGTCTTGAAAATGATGGCAGAAGTTTGCAAAACGCTCCTTAGGAAAACGCACCAATTTATTTTCATAAATAACGTTTCAGTGACGTCAATCGCCGGAAAATTTTAGACGCTATCCGCCCCCGCTCTTTTAGGAAATCGAGGTTTTTGTACTACAAGTGTACAGACGTGTTGTTAACTGTACTATCGGTCAAAGGTAAATATTTGCATGTGTATTGAAGGTTCCAATCAGAGCCCCTTTGTGCAAGATGTAACACAGAGACACACAACAGTACTTGTGCGTTAAAGCTTGCTAAAGTGATTGGAGCTGGAAGATAGCAGGGTATGTTGTTAGAGAAAGCTGTTGGTTGGGTAGACAAGAGGTTAGCAAAGATATAGCTATATTAACGTTATGTAGACTATTAGCACTCAAATTGGTATTGATTAGCTATGAGTGGCATGCCATTACACAAATAGGTAAGAGTCGAAAGAAGTTATAGTTTCTTATTGTTTTGAGGACAACGCATAATAGTATATTTCTACTTACGATGTTTTTCTTCATCGTTTTGAGAGCAGTGGTGATGAAATACGGGCTGGTCATCACTTAGATGCCTCGGCTTATTTTTAAATTATTTTAATTTTGAATTGTTGTTTTCTTACTATTTGCTGTACTCTGGACGCTTTTAACGCCTACGTCTTTTTTACATCGTTCTCACATATAATTATAAATTCACATAATGATGTAACTAATATTTTTGTAAAAATATAATTTAAAAGAGTGTCCATGGATTTTCTTGCCCGTTCTTCTCCATAGGTACCTACGCTTTGGAATAGGCAACTAGCTTCATATTTTCTGACTGACCATCTTTTTGACAGTTCAAAAGTGCCTGTAAATGGTTCAATTGAAATAAATGCTTTGAGTTTGAGTTTGAATAATAAACACAAAGAAAGCGCCTGTCTGGGTTCGAATCTACGACCCACACTCGTAAGTCAAGGCCGTTACCACTGGACCACCACAGCTATTTGCTAGAGAACCTATATTGTAACCCCTTACTAATAACCTTTGTATAGCGTCTGTATAGTTACACAACGTTTTGACTTCTTCTTTCGAAAGTCAAATTACTGACGACTGAAAGAGAGAAATCGGTGTGTAACTATTCATCTGATATATTATTACGTTTATTGGTAAGTAATTGCTTATTAGATATTTTCAATGAAGCAATAACTAGTTACACCTGCTTTTATCATTTTAGAGAAGTATAAAATAAACTGTTAATTAAACTCAAACACGGTGCTATCATCAACCGAATATTCGAGCCAATGTTGGCCCATCAGCAGACAAAATGATGTTTGTTTGTTTTTAGATTGACCATTGAATATTCAATGAATTGACTGAGCTTGATTAAAAAGCCTTTAGTTTGTGGAATTGATTCATTATTACGAGTACTCTGATTCGATCAAAATTAACGTTTTCGCTTGAAATGTTTTAGGTACTAAAACATTTATTTATATTTCTAAAATAAAAATTTTACGTGATTATGACTAGTTTTTGCATACATTAATTTATTTCCAAGTTTATTTGAGTTCTTCAAGTCTAATGCCGAGATCTCTAAAAGCATTGCACGTGTCATTAGCTAAGAGATATTCCTGTCACTGTCACACAACTGTTAAACCACAAATGCAAGATAGAATAGAATAGAATAATCTTTATTATGTACACCATATAAATTAAGACATAAATAAAGAAACTGTACAAAGGGTGACACAATGGGCGGTCTAGATAGAGACGGAATATGTCTAAGCCAACGTGCTAAGTGACGTTTATAGATCTAATCAGTCTAAGGTCTAATCAGTACCTGACAACTATCTATCCAACATTTGAGATGTAATATTCTATGATACTTTACGCAGTTTGATACTTCATTTATTACTGTTTGCCATAGGAAGGAAAATACAAGTATACAATGTCACAGAAATACATTTTGAGCAGGTTTATTTGGTAACCACTTATAGCAATTATTCTGATTAAGTACTACAAGCTTAGCCGTTAGGCAAAAGTCTCCACACAATGGGTGCCTGCAGAAGGATGGCGACGCCGGGGTCGGCCCAGAAAGCGGTGGTGAAATGACCTAGACGCGTACCGCGAGAGCTGGTTCGAGATAGCGCAGGAAAGGAGTTCCTGGAAGAACTTGGGGGAGGCTTTTGCCCACCAAAGGGACAATATAGGCTTAAGATAATAATAATAAGCTTATGGGACATCACATTCATCGAGCGCATATCCGACCTGCGAAACAAACGGACCACCATACTGGCTGGAGTAAGTCTCTATGATAACAACTTCGATTCCACAAAAAACGTTAAACGAATAAACATCAATAAAGAATTGATTTAATTATGGGAATTTAGTTTTAAATATAGCGATTAACCCATTTTCCTTCACTAGCAAATCGTTATTTTAAAGAATACATACAATAATTACCCATGAGCCGTCCCACTGCAGGACCAAGTCTGCGATTGCAGGCCAATCCTCTAAGAAAAAGAATCCAGCTCATCCAGCCACCTCTTTTTGGGTACCTACATATATCGCGTAGTTCTTACCTGCTGTTTGAGATCTATGGATTTGTCCAATGCTCCTCCGACAAGCGACAGTTTTGACCAGCCCAGTTCCATTTTAGCCCTACAACACCAAGAGCAACGAATTAACCTGTACCTATCAATAATATAATAGCGTAGCGTTGGAAGGCCTCCCACAAGGTGGTCCGACGACCTTGTGAAGGCCGCAGGAACCCGTTGGATGCGAGAAGCACAAAACCGGTCGAAGTGGAGGTGCTTGGGGGAGGCCTATGTCCACCAGTGGACGTCTTTCGCCTGAAAAGATGATTCTAAAAGTAGATATTTATTTTAGCCCACCATTACAATCTTTATAATCCATTCTAAATTCAATTCCAATTTTTACTTATTCAGACGTTTGAAACACCACATCGCTCAGAGTTTTATCGAGAACTTTTACTCGCAGGAGCTCGACAAGTGACAAGTTCTTCTATAAAACTAACATCACACAGTTTTCATGTCAACTTCCTACTTGGAATGGAAGTTTGTTTTAAATACGATAAACACTGAATAAGAACGGACTGAATAAGAACTTTCGCGTGTGCTGTCTTTAGCCGATTTAAATAAAGCCAACAAAAGAGATACGTTAGCTAAACAGTCTAGAAATTAACATCAGACTATGTACGTGAAAAAATATTAGAAAGGAAACCTCTAATCTGTCTGTCAAAGAACACTTTCATAGGCAATTTTCTATAGATCCGCATTTGTACTGCTCAATTAAAAAAATGTCTCACACCGCCTGAATTTATATAATCTGTATTTATGTAGCGCAAGACGCGCACAGACCAGGGAATCATGGAAAAATAGAGGGGAGACACTATAACACTCATCAGTGGATAGAACAAGGCTGCCAATGATGATGATGATAAATGAAGAAACCTCGAATCAAAGATCAAAAAACCCTCAAGAAGTCTTTATTTAAGTTTATTTGCCTTTATTATAGTTTTGCGTGTACTCTTGGCCATTTTATTGTATAATACTAGTTATATTGGGTTTTTCCATCTGGAATTACTTAGTAGTCCGGAGTCCGGTTTGTGCCCATTTGATGGCAATGAGCTCCCCTATCATGGGACTTAAACATAACTGGCAAAATGTGGATATACTATAGGTATTTTTTGTTTTTTTTTTTTTCAGGATGGGAAATCATCAAATGACCCCTCCCACTCTGGGTGGAGCAGAAAGGAGTCTCAGACTCTTACTGACTAAAACCCATCCTACACACACCCCTACCTCCACACTGACACCTCCGCCTAACCCTTCGGGAAATACAGACGTGATGATGGTCCTTGAATGCAAGAGAGCGCCTTGACTTCCCTAGTACTAGTTCAACGTAGTTTTAAAGTCAGCAGTTTCATCACAAATGTGTATATGTTAAAAATAAATTAAAAATATTTATTGCACATTCAATGTACAAACGCTGGCTCATCAAACTACTACAATCTGTAAAATTTCTTTAGTTTAATAGATTTTTAACTGTACTTACAAGTACAGATTTTACAAGTACAGACTTACAAGTACAGAAAAGACAGAAAAATCAAATTTTCCCAATCTACTTTGAATCTTAAGCTTTAGCGATAAAGATGAACACTAAAATCTGACAAATTTCCTTTATAGATAAAGGAAATTTGACAGATTTTAGTAGCTTGATGAGCTGGCGTCTGTACATTGAATGTGCAATAAATATTTTTTATTTATTTTTACATATAAATCAAGAGAAGTAAATAAATTGTAACACCTTATTAGAGCCAGGCGAATGAATAAAACTGACAGGAAGATGTCCAATAACAGAAAGTTTCCATTTGCAATGAAACTCTGTTACGACATAATGTCTCACGGTGAGTTTATTGTGTTTTATAACGGAATTCACAGCTGTATGACCTGTTTTCGTTAGTGTTTAATTCAGATTATTTTGTTTTTATTGTTACCAACTTATTCTTCTTCGTAATGTTGATGGCATGACAGTGCATTAAATTTCAATTCAAACTGTTAATTATTGTGTAAGAAACCATTTAATAACAGAATTTATTTAATATCGAGTTCTGTTACCTACTCTGTAGATGTTTAATTTGATAGGTGCCTAAGTTGTAAGAAAAAATTAATACCTACTATTCAAAATTGTAATTTATCGTTAAGGTATTTATTGTACTTCCATTTTTATGTTTGAATATACCTTCCTAGGATTTTTATTTATTAGAATGTTGTCGCAAAGAGAAAGAAAATCAAACGCAACACCAAGTTTCGACGTAAAACCGTATAAAACTGACAACATAATTACAGCAACATCTGACAACTTGCCAGCATTTCCATTCGCTTTGAAAGTTACTTCAGTTTAATCGAGCGTGAGTTAACCGCAAGTTACTCCGGCGTCGCAGAGTTGATGCAGTTTGGCAGAAGTGGGACTTAAATTATTGTAACTGTGATGAAGTTACTCGATATTTTAGGTACTATTTAGAGGTAAGCCGGAGCAAAAAAAAATGCATGTAGGCGTTTTGCAATGTATTAATTGTATAGTGTATTAAATACCTACAGTATGCTATGATTATATTTCAATGATGAATTGACTATATAGTCAATTCACCATCATTTTGGAAGGGAAGCCGGTTTAATCGAGCTCTTTTGATCCAGGGCTAAAGTGGACCACGGTTGTTTGCTTTTTCCAGCTCGCCGCTCGTCCCGTCATCTTCTACGGGGTCTGCCGCGACGCCTTCTGGCTGTGTCAGGGCTAAACGTAGTTGTTATTTTGGCCACATCTCATTTGGGTGTACGGCAGACGACTTTTTGAGCAGCGTCAATAATTTATTAGAAGACAATAGTTTATTTCTGGAGGTTCTGTAGTAGTGACCACTTGCGGGAGGCCGCAGCGTAGGTAGGCTCCCACAAGCTAGACCGATGACTTGGTGAAGGTCGCGGGACTCCGCTGGAAGCGAGAAGCAAAGACTCTGTTGATGTGGCGACGCTTGTGGGAGGTCCATGGCCAGCAATGGACATCTTTCTGCTGAGATAGGTAATGATAATGATGAAACTTGTTTCTTCTGTCTGAATGCCTCATTGGTCGCTATTGCTAAGCATCAGGATCTGGGTTTGTTACACAGCTTGGTCGAAGTGACAGAACATCACGCCTATTTTCCCCTAAGGGTTGGACAGGGATGTATTGTACACACATATTTCTAAAGTTATTTTTAAATCCAATGTAACACGGGCGAAACTTCATTGAATTTTTCGAAGGAATTTCTTAGTGACAGCCCCCGGGGTCTGGATTTGTGGTTGGCTCACCCCATTTTACATTAGACTTAAACGTAACTGGCGAAATGTAGGTTTACTAGCCCTTTGAGAATACAAGTGTAATGTTATGTGATTTTCTTCTTGTGTGACGTCATGAGTTTTACAAGAAAAGCTTACAATGTGGTGAAAGAAAATAGCGAGTCAGCAAGGTTGTTAGCAGTGTGAGTTCCCTTCGCACCGGAAGTAATTATGACATCGTCTCGTGGGGGTATGTACAGTCTTAGAAATAAAAATGCTTATCATTGAGTATTTATGACTATTATTATTTTCGTGAGTGTCCTTTTTTAGCTCTTAGGCTGGTTTTAGCTACATTTACGGGCCAAAGCCAAGTAACTGCAGCGTGTGATGTGTATTTAAGATGAGGGTGTATTATTATTATTTTGTTCGATCGGCAGCGGCGGCGACCTCTCGCGTCCGGGCCTGGTTCAAGCCATGGTCCGGGGCGAGAGGGAGTGGGGGGCAGTCGCCTCCTTCTGCGAAGCAGTCATGCTAGCGAAGGAGGCGGCGGGACGGCTGAGGGAGAGAGCCTCCCGTCCCAGCCGCCGCGGGAGACGCTCCGGGCGTCGGGAGCCGCGCGACGTCTCCCGGCCACCGTAGGCGCGGGCCTGCGGGCGGAGAGTAATGGGTAGCTCACCGTCCGATCAGGACCAGGCCCGTGCCGGACGGCGCGTACGTGTTCCACGCGCGCCTCAAAGAGATGTCAGCATTAAAAGGAGGGGCCCGTAAGGGCCGAAGCCTGCCGGGTCAGCGGGATTGTCCGAAAGGGTTACCGCTGGCCCGGAACATAAAGGGCGAAGGAAGGAACACGGGTGGGTTTTAGTCAGTAAGAGTCTGACACTCCCTTCCGCTCCACCCAGAGCGGGAGGAGTCATTTGATGATTTCCCATCCTGAAAAAAAAAAAAAAAAAAGCCGGCCAATGAAGGCAAGAATGAGGTGGGAGCTCTGTTCCTCATAATCGTTCACTCCAGCCGGCCAATAAAGGCAAGCCAGAGGTGAAGAACAATACGTCTCCCGGGAGATAGGTTCCGTGGGGTCGCTAATGCCCAAAAGCTCACCACATACTGCCCTGCGGGTTTCTGTATTTCTCTTGGTCTGGCTCCTCACCCTAGACCTTCCGGCAAATTAATTTCTTCCAGCACAGGCCTAGAGTTCGAAGCGCGCATGCACCACCACGACGTCAACGTAAGAGATACGGCGGTGGGATTATTATTATTGAGTGACTGGTTTTAAACTGTGTTAAAACATTTTCTATATTTATTGCTAACTGTTACGTAACTTCAACTACATGTAATTTGTATTTCATATACAGTATGTCTTAGAAAGGTGTGTATTATACATGCTTGTACATAATATACACCTATATTTCAGTATTAGCTTGTATAACTAACTATAAAACTCTACAAACTATCAAAAACAAGTTAATTAAAATAAAAAACTTTAAATCTAAACTGCGCAGAAACTGTATGTAAATGATAACCTCTCAAACGCATCTGTTCGTCCAAAACTCGTTATTAGGGTTCCGTAGCGTTCCGGGAGCCATTCCAATAAACCTGAGCTTTTTGTGGCAATAAATTATTTGCAGTCATCGAAACTTGAATATTCACTTAGATAATAGACTTGGAACAAACGTTTTATATTAAAATCGTGTTGCAAGGCTGGAGATGTTTCAAAGATTACCATATGGATTAATTGAAATGTACACACACACAGTTCTGCGTGAAATATCTGATTACAGAGACAGATTCAAGAAAGATTTTATTTGTTATCGAAATGTTTAATAACCCATGAAAAACTATCCTTAACCCGTTATATCTGTCGATAAGAGGGCCTAGACAAATTGACACTTTGTCTACTCATGTGCTACCAGCGACAACGATGATGGAAAAGTCGAAAATGTATTAATCTGACATAAATTACCGATAAGCTTATGTCAATCCTGCTGTGTCAAAATTTCGAAGAAATATGAAAGGTTCTGAAAGCAATTGCCACTTGCCTAGACATTAAGGTTAACAATCTTAGTATGTACCTAATCCATACTCTCAACGAACACCACTTTATTACCATAGATTCAACAAACCACATGCAGCTTAATACCAGTATTTTAAAAGGAGCGACTGCCTATCTGACCAGCACACGCGAGCAATCGCGTCCCGCATTCCGCGCGGGATTCACCTCAATATTACCAGACCTTAAAATGTGTATTGTTCAGATAAAATATGAGCCATCAACACGAGACGAACCAAAAAAAAACAGCACAAGAGGCAGCACCGATCTGCGTACCAATACCACCCGTACCCGTGCGTACCAATTTGCAACGATCCTATTAACACCGAGAACTCGCTTTAGTCTGAAATGAAATTCATTTTAAAATAAAAAAAAATCAAAGTATATTTTGTAACAATCATTTTATGCAGAACCTGAAATATCCAGTGTTAAAATTTGTGAGCTTATCCGTAATCCCACCCGCTGTGTGCATGGATTTCGGCTTGTGCTTTAAGACTCTAAAAGACTCGGGATTGCTCTCAAAATACTTTAAAAAATTTCGCCTTCAGCCATTTGTTTCAGGAAATGTATTTTCCATCACTGTGTGTAAAATCGTACGTTGTGAGGGTTAAAATAAACCAGATTGAGGATTTCACGATTTAATCTGGTAATCCGCAATTATCATGTAAAAACATAACCTAACTTATTGAAAAATTTAAGTATTTTTTTAAAGGTTGGTTTTGAGATGCTTTGTTAATTAAGAAACTTAGCTTTATTTAATAAAATAATAGGTACGTAAATAACAAACAATACCTAATTAATTAATTAAATTATCAAAATCATATCCTACTATTCACAAACTAAACTATTGCGTCGAAAAATTCAGTCGCATTACTGTCGAAAGGTGGAAATAAAAAATGATACTAAGTAGTCTGAAAGGTTCATATTTCTAGAACGATGCTATTTCTGGTTAAAGACATTTATTTCTCATAAAGAAATTTACATTTAGAAACATAAAGTAAAATATGTGCAATTTGAATACTTATACATAAGTAATACATATACATACACATAAGTCAAGGAATTGAAAGCGTTAAGTTTCAAACTTAATGTACATAAATATAATGGAACATTGGGATCTCATCTAAAAAATTCTCATATTCATACACAGTGCAATACATTCTACTAAAATCTTGTTTTGATTTTAATACTAGCTGTGCCCGCGACTTTGTTCGCGTGCATCTCGAAAAAGAAATTGGATTTTATGGGCTTTATTCTTTTCCGCGGAACTCTAATAGCTTAAGTTACTCATTATAAAATCAGCCAGTGAAAATCCCGTCAAAATCGGTCCAGCCGTATCGGAGATTAGCCGGAAAAAACGGACAGAAATTTTAAAAAGTGTTATTTTGTTGTAAGTTACCGTATATATACTTTCATATGCATTTAGCATGCATTTAGTAAAAAGCTGTTATTTTCACATTACAAACAAATACTTCAAATTTATTTATTTGTATAGATAAGTAACAAAATAATAGAGATAGATCTATGAAACAAAAAAGCAAACTTTTTATTGCAACCTACTTTTAAGAACAAGTTACTTACCCTCAATTATAATGCTCTCCAGCAGCCTACAACCAAAGATCTGATATAGCCTTCAAAAGCAAGATTTCCACTAGGAGAGGCACACAATCGTATCCATTGTCGTTCAGCATCCATTGATAATAGCCAGCCATTGTACCAACACAGATGAACGAGCTTCAAATGCATTGCAGTGAGATGAAATGCAAAATATTCTATTTTTGCTTTTGTCATTAATAATGCTCTTGAAGCTATTATGGGCTTGTATGAAGAGCTTATTATGCTCATCTATCTATACTATACAAATAATCTATACTATAATATTATAAAGCTGAAGAGTTTGTTTGTTTGTTTGGTTGAACGCGCTAATCTCTTGAACTACCAGTCGGATTTGAAAAATTCTTTTTGCATTAGATAGCCCAATTCTTGAGGAAGGCTATAGGTTATTTAACATCACGCTATGACCTTTAGGAGCCGAGCAAAAAGAAAAAAAGTCAGAAAGAACGCTAAGCAAAAACGAAGTAATAGCGCGGGCAGGCGATGCGATGCGACGGGGTGGGTCGGAGTAACAAGAAATTTCACGCAGACAAAGTCGCGGGCAGAAGCTAGTTAATAATAAACCTGTAGAGTTTGTTCCTTTGAACGCGCTAATCTCTGGAACTACCACTCAGATTTGAAAAAATATTTTTGCATTTGATAGCCTAATTCTGGAAGAAGGCCCGAAGACCCTAGGAGCCGAGCGAAAAGAAAACACGCTGAGCGAAAACAAAGTTATAGCAGGCGATGCGATGCGACGGGCTGGGTCGGTAAACAAAAAATTTCACGAGGACGAAGTCACGGGCAGAAACTAGTTCTTAACAATAGCCGCTTTCGTCTTGCTGTGTACGCCTATATAGGTGGTAGGAATAAAAACTGGCCAAGTGCGTGTCGGAACGCGCACAATGAAGGATTCAATAGTTGGTATGAAAAACAAACTTAACCTTGTTGCTGAAAAAATATTTTCCCGTACATCGATATACTGTGGTGCTATTTTGTGAAAATCTCACCGTAAAAACTTAGGTGAAGTGAGCGTGGAGTGAGCTGCCAATAGTGTCGATTCCTAGCAAAAACAAACTCACTTCACCTAAGTTTTCGCGGTGAGATTTTTACAGAATCGACCGGCTGGTCACGGGTAATGCTCCAATTGCGTAAGCTCGTAACGCAAAAATTGTGATAAAATTACACATTAATGATTTTCAGACTTTTTCCTTTACTTGTGCTGCGAGGCCTTATTTCTTGCCAAATTTCTTGACTCTAGGTCAATGGGAAGTATAGGTACTTCCCATTGACCCAGAGTCAAGAAATTTCGCCGGTTTTGTTTTAATTGCGAGTATCAAAATATGTGGCTTTAATTAATATTTGATAAGTTGACGTTCGAAAAGTACTGTTTCTCTCTGGGTCTAATTTGTATAGTTTTGTATGATTGATTGACTGCTCAGAATAATATTAGGTAATAAAAAAATAGCTTTCTCTCCATTAAACATTTACTGACGGTGCATTGCATACCTAATACATTTAGAAAATTGTAGTTAGCTACCTGAATACTTAAACCTTTTTTGTTATCCGTACCATCTTTGTGATTTGAGGTGTGCACGCAGTAAGTTACTTATTTCGAAGTAAGTTACTTATTTCGAAGTAAGTTTAGACTTACCACCACCACTACCTTGCTCGGTTTTCAGTGTTAGGTCCAGACGCCAGCACATCAAGCTACTACAATCTGTCAAATTTCTTTAATAGATTTTCAACTTTATCGCTAAAGCATAAGGTTCAAGGTAGATTGGGAAAATTTGACAGTTTCGGGTAGCTTGGTGTGCTGGCATCTGTACCTACTAATAACAAACAGCTTATAGCTTTTGCTCATGAGTGTCCGCGTGGATTTCAGTTTTCCCTGTACTAACTTCAACACCCCATTTCACTCCTGTAGGGTTTGTCTCTATTGCTTCGTGATAGAAGGATAATCCAACAAATACCTACAATTTCGCATTTATATTTAGTATCTTTCTATAGAGCTTAATATTAAAGGCTCCTACAAACAGGCGCGACGCGCGACGCGAATCGCGCGCGACACAATGGCACCGCTCGTTGCGCGACTTGCGGTGCCTTTGTGTCGCGTGTCGCGTCGCGCCTGTCTGGACGAGCCTTAATACAACTGGCAACTGGCAAACAGTCTTTGTATACAAGCTTCAAGTTGATGAGTCAGCATGTTTTATGCAAATTTTGCCAAACACGACTCACTGAAGTTTCTAAAGCACCACAATATGGCGAAATGGTCGATACCTACCTATGATTTAATGCTTATTTTAATCCTCGTACTATATATATTACCTATATATTAATATATATACTATATTTATTTATATTTTATATCCTACTAATAATAATATTATAAATGCGAAAGTTTGGGAGGATGGATGGATGTTTGTTACTCTTTCACGCAAAAACTACTGAACGGATTTTGATGAAATTTCACACAACAACATAGTTTATAACCAGTATTAACACATAGGGTACTTTTTATTTCGATATTCCCACAGGATTGAATCTTATGCGGGTGAAACCACGGGGCGCTACTAGTATTAAATAAATATATAATTTATCATTGCAGGAGCCTGAAATGATTTGCTGGAGCTTAATTGATTTGCATTTTATAAAGGCACTCCTATTTTGCAACCTAGATTTTTTTTAGTGACAGTATATTTGTACAGACGCCAACACATTAAAGCTACCTGAAACTATAAAATTTTCCTAATCAACTTTGAACCTTTATACTTAAGCAATAAAGTTAAAAATCTATTAAGGAAATTTGAAAGATCGTAGCAGCTTGATGTGCTGGCTTCTGTACATTACCAGTCGACAATGATGCGGAGGAATATTTTGAGGGCATATTTTAGATTGTTAATAGTTTAAGTTAGTTTAGGATGTTATATTTAATACCTAATTTTTTAGTTTATTTTTTATAAACCACATTAGTTTATATCTTTGTGCAAATAACCTCCTCCTATGTAAGTCAGTTAGAAATAGCTGCGTTCAGTATGCCACGTAGACGAAATTCTTGGAATACCGTCGAGGTTTATTCGTTTCGGATAGAAAACGTATGTAAATTCCTGTGTTCTCGTGTTTCAGTGGGGCAGCTAGTGTTCGGGAATGGATATAAATTTGCATATTTTTGGTTCACAATGTGTAGGGACTGGCATTGTGTAGTAGTTTTGTTGAAGTTAGAAACTTGGCTTTTCGTAGATGTAGTTATCTTTCATGGCCCCTTTAGGTTAAGCATTTAAGGTACGAAGCTTTTCATTGAAACTTCAAAGCTTTCAACTTCACTTCTACTCAAGATTAGAAACGAATCTTCTTGCCCTTGCATTTTATCAATTAAACAAAACACTGTAGGTACACGTACCACTGCTTAACCACAGCATGATGTTGTGAAAAAGAAAGAAAGAAAATTTGTTTATTCTGCACAAACAAAAACGCACATTGCAAATAAAAATTAAAAATGATTAAAAAGTAAAAAATAAAATACACACCCAACGTAGTCAAAAGCCTCGTATTCAAGCTTAGAAAATGTTGACAATTTTGTCCATTGCTTGATGTCAGGGCCAGGCACCAAAGACAACACACATTATTATTTGATAACTGACATTGACAATAGATATCACAACAAAACCAAAAGCCATTAAACGAAGAGAAGAAGAAGAAGTGAAAACAACAACAATCAAACAAAAACAAAAATGCCAATTTCAGAATGGAAAAATAACTACGTTTGTAACAAACGCCATTAATAAGGACAATAATTAAGCTGTGCGTCGCATCTGTGCAAGAACAGGTCGGTGCTCAGCAAAATGCTGTGACTTCGGACGAACCTATCGTAAACAGCGCTGATTTCTGTGTTCTATTTTATGTTAAACAAAACTGTCAGTTGCTTGCAGTTTCACTCGCATCCTAGGAAAACTGGTACTTACCTACCTTTCAATTAGTGAAAACGTATCTTCGTGGCTTCCCCAAATATCGATAAAACTACCCTTCTTGCGCTACCCCTATTAAATATATAATTTACTTATGTGTTCAGTCAGGACAGGGGTCTATCTCTGTTACAAATATCCAAATACAATCATCCGTAAATGCGTAGGTAATTAGCAACAAACACGTTTACCTACAAACTTTCGCATTTCAAAAAACTCAACTCAAAGCATTTATCTATACATATAATAAAATTGTAGAAAAGTGGTGTCTGTACAATAGAAATATATAAAAAAAAAGTAGCAAGAGTTGTTATTATATCGATGCCGAATCCGAAATTGTAATTACATTTTTTTTTGTCTGTTTGTCTGTTTGTCTGTGTGTTTGTGCACGCTAATATCAGAAACGGCTTATTCGATTCAGATGCGGTTTTCACTAATATATTTTAGTAAGCTTCACTTAACATTTAGTGTTTATTTCATGTCAATCGGTTCATAAATAAAAAAGTTATGTCAATTTAAAGAATCACGGCGAACATTTGTTAAGGTTTTCTATCAGAGTACGTACACGACACGCCTCGCGCCTGCGCGTCTGTGGCTATATAAAGCGCGCTGAGAGCCACGCCGCTGCCCGCTCCACCGACGCTTTTTTTTTTTTTCAGTATGGGAAATCGTCAAATGACCCCTCCCGCTCTGGGTTGAGCGGAAGGGAGTGTCAGACTCTTACTGACTAAAACCCACCCGTGTTCCTTCCTTAGCCCTTTGTGTTCCGGGCCAGCAGCGGTAACCCTTTCGGACAATCCCGCTGACCCGGCAGGCTTCGGCCCTCACGGGCCCCTCCGAATGATGCTGACATCTCTTTGAGGCGTGCGTGGAACACGTACGCGCCGTCCGGCACAGGCCTGGTCCTGATCGGACGGTGAGCTTACCCATGATGATGATAGGACTCCCTTTTCCGCACTTAGACTCCCATTCGGTCCGTTGTGCGTGGGGATTCTGGCTAACAGAGCCAGCCTAGCTCCGCCCAGAAGCACAGAAGCTTCCTGGGAGCTTCACAGGCTTCGCGGAGCGACCTCATTGTTCCGAGGATTTCTTCACGTTGAGAAGCCACGGCCTCGCAATCCAGGATGACGTGGGCGGCTGATTCCTCGGCATCAAGGCAGCCCCTGCAGAGCTTACCCATTACTCACTGCCCGCAGGCCCGCGCCTACGGTGGCCGGGAGTCGTCGCGCGGCTCCCGACGCCCGGAGCGTCTCCCGCAGCGGTGGGAAGGAAGGCTCTCTCTCTCAGCCGTCTCGCCGCCTGCTTCGCTAGCATGACTGCTTCGCAGGAGGCGACTGCCCCCCACTCTCTCTCGCCCCGGGCCATGGCTTGAAACAGGCCCGGACGCGAGAGGTCGCCGCCGCTGCCAATCGCCTCAACGAGGACACGTCGGTGCTCCGCCCAAGCGGCGCACACCTCCACCGTATGCTTTACCGTGTCCTCTGGGCGATCCTGGCAATGGTGACACCCGGGCGTTTCCTCCCGCCTGATTATGTGCAGGAACCTCCCAAAACTTCCGTGTCTCTAGCCACTCCTCAAAGAGGGGTCTTACCGCCGCTATCGTGGCGTGTCCTCCCCACCGACCCTTGCTTGATGTTGTGTCAGCCTGCGCCGCAGCTGAGCCTGTAGATTTAAATTCCCGACTGTGACATCTGAGTTTGTTTCGGCCTTTCTTCTCAGAGTAGTCAATTAGGAAAAGCCGACCCATCGTTCTTAAATAATCAAAAATCGATCCAGCCTATCTCAACTTGCTGCCTTCTACCCAGCGATGCCCTAAGCCGAGGTTCGTACCCCACAGGGGGTGCCCTTAGCGTGTAGTCACTTAGTATACTTAGTTAATTTAAGCCCCTGGCTGGAGGCTTTGAGTTCTCTCAAGGCAGCCACAGGATAGTCCGGTTAAGTAGTCACGACCTCTCAAGGTCAACTACGGGATGCCATAGTTAAAAAAAAAAAACTCGCCGCTGCCATAAGGATTCAGTTATTCGTAGCGAACGCACGTATAACGACCAAGCAGCAACAATAAACGCTGAAATTTTGAGCTATGTTCCGGGGGATTATGTTGAGTATATCTCCATTAACAGAGTCATGGAAGAAGGAGAATCTACAAGCTACCCAGTAGACTTTTTAGAATCCCTCAATGCTCCTGGACTACCAGCACATAAAATAAAATTAAAAGTAGGCGTACCCATAATGCTTCTTAGAAATTTAAGCCCGCCAAAACTTTGCAATGGCACCAGGTTGAAAGTGACCAATTTACAACGAAATCTGTTAGAAGCAGAGATTTTAACAGGGTGTGGAAAAGGTGAAAGTGTTTTCATTCCTCGGATTCCTCTCATTCCAAACAATTTTCCATTTAGTTTTAAACGAGTCCAGTTTCCAGTCAGCCTATAGTATGTTTTGCGATGACAATTAATAAAGCCCAAGGTCAGACGCTGAAAGTTGTGGGTGTAGATCTAAGTGTCAGCTGTTTCTCGCACGGTCACATACAACTGTGTGGCTCTGTCACGGGTTAGAAATCCTAGGAGCCTGTATGCTTTCATGCCCGATGGCCATACGTCAAATATCGTATACAGAGAAGCATTACTGTAAAGTAAATTTTTAGCTACCCAAACGACGGTATATGTAATTCAAAATATGCTGACAAGTCACACGCGGACGAAGTCGCGGGTACAGCTAGTTTCAAATAAATCAATTACAGGCACCAAATTGTCAAGAGGTCGATCAGTCAGAAAGATGAATCTAGTTGCCCATTTCAAAGCGTAGTAGGTACCTATGGAGTCTTCTCTTTTAAACCATAAAATTGTTACAAATATGAGATATAACCAACATCATTCATGTTGAAATTGTACATGTGAACGACGTAGAAGGACGTGTACGTTATAATATTAACCAGATCTTGTAATATCACGTAAAGCTTTGGTTTCGTTAGAAAAGTTTGTGAACAATAACGGCTGTCTAAATACACAGCAGTTTTTTTGACATCTTAATGGCAAATAGGTACTGGTGAAAATTATAGATTTTCATGACGTCCGTTATAATATGACGGAACCATTTTCTTAGGAAACTTGGCGAACGTGCCACTTCACCCTCACTTTAGCAATAGCTTAGTTACGGTTCTACATACAAGTTTCAGGAACTTTAAATTCTACATAGTTCAAGCCACGTAAGTACCTACTTGTCTTAAAACTGCGAAAGAGACTTGCTCACAGATTTTCTTCAATATTTTTCCTTATACTATTACTAGCAGCGCTCCGCACAGATTCACCAGCATAAGTTTTGATTCCGTGGGAATATCGGTATAAAAAGTATCCTATGTGTTAATCCCGGTTATAAACTATATGTGTACCAAATTTCATCCAAATCCATTGAGTAGTTCGTGCGTAAAAAAATAACAAGCAGACAAACACACTCACAAACTTTCGCCTTTATAATATTAGTGTAACTAGCAGCGTCCCGCGGTTTCACCCGCGTAAGTTTCGATCCCGTGGTAATATTGGGAGAAAAAGTATCCTATGTGTTAATCCAGGAAATGGTTCATCTATGTGCCAATTTTTATCCAAATTTATTCGACGGTTTACGCGTGATTGAGTAACAAACATCCAAACATCTTCACAAACTTTCACATTTATAATTTAAGTATGATATAGTGTGATCAAAAACTTTCACTTTGTTTTTGCTTGATTTTGAAGGCCCTTTGTTCAACTTTGCCGATAGCTGGACGTAACCTCTTTAAGCTAAAATTGTGACGCAGCACCCGATTTTCCTCCTTTCGCACCTGGGCGTCAAATGAATGGTTGCATGTATTGAGTAATAAATTATAAGGTAAAAAAAAAACTGAAGCATTTCAAAGACAATGCTTTAATAGCACATAAAAAGTTAATTTCGCTGAAATAAACTTTTAAAGAGCTGAAGACGAGCTTCAGCTCTTTAAATAAACATTCGAGATCGTAAACTGAATGTTTTACAATGTGCGGATGTTAAGTATTAAGGCACTGAAATAAAGCAGTTTGAAGGTTTTTCTAACATAACATTCAGGGGTAGGCAGAGGGAAGTCCTGCCTATAGATAGGCATCTATATAAATAATAAAAATGAAATGCGGCTCGTTGGTAAGTGCATCGCTTTAAACGGCTGTACCGAATTGGGCAAATTGTTGTGTTTTCAAAAGTTTGTAATAATCCGAATTAGGTTTTTTGGGAAAGACAAAATTTTTAAATTGTGTGGAAAATTGAAAAATTTTAGAATTTTTTAAAATTAATTTTTCTTTGGGATTTCTGAAAGCTGTACCAAATAATCTTACATATTAATTGCATAGTGTTAATCTTCACTGATTAATTTTTAGCTAATATTTCGACCGTTTCTTACAAGCTTTTATTTTTTTAATCTTGATATTACACCATTTCGTGTTACTTGGTAGGTTATTCGCTTCCTCTTTTCAAAGAAATCATTTTATAACTTTTAATTGTACGAGTGTTATTTCAGTTCATTTGAGAATCAGGAAATGGAAGAACTTTATCCTGAAAACTTAATTACGGTAGTATTGTCTAACTTTTTTAAATGCAATTACAAATCCATACTAATATTATAAATGCGAAAGTTTGTCTGCCTGTCTGTCTGTTACCTCTTCACGCTTACACCGCTGAACCGATTTAGGTGAAATTTAGTATAAAGATAGTTTGAGTCCCTGGAAAGGACTTAGGATAGTTTTTATCCCGATGTTCCCACGAGATCGAAACTGCTGCGGGTGAAACCGCGAGGCGCTGCTAGAACAAAATATATATTACATAAAACCAGTTAAGAAGAACACACACTATCCTGAAACCTTATAAAACCCATTACCTAATCATTTCACTGCAAATAATAAGATTATGATAAATCTTTTATTTCTTGACATTTTTCCAAAAATTACACCCGCGGTGATCGGTTAGAGTCGTAAAAGTATTTCACATTTCAAAATATTTTAACCTCAAAATAATATCATAAACCTTGAGCTACAACCACTAACAAACGTGCACATAACCCTATACCAGCTCAAAGGGAAATTTTAAAAGTCGCCCCGATGGCCGAAACGACGCAAATTACATTTGTGCTCGGCCCGCTTCGCTTGCTCCGTCCGCTCACTCTGCTCCGGCCGCCGGCAATCACATTCGTTTACCACCTAGCCGATAGATTCAATTTGACAACGCTTTTATATTTACACAACTTTTCCGCATTGTCGGCAAATCGGTTGAGATTGCAGTCTCTGAAATCTGTGAAAATGACTAAGTTTGGAAATAAGCTCGAATATTTATTCATTAGCCTGGTTAAAGTGATTAATCTTTTTTATTTTTCATTAACTAACTTTTTAATTATATTAAGGGGCTTACAGGACCTAAACGCAAAAAAAACGCAAGTTTTAGAAACAATAAAAGTATATGATCGACTACAGGGGAGGGTCTGTATTTATGCTTTCGCGGTTGCACAACGACATGCTTTGCTTATGCTTTGCTTGGTAGTATAGATGCAGGCCTACCTTACTGCCTCCCTCAGAGGCGGTAAGGTGGCGAGGTCTTGAGGGGGAGCGCTACGGTCGCGTAGATCCTCAAGGCAAGTCTGGGGGATTCACCTTCACGAGGTTGCCACCCTGTTCTTGGTCTAATTCCATAAGAAATAGACGCAACAAAAACCCCCAGGCACTTTTTCGCATTTTTCCCGAAAGCCAAAATCCCAGGCCTAGGGTAATCCGATACCTCACTCCCATGATCCCATGCCCAGTCCCTCCTTCCTTTTCCCTTTTCTCCTTTCGGTCCTTGAGGACGGGTAACCTCAACTCCAAAAAAGCCCACACATCCTACCATGTCGCAGAGTGGAAAAAATAATATTCCCCAGGTGGGTCCCGGCAATGCCGGGGAATCCCACACCGACTCGTCGGTCTGCCCCCACCGTAATCTGGGGGGGGGCACCAATCTGCCTATTAGCGCCGCGCCTTCTGCGCGGCTGGCTGCTTCGGCACCAACAGCTCCGGCTGCGGCTCACGCGCCATCCGACACAACCATGGCTGCGACCTCTGCGCCTACTGACTCTGAGACGGCTGCGCCTTCTGCGCCAATGACCCTGACTAGTGTCGCACCTTCCACGAGGGCCTGGCAACAGAGCATCGTTCGGAACAGTGTGACAAACAACCCTGATAACGACAATAATAAAGCTCGACTCTCCAGTCTTAGCAGCGAACTCCGCGCGCTGGCACTCCAGCGCGAGAAGATCGAGGCAAGACTAAAAGACATGAACTCTCTCGGAACGGGAAAGGAAGCGGAATCTGATGGTTCTGGTTTCATCTCTGTGGACGAAGTACGCATGCTTAAAACAAAGCGCGGAAAGATCCGGAACAGAGAAAGAGAACTCAACAACCGTTTGCGCAAAATCCGCGAAGGCAATAGCCAGCGCGAAGCACAAACGGTTAGTTGTAAGGGAGTACGCGACCGGCTACAGACACGCGAAGGGGAAACCCAGCGCGAAAAGCAGTTGGACGCGGAAACGAGCGGGCAGGGAACAGTACGCGAAGGGGAAACCCAGCGCGAGAAGTCACTGCCCGCACCAGGACCATCCGGAGAAACCGACCGGAACCGCGACAAGATGACCGTAGACCCACACCGAACTAGACAGAAACGAGGCAAGCGGTCTGGATTCCTGCGCCGGGTGTCCCTGGCACAAAGCACTGTGCCAAGCTCCTCAGAACCGCAACCCGGTCCAAGTGGACAGGGTGCGGCGAAGAGGGAGCGCCCGGACGATACGGCTTCACCTAGTACGCTCCAGGGGGACGCCAAGCGTGTTAGAACCCAGGCCGCTCAAGGGGAGCAGAGAACCTACGCGCGGGCCACTAAGGATATCCCTGCGCGACTCGCCGTAGCGATCTGCCTCTCGCCTCCTTCCCGAGACATGACTACCGACGAGTGCGAGCACATCAAGCTCAGCCTTGAAGACTTCATCGTGGACACGTGTCGAACTGACCCCTCCAAAGTCCCGGCCTTCCGTGGTTACCCAAGGGTAGCGGATGGCACGGTTCATATATGGTGCGAGGACGACAACGCCCTGACCTGGCTGACCCAGAACGTACCTAAACTAAGACTGCCAAACACTGACGAGACACTGACAGTTATGAAACAGTCCGACGTACCGACCCGGGTTCGAGCGGCGCTCTTTGTACCCAGGTACAATGGGGACATAGCGCTGCTCCAGACAGTTCTGACCTGCCAGAACC
Organism: Luperina nickerlii; assembly: GCA_963855955.1. Taxonomy (NCBI): domain Eukaryota; kingdom Metazoa; phylum Arthropoda; class Insecta; order Lepidoptera; family Noctuidae; genus Luperina; species Luperina nickerlii. The sequence goes on from OY979685.1 coordinate 8,904,673, forward strand.
CCTGGTACGACATCGGCAGATGGTCCCTGTACAGGGCGACATCGGTCGGTGGGGATAACTACGGGTCTTATCTAACCCTGGGTATCCCACCGGACGAGGTCGAAAAGATCTTGGGGAGGGAGCGACGGATATCGTACCTACTTGGGTCGATATACGTGCGTTTCTTCCCCAACACCCATCCCTCCGAGACTAAGACTGACACTGAACGAACGAAACCGGCTCCGACTGAACTTGACGTGACGATGACGCAACTGGAGGAGGAGATGGCCAGAACGGCTATGGCTGATGCCGACGCTGTGAGGATGCCAACCTCACCACCAAGGTGGACGGAGCAGCTGCTCTCATCATCGTCACCGACACTGAGCGAAGACCAGCATGGGCTGGGAGAGGCGGGGGAATCATCCGATGGATCCATCTCCCCCTAATTCCACCCCACTACCGACCCCATCCCGTCCCATAAACATCATCCAGACCAACCTCCAGCATAGCCAGACGGCTACCGCCTGCCTGCGCAGGGCACTGGAGATGGAACCCCGAACCATTGCACTCATCCAAGAGCCGTGGATCCGTAATAACAGAATATGCGGCCTTGGTAACATTGGAGGTAAGCTGATCCTCGACACACAAGGCACAGATAAACCACGAACCTGTGCCTACATACCCAAAGATATACCCACCACCACACTCACGCAATTATGTTCCAGAGATCTAACAGCCGTCAGGCTCAAAACCGACGGCGACGCACCCGATATCGTCCTGGCCTCGGTATACATGCCTGGCGAGGATGAAGACTGCCCACCAAAAGGGATGGCCGACCTGGTAAGGTATTGTGAAGACACCAACTTGGACCTGGTCATCTGCACGGACTCAAACGCCCACCACCCGCTTTGGGGTTGCAACAAAGCCAACACTAGAGGTGAGGTACTATGCACATATTTGTTCTCAACAAACCTTAACATCGCAAACCGCGGCTCGGAACCCACTTGGGTCACATCGCGCGGACAAACAATTATTGACCTAACGCTGGCTTCGGAAAGCGCGGCAAAACTTATCTCTAACTGGCACGTATCCAACGAGCCTTCTTGCTCTGACCATAGAAGGATTCGCTTCTCACTAATAGCTAACATAAAAAAACCCGAACCTAGACGCAACCCACGCCGTACCAATGTACCCGGCTATAAACGGCTGTTGGCCTCCCTACTAACGCAGCACCAAACTCCCCAAATTCTAATAGACCACAAACAACTTGAAGACACCGTAACAAAACTCTCGGAATTTATAATTGAAGCCTACCATGCCTGCTGCAAACTAAAAGACCCAGACACCAGGAGCAAGGGTAACTCCTGGTGTAATGCGGAACTTAGTAAGCTCAGGCAAAACATGCGCAAACAATTCAACAGAGCCAAAAACTCCAGACTACCAGAAGACTGGGACTCATACAAGAAAACACAATACACCTTCAAAAAACAAGTCAGGAATGCCAGCAGGGCAGCCTGGCGGAAATTCTGCGAAGAAATTGAATCGAACAGCGAAGCCGCGCGTGTGAGAAAGATCCTATCTACAGATCAAGATCGCACCCTCGGGTCGTTAAAAACCCCAGACAACACATACACCAAGTCGGACCACGAAACAAGTAAAGTCCTTTTGGAAACCCACTTCCCAGACTGCAGTCTCTCCGAGGACAGAACCTGGGCAAGTGAGCCAACGCACACACCAAATGACCAAGACTGGGCCAGAGCCCGCACCATAGTAACCACAGAGAAAATAAAATGGGCAATAAAGACTTTTAAACCTTATAAATCCGCAGGCTTAGACGAAATTTTCCCCGCCCTGCTACAATGGGGAGTAGACGTCCTAACGCCGTGGCTGACCGTCATCTACCAAGCCTGCATAGCACAGAAATACATACCACTTGCATGGCGAGAGGTGAAAGTCATCTTCATACCTAAACCAGGCAAACCAGATTACACACAACCCAAGGCGTACAGACCAATAAGCCTAACATCTTTCTTGCTGAAAACCCTCGAGAGACTCTGTGATCGACATATTCGGGACGGACCTCTTCGGGAGCGACCTCTTCATAAACAGCAACACGCGTATTCCACAGGAAAATCAACAGAATCTGCGCTGCATAGTGTGATCTCCAAGATCGAATGTGCAGTGGACCACAAATGCTCCTCACTAGCTGTCTTCATCGACATAGAAGGCGCTTTTGACAAAACTATCTTCCATAGCATCAACGCAGCCCTCGAGGAACACGGTGTGGACTCGACCCTGCGAGGATGGATCACAAATATGCTCCGATTAAGAGCCGTACAAGTTACGGTAAACGACACCACCAGAGCCATAGTGGCGAAGGGCTGCCCCCAAGGTGGAGTCCTCTCGCCACTACTATGGAACCTTGTAGTAGACAGCCTCATCAAACGTCTAAATAGCAGAGGCTACTACACGGTGGGCTATGCTGATGATTTGACCATAATAATAAACGGCACACACGAAAACACACTATGCAACCTTATGCGCCAAGCTCTAAGAATAGTAGAAGACTGGTGCAAGGAATACAAACTAGCAGTAAACCCCACCAAAACCGAACTCGTCCTCTTCACAAAGAAAAGAAAGCTGACAACTTTACAATTGCCAAGCTTCTTTGGGAAAACCCTAAGCCTATCGACTGAAACCAAATACCTGGGTATCTTTTTGGACAAACAGCTGAACTGGGCAAAACACACTGATCACATTATCACAAAAGCCAGTATAGCCCTATGGCAATGTAAGAGACTCCTCGGGAGAAATTGGGGCATAAGCCCCAAAATCACCTACTGGCTATACACCACAGTTATCCGACCAATTATCACATACGGTTCTTTAGTTTGGTGGCCCAGGACCAACCTAAGTACAACCCAAAAGGATCTCGAGAAACTGCAAAGATTTGCCTGCGTAGCAATCACCGGCAGCATGAGGACTTCCCCCACTGCTGCCTTACAGGTGATGCTGGGGCTACCTCCCCTACACCTCGTCGTAAGAGAGGAGGCGGCCATAGCGACTTTCAGACTCGAAGTATCCGGCTCCCTAAGCAATGATTCTAGGATCAAACACACACGCATCAGAGAAGATGCAATCAAAGAACAACCGATGATGACATCACCCATCGACAGAACCCTGAAGACCCACTGCTTCCAAAAACACTACAACATAGAGCTCATAGAGGAGTTGTGTGACTACTCAGGTACAACAGAGCTAAGAATTTACACTGATGGATCAAAGACCGACGAAGGGACGGGCGTCGGGGTGTTCTCCAACGACCTAAACATTAAGATATCCAAACCACTTGGAATGCTCAACTCCGTTTACCAAGCAGAGTGTGTAGGTATTATCCAAGCGGCACACGCTATAGAGGCCAGGAGGGTTACGGATACCAATATCCGAATACTCTCCGACAGTGCCTCAGTTCTTCAATCCCTAAAGAGTAATCAGATCACGTCGAGACTAACACTAGAATGCCACAAGGCCCTAGAACGAATCACGGTACTGAATCGCAACACGATAACGCTACAATGGATTAGAGGTCACAGTGGATCACTTGGAAACGATGCGGCTGACGAACTTGCCAGAAGAGGATCCAGCACAAAACCCTACGGACCTGAACCCATTGTGCCCATTCCTTTCAAGCAGCTAAGAAGCTGGTTAAAGGATCACACTCGAATACAAGCGGAAAAATGGTGGACCTCGACACCAGGATGTAGGCAATCCAAGGAAGCTATGCCATCCCTGGATACAAAGCTGACCAGGCGCCTTCTGCGCCTGGACAGAGACAGCCTGCGCCTGGTGGCGGGGACCATCACTGGACACTGTTCACTAAATAAACACTTCCATACCCTGGGAATCACTGACAGTCCCCTGTGCAGAGCATGCATGGAGGCGGAGGAAACGGTGGCGCATGTGCTTCTTGAGTGCACAGGCGTTACCAAGATTCGCGAGGAGACCCTGGGAACACCAACATCCCTTGCGGATGCCCTGAGGAGACCGGGAAGTCTAATCTGCTTCTGGAGGGAGGTGGGCTGGTTGGAGTAATCGGCCACCATGGCTCACGCACAATGGTCCACTTCAAGGACTAAGTGCGGAAACCTAAACCCCATGATAGATAGATGATCGACTACAGTAAATAAAATCAGAAAAAAAAAATGATATTCTTCAGGATATATGCTAGATAGATAGTGTTGAAAATATAATACAATTAATTTGATACGATAGAAAAAAAATCATGAAGATACCTCTAAAAACTTTCTTTTTACAATAAAAATCATACTAACAACTTAACTGTCCATAAAGTAGACACAATAGTTAAACAATCAACATGAATCATATATGACTCATGGGACAGGGAAACTGCTAATATACATAGTACATACAATCATTCTGTTTTTTTTGTCAGATTATTCTACAAGAAACATACTAAAATACTAGTATTTTTGTTTTTTAGTCCAAACAATAGATTTTTTGTGATTAAATAATTGCTTCATATTTTGCAATAAATTACCAGCGTTGTCATCGCGCTTCTCTTTTTTTTCTATGCAGTCCGACAGTGACCGCGCTTTAGATCATGTAAGCCTTGATTCTTTCGCAATCATCCTCGTGGCTTAAGAGTAAAACTGATGTTTTTTAATATCTTTTCGTAGTTTACTTTACCTATAACACTGACTTATAAATCGATACACGTACATACACTATGTAGGTACCTAGTATTTTTGTGTCCGTCTACCTGACGATAAAAACCACCGCATTGCATTATGTATTTACATAAAAGTGATATGGTAGGTACTAACAGTATTCTATTTTGTGTATTATCTATGTATTTACTGTGATGGTGAATAAATTTCCATGGTGATTTATTATATCACGGCGCTTATTATTCATCCGTTGATCCAATGAATTAAAAGATGACGTAAATTAAACGAACGTGAAGGCGTATAATCCCTTAATATGAAAATTCACCTGTCTACCTGTACCCACGCTATAAATATTCATCAGATTAATAATATCTGCGTCGCATCTATGCTAATTGTCTGGCGACGGATTAAATGAGCGTTTCCCCTTTAAAATAATACAGAGAATTTATTAAATTAATTGGAGTCGTTTTTTTTTAATTATTTATGTGGGTATGGGTCTAGCTAGCATTCCGAGTATTCCTGTAAGCTGAATGTTCAGCTTAGTTGGTGAAAACTGAGCTTATTATGCTCATGTTAGGAATTTTTTTAATAGTAGTGCAACGGGAAGCAAAATGCAGATAAAGCCTGAAATTATTGGAGGAGGCCTATAGTTATTGAGTGCATCGGAAGGGAATCGAACTTAAATGTTCTGGAGCGCCAGCCACGCTAAGCATTGTAGTATTGCGTCTATGTTACCGCTTCTCCGCAGCGCGGCGTAGCAAAAAAAAAATGAGTTCATCAGTCTATTGTGTGTTAATGATAGCAAAAAAATAAGTTTACTATGATTTTTCATATAGTCATATTATATATTAAAAACTCTTTGCTGTTTTATGTTGCGTGGCGGCTGTCTTCTGATGACATGATGTCCGTGGAGCCGCTGTCATACCACGTCCACGATGACCTGCTATAACCGGCACAATCCTGATGATATTGAAGTTGCTGAGCTACTAACACGCTGACCACTTCTGGTAAAGGCTATACCGCACCGTTATACTTAATATTCCTGCTATTCATGGAACACCCTCCGAGTGGCATGTCAACAAGTCTAAAATAAAACCCCTAAAAGTAAAAAGGTCACCAGTAGGTCAACTAAAAATAAGAAAGAAAAATGTACGTGAAAATAATACGCGAGGGAAATACTAAGCCTTGGTTAAAGGAAATAAAAAGAATTTTAATCATGATATCTTTTTGCAGAAAGATATCAAATCATAAAAGTAATATCCGTTGAGTCTAATTAATGGATTTAGATTAGATCTTACATAATCTGTTACTGGAATACACTTCTAAAATTAAAAAAATATCCCTCGTTTTTTAATTTAATTCCCTCGATGTTATAAAGGATGTTTTAAAATGCGTAGAAAGGCTATTTGGGATGCTATCATGTAACAATTTTTAATGGTCGGAAAAGCAGTGCAAATGTAAATACTATTTTCATTACGGATATTGGAAACAGATTACACTTTTTTAATTGAATCCAAACTTAATATTATTTATTTTTTCGGATGTTTCAGCTATGATAAAAATTACTTAATTAAGTATATAAGATGATTGTTTGGGATTTCAGGGTCAAAACTGCAACTTCGATATAATGAGTTCTTAGTGCAAGAAAACAGTTTTTTTTTTTTGTAAAAGTGATATTACTGACTAAACTAGGACCTGGGATATTTTTCAAAAACTATAAAATTCCGTTTTAGCTTTCTCGAAAATCGAGCGCATATGATGTCATAAAAGTGTATCAAGGTCGTGACTTACGCCTGCTCAGGTACCTACAGTTCAATAAGATTACGGACTCAATACCATTCTCCAAACAATACTTTATTTAAATGTTTAATCTACTGAACCTTTTCACCATTTCCTGAATTCGTATGACAGCGATGCATCAATCGTATGTCAAACAAACGACGGTCTGCTGTCACGTCGCGTTGAGTAATGTAGAAGTTCCTATTGTAAATTATTGTATCATTTATATGCTCAACTGTGGCTCGTTTTGTTAATCATTTGCAGCAACGTTGTCGTGCCGCAAAAATTAAAAAACAAACTTAGGCGTGTTGTTCATAATAGGTAATACGGGCTGGTGTCCGCAACTCCACGTCAATGCGCGTATTTTTCGTATGCATGTTGGTCTTTTATCTTCTGACGGTACGAGCTTTACGAAAATAACTCGTCGATCAATACAGACTTGGAGCAGTTACGACCAGCTGTTACAGGCCCGACTTACGAGTCGTAGGTCATGGATAAGAACCCTGGTAGGTGCTTTACTTTGTTTAAATAATTTCATCGCGAAGGAAAACATCGTGAAAAACAATAGAACCAAAACTTTGAAGACATGTAACATCTACCAACCCGCACTGGGCCGCGTGGTAGATTATAGCTTCTCTCTCTCACAACTCACAACACGCGGTTCTCCAATGCCATACCCTGCACCCAGCCTGTCGTCTTTTATGGTTGTTAGTTCAACTGGGTGGCCATGGAACGATGGTCTTGACTTGACTAGTGAGCCAAGTCAAGACCATTGTTTCTTCTGTGGGTAGATGTGATGATACCTAATACCACGAGTAAAAGATTGTGGTGCTACAAGGTACACGTTAGCATTACCGTTTGAGCCCTTTCAAAACAGCCCACCTTACAGTACGCTGATACATACATTTGCTGCAATTGGCAAACATAAATCAATTTACTACCAATAATATTATGATGCGTTACACAATCGCGGTAATTCAACCAATCACGCTAATGCCCTTGTGCTGATGCGGTTAACCGATGTGGCTTACTCGATAAATGTATAAGCACTTGATTTGTAATCGGTAAACTATGCTTTGAGGTCGGTGCATACCGTGGGTTCACATGTAACACGTGAGGTGTAGCCACCTAGTTTATTAATAGTTATTGCTACGTTTATGCTGAGATCTTATGGTATCGTACGGGTTCCTGAATAACATTTCATGTGTTTTGTTAAAACTAAGTGATTTTTAATCAGTGCGAGAAAAATATTAACTTAACACCCAAAGAGTCGCTAAATGATGACTAAAAAGAAAGATTCCTCAAGACCAACACGAATAAACGGGGCCTTCACGGACGGCTTCCGTACAAACCCGTTAATAATACCAAACATATTGCAAAATTTCGGCAAGAATGATATGAATAGATTACAATAAAAATCATTTTAAAAAATCATAAGATTACGTATGATTACAAAACACAGAAACAGTCTTGATCAGTAAAATGATGAACTAGATCATTTTGAGTGATTATAAGACTGTTTCTGTGTTTTGTATGTCTGTACCAAGGAACCTTTTATTTAATTGAATGATAGGCCAAAAAACTTGAATTCAGTTATTATTTCAAATAGTTCAAACTTAAATTATACGAGTAGAATAACATGAACTAATACAATGGTAGTACGCAGTGGCACGACACAGAAAAGAAAGAAAAGCAAAACTTATCTAAATAATTAGTTTTGTCACGATCTATCACGAGACGATATCCATCTACTTATAAATTAGTACGCTCACTCACGCACATAAAATCGTAAAAGCAAATATCAAAACTAACTAACTTTCGTAGAATGCGTGAACCTTTTTACAAAAAGATACCAATAACATACAATATTACCAGGTAACAGGAAAATGGCTTATTTCATATTAAACGGCTTTCAAATCCAACAACAAAAAAACATGTACCCTCCGTATACGGGTAAATAAACTTTTATCTCTATTCGATCTCGATTCGTGCGTAAACACTTTTTATTTGAAAATTACGCGTATCAGAATAAGTAGCTGGAGTCCGCGTAAGCATTTTTTACGTGAATATCTCTTGTACCAAAAATGGGGTAAGGGCGACTATTGTCGTCCGTGTTTATTGTTGTTACCGCAAGATTTTCATTATGGATAAGACAAAATGGGTGACGTATTTAGGGAAAATGTATTTAGACAATTAACCTAATTTACTTTATGAATACCGTACTTTTGTAGTGGAACAATAAAGTGGCAGTTTATTGTTTAAAAGAAATTGAAATAAGATTATTTTTACTTTGTCCACAAAATATCGGAGCTATTGAGAAGGTACTTAATAAACCCACGACGTGTTCCAAAATTATGCATAAACGTAGCATGGAACATAATTGGTGTCTCTACCCACATCATTCCAGTAATCGGCTTTCACGAATGGCTGTAACATAAAGCTGAAATCGTTTACATGGTTCAAAGTATGTAACAGGCTCTAACATTACATCCTTATATGTTGTCGAAATGACTGTTTTCTCAAATATCTTTACCATTGCCGACTTTGTAGCCTTTACGAAGTCTAAATTGGGTCGGTTTTATATGCGAATATTTTCTAGTTAAAATGGGTTTCTAGAATATCTAAAGTTTCTGTGTAATAGTAGGAGTAGGTACTATTTACTTTGTTCTCTATTCTTTTTGTTTTTTTTGGTGATTTTTGGGTTTAGTTTTAATTTTGTTTTTTGTAATATTATTTTTATCCATATTTTTGTACATAGCTTTAATCCGTCAAGCTCCGCGCGTACCCTATATAGTACGATACAATAGAAAATCAATCGTGTTTCATTAGCGGAGCTTGAGAGGTCCTGTCCTTTGTAACATCTTTTTAACAGTATGGAATGCAATAAATGAATATGAATATATTCATAAAGTACCGTAAAGGTCGTAGGCTAAAAGAGTTTTCAGAATTAAAAATATAAGCCTATGCCATTCTTTCTCATGGGGGTAGGCAGAACCTCAGAACGACACGTGCTACGATATACAGTCACAGGTATGTATAGTTATTCACTGAAACTATTTATAATATACATATATTTATAATTTAGTTTAAGCCACATAACAAAATTTTCTCAGGGTTTATCTGAGTGATGGCGAGACGAAATGTAAAAGTAAAACTTACCTAAATAATTAGTTGTGTCACGATCTATCACGAAACGATATCCATCTACTTATAAATTAGTACGCTCAATCACGCACATAAAATCGTAAAAGCAAATATCAAAACTATATACTTTCGCAGAATGGGAGAACCCTTTTACAAACACATACCAATAACATTCAATATTACCAGGTAACAGGAAAGTGGCTTATTTCATATTAAACGGCTTTCATATCCGACAACAAAAAATCATATATACTATTAAATTTAAATCAGCAAACAATGATGATTCGACTGACAATTCGACTAGATATTTTATATACCATATTTTTTTCCTTCCGGGCGGTAAAACCTGAAAAAGACCATAAATACATATGAATGAATACTAATTAATTTGGCCAAATATTGCTCGCGGCCGATAAAATATAAAACATTAAGGTAACGAGGGTAGCCATTAAAAGTGTGTTCGCACTTTGTCACCTCATTATGGACGATGTTCGGCTTTCCTGAATTAATAATGGTTTTAAAAGATACTTCAATTTCGTTTGAGAGGGGAATCGACCACGTAAGAGGTCGTTTTAGGAGGTTCTCTTTTCTTTATAAGAGGTTAGGTATAATAATCTTGTTCATTCTGTGAATTAAAAGTTCTAGTGAGGATATTTTTGTCAGTTTCTTCATATTTTCACACACAAACAGTGTATATATACATCCAAAAGTAGTTATAATTAATTAATTATAATTTATGTAACTGTTCTAATTCGACAAGTTTCAACCAATTAAATATTCTAAACATCATCATCATCATAATTTCGGCTTAAAGACGTCCACTGCTGGACATAGGCCTCCCCCAAGCACCTCCACTTCGACCGTTTCTGTGCTTCTCGCATCCAACGGGTTACTCCGGCCTTCACAAGGTCGTCGGTCCACCTTGTTGGAAGGCCTCCTGCCTTCCATCGCTACATCTTCCGGTACGCGGTCGCCACTCCAGAACCTTTTGGCCCATCGCAGAACAGACAGCCGTTCTGCGAGCAATGTGTCCTGCCCACTGCCACTTAAGTTTGGCAATTCTTTGGGCTATGTCAGTTACACTTAAGCGTATGAAGTTTCAATAAAATCGATTCATTTATTTCGAAAAACAAGGGCTAGAAAATTTGTATGTAATGCCGTACGGCGTAAACGCTCTTAAGTAATAAATTTTATAAAGAGCAGTGGTGGCCCCGACTTATGAGTTGTTAGTCGTGAGTTCGGACCCAGGTGGGTACTTTACTTTGTGTGTGTTTGTTTCATCACCACTGCTCTCAAATCGGTGTAGGTAAAACATCGTGAGGAAACTCGAAAACATGTGACATCCGCCAACCCACACTGGGACCGCGTGGTGGATTATGACTCACTTCCTTTTCCAGAGAAGAGGCATGTGTCCTAGTTGTTATGGTATAGGCTGATTATGCTTATACGATTGTATTTGACGGCTATCGCATCTACAATGCTGCACGCTGGCGTATAAAGGACCTATAAAATGTTAATAATGATTGATGACTCAATACTAAAGTTACAGTTTCCTAGAAGAGCGATGTCCGCCTCATAACAGCTGCAGTGACGGTTGTCATGAAAATAATGGCAGCGCGGTTTGTCTTTACATTGTCAAATAACGACCTCTAGGAAAACACATCAACTCACTTTTATAAATAACGTTTCAGTGACGGCATACCTAAATTGCGTACGCTATGAGGCGGCCACCGCCTTTGGAAATCGTAGCTTAATCATACGACAGAACCTCTTTGAATATAACAAAAAATATGTTAATTTCAGACCCTATTTGCATACCGATTTTATGCAAACACGCGATGAAAAGGTTTCCATAACATGATGTAATTAAATCGGGTTTTCGTTTCGTGTTAAATCGAGTGTGAAAACAAAAGAAGTACCATGCCTGTGGCTGGCATTGCGGGTAGCTAGATAAAATGTTACGATCTGTTTACGTATCATTCAAAGTGACTTGTTAAACGAAGGACATATAGCGCTAGAAGTTTTTTTTGGCGCGTGGTAATAATTGGGGCTAAAGCCGCCATCGCGTTTTTTGAACACATTTCAAGTGACATTTCACTATTCGTCCAAATGTTTACCAACAGCCTGTCAACGTCATTCGAGCGCCAAAATATTCTTTGTGGCAGTGTGCCAAGGAACATGATAGTACTTACAGGCAATGATGTATAAAACTATAGATACGTTGTCCGCACTCTAAAATGGCAACATGAAATGAAGCCAATTGCCACATTTGCGCTCAGTCACGCACCAACCTGTCGCGCGACGCGACGCGACGTATGTTTGTTTTTAATTTATATCGTATGTGAAAACCTGTGCAAAACATAAAGAAAATATGCCGTCGTGTGTTTTCAGAGGATGTAAAAATTATACCCCAAAAGTTAAAGACAAAAATGTGTCATTTACAAAACTAGATTATTTTATTTTATTTTGTACGACGCTGCGTCTAATGGCGGCCGGCGCATGAAGTGACTCTGATAGCTACGTCACTCATGCGCTCGACCAATGAGCATGTAATTTGACTATTACTTATCCTGTGACGTAACTGAAGATGTTTATTTATCTCCCTCTAGCAACAGACATCCCGCCGTACGGTGATATATTTTCTTTCCCTTTCTTTACGCGTATAAGTAGTTATCTAGTATTTTCGCCGTTTTTAAGCGCCGAGATGTTGGTTGATAACGTGTCTATATATAATACGTCATTGCTTACAGGTATATCGTTTAACCGAGATGGTAATGCCGGACGGGATAGCTACGCCCGTCAACAGGAGAAGGACTGCGGTTTTGCGACACGTGACTACACCTCTCCCGCACCGCGCAGATATCTCAGCCTCCGTCTTTTGCTAAGCGCTCCGCAGGCGAATGACCGCGAGCGACAATCTGGCAAGCATCGGCGGTGCGGTCGTTTTACCCGTGGTTTTACCCTCTGTGTGCGTTAGACTATGGTTTGCTAAGACTGTGGTAGTCACCACATAGTGTCCTCAATTCACCGTCGAATGACGTCACTGTAACGTCATTTCTAAAAGGTTGATGTTAATACATAGGGAGTGAGGGAGTGTTTTAAACCCAGTTCGTCAACCCGCGGTGCCATCATTCTCATGACAGCCGTCACTGCGGCCGTTATGTAGCGGTCATCGTCTTATAGGAAACCGCAGCCCTATTAAATAAATAATTTATATTATTATATTATTGCATAGATTTTTAAGCTATCTTTCATCGCAGACAGATTGTCCATTGTCTGCACAGCGCCTTAAGCGGAAAGACTGCAGTAAACAGTAAAGCTGTTTATAAAAGAATTCGTCCAGAGTAGTGCTACTTACCACAACACCGATTTCAGCCGCCATGCAGTGTTGTATTCCATCTTGAGAGGTGGGGTGCTGGTGTAATTACAAGCACTTTCCTTCTAATTTCTCACAACGTACTTTATAGTTTTTTTTTTATTATTTGTAGTAAGTATTTAAAGGTATGAGGAAGGGCATAAAATTAATTCATCCTCTTTAGAAAAGGGAGGATCCTCTGAGCGGACCGAGGATCGTCTGGTGGGCTACTGCCCGACGATGGATGTCGGGACTTTTTATATACGCTAGTTGCGCGGTTAACTTTGCTTGCGTGATGCAGGATTTTGCCTGACGTCAGAGGGGCAATTCTCGTAATTTTAAAAACGTTATCAGTCTGATCTCAGTCTCAATCGGTCAAAAGTACCTCTAATTTCCCTACATTTTGACAAGTTTTTGACATTTGTTTGTTGCTGAGATGAGATTGCAACTAGATTGTGAACATTTTGAATTACGAGATTTGGCCTTCAGGGGGCCTAAAAAGGCCACTTTTGTAGAATCACAAAAGGATAACATTATGAATTATAATGGACAATTAACTGTTAAGTTAATCGTTTCAAATCCCATTGGTTAAGGATTTTTCAGTTATTTTTTTTTCTGTGCTAAAATACTAATCAATCCAATCCAAATACAATACCAATCTCTTTGATTATACCTACGTAGTGCAGCGAAAAAACGAAAAACACGGCTGTGTTCGCCATATTATGATTCATACCAAACCCTTTTATGATTCTGCCAACGTGGCCTTTTTAGGCCCCCTGTACTTTTAGTCTGTGCTAAATAAATGTATTTTGTTAACTGCACCCACGTAACTGCCCGTTCAGTCATCTTGCTGCTTTATTATTTATTTAATTATCTATTTAATTTTTTTTATGACTCATTTTTATTTAGTTTACTGCACAGTTTTTACGGCCAAACTTTTTAATTAACCAAAACTACAATAAACAACTTGCTCTTTAATTAAATGTCTTAATATTATATATCCATTGTTTACCCAGTCAGCCTGTATTCAGATGAACCGTCGGCATTGATACAGCAATTTTATTTTGGTCTGTCAGTGGCGTTTAGATTATGTGGAGTTATTTACGTGAATGAGAGAAATACGGGGAAACGTTTCAAAATTAATGCTAATCGAATAAGGACCTGTTTCACTACCCGTTGAGAAGTTCATGTTAAATTATGCGACTAATGTTTTCACACACCAAGCTCCCAATATCTCAATTAGTCATCTTCTCATTATTCACCTCTTTACTTCTATATATCATCTTTTACACAGAATATCCATTATTTATATGGTATTCAAATCCTCTATTCTAATAGCCAACATTTATACCCAAAACGCTTACTTAAAATTAAAAATATTCCTCAAAAGATAAAAATAGGGCGATACACGCTTATAAAGAAACTGGGAGTCGCCATATCAATCCAATACTTAAGAGACTTCAATAAAGAAATAAATACACTTTCATGGTGCGATTCCTGATTTCCCTCGACTCATTCGTCATTTACTTTTAAATCGTATAAATTCCTTGCAATGTTTTTTTGCCTCAAAATTCTTTTATTTCCTTTTCGATTCCATTGAAGCAAACTTTAAGAGTTTGGGAATTAAAGGCCGAAGTATTTTTCCCATCGAAAGTTTTTAAAAACTTTTTTACAAAAAAAAAACAATCAAATTAAAAAAAAACACTACAACGTGAAAAATAACTTTAATTTCGGAAGTCGGTGTCAAAAAACGAAAATGCGGAACTAACGATACCGACTTCCGAAATTAAAGTTATTTTTCACTTTGTAGTGTTTTTTTTTTAAATCATTTTTTTATATTTTTATTTTTCACTTTTTAGTTTAGTGTCAGGAAGTTATTATAACTTCATCACTATAAATCGTATTATTGAAGCTAACTCAAAAACTACCCAAGCAAAGTTGATGAAATTTAAAAAAAAAACATCATTGCTGGTTCATTAGTTTTTGAGAAAATCGCGGACATACAAACATACACAAAAAAGGAGGAATACAGACCCTCCTTTTTTAAATCAGTTAAAAAGCTATCGCGGTATTGTTTGTTTTGACGTTCAGAATACCAAAACGTTACCTCATAATCTTAAAAAGAATGTTCTGTTATATATTTTGATGATGTTTGACTGAGCGAATTTTACAAATGAAACTGACCGTGACAGCTTTTCAACGCGGCTTAGATGTGCCAATCGCGTTTAGTTTTATTGGTGAAATTCGCCCTAAGTATTGGTAAAAGTTGGTGCCGTTTTATATTATACCTACAATTAAATGAGACTTTATTTTCAGCTTTGTCTCTGGAATGGTTACTCACATTCGATGTCTTTGGTATCGCAAATGTCAATAAGCTACAATACTACTTGCTATCAAGATGGCTACTAGTTTGTTTACCTTCAAGATACAAAAAAGTTTATGTTTAAATCATATTTAAAAATGCAGTAATGGGTCCTCTGCGCTGCCGATGACGACGTCGTGGAAGTGGCGAAATTTGGGGCCAACAAAATTTTATAAACTATTCTACCATCGAAACGAAGAAGAACTTGCCATAAAACTAACAAAGAGTTTGTTAGAACACAAACAAAACAAAATGAATTTTTGAAGTACTTCTTTAGGCGCGTTGGGCATTTTTCGAGATGGGAAAAACCATTGCTGTTACCGTAAGCGACACCACGCATGTTTTGTTTAGAAGACGATTAAAAAAATACCCGCTTCGGATGTGTTCGACTGTCCTCGGGATGTACTCGGTTTTAATGTATATCCGATTTGTTAATGAGTGATGGCAAAGAATTCTGTTTGTGTTTTGTTTTCACTTCTGTCGGCACTCCCAGAGTTCCACTGTTTTTATTAAATTCTTTGACATAGTATAAAATTCCACGTAAAAGCAATTTCATCCTGAACTGTCAGTAATTCAAAAAAATTTATCAAATTGCGCCCCACCCACGCGAGAACAGGAGCGGCAGGTATCAGATTTGAATTAGCTAGATATCTCTGCAATCTGGTAAGACATTATTGTTACCGGAAATTGCACTTTTTTAATTTAAATATTTCTTAATAGTCCGTTCGCATGTTTTATACTTATCCTAGTAATACAGGGAAACCTATTATTAGCCATACAATATTGTAATACACTTAAGTGCTCTGTATGTATTTGTCATCATCATTTCAGCCGTAAGACGTCCACTGCTGGACATAGGCCTCCCCCAAGCACCTCTACTTCGACCGGTTCTGTGCTTCTCGCATCCAACGGGTTCCTGCGACCTTCACAAGGTCGTCGGACCACCTTGTGGGAGGCCTTCCAACGCTACGTCTTCCGGTACGCGGTCGCCACTCCAGAACCTTTCGGTCCCATCGGCCACCTGTTCTGCGAGCAATTTGCCCTGCCCACTGCCACTTAAGTTTGGCAATTCTTCGGTATGTATTTGTATCGCTGTTTTATTTTATTTTTTGATGTAAGGAACACCAAACAGGTACATTCAGAACTTACAACTAATTGAACAAAAACAATTTCAGTAATAATATAACCCACAACGCTGTTCACAGCTGGTAGACATAAAATTTTAGAAAATAAAAAGTGTAATCACTAGGAGTTGTATTAGCGATAGTAAAAATAATAGTTTTAATAAATAGTAACGGTATCGGGAACATGGTCCAAGCTACTGGCGGTCAGGGCTCCAGTGAGAGGAACGTCCTAACCATATATTATTATGTTTTTTTAAATATATTTTTATCGTCCTAACAATGCGAGCAGTGTCCAGAAGTACCGCTTTCTGAATTAACCCCTTGATCCAACTGCTCAACAAGAGCCTCGTCAGGTGTTGGTCGAAGCTCTTGGCCATTGAGCCATTGTCTGTCGCGACTATCGGCACAGTGATCGCTGAGTCCCACACTCTTGATCGCCTAAAAAAAGAAAATAAAAATAGGTATATCTTAAGGAGATTTCAGGTATCTGGCGAATAGGTACACGGCTTGTTTGTTTGACCACTCATCTTCACAAAAAAGAATAAAGATTGAAAAAATACTCTACAGCTACCTACGCTTTATTTTTTAGATAAAAAAATACCAGATTTAGGTTTTAGGTTTATCAAATCATCTAATCAAATCATTTATTACTTTGCAAACATGGGTAATTACTTAAATAGTACATACTATTTATTTTATTTTACCATTATTACTACTACTTACTTTTATTACTTTTTTTTTATTTTACTATATTATGTTTTTTTTATAATAGTCCACCATGTTCTACCATGTGATGGTATGGGCATCCTAGTCATATTTAATTTACACAAATTTGAAGACATTATAATTTTAAATAACAATTAGGAAATTATAATAATACAAAATACAAATTAATGTCCAATCGTTCGAAAAAAAAAAAGAGATTAATGCAAGTGTTCTTTTTATACAACATTATGAACTGGTTGAAACTTCATGTACAGACACCAAAAGAGATAAGTAACCAGGGTCGTCGGATATAGTTAAAGTTTAGTAAGAAATCGATGGATGTTTTTGTATGAAATTTAATTTGATAAATGAACTGTTTGTTTTCTATTAACAAAATTAAATTTTATTAGAAAACATCCATCGGTTTCTTACTGAATATCAGCTATATTCGACGACGCTAGTTACTTACTCCTTTGGTGACCGTATAAGTAATTACATTTGCAATTGTATTGATTGTATTCAGTATTGTGTTTCTGTGACAAATAAACCTATTTTTCTTTCTTTCTTTCTATTGTTATTTTAGTATTTTTGTGGACTCCATATTACACATAACATCACGCTAGTTTCCCCGAAGGGTTACGGTCAGGGCCGAGGAGAGAGAGGTTTAGTCTCCATATTATTATTAATTAACCACCTTCTACCCGCGGCTTCACCCGTGTGAATGCCATGTCTTGGAAATTATCCCATGGAGACATGCTACCAGGACAAAAAGCCTATGTTACTCTTTATAGTATCAGCTATCTGCCAGTGAAAGTCCAATCAAAATCGGTTGAACCGTTTCGGAGATTAGCCGGAATAAGCAAACAGTCAAACATTCTAGCATTTTTTTTTGTTATTTATAAGTACCGTATACTACGAGTACCTATATTTTCATATGCATTTAGTAAAAAGATGTTATTTTGACATTACAAACAGACACTTCAATTATATTTATTTGAATAAATAGATTATATAGGTACTAATCGTGGCTAAATAATAACAGCCGCACAGGTCGATCGATCAGGTTAAGCTATGCTTGCCGCGGTTGGTCTGTGGATGGGTGACCATCTTTACATACCGAGACTCCTCCGTGCCTCGGAAAGCACGTTAAGCCGTTGGTCCCGGCTGTCATTCGTGGATCTTTGACAGTCGTTACGGTAGTCAGAAGCCTGAAAGTCTGACAACCAATCTTACCAAGGGGTATCGTATTACCCAGTAACTGGGTTGTGGAGCTCAGATAAGCAATCGCTCCAAGTATTCAGCTGCATCCGGTTAGACTGGATGCCGACCTCAACATAGTTGGGAAAAGGCTAGGCAGATGACGAGATTATACTATTATTAATTATTATTCTAAATGACGTAATAAATTAATTAAATACACTGAAAAGCTGTTAAACTGAAACTCAAAATAAATACAATCTCTCGACACTATGTTTATGACCGTTCGACCTACTTCCGACCGATTAATAAATTAAGCAAAATGGCGTCGGTATAGCGCCCCAAATAAAGTTATCGGAGCTTGAAATTATAGCCCGTTCAGTTACTGCTGATATTGAAATGCAGGTAATTTTACGTTCAGACCGTAAAATTGTTTCAAAGTGAAAGTTATATTTTTCCCATGAATATAAAAATTACCACACTTCTTAGGTAATGTAAGCCCTAATTTAATCTTCCATAATAATTGACAAGCATAATATTTACGTGTGGCGAAAATATATAAAAAATTAGTACCTACCTTTAAATAAAATTAAATCAGTGTTTTAAATCCTTTTAGGGGAAACCACCTTCTGCCCGCGGCTTCACCCGCGTGAATGACATGTCTTGGAAATTATCCCATGGAGAAGTGCTACCGGGACAAAAAGCCTATGTTACTCTTTATAGTATCAGCTATCTGCAAAACAGGAGCTTTTTTGAATTTTCTTCATGGTGAACTCTAAAGTGTTTAAATCTTCTCTCCTTTTGTCATCCTCTAGCATCTCGCTACAGTCAGATGTAGACTAAATTTGAAGCGATTTTACGAATATTGATGATTCTGTGTGAGTTACGGAGTATAAGAAGTATCACTATCTAATAAATTGTTCTATTTGTTTGACTATTTTACTCAAAATATTTATACTTGGTCTTGATGGGTTACTATTAACACCATGCTTGATTTTAAATGGTGATGTAGATATAGAATTTAGAAACGGCTTCAATGGTGATGTTATCCTGTTTTATCGAACTGACTTTTGTTTGGTTAGCTTTACTTCTGAATGTTTTACATATGTGTACTCGAACTAATTTATCCAACACTCTTGTTGTTAATTGGGGAACTTCTTCTACAATCTGCTGAACTGTAAAACAAATGTTTTGTTATTTAAGTGCAAAGTTATAATTATGAACTCAAATAGGAGATTACTAGGATCTATGTAGTTTTGAGTGTACCAACAATGTATGTAATAATACTGAGAATAAAGTTAACTTTTTCAATGCTTTATTCTAATAAATGAGTTAATAAAATATATACCTGAACTACCAGAAGCAATTTCTTCAGAACTTTATTGTCTGTAACAATACTTTTTTCTTTAAATTGCTTTTCACACTCTTCAAGAACCATCATCCTTCGTTTTTTAGCAATATAGGGTCTCTCTGTTGTGTTAGATGTTTGTGTATCCCTATCTGGTTGGCAAATAAATCTTTTGGGCATACATCCAGGTTTTATATGTACTTGTGATACTCCATATAATTTTCCATATCATTTGGCAACTGAAAAAAGAAAAGTAAACAATTAAAATTGATAAAAAAATGTTAACCAAAACAAACATAACCTCAATAAATTAGTTATTTCATAGCCTCAATATTTCAACTATTTCACGTCAAACGAACACTTTAAGTTTAAAACCTATCAATATATAATAACACACTCACATCAAAATTGTCTTCACAGAAATAAAGTGGCGAATAAGTGACTACGTCGATCGGGTGCGAGCTTTAACCATTGATCTCATTATTTTCTTGTTTGCGACATATTTAAAACACCTTTTTGGGTGTGGTTATTGATGTGTTTTTACACTGAGGCACTGCACACCATTTATAAACTTTGGAATTCATTTTTATCACACGAAATATGCAATGTTTGTTAGCTTTTTTCTGACTGCGCGTAGACACATTTGATATTTACCTAGGTATGACGTCAGACCCGACGCCATGACACTGCGAGCTGTTTTCGCGCACTATTGAAAAAATATTAGAAAAATGGCTTTAAACTTCGTTAAACTTAGTTTATTACTGAAATAAAGGTTTTTTCGTAAATAGTAAATGTGTACGTACAGACGCCAGCACATCAAGCTACCCGAAACTGTCAAATTTTCCCAATCAACTTTGAACCTTACGCTTTGGCGATAAAGTTGAAAATCTATTAAAGAAATCTGACAGATTGTGGTAGGTTGATGTGCTGGCGTCCGTACATTACGGAAGAGGATTTCAAAATCTTTCGTCATTCCTATTACACAAATTTCGGCTTCACCGCAGAACAGGTTCAACAAAAATATGTTTTCGACGTACCGCCTTTATGTTTGAAAAACTTTGTGGAGTTATAGTTATAATACTGAAATTGGCCTCTATCTAACCCAATTTAGTATTATAACATTCCTTTGAACATTTAACTTTAATAATATACTGCAGGTTATTTTATCTATTAAAGGATTAAGTTTGAAGTACCTACATAGCTGTGATACACAGGTAAACAATTACACGAATAATATCAAGACATGAAATAATTGTATTTTATTTGAAATTCTATTCGTTATAGTTTTCCAAAAGTCTTCTAGCTAGACTATCTTTGAATTTCTTATAAATTTGCTTAATTTTTTTTAGACAGCGTCTCCTTCTGTGCTCATTATGTTCGTCGTAGGCATTTTTTTTTTTTTCAGGATGGGAAATCATCAAATGACTCCTCCCGCTCTGGGTGGAGCGGAAGGGAGTGTCAGACTCTTACTGACTAAAACCCACCCGTGTTCCTTCCTTCGCCCTTTATGTTCCGGGCCAGCGGTAACCCTTTCGGACAATCCCGCTGACCCGGCAGGCTTCGGCCCTGACGGGCCCCTTCCATTGTTGCTGACATCTCTTTGAGGCGCGCGTGGAACACGTACGCGCCGTCCGGCACGGGCCTGGTCCTGATCGGACGGTGAGCTACCCATTACTCTCCGCCCGCAGGCCCGCGCCTACGGTGGCCGGGAGTCGTCGCGCGGCTCCCGACGCCCGGAGCGTCTCCCGCGGCGGCTGGGACGGGAGGCTCTCTCCCTCATCCATCCCGCCGCCTCCTTCGCTAGCATGACTGCTTCGCAGAAGGAGGCGACTGCCCCCCACTCCCTCTCGCCCCGGACCATGGCTCGAACCAGGCCCTGACGCGAGAGGTCGCCGCCGCTGCCGATCGCCTCAACGAGGACACGGCGGTGCTCCGCCCAAGCGGGGCAGACCTCCACCGTGTG
This sequence comes from Luperina nickerlii, assembly GCA_963855955.1. Taxonomy (NCBI): domain Eukaryota; kingdom Metazoa; phylum Arthropoda; class Insecta; order Lepidoptera; family Noctuidae; genus Luperina; species Luperina nickerlii. The sequence goes on from OY979685.1 coordinate 8,926,317, forward strand.
CTCCACCGTGTCCTCTGGGCGATCCTGGCAATGGTGACACCCGGGCGTTTCCTCCCGCCTGATTATGTGCAGGAACCTCCCGAAACTTCCGTGTCCGGTGAGGACCTGCGTCAGGCGGTAGGTGAGGGCGCCGTGACGCCTCTCTAACCACTCCTCAAAGAGGGGTCTTACCGCCGCTATCGTGGCGTGCCCTGCGCTGGGTTGCGACAGTTGCTCTTTCCATGCCGCCATGAGATCGCGCCGGAGGTCCGTCCGCTCCGCCGCGATTTGCTGCGGAAGCGGAGTTTCCCCCCGGCGTAGTGCCTCCGCGCGCCACTCATACAGGCGCGCGAGGACTATCGCCTCCAGATCCCATGGCGGCAGTCCGGCAAGGAGGCTTGCCGCCTCGCCCGAGATCGTGCGGTAGCCCCGGATCAGCCTCGTGGCTATCACCTTCTGGGGCGCGTTCAAATAATGGGCGGCTCGCCGCCGCAGTGAACGCGCCCACACCGGGGCACCGTATAGGGCCATGGACCGCACGACCCCCGCGTAAAGCCTCCGGCAGGAGGCGTTTGGCCCCCTCAGGTTGGGCAGGAGCCGCTTGAAGGCGGCCCCGGCCCGTTCCAGTTTGGGAGCCAAACGTCGGAAGTGCTCAACGAAGTTCCACCGGCTGTCGAGGACGAGACCCAGATATTTCATCGTCGTCCCGACGCCGATGTGAACCCCTCCTACCGTTAGTTGGGATCCCGATGGTGGCGTGTTCCGGGGCCCATGAAACGACATGGCCTCGGACTTGTGCAATGCCACCTCGAGACCCAACTGCCGGATCCTCTCAACGACTATCGCAACCCCGCGTGTCATCGCGTCGACCGCCGCCTGATGCGACCTCCCCTGCGCCAGGACTAGCGTGTCGTCAGCGTAGCAAACCACGCTGACGCCATCAGGGAGGTCGGCCCGCAGCACCCAGTCGTAACCGATGTCCCACAGGAGCGGCCCCAGAACCGAACCCTGTGGAACACCGCACGACATCTCTCGCCGGTTCCACTCCCCATCGCGACCGGGGTAGATGACGGCTCTGTCCGTCAGATACGCCCCGACTACTCGACGGAGGTAGGTCGGCACCCGGTGATACCGGAGTGCCTCCCCAATGCAGCCCCAGGGCAGGGTGTTAAACGCGTTGGCGATGTCGAGTGACACCGCCACGACGACCCCACCCCGGGACACCGCGTCCCCCGTCGTGAGGGCTCTTACGCGCATGATGGCATCCACCGTCGAGCGCCCCTTGCGGAAGCCGAACTGGCTGTCCGCGAGATCCGGCCCCGTCCTCACCAGGTGCCCGACGAGGCGGCCCGCAATTACTCTCTCAAAGAGCTTGCCCACCTCGTCGAGCAGCACGATGGGCCGGTATGCGGACGGAGAGTCCGCAGGGCGCCCTGGTTTCTGAATGAGGACCAGCTTCCCCGTCTTCCAACGGAGTGGAAACTGGCCTCTCTCCATACATGCGCTTAAGAGCGCCTCCAGTCGAGGCCCGAGAGCCCTCGAGGCCAGGACCCAGGCTTTACCTGGCAAGCCGTCGGGTCCTGGGGCGGTATTTTTGGCCTTCAGCCTTCCTACCGCCGCTCTCAGATCTTCCCCGGTCACTTCGGGGATGTCGTCGTCGTCTGTGTGGTCCGCTTCGGGCACCGCAAGTGGCGGAGCCATAGGCGGGGGAGTGTGCTCCCCCCGTGAAGGGAACAGAGCGCTCACCACCTCCTCCACAAGCTGGGGGCGGAGACTCTGCGTCAGCGGGGGGGCCCAGGTGCGGAGTTTATTCCGCACCAATTTGTAAGAGCGCCCCCACGGATCTCTGTCCAGAGTCTCCAGCATCTCCTCGCGGGCCGTGTACTTGGCCCGCTGGACAGCCTGATGGAGGGCGGTCTTCGCCGCTCTGTACCCCTCGTACAGCTCCGCCTCCCTGGCTTCCGCATCCGGAGGGCGGATGCGGAGCCTGCGGTGCCTGGTGTACAGGTGCCGCGCTTCGACGCACGCCTTGCGTAACGCCTCCACCTCCTGCGACCACCAGTACACCTGACGTCGGGCGCGTCCTGGCCGGACTCGGGGCATTGCCACGTCACATATCTCGGACATGGCCTCCCGGAACCACTCCGCCTCATCGTCAATGTCGGCAGGCCTGTCCGGTGATGTCACCCAGGCCTGCACGATCGAGGCTTCCAGGAGGAGCTCCCGGTCCAGCTGCTTCAGCGCCCACCGCGGACCACTCGGGGCCTGTTGGACCAGCGCGCTGGAGGTCTGAGTGGAGACGTCGAACCGGATGTACCGATGATCGGAGTAGGTCTCCACCTCCTCCATGACGCGCCAGTCAATAACACGCTGTGCCAGAGCGGGGCTTGCGAACGAGATGTCCACCACTGACTCACCCCGCATCCGCACACACGTGGGAACAGAACCCCGATTTAGGACGACCAGGCCTGTTTCCAGAGCCCAGTCTTCCACCATCCTGCCCCGCACATCCGTGTAACGGGAACCCCAGGCCAAATTCTTGGCGTTGAAGTCCCCGAGCACTAGCACGGGGAAGGAATGGTTTCCAGCGACGACGACACTCAACTCTGTTAGAGAGTTGTGGAACTCGGCGAGAGTTCGGCTCGGAGAGAAGTACACTCCCACTACTACAATCTCTCCGAACCGTGCTGCTACGCACCCCTGTCCCTTCGTGACGCTTTCGAGGGACGGGGTGCCGGCGGCGGCCGACAAAATGATGGCCACTGAGCCGCTCAGGTCCTCCACCCAGTCATCCCTGGGCGGGACAAAGTACGGCTCAGCGACCACGGCGATGTTAATCGACCACTGCGCCATGCTCTGGAGCAACAGGTCCTGAGCGCAGGCGCAGTGGTTGATGTTCGCCTGGAGGAGGCGTAATGGAGCCATTACTCCTCCATTTCAGCCCTCTCCCGGGCCCCTTGCGGGGGCCCCTCGGCAGTGTTTATGGCGGCAGCCGCAGCGGCGCCGGCATTGGCAGTGGCAGCGGCGGCGGCGGCGGCGGTAGTGGCGGCATCGGCGGCGACGGTGGGGGTGGCTACGGCGGCGGCGGGCCTGTCTTTTCTCCTGGTTCCGGCGGGTGGAGCGCAGGTCTTGCTCCCCGCCCGGTGATCGGCTGGCTTGCCAGCAGCCGCACATGCGACGCAGTGCGGCGCGGCGTTGCACGAGCCGGCCTTGTGTCCGGGCTGACCACAACGGAAGCACAGTGTGCTGCGGTCCACCTCCGAGGTGCACTGGACGCCAACGTGGTGCCCCACATGGCATCGGAAGCACCTCAGAGGCTTGGGTTCCAGCAGTTTGACCTGCGCTGAAACCCAGCCCACCAGGAGCCTTCGGCCCTCCGCAATTATTCTGGCCGCCGTCACGGGGCAGCTTACCGTTAAGGTTCGCATTCCCGTGAAGTCAGGACGTATGGTGCCCGCCTTCACCTGCTCGGCCAGACACCCGCCCGTCCTGACGACGGCGGCCACCACCTCTCCCTCCGTTACGGAGTCATCCAGGCCCAATATGCGCATGTCCGCGCACTTGACGGGCCTGGAGACTCGAGCCTCCTCCGCATTCAGAGATGCCCTTAGCTTCTCAGCTAGGGCATCAGCGGTGGGGCCACTTGTCGCACCGGGGATCTCAAGCATGCGGGCGCCAGTGGCGGTCACCCTATGCCGGAGTCCCCCGGTGATCCCCAGCTCTCGGAGGTCCACCGTCTCCCTCGCTTTCGTGAGCACGTCGCGGTATGTTACGCCCCTCTTTACCGCGTCCGGCTGTAGCGTTATCACTACAGCCGCGGTCTTCGGGGCGCGAAGCTTAGCCGCGACGGCTCGCTCCTTACGGCGCCGCCTTTGCGCCTTTTTTCTGGCCGCCTTGGCCGCCTTCTTCTGCTCCCCAACCACCTGCCATTCGGTGGCAGTTGTAGGAGCAGTGTTAGAATTTTGGGGGCGGGGCGCAGACTCTGGGGCCTTCGCCTCCTGTGCCGTTCTGCCCCCCTTCCTTGCCGACACCGGGGTGCTGCCGGTGGACACCGGTTTCGTCGGCGCCGGGGCTTCGCTAGCCGACGCCGGTTTCGCCGGCACCGATTTCGGCGGCGCCGGTTTCGCCGACGCCGGTTTCGCCGGCGCTGGGGCTCCGCCAGCCGATGTCGGCTTGGCTGGCCCGGGTTCGGAGGCGGCAGCTGCCGCGGCGGCCGCGTACGAGGCCGCCTTTGGCCCCGGAGCTGACCTGCCCGCCAGGGCGGGGCGCAAGACTATACCCTCCAGGACGGAGAACCGCTCCTGGAAGGCCGCCAGCTCCTGCCGAACCAGGTTCAGGACCTGTTTCTCCACCGGGACGGGCTGGCTAGGCTGGGCCGGTTGGTTCGCCTGCTCGCCCCCGGAGGCCCGCAGGCCGGCCAGGTCTGCTCGGAGCCTCTCATTCTCCTTCTGGAGAAGCTCCATGGCGGCCGTCAGGCGGGTGACCTCCGCCCGCAATTCGGCCACATCGCCGGCCGAAGGGCCGGCGTAGTTGGCCGCCTCCGCTGCCGCCATGATGGAGGCCGTCGCCGAGACTACGGCCCTGTTTTTAGAGGTTTGAACCTTCTTCAGGGCCACGTCCCGGATCGCGGCCTCCACGACCGCCGCAAACCTTAGCTTGCGGTCAGCATCGGGGCCTCCAACCGCACCCGCCTCGTCGCTTGAGGGCCCCGAAGCGACCGCGCGACCGGTCCCCCCCTCACTTGTGGGCTCCTCCGCTCTCTCCGCTGCCTCCCTGGCAGTGAGCCCCCTCCCCTTGCCTCGCTCTCTAGCTCCACCCCGCCTGCTGGTGGGGATCTTTCGAGCCGAGGCCAGCTCCCCGTCGGAGGACGACCCCTGGCCGTCCCCTGACCTTGGCCGCTTACTGAAGAATCTCTTCGTTGCAGCGGCCATCTCCTTGGCACGGCAGGGGCTCTTTGAGTCCCCCGTGCTTGCTCGTCCAGATGCGGCGTCGGACTCCGACTCCGCATCACTCCTCACTTCGTCTGGTAGGCATCACGTTGTCTTCGCGTAGCTTATTCAGGCACTCTAAAATTATTTAATTTATTATCTTTATCTACTGCAATACAGAGTTCTTACCGATATGAAGTCAGTTGTATTCAGTCATCCTGCCATGACAAAGCATGTATAGTAAAGTGGGTATCACATCTCCGCCGCGAAACAATAGCAGTGAAAGCGCAGTAGTTCCGCCATAACATGTCCTTTGTACGGCAAACGAAACAGAATCGAAACTGCCTGTTCTAACGCACAGATTTAATTATGATTCTATCTCTTTCCCGCGTGGTTTTACCGATCTGCTCGGAAGCCAGTTACACCTTTGCGCTCAGCCTACTATTCTGTTCTGTGAAATGGATGTTGATTTTAAAAAACTAATCTAAGAAGTCTGAAGGAGACGTATACTGTATTACTAAGTCGAAAGCGATGACATTTTGCTCCGATTGCTAAAATTTAACTGACTCTCATGATGTACCGCTACTCGAATCACGACATAATGGAGTCATGTATATTAGCGAAATTAGTTAAGCGTTTTCCCATTATTATTTTCGCGGCGGAGGTGTACTAAGGCCATAAATTCCATGATAATAATGATTTGACCTAGTTGTCATTCCGAATTCAAAAGTAGGTAAGTACATTATGTTAATGATTTACCAGGTGAATAATATATCGGTTAACTCCACCAAAATACATCAAAATCATGAAACGTTCACAGTATAATTTCTGTCACGTTTTTTTTTCTTTTTTTTATTTCTATTATGTTTATTTTGTATGAGCCCGCTCTTGGCATCGATCACGCCTGATGGAAAGCGATGGATAAGATCAATGATGGAACGAGGGTGCCCAAAAGATGCCTAAGGCACTGGAACTCCCATCAGAGGCTTCTTCATGCATCCCTAGAATATAATATGTTCACATTATCCACTGTATTTATAAGGGGTGGTTTCAAATGAGCACGTATACGGAATAAGCAATCTTTTCATGCTTCACTACTCACCCCCGAAATTAGCAAGCCGTGAACAATTCCCGGTAATTTACGTTCGAACCATCAAACGTTTCGGAAATGTCCGATTTCACGTCGATTTTTTACAATAATCGTAATATTGTAAACGGTTTTTTGGGATACTTCTTTGCTTTGATTGAATGTACAGGTTTTGATTGTTATTTATTATAATAGGTCTGTAGGCATTTTTAACAAGTACGTTTATTAAGATTTTCTGTAGGTATAATTATTTACTTTGTGTTACTTGAAATTTTCGTCTCAAAAGTAGTATTATGTTTTACAAAAACGTAAAAAACGTACTTCGCCAAATTTGAAATTACATATTCTGAGAATACGACATAACCCCAATCAAACACTAATTAGATTCGATTATTGGAAATTCCGAATTTCGATTTCAGTGATGCCAGTTTTGGACTCACGCTAAATTGAAACGTTAGGAATATAGTGAAACCCTTTGGCTACTAAGGATTATTACAAGCGTTTATTTAACTTGCAATGTTTGTATGTATGTACTGGTCAAATCTTGCTACTGAATTTTAAAGTAGATATCCTCTTTTACAAACTTTTTTTATTATCCCTTTCGGGAATCAATGTACTTTTAGTAGTTATTATTTGGAGTTGTGCTTACACACATCGTGCCTGTAGCACGATGAAAAATAACTTGTCATTATACTCAACCTGTACAAAATATTCTGAAAAAACAAAATTCTCTGCATCGCGCACTCACTTTGAGCGTGTACGTTCGGATTCCGGCTATTATTTCCAACTAACAATACACTTTGTCGCTTTGACGTCACAGCTCGAGCTTTTAACAACTTAAACTATCAAATAGAGGATCTTGCACCTTTAGTGTACCTAGCTCCGCTAATGAGACACAATTTATTTTCTATTGTATCGTATTACATAGGAACATTAACATTAACATAAACATTAACATATTAATATGACGTTTTCCTGCCCCTCCATATTAACAACTGAAGGCAGAAAACTCTGCTCAGTGAATATCCTGTTCGTGCACAAGTGTGCTACACTGTGCGCTTACAAAAGTTACAAACAGCTTTGCCGGTGGAAACAGTGACTATCGGATCTGCAGCTCAGTACGTGCACTGTTGGAGTTCTGCACAAAATGTTTGTGAACAAATGTGCTCCACACAATTTGGGTGGAATCATAACTTTAGACTTACTAGCAAAGTCTGAAATGTTACCTGCAATAGAGCTGGGTCTACAGATTTAACACTACCGGGTATTTTGGGTGGGTATTTTTGACACACAATTGGATTGAAAATTTTGACACACAGATAATATGACCTGAGTTAGGACATAGGATAGGTACTTTTTATCCTGGTAAGTAGTACGTTCCCTTGGGATGATTTCCGACCTCCACACGAGTGAAGCCGCGCGCAGAAACTAGTATTTCGTATCGCTTGTCAACAAACCTACCCTATTGTGAAGAAACAAAACGAAAATCATCAACTCGAATAATATTATCCATGTAGGTGTTGTAGGTAGGTTGTATTGTAGGTAGGCGGATTCAATTTTTTCTTGAATATGGTATATTCAAGAAAAAATTGAATCCGCCTATTTAAAACAAAGTGTTTCATTATTTAACAGCTATAAGTAGCGGTTTTCAAAAATCATGAAAATCATTTGTTTCGTTTTTCGCTAATAACAGCATAGATATTTTTAAGATAATCTATTTATTGAGAGTGAAATGCTAATCGTTGGTAAGCGCATCACTCTAGAACGGCTGGACAGATTTGGCAAATTGTATTTTAAAATGTTTGCAATAGTCCGAATAAGGTTTGTAAGGAAATAACTTTTTTTAAAGTTGCCGGGTGTCCTGATTTCCTGAAATAAACCAACGAGCTAACTGACCTGACAGACGATACACATGATCTGACCAAGATTATGTCTGGACTGTGACCTCTGAGTTTGTTTTGGCCTTTCTTCTCAGAGAAGTCGGATAGCAAACGCCGACCTCATTAAGCTTATTTTTTTAAATAATATGACGTGTAAAAGTTATTCCGATATCCTATTTAAAGAATAAACAATTTCGTTTCACTTCATAGTCTGTTAGGTCAGCTAGCTCGTTTTCTAGTACCTATTTGCTTTAATCCTACAAGTAGAATTCACTTTTCGACTAAGTCTTGCCTTATTTTGCTTGCAAATAGCAGTTTGGCAACGTGTGCATAAAAGACTTTTAACTCCACTTTTGTCGTTCAAACAAAGACCAGTATTTCTGTAGTTACGGTAATATTTCTAACATGGAAATTTCTTTTAAAGCACATTGTGAATAGCAAAAACTTCTCACGGAGTTTGCTTAGTTTTCTTTTATATTATTGGCTTTTATATTAGTCTAGTATCGGATATCTATGAGTATCTCATACGTGACGGTATAGTTCGACACTTATGCCGGTGAAACCGCGGGTCGCTGCTAGTTCTAAATAAAGATGGAAATTCTGTATAGCTCTAGTAAGTACAAACAATAGCTTAAAAATAAAAAAATCTCTTAGAAAGAAAGTATTATTTTAAATACTTAAAAGCGAAAGCGAAAACAACGCCTCTACTGGTGGATAACTTAACTATTTTACGATATGATCACTAAAGTTAGGCCAAATTATGAAGTGGTCGTGCATAACTCTTCATATCGTCAATTGTTGAGTATTCAATGATCTGGCCAGACCACATCATGATGTGACAGCGGTCGATGTTCTATTTCAAGAAATACAACCATTTCATTAAATGGTCGAACACGTCATGTAGTGATCAATTCTAAGATCTGACTTAAAATGTCGTCGTAACTTTTTAATTCAGTGGCTTAAAACCACGTTATCAGTCGCCGAATTATCCAGCTGAACACAAGCTTACACTTTAAAAGTTTCGTGACGTTCAAAAACTATCAAAGAAAATACAAAGCGCTTTTCCAAACTCATTTAAATTATCTAGACTGAAGAAATTCAACTGGAATGTAAAGAGATAAGTGCATTTTGTTGAGCGACCAGAAATCGTTGTTGAATTTATGAAGATCCCTCTAAATCCAGTCTGGACCGGTGTTTATTATCACTTAAGATTAAGTAGATAAGGGGAGAAGGAATAACAAAACTGGGGATTTGACTTCTGCAAAAGTTAATTTTGTTTAGCTGCTTCTTTGTGTTTTGCGGGACTCTCAATGGATTTGCACTGAGATAAAATTGTTAAACAAGTGAGGCGTGGTTTTGTTGTCTTAACGCAACTTGACGTACAATTGATTTGTTTGCTGAAATCAGCTAAGCTTAATACATTGCGGAAGAATCATGAAAAATTGTGTTGCGTTTCTTTAAATATAGTATTGTATACATCACCATCATCATTTCAGGTCGGAAGCACCCACAGGTGCGTACAAGCCTCCCCTTTCCCCCCCCCCCCCCTACTTCCCGGTTCCATGCATGCATCCAGATGTTTCCTGCGACTTTGACGATATTTTATTGTCACCATATTATCATACTAATATTTTAAATGCCAAAGTAACTCTGTATGTCTATCTGGTACCTTTTCACGCCTAAACCACCGAACTGAACCGATCGATAATAATTAAATTTGACAGCTAGGTAGCCTGGAACTTCTCCAGGTCACTAGGTCACAGCTGTTGTTCATCCTGGATATTAGCAATAAAAAACGATTTATTTTCTTTCTTTGTTAAAATACATGCCATTGAGATTGGTGGAGCCACCTTTATCAGCGATAACGTCCACATAACCAAATAATTTTTTGTCAACCTAACCAAACAAAACAAACTCTTATGTCAAAAATACTCAAGTTGTTTTACCTTTTTATAACTCTATCCAAGGGAAAGTCCATCTATAACATCTCACTATCAGCTCCACAGGAAAGTGTCTGAAGACTAAGTTGTACGTCACTGCGCCACCGCTGGAGGAGCATTAATAATTCTGGCCAACTGCGCCGTTGGTTTTCGCCGTTCAGACTAAATACCCGTGCAGGTGTTGGGTTACACTGACAGTGTGATATTAATACCTACCAATAACAACAATGCTAGCCTATTATTGTCTCATTGCAGGACAAAGGCCTTATAGTGGTATCTACAACGTCACATGCGAACAACGCGCCATACGATGTCACGCAAAATCCTGCATCTCGCAAGCAGAGTTTACCGCGCAACTAGCATAGATACAACGGCCTGACATGAATAGAATAGAATAGAATATTTATTTGCCAGAAACATGGTGATTACAAAGGTGTTCATAACATTGCATAGTGCTACATGTCTCACCAGTTTAACGGTATGCAAAAACAAATTACAATTAACAATTAAAATGCAGTTCTTGCAAAAAATTACAATTTAAGTGCATTTACATTACATTAATTTTAAAATTTAAATATTATTTCAATTAGTATAATACCTATATACTATAGGTATTATACCACTTCCATTTTTACTATATTATTATTAATAAATAAAACAATACATTTAACAATTATTATTATTATCACATAATTTAAATAATTACTTATGCCAGTATTTTGACGCCAGATCAAGAGAAAAAAAATTACAGGGACATTTTACAAAAAACTCATTCGAATCACCGGGCAGTTGCCCGCCAGACACAATACCTGTCTGGTCCTCTCTTTTCTATGGAGTATGAGTGAACTTTACACCCTGTTCCTCATACGTCTATAACCTCTTCTCATACAGAGAAGGCATCAGCATTAATCACCACGCTTGCACAAGGTGGGTTGGTGATCTCCATCTAAATCTATACAAAAATAAAAGGAAGTGTCTGGTCAAAATAACAGCTTTTTACTCATAAAAATAAAAATAAAATTGTCTGTTCCGACAACGATCGCGCGGTAGGCCCAGAAAGAGATGGCGAGATGAGCTGGACTCTTTCTTTAAAGGAACACCACCACAATCGCAGTAGACCGGGAAAAGTGGAAAGACAAGGGAGGCCTTTGTCCTGCAGTGACAACAGGAGCTCATAATAATAATTGACTGTTCCGGTTAATCTCTGAAACGGCTGACTGATTTTGACGGGACTTGCACTGGCAGATAGTTGATGTGGGTGTGCGTGTGTGTGCGTGTGTGTGCGTGTGCGTGTGTGTGTGTGTAGTGTGCGTGTTGATGTGTTGTGTGTTGATGTGTGTGTGTTGTTGTGCTACTTTTAATTAGGGTTCCGCGCAACAAAACTACTTTCTATTCTATCCCGGTAGCACGTTTCCTTGGGATAAAAATTTGCGACATCCCCGTGAGCGAAGCCGCGGGCAGAAGATAGTTAATTATAAGTCTAGGTGTCCTTACGATATTTTTCTTCGCTGATGTCAGTATTGTCCAAGATAAACATAGAAAGTGCTTATGAATTGAAAAGACACAGTGGTAGGTACTTGTCCGGATTTGAACCCATAGGTACTGTTCCGTTCTGTAGTGTGGCATAAACCCAAAGTATTTAGAAGGTCTGACGACTAAAATAAAAAAAACCCTGAAATGTGTGCCATGTGCAGCAGTGAATTGGGATAAACTGAGATATTGGGTTGAGGAATCTACTTAATAAAAATCTTAAATTTATTAATTTATTGACAAAAAACCGCTGGATTTAGAACGGGTTTGCATGAAATTTTGTATAAGAATTCCTTATAAAACGAAAATGAACACTGAGGAAGAATTATTAACAAGTATGCCCCTAAAGAGGTTAAATAGGGAATGAAACTTTGTATGGAAGCTCTTCATTTTTGCCGACGAGAAATGCCATCGAACACGTTCCTTGTTACTTGAGTACACATTTAAAGTCAAGGTAAACTAAGGTCAATATCAAACACCGCTTACACTCAATCTTATCTGAGTGCTCTCTCGTAAGGCAGTTTTCGGAAAACCTTTTTTCGTATATTGATTTCAATTCCATGTAACATTTTTTATAGGAGGTTCTTGATCTGAGGCAGGAGGCAAGTAATATGAAGTTACATTGACCTACAATATTAATACAAAAAAATTATTGGTTGATTTTTTTTGCATTTATTTTGCTCTAAGCGGCTCAATCTGTTGCTTTTGAAGTTTAGATAGTCATTTTTTTAAGCAGAGGACAGTTAATTTCAAAATTTTGCTTGGCGTTCAATATAAAATCAAATATATTCAATGACGGCTTTGCTAGCCCAATCTACCTACTCTAATATTCTCATCTGTAACGTCAAACTGCAAACATTTATCAAAACTGAATACTCAAAATAATCCTTTCCCCAATGCGGACCACACCCCAAAACAGTACTTTATTTTCTGTCTTTATTTAACTTGCGTTAAAACTAAGAGAACGAAAAAGACGAATAGTGTAAGAAGGCAGGAATTTTTCATTAAACTGAGAATTGCTAATGCGGTTATAAAGTGGTATACCCAACTAACGTGTGCACAGTGAGGGAGACTCGATCGAAGAATGGTTTACTAAAATTGAAATTTCGTACAAACATTGGTTGATATATTATTATAACAGTGCAGCAGTGGTAGCCAAGTGGTGACTCCCACGAATTACGAGTTGTGGGTCGTAGGTTTGAACCCAAGACAGGCGCTTCACTTTGTGTAAATTATATCATCACCACTGCTCTCAAAACTGTGAAGGAAAAGATCGTGAGGAAACCGGCATGTCTTAGAACCAAAAATTCGAAGACATGTGGCTTCTACCAAACTGCATTGGGCCCGCGTGGTGGATTACGGCCCACTCCCTCTCGCAGAGAGGAGGCCCGTGTTCCAGCAGGGGGAACATTATAGGCTAATCGTGTATGTGCAATAATGGACTACGTAAGTCACACGTATCGCAATGTACAGACGCCAGCACATTAAGCTACTACAATCTATCAAATTTCTTTAATAGATTTTCAACTTTATCGATAAAGCGTAAGGTTCAAAGTTGATTGGGAAAATTTGACAGTTTCGGATAGCTTGATGTGCTGGCGTCTGTACTATTATAAAAACAAAAAAAAAACATTTTATAAAACTTCAGCATCTGTTCAAAATAACTAAATCTTTCCAGAAATCGAACATTCATTTTCTGCACTACTCCAGACTTCTGCTTAAAAGTTTTTCGCAAGAACGTCGCTTCAATATCTACTAGACAATTTTGATAGTTATATAGTAAATCAGGGTCAAACCTTGCTGGGTGAAACGTCCCGTCCCGGTTTGAAAATTACATCCAAATCCGATCCCTTGGGTTAAACGGTGTTAGTTGGGTCGTTATAAAGGTTATCAAAACATTTTGCAGTTCGGTTGACATGGGACGTTGAATATTGGGTATTTTGTGATGTAAGTAAACTATGCAAGCAATATAAATAGATAGGTTGTCCGAGTATTTTTGAGTACAGCCGGTCGATTCTGTAAAAATCTCACTGTGAAAACTTAGGTGAAGTGAGTTTGTTTTGCTAGGAATTGACACTATTGACAGCTCACTCCACGCTCACTTCACCTAAGTTTTCACGGTGAGATTTTTACAGAATAGCTCCGCAGGCACCTTAATCTCACACTCATGATTTTATTATGCTTCGTTTGATCTCACGCTGATGGCAATGTATATTTTGTTTTTTACTAGTTGGCCCGGCGAACTCCGTACCGCCTCAGAATCAATAAATGTTTTGTTAACTTATTAGCTGAATAAAATTCAGTTTTTTTTAAGATAAAATGAATACTCAAAAAGAATTAATTTCCAAAAATATACAAAAATGAAATGTATTTCGAGACATCATCTAAAAAGCCGCTACATACAAAATGTATTAGAAAATTAATTGTCTTCACTATTTTTTTTTCGTGAGTTTTCCCATGTTTTAATAGCTAATCTGCTATTCGGGGCGGAGGCAAATCCAAGAAATCAAAGATCATAAAAGTCTGTCCTGCCGTTCTTGAGTTATAAATGGTGTAACTAACCCGACTTTGTTTTATTTATATAGATTTTAATTGATTTTAGTTTAGTTTAATTTTACTTTGTATTTTCCTGTCATGCAATAATAACTATGTACCTCACTCTGAAAATGTCCTATATAACATACTGGCAAATGCTTAGTTTGAGGGTCACCGTCCAATCTATTCTTGTACAGAAGCCAGCACATCAAGTTACCACAATCTGTCAAATTTCTTTAATAGATTTTCAACTTTATCGCTAAAGCATAAGGTTCAAAGTTGATTGGGAAAATTTAACAGTTTCGGGTAGCTTGATGTGCTGGCGTCTGTACAATATCACTTTCCGGCGCGGACCTTTGTTAGGGAAAGACAGTAAAATTTTTCATACAAAAATCACAATACTGTCACAACCACAACCGTTCCAACAATGTCACGGAAAATTAAATCCTTTACCTACGGCGGTAGACGGCTAACCATATCCGTATAGAGCGTTGTGGATGAAATCTGTTTAGGTACCTGTGGGTGTGGCACACATTGAGAGCTCGTACACCACTTGTTTTTTACAGTAAATCAACGTGATCTCAGCCTTATGGCTTTTAGCATAAAGTCTATACAAAAAACAATTAAATTTTACACTGCGGTAACCTGTTTGACGTTAAAAAAGTACCAAATTATACGGCTGTCGCCGTACTGTCATTTCATGAGCTTTGAAAATACGGTTTCAGCCGTTACCGTGCCGGTAAGTGATATGATTATTAGGATAATTTGAAATCTAAAGCTACACGTGAAATACCAGACGCGATTAAAATTTATTAGTAGATACCTACCTACTGAAAACTGAAGACCTATTATCTCAAAATCATCATTATCACTTCAGGAAACGATAGTGCGAGGGTGGAGGAAAAAAACAGTCAATTGCGTGTCGTACAACGCACAATGAAGGGTTCCGTAATTGGGAAGAATATATCTTAAGAACAAACTTAACGTTGTACTAATTTGAAAAAATATTCTTCAATACATCGATATAATATTTCACGGTAAATTCACCTAGAATGAAAGTTTTTAATCGCAAAAAAATATTTTTATATAAGATGAAACTACAAATTAACTTTTTCTCTTGTGCTGTGAGACCTTGCTTCTTGCCCATGAGTCTAGGTCAACTGAAAGTACCCTATAGGTTTTGAATTATTTGCGACATATAAGCTTGATTATTTAGTGCTCCAAGGTACTACACAGTCTTACGTATTCGATATTAATTTCAACTTGATACCTTCACACGTTCCTGAGAGAAAGCCTCGTGACAGACAGACAGACGAATATACGAACGAACAACGAAATGATCCTATAAGGGTTCCGTTTTTTCCTTATAAGGTACGGAACCCTAAAAATTAACTGTCTCTGATTTGCAAATCACTTTATTTGAATTAGCAGTTTAAATTATTTATCAGCAAATAACTTTAGATTGTAGGTCATGTGAAAAAAGCATCATTCGCCGTGACACTTTATAAGGGGGAAAAACTTAATTTAAATCATTCATCAGCGTTCTTCGTAATGTGGATGGCCAATAAACAATCACATGTAATACAACATCCAATCAAAAATGACTTACGAATAAACAATGGTTCCCCTGTATTCCCGGACATTTCCATACCAAAAAACAAAACACAGTACACTTCCACAAGAGAAGTTTGGAGCTCACTTTAATGAACTTTTAAATTCCAGTGGCCGCGACTTTGTGCCATAACTAACGGAAAGTGTTCATACTCTGTAAAACGCTGTGGCGTTTTATCTGACTGTGGTTGGAAAGAGGATGATGCTTTGAAAGTGTGAATGTTTTTGTTTGTATCACTTTAGACTAATTGCGTCAGATTAGAATAAAATAGAATAATTTATTTCATAATATAGATTAGCAACAAATTGATTCATAATGTAACATTTGACATAGCTTATCTTTGATTTATGTTGTAAAGGTTTAACCCATTTTTTTCGGCGAATTGGGATAAAATATAAAAAGTAGGCCGCCAGAAATTAATATTTTATTATTAAAACAATAATAATCTTTTTATTATCAGGCAACTAAAGCCCATAGATAAAATTCACAAAATAATCATTTATACATAAACTAATACATGTTAAAAACCTTAAAACTATGACTATACGTTGTCGGTGTCGTGTTTCGCTGCGTGGTGTAGCGTAACCGTCCTCGGAAACGTCGATATACGACACCTTTCGGCCAAAAGTCCTCTTTCAGACAGGTCTGTAGATGTTGGGTTGGAACTCGTACCACGAATGACTTAAAGTTGACGAATGTTGGCAGTATTAGAAACATTTATTTGTATGGCGACAATGCAGTAACTTTGAGAACAAAGATATACAACGATTTTATCATTTTATCCGTCTCTATTGTAATTTTTGTTCTCGACTTTAAAGGCTCCTACAAACAGGCGCCACAAGCGATATAATCGGATGTCGCGCCTGTTTAAAGGAGCCTAAACGCCTTAGTAAAAAATAATGCGTTCTCTGTGTACTTTAAAAATACGTAATTATTATTTATGGCTGCCAAAATAGATATCCCAAAGTGGGTGAACCTGGGTGGTTATTTGTGAATTCCGTGTGCTGTTTTGTTTGTGGGTTGTCAACAAAAATCTCAACATAGGTAACACAGATAAAGACAACAAAGTGATTTATCTTTCTGAAACTCTTTATGACTGAACTTTTTATCTCTTTGTAGAAACATCATAGTAATTAGGTAATTTTATTGGCTTCTCGTTAGAGTTATGACTGTGATAACAAAACAGAATAGTACACTGTTTATACATATTTTTTATTTAGAAACGTGAGCTAAGATGCAAGTAGGAGGTATGTACCTACATATCGCTTCACATTATTTCAGTTTGTACTGGATCAATATGTTACATTAGGTTCACAATTAAATCTCTTCTACGTAGCCTTTTCTCAAATTATGTTGGAGTCGGCTTTCAGTTATACCATAACCATAATCAGATTATATCAGCATAACTGCTGGTACACAAACCTCCTCTCTGTGAGAGTGGAGGGGCCAGTGCGGGTTGGTAGATGTCACATGTCTTCGAATTTTTGGTCCTATGTAACTATCACGATGTTTTTCTTCACCGTTTTTGAGAAAATTGGTGATGAAATAAATCAGACAACGTGCTTGCTTGGGTTTGAACCCACGACCCACAACTCGTAAGTCGGGACCGTTAAAAATTATCCCAAGAATTATGGAACATTGTACAAACCAAAATTACACGTAATTAATTTTGAAATTGATTTTATAGTATAGTAACGATTATATAATAATACTAGCTTCTGCCCGCGACTTCGTCTGCGTGAAATTTCTTGTTACTCCGACCCACCCCGTCGCATCGCATCGCCTGCCCGCGCTATTACTTCGTTTTTGCTTAGCGTTCTTTCTGACTTTTTTTTCTTTTTTCTCGGCTCCTAAAGGTCATAGGGTAATGTTAAATAGCCTATAGCCTTCCTCAAGAATTGGGCTATCAATCGCAAAAAGAATTTTTTAAATCCGACTGGTAGTTTCAGAGATTAGCGCGTTGAACCAACCAAACAAACAAACTCTTCAGCTTTATAATATTAGTATAGATTAATGATAATGGACTTATTGTAAGCCCCAAAATCTTTCAATTAATTGCACTTGTAATAAATATTTCTACACTATGTTGTATGGTATGTCGTGGTGTGGTGGTGGTGGTGGTGTTCTACTTATGAGTAGTGGTAGAATGTATAGAACTCAACTTAACTTCTTACAAACAATAAATTCAAATTCAGATATTCTAAAACTTTAATAAAGAAAATTCAAATAACATTTTCTTAAAGCGCGAAGTTTGTGGAAACAAAGCTCCAAAGCGAGGTGACAGGTGCGGAAACAGAACCAACATGACGGCTAATCAAATTATAATTATTTATTCTTTTAACACTGTTTATTTAATTTTTAGTTCTGTTTTTTATCATTTTATAGATAACGGATTATTCTACGTAGTCGGTTTAGGTCTCGTAAAATGGCTGGAAGACGTCCACTGCAGAACCTTTCGGCCCTACGGCCATCTGTTCTGCGATCAATGTGCCAGTGCCAATGCCAATGCCCAGTGCCACTTAAGTTTGGCAATTCTTCGGGATTTGTAGGTTACCTTGGTTCTCCAACGGATCTCTTTATTTGTGATTCGATCGCGTAGGATAACTCCAAGCATAGCCCCTCTCCGCCTATTGGGTGACTTTCAGCCTTCTAATGACACTGAAAGTTTCTAATTGTTATAGTTGTAATGGCAATCATGTCATTTGATTATCGAAATTACTTGGATGAAACTAACGCCCGTTTTCAGGAACGAAAATTTACAAATGCGCAAGTCAAGTAAGTGATGCGATTGGCTGTTGCTAATTTAGTCAACCAAGCACAGCAGGTTACGCGCGCTTGACAATTTGTTAGCTATTATTTGTTTATTTTCGTTCCAGAAGCTAAGCGTTAGTTTCATCGTTATAATTTCTCATTCATTAATTGCCTTACACAGGATTTAAGACACATTATTGAAACCTGTTTCTGTGTGGAAATGTTCCTGAATCCGCGCACGTCTTGAGTACATCTTGTTGCTTAAAATAATGTTTGAAATAATCACTCTGAAAGTTAAAAGTATTCAAACCATCTATGCAACAAGACGTAAGCAAGTTATTAAAAATAATATATGGATGTTACGTGATCAACTTTAATATTTCGGAAACGTGACACTTTACTGGGTTTGGTCTGAGTATGTTTTCTGTTTGCATTGATGTCAGCTATAGATTTACATAAATTCCAGGCGTGACCGCCATTTTGAAAAAAAAAAACAAAATGGCGGATGGGTTAGTATTCCACGTACCTTCAAAGCTCTTTTAAACTGCTTATAGTTAAAAATTATTTTATTTTTATTTTTTAGAACATAAGTTAAAAATAGCGTTTCAACAAAGTAGGCACATAGGTATATATCTAGAGCATATTTCCGCAGAAAGTACCCTTATCTAAAACCTCACATTCACAAGTATAGAAGTCTCAAAACATGCACCAAAAACATCAACAAACATAACCTAAAAAATATTATCAGTGTGTTAATCTTCCTGGACAAAATGAAAGGTCAGTGTGGGAAATTAGGTCAGGGAGATGAGTGGAATTCTCCCTCTGTAAGGTTGGTATGCAATCATTTTATGTCAGGCCATCGCCCCGTAACCTGCCTGACCTTAGGCCTGGGTGCCACTGTAATCTGTTCATTGAATTACCGGAGAGAGAGGCGAAAATCGTATAACTACGTCTTGTTTCTAGGGTACCATACCTCAAAGGTCCGTTGTCTGTCCGTCTATCCGTTTCTCAAGACCCTTTGCCACAGGAACGCGTGAGAGTTATCAAGTTGAAATTAATATCAAATATTCAGGGCTGTAATCCCTTGAAGCAGTGACACAATCAAACTTCAAAGTCAACGTAATACCTACAGGCGTTTCATGTTCCGGAAGCAATACCTATAGGGTTACTTCCCGTTGACCTAGAATCATGAAATTTGGACAAAAGCAATGTCATGTAATGGAAAACATCCGAAAACCGTAAATTTGTATTTAGATGCATTACAAAAAAAAATATCCGTGATTAACTATTTACATACCTATTTACATTACTTACCTACAAATCTATACGGAACCCTGTAACGTTACATTTTCCTGGGTAGAGTCCAAGAAATTGTAGTCACATTGAGCACTCACCTACCTAACTTTCAGTCTGGAGGGGAGCACTGTTAAAAGAAATAAGAGGACGAGTTATAAGAGTTTATTATTAACTAGCCTAGGGGGTGAATGAAAATGAGAACAAGATCAGCAAGTTTAATGACGTCATTGCTAATGTGAAGCAAGAGTTGGGTAACCTTAAACTGGGTGATGGAATCGCAGCTCCCGTAGCTATAACACCTTCGCTACGTGGATTCAAAGTGCCACCGTTCGACGGAACTTCTTCCTGGTCGGCCTACAAAATCCAGTTTGAGGCTGTCATGAAGGCGAACGGGTGGAATAAAAGTCAGGCCATGACTGCCCTCACCCTGGGCCTGCGTGACCAGGCCTTAACTGTCCTGGAAGCTCTCGGTAAGTCACTTCGACTTACGAGCAGCTCCTTGAAGCATTGGAGGCTCGGTATGGCGACGCTCACCTGGAACACGTGTTCCGTGCGCAGCTGAAGGATCGCGTGCAACGCAGTAACGAAAACCTGCAGCAGTGCAGCCCATGAAGTGGAGAAGCTGGTTCGTAAAGCTTACCAGTCCGTACCTGCGCTTATTGATGGGAACCTGTTGCAGGCATTCATCGACGGCATCCGCGACCTTGAAGTTAGAGCTGCTGTGAGGCTCGGTCACCACGGGACGCTGAAGGATGCCTTGGCCCATGCACTGGAGGTGGAAGCGGTGCGGCAGGATCATCGTTCCCATCGCGTCAGGGAAGTTGCAGCGGCTACAGTTCGCAACCGCAAGAAAGGATACAGCCCTTTAGCCACTCAAGCGTCCAAGCCGCGCGGCGATTCTCGCCCCACCTGTCCGCGCATGAAATGTCACTTTCATTTTTACGACCGCGCGAGACCCTCTTAACAAAAACTATTACTACTGAAAAACTGCTATAGCTACATTCGAATGAAAAATACTCACGGAAAACTCAAAGAATCCACAATTTAATTTGATTACAAGTAAATTACTCTAAGTAATAATAAAGGATGAAAATAAAGTTTAAAGTTGAGGAAATCAAAAAAAATATCGTATTTATTTTTTATTTCGAGTTTTACAAGAAAAGTATAATAGTTGCTAGCAACAATTATTTTTTATTACAATAGTACATGATATACCCTTTAAAATGACACCAATATCTCAATATAAATATTTAGTTTACTGTCATGAAAAAATAAACAAAGCCAAGTACTTCTCAAAAGGTCCCACTAAAATCATGAGTAACGAGTAACATTTTAATAATTTCTAGACCCCATCTCAATATATTTCGTTTGTAAATGGCTATTAACGTGCTATTAATGAAGAATTATCTTATATTTAGCATTTATTTAACAGAAATAACCAATTAGAATACATTGTAAACAATATAGAATCATCATAGAATCAACGATGATCGCGTAGTGATCTTATAACTTTTCCAGCTAAATTATTCTATGTAACCGTTTTGAAATTGTCGTAGTAATGCATATTTCGTAAAGAAAATAACTTTACGTTTAATTTGATGTACAATAACAATAGAAATAAGGTATAAAAACAGAAATCTTACCACATTTTGCTTGGAGCTCCACACACAATAACAGTTTGTTGACAAGAAAGACGAACTGTCACTTTCATTTTTTTTTTCTAAATTTTACAGTGCGTTTGCACAGGTTAAATTCACTCTCACGGATGACAAATTTCACATAGCGCCATCTAGTACTTTTGTATTGTACGACTACCACTTGACTCTAGCGCTGTACACGTATAAACTGAACGATGTCGTTTGGTGACTGTAGTCACCATGGACGGTATAGGCAAGAGTTTTTTTGGGGACTGTAGTCACCATGGACGCTTGAGTGGATATGCTACGGCTGTGGGGAAAGGGGCCACCTTCGATCCAGTTGCCCTAAGCGGACTGCAGAAAGGGAAAGTGGCTGGACTCGAGAGGGTAGTGCGGCTAACAGCACCGCCCAGCAGCAGCAGGACGGCTTTGTGGTTAAACACCGCAGCGGGAAGTCTCTTGGCAACACAGATGCATTGTCAAGAAGACCTTGTCCTGAAGACTGCAAGCACTGTACTAGGCAGGAAAGTAAGGAAGTGGTACCTGTAAGGATGCTCAGGACAGACCTCTGCAACGAGTGGAAGGAGAGCCTACAACGTGCACAGCAGGAAGATTCGGACATCAAGCCAATTCTGGAGTGGATGAAGGCCAGAGCTCCTAAACCCAGGTGGAGTGAAGTCTCAGCAATGAGTTCGGTCTCAAAAAGCTATTGGGCTCAATGGGACAGCTTGGTGGTTCAGGATGGAGTCCTGCTGTGCCGTTAATGGGAAAATGCTCGGGGAGATAGCTTTCAATTGCAAATGGTTGTCCCTAAAGCTCAAGTACCGGATGTTCTACAGCTGTACCATAATGGTTGTTCAGGAGGTCATCTGGGAATAAAACGGACTCTACTGAAGATACGAGAACGGTTTTACTGGATCCACTGTCGGGACGATGTCGAGGATTGGTGTCGCAAATGTACAAGTTGTGCAGCTGTAAAGGGACCTCAGACTCGTAGTAGAGGTGCATTGAAATTGTACAATGTTGGTGCACTATGGGAGAAGATAGCCCTTGACGTTGCGGGGCCGTTTCCGGAAAATCGGCAACAAGATTGGGACAAGCACATACAACCGTTTTTGTTGTCTTATCGAAGCGCTGTTCACGAAAGTACATCGGTGACGCCAGCTTTCGCAAACTTCGGAAGAGAACTACGGCTACCTGCAGACCTGATCACCGGAATACCACCTGATGCCTCACGCAGTGTAACTGATTATGCGAATGATTTGCGGAACAAAATGAACGGCATTTATGAGCACGTCAGACAACCGGCCAGCAAATGTCTGAAAAGATGAAAACGCGTTATGACCGCAAAATGAACAATAAAGAGTTCGATGAAGGTTCACTCGTGTGGTTGCACAATCCAGTCCGCAGCAAAGGGAAATCTCCTAAGCTTCAAGCTAAATGGGACGGACCGTACCGGGTTGTGACTAAGATCAATGACGTAACCTATCGGATACAGAAAGGTGCAAGAGGTACTCCTAAGATCGTCCATGTGGATCGACTGGCGCGTTATTATGGGGCCGATAATGCTCGGGACGAGCATGTCTTAGGAGGGGGCAGTGTCGCGCGCCACAAATAATGCCTGATACATAGTGACATTAGTTACCACTGGCGCCATCTAGTATCGAATAGCGGAACTAGTACCTTGGTACTAGGACATTGACCCTTCATGTAGGTACTAGTAATTCCGAGAACTATCGACGTCGAGTCAGTCGGGACCGCTATGTACTCGAACATACTAGATGTTTATAGAGCAGCTCTGTGGCACTATATAAGGCGGGCGCGAGCCGCGAGATAGATAGTTTCGATTAAGCGATAAGAGCGAGTACATCAAAGCGACTTAAGAGTGATCAATAAGTGCAATTGTGTTTCCTAATTAGTGTGTTTGACTTGTAATTAGTGTTGGTGAGTAAAGTGTCATTTTTTTGGTTATTAAATCGGCAGTTCTTATTGTCACGAACCCCAAGCTCGTAACACTATGGTCATTGCCTTAGATTATTTTTAAACATGTCTGTTTACAAGAAAGTTAAAGAAAGGAAGAACACCTCTAACGACTCTTGCCAAGTTACGTGCCGGGGACTGTATATATAGTAAGGATCGTAGCAGATGGAGCTCTGTACAACTGTCCCATTTCAAAACCTAGTAAGGGACACTTTTTACAAAAATCGTTTTATTGCATAATCTTGCTAACCTAGAAGGTCTCTACCAAATACAAAAAAATCAACGTTTTAAACTTGCATAAAAGCAGATATATTTAAGCATCATTACCTAGTAAGTGTACCACTTTAAAACCTAGTAAGTCACTTTAACCAATTCAAAACCTTAGTCTCTTTTACAACCATTAGCATTTTTAATATACTTTTCACAGGCTGACCAATATTACATTTATGCGCTCTCCTGTAAAATTTCATTTTAAGTCCTTACTAGGTTTTGAAATGGGGCAGCCGTGTAGTTTTTGCCTGCCCCTATAGCAAGAAGGCGTGAGTTCATTTATGTGTTTACAAGATTCCCCAAGTTTATTTTACTACTTTATGCAGCAGTCATTAACATCCTCTATTATCGTTTACTAAATCGCACAGCAATTCACTTTGAGGCTTAAGCGGCGTCCATTTGATGATCCGCATTAAAATGGCGGCCATTCGCATTCAATTCCACTGATTGATTGACGAATCTGGTTTATAGACTTTTAGTATTATAGGTCCATTAAACTGTAAATTGCAATATTGATAAAAACTGCTGTGAGATGGTAAACTTTACGAATAATGGAGTATTATTTGAAGTCTGGTCAATCGTCTTCTCATCCTCTTAAGGTTTTATTTTTGTAGTAAGCGTGTGTTGGATTATCAAAATGATGATAAATTTTATGAAAGAAGACAAGATTGATTTTATTAAAAGGGATTTATTCGATATCAGCTGAACACACAAGTGCACCCGTATTATTTTTATACTTTTTGCACAAGGCAAGTGCATGTCAAGACAGTTGACAGTGCAAGACAGAGAGAGAGACGATAAAAGTGTCAAAAGACGATTGCGTTTCGTGTACAGCTCAGTAACATCATTATTAAAACCCTATGGCAATATATTCCTGTCCATTCGTACGTCCACATTCACAGTGAGTATATTTTATTTATTTATTTATTAAACACTTAATTGTTCAACAGATAGATAAAAAAGCACCGCACAGAATTGCAACGGCGATAACTTGGGAGGCATCAAGTCTCGAGTGAAAAGGTTTTCATTCTTCTGCATTTGTAGCAATCTTGGGTCGGCACAGCAGTCTTCTTCTTCCATACGTCTCTATCAACGTAGTCGTCCCCTTTCTAGCAATGTCTTCTTCACACAATCCAGCTTGTGTAAAACTTGTCCATAATCATCATGATTTCAACAGAAACACGTCCACTGCTGGACATAAGCCTCCCCCAAGCACCGCCACTTCGACCGTTTCTGCGTTTCCCGCATACTGTGGATTCCAGCGGCCTTTTCAATATCAAACAAATAACTGATCTATTCATAAACTTATATCCATAATAATATTTATGTGTGTCTGTTACCCTTTCATGCCTTAACGGCTAAGCGGATGTGGATGTAATTTGGCACACGAATAGACCAAACCAGCGGTGCTAATCTCTAAAAAGATCACCGTGATAACTTAGGTGAAGTGAGCTTAAAGTGATGTCATTCCACATGCTAGGGATTGACACTATTGACAGCTCACTTTAAGCTAACTTCACCTAAGTTTTCACGGTGAGATTTTTACAGAATAGCATTAGAGGTATAGGACATAGGATCGTTTTTATACCGGTAGTGAGTTCCCGTGGTATAATTTCAGACCTCCACGCAGGCGAAGCCGCGCGTAAAAGCTAATTCTGTAAAATCAAATGCTTTACATCGCTGAAGCATACTTCACATTAGAATGCAGCATCAACAATATATATAGTTTGTTAGTTAGGCCAAATATGAATCGCATTTTGCGTTATTGATTTTCTATACAAACTAGCCGTTGTAGCAGTTAAAGTTTCAACTTAAAGCTGAACCTAGCTTGGAGTTGTGAACTTAATGGGGATCTTCTTGAATAGAGGCAAATGGGGAATGAAGGATGAGGCATGTAGAAATTCGTAACAAAATTTATTGATATTTATTTTGTTTATTTGTTGGTATTAAGACTTTTGTGGATCTGGAGCCCTGAAAAGCATTATATCTATATAGATATCGCAATACTTTCTGAGTGGTTTTGTATAAACCATGTCATTCAGAAAGTATTGCGAAAAAAGTTTTTATGTATGAGAGACTAGCCAGTGGAATGGTGCCGTGATATGATAAACAAATTTGAAGCAAGCTCGTCTCGGCGTATTTACGAAATCATTACAGAGTCAGTCAGTCTTGGATTTATCAATACGATCCAGACACAAAGTGCCAGTCGTCGGTTTGGGTGTTTCAATACGAATCAACGCCTACCAAAGTAAAGCGATCTAGAAGCGGGGGAAGATTTTGATCGCGAGCTTTTTCAATTTGACTGGCTGGCTGGCTGTTTGTTTGGCTGGCTGGCTGGCTGGCTGTTTGTTTGGCTGGCTTTTTGATTTGGCTTTTTAGATATGAATTTTTTTTCTACTTGGTGTCATTTCCCTTGCGGAACCAAAGAAGCATCAACGCTGAGTGGTAAATGCTTGGCAGAAGTTTTCTCTGTTGTGAGCAACAAGCGACCAAACACAGGGCTCCGCAGGCTACTGCTCCACTACGACAACGCGCCTTCGCACACCGCGCTCAAAACGAGGGACTTCCTGGACAGCACGCGGTCAAACTCCTGGGTCACCCTCCTTACAGCGCTGACCTAGCACCGTGTGACTTCTTATTATTCCCGAAAATAAAAAATTAGCTCAAAGGGATACATTATCGTCGCCGGAAGATGCTCTGTCAGCGTTCGAGCAGGCTGTAAACGAGGTGTCTGCGGCGGACTGGAAAAAGTGTTTCGAAAACTGGTTCAGCCGCATGAAACTTTGTATAGAGCTTTGTAATTATGCCTCATTTTGCGGTGGAATGACATGCGAAATTGTAATAAAAATGCAAAGTGTTAATTAAGCTAACGATTCTTTCATAAAACTTAGATATTACATTTGGGAGCACGGTAGTGTAACTGCCAAGACGAGCCCAGCGAAGCTCAAGGGCACTACCTATCTTGTCTCGAAGCGCTTCGTCATTTTTTGAACCCTCATAACTTGGGTTTGGATTATACCAGATAAAAAAAAATCTCGCGATATGATTTCAATAGTGCACATCAACATGTCGCATCACGGGGTGGCCGAGATGCGATACATATCGGGCCTTCTTCACGATCCGACATAGTTTAGATAGGTGTGGGCACTGCAGTGGTTACTCGAACGAAAAGATTATTTGAATTTACAATAATTTTAATAAACTAGCGATTAACAATCGAAAGGCACACGTGCGTCGGAAACAAAGACGTGCGTTGGTACTGAGCGTTTGCCAAGACTGTCCGAGCTCGACTGTCGACTGTAGACTGTCGCAACACTCGGTCTCTCGGCCAGTCCTGGCTGCATCCCCTCCACCGACGATCGTGTCCAAGCGGTAGGGCTCGCTTGCATTTCCGATCTTTTTTAGATTCTTCAATTACCAATCAAATTGTTAGATGGCGCTGTTCGTTGTATTGCTTGGCATCCACCAGTTTAACGTCGCCAATGAGCCTCTTAGCTCTGCTTTCCACCGAGTCAAGCGCGGCAAGTTGGTATTTCGCTGAGTCATCCCAAAGGTGGCTGCAATACTCAATGCAGGATCGGACTTGCGCTTTTTTAAATATGCAGAGGCACTTGTCTGAAAAATAAATTCAGTTTATTGTAACATCTCTATTTCTCTTCAAATAAAATCACTTCTTCAGTGTGTACTAGACCAATCTCCCCCAACCTCCTCATATAATAACAATTGCTGGCTGAACAAGTTATTCCAAGGAGTTGTTATAATTCAAGTCTTGAATAACGTTCTGTCAAGTTTCTCTCTGTCTGTCGATCTTGAACGATTTCCTACGAGGATAAGTGCGCGTCTACGAGTGTAGGGCTAGTAAAATAATTGAGACAAAAATAAAACGCGACGTTATAATCCCAGCCTGTTTCAGTTCCACTGCACGGCAAAGGGCTCTTCTCATATAAAGAAGGCACGTGCATTGATCACCATGCTTGCTTAAGACGGGTTAAGTACTAGCTTCTGCCTGCGACTCCGTCCGAATTCTTTCTGATTTTTATATCGTTTTGTTCGGCTCCTTGGACGGGTTAACGTGATGTTAAATAACCTGCCTCAAAAATTGGGCTAACAAATGCAAATATATTTTTTTAAATCCTACTGGTAGTTCTAGAGATTTCAACGCGTTCAAACAAACTCATCGGCTTTATTATTAGTTTAGATAAGTTCAGGTTTCTTCAAAATACTTTCCCTTCACCGATATCATAGGTCCAAGATAAACTCATAAAGATCATATTAATTGAAATAGCGACATTGTTACTTGCCCGGATTTGAACCTTGTGCATGAGAGGCGAGACCTTAACCACTGCGCCATTACGAAAATGCGATGTGGTGAATGGTATTTAAAAAACTTACAGGCAATTTTGAATTGTCAAGGAGTCGGTCAGTTAGTCAAATAGTTGAACTTAGTTGCCCGTTACAAAACGTAGATCTCTATGGAGAAGAGCACGCTAACAAAATAAATTAACTCTTTTAAATCAAATTAGGTAGGTATTAAAAAACTTGGGTTTATTATCCTTGTTGCTAGTTTATGTGAGTAAAAGAAAACAATAAAATATTAGTGATTATGTGAACGGTAATTTAGGTAAGACAGAGTAATTTTTTGACAGTCAAAAAGTATGTACTGATTCTCAGCCTAAGAGACCAGACCAAGAGAGCTACATAAACCCGCAGGGCAGCATGTAGCGTGCTATTGGGCAGTAGCGACCCCACGCACCCTGTCTCCCGGGAGAAATCCTGTTCCTCACCTCTGGTTTGACTTTATTGACCGGCCGAAGTGAACACTAACGAGGAACAGAGCTTCCGCCTTTTTCTTGCCTTTATTATCCGGCTTGAGTGGATTCGTAAGATGAAACGTGCTCGGAGGAAGGAAGTATCTATTCCAGTAAAATACTAATAGGGATCTTGTCCGTACTTCCGGGATTGTACTGATAGCCGTGGAATACCTCTCCACTCCTCATAAGCACCTCAGGACATGTTGCTTCCTTGTCGCTACGTCGCGTCACTATGAGCTAGCGACAGTTTCCGGGGGCCCATTATTGAACGTGCAAGTACCTAACCCCCTGCCATTTTAACCGTGCTTATTATATAACATTGGTCAGGCAGGGGATTTAAAATTGTCTATATACAGGGCCTCTAAAGGCCTTTAAAAGGTTCGGGATCCTAGGATTCCGAGATATGTCAAATACATTTTTAAGATAATATGTATTAAAGAATTTATTTCCAAAAACATGGCAAGGCCAGTAAGTGGGTATCCCTTAGAGAAAATTGAGTGAATTATTTAATATGATATAACTTTTCGAGTCTGGTTATGCTGTCTGTACTATCATAACAATGTCAAACGCAGTGATTGTCACCACTCTAGTTTAACAGAATAACAAGCACTTATGAGTGGTTGCTGTCAAAGCCATCTCGAAAACTTTTAAATTGTAGCTTTTAGATTATCTTGTTGGATCTTATTGTTATAGATGTTTATTTTTATGTAAGTTTGTTTTGAAAAAACATTCATTTTAAATAATGTTTTAGCTTAACTGTGTTTTTACCTGTCTGCGGTGGAGCTCAAAAGGTGGGAAAGATTTTATCAGGTTAACCCAACTACATAGTTTCGAACACGAAAGGAGCTCTTGGTTACTGAGACGATTTCTTCGAAACTATTCGAGCAACACACACAATCACAAATTATCACTAGAGAATTTTTCCAAAGATTTAAGAATATTCCATACGTCATATTATACCTAGAAAATCATCTAGCAATAAATATAGTCGATGCAATTATTTTATTGCGGGGTAAAGGATTAATGATGGTGGTAATGGGAGTGCCCTCAACGCATAAAAATAATATAGGAGTACCTATAAAAAGATTGCATTCAGTCGTGCTGGACGTCAAACTTTATTCTTTCTACATTTATCCACATCCTGACGATGTCGCGAAGTATTCATTCATACACGCTGGACATAGGCCTCCCCCAATCACCGCCACTTCGACCGGTTCTGAGTTTCCGCATAAAGCGGATTCCTGCGGCCGTCATAAGGTCGTCGGTCCGCCTTTTGGGGCCTTCCAACGCTACGTCTTCCGGTACGTGGTCACCACTCCAAAACCTTTTGGACACATCGGCCAACTATTCTGCAAGCAATGTGCCCTGCCCACTGCCACTTAAGTTTCGCATTTCTTCGGATTATATCGTTTATCTTGGTTATCCTGCGGATCTCTTCATTTCTGATTCGATCACGTAGGGAAAGTCCAAGCATAGACCTCTCCATTGCCCATTGGGTGACTTTTAGCCTTCTAATAAGACCCATTGTGAGCGACTACGTTTCAGTGCCATAGGTCATCACTGGCAACACGCACTACTCCAAAACTTTCGCCTTGTGAAACTGCGGTATGTGGGACGAGAATATATTGCGAAGATTCCATAACGCTGCCCAGCCGAGTCGAATTCGACGGTTGACCTCATTCTTGAAGTTGGTCCTACCTAATTGGACAGTTTGTCTTAGGTAAACATATTCGTTCACAACTTCGAGTGTAGCGTTTCCGATCTTCATAAGAGTGGGTGTTACATGGGTATTTGACATGACCTTTGTCTTGTCCATGTTCATTTCAAGACTCACTGTTTCGGAACCTCTCCTGAGGCCATATTCTGCGGAGTATATATAGCTATAATATCTTAAAATTACATTTTGATATCAGTTTTAAAAGTAAAACGAGAGCTAATTCAATAACCCGCATCAGGGAATATTTGGAAATGAATGAGCCGACAACTGTAGGGTAATAACACTAATATTATAAAGGCGAAAGTTTGTGAGTGTGTTTGTACGTTTGTTACTTCTTCACGCACAAACGGCTGGACCAATTTTGATAGAATTTGGTATAGAGTTAACTGACACCCAGGATTAACACAAAGGATACTTTTTATCCCGAAATTCCCACGGAATCAAAACTTATGCGGGTGAAACCGCGGGACGCAGCTAGTGAGCTATAAAATGAACAATTTGAAGAATAAGTGTCCTTTGACTAATAAAAAAAATATTTTAAAGGACAAAAGAAAATGAAAATAAGTTAGGTTTGTGTGATTTAATTTTTGTTTTATACAATAGTACTTTTTTATGTAGTAAAAGGTCTGAACATAAAAAAAATATTCATAAAATTGAAAATCTTGGGTACAATAATATTTTATGAAAGCTTTAGTTGCTATTTTTATAAGGTCGTTTTAGTTGCTAGTTTTTAGTAGTAGTTTGTTTCGTTGTTAATAGTTAGACGTTTTAATTAAACTCTTTAATGTCAACCTTAGAGATCTTAGGGGTCGCCCACGAGCAACTTTTGTCTCAGCAATTAATTTGTCACTCACATCAATTCTAGGGGGTTTGTATAAAAGGGCATAGATGTCAGTATATCAGTTGTTTTAACTGTGTTATTGTTATACCTACGTTTTCTATCAGTAAGGCAGCCAGGTACGCTGAGAATTTAAAAATGTATGATAAGTTACAAAAAAATCGCGAAATCGTGCGATGTAGTCGAAAAAATAATACCATTATTCCGTTTATTTTAAGGGTCTATTTCAACACCCAATTATAACCATCATACACTTCAGAGGTGCCAGTATAACGTAGTTAGTGCAAATCTAGCCGACACGTCTACCTACCCAATTACGAGCGACGGCGGAATCCATTATTGCTAGTCTCCGTTTCAATCAAGACAGCGAATAGTTGCATAGAGGTAACATTCTAGAAGTGAATGCTTACCAGCGCATTCAAAAAAGTTTGTTGGCGCCGCGGATCGCTAATGTGACACTGTCACTGTCATCGAGATGTCAAAAGACCTGCGAGTGCCGGGCCGGTTTTTTCCCGCGCCATTCCGTTGAAGAAAAAACACATGACATGCGTTTCTGTGTCAGTATTTCTTATTCGTTTCTCATTACTCAATGTAAAAGTTGTTAATTAAACACCAACTATTAAAATAACAAGGAGTTCGTTATTTAACTACCAAACAAAGTTTAATCATTAGGTATGTGTTTCTCTTCACTGAAAGAGACATTTTTTGCCTAAGCCTTCCTAGCGAATTGAAATATTTATCTGTTAAAATAGTTGTGCCTGGACAAAAAGCCTTGCCTTGATTTCCTTGTTTACACGTAACGGAGTAAGTGCTATGAAGGCATATACAGTATGTTAAATAACAGAGGGCGTTCCCTTAAACTCGTTAATCTATATCATTAATAGATTAAAATAAAAATATCAGCATAGAAATATAAGCATAAAATAATCCGAATTAAAAAAAATAATTAATTGTCAATAAATTCGAAACCTCCTGTTTAAAATCAAAATAGTAGCGCGGAATAGTATTCGTAGTAGTAATGCCCAAACGCAATACGCACGTTGCTGGCCGAGCGTTTCCGAGAGTTCACGAAGCGGAGTGAGACGGCCGCCCCGCCCCGCCCGGACCCGCGCCCGTCATTCATAAATAAATTCCGACATTGCTGTCCTTCAAGTACGCGTGTACAGAGTGTTTCTTTAACGTATCAATTTACGATTTTTAGTGAATATTTTAATATAAGAAAATATAAAAACATTTTATTTTCGAATGGTAATATTTTTTTTAGCATGTATGGATGCTATACTATTGCGGGTTAACGGGAACGCCCTCTGTTAGTTAACATACTGTATAGCGCTACAAGGTTCTTTTGGCGCGTGGCCAAAATCGGAACTATGGCCGCCATATTGTTTTTCCGATACATCTCACAAAACAATTGCTCAAATTTTTACTAAAAATGCCTCCTTGTCAACGTCATTCGATTGCCATTAGATCCTTTTAGCAGTGTAGGTACAATCTACGTTTGATGTCAAATGAAGTCGCGACGGACAGAAGAGGAATAGTCTATGGAAGGGCTTCTTAAAGTGGGTCAAGATTTACGTAATGGCGGCTGGATGGCTAGCAAGCAATAGGAGGCATTATTAGAAATGACCACAGATAAAAGTCTTCAAGCTGATTTAAAAAGTTTGTCTCTGTTTGATTTTTGGGCAGCTAAACAAGAAGACTATCCCACGGCCAAACTCATTTCTATTCCTTTATATCAAAGACTTGTTAGTCTGTCGCGCAGAGACACCAGACTTTGCTATCTTATCAGTATAATTCTTAATTATGCATCAACAGTATAGCTCAGTCCTCATAAAGAATGTATTTAAATATTATTAGAATTGTATTTTTGGCTTACTTTACGAAGACTGAAATATTTTCTCACATTTAATTGACGAATGATTTAACTTCACATTATTATGCAGAGTAAAATTATTTATCAATTGAATTAAATATTCTTTACCTGCCTACTGTAACAAAATAATACCTACATAATTACCGCTAATTATCAAGAATGATGATTTCATGAAACAGTTATTCTTTGGAGTTACGTGGTCTTAGAGAGTTCTGTTGATGACTTTAATGATTATAATTCTGTAAACACATATTTCTTACGGCCGCGATTTATATATTAATCAACGTACAACTTAATACTGACCAGCAAATTCCAAAAAACCTAAAAAAAATTGAATTTCGGGGGCTACCCTGGCGCTTTCGCCTTAAATAAAAATCCGATTGAGTTCTGAGCCCGACCTTCAAAAATAGAAGTATTGGTTTTCAACCAGTGATTTCTAATACGTTTACGTTAGCAATTTTATCTGAAATTGAAATCCTAACAGCTCGCGCCGTCCAATACGATTTAATTGTAGTTTGAGTTTCACGATTCCGGAATATACATGAATTATTATTCTTTGGTTTTCTGTAATAATGGTGGATATTTCAGCAGCTGTTTCCGTGATAATCTGTAAGATCTAGAACTTTGATGAACGTAACGCTAGGTGCAGATAGTTTTTCTAAATGTGGTTATTTCTGTATGTCAGATTGGTGTTTGAAAACGCACCCTCAAAAAGACTTAACATAAGAAGATCTTGCATGCAAGTCGTCTTTATACCTCTTTATGGACCGGCTTCGGCCTCGCCGTACGTCTCAGGCACCCATTATGTGGAGACTTTTGCACAGCGGTTATCGTTCATGCAGCTGATGTGACCTGCCCAACCTCATTTGAGCCTAACAACCTTCTTGCCTACATCCATTATACTCCTTTTAGAACGCAGCGTGGTATTCTGAATTTTATCCTGTCTTTTTACGCCCAAAATGATGCTTTGCGTTGATCTTTGGCAAACTACGAGTCTGGTTCGAGGGGGCGCGAGAAAACAGTTCCTGGAAGGATGGTATATATGATGGATGGATGGATGGTAGGCCTTCCCCCCCCAGCACCTTTTGTACCATAGCTTTTTATTACAACATTGACAACCTAACACTAACACATATTATAATTATTAAGTATACAAGTATATAATCACACTTAATATTATAAAGACGAAAGTTTGTGAGTGTGTGTGTGTGTTTATATGTTTGTTACTTCTTCACGCTCAAACGGCTGGACCAATTTTGATAAAATTTTATATGGAGGTAGCTAACACCCTGGATTAACATATAGGCTACTTTTTATCTCGATATTTTTACGGGATTGACATTTACGCGGGTGAATCCGCGGGGCGCAGCTAGTAAATAATAAAAGAAAAGGTAGGAGCTCATTGAGCATCAAAGAATTCGTCCGTCTCGCTCTCAATGGGACAAGTGCCCAAAAGACTGGCAGCATTGCCACGTTAAATGGCAATGCTAATTCTTTTGGCTTAAAATAAATTTCGTACATAACATATTATTTTCAGAAAAGCGAAACACCGTTGCTACGGCGTAGCCATCGGCTACGCATGCTACGCGGTCGTAGCAAATAATTTTGCTTAAAAATGTACGGTGTGTCCGACACTATTTTAAAAGTATATTTCTGTACCTTTGTCTTAGTGACTATCAAAGCTGTTTGGATCAAAATTATTTATAAAATACTTTAAAATTATTAGAGGGTTTAATTAACAACTGCTGATACCAGCCGCTGGAAGAAAACAACAAATAGTATCGCAATTAACGGGTAGCGGTACTTATATTTATATGTAATTAGGTATATTATTATCAGTTTTAATAGGTTTATGCGTATCTTTATATTTAAAATATTTATTCCTCAATGTTCATGATTGCACCTACCACTGTTTGTCTCTGCATCACCTAAAGGTTGACTATTAGAAAATTCCTATGGTATTAAGTCCGCCTCTGTACATTTATGTGCTTGAAGTATTAAATAAATAACTCTTTTAAAAAAGGTTAACTTAAATGAAAAAATCTTGTTTTTATTCAGTATATTTTTGCATTCTTTCGGGTCTTTCGGGTTTCGGGTTTTCGGGTCTTTCGGGGTTTTTAAATGAGCTGATTTGATTTATTGATTTTATAGCACTGTGTGACGTAAGCCCATGAAGTCACGCTTTTCTTTGACGTAGGTAGTCCAATTTTACACAAAAAAGCGTGAATTAAGTGCGCGTTTAGGTCACACGATCTATAAAATAGTATACGATACGTATGATTTAGTAGTCTATGAATGCACGGCGTTTAGCACCCTCGCTATTAAGTCACACGTATCGTAATGTACTAATGAGGGTAACTGCCAATTTATAATTAACTGTATCTTAATCTGAGGTTTTCGCGTTAATTAATCTCATTACTCTCTCTCTTTTTACGGATCATTAACTTATGTAACTGCACGTTCGTGAGTGTGAGTGTTACTAATTGAAATGGAAGTATAACATATATTAAGAAAAGGACGTTTTGATACACACCTCATCCCATCTCATTTATAAATAGGTAAAACGAAAAATATTTAATTCGATTTCATCGTATTCCACAAAAATATAATAATTCAAATACAGCCATTCCCCGTTTCCTTAGTTGTTCTACTTAATCATCTGCGTAGCCTTTTTCCAAGTAAGTTGGGGTCGGCTTTCAGTCTAACTGAATACAGCTGAATACCAGTAGTTTACATGGAGCGACTACCCATCTCGCCTCCACAACTCAGTTACTGGGTAATATTGATAAGACTGGTTGTCGGACTTTCGGGCTTCTGACGACCCGTAATGACTGTCAAAGACCTACAAATAAGAACCTGGACCAACGGCTTAATGTGATTTCCACACGGAGGGGTGAAGATGGTCACCCGCCCACGGACCAACTGCGGCAGCCAAAGCTTAACCTGGTCGATTGACCCGTGCGGCTTAACAGCCGCACGGGTCAATCGACCATCGACGATCGGGATTTGTGGTTAAATAATAACTTATTTAACCACAAATCCCGTTATATGTTCTACTTAATATAAATCCAGACAACGCACAGCCTAAAGCGCTGGGTCTAGAAACATGAAATTTTACAAAAGAGTTTCTATTGTAACAAAGGTAAGTATTAAGCAAGGATTTTATAAAATTCATCCCCTATAGGGATAAAAAAGATTATTTATAAGAGTTTGTATGGAAGTTCGACATTATGAGCACGGGAAATTCCAGCAGGGACACGGCTAGTTCTGTAATAAAATCCAAACTAAAATCATCATCACCATCTGCGTAGCCTTTTGACAACTATGTTGGGGTCGGCTTCTAGTCTGACTGGATGCAGCTGAATACCAGTATTTTACATGGAACGACTGCCCATCTGACCCCCACAACCCACTTACTGGGTAATACGATACTCCTTGCTGTCAGGCTTTCGGGCACGGCTAGTTCTGTAATAAAATGCAACAAAAAATTGCATAAAAATCAAAATGAATATTTCAGAATAAGTACCACTGCTAACAGGTACAAATAGGATCGTTACCCGACCAAATTAGAGAGACCTCCGGCATATCTTCAGCATTGTATTAGAAAATGGGAGACTGCTAAGCAGATGGGTCTATGTAAATTGGGCGCCTCATGTAAAGGAGACTTCTCTGTTGAATTTCGTATAATG
The DNA here is from genome assembly GCA_963855955.1 of Luperina nickerlii. NCBI lineage: Eukaryota > Metazoa > Arthropoda > Insecta > Lepidoptera > Noctuidae > Luperina > Luperina nickerlii. The sequence goes on from OY979685.1 coordinate 8,962,670, forward strand.
CGACCCATTAAACTTATAAAGTCATGTACGATGTGCTCTCCAATTTACAAATTGCAAGTTGTTACATACGAGTACACAAAGTTTAGAAGTGTACGCGAGTGTGGTAACGGTAATTGCTAATTGAATTAATGTTTTAGAGAAATTTGGTTGGTTGGTTTGGTTTGGTTTGGTTGGTTTGGTGGTGGGTTTGGTTGGTTTGGTTTCGTTTGGTTTAGTTGGTTTGGTTTGGTTTGGTTTGGTAGTGCCCGTCTCGTTAGTCTAGTCTAGTGGTAACAAGCGCTATTGAGCATTAGGTCTTGGGTTCGCTTCCCGGGCAAAATATTATTGTTTTTTTTCTCTGAAATCTCTCTTTAATCTGGAATTTCTCAGTAGCAGCCCGAAGTCTAACAGCGCGGAGGCTAACATAATAGGCAAAATTTGGGTGCACTATATGTACAGATGCCAGCACATCAAGTTACTACAATCTATCAAATTTCTTTAATAGATTTTCAACTTTATCACTAAAGCATAAGGTTCAAAGTTGATTGGGAAAATTTGACAGTTTCGGGTAGCTTGATGTGCTGGCGTCTGTACCAACGCGTCCTTTTCCGCCTGAAAACTTTAAAAAATTTTTAGCCCTCATTCTGCGGCGGCGCCAAGCTACGCCCACTTAAAGTTTTCGGCTATTAGGAAAGCGATAGCGCAATTAGTTGCAACCTGCACTGCGCAGCTTAGTAAATCATCACGTGTACTCTTGTTGTGAATTTTACGGACGAACTATTTGACCTTGGCGCGGGGCTAGAGAGCACTTCTATTTTTTGAGTGCAAGCAAAAATGAATTTAGTGGTGGTCAGGCGGGAGTGTCCGTGATAGTACAGACGCCAGCATATCAAGCTACTACAATCTGTCATAATTCTTTAATAGATTTACAACTTTATCACTATAGCATAAGGTTCAAAGTTGATTGGGAAAATTTTACAGTTTCGGGTAGCTTGATGTGCTGGCGTCTGTACATATCTGCCTGACCTTTCGGGGATTACAAGCGTGAGGTATTTTTATGTTAATTGAAATACACATTCTTTTTGTTTTTCAATACTCTATTACCTACGTTCTGGTCTGATGCTTATTTTCACTAGCACGGCACACTACGGCACACCTAAATGTTATTCCTAATTTAGATCCACAGAGAGATCCGCATGATCGTTAAAAAAAAATATGTAGGGTCACTTAAGCATTGGCTGCATATGTATTTCTGGTAACCCATCGACTATAAAGCCTTGGTGGCCCAGTGGAATCAGCCCCGACTTACCGAGTTGTAGGTCGTGAGTTCAAACCCAGGCAGGCACTTTACTTTGTGTATTTAATTTCATCACCACTGCTCTGAAAACGGCGAAGGATAACATCGTGAGGAAACCGGCATGTCTTAGAACCAAAACTTTGAAGACATATTATGACACTCTCTACGTGCGTTTGTGTTTCCGAGTGCATACAACCCGAATCTCTTCAAAGTAAGAGTGAACAGGCTTCTTCTGGGTAAGCTCACTCCATCGTAGACTTTGTCTCTGTCACCTCTGACCTAGCCTAGAGTCAAGAGCAAACCCATTTCAAATAAAAAAACATTCACCAACGCCCATATGGCCCACTCCCTGTCATAGAGAGGAGGCCTGAGTCCCAGCAATAGAAACATTATAGTCTATGCTTATGCGATGGCAATAACCTCGAACAACTGATGGGTACCGGCAAGTTGGATGGTAAACGACCAAAAGGGCCCTTGCCATGGTCCGACCAGATAAGCTCTTCTCTTGACACGAAATTTGATGATGCGCTTCACTTGGTCAAGCATATACAGGGATGGCGAAACATCGTCAGGGAAAAGTTGATTTCAAGGGAAGCAAAGTTGTTTTCACGACCCTCAGAAATGAGGAGTATGATTTGAAGAGGAGGGAGGATGCTTATACTTATGGATCGTATATAATGTAAATGCGTATGCGTTTTAGTATGTCGTGTAGGGTTCGAATGAACAACATCTGTCTACTCAGTCTTTGAACTTGACTGTTGAGCTTTTGTTTTTTTTTCTCAAGACAGACATAAAAATAAGGTTCTCAAATCTCATTAATATGTTCCACTACAAAACCAATTAAAATTTTCCAACAAATAAATTAGTTTTCTCATTATGTTAACTAGTAATTGAATTTTATTTCGACTGTCCCCAAACAATTTGTTATGTTGTCTTGTTGAAGACGCTCTTGACTCATAATAATTTTTTTTTTAAAGAAGAACCTAACTCACTAATCAATCATTTTGTTTTATTTTTATTTCAATTCAAGTAATTGGTAAGAAAAGAAAAAATAAATAATTATGTATTATTGTAGAACGCAGTTTCTCAGTAAAATCTAATGCAACTTAATATTGCAAATAATTAGTAAGCACACGCGTACAATGCGTGCCACGAAAGATAAGACTTGACACACCACGTGGTTTGACATGCGCAGAACACGATTTTAGGTATCTTTAGCGGTATGAGGTCTGAGTGCGGGACGGGACCGGACGTCATAGGGGCAGCGGAAAGAGCGGGGGAGGCGGGGTCAAGTCTCACCTTTCGTGGCACGCATTGTACACATGCCTGGGCCGTATGCGTAACACACTTTCAACCTCGATCAGAATCATTTTGAAGGATACCTACTTATTGCTTATCCATTGCTTCAGATGTTAGAAAAATTGGTCTACTCAATAACGTAAGTAACGCAATGAATGTCGTTGAACTGTCAAAATCAAAGCCATTGATACTGTTAGTGTGTAACGCAATTACCCCACTGATGCCTGTAAGGGTCAGCGCAGACAGAGAGGAATAATCCCCGCGCGGTCTCGGGCATTTTCTTTACGGAACGCGTATGTTCGAGCTGATTCCCGCATATCTTCGAGGACGCGCGAGCGTTTTTTGTCCGGTTCAAGCATGTATGCACTTTATTGTAATAATTTTAAAGTTTATTTTCAAGTGCGTTAGTAAAATCCTCTCTGTTGCGCTCCTGTAACCCGGTTTCGTAGTTTACCGATAATTTCTTAGAAATAAGCTGATGATGGTTCCTATTTGAACTTTACTACTCACCACTACGCAAAATACGCGCATTGACGTGGAGTTGCGGACACCAGCCCGTATTACCTATTACCTATTACCTATTACTACTCACCACCGTGCTAAAGTAAATTAATTTATAATGTATAATCTGCTAGGAAGGATTAATTAAACAAGTACCTTCTTACACAATACAAAGTTTATTGGAATTATACAAAATTAAAGTACACATACAAACAATGTGGCAAGCCACCAAATTAATGTACCCTTCCCAGAGTCTATGGCATACACCCACACAACTAGTCTCCGTTCCTAGTGGTGTCAGTGAACGCCAGCCTTGAGACTAAATAGCAGTTTCTCAGAGTCGCTATAGCGAGTCCGTGGGATGATCGAATTAACAACTTCTAGCTCAATCGAACATGTATTGGCCTTTTCCGGACTGTGCTCATAGAGGGAAAATAAACACTATACGAAGCAAACCCGAGACACAAGATCCTTACAACAACTGGTCTTAAAACAACCTAGTTCCTACAAAAGGCCTAACTCTCTCATAGATTAAACCATAATGACACACTGATAACCCTCTCTATAAAACCTTCAGTATAACTCCTTCAGTTGACGGTTCAGGGTCCTTGGCGTCGGTCACAGGAGAAACCTGTGAACACACGCGAATGCGGCCTACGGACGAGATGGTGACGCTATCGTTACCTGGAGTGGCGAACTTCCCTCATCACCTGGATTCGGTTAGGTAAAGCCTTCCTAATGTCGGAGGACCACACCGCAAGGGATAACCATAAATCCGCCTGCGCTCTGATGAATACCAAATCACCACACGGCGCAACACCAAGGCATCGAATCAATCGCGCATAGCACCAAACTTATAAGGCTAGCATAAACAGCCAGACGGAATTCTGCCAAAACAGCTCCTACTTATTAAAACCCCATCGGGTTATTTGGACACATCCCAATCCTCCTAGGATTAAGTCCCTCAAAATCGCCCTTTAGGCTCGAGTCCTGGATCGTAAAACGGACACCGTACCCGCCTATTTCTCCAGACCAATCTGACAGTTTCTCGAATCATCTTCCACAGACTATATAGATTCCTTATCGATTTGTATCTTCACTTTATCAAACATTATGTTTGACATAAAATGTGGTAAATTATGTAAGTTTGTTTATTTATTATTTGATTATCTAATAAACTTGCAATTAATTAACTAAACAAAAAGGCATCAACGCCATCTGTGTCACGCAGAACAGCGTTGACAACCCTGGCGTAGTCCGCCGTTAATTACAACAGGTGTCGCTACTAGACACAATCAATATCTAATTTTTGCAACGTCACACTCCGTTCTGTCTGCGCTGACCCTAACTCGCACGAAAGCATGCAGTTAGCTGGCATGCATGTGAGTGTGACGGTCTTCCATCAGAAGTTTTCTTCTTTTTATGCTTTATTAAGAAAAACACAGCAAAGTGCGAGTCGGACTCTCACACGAAGGCTTCCGTACCACCGTATAATATTTAACACTACAAATTAAAAAAAACGTTTTTTTTTTTGTATCGGGACCCCTTTTAATTTTTTAACCTTATTTTATTTTTATTATTTGTTGTTATAATGCCAGAGACGGGCAGAGGACGCTTAGTAATAAGGTTCCGTTTGCACGCTTTGGGTACGGAACCCAAAAAATACAGGGTTGTGTAGAATCCCGTTGGTTCCGTTGCACATATTCCGAGTTGAATATATCACTGCACTGGCCCATCACCACACTAAAGCTACGGCAGTCACGACACTCAGACACGCTTCCCTTTTCACTCTGTCCCGCCATTCGTGGATAAGACAGTTGACATTAGTGATCTCGCTCTGAAGGCCAATTCCAGTATTTAAAATCGTTTAGCGACTATCAATGTCAAAAACTTGTCAAAAATTTAGGGAATTAGAGGTATTTTTGACAGATTGAGACTGATCAGACTGTAAGCGTTTTTAAAATTACAAGAATTGCCCTTCTGGTGTGCATGAGATATTGTTTACATATCCGTACTAATTGAGATACTTATATTATAAATGCGAAAGTGTGTCTGTCTGTCTGTTACCTCTTCACGCTTCAACCGCTGAACCGATTTAAATGAAATTTACTATAGAGATAGTTGAGTCCCGGGGAAAGACATAGAATAGTTTTTATCCTGATATTTCTACGAAATCGATACTTGTGCGAGTGAAAACGCGGGGCGCTGTTAGTATTTAATAAATAAACACACTACAGGTAGGTTTTAATAATTAATTACAATTCAGCCTCTGAGTTTAATAATATGCATTTTTAATCTAAATTAACCTCCTTACTAATAAACGTTGTATAACGTCTGTTTAGTTACACAACGCTTTGTTTTCTTCTTTCGAAAATCAGATTACTGACGACTGAAAGAGAGAAATCGGTGTGTAACTATTCACCTCATATAATACGTTTATTAGTAAGGAGGTAAATGTTTACGTGATAATTATTTAAAAACTTGGAATAGTGTTGGTTGTAATTAACACAAGTCCGTTACACTTTCTTAAAATAATGTACAAACGCCAGCACATCAAGCTACCCGAAACTGTAAAATTTTCTCAATCAACTTTGAACCTAATACCTTAGTGATAAAGAAGAAAATCTATTAAAGAAATTTGACAAATTGTAGTAGCTTGATGTGCTGGTGTCTGTACCTAAATACTTTGTCCATGTGTTATAATAATATGTGTGTCATTGTCACTATTATTTCTACACTTTTTACACTTCACTAACTCAAAGCGTCTTATTCGTTTTGGTCCTCGCATTATGTTTGTGACGTCTAGCAGCTGAATTGCCTCGACATTTACATGTTCGTGGGCCTCAGCAAATTTATCGATTAGGTATGTTGGTTATGGGTTTTATTTTTAGATCACGACAGAGGTCGTAAATTTCTTATATACAAGGGCGCGTTAATAATACTCAGCAGTCATCATCTGCCTATCCTTTTCCCAACTATGTTGGGGTCGGCTTCCAGTCTAACCGGATGCAGCTGAATACCAGTATTTTACATGGAGCGACTGCCTATCTGACCTACACAACCCAGTTACTGGGTAATACTTGGTAAGACTGGTTGTCAGACTTTCGGGCTTCTGACTACCCGTAACAACTGTCAAAGATCCACGAATGACAACCGGGACCAACAGCTTTTCGTGATTTTCGAGGCAAGGAGGGGTCACGGTATGTAAAGATGGTCACCCATCCATAAACCAACCGCGGCAATCGTAGCTTAACCTGATCGATCGACCTGAGCGGCTGTTATTATTTAGCCACGGGCCCCTCAACAATACTCAGGAGTATTGGACCTTATTCTTCTATTTTTTCTCTTTTGCTTATGAGTACCTTATTTTGGAATAATTTTATTATTTTGATGCCAGTTTAGCTACAACCCCACAGTTGGATGTCATACGTCCATATCGGCAACAGAATGTATGCTGTATTAACATTTTGTGATGTATCGATAGGTAGGAATTCCTTCCAACCAACCAATATCTGAGGGGCAATTCTACTAATTTTAACAACGTTCACAGTCTGATCTCAGTCTCAATCTGTCAAAAAATACTTCAAATTTCCCTACATTTTGACAAGTTTTTGACATTTCTTTGTCGCTGAGATGAGACTGCGACTAGATTTTGAACGTTTTAAATTACGAGAATTGGCCTTCAGATGTTGCTATGCCACAAGAAGAAAAGCATGCAAGTGGCTTTGCATGTGCAAAGCCACTTGCATGCTTTTCTGCAAGTTAAAGTAAAAAAAAGTCATGCGTATTTGCGAATTTAATCCAGCCATACTTTAACTTGTAAAATGCAGGTAAACCAGTCTTATTCAATAGAATATACCATTTTTATTTCTTGAGTGACTGTCGTTTGGCGAGTGTGAGTGGCTCGTTGAATATCGGAAGGATTGGCAAGGGAAAATCGTTACCTGCGCCGCTGTATAGGGGTGTGACTTGTATCGATAAAAAGTTTATCGATGATAATTCTGGTGTTTGTTTTAAAAAAATCCATTATGGTTGTAATTAGTGGAAAATTTTAGTTTAACTTGTGTTATGGAGTGTGTGTTTATTGTAACCGTGACCCTCTAAGTTCATATATAATCCTATTGAATGACTATTTAATTGAAATGGTGATGCAATAAGGTTGTATGAACTAAAAGGGATATATTGAATGGTGATTCCATTGATTATAATTCTGTAAATACATACTGGTTACGATCGCGAATCGTATTTTGTTCAACATACAACCTGACACTGACCTGCAAAAAACGTAAGAATTTTTAATTTTTCTTAATTTCCCGGGCTATATTGATGGTTTCCCAATATATGCTATTTTCGCCTGCTCATTGCCCGATGGAATCTGCTGTACCGACTCACATAAACCCATCCGCTCCACCCAGAGCGGGAGGGGTCATTTGATGATTTCCTATCCTGGGAAAAAAAAGGACATTCAGCCATCTTTTTTACACGTGAGACCGAATTAAAAATGTGACAGTGACACAGTCTGACAATGAAATAAAAACAATATATTTAGGTCTACTTCATTAAAATAGCCAGGTCATTAAAAAGGTAATTAAAGTAGTCGTTAAATATAGTTTTCTACACTGAAAAAAAAGAATGATTGATTTTACTAAATTCCGCGTAAATTTTATCAAATCCGCGGGTTATATAGGTCCTACACACGAAATTGTTGATTTTACCAAATAGAACTGGTTGATTGAAAATCAACAAAGTGGATTTTGTTAAATTCACTCTTGTTATGTAAAATTAACTATGTAAAGGGTTGACTATGGCAGTTCATTACTCAACCTACGCTACTTTAGTACATTCAACAATTTTATTTTTCAGTGTATGCAGTAGTCTGCTTAATGCCTTAGCTTCACAAGGTATTATGTGTCTTAACTGGATAAAGGAAATAATTTGAAAACTGACGAAGAAATGAAAGACTCGACTTTACTTTTGTCGATACGCACATCACTACGCAAGAAACAGCCCCTAACCTAGTTATGGAGCGATCTCGTTCGGTCAGCTCTTCTATCTCGTGTATAAATCTAGCTCCTAGCTTGTTTGTGCTAGCATTGGCCATAGACAACTGTTAGTCTAGACCACACAGCTTTTGTTGCCTACACACTTGTCTGTGGTTCACAAACAGAATCTCAAAAGGCTATTGAGTAGATGACGGGAATTGAATGGCCTTGGATTTGTGTGTAGCTAGTACCTGTCATGATCGTGTTTGGATAAAGCGCCTGTATTTTAAAGAAATAACAGTTGTTCATTTATGTTGAGAAAAAAACGTTAAACTGAACATCAAATCAATGTTATTTTTAGGGATCCGTACCCAAAAGGGGCCAACGGGACCCTATTACTAAGCCTCCGCTATCTGTCCGTCCATCCATCTGTCTGTCTGGCAGCGGGCTGTATCTCATGAACCGTAATAGGTAGACAGTTGAATTTTTCGCAGTGTGTATTTCTATTGCCGCTTTAACAACAAATTAAATAAAGTTAAAAACTAAAGGGGAACCATACAAGAAACGTGGTTTTTTTAGACGTTTTTTTCCTTGTGTTATGGAACCCTACGTGTGCGAATCCGTCTCGCACTTGGCCGGTTTTTTATTTTATTAGTATCCTACGAACATTATTATAACTACGAGTATATAGTTTAGTATTCATTTTAAATGGATGCTATATCGTCACTCGCATGACTAAAAAGCCCTATCTCATTTTTCTAATTTTTTGGCTGTTTTGGGTTGGGACAGCTACATTTTTCTATTCGTGATTCTTTACACTTTTCACTAAGCGTCGTACCTCTATGTTATTTGAATATAACCATTTTGAAAGGCAACAAAATGTAAAGAATCACGAATGGAAGAGTACAGTTGTCCTGACTCAAATCGGCTAAAAATGAGATAGGACTTAAGGCTCCAGCAAACAGGCGCGACGCGCGACGCGAATCGCGCGCGACTCAAAGGCACCGCACGTTGCGCAACTTGCGGTGCCTTTGTGTCACGCGCGATTTTATCACGTGTCGCGCCTATTTGAAGGAGCCTTAATGAGCCTATAATGTTCCTACTGCCGGGACACAGGCCTCCTCTCTGTGAGAGGGCATGGATCGTGATCCACCACACGGACCCAGGGCGGGTTGGCGGATGACACTTGTCTTCGAATTTTAGTTCTAGAACATGCTTCCATGTTTCCCCACGATGTTAACCTTCACCGTTTTGAGAGCAGTGGTGATGAAATTATGTACGCCAGCACATCAAGCTACCCGAAACTGTCAAATTTTCCCAATCAACTTTGAACCTTATGCTTTAGCGATAAAGTTGAAAATCTATTAAATAAATTTGACAGATTGTAGTAGCTTGATGTGCTGGCGTCTGTACGTAAAGTAAAGCGCCTGCCTGGGTTCGAACCGACGACCACTGCTCTGCTAAAATCTATTCACATAATAATCCTTTTAATTAACGTATTTGACGTTCATTGTACAAGTCAGTACGTTGTATTCTGAAAAAAATACAAAGGAATATAATGTTCTATCAATTATTATTTGAATATGTTATTTTATCTTTTTGTTTGTTTTAGTCTAGTACTAACCCCACTAGTTCTACATTAAGGTCAACTGTAGCATCGTAGAGTTTAGTCGTTTTAACTTTTAATTTATCTATAATAATGCACACATGCTTTTCCAATTCAATTTTGAAATTGCCAGAATAGTGAACATCGGCTTTACTTGCCATAAACAAAAATAGAATAGAATACAAAAGAATATTTCAATACGATTTCGTTAGTAATCATGCGAGAAGTCGACGGCCATTTTCTTAATAAAATAACCTTTATTTTTAGCTATCTGTCGTGTGTTCGTACAAAAGATGTTGGGCCTACAAAAGGTTTTTCACTCACCCTCGTCATGTTATCGACACTCGTCGATTTTATTGTCGGCCCTCTCATCAATCATGTGCGAGGAAAAAGATTATTTACGCTTCAGTCAAGTGTTTAAGGGCCTTACTCTCGTTTAGTATCGTAACACGGTCACTTTATGAAGCCTACTGCTCATTAACGGTTTGGTTAGAAGATCTGTAAAAAATATATGTTTGCTATTAGATTCATTTTTAGTCAAATTGAAACTCAAAGCATTTATTTCAATTAAACCATTTACAGGCACTTTTGAATTGTCAAGAAATCGGTCAGTCAGAAAATATGAAGCTAGTTGCCCATTCCAAAGCGTAGGTACCTATGAAGAAGAACTTAGTTTAATTAGTAACGTAGTTTAATTATTATTTATTTTTAGTTTTTCGTATTAGCCTTTTTATAATATTTGGTCTACGATTTTCTTGGGCTAAAACAATATATATATCTCATTCAATAACATAAATGAATGATTACTATATATATATATGGTAATTGGTATACCATACGCACACTAATAAAAACAGAGCTCGCTCGTATTATTTAGTGTTTGTGTGCATAACTATGACTTCACCTACACATGTAAAATGTAAACTAATTAGTTAGTTCAACTGTACCGTGTATACATCCATATGCATTTAGTAAGAAGCGGTGTAGATGCCGCCACAGTGCTATACATTCCTTGTGACCACAGATATAGATACAACTAGATAACGCAAAAGCAACTACTACTCTACCGCGTACCAAAATCGCACCAGCTTACATACAAAAAGCGTAAGCCGCCACTTTCGCACTCAGTCCTCTGTACTGCTGGCTGGGTTAAGAGGACGCCTTGGAGATATTGGCGCCAATGATCTCAATTTTTCTCAGTAAATACAAAACGGATCAAAATATAAGTTGGTGACCTGCAAGTTCATGATAAAAACCTTATTTTGTCAGTTTTCAATACATGATTAGGTAACTTTTTTAACAGAGAAAAATATATCAAACATACCTCTTTTTAAAAAGAGATTCACATATTATGGGCAAACGGGACCGATTTAAGCCTCTTAATTTTCTATGTAGATGAGTCTATACATACTCTTTAAAATACCAGAAGGAATTTCTCAAATTATCGTTTCTATCTAAATAAAACAACAAAAACCATTTTGTCGCTTATGTCCTTTAGTTATAAGCTAGCGCGCGTATACAATCCTCGCCCCACTCAGACTCTCAGTCCCCTCTTGACCATTGTCAGCGACGGGTCTGTGCTAGTCGGCTTCCGGACGACATTAAGCATTGCGTGAATTTATTTGGCGGTTTTATAAAATAAAAATGGTAAAAAAACAAAGAAAGATGTTCCAAAAGGAAAAGAAGAGCTTGTTTATTAGAAAAATGTGCAAGACGTCTATGTTTCGCCGCCGCCACGGCACACAGTGGGCTGAAATTCGTGTTTCATAGACATTCAAATCCTTTTTTTGAAAGCGACGCTCTTTTATACTTGGATACGATCGGGAATACCTTCTATATACCTGTTATGATAAACTTTTGGGTTTGTAATTGCAAACAGCGCTCTTAGAATTTATTTCGAAAAAAATTGTATGGAGTCGACAAAATAAATGATGATATCTCCGTTATCGCACAATTGCGCCTTTCAAAATAACGAACAAATCCAAGTTTGTAACGATACTTGCCATGGTGTTTGTATGTACTTTCAATGATTGAAGAATACTAAATGATTTTCTTTTAGCATGCTCCTATTTATTGCGATCGACTTTAATCTATTTTCCCGGTCAACTAATTTGCTTAATTATTTACTAACGAAAACTTAATTATTCAAATAGATATAGATATTCAAAAAGTCAGTATTGGGATTCTAGAAATGTTATTTAGGATTACGTTTCCAAAGTTCAAATGAACAAAAATAAAAAAGAATAACCACAATAACCGAAAACTGTTACAGTTTGATCAAATTTCTAGGTTTTTCTTAAAATGCCCATAATTTTCAAACTGCATGGGATAGATTTTTTTTTATATTTTTCTCGTGATGGTTATGATCAATCCTGTCACCCCGTTTCGGCCTGACGTTGAGTTCTTAGACACCCTGTATACATCCAAGTTAAGCTTGATATTAGTTGAAACAAAAAAATGAAATATCATTAAAGATTTTTTTTAAAAAAGCACTCGTCTTACCTTGTCATGGAGTATGTCAAAAAATCAAAAATAATTCATATATTAATAACCTAAGAGGATATGTGCGATAACGGAGATATCTCGCTCTCTCTCTCTCTTGCAAAAAAGGATTTGAATGTCTATCAAACACGAATTTCAGCTCACTGTGCGGCATCGCGTCTCGCAATACTTACGTTACTTATCGGGGTGTGAGCGGGTTGCGGGGCGCGCGTGCCTGGTTTTGGAATTATTGTTTATCAATGCGTCGCCTTAACGCTAGGCCACGGGGGTGAGGCAAGAAAGGTGCCGCACGCGGTGGCGTCTTTGAATCGATTTGATTTTCCCATCACTAAAATTATTTAGTACGTTACGTACGTTGCTATTTTTTACTACAAACAAACACGTCAAAAAATGGCACGCTCGGTTTTCATACAGATCGTGATACTTGCGTTATCTATCTGTATCTGTGATTAAAAGCCTGTGTTGTTCCACATCAGGGCAAAGGCTTGAATGTAAAATAAAAATAAAGTGACGGAAAAATCAGTCAAACAATTTATTTTCAAGGTCCCTTCCCGTCCTTTATACGTATTAAGTATACAGTGACCTTTCCCAAAGGAATGTTAAAAAATCTGGAGTCACAAGACGGATTGACCTGACGGTCCAACACCTGTCTAGATCCGTACTTCATTTGACGAGGGTAACTCTGTGATAGAAAATGTTTTTTATTCGTCATGCCCCTTTGTTGAACTGTGTCCTTTGCTTCCGAAGCGAGATCTGATTGGGGATACGATGCAAATTGGGTATTTAATTTTATATAAACCTACATGGGCGCTTATGACACTTCAGAAGCTAGGTGCGCGCTTCCAATTAGTCGATTCCTATGGAGAAGAGGCGGTAAGAAACCATGGTTTCTTCTTTAACAACATTTTGAAAGTATACTACAAACATAAACACAAAAATACAACTCACGCACAACACAAAACTTTTTTCAGTTTCACTATTCACCAGTCAACAACACTTAAAAGGTTGTGAACTAGAACTACCGCACATTATCTTAGGACAGACAACATTTACGGCATGGTTGGCGCAGTGGTTAAGCGATTGATTGCTGCACTGCGTGTCGCGGTTTCGATTCCCGCACGGAACAAATATTTGTATGACCTACAAGTAGTTGTTCCGGGTCTCGCTGCTTGTGTATGTGAGTTTAAATGTTTGTAAACGCACCCACAATACGGGAGAAGTTCCTAGTATGGGACAAAGTTTAAAAAAAAAAACAGTCCAATAGTCCCACGTTAATACAGGTCAACCTATAATTTCCAGACAGTTTCCATAATTCTAACCACAGAACAAACTTCATTTCCGACATGCATCAATATAAGCCAACGGTCGGCGATAATCACGTGTTTCACACCATTACTTTCACAAAGGAATTGGAGGTCTCTGTTCTTAGTTACAAGGTACAAAGTTGATTGTTTTGTGACACTTAGGCTGAGGCTACATTAGGCCGCGACGCGACCTGCGACACATGAGCGATTAAAACAAGTAAATGAATGCTCACGTATATGGCTACACCGTACATCAAATATTACTAGCGATCTTTGATTTCTTTAGAACAACATTACTGAAATCACGGCATCGGCTACATCAATGAGCGAAATTGAAGCGAATTTATTAGATAATTGCTTTTTTTTCGCTTGTAATGTAGCCATGCCATGTTTTTCTCGTTTCGCTCTTCCAGTCGCATCACAAATCACTGCCTACTGTAGCCTCAGCCTGAAAAGCTTGCGGCGCTGCCACAGTAATGCGTGATGCAATTTATTTGACACTAATACCTTATATCTGAATAGCTTATAATCGCATTGGTACCTAGTCAAAGTATGAATTTAGGTACGTAACAGTCTTTTCCGATTAATGCAACCTCGATTTACATTCCTATTAAAATAATATTTATAGTACTGTGTGACCTAAACCCGCACTAAAGTCATGCTTTTCTGTGACTTAGTCAATTTTTACATAAAAAAGCGTGACTTAAGTGCGGATTTATGTCACACGAGCTCTAAAATTGTACTTATACGATACGTGTGACTTAATTGTCTATTAATGAACTACTTAAGTCACACGTATCGTAATAATATATACTATTAGCGTATGGCCTGGTATTATAAGTACCTACGAGGCTGCGTGTTAAAAATGTAGCAGACATAGATAGTCGACATCGTACTTGTTATATCACCCTAAGGCTGAATGTCGCTTGCACGTCATAAAACGACAATGTCTATTTGTCTATGTGACAGTACGATCATTTCAAGCATAAGTACTGAAGTTTCAATTTACTGGGAATTGTTGTCAAAAGTGGTGTAGCTATTTCGAGGTAGACTATACCTACCTACAAATAGAGAAACAAAATAATGCCCTCCCTTTTCCCTCATTCTTGGGTATGAGCCGATGGGGTGGCGATTCAATACGACCAGAGAAATTTGGCGCAGGACCAACGGCTGTAGGTAGGTGCCTATGCATGTGTTCTCCGAGGCATGAGAGTGTCACTAGGCCAACTTCCTTAACCTAGAGTGCTACACTGTTTTTGTCAGCAAAACAGAATAAGCCCTCGCACCCTCGGGCGATTTTTATCGCGCAGCGGATTTTCAACGAATCCTTAACCTCATTATCCACAGCCGTATTCACTAGTCACTATGAGTAGACCAACAATAGTTTTTATACAATAGTACGTAGCACAGTAATAATGTAACTAATAACAATATAATTTAAAAGAGTGTCCGTGGAGTTTCTTAACCGGTCTTCGCCATAGAACCTACTACACTATGGAATAGGCGACTAAGTAGTTTTATCTTTCTGAATGATTGACTTTCACAGTACAAAAGTAATTGTAAATGGTTTAATTGAAATATTATGCTTCGAGTTTGAGTTTGTAGTTTGAAAAAAGAAACAATCACATTAGCTGAGTATTCTATGGCTAGGTTAACATTCCCCTGACAAACACGCAACCGGATGAGTGAAGTCAATCCGGTTACGTTTCTATTTCCTTTTGCGAATGACCGTTGCGCTAACGTTTTCGATTGCGTTTTGTCCATTTTATTTTCAGACTTGCTCCGCTTGTTTTATGTGGTAGCTTTATTGAGATTTACGTGCGTTGCGTATTAACTTTTTTGTTTTTAAACAAAATTGTGGTTAATGGTGTAAATCACTGTTGTTTTTAAGTGTTTTTAAACTTTGCTGTATCGTATTCTATGCAATATGAACGTATTTATTTCTAACGAATTCGCATTGCGAGTCCACACTTGATTTGTCACTGAAAAAAAGAGTTATCCAAAACCATGTTTGTATGATGTGCATGTTTGCATATTGCATACAATACAATGTAACTGAAGCAATACAGGAGTTGCATCGTCTGTGCACAAACGATTCAATTCATTTGTTGCTTGAATGTTTAGACATGTAACTTTTGTCGTTTCCCTAAATTACGGTATGCCACAAGCAATTTGATTCCACCGAGTTAATCAGACTTAATGAAACATTACTTTACACATTCCCGTAAGTTATAAATTAATCTACAACTTCTTCTAAAGGCTCAATTAGTCAAAAAAGTTAACAATACCGTGACTATGACAGGAAACCCCTTAATGGAATTCCAATTCAATGACTTAACTCAAACACAAAGCATTTATTTCTACTAAACTAAATTACAGGCACTTTTCAATCGTCAAGGAACCGTTCAGTCATATTATAAATGGAGCTATTTGCCCCTTCCAAAGCGTAGTAGTAAAAGTTCATCCCACCCCCAAAAAAAAAACTGTCTGTCCCAAAAGTATTTGATGAAAGTGTAAACAAACCCTGTTCTGGTTAAATTTTTAATATAAGTAACATATTCATCTGTGTTAAGAAAGTTTCAACTTATTTTCTGCCCACTTTTTCCAACAATTATTGTTTGAAAAACGGAATTAAATTACCTATAATAATTATGAAATCATCGATGAAAATTGAGGTAAGTAATAAAATTAACCGAGCAATTATTGTCAAATGAAAAACATCTTTAACGTGATTTAAAATTAGAATTTCGGGTCTAACTATTTAAAATGTGTAAATTTTATGCCACTACGCTCTTCAAACATTTCACTAATGACTAACCAACATAGGTATCTACAGCTTCTTCCTCTTTAAAAACTCAGCAAATCCAAATTAAAAGCCGCAGGTGCGCAGGTAACTATTAAAAAGGATTTTTCTCAAATTGGGGATGAACCGGCAGATTTATGAATGAATGCAAATTACGTAGACATGCTGACACGGCATTTAAAATATGAGAACTTTTATGCTCGAGAGATACATTTCAAGGCTTTGTGCGGTTTGCATTGGTTTTTTTTAATTCAAGAAGCTATTTACCACTGCTAGCTTTAATTTGTGTATATCACACACCACCACACCACCATCACACATTTGTTGTAATTTCTGACGTTCAAAAGTGCCTTTTATTTGAAATAAATGCTTTGACGTTGACTTTGACTTTGACACACCACCAACCACCACCACCAACAACCAACCACCAACCACCAACACCACCACCAACCAACCACCAACACCACCACCACCAACTTCATCACCACTAAAATGGTGAAGGAATACATCGTGATGCAACCTGCATGTCCTAGAACCAATTCGAAGACAAGACATGTGACATCTACCAACCCGCGCTGGGCCCGCGTGGTGGACTGCCCACTTCCTCTAGATGAGAGAAGGCCTGTGTCCCAGCAGTGGGAACAGTATAGGCTGATTATGCAAGGATCTTTTGGCGCTCGAATGACGTTGACAGGTGGCTGTTAGTAAGCATTTGTACGGTCAGCAACAAAAGTCGATTAACACTTCAGTGCTTTTAATCTCAGTTATTGAACAAAATCTTTGTTCAAAATTGCATTGTACTTCTGCTGCAATTTTGAACAAATATTTTGCTCATTAACGGATGTGGTAATCGCTTTCAAAGCGTTTCTACAACGACTTTCAACAGGATTGACATACTTAAGAATTTCTGTAGCTTGACATGGTAATTCACAAATTTAATAATTTAGGATTAAGGCTCCTAAAAACAGGCGCCACACGTGATATAATCGCGCGCGACACATAGGCACCGCTCGACTTGCGCGACTTGCAGTGCCTTTGTGTCGCGCACGATTTTATCGCGTGTTGCGCTTTTTTGAAGGAGCCCTTAATGAATAATTTGTAATTTGGTTAAATTTTATATGCATGTATGTATACCTGAAATAAAAATTATTTGATTTGGTAAATTATTGACTTTTCCGTCATCGGAGTGTCATATTGTTTAGGCCCTCAGCATGCCGGACGTAATTACTTTCAAGCATCGTCACTCGCGCAATTATAATAACAGTATGTCTACATATAGTCTGTTGCAAAAGTATGTGATAAATCTGTTAACAAACCCTGTTCAAGCTAAATTCTTACGCAATCACTCAAGGAAATTAGTAACACTTTCATCTGTATTTAGAAGGTTTCAACTTTATAGCTTCCCACATTTGCAACAATTAATATTTCCTTTATTTATTTTTAAACAAACTTATTATATTTTTAAATATTCTTTAGAAAAAATAAATAAAAAAACATTTAAAAATATAAAAAATTGCAGCCCACCGGTATCGGGAACAGGGTCCAAGCTACCGGCGGTCAGGGCTCCAGAGAAAGGAACCTCCTAACGATACGAGCTGTGTCCAGGAGTACCCGCTCTCTGCATCAAGCCCTTGACCCAGCTGCCTAACGAGAGCCTCCTCAGATGTTGGTCGAGGCTCTTGGCAATTAAGCCATTGGCAGTAATGACTATCGGCACAATGATCGCTGAGTCCACACCCCACATGTCGACAACCTCGTGAGCCAAGTCAAGATACTTAATTAATTATTGTTATTGTTACATTATTAAATTGTAATTGAAAAATGGACGACGAAAATTGAGGTTTTAAAAACATCTTAAAGGTTATTTAAAACTAGCGTCTGCCCGCGACTTTGTACACGTGAATCTTGTCCGCCGACCCAGCCCGTCGCATCGAATCGCCTGCTATAGCGGCCGATGCGAAGTTATAACTTCGTTTTTCGCATAGCGTTCTTTCTGATTTTTTTTCTTTTTACTCAGCTCCTAAGGGTCTTCGTGTGATGTTAATAGCCTCCCTTAAGAATGAACTACCAAATGCAAAAAAAAAATCAAATCCGACTGGTACTTCCAGAGATAAGCGCGTTCAAACCAACAAACTATTCAGCTTTATTATTATAAGTATAGATAGATAAGAATGTGGGGTTTATCAAACAATCAAATCAAAGCACTATGTACCTATAATAAATTAGCACTACAAATTGGCATCTACAGCTCCGTTTTCTGATCCATCTGTTTACATTATCGTCAGATAGGTAGATATGTGGAACAGAGTAATGTATTAACAACAACATAAATACAGTGTAAACTCTTTATAACGTTATCCTTTATAACAATAAACTCCCTGTAACGTTGAAGTGAACCCAACTTGGTTGGTTTGCGTTAAAACCCACATATTGAAACACTCTTTATAGCGGTACGTCATTCTCTATTACGAAGAAATGTGTTCGATGGTCTAGCTTTTGTTATCCTTAATTACCTTGAACACGTGCAGTATGACGCATTGTTTTCTCGGAAGTGATGGTCTTCGACCAAGCGTACTGGGTACCTATCGTATTATCAGTCGTAAATCTACTTTGAAACTGTTAACATGGCCAGTAAACGGAAAGCTATTAGTGTTGACGAAAAAGTTTGTGTGATACGTGCGATTGAAAAGGGAGAAAAGAAAAGTGACGTTGGAAAGCATTTTATATTAAAAATTCTTGTTAATTTGGTTGTTTTTTTTGTTCACTCCATATAACGATAACTCTCTATAACGACAAAAAATGCTCAGTCCCTTGAGTTTCGTTATAAAGAGTTTACACTGTATCAGAAATAGATGTATGTAGGTATATAGTACAGTTTTTATTGAACCTTGCCAGTTCGATGGGAACACCCAAATATTCAGAAATATTTTATACCGAATTTCAATTTTCCGATTTTCAAAAGTCCGAATTTCATAATACCTAAGGATTATAATGTCTATCATTAAAAATCACGAAATTTATTTTACCGAAAGTCATAAATGCGATATGTTTGTTTTCCGATTTTTATATGTTCGAAGAATCAAAGGGTCGAAATCGGTCCGAAAAACGACCTTCGGATTTTCAATTTTCCGAATAACCTGCTAAAATTAGGATTCTGATTCAATTAGTATAATATTCAGTTACGTACATAAATTCAAAATCTTTATGTAACGTTTAATGTAATTTAAAAACGTCTACTTTGTTATTAATATTTGTGTATTAATACCTATATCGTTTTTGTGTTTTCTTCTTCTCCATAAATATGTTAGCGGCCAAACCCGATTTTAGGATGAACTAGTTTCGCCTAGGCTAAACCAGTTCTCCCTACACGCGATAGGACAAACCCTGCGGGTGACATCGGTTGCATGGTTGCGGTCGGTCGATAGGTGACGTAGGATGCAAGAGCGAGCGAAGGGCACCCCGAGGTAAGGTTTGGTTAGGTTACTTTAAACCCTTTATATTATAGAAGTAGGAGCCCCGCGACGTGGGGTTCCATCGACATAGAGAAATGGTTTGGCCTAGGCGAAACTAGTTACCCTCTGTTGTTGGTGAATCATTTGGGATAGGTTAGGTTAGAACTGTGACCATTAAAGCGCGCAGGCGAGCAAGCAAAGCGAGCGTGCCGCCGCAGCGGCCGCTGAGTGCCAGATCCCCTCTATTGGATTAGGTTCATTTGGATTAGGTTAGGTTAGAACTGTGACCAGCGAAAGAGAATATTTTAATTCGAAAGAAAATATTTTTTTTTCAAAAGTAAACAATCATACAACGGTCGCAATAGGCGACGTAGCATGCAAGAGCGAGCGAAGGGCACCCCGAGATTAGGTTTGGTTAGGCTACTTTAAAACCTTTACACAGAAATACCCTGCGAAGCGGGGCTCCGTCGACATAGGATGCAAGAGCGAGCGAATGACAATACGAATACCTTTACCGTGCATCGAAGTCAAGTAGTAACGCAGTGAAGATCTATCGCGGTAACGTGCATCGCAATTTTGTAGCATAATAATAATAATTGTACGCAAAATACGCGCATTGAC
The DNA here is from genome assembly GCA_963855955.1 of Luperina nickerlii. Classification (NCBI taxonomy): domain Eukaryota; kingdom Metazoa; phylum Arthropoda; class Insecta; order Lepidoptera; family Noctuidae; genus Luperina; species Luperina nickerlii. Next base: position 8,983,016 of record OY979685.1, read on the forward strand.
GTGGAGTAGCGGCCAACAGCCCGTATTACCACCTATTACCTAACGTGCATCGAAGTGTAGTGGCGTCGCAGAGACGGTCTTTCGAAGTAACGTGCATCGCAATTTTATAGCATCGTATTAGCATTTATCGATATTTTGTGCATTGAAATTCCGTATTCGTATATTTGTGTTGCTATTCAGTTTTACAAGGCGTTTTTATTTCGGAATTCTAATTAATCGGAATTCGGATTTTTTCGCAGAGTAAAATACTTTTTTCCATACCTTTGATGGTAAAGCTTTATAAAATGAGATGCAATGTCGGACAAACAAAACATATAAATAGTTAATGTTATTTATTTATTTATTATTATCTTTATAACTATCATAACAGGATTTACCTAATGCGATGGTGTGGTAGGTATTTATATACCTACTTACAATATTAAATTAACCTAATAATGAACTTCTATAACATACTACCTATCCTAAATTATATAAATCTCATACATAACAATAACATAGAACAACTATTATATAACTTAATAACATTTAATACTACACATTTACATGTATGTAGGTTAGGCAAAATATGTTTTTATATTGTAATACAAAAACATATTTTGCCTAACCTATCACAACTTATGTGTAACATAGTATAAATAATTAATAGTACCCTTGCGAGTTCACTCCTAATACATCTAAATACGTCAATTTGTATGTGAATTTTGTTGATAGTGTGTATTGCTCGGGTTAAAGGTGTTTTCGCCAGTAAGTTGGTCCTCGCTAGCGCTACCAGCAACAGTGGTGGACGCCGCCGCCTCCACACGTCCGTCTCGTCATGTCTGTAGTTTTACTTATGCGTTTCTTTCGGATTTAGCCGATCAGTTTCGAACTGGAACAGAGTCATATTTATGTGTTTTGCGGCAAGAAAGAGCTCCTTTTGAGTTTAAACCAAACCAGGACATTACGTAAAAAACACATAAGGAAAATCGTAGAAATAATAAACAGGAACGTGATACTTAGCAACCTCGCTTTGTTAATGCATATACCATGTTTTGTCTCTTCATCACACAAAAGTTGACTAGCAGAAAATGTGTATGGAATTACGTAAGTCTGTCTCTGTAAATATTTTGCGCATACGAAAGAAACAAAAAATATTTTCTTTATATACACACAGGAAATAGAAATAGTAATAAAGGAGTATTTAAAACTAATGTAAGTACTTACATTAAAAACAACCATAAAACAAAATATTATTATGTGCAAAACCAAAAAGGCTCCTATCTCAGCATAATCCTGCGATATTAGATCGTCACGCCACCTTTGCCTTGATCTACCTCGACGGCGATGTCCTGCCTCAGGCTTCCTGTGAGTGACGATCTTTGCCCATCTCTCCAGGTGCGTTCGTGAAGGGGTCCTATTATCATCTTTGAAAAGACCCAAGCCAACCTCATCTGCCCGCGGTGCACCCTGATGTACAACGAACGAGGCTCTGGCGAAACGTCCACCAACCCCCACTGGACTAGCGTGGTGGACTAGATAGTCCAAATCCCTCTTTAAACTTCCAACCCGTGACAGAACAAAATAACCTCAGGCCCCAAGTGCCCGGCAGCTCTAGAGAACCTCGCGACAATGACGGCAGTCAACTGGTTCCCGGAGCACCGGGTGCTAAGAATCCCTGGGTGAGATCGATCCTCCGTCAACGAAACCAAGTAACTACCAAAATGGACTCCGATACTAACAGCAAGTTTAGAAAAAAATTACCGTAATTATGTACAGTCAGCAACAAAAGTCGATTAACACTTCAGTTTTTTTTTTTTTATTACAGTTATTGAGCAAAATATTTGTTCAAAATTGCATTGCACTTCTGCTTCAATTTTAAACAAATAGTTTGCTCATTAACTGAGATTAAAAAAACTGAAGTGTTAAGTGACTTTTGTTGCTGACCGTACATACCTACCTACGTTATAATACTGGTGTATTATCGTGGATCTATTTTAGGAATTATATAGTTGTTCGTACAACATATTTTCCTAAAACAGATGTTCTGGCTATACCTGGTGTATTTAATAAAACAATTTACATTACATATTGAACATTTGCAACAATCGCATCAGGCTTTCTCGTCCAATCAGCGTTGAGTAAACTAAACACCGATACACAAACAGCGAGACCAACTGGGGCTGCTTTGTTTGTGCCTGGAAACAAATCCAATTTAAACTGTACTAGCATTTCGTGTAAATAATATTGTCTGGTTTAAACTAACATAATCAGCCTATAATGTTCCCACTGCTGGCACACAGGCCTCCTCTCTGTGAGAGGGAGTGGGCCGTAATCCACCACGCGGGCCCAGTGCGGATTGGTTGATGTCACATGTCTTCGAATTTTTGGTTCTAGGACATGCCGGTTTCCTCACGATGTTTTCCTTCACCGTTTCGAGAGCAGTTTAAACAAAACCAGGGCCGTCTTTACCCGGGGGTGCAAGGGGTGCGTGGCACCCGGGCGCATGGTCTTAGGGGGCGCAAGCCAATCCTTAAATCTACACGTACCATGCGTAAACCTTCTCGAAATTGAAATGAATAAAAAACTACTTACGATTAACTATGACTCAAGTTAAAAGATAGATTGACAATTTTGGCTATAGTACCTATACCTATCGAATTGAAAGTTGATTACAAAACAAACGATATCA